>CM061171.1:3580277-4830277 GCA_030763345.1 Mythimna separata | reverse complement strand
AGAGTCAAGAAAAAAAAATGACTTTTTCCAACCTAACCTAACCTAAGTTAGAAATCTTTAGAAACTTTTTTGAGAAGTTTGACCAAGTGCTTCCCAGAATGAACACCTAATGCATTTTGTTCCTCAGGCCAACATTAATTAGTGTTTTACTGATTAGTATTGGCCTAGGTTAGGTTAGGTTGCAAGAACTCTTTTTTTCTCTTGACTCCTGGAGCAGATTTTGAAGCGCTTTGTTTTGCTGTTTAGTATTGGTCTGAGGTATGAAATGCACTAGATCTTCATTTTAGGCAGCACTTGGTCAAAATTCCTTAAAACAATTTCTAACTTAGGTTAGGTTAGGTTGGAATAACTCTTTTTTTCTCTTGACTCCTGGAGCAGATTTTGAAGAGTTAGTTAGTATTGGGCTGAGGAACAAAATGCACTTGGTCCACACCCTGTCAATCTCCTTTTAGAAACAAAAATTCCTAATGTTGAGTTGTTCAAAATTGAGCTCAATTTGAAAAAAATAAGAAATAATTTTTGTAATGGCAAGAAAAGTGGAAAGTGTTGCACCATTTTGAAATCTTGATTAAATGCGCCATCTTTTGAAATGACTTGCCAAGGGTAGTGTAGTACAATTTTTTTTCAAGATGAAGTGTTAAAGTTAACGAACAATATTTTTGTGAACCATGACTCACTAAAACTTAACTTATTTTATTAAAATAACAATGTTTTTTGCAATAATTTGTAGTTGCGATTAATAGCATCGTTAATGAAGATTACGAAATTAAAAAAATCACAGCGAAATTGTGACATTGGTGATCACAATCCTTGAAAATGCGACCAAGGGTGTCGAATTTCAACTTTTTAAAAAAAATGTCTATTATCGCTGAACTGAGTGATATGGATTTTATTTTGTATTTTTCCCAGAACTGGTATAGCTTGGCCTTTCATCCGGTCCCTGATTATCGTTGAGTTTTGGGACACCCTGTATATAGATAACTTTTATTTAAAGCTCGTGGCTAAAACAATAACAGCAGGACCACTGTCCTGACATTGAACTCAATGTCTTAGGTTAAGCGGTGTTTGTCGAGGACGGTCAATGTGTGGACGTCATCACCATACCGATATTCGTTTATCTTGGCTACCATTTGCAGATTTTTGATAGTCGTTAGTCAGAAACCAGAATAACACTCTTATCAGGAGGTTTAGACGGCGAGTAAGGGGTAGCTGGCCGTACACTTTTCCGGTAACCGTTCGGACTTTAAAGAGACGTCAGCAAAATTGTAGGGGCACAGCAGGGTCAAAGTCTTCTTAGGCCATGGGTTCGCTTCTGAAAGAAAAAGTCGGGATCCTGGGAGGCAAGGCAAAGAAGGAACATAGGAGTGGCTTTTAGTCTGTAAAAGTCTGACACCTGTCCCACTCCGCGCCCTTGGATAATTTTCAACCTAAAAAAATCTTCATCAAATTAAAGGGTTACTTGGTTGTGCGGATCAAATATGCAATCACATCATGTAAAATTCTGATATCCAGCTGCATTAGGTTAGACTGGACTCCGACCCTGATATAATTAGGAAAACCCTAGGCAGACCCACCAATTCCCTGGCCCTTGACCTAAATAAGGAATTTGTATGTTTGATAGCATTAATAGGTCTCCAATTATTGTTACCTACTTTAAAAGTCGTGAAGGAGAAGGGAAATACATCGAATTGATCTGATGATGAAGCTAGAAGGTAGGCACTGGAATTCTGTAAGCAAACAGCAACAAAGTTGGTGTTTCTATAATAGTTTTTTCTCTTTGTTGCTTTTTCATCGAAGTCGGTTGTATTTTATAAGTAAAAATTTTTTTTTTTTCAAAAGTGGTGACAGTCTTTATTAGTTACTTAAAATTGGTACTAAGTTTCAAGTATCACACGTAATTAGACTTCACTTCATAGTATAAAACAAAGTCGCTATCCGTCGTCTGTCTGTCCCTATGTATGCTTAGATCTTTAAAACTTCGGAACGGATTCTGATGAGGTTTTTTTTAATAGATAGAGTGATTCTTAAGGAAGGTTTATATGTATAATACATGCATAATATAACAGAGAAACACTGCTAAATTTAGAGGTTTCTAATGTGATGTCGTAAATAAGCACGATTTTTTTGCGCTTATATTGCAAACGCTGGCTGTACCCTACGAGATAGACCAAAATAATGTACTACAGTATTGTCCACCTTAAAAAGTTCAACAAAAAAGTCCGCAATGGTATATGTCTATCTCTTAGGGATAACCCACCATAACCATTTTTTATCCTTTACTAAAAAATAGTTATTTACGAAGTGATTTTAAACAATACAGCATTAATCCTTATCCAATTAAGTACTTTAAATAAATTGTGCATTTATTATAGATCAATATGCTTTTTACAACATGTAATTTAAGTGAATATTTCCGAAGATATTACAAATTTAAAATGCAGGGACGTAGTTATTGCGGCGCCGCCGCGCCTATAAATAGCGCGTTGATGGCCGCGCTTCGTCCTTCTGCGGTCAGGCTGGTCACCCAGCCAACTACCGGGGCTGCCCTAAAGCCCCCAAGATTGCCCCCAAGATAGCAAAGCGCGCCGCCACACGCTAGCTAAGAGAGGCCCCATCCGGGAAGATCCCCTCTTCCCAACTCCCTGAGCGCCTAGCCACGCAGAGGCCATCACCTTGGTGGCTGCGCCCATCCCAGCGCTGATGGCAAAGCCCATCCAAGCGCCAACCCCTGCCCCACTGGCCCCCGCGGCCGTGGCACCCCAAAAGGCCCACAAGAGCGCGGTCACGAAAGTGACAGTGCCTGCCATGACCAAGTCGGTATGCGATATTCTCCTAGAGAATTACGCCATATTCCGCACCCAAGCGGCCCGGAACCTGGCCCATGAGCTTCACGTCGCTGAAGTTACGGGCCAGTTAACAATGGAGAAGCACATGGAGCTGTTCCTCAAGAACAGCGCCATCGCCAAGGAGTTGGACAAATTACCCTGTCATGTATAGAACACAGGTAATTTGTACCCAGAGGCCCCGATCCCTGAAAGTAGGTTTTTTCAATATCAACGGCATTACCACCCAGTGTGATGAGGTCGCCACCTTCCTCCGCGACCATCAGTTAGGCCTTCTCCTAATTCAGGAAATGCTCCTAAAACCCCACCGGAAAGATCCTAAAATTGCCAACTACCGTATAGTTCGCAATGATAGGACTCGATGCCATGGTAGGGGCACATTAATCTACTACAGGAAGGAACTGTACTGCGTCCCCATAACTGCACCTGCGCCAGTTTCTCTCCTGGAGTTCTCGGCCTGCCGGGTAGGCATGACCGGTCATCAACCGATCACCGTCATCTCCGCCTACTACCCGCCTCCCTCTTCTTCGTCTCATATCGCAGACGAATCCATCGCTATGACTAGCGACCTCACCGCCCTCTTTGGCTTGAGCGACTCTGTCATCTTGGTAGGAGCCAAGCACCCCGCCTGGAATAGCAACATTACCAACCCTAGAGGTAGGGTATTGTACAACCTTGGTGTCTCCCTCAACTTTGACATCATGGCCCCGATGTGTCATACTCACTTTCCCCATGACCCAAACCATAGCCCTGATGTCCTCGATGTGGCGCTTCTAAAGAATGTCAACCTCCGGTTACAATCCTGTGGCGCTCCCTTATGATACAATCATCAACAGTTAGAGGGGGGGGGGACGCATTGTTTTTTACTTTTGGAGCGATTATTTCCGAAATTATTGATATTATCAAAAAATGATTTGAGTTATTCATTACCATCACCTATTCATTTTTGAATACCAATCCTACAATATATCACACGTTAGGGTGGAATTTAAAAAAAAAACACTTTCGGGACTTTACGGACGGACGGACAGACATGGCGATGACATGACTTATGCTTAAGGGTTCCGTTTTTGCCATTTGGCTACGGAACCCTAAAAACGACCTTTCTATTTAATCGTCGTTAGACACTATGGTATATCGGACGAGAAAATACCGCACAATTTTTTTATGTAGCTCATCCGAGTTGCATTCGACGGTTGACCACTTTCTTGGCGTTAGACAAACTTAACTGGCAACCGCCTTCACCTAGCGTATAAAATCCAATTTACGCGGCCAGAAAAAAAAATCAGGCCCAAAGCTCAATTTTAGGTTGGCACAGACTCTACATGACTCCCGGCGGCGTGAGAAACAAAGGCATGAGGCACTTACGATGCGGTGGTCAACTTTTCGCAGAAATCAGATGACAGATACAGGTTGCAGAAAGAGAAAGGTAGAACAGTTTTCTCCCATCCCATACCAGGTAGTGTTGTAAGAAACTTACATAATTATGTCTTGGAGTCTCATTTAATAAGACTTAAGCTATTTTTGAAGACTCTTTCTGTCAAAACTGGCAGAAAACTAATCGCTCAAATTACTTTCGTCCACTAACTCAAGTTCATAACCAGTCAAAGTTCAAAAACAGGGCAAGTGCGAGTCGGACTCGCACACTGAGGGTTCCGTACCAATACCTATGAATACAGTTCAAATTTCGAATTGATACATGAAGATTTTTCAAAAAATAAATCTTGTGACGTAACTACAAATTTTCAGTTCTCAGACTTTTTCCTATATTGGTGATATAATATCTTGCTTCGTGCCAAATTTCAGGATTCTAGGTCAACGGGAAGTACCCTATGAATTTTGATTCCTTTGACTGTGTCGAAATGTGCGTTTTTTACAACATAAACGGGCATATCTTTTTTTCCCGTTACTCCACAAATTTGATTTTTGTACAGCTTCAAGGGACTATAGATTTAATTATATGGTTTTAATTTCAACTCGATACCTCCAACTAATCTATGAAAAAAGTTAAATTCTCGAATAGAATCTGGAAGATTTTTTCAAAAAAAAATCTTGTGACGTAACAACAAATTTTCAGTTTTTAGACTTTTCCTTATATTATTGCTATAATACCTTGCTTCGTGCCAAATTTCAAGATTCTAGGTCAACGGGAAGTACCCTGTGAAAATTGATTCCTCTGTGTCGAAAAGTACGTTTTTTGCAACATAAACAGGCGTATCTTTTTTTCCCGTCAACTTAGAAGATTGGTTTTTAGACAGTTTCAAGGGACCGTGGAATTAAGAATATAGTTTAAAATTAAATTTCAACTTGATACCTTCACGCGTTCTCGAGATAAAAGGCCTTGACAGACAGACAGACAGACAGACAGACGGACAAAAAAGTGAGCCTATAAGGGTTCCGTTTTTTCCTTTTGAGGTACGGAACCCTAAAAACTTGTCCTAGTCTTGAAAATCTACTCAAGTCTCGAAATGAAAACTAAATGTTTCTTACAACACTAGCACTAAGGGCCCAGGTCGTCCAGGAATGGCAGACAATAAGTTTTTTCAATCCCCGTAAAAAGGTCCAGGGTTGACGGATTAGGGGACATCCGACACAAGAGTACGAGGAAACACCGGCGTGGTTTTAATCAGTAAGAGCCTGACCCCTCCACCTACGTGGAAGACATCCACTAGTATGTCCAATCAGAAAAAAAGAAAGACTCCAGGTGATGGCCGAGTTAGGGATGCGTAGGGTTGTGACAATCATGGAGAAGATCCAGCAGTTGGGACTCAAAGCGGCACTGCGTATCGTCCAAGATAATGTGCTTTTATGGCTGTCGAATCGACTTACAAAAAGGTTCTCAAATAACGATAGGAAGCTTTCTCATCGGCACCAGGTCGACTTTAAATTTATTTATTCTTTATGCAACACGAAGTACAAAGGCGGACTTAATGCTTTAAGCATTTTCTACCAGTCAACCTAGGGTGGTGAAGAGATATGGTAGTTCCATAAAAGAGAAAATAGTTTTAAAACAAGGGATAAGATAAACTTAAATGACCGAGGACTTGCCTTCAATAGTCAGTAGAATAATAAACTGGAGCGGGCAGGGGCTGTCCGTAAGCGGCTCCTAACACTATGTGGGGATCGTGTGGTCCATGGCCTGGCAAGGTCTTTACAGGGTGCCGGTGTGGGCACTGTTACTGCGAAAATGAGTGGCGCTCAAGCTGAACGCGTCCCAGAGGGTCATGGCCATCGGATGGTACAAATATTTAGAGGAGGTCTGTTGTCTTGACACCTATGCTTGCATGCATGGTATTGAAACAATGGGGCGAAACTTCACAGTCACGATAAGTCAAAGGAAGACCATTGCAACACTGCAATGGCCTTGAGGCTAGCAACCGGGCTAACCTCAGCCGTAAGCTGAGATAGAAAAATCCTCGAATTTACGGAAATTAATACTGCTAGATTAGTATACCTACATTAGTTATTAAAATTAGTGATTAAAAAATTAAAACGACATATTATAATCATTTTAAAAAAAAATAAGGTGTGTAATTTTTTGCAAATAAAACTACACTCGTCACGGTATTATACGCATTTTTTTAAATACAAATACAAACTTGAATGCAGTAAAGTCAATAACATTTTGTGTTCCAAAATTCCCAAAAAAATTTTTAATTATCTTTTGAATTTTCGTGTTAAATCGTAATGAAAAGCGCTAATATCGTCAATAATAATGTATATTACACTAGTTTACAAGATTTTATACCCAAAGATGAAACTAATGAAAATGGGTAGAGTAATTAACCTTTAGTTGGATATGGAAACGAAAAAAAAAAATTAGGACGTCAATTTTAAAAAATATGAATATTTCTTTATTTCGATTTTCTTACATAGCCGCTACTTGAAAAAAATATAACTGGCACAAATTTTATACCAATTAGTGTCATTTTATTTTTTAGTATATCACTAGTAATAGCCTAACATATTTTTATCCCACAAATCTTGATACCTCTCTCCATAAGACTTCAAATTCTGATGAAAATAATCGCTATGTTCATCACTCATGCTTCCCAGGTATTCAGCAAAAATATTCAAGTGTAAATGAAAAAAATAATATTTAAAGACGTGTGTACTCTCATTTTGAGACATTTATTCAATAAATAAGATGCAATTTATTCATAACTATTCCTCAGTTTTATTGTTGCCCAAGAAAGTAAAGCTACTGGTTCTGGCATCTTTTTCAACACTGGATAAGTGGCTATCAAAATAGTTATCCTGCAATATTTTTTTAATTTGGGGTCTTACAAAGATTCCTTCTTTAAGTTTAGCATCACAAAGTTTGGGAATGACAGTTTTTAAATATGCAAAAGTCCATGTAAGTGTGTTGGGTTATTTTCTTTACTTAAACTGCAAGCAATGATGGGCAAGAAACACAAGTTTATTTCATTCCCTGCAGCCCAGTAAGTTAATATATGCTTCTACAATTTTCACATTATATTACTTTAGAAAACAATTTTTTCAATGTTTGTTACGGGATTTTGGAAGTATTGAAAATACGCCTGTTTCATTGCTTCTTTAATTGATTGTCTTCATGTTTATCAAAATAATTTTACCACAAACATAGCAAAAGTTATTCTATTTTATTTAACACTTTCTTGAGGACATTTGTACAATTAGGTACTTTGTAACAAATTATACTATTTAAACACAACTATAACGTTCGTTACACTCGATACGCCCCAAAATTGTGGTTTTAAAAACTTCTTGTATAATTAAAAAACTAGACGTGATAAAATAATTTTACATACCATTTCGTGATAAGAATAATAGAGAAATTAAGTTCCGTATTTTGGGAATGGGTAAAAAAAAAAACAAAAATTTGTAAACTAGTGATTATTAGTCTTCTAAAACATTCTGTAATAATAATATTTTTAGCGTCTCGCATACATAAGATCCTATCTAACCATTATTACCACTCCGGAACCTTTCAGCCCCAACGGCCATCATTTGTACTAGCAATCATATGCCCTGCTCATTTGACGAGTTTTCGTGCTCTAGGCCGCTATCCCACTGGCGTTTTACGAGCGTCGGCGTCTCTCGAACGTCTGCGCAGCGTCAAAGTTGCTCAGATGTGACGTTGACGTCGCGAATGCGTTGGAAAAAAAAATGGCTATGACATACGGTCGGACAGACAAACAGACAGACAATCTATAAGGGTTCCGTTTTTTTCCATTTGGCTACGGAACCCTAAAAATTTGATAAAATTGTTGTTTTTTTTCCTGTTTAAAAATGCTTCTTCATTATTTGAACAACAAATAATGCTGCTTCATTATTTGTTGAAAGCCAATATATATATTTATTAAAAAAATACTATATAAAGAGCTATAAAAACCGGCTTCTACAGAACTAGGTACACAATGTTGCTTATAAGTATCATTTTAGTTTCCTTGTGGGCAGGCTCCAGTTATGGGGTTCTTCACGATGTCTACACAGGTGAACCTGCTGCGAAACATCTATTGTCGTTTTATAAAAGAAACAACTTGACAGAGTAAGTACAGTTGTTTTCATTTTTGTCAAGTCTCAAGCATAGCAAGATTTTTTTTCCATAACATTAGACGGGTTGTTCTTAACGGTCCATGATTCTACGAGTATTGTACTGATTTTCCCACCGAGTCCATGATTTTTGACAATCTCTCCACTAAACCCAAAAAGATATATTTGCCTTGTGACATTAAACTAAAACAAATATTCTAATTGATCCGTAGGGAAAGAAAATGTTAAATATTTTAAAATAGCATGGACCTGTTGGAAACTTAAGTAAGAATTTTCAATTTTCGAGAATGATAGATTCGTGGAGAACAACCCAATTAGACTATAAAAAGTAAAATATTATTTTAAGTAATTACCACTGTCAATATTGTATGTATTATTCAGCCTTGCAATTTAAAGAAAAATCTTTCCATAAAAATCTCAAATCCAAAAAATATCAACACACTTTTCAGTACTTGCACTGTTGACGTTAAACCATGCGATCCAAACGAATGGAGACGAGTCGACGGAACGTGTAACAACCTTAAACATCCTGCAAAGGGAACCTTCCTCTCACCAATGGTCAGACTACTGGAGCCTCATTTCCATAATGGTAAGAAGATTTTAAATATTTAACCAAAAATATTAATATGAAAATTCATCATCACCATCATCACCATCATCATCTCAGCCGAAAGACGTCCACTGCTGGAAATAGGCCTCCCCCAAGCGTCGCCACAACGACTGGTCCGCCGCATCTCGCATCCATCGGATTCACGCGACCCTTACCAGATCGTCGGTCCACCTTGTGGGAGGCCTTCTAACGCTGCGTCTTCCGATACGTGGCCGCCACTCCAAAACCTTCCGTCCCCATCGATCATCTGTTCTACTAGCAATGTGTCCTGCCCACTGCTAATTAAGTTTGACGATTTTTCGGGCTATGTCGGTACCCTTCGTTCTCTTGCGAAAGAAAAGATAAGAAAATTAGAATAGTTTTTGTCAGTCAAATGAATGTGGGCTAATTCATTATTATCGCTATTGCGTATTTATAAATTCATGATAATAAACCAGTCACAGGTGCTATCGCAACACGTTGCAGCGACACTATACACACGTTACTACGTTTTGACGCAGCGATGTGGGGTCATTGTGGTACATATAAAGAGCCTTACCTCAATTGTTGGTAACCTTACCACGATAGCCTCTCAAACCCATTGCCTGTAAAATAGTTAATTTTTTTTTTTAGTGGCAGTTTTATAGCACAGGAAGGAATAGTCGATGTGTGGTGCCTAGATTCATCAAAACACTTTTAGTGGTTTTTTGGAAGTTTGCTTTAACCCCTGGCTTCATACAGGTCTAAAGGTACAGGACCCCAGGATTTCGTAATATACCTACAATTATGTAATTTATTTCATCACCACTGCTCTCAAAACGGTGAAGAAAAACATCGTGAGGAAACCGGCATGTCCTAGAACCAAAAATTCGAAGACGTGACATCCACCAATCCGCAATGGGCCCGCGCGGTGGATTAAGGCCCATTCCCTCTCCTAGAGAGGAGGCCACTGAGTCCCAGCAGTGAGAACATTATAAGTCCGATAATGCTAATGCTACAAAGCCATCATAATAACATGCATTTTATAACTTAACAGGTTACGAACAAAGAAAGGCCGTATCTGGCAAGGACTTGCCTTTGGAAAGAATTGTTCGTGTTCAAGTTTTGGGTGAAAAAGTATCCAGCCATCACCTTTTCAATTACAATGTGCCCGGTTACGCCGTATACATGTTCTTGGATATCGGATCAGTCCACGACATTGGCAAGTATTTATAAGGATTTATTCGGCTAACTTATTTATATATATATATATATGTCGCAGGTTTTTCATAAAATTAGGTTTTTGATCAAAAACCTAGGTTTTTGATGAAAAACCGGAAGGTGACACATATTAAACTCAATTTCATCATAAACCTGCATCAATCCAGATTTTTGATCAAAAACCTGAACTAGTTTGGGTTTATGATAAAGTTCCTCTTCCGTAATAAGTTTCTCTAATAAGTCTGTTGGAATGTGTGTTTTCAGCCCTATTTTAGACTCTGTGCCAAACAAAGCCTTATATGGTGTTCTTTGAATAGTCCTATGAAAGGAAGATTTGTTTTTTAATTAGACAAAGTAACATCCCATGGACCATTTTTGATAAATAAATAATTGTTTTCTTTCTACTAAGTTGCAAATGATGAAGGATTGTTTTATTTATTTCATTTAAATTAATTTATTTGTCATAAAACAAAGCTTAACCGTGGTTTTGACAACAACTTTATCATAAACCTAAACTAGTTCAGGTTTTTGATCAAAAACCTGGATTGATACAGGTTTATGATGAAATTGAGTTTAATATGTGTCATTTTCCGGTTTTTCATCAAAAACCTAGGTTTTTGATCAAAAACCTAATTTTATCAAAAACCTGCGACATATGTATTATTATGATTATGCTATGTTAATTGTTCATTATTATGACGGAAAAAATCTGATTATAATATTAGTTTAATTTAAAAAAAAACTTTTCTTATACAAAATTTTATAGTTCCAGTTTGACCTATATAACAGGTATAACTGTAGAACTGGACGATTTTGTACCTGTAACACTTTTTCAGCCTCAAACCAATGAAGAAGATAACAATGAGACCTTCTTTTACTTATATTGTGAATTTTGCTGCCCACTAAGTTTAAAAACGGCTTGAATAAGAACAGTTCTTATGAGTAAAATATATAAACATTTAAAATTTTCAATATTATGACGTCAACATCCTATCTAGAAATTAAACACAACAGTCAATTTGGCTCTTGTGTGGTCTTAACGGATAAACACTCTTAATAGGTACATACTCCTACTTATGTTTTTTTTTAGATAATATGGTTTATGACACAACTAACTGCTGCGAAAAGGAACATATGAATGATAAAGAGTGTACACCGAACATTGTCCCTGATGATGACCCCGTTTTTAGGTACTCGCCTATCCGTTGCATGAATAGCACCAGACCTTTAAGTTACCAGGACTTCGGTTGTACCAGGGATGCAGTTCCTTCAATGGTATGTCAATTATTTTTTAACAGCAATTAAGTATATGAATCAGAACTGTTTCACCAATGAGGTGAGCAATAGTAACGTAATAATGATATATGAAAGGGCTGGTTAAAAAATCTTTTAGTATATTGTTGATCTATGATTTTTACTTCATACCTTGCGACTAGTGGCGAACATAACAGATTGGCCCTTGTTCTTTTTTCTGTAGTATACTCCTGTGTCTGTTGTGTTAAGTTGAGACTCCAGTTTTCTACTTATATTTCGAATTGATGTTTATATTCTTTCCTCCGTGTCTCGGAAAGCTCGTTAAGCCGTAGGTCCCAGCTGTCATTTGTAGATAGCAGTCGTTAGGGATAGTCAGAAGCCAGATTCTAACTCCAGTCTTGCCATGAAGTACCATGTTAACCCAGTAAATAGGTTGTGGAGGTCTGGTAGGCAGCCGCTCCTCGTAAAATACTGGTATTCAGCTAAATCCAGCTTGACTGGAAGCCGACCCCAATATAGTTGGGAAAAGGCTAGGCAGATGATGCATATTTTCACCGCTATTTATTTTTTCAGATTAAAAAAGCAACTATATTTTTCGATCAATCCCAAGTTTATAACGTCTTTGGTAAAGGTGATAAGGTTGTGAGATCATTCAAAGACGGAAAGCTTCTAGTAGAAGAAGAAGATGGAAAACTTTTCCCTCCAAATGGACCTACCGCAAAATGTCCCAACAATGAGGGACCGGAAGAAACCAGATGCTTTGAAAACCGTTAGTGACCTTTTTTTATATAACGTCAAAACGGACATCAAAACATATTTGATGTAATTTTGGTTGTTGGTAATATACCAGCAAGCATTTTTTTGGTTTTGTTGGTTTTTTAAACTTTAATAACTCTTTTGTTTTAGATCACAATACTTTGCTTCCAACCACTCTATATACCATATGGTTTGTAAGACATCACAACTATATAAGCGATAAGTTAAAAGAGGTGAATCCATGCTGGGACGACCACAGGTTGTTTCATACGGCAAGAGATATTAACATTGCTTTCGCTAATCAAATATACTTTTCCGAGTGGTATGAAGCTGTTCAAGGTAATGTCATGTTATCATGTTTATTTTAATTTTATTTTTAAAGAAAGTGATGATAGTGGGCCAGGCTGAACATAACACCAAAGGAATTTTGACTACAGCTGACTTCGAAGTAGTCTAGAGCTGCAATCCACCTCGGTTTCTCTATCTCGAACGCTATCACCAGAACGGTAGTAGAATTTGTCGAGGCTTGTGCAGAAAAGGATAAAACTCGAGAGAAGTGGAAAAGGATAAAAGACAGGAGAAATGCAAAACTTCAAAACAACAAAAACATACATAATTCTAATGCGGCCAATTATCAAACAAAATTTTTCGCGACTAGTTTGAAAATGATATCGGCACGCGGCGCAACTAGGCGGAATTAGGTGACTAACTCACATTGAGAAGAATTATATGCGAGTATTTAATAGTATGACAGATGGCTACAGATTTAGAAACTTAATAATTCTATGTCACATTACAGGACGCAAAAATCTTATCAAGGCGGGTATTCAGACTAAAGAAAACGGATTCAGAGATCTTTATGATGAAAAACACGATCCCGAATTGTCTATAGAATATTCCTTTATCATGCGTTGGTTCCATCTAATGCAAGAATCAACAGTCAAGTAAGTGCATTAAATAATTTATAATTACCTATATATAATATAATTATTAGATTTTTGAGTAGGTAACTTGTAAATAGTATAATCGTATCATGCTCTAAACAGAAGATTTTCATTTTCTCCTCTTTTCTATCAGGATGTATGATAAACATGGAAACTATCTCAATGACTTCCCTCTGCTTAACACAACATTTAAAATTGGATACATAGCCAAACATATGGAATCCTTCACAAAAAGCACGTTTAGTCCCTGTCATGGCGTCGACGGTACTGTCAGTTTTGATGTAAGTGTTCTCTTTTTATTTATGTTTATGATACTTATCTATATTAACTTCAAGGATAGAGGAAGGATAGAGAGGTCTTGGAATTCATAAAGAAGAAAACTATTTATTCTGAGAGACAGGATTACGACAGGACTTCAAATCTTTTGTCAGTGATGTAAACTAACTAGAGGTTGCAGACATCCCTTCTTACTACTCGATTACGTCATAAAAAGAAGTCCTGTGCAAAATTTTACACTTCTAATCCAAGTAGTTACGGCTTTGCGTTGATATGTCAGTCTGTTAGTTTCTGACGATCTACTCCTACAGTTGATCCAAAAAATAGACATGTGGGTCGGTCGACTTCTGAAGTCGACGCGCGTATTCTTCGTCGTCGTCTTAAATGTAAACAAATATCGGTCAAAAATAATTCTATTCCATTTATACTTAAGCATAGTGTAAGAACGAGACAGGCATAGAATAGGCATGACTCACCGAGTTGCTGGATATATATTTTTTTAATGATTACTTCACAGATCGCTAATCGTGGTTTACCAGGAGTTCAAGAAGCATTAGACGTCACAGCTGGTGATTTGAACAAAGGTCGCAATTTCGGTTTGGCTCCTTACGTTCATTACATTCGTCATTTCACAGGAATCAAAATAACTTCTTTCAAAGAATTAGTACGGTTCATACCAGAAGAAGTAAGTACCTATCCTTTTAAGGCTATACTCGCAGAAATGGTGTATATTTCTCCAGGAAACTGTTTGTTAAATCTGGCAATACGACATTTTATTTGTCTTAAGGCTTGTTGGTGGTACAAATCAATTCCCAGTATATAGATAGTTAAAGAATTACTAGCTTCTGTTGTGTTTCACCGACTTGATAGTAGAATAAAAAAAAATCCAAAAAAATAGATTAGTCAGTCGGGTAGACATACCCGCGTGCCAAATTCCTCCAAATCTGTTCAGTCATTCGAGTTTCCTTACTTCTTCTTACAGTTTATGAGATTCTGCTTCTTATTTTCAGTACATTGAAATATTGAAACGTCTATACGAAGACGTTGAAGACATAGATCTACTGGCTGGTATGTGGTGCTCAAAAATGATGGATGGAGGTCACATACCTGAACTTTTGGCTTATATCCTAAATGACGCTTGGTACAAAGCGGTGAGAAGTGACAGACATTGGTATGAGAGAAAAGACAGACCTCATGCTTTTACTCTACGTAAGTATCTTATTACTGACATAAGAGTGTTGAATTTTTGGAGAATTCAAAATGTTAGAGTTGGTCAACTAAGCATAAAAGAAATCGAAGCTGCCTGTAGTGTGATTAAAGTTTATTCATTTTTATACTATCATGCCTGTGGAACAAAATCCTACAATAAGTAGGCACAATCTGTTTAACATTGGGTAATTTTGAAAGATTCGGTTGTAGCTTGGATTCAGTTACCGACTGGTGTAAATAGGTTTTCGGTTAACTGTAGTCGAGCACAGCCCGTATTCGGTCATAGACTAGTGTGAGCAAGTTTTCGATCAGCTGTATTCGGTTGCATATAGTTTTCGGTTGTTGACTGACTGTCTACGTATCGAAACGCACTATTCATCGTTCATGATGCTTTTTACTTGAGGTTACACAGTTTTGCTAAACGTGGTCGACCAAAAACTTGACACCAAATACGGCCGTCAAATTCAGATATCCATTTAATGTAAATAGCCCAGTTTGATGAATCAATTCGGTTAAATCAAACCCGATCGCCGCTTTCGGTGACCGAGTTAGTGTAAACGTGCCATAACATAAAACTACTGACCTAGTAAATCTTCTATCAACTATGAAGAATAAAGAAGTTTTTAAGCCTTTTCTACCTTATTTCTATGAAAGTACTTTTGTTCATCAGACACTGACTTTTTTCGAGATTATTGAAATGTAGGCAAAATAAATAAATGAGCTACATAATTATTTTACAACTAGGCTTCTAGCAAATTCTTCAATGAAATGGAATTATCCCTAAGCAACATACTATTGGTATAAAAAGTATTCTATGTGCTAAATATTCCAGAACATGGTTTACCCGTGTGCCAGATTTTATCTAAATCGACTAATTTAGTTATAATATCTAAACGCAGTCTATTGGAGCGTGAAGGAATAACAAACATGCTTAATAAACTTTTGGCTTTAAAATATCAGCGTAATATAATGCGATATACATACATATTCGACTTATATTTTTCTAATTACTTAAGCTATTCCAGGTCAACTTACTGAGATCAGAAAAAAAGCAACTTTGTCGTCGCTCATGTGCTCGGTTGGTGATGGTGTCTCTGAAATACCAAAGAAGGGCTTCCTCAAAATTTCTAAAAAGTAAGATATTATAGTTACATATGAATAAGTTGACAAGTCGACATGCATGTTTTCCCTTTTGTTGATTTTACGCATTCTACGCACTAAGAATTTATAAGAAACAAATTGACACGTCCAAATGTACCTTAATTTTGGAGCAATATAGGGTAAATCTTACATGTCGACTTGTCATATTTTTCACGCCGGCCACGGATATTTACTCTTCCACATTGCTGTCGTCTGGAAATGTGCAGAAGGGTTAAAATAATAAAGACTGATTTATCTGTAGAATTTAAGTTCATTTTTATAAATTAGGTTAGCAGTAGTACTGGCTAATATATAAATTAATTAGAAGAATAACACTATCATTTTTCATTTTAGGAATCCCCTGGTGCCTTGCAGCAAAATCCCGAAGTTAGATTACCGTGCTTGGGCTGATGGTGCGTGTAAACCGAAAAAGAAACGGAGGAATGGAAAGAAAAACAATAAACATTAAATAAACCAAATTGGTCAGATAATTCGCACACTACATTGAAGTTATAATAAAAATGTTTTTATGTAAAATTTTATCACTCCATATTTTGAGTGTTGTAAATTAATTTCAAATAAAGTTGCACCAATAACTATTTATTTTATTTATAACTTTTATATTATTATAAATGTCGAAGCTAAAACAATAACAGCCGGACGGTTCAATCTCTTAGGATAAGCGATGTTTTTCGAGGATGGTCGATTTGTGGATGGTCATCATAATACCGAGATTCGTTTATTTTTACTACCATTTATAGATCTTTGATAGTTATTAAATCACTCATCTTACTGAAGATCATGAAACCTTATATAAAAAAATAAAATCTCGATTGCACTCAAGTGGACCAGACGGAATACCACCTATTTTTATTTTCGAGTGTGTGGTTGAGTTGGTCTCTCCACTTTTACTTATATTCAAGACTTACTTAGTGTCTGGTGCTATTCCTTCAAAATGGAAAGCAGCTAAAGTAGTGTCTATCTATAAATCAGATGATAATATAGTTATGACCATAGAAATATATCAATTCTGTCGACACTTGCTGAGGTTTATGAGTCCATCATTCCACACATTCAAAAGCATCTGACTAATGTCATACATTTAAATTTTAGTAAGGCGTTCTTTAAGGTCTCACATAGCTTACTGATTTATAAATTGCAAGCATATGGTATTACTGGATCATTACTTTTATGGCTGAGTTTGTATCTTGCGGATTGATCTTTCTTTAAAGTGGTGAACGGATTTCAATTAACCTAACGATATATCTCATCTGGCGTACCACAAGGATCTCATTTGGGTCCCGTTCTATTTAATTACTTTATCAATGATATTCTTTACAGTTTTCTATACTCAGATATCTTTATGCACGCTAGAGATTTAACCTGTTGGACCCCGTGGCACAAAAACGTGCCAGTAAACAAGTAATTACCTTTTAACTTTGAGAACCGCTGGAAAAAAATTGTGCCACCAAAACCTGACCGATTAAAAATTATATTCTAGTAGTATAATTACAGAAGCAACAGAAACAGAGCAATAACAGTTTATATTATTAAAATTATTTATATTAATTTATTAATATTAAATAAATAAATAAATAATAAATAATGGCGGGCCCCACGGAGCGCCACAGGTTAAAGTTGTTATACACAAAGATGATGTCTACAAACTACAGAAAGACCAAGATAGGCTTGTTCAATGCACGATAATGTTATCATGTAAAATTCTTAAGAAAGCATACTTTGATAGAACATAACTGTTATACATATTAACGTTTGAATCCCCAACCGGTCCTATGAGACCGCGCTGTTATTGTTTTACTATTGTGTCTCGTTTCGCGGGTATCTGAGTAACTACAGCAGACGTTGATGAACGGGATATGATAAAAAACCTTGGAGCAACATTTGGTAGGGAAATAACCTTTTTATGTAGACAGTATTATTAACAAGTCTTTTAAAATACTGGGTTTCGCCATAAGAATTACGAAACATCTTAGAAATTAATCAAAGCATGTTGGAGTATTGAAGTTTGGTTTAGAGATCGCACTATGCTGCACATTCTCAGATCGCACATGCTTCTAGAACGTGTTTAAAAGCGGCATTTGGCGTTTTCAGTGGCTTAGCTAAGAAAATACATCCTCATAATAATAGATTGAGACACTTCAAGATGATTTTACTAGACAAGCGCCGACGACGTTTAAATGACGCGACATTTGTGTGCAAAGTAATTACTCACAAGATTAACTGTCCAAAAATACTGAACACTTTACAACTTTCGTGCGCCCTTAAGAATTCTTTTCGGCCAGATATAACCACAAAGGAGAATAGTTTTTGGCTCCAATTCTTCTTATGCGAGATTTCGAAAGTAGAAGTGACACAATCGATCTGCACTTTAACTTTTTGAGCAAATGAAAGCCAGTATATACAACGTTGAAACGACAGATGGGCTTTCCTTAAAATTGGTCGTTGTACTCATCAACATCAACGACTTTTACTATGCGACTAACGCTGGAATCATGAACCCCAAACCAATGCTCCATACATTTATGGTCACATAATTTGACAAAATGTATGGTGGAGCTGATTCTTTTTTAACCTAGATAAATGATCCAAGGATGCAAGGCAGAGGAGTGGGTTTTAGTCAGTAAGAGTCAGACACAACACACTGACAATGACAAAGAGTCACGTCTGACAAATTTTGAAATCGCTGGCAAATGACAGCAACTGTTAAATACATTAGTTCCAATCATTTCATCTTTCGGTCAATCATTCAGTCACTCATTCGATCAACCATTCCAAAATTAACAACATGGTATAAGTACGAAATCTCGGATCATTCTAATGTGACAAGCTGTACATCTTTTATAACTAAACGCAATTATAACGTAGATGCAGAGTCAGCGAGGTCCTCCCAGCAGCTGCGAAAAATGGTCCTGTGCAGACTCTCAGAGGCTCGCAGAAGTACGACAGCTATAGTTAACGAAACGTTTCCACAAGCCGATCTACCAAGGCTTGAATAGGCAGAACGTGTGGCAACTCAAGAAACACTATCCTACTAATAATTTGCTCAATAGCATTTATAATACCTACATAATAATGAGATCATCATCAAAAATACTTAGTATACGAATAAATGAAATCTTGGAGAAGAAAATAAACTACGCAACGTTCTAATCTTATATTTTATTATTATTTAATTATGGTGCCATTAAATCTTAATTATAATGTCAAATTAAACCAAGGTAAATCGTAGGCACATACATGTGTAGAAGTGAAACCCAGTGGAATTTTCTATGCTACTTTACCTAATGTATTTTTTTAAATCGAGATAATGTAGATTAAATAATAAAAACTAGGTACTTAATCATCTTCAAAATATAAGGTGTGTAATAATATTCTGCAAATAAAACTACACAAGATGTACGAATTATAGTCGCCACGGTATTAATCGTATTTTTTTAGAATAGGTACATATTCAAACTGAGTAGGTACAGTAAAGTCAATAGCATTTTGTGTTTCAAGAGCTGCTTCAAGTAATTATTAAGAATTTTTCTTTTATTTCGAGTTGAAAATGACACGTGGTTAGTTCAAATCATCAACAGTTTGTTTCAAACACTTTGCTTTTGAGGTAATGAGTTTGAGACTGGCAAGAAGTAGAAATCATAAAGTGAAAACTATACAATAAACCTACTGAAACATGTAAAGACAGTTCCATAATGAAAGCGTTATTTTAAATATCTTTTCAATTTTCATGAGCTAAATGCTAAATGCTCTTACATTTAGCTCATAATATTTAGGTTAGAATCATTGCAATGAAAAGCGCTCACACCATCAATAAAATGTATATTATTACTGTTCTAATAAAACATTGTTTAATAATATTTTATTTGCCTCTAGCATTAACCATCAAGCAACCCTTACCAGATCATCGTTTCATCTTTTAGAAGGCCTTTCAATGCTGCGTCTTTTGGTTCTCAGTAGGCACTTCAAAACCTATCGGCCCCAACAGTCATCTCTGTTCTGTGATCAATGTGCTCATCCCATTTCCACTTAAGTTTGGCAATTCTTCGTGCTATGTCGGTAACTTTGGTTCTTCTGCAGATATTTTCGGTCCAGCGGTACTATTATCTAAAATTCATTTTCAAGGCGATGAGCTCGACGTTGAGTCAGCCGTCAAACAGCGAACGCAAATGTATGAAGAACTGTCATTGTCAATTGCAACTGTGAGTTGACAATGACAGTTTTTCATACATTTGCGTTCGTTGTTTGACGGCTGTCTCGACGACGAGCTCGCTGATTCGATCAAACAAGAAAACGTTGTCTATAAATCGTTTACAAATTGACTAAGTGCTTTGTGTCATGCCGAGTAGAGATAGCTTCTTAATGGAAATAACTAAACCTGGTCTTTTTTTTTCAAGTGAAATCATTGAATCATCAGAATGACTCATCCCGCTCTGGGGCGGAGCCAGGTCTGGTTTCAGAATCAAGCGGGTTTTATGCCTAGTACGAATTAACTGTCATGCTTCTCATTCAATTAAAAGTTAAACAAAACTGTACAGTTCTTGTTTACTGACTAGGTAAAAGTGCAATTTCATTATTTGTTAAAAGTCAATACCTAATTTTAGTTAAGCATAAGTATATAAGGAGAAGAAAACAACTGGTTCCACAGAACTAGGTACATAATGTTGCTTATAAGTATCATTTTAGTTTCCTTGTGGGCAGGCTCCAGTTATGGGGTTCTTCACGACGTCTACACTGGTGAACCTGCTGCAAAATGTCTATTATCGTTTTATAAAAGAAACAACTTGACAGAGTAAGTACATTTGTTTTAATTCAAGCACTAGTTTACAACTATTAAAAATAATAATAATAATAATTTTAACCTTGTCTCAAGCAGAATAAGCACATCTAGGAAAATAAATTTGCCGTTTTTTGAAACGGGAAAGGTATTTCGAATTGTGATACATTTGGATTGACTTAGAACTGTAAGTTTCAATAAACGTAATAGTAAAGATACGTTATTTTTTTGGGTGATAATTTATTTATTGGTTGTTTGGGATTCGTATTTTTTTAATACTGATTAGTATCTATAACCATTTTTGTATGAAATCTAAAAAAGTCGCATTATTTTGGAATATGCGTTCTATCATGAAAATAATGTGTCTGTCGGCTTGCGATATTGATGATGTTTATGGACTTAGAACTGTTAATGAAGGAGATGTGTGTTTTTGTTTCAATTGGTTTCACGTGGAATATCTCACCGTCCAACAGTCTGGACCGAGCCTAGCCGAACCGAGCCTAGTAGTCAACGGCGCGTTCTGTTCCACGCGCGCCTCAAAGAGTCAAAGAGATGTCAGCAAACTGTAGGGGCCCGGCAGGGTCGAAGCCTCTGGGAACGGGCAGTAAGATTCTGACACGCCCTCCCGCTTTATTCATTACTCTTCCTAAAAAAAAAAAACCGTGGGGCACGTCAATTGTCTACAAATTATCGACTTAATGTGCGATAGAATTCGATAGAATGCAATAGAATTCAATTGACGTGCCCCAGGTTTTATTTTAGTCTAGTCTATGCATATGTTTATAATTCCCACGACTGTATCTATTTTATTATTTTTTGGTTTTTACTACATTTATCTTAAACATTGCAATGTATGTTTAACATAAAACCGTTTAACTTAAAAAGTTTTTTTACCTATTTTTATTTTCTAGTTTTTAGTTTTTATTTCGCATTCTGTTTAATTCATTTCTTTTCTGTTTTATAATTGTATTGTCACCAAAATCCAAAGTGTATAAAAAATTTCAGATTAATCGGTTGACAGGAAGAGGGTGAAATTTGAATTACTAAATTTGACCCAAGAATAAAAAATAAAACAAACGGGGTGAGCTAAATAAAACCGTTTAAAAAAAGGCTTATCGATTAACTTTTCTTCTCCGGGTGGCCATAGGACAATATTTCTAAAATCCACCAATTAAACCAAGAATACTGAGTTTTTTTTTAGAATAAAGTAGATACACGTCAATGATATTCCTTGTCTGCGCTGGAACTTCTATTATGAAAACTAACATAACTTTTTTTTACATTTCATAGTTATAAATAACGCGATATTTAAGACAATATATATATATATAGAAACCAATAAATAATATAATTATTCTTCTTTTTTATTCAAACCTCTTTCCAGTTTCAGCTAAACTGGTACATTTGTGTCGGAGATCTCTGTTCTTGCTTGTGTGTGTTTTGTACATTTGACCACCAGCCGGCGAGTGGTCGTCCTCTTCCAGTGGTTCAGTGGTCTCCTCTTCCTCATGGCCGATTGAGGATACTTAGGTCCTTTTAACCTGGGTGGTCATCATCTCGTCTAAGGATATGGCCATACTATCGCATGCGACTTTAGTTCAACTTTTCGGCAATAAGTATCACCCTCTCTCGATCCTCTACTCGTTTTGCACTTTGTCCAGTCGGTTTACAGCTCATATCAGCTTTTACGTTTTGCTCATAATATGGAAACGCTGCTAGTGTGCTTTTATCATGGTCCAGAACTCTGCTCCGTATATCAAGGTTGGTTGTAGGTACTACCGTTTTATACACTTTCTTCTTAACTCGGGCATTTCGGGATTACAACTTAGAACTCCAGATAGTGATCTTTACTTAAACCAGGAGGAATTGATACGGTGGTACATCTTTGTCAACTTATTTGAGCGTAGCACCTAGGTATTTGAATTAGAATACTTTAGGTACTCGTTTCTGTTGATCCTCCGTAGTCACATTCTAAACATCGTTATCATGGTGTTCTATTTGTATTATCCATTGGTTGAAGGTTGCCAGTAGATTAATTTTATTTTATAAACAATGTCATCTGCGTAGAGCATACATTATGGAGTTTAAATCTAGTCCATGCACAGCTTAAATAACAGCGGGCTCATGGCAGATCCTTGGTGGAATACCCCTACGCGAAATGACTCACTCATACCAACGAGATTTTTAACGTGCGTTTTAGTGTTTTGAGACATATCTCGGCACTCTGGGATACGTTGGGCTTTCATTACTTGCCATATAAGGTTTTGAGGCACCCTATCGAAAGCTTTTTCTAAGTTGATGCATATTAGGTACAGATTTTACTTGTTAGAACGATGTTTCTCCTTCACAACTTTTATTGTCTGAATGGCGTCGATGGTTGATTTGCCAGGAGTGAAATCGTATTGGTTCTCAGTTATTAGTGCGTTATATGAGCTTAAAGAAAGGAGGAGCTCGTGGCTAGATAATAACAGCCGCACAGGTCGATCTTCAAGGTTAAGCAACGCTTGCCTAGGTTGGTCTGTGGATGGGTGACCATCTTAACATAACGAGTTTCCTCCGTGCCTTGGAAAGCACGTAAAGCCGTAGGTCCCGGCTGTCATTTGTAGATAGTCAGAAGCCAGTAAATCTGACTCCAGTCTTGCCATGAAGTACCGTGTTACCAGTTAATGGGTTGTAGAGGTCTGGTAGGCAGCCGCTCCACGTAAAATACTGGTATTCAGCTAAATCCGGCTTGACTGGAAGCCGACCCCAATATAGTTGGGAAAAGGCTAGGCAGATGATGATGTGACCTTAAAGAGTGAATGTCCAAAGTCCAAAATATTAAGGGACCAAAAAAAGAACAAAAATCGATAAATAATCTGAAAAATATTCAAACATTCTTTTCAGTACTTGCACTGTTGACGTTAAACCATGCGATCCAAATGAATGGAGACGTGTCGACGGAACGTGTAATAACCTTAAAAATCCTGGAAAGGGAACTTTTTTCGGACCAGTTAAAAGAATACTGGACGCTAAGTACCATAATGGTATGAAGATTTTAAACATCAGACTAAAAATATTAATGACACAATCATCATAATAATACAAATCTATATTTTTCCAGGTAACGAACCAAGGAAGGCTTTATCAGGCAATGACCTGCCTTCGGAAAGAGTTACCCGTGTTAATTTATTAGGTACAGCTGTATCTAGCCATAAACTTTTCAATCACAATGTGCCTGGTTTAGCCGCATACATGTTCACCGATATTGGATCATTCCACGACAGTGGCAAGTATTTATACGGATTAACTTAAGTTTCTGTTTCCATTTTCAAAAATAAATGAGCCGTAGTTTCGTATTGTATAGTCTTTAATGATATGATTAGTTGTGGTTAATTATATTCTGGACATCCTCAGGAGATTCAACAATAGATAGACTTTTATTACTAACTTTAAAAATTGTTCGGAAGTTTATTCGTTAAATAACTCGTTCTTGGGCATCATTACTGATCAACCCATTTTCAGAAGTTTTCTGCGTATTTAATCTCCTGTTATTTCTTAAGTTATAAGACGGTGTAAGCCACCCAAACGAAATGATAAAAGTAATCATCATCATTTAACGTACTGAAGCAAAAAACTAATATGAATTCAAATCAATTAATCGCTAAATAACTATATCATATAACTATATATTCGAATCTATGAGGAGCAGGTTCACGGGAATTCGATAGTTGCGAGACACACAGGACTTCAGGGGAAGCCTATGTCTAGCAGTAGAGTCTTTCGACTGGAATTTATGATGACGATGAATTACTAAATAACTTTCAAGTTCGGAAGTCGGTGTCTGTATTTTTTATAGAAAACTATTATCCTTCGTACCTTAATATTATTCGTACATCTTATAGTATTGTTATTAGCACTCAGGGAGTGGTCTTGACATTAACATTTTATTGTTTTTTTTTAGAGAATATGTTGTTAACTACAACCCATTGCTGCGAAAAGGAACATATGAATGATAAAAAGTGTACACCGATCATTTTCCCAGATGATGACCCTGTTTTTAGATACTCGCATATCCGTTGCATGAATAGTACTAGACCTCTGACTTACCAGGACTTTGGTTGTACCAGGGACGCAGTTCCTGCAGTGGTATGTCTATTCATTTTATAAACAGAAACACTTCTGACAAAAAAGGTGCAAATCAAAATTGCAGGTTTAAAAGGCCACTTTTGCAGAATCCTATTAGGATCATAATGTGAATTATATATTTTCATGAGGCAAAATTTACCACGGAATATGATTCTGATACGAAAATATGTATTGAGTATGGTTCGGCCAAAGAAAAGATGAATGGATTGTGTGAGAAGTAATATGGCAGAAAAGGGAGTGAGTGATAGCGTGACGAGTAACGGGACAGAATGTAAGAACGAAACGTGTAGCCCCGACCCCAAATAAAAGGAACGAAGGCAGGAAGATGACGATGAGTGTAATTCGACCCATTTGTGCAATAACTTAATGATGATTTGCTGTGAAATCATTCGTTCAGTATGACTATTTTAGGCCTGTTGTTCTCCCAAAGTCACCAAAACTAACATTTACAGAACAATGCAGCCTGTTCAATCAAATCTGTGTGGTACTTTCCTCAAAAGACCATCTCAGATACTAATCTACATGAGTACATGGTTATCATATATGATCTTACCATTACATGTTTATCAACCTCTAAGTTTGTTTCGGTGTTTTTTCTCGGGGTAGTCAGCTAAGGATGGAAACATGTTAATTGAACGAAAATCTTGGTGTTATTTATAGCCTATTTGCAACATAAACATCATTGACCATTTGACCTAAAGTATCCCCTTGAATTGATTGGCAATTACAATAGATTTGTTACTCATTATTCTAAAGAGTATAATATAAACTTAACACTATAAAGGTGTTAATTCATGAATCCCCGTTCGGTCTTATGAGACCGCGTTGTTATTGTTTTACTATTGTGTCTCGTTTTGTGGGTATGTGATAGGTTAAGTTTGAGAAAAGTCAAGTTGAGGTTAACTTGTAGCGACATCTATGACGGGAAATAAGAATTAAAATGCATCGCACAATTTATAAGACTTCTCTGCGCTATTAGAACGGTGTGGGTATGTGATAGGGTAAGTTTATCCCGTGTTTATTGTGTTTAAAGAGAGGAGGCCTGAGTCCCAACAGTGGGAACATTATAAGGCCGGCAACGCTAATGCGAATGTTATTGTGCTTAGTTCAGTCATGAGTTTTCTATTAATACTTTAAATTACTCGTAGCATTTTGAAAATATGTTTATGTGAAGGTTCCATATTGTCATAGTTACGTTTTTTTTCCTAGATTAAAAGAGCAACTACCTTTTTTGATGAATCTCAAATATACAACACCTATGGTAAAGGTGATAAGGTTGTGAGATCATTTATAGACGGAAAGCTTTTAGTAGAAGAAGAAGATGGAAAACTATTCCCTCCAAATGGACCTACCGCACTTTGTCTCAATAATCACGGACCGGATCAAACCAGGTGCTTCGAAAACTGTAAGCGACCTTTTTTTTTATATACCATCACAACTGATCTCAAAACATATTCGATGTAATTTTGGTTACTGATAACATAGATACCAATAAGATTTTTTTTGTATTTTGTACGTTTGTTTTTAGATTTTAATACTTTGCTACCAACCACTCTATATATATCATAATTATGATTTGTGCAAACTTTTAGTGACCTTTTTTATATAACGTCAAAACGGATATCAAAACATATTCGATGTAATTTTGGTTATTGATAACTGGTTTTTTGAACTTTAATAATACTTTGTTTTTAGATTTTAATACTTTGCTACCAACCACTCTATATATCATATGGTTTGTAAGATATCACAACTATGTATGCGATAAGTTAAAAGAAGTGAATCCTTGTTGGGACGACGAGAGACTGTTTTATACGGCAAGAGATATTACCATCGCCTACGCTAATCAAATGTACTTTTCCGAATGGTTTGAAGCTCTTCAAGGTAATATACTTATAATATCTTAATTATAAATTTATTTTAATAAAATTTAAACATAGTGATTTAGATATTCACTACGCTTATTGCAAATGCCAACTATATGACACCTAAAGTACAAAACAAATAACCTAGTTTGCAAGTCTATTATGCTTATATCAACAGATTCCTAGCCTATATTTAGGTTTAACACTGCTTAGTAAATATATTTTTTAATTTCTCTTAAAAAACCATTTAAAATATTAACAATAGCACATGTTTTGAGGTCCGTGTTCAAAATTTCCACATTCGGAATTAAACCTTCTAAAAGTTATTATTATTAAAAAAAAACAACAACAACTAAACTCTTATTGTGACTGAATTGAAACGATTACCCTATTTTCATTATTTTTTACTAATTTATATATTTGGTTGGCAAAAAGTTATCCTATCAATTTTTATTTGTCAGTTCTACAATAAATAAGTAATTGCCAATTCATTATTATTAAGTATAATTATGTATCCATCAAAAATGGGTTTATTTTCATAACAACATGTAACTAAATAATATATAATATGATATAAGGTTACTGATTTCCAAACTAAATACCTAACTCTATTTTACATCACCAGGGCGAAAAAATCTTATTCAAGCAGGTATTATACCTAAAGAAAACGGATTCAGGGATCTTTATGATGAGAACCAGGATCCCGAAATAACATTAGAACATACTTACGTCAACCGTTTCTTCCATCTATTGCAAGAAGAAAAAGCCAAGTGAGTGCATTGTTATTATAGTCTTTTATACATAGCATGAGTTGGGTGATAGCAGGACAAAAATATGCATCTTTAGGATGAGAGAAAAGGATAGATAGCTACATTGTTTGAATCTGACAGCTGTCACCGAAACCATGTTATAACAAATTTAGAGTGCGTCTAATAAAATCGTGACCTGGAGTTTAAAAAAATAATAATTTGGAAACATTATTCAGCCGCAATTTTAGTTATTAAAAAATCAAGAAGCGAGACATTTTTCTCCTACTATGTTAGTAATTCCACGCGCGCCTCAAGGAGATGTCAGCAAACTGTAGGGGCCCAGCAGGGCCGAAGCCTCTGGGGAACACGTGGTATTCCGAAAGGTTGACACCGAGTCCCCCCCAGATCGAAGGCAACGAAGGAACGCGGTAGGGGTTTAGTCAGTAAGAGTCTGACATGCCCTCCCGCTCCGCTCAAGAGCGGGAGAAGTCATTCTGATGACCCTATCAGAAAAAAAAACCTACTACATTCAAAATTTTTGGATTTAACTTCTTTTTCTCAGGTCGCGCTTTCATTAGATGGATTATAATAATAATTTATATTCAAATATATAATTCTAATTTCATAATAACATAGGAAAGATATAATTTATCTTTAGTCAATAACATGATATTAATTACTAATTTTTTCGGCAGTTTTATACTATTTTTCTATTTTATTTATTACTATTATTTCTTTTTTTTTGTAAAAAATTGGTTTATTTTTTCCAAAAACTTTCACCATTAAAAGTATCTTTAGCATCTTTAGCAAATAACCATGTTATACTTTCAAAAAAAAATAAAATCCTTACCTGAATTGGTACAATATTACACAAGGTATAAAAGTTAGAATTTTGCGTGTGCTATAAAAACTGTTATTGATGATAGAACAAAATAATGTTTAATAATTTTTCAGAACACATTAATATAAAAAAAAATCTGCTGTCCAATAAATTTTGACGCCTTATTCAAACGTATGTACCTAAATGTTTGGGACACCTGATTTTTTTTTGCGATTTCAGGGTTGGTTCCATACTAAAAGTTATTCATAATAATGAGTATTGCCAGTGTTTTCATTTAATGTCGTAGTGTCGTATCCACATTGTATATCTTATTTATTACAGTTATGTTATACTTACCAGAAAACAATATAAACAAGCACTAAGAAAGTATGCAAGACATTTCAATTTGATATATTTTTCTCTTTCTCTTCAGGATGTACGACAAAGAAGGAAACTATCTATATGACTACCCACTTTTCAACACCACGTATAAAATGGGATTCATAGCCAAAAATATGGAATCCTTTACAAAAAGCACGTTAAGTCCCTGTCATGCTTTTGATGGTACTATCGCCTTTGATGTGAGTATTTTATCTTTATTTCTCTACATGGAGCAGTGGTGGCCCAGTGGTAAATGCCCCGACTTACAAAACCTAGGTCACAGGGTCAAACCCAGGCCGGCCTTGCTTTGTGTAATTTAGCGCTGCTTTCAAAACGGTGAAAGAAAATTTTGTGACGAAACCGGCATGTCTAGAATCAAAAATCCGAAGACATGTGTCTTCCACCTATCCGCACTAAGCCCGTGTGGTGGATTACAGCCCATTCCTTCTCCTAGAGAAAAGGCCTGAGTCTCAACAGCAGATATATTAGAAATACAATAATGCTAAAAAAAAATATGTACTACTACTACTGTAAATGAAGTGTAAACTAATAAATAAATTATTTGCAGACGGCTAACCGTGGATTACCATACGTTCAAGAAGCATCAGATATCACGGCTGGTGATTTGAACAAAGGTCGCACTTTCGGCTTGCCTGCTTTTGCTGACTACGTTAATTACTTCACCGGCAACGATGTAACTTCTTGGAAAGATTTAGAACCGTATATAACAAAGGAAGTAAGTATCCTTTTTAGGTTAGGTTACAACATTCCTCCGAGCCTGCTTGTTAAACTTAGCAGTACGACAATAATATTTGTCAAAAAATCTAAGTTACTGACATTAAAATGTATGTATGTGTGCGTGTGTGTGTTTGTGTGTATATAAAAAAAAAATATAAAATAATTTTACTCAATTAACAGATTTGACGCTTAAAAGGCTAAATAGCTGAATGTTGAAACAAAGTTGCTAAATAGGCAGCCGGGTACTTATCCGAACTTAACGAATTTTCGTTCAACCATTCAAGCATGAAGAAGTAACAAAAAAAAACTTCGACTTTAAAATATTAGTGTAATGATCAATAGTCAACATGTTACCGCTAAATATCATCACTTACCCGTGATGTACGGCTCGTATTCCAAAAGTATAAATCAAGTGAAATTTAGAATAACTTCTACAGCTAATTTTATAATTTAAAAGAGTCAAGCAATGTTTTATTGCGACCACTTTTTTCATACAGGCAGACCAATTTGAATATGATACTATCTATTCTTTTTTTCAGAACATTGAAAAACTGGCAGATCTGTATGAAGACTGCAGAGATGTAGATCTAATGGCTGGTCTGTGGACCTCCAAAACGATGAAGGGTGGTAACATACCTGAAATTATGGCTTATATTCTGAATGACGCTTGGTACAGAACGGTAAGAAGTGACCGACATTGGTATGAGAGAAAAGACAGACCCCATGCTTTTACTCTACGTAAGTAACTTAACTAACTTTATTTTTGAGTGTCGAATGTTTGAGAAATTCTAAATATTTAGAGTTGGGTGTAAAAATAGATAGTTTTATTTAATACGATTTTTTTAATTTTATTTTTTTAGTATAAAATAAATTTATTTATCAATTGAGAGCAGTGGTAGGCCAGTGGTAACTGCCCCGGCTTACAAGTTTACAAGTTGTAGGTCGCGGATTCAAACCCAGCCAGGTGCATTACTTTGTGTAATTTATTTCACCATCACTGCTTTCAAAATGTTGAAGGAAAATATCGTGAAGAACCCGGATGCAAAAATTTTAAGAAATTTGACATCCACCAATCCGCACTCGGCCCTCGTGGCAGATGATTGCCCACTCCCACTCCTAGAGATGAGGCCGCTGTCCGTAGCCGAGTTAAAGCTAATTAAAGCTCTGATAATAATGATAGTAGTGTATCTTTTACCGCATTCGGTGACGGAGTTGATGCAAACGCGCTATCACTACATAGTATAAAACAAAGTCACTTTCTCTGTCCTTATATCCGTATGTATGCTTAAATCTTTAAAACTACGCAACGGATTTTGATGCGGTTTTTTTAATAGATAGAGTGATTCAAGAGGAAGGTTTATATGTATAATACACTAGCTTTAGCCCGCAGCTTCGCCCGTGTACACACTGTGACTGAGATTGCGTAGCAGCCGCACACTTACATGATAAATGTGTGCGCTGCTAGCGCGTGAAACACAACAGGTATTATCGTTGTGTGCTACAAAGTAACTCGTCGTTTCTACACTCACACTCTTGCAAAAAGTAATACTAGCCGTATAGCTACACGACTATGAAAATACAGCAAAAATTGGCCTACAGTGGCCAATTTTTGCTGTATTATCATAGTACCAGTCAAGGTTACTTGGACATCAAGAGTTACGAACGATACCTATCATAGTTCATTTTTTTAAACATGTTGATTGATAACTTGTCAATCAACATGTTCAATTTCATTCAATCAAAAAATCAGTTTTATTTACAATTTCGGTTTATCCAAACTTAATAAACTCAAATTTTATGTTCAAAATTATAAATTCAAATTTAGCTTTAAAAAATGTTAAAATTTAGGTTTCGTTTTAATATTTAATCTTATTGTGTTTTTTTTTGTTATTTTATTATTATTAGCTGTTAAAGCGTATAATTTAGTGCATGTTGTGCTCTTCTTTAAGTGATGAGGCACTTAGATTTAAGGCTAAATTGTATTTCTTTACATTTAATAGTGTACTCATTGTTGAAGAGCCAAATAAATAAATAAATAAATAAATAAACTTTGATAAGTAAAAAAAAAGACGAGTAGTAGTAAGAAGTAAGCTGTAGGTAATTATACTGTTGTTGTATTATGTGACATGATGTTATTGTTATTGAGATCAAGAGTTGCGATATCTATCATAATTCATTCTTGATAACATGTTGATTTATGTCACTAATAAAAAACTTAAAAAAAAGTGACGTCCATCCTTGTCTGACTTAGAATATTTTCACTTTATATATTGTATTAAGGATAATCATGAACAGATTCGTTAATTGTGACCATTCCGTTTAATGTATGTAATTAATAAGTTGTAATAAACATAGTTGGATCGTTATCGCAGTTTTCTTTGTCACAATATTTTCAAAATATTTTAATTATTATGAGAGTAACTATAACATTATTATTAAAAAAACAGGGGTAAATCAAATATAGAAAATAAAAACAAGCAAACTTTCTGTTACATCAGACGATTGGAATCGAACTTGGGACCTCTTACTCGTAAGACATATATCATGCGCATTGCGCCACGGCGCCGTTAACAACAGTGGCATTGGCCACTGTTGTTAACGGCGCCGTGGCGTTTTGCTGCGTTTTGCGTTTTGCTGTATTTCCATCGTCTACTGTTTTGGAGATGAATAAAATACTTCTTCGATAGAATTTAGGCGTATAATCATGAGAATATAGTTTTTACAAAATTGCGTGTGCGTTTTGTTTACCGGTATAATGGCGGAATGACAGTGGCGGCGCGCGCGTAAGAAAACGGAACTAAGCCCCGCACTTCCCCTCTGGGCCGTCCAATCGTAGCGGCTCGCTGGAATGACGATGCGCAGACATCTACTATTTGTAGCACACAACGATAATACCTGTTGTGTTTCACGCACTAGCGTTTACACACACATTTATCATGTAAGTGTGCGGCTGCTACGCAATCTCAGTCACAGTGTGTACATAAAATATAGCCTATGTCACTCAGGAATACAGCAGCTTGCTATTGGTGAAAAAAAATTAGCAATCGGACCAGTACTTCCACAGATTACCTCATACAAACAAAAAATATAGAGTAAATATATAGTAGGACAACACTGATAATTTTGCAGGTTCACTAGTAACATATACATTCCTGACTTCGATAATGGGCCAGTTATCCACCAGACGTGTCATTTTATCTTTCATTAATTATGGAAAATAAAGAACTTTCTAGCATTTTCCGCATATTTTTGAAAACACCTGTGTCTATCAGACACAGACATTTTTCGAAGTCATTGCAAAGTAGGAAAAATAAATAAATAACCTACATATGTTACAACTAGCCTTCATCAGTGGCTTTGCCCGCGTGAATTTTGAGATTCACCCCTAAATGTAGCATTTGGTTTATATATAATATATAGATTTACATGGAGTACCTACTAAACAAACCAGGACTCCAGTCTTGCCATGAAGTACCGTGTTACCCCAGTTAATGGGTTGTGGAGGTTTGGTAGGCAGCCGCTCCTCGTAAAATACTGGTGTTCAGCTAAATCCGGCTTGACTGGAAGCCGATCCCAATGTAGTTGGGAAAAGGCTAGGCAGATGATGATGATGACTAAACAAACCAGGTGAATACTTCGCGCGAACGATGCCATACAAATCCTTACTAAGCATTAGGTCGCGCAACCCGGTCGCGGTCGCCAGGATCCCAATATTATCTTAATTACTCAGATACCCGCGAAACGAGACACAATAGTAAAACAATAAAAGCGCGGTCTCATTGGACCGGTTGGGGATTCAAACGTTAAACCACATACTCTAGGGATAAAAAGTATTCTATATCTAGATATTCCAGAATATAATTTACCCGTGTACCTATCACAATCATCATATTCGACTTAACTCTTTCTAACTCTTCTTCTTCTTCCTGCCCTTATCCCATATTACTTGGGGTCGGCGCAACGCAACACGATTTTTTCTTCCATTCCTTCCTGTCATCCGTCACACTATCACTAACTCCATCCATCGCCATTGTACCCATAGATTTGAGTTTCTGCATAATTTGTTATTTCTTTTGGTGTACAATAAAGTTTATTCTCTTCAATTCTATCCTATCCAATTCTATCCTATCCTAACCTATCATATCCTATCAAATCCTATCATATCCTATCCTATCCTATCCTATCCTATCCTATCCTATCCTATCCTATCCTATCCTATCCTATCCTATCCTATCCTATCCTTTCCTATTCTATTCTAACTCCCTTTTATTTCATAGCATTCCTAACACAATCCATCAATCTTTTCTTTGGCCTCCCTCTCTTAACTCTTTCTAACTACTTAAACTATTTCAGGTCAACTTACTGAGATCAGAAAGAAAGCAACTTTGGCGTCACTCATGTGCACGGTTGGTGATGGTGTTAATGAAATACCAAAGAAAGCCTTCCTGAAAATTTGTAAAAAGTAAGAAATTATTTATTTACACATAGCTGTCATCTGAAATAATGTGCAGAAGGGTTAGATAAAGATGTACCTGTAAAATTTAAGTTTATTTTTATGTAAAGTTAAGTTTTAAGGAAAACATCGGGAGGAAACCGGCATTTCCTAGAACCAAAAAAATGGAAGACACGTGACATCCACCAATCCGCAATGGGCGCGGTGGATTATGGCCCATTCCCTCTCCAAGAGAGGAGGCCTGAGACCCAGCAGTGGGAACATTATAAGGCCGCTAATGCTTAAAAAATGCTTATGAAAAGTTAACTAAGCAGTAGTACTAGCGAATATATAAATAACTAATTAGACTAATATCATTTTTAATTACAGGAATCCCCTGGTGCCTTGCAGCAAAATCCCGAAGATAGATTACCGTGCTTGGGCCGATGGTTCATGCAAAGCTAAGAAGAATCGAAAATATGGAAAGAAAACCAATAAACAGTGAATAAACTAAATTGGTCAGATAAATCACATACTACGTTGAAGTTAAAATAAAAATGTTTGTTTTATCAAAAGTTCTTGGTCTTGTATTTTTTTTAAACTAATTTCAAATAAAGTCGCATTCGAACTTTTTGTTTTTCTTACTTTCATTTTCAGCTATTGGTTAACGCCCGTTTTCAATAAGCTATCTACCTCCGGTTTTGGCATACTGGAGACAGTAAAACAAATGATACAATACAAAAATTTGACATGTTTCCGTTGTTTCTTTAGCTTTTCTATATCCGATATATGATAGATAGGTTATTGGTTTCGGCTGTTAAACTATAGCAGAAGGAGGGTTTAATCTTTTAGGTTAAGCTATGTTTGCCGAGCTCAGTTTGTGTTCAAGTGACCGTCTTATATCGAGATTCTTCCATCTCTATTGTCATTTGTAAATCTTTGATAGTCGTTACTGGTAATCAGAAGCTAGATTTGACACGACCTAGACATTTTATTGGGTATCATATTGGCCAATTACTTGATTGTGTAGGTCAAATGATCGAATATTTGGGTCATGTAAAATTCCGGTATCCCGTGCCTACCACTAATATCATCTTTTCGTTGGATGGAATTAAATTCAATACTCAATACCTTAGCCTGTATAAACACGACGCTTATAAAAAGTGTAACATTTTCTTACTTACTATCATCATCATCATCGACCAAGCCTTTTCTCAACTATATTGGGTTTGGCTTCCAGTCAAGCCGGATTTAGCTAAATACCAGTATTTTATGAGGAACGGCTGCCATCAGATCTCCACAACCCAGTTTCTTACTTGCTATCACTCATGAAAATCCCGCTTATCAACAAAAAATAGACGCCTTTAAAAAAATCTTAGTTACGTACAAAATATTAAATGTAAAAAAACTTATACATTCTTTGACAAATGCTATTCTTTCAGCACTAAAATTACAAAGACAGCAATTTCCTGGTAATATAATAACGAGGTTGCTTTCCACGAAACCGTAGCTCCACATATTATGACAGGGTTCCTCGAAGCCGTAATTACGGAAAGACAGACTAAATTTATTAAAAGCTGTGACGTCATAGCAGCACTGTCATTTGGAGAGGCGTGGCAGAATATTGTATGAACAGATGTATGGGACAAACCGGTTTCACATGTCAATAATTTATTGTATGTGTATTATCTAATTGATAGGAAAATGAGGTGGAAGAGTTATTTCATTTTTGTCATTTTAATTTATTGGTAATTATTTTTAAGTCATGGTAGAGAATATTACATTATAGTCATGATTACAAAAAAATTACATTACAATGTCAAATAATAAAAATAACAAAAGATGAATAAATATATTCTGTCATTTGGGATTGACACTTTTGGATCGTGTAGTCCGAGTGCTAACAAATTATATACTAGGCCAATCAACTAATCCATACTCTTTCTCAAAATTCTTCTGGCTCAAAAGGATAAGCAGTACCTTTACTAAAATGGCGTTAAAAAATTCCACACATTACATTGTTTTAGAATACTTACCCATTGGAAAAGGAACGAGCTCAAAGTAAAAATAGACGAAAAGAAGTTTCACAATGAAAAATTGTATAAACGAATATATCGAATTTGGTCCTCTAAATAATTACCTCTCCTGATTCTTTCATTTCGAAAAACAAATACGTGATTGCCAAAAAAGTTAGCGCCGATTTAAAAACACGATCTCCAACGATCACTACAGAAAAACAAGATGGTGATGGCCATTGAAAATCAAATGAAGACATGGAGGATTCAAGTCACGAGCTGTGCAAGGTTTGAATACGAATTTTCAGTGTTCCCTGGTTAGTTTGGTCTTTAAACGTAGGTTTAACGTCTCCTTTGTTTTCCACCTTTCCAACGTTTTTGAGAGCAGTCATAAAGTTGGAACCGGTAAGTAGAATTCTTAATAAGAGTTATACGATTTGTTTTTGTTTGTATTTATGTTTACTTTGGAAGAATGAGAATTTTACTTTATTTTATAATAAATTATTGTTCTTGTTGAAGTACTTATTTAGATTATTTATACACCTCGGCTCACACTTTAGGTTAAAAAGGACTGTACTGAAGTCAATTAAGATAATGATATCATAATTTCAGTCGAAAGATGTCCACATTTGGACATAGGCTTCCTCCATGTGTCACCAAAACTAACGTTCCTGTGCATCTCGCACCTGTAGACCGATGGCTTACATCGATCTACCTTATGAGAGGTCTTCCAAAGCTGCGTTTTCCGGTGCGTCATCGTCCATCTCTTCTTTGAGCAATGTGCCCACTGACACTTAAGTTTGGCGATTCTTTGGACTATGTCGACGACCTTGTGTTACACTGCAGTAGGTGTGTGTAATATTTTTACTTTTGCAGCTTTAACTATTATAATTATGATACATATTTCACTTCGGAAAAAAAACACGCAAATGCCCATAAAAACAGATAAGAGTTACGTTTTCTTCAGCACATCTCACGGGATTCAATTCCAGGAAAAACATAAAAACAATGTAATAAAATTCCCCACAATATCAAAAACGGGCCAGCAGACATACCCAAACTTGTTTGAACTAATTCAATCACGCTAGTGCGAGGTATCCCTAGGGATACAAAGTTTGTAAGCCGCTTTATTTCTTTATAGTTCCTTAGTTTATGTGCGATTGATACAAATTGCTTGGGGGATTGCAAGCTAATTGTGTTATTCGTGTTTTTCCTTATTAGTAAGTTTAAACCCATGTTTTCTGGATTGCTTCTCCCTTGTGTTTAAGTCCATTGTTAAAGGAATCACTGGCCTACAACTCTATGTCTAGAAAAGTTAAACCCTATTGTATTGATTATCATCCGTACCTACTCATTTTAAAGTAAAGCGGATTCTTTAAAGTTTAATGATGGTTTAACCTACGTGTTCGTTAAAGTTAAGCTATCAAAAAACTTTATATAAATACAAAAAAAGGAAAAAGAAAACATAAAATTAAAACAAATATGAATAATGAAATGAATAACTTTATTTAGAATAGTACATTATGATACAAGTGTGTAATGTGGGTCATTATCGTCGCGGTGGTATTAAGACCCGAGCCATGGCGAGGGTCTTAAGAGAACCAAGAACGATAATGACTAATTACTCACGTGTATCATACGACGTTTTTCGACACACGAAAAACACGACACAAGAAAATAAATTTAAAATCAACTTTATTTAGTAGGGAAAAGTTATAGAAACAGTTCGTAAATGTGCAGTCAGTAAAGTTATAATTAACTATTTTGACTGTATAGTGACATGACCATGACATAGATTTTCTTGCGTAAAGCACAAATCATTTTCCTCATAAATAGTTGTTGTAGACATATTTATAAAATCTGTATTTTATTTTTAAATATGGCGGCAAAAAAATTGACTTTTCTTAAACGCGCGCATGCGCGAAAAATGGCGGCCATAGACTAGCTACTCTAGCTGTTGGTTTAGAAAAAACAAGAATGAGGTTGCATATATAAACAGAAAATATAAATTTGATAAAAGATTTAATTAATTAAATATGTATAATTTTAAATAGTTTATTTAAACACGAAATTGCATAAAATAAGTAAGTAAAACACTAATTAATTACTCAGATACCCGCGAAACGAGACACAATAGTAAAACAATAACAGCGCGGTCTCATAGGACCGGTTGGGGATTCAAACGTTAATGCTATTGAACGCAATAACAAATTTTATTCTTTTTTGTCTTAAAACTGTTTTTGACAAAAAAGAGGTTAAACAAAAAGGTGCTAACTACATTACCGCACATGTGCATAATATATGATCAAACGAACTTCTTAAGTGAAGTTCGATCGATATAATATGAGTGGTTTCATTTGAAGATATAAATAAACAGGTAGTCCTTTCACCTACAAGGCAACACTCGCACGCTTTTAAAAGTTATTTATAATTAGATTTAGGAATAGATTTATTTTTAAATAATAATCGATTCAATAATCGACTCGTCTATGCTACACTATACTTGACAGTTGACGGTGACCTCATTCTTTTTAGAGTTGCGACTTGAGTTCAAGTCCTCTCGTGTTAAAGTAAAAATAAACTGGGATTTGGGAGGGTTGGGTATTTATATCTTCAAATGAAACCACTCATATTATATCGATCGAACTTCACTTAAGAAGTTCGTTTGATCATATATAATATTTCGTGGTTTCATTTTCGATATAAATAAACAGGTAGATGTTCAGAGACTGTATTATTTTTACGTTTGTTGTATGCCTCTTGGATAGGTGTATAACCATCAAAACACGAGTTAACATAAAGCATCAACTTCTTATATTATTCTCATAACATAAAACATAAACTTCTTAGATTATTCAAAAAACAATTAAATTACAATCACTTTTTACAATTCGTAACTTAATCATGTATGTAAACAAACAGATTTTGCAAAACTAGATTTTTCAACAATAGGCCGATTGTAAAACTTAGCAAAGGCCTGGGAGGACGCGGTCCAGCCAGCAGTTTTTCGGATGAGTTCAAGACTTAGCCCAGCCGCGCGCGCCGTTGACGTGGCAGCATGGCGGGCGCTGTGTGCGCCGTAAACTGACACGTCAATGCCGCTCGCACACAACGTTTGTTTGATCCACCTGCTTATAGTCTGTGCTGTCGCGTTCTTGTAAGGACGCTTCACAGTAATTAAGAGGTGATCTGTGTCTGCAGGCCTTAAGGCCTTCGTTGCCGACATGTAGTCAACTAGCGTTGTGGCTGGACAAATGGAAGGATTTTCAAGAAAATATGGTAAATACAAAACCGGCTGGTCCCGTCCTATCCCTGAGGTTTTAATAATGTCCGTTATAACAATCTCAATACCGTTTGAATTGATTTTAATATTATTTATTTTAATTAATGAAAAAGTTTGTACTCTGTGTGCAGTGCACAAACCCAGTAAAACAACAAGTTTTTTAGTTATTTTCTCTAAATTAAGCTGATTATGTGGAACCCATTCCGAAATATGGTCCAGCACTATTTGAGGATCCCAAGTAGTTGAGTATTTTGGTAAAGATGGTCTCAGTTTAAATACCCCTTTAAGGAGGCGTTTGACGCACACGTCTGACGCTAAGTTGTTTCCTATGAGCAAGGATAAGGCTGAACGATGACTGTTAATCGTGCCGTAAGACGCACCTTTATCAAATTGCTCAGTTAAAAAAGTGACTATGTGAGGGATGGAACTCTCGAACACATTACAATGATTATCCTTACAGTACTGCCACCACAACTTAAAACAAACGCTATATTGCTTCAGTGTACTTTCTGATAGTGACGCGAGTATCAAACGTAGGGCAGCTGGCGGCGTACCGCGGCGGGAGAACGCAAGCCTGATAGCAGCGCTGCTCCCAGGGAAAGCGTCTGATGAAGCGGATGTTGTTGTCTGAAATGCGACAACAGTAATTTTGGGTGCGGTTCTAAGACAACAATATCTCCAATTAATAGATCTATTAACATCGGGTACCAAGCCTGGGCAGGCCACATTGGGAAAACCAAGATACCGGTAGCTTTATCCTGTATTATTTTTTGTATGCAATTTAACAACAGAGAAAATGGTGGGAAAGCATAAAATAGTTTTGGGTACCAACTTATTGTGAATGCGTCGACAGCTATTGCATCTGGGTCCGGTCTCCAGGACACGTATTCGTGACACTTGGCATTGATGCGAGAAGCGAATAAGTCAACTTCTGGTTGACCTAGACGTTTTACAATATATTTAAATGCAGATTGTGATAACTCCCATTCGACGTCGGGGTTCACCCTGCGAGACTCTTCGTCAGCCTCGACATTGTCTTTTGTGTTTATATAGGAAACAAATAACCATAGCTTTCGCATCTCGCACCATTGCCAAATATCACGAGAAAGTGCGCTTAAATGTGGGAATTGTATACCGCCCATGCGGTTTATATAGCTTATCGCGGTAGTGTTATCCACCCGAAGCAGGATAGCACGGTCAGTTTGATCACGAGCAAAACATTTAAGGCCGAAAAATACGGCTAATAGCTCCAAATAGTTAATATGAAAACTAATTTCAGTTTCTTTCCAAGCACCATTGACTCGTACTCCGTTACTAAATGCACCCCAGCCTGTGCGTGATGCATCAGTGTAAATTTCCAGCGCATAACATTGCGCCTTTATTGGATTGTTTACTTTGTAAATATTCTGAGACCACCAGTTCAAATCACTTAAGACGTTATGCGGAAGTTTAACTTTCACGTCAAACGTACCGTGTTGTTTTAGAAACAAATATTTAGTTCTTTCTAATATCTTTGTATACAACCAACCGTAACGCGCCGCTGGGCACGCAGCTACGAGTACTCCTATCAGTTGGGCGAAATTTCTAATCGAAACTGTGGGTAGTTTGGAATATTTTTGTACTAAAGTGTCTATCTTGTTGCGTTTGTCTTTGGGTAATGATAAAGTCATATCAGCGGTGTCATAAATGAATCCTAAGAATTTGCATGATGTTTGAGGTTGCAAATTGCTTTTTTCGTAATTTATTACGAATCCCAAACATTCTAGTAATGCTACCGTTTCCTTTACATTACGAAGGCATTCTTCGTAACTTCGGCCTAAACAAAGCAGATCATCTAAATAAGATACGGATAGAAACCCACGATTACGTAAAAAACCTACAACCTCTCTGACAATCTTAGTAAAACACCTAGGAGCTATGGCAAGTCCATAGGGTAATGCGTTAAACTCGTAAGTTATTGTTTCGTTAGAGTTTTGCGCGATATAATGGAATCGAAGGTATTTACGAAATTGCTTAGCAACAGGGATAAGTAAATATGCCTCCTTCATATCTACGGTCGCCATATACCAGTTTGATTGTACTAACTTACAGACAGTCCTATTATCCTCCATTTTGAAATGTGTTTTAGGTATAAATCGATTCAGAGATTTTAAATTCAGAATAAACCTTTTACCACCGTTGGACTTTGGGGCTAAAAAGGTACTAGAGATAAACTGATCTGAACTTGGCTCAACCTGTGAAATAGCACCGAGTTCAGTTAAATTCTCAATCGCCAATGACATGTCGCGCTGTTCACTCAATGACCACGTTATTCGAGGGATACACGTTTGAAACGGCTCACATGTAAACGGAATAGATATTCCCTTCATGATCCAATTAAGAATATTGGTATTATTAGTAATGTGGGTCCAACAATTATAAAAATGTTGAACCCTTCCTGCATGTACCTGTGTTACTGGCGTGCAGGGGCACGTGACCGGTTCTGGTTCGCTTTGGTTAGCGACGTCGCTGTGGCCGTCGCCGCTGCTGACCGACGCGCTGACGTGGGGTATCTCCTCTGACCCCCTCGCCCCCCCCTGTTTGTTGGGTAACGAGAAGGTCCGACCCAGTTTCCCTGGACCTGATGGCGCGCAGATATTATATTCTGGGCATTTGTATTTGGTTTTACTGGTAGTGGCACAGTCTTTTTTATCTGTAGTCCCTGTTTTTCGATGGTTTTAGACGCTTTTATTTTATCCGGTGTTTTTCTTGTAATCTTTCCATCTTCTTCATGTAATAATTAATACGTTCTTCATACGACCTTTTAGGCATCGTGAATATGAAAATCACCGTTTTTTAAATTTCGAAAAAGAACAAAACAATCGAAGGTAAGAACGCGTGTACTCGTTGCCTCGCACGGAAAAAGAATGAGGTCACCGTCAACTGTCAAGTATAGTGTAGCATAGACGAGTCGATTATTGAATCGATTATTATTTAAAAATAAATCTATTCCTAAATCTAATTATAAATAACTTTTAAAAGCGTGCGAGTGTTGCCTTGTAGGTGAAAGGACTACCTGTTTATTTATATCGAAAATGAAACCACGAAATATTATAGTAATCAAAATGTCACAGTTCGGTAACGAGCCCCTTTATATACCTAAGTACAGTGCAATAACAGCCACTTTATGAGCAAGTGTGTCGAAAAAACATTTGAAAACTACTTGTACGGAAACTGAGGTACTATTGTCGTGAAAACAGATTCAGAACTGTGAAATCATACTAACATTATTCTAGTGTATGAATTATCTGACGGTGCACTTAATATTTTTTCTTTTTGCATGCAGGATCGGCCCAAGCTTTGAAATTAATCTTCTTGATCTTCTCACAAGGAACTAGAGGGTTCCTGAAAATGAAGATAGTATTGGTATACATAGCAATGGTACATTTTGATACAAGTGGAGATAAAGTTTGTTGTTACAATTTATTGGCGGGATTCGCCCTAACCATAGACGAAGATGTTATGGATCTGAGTGCTGCAGTGGCACAGGTATCTATGATACGACGTTTTTCTATACACTTACGAAGGAAATAAATAATGGGGGTTGACGAGAAAATCGTGGGGGTTGCTTTACTCACAGCCTGATACGTTAATTACGTTAAACTTGCAAACTCTTCCGAACAAGTGCAGAAACCTGTAAATTGCGTGACAAAAACCGGTGGGGATAAAAGCGAGTTTACGTGTAAGCGTATTAAAAAAAACACTTTTACACGTAATTTTTTTCGCCAGTTTAACTAGATGAGGCCGGTAATAAAATTAATTTAGAATACTTTAAACTCACGTAACTTTAGACTGTATTCTAAAACGATCCTCAAATATCAAATTCTTGGTAACAGATGGGGTATTCAAAATCATTTCTTCAGTAATCATCATCATTTTAGGCGAAAGACGTCCACTGTTGGACATAGGCTTCATAACGACTGGTTCTGAACGTCTCGCATTCATTTCTTCAGTATTGCAAAGGAAATTAAGGTATCTTACAATCTCTGCCACATGCACACGATAACACTATCATTATATTCAATTACAAAGTAATTTCCCTTTTCACGACAATTTTGACTGTGACAAAACTACGAGTAGGATGTCTTACTTAGGAGAAATATTGAAGAAAGCATTCTTCATAATTTCTGTGACACCATCGCCGGTCGTGCAGAAAAGACTTGCTAAAGTTGATTTTCGTATCTCCTTCAGTTGTTCTGGAATAATAAAAATAATTATTAAATAAAATTTAATTTTTAAGCGAGCGACTTAAAGCCACGGCGACCCTGGAACGAAGGCAAAGAAGGAACGGGGTGGGTTTGTAAAAAATCTGACACGCCCTCCCGCTCCACGCAAGTGTAGGAGAAATCATTCTGATGATTCTCCACCTTAAAAAAGGCCACCAAAGAGATGGTAAGATAACCTCACAGTTTTTCTTAAGAATTGGAAAGTAGAAGCAAAAAATTTTAATCATAGGAAAGATATTCAAAATGTAGCAGAGTAAGTATTATGTTTTTTGACTTGAAATTGTTTATTTTGCTAGATTAGCATTAATTAACATATTGGAAAAAGGTTTAAAGATAAATTAAATAAAAACTTGTATAAACAAATTAATGTACTTACTCTCAGTAAACGCATATGGTCTGTTCTCGCCCTCATACCAATGCCTATCAGATTTCATAGCTCGTAGCGTGTTGTCATTCATGATATTAGCAGTAATAAGAGGAATGTTGCCACCTTTCATGTTTTTTGCACACCATTCACCAGCTATTAAATCAACATCTCTCGGATGATCATATACCGACTTCAACAAACGAACTTTCTGTAATAGTTGTGTATTTTTAGTCTAAAGAAGATGTATTTTTTTTGATAGTCTGAAATGCCATTGGCTGTTATTTGTTATAGAAACTAGCACTTTGCCCGCGTCTTCGTTTGCAAGCATGCTTTCATAAATATATCTTTAAACCCATTTCGGGGGTAGTTTTGAAAAAGCAATAATGACCGTGGTCCGTTCAGTTGCTTGAGCGTGAAGGAATAACAAATATACATACAAACTTTGGCCTTTATAATATTAGTGTGATTTGGCCATTTACAGCTAATTGTTCCAAGTAAGCATTAATTAGTAATGTAGTACAAACTGAGTATCATGAATTAGACTTACTTTGCTTGTCATGAGTCCGGCAGTTTTGAAGTCTTCAAAACTGTTAATTTCAATCCCCAAAAAGTGGCGAATATAGTCAATATAAGGAGGCAGGCCAAAGTTGCGACATTTATTAACATCGCCAGCTAAAGCATCTATAGCTATTTGGAAACCAGGAAATGCAAAATTGGCCAGCTGAAATCAGAAAATTTTATCACTTTTGTTCTTACCGTGGCATTGACCTACAAGAAAAATAAAAGCACCAATATTTACGGAGCATATCCGCATTAATGGAGGGTACCAAAAGGGGGTACCATAACTAAAAGTGTAAAACTAAAAACTTTTTACAAAAAAAAACCGGCTTCAATGTTAGGGGAGAAGGGGGCACCTTAGCACAGGGGCAGATTTGAATATGTTGATTCTTAAACGCAGCTTTGTATTAGTCTATGCCACAACTCGATTTTAATGTTGGCAACACCGGGTATGTCAAACGTCAAGTCACAGAGCGCGTGTGTTTATAAGTGAAATCGAGTTATAAACTCTCTTCATTCTTGAGCCGTCGAAGTTTAAAATCAAAATAAATGTTGTAAGAAATTATCAATCACGTGAGTAAATATTTACCACTTCATTATTTTACATGTTTATCTAATACTTATTAGTTTTTCATCTACATGGTAGTTTTTGCTTGACGGTTGTTTTATATATTTTTTTTATTAATGTTTATCTTTCAAGTGAGTATGGGGCAGATTTGATAAAAAGAAAAGGGGCAGATTTGAACACTATGTTATGAAACTATTATTTTAAATATAATTACTATAAGACAAGATTTAACTGTAAAAGTTTGATATAAGTTTATTTTATGTTTAATTTTTAAAATATTCTGCAATGTGATTATTTTTGTTACCAAAGTCGAAGTCTGACTAAATTAAAAAATTATTATTTTAAACATAATTACTATAAGACAAGATTTAACTGTAAAAGTTTGATATAAGTTTATTTTATGTTTGATTTTGAGTCTGTGACAATATATATGATTATATTAACAACAAACTAATACTTTATTCACTCTATTTCCTGCATTTAAACCAGTTTTTCAAAACTGCCCCATGTCGATTCAAATGTGCCCCCATGGAGAGGCAGATTTGAACAAATTCGGCTTTTAAAAAAAACAAAAATATCGTCATACAACTTTTATCAAATTGAAACATCTCGTCATTTTTATATTAATCAAAGACTAAGAAAGCTAAGAAAAATATGTTGTTTAAATTTTTCTTTACAGTTGATTTGTTACAAGCCAAAATATAAAAAATGTGCTAAGGTGCCCCCTTCTCCCCTATGTTTTTTTTCGTAAAAGAGGATAGGTCCGAATATTGCACCTTGTGGTGCACTCATTTAATTTCAGCCTCATTCCAATTAGTGCTGTAACTATTTTCATTTTTTTTTAATGGCAAGCTAGAATAATAACAAGCATGGATATACTTGATAGCTATCCTACCACTAAATGCTGTGTAAACGGGGAATATATAAAATATTTGAGTATGAGGTCTATCTGGCTTTGCAATCGCTAGGCTATGTGGCTGCCAATTTAATGCAAAAAGTTTAAAACTTACTTCGTAATCAACAGTCCCTTCTCCACCATGACAGGGAGCTCTGAACATGGATTGAGTAAATGTAGACATATTCTTGGCTAACAATCCCGTCCTAAATGAGGCATCGAACGTTTTAAATTCTTCGATGAAGTTGCCGTGGACGTCGTATAACCTGGATAATAAAAAATATAAAAATAGGTTTTTATTTTTAAGTAAATGTTAAAAAGATTTTATGCTGAAAACTTTCAAAGTTTTCTAAATTAAAAAAGGTTATGTTTTTCATTTAAATAAATTTACCCCCCTTTTTGATTTAAGCATTTGAAGTTGTGTATTTTTTTAACTCTACTTTAGCCTGATTTGTCCAAGTTTGGCATAGTTTAATGTTTGGCATGGCATAAACCCGTTTTTAAATCAAATTACTCAGTTCATAAACTCACCCTTCCATCGTTTTTGTGAAAGGATTTTATAACAGTACTTTAAAATGTCGCAGTATTACAATCTATCAATTATTGGCACATCTATAACATGTAAGTTTTAAAAAACATATGCTCTACTATGCTGGGTTAATTTCTTTTGTTTAGTTCAAAAAAAGTCTAAAGTGAGATGACGGTGCCCCAACCTCAGCAATTATCTACTAAGAAGTAGGGTCAGTAACTAAAGTTGAAGTATGGATTTATACACAAGCATTTATAATGTACACACAAATAAACACATAAGGAAACAATAATTAAAACAACATTACAACATACAACATATAACAACAGAACATTACAACATAACATACACACACACAAACACACACACACATTACAACATAGTTCATATATACAACAACAGAAGTTGACAGTATACAGCATTTGATTTAATTCCACTTACATAGTTCTCGATTCTTGCATGAGATGGAAGAAGCGGAGGATAAAAGTATAATCCAATGTCACCTCAGGGGACTTAGTGTCATCATAAAGATCTCTGTATCCCTTATCTTTAGATATAATACCGTTCTCGACAAGGTACTTGCGTCCTGTGATGAAAAAATATCACTACTAAATACTATTTTAAATTAAATATCATAAAATAGTTACTGTGGCCTGAGCATTGACGACGCTGCCGGTGAGACAACCTAGACGCCTATAATTGTCAGGGCTAGTTCAGACAGCCCAGCCTATATCCTATAGGCTCTATAGGATAAATAAAATAAAACACAAGTTCTTTAAACATCTGAAAAATAGTTTTCTTTACCTAATGTTTTCGATAAGTTATGCTACACCAATCATAGAGCATTTTCATTCATTATGAGAAATCTAACGTGTATACTGAATTTTTCAGGTGATACATATCTGGATACGAGTCACATCACGTTAGTTAATGCAAGAGAATATGAATCTAGAAAAATATGCTTATTGCACGTGATATATTGCACGTCCTTCATAATCTAATTGTAAGTGCAACATAATTGCTCGAAGGAGTTATCGCGGCTCTGCAACGCGGAAAGAAAGAACAGCAGATGGGCCGATTTTAGTCAGTCAATGTCTGAAACTACCTTTCGATCCATCTACAATAAAAAAAAGCAATTTCATATACAATTAGGTACCTTGCACAGCTATATTCCACTCGTAGAAATACACTTGATTATAGAAGGCGATGTTAATATCCCTTGCGGTCTGATACAGCATCTCATCATTCCAACAAGGATTCACTTTGGCTAGTTCACTTGCAATGTAGTTGTGATGTCTGACGAACCATATAGTAAAAAGGCTAACAGATACAAAAGTGCCGAAGTCTGAAATAAAATAAAATTTAAACCTAACACAATAATTATTATTACACCTCACCGTGCATATCATCTTTTTCAGGCACAAACAGCTGAACCTGATTCGAATGAAAGACATATTAGTAGACTATGTCCTAAACTAACACTTAAAATATGATAGCACCTTTGTACTTAGAGAATGTGGATGGAAAATTTTCTACTATATTTTTACTAATACATAATATAACATGTAAAGACCAGGAGTCCAGTTTTAAGAAGTGTCAGGATGTCTTTGCTAAGAATGCCTGCTGTGATTTAGTACATATTCAGTTTTTAAGGAAGCGGGGTTCTATTTATTGGTCCTACCGGAATAGTTAGAGACGCACATAAGGCCGCGATGGTATAAAATCTGATTTGTAAATTCCAAACATTTTATCTCTTATTTAATGAAAAACCCTTGGATTCTTCGGAATTTACATGGATAAATTCAAAAGAATCTCAAAAAATTCCGTATATTTCAATTTTCAAAAAATGTTAGCATGAATCGCAACTTACAGTGTTCAAAGCACCTGGTCTCGTTTGGTTTAACATTATTAGGACAAGAAGCAGTAGGCCCATTAGGAGGGAAAAGCGCTCCATTTTCTTCTTCCACTGCCAGCTCTCCTCCTTTGAAAGATCTCAAAACCTGATCACCCTCACCCTTTGAGTTGTAGATTTGTGAGAGGTCAAATGACGTAGTTGCTCTTTTAATCTGGCAAGAATTGAAAAAGTTGTCAAATGGTAGATTGTATGTGACTTTCAGATGAACTAGTGGCTTTATATCAAGAGCGGCATCAAGTGGCGGGCGGTTCAGATTCAAAAGTTTTAAATGTTTTCTAAATAATTATACTTTCTAAATCTAAAGAAGTGATTATATTTACTGAAACATGAATAGGGCCAGGAACAAGGTGAACAAATAATTAATTAAGAACCAAGAGAATCAAAAGGATACAAAAAGTATAGTATAGGACCAGCTGATATGTCACCAGTGGATACCTGTCAGTTAAAGTTAAAATGAAGAATTTGCCTGTTGAGGATATACTAACCGGAGAAGGTACTTCGTTTTGGGTGCACTTAAAGTCCTGGTAAGTGAGAGGTCTAGTGCTGTTCATGCAACGGACTCCTGTAAATTTGAACACGGGATCGTTCTCTGAGATGAGGTTCGGTGTGCATGCGTAATCATTTAAGTGGTCCGCATTGCAGCAGTAAGTCGTTTTTCCTAACATGTTTTCTGAAAATATAAAGATAATAATGTGTCAATACTCATTTGAATCAGATTTCATGTTCTTTGTCTTCCCTTATTCGTCGATCTTTCTGATGGTTTACAAAAAATTATGACCTGTGCTTGACATGTTTAAAGTTCCAATATATACGTATATTTTAGACGCTCTTTCTGTTATTATTATTTTGCCTTCTACATTAGTTATAACTTAGTTTCATTCCTGAATTTAAGTAACTACTCGTATAACTGAATTTGTCAATTTTTCAATTAAGAAATTTCAGTTCAGTTTTTTAATCAATTGGGTCATATTTTAATGCTTTGTAACATTATAACTAGGTATGAATATTTAAAATACTTACGATTGTCATGAAGTGATCCAATATCTAAGAACACAAATGCGCCAAAACCTGGTACATTGTTGTTCAAGACTTTATGGCTCGATAATGTGTGATTTAATAGCTTGAGACGGACTTCTCTTGGCGGAGGCAGTTCTTTGCCAGATTCGGCCTTTCTTGGTTTATTTCCTATAAATAATTAATTCCATATAGATACATAATGCACCCACCCGGTACAACAAAGTAAAAATGAAGCTTCATAGAAATTAGACTTTAGTGTCACATCACTTTTGCTTGTCGCTTTTTCACGTGCACCTCTGGAGCTTTTTAGCCTGTAAATCTGAAGTCGATCACCATTAATATGACTAAAAATCATCTTACCATCGGAGAAATTGGCAGTCAGTATTCTTTTGATTGGTGCGAAGAAGGTTCCTCTTGCAGGATCTTTAAGATTGTTACACGAGCCATCGACGCGTCTCCTTTCGTTCGGATCACATGGTTTAATATCGATTGTACATGTTCTGAAATGTGATTTATAATAGTAGTTATGATACAAGTGTATAATGTTGGTGATTACCGCTGAGGCGGTATTTAGATCCGGTAATCATCAGTACTCAAGTGTACTGATGATTATCCTACCACTTCTTTCAATACACTTCTAAAGAAACATATATATTCGAAATGATAATAATTTAAAAAGTACTCACTCTTTCAGGCCGTTAGTTTCATAAAAATCCAATAAATCACTTGAAACAGGTTCTCCCGAGTAGTAATCATATAAACTTCCATAACTTACACTTGTACGTAGAAAAAGTAAAAACACACTCGAAAGCAACATCATTACTGTGTTAATTTTCTGCAGATATACAGATTCAGTTATTCCTTTTATAGCAAAATATTGTCGTTGGCCTTCAGTTAATATGGAAAAATTATGATGTGTAAATGAAGAAATTTAATCATTCATTTTTTCTTTAAACAGTCAGAAGCGAGACATAGTTTGTAAATACAGATAGAAATGTGATCTAGGGTTAGCACACTACATGAACACCACTATTTTATAACTAGTTTTAATACATATTAAGAAAATATACATAACATATTCAAGGATGCTCTCTTTTGAGTGTCATTAGGTATTAGATGTATATATTTATTTGCTGCTTTAGTTTTTCACTGCTGGACTTGAATTTTGGAGCGCAGGCTATTTTTAAATTAACGCATCGCAGCATAACACCAGTGATGCTGTGCTCCACATTTGCCCGTTTTGTCAACATGCAATCCTCAGTTTTGATTTTGACTGTTCCGTAAGGGATCATCTTTGTGCATTGTAGTTTAATAGGCAGACATTGTATACCTTATAATCGTTTTGACTGCTTATGTCAACTAAGTACAACTAGTAGTGTGTTAACTTAGCTTTTAATTGTATTATATAGTGACTCTTTCATAAATCTGACTCCAGTCTTGCCATGAAGTACCGTGTTACCCCAGTTAATGGGTTGTTGAGGTCTGGTAGGCAGCCGCTCCTCGAATAAAATACTTAAAATACTTGCCTTGGTGTGATTACTGACCATATCACGGAGAGTACTTGATTCTCCGAAGTATTTTATCCTAGACATCTCTAATTTAAAATATGCTATCATATCTAAAACCAACCAGAGTCTGATGATAGAGTCACTATCATCATCTGCCTAGCCTTTTTCCAACTATATTGGGGTCGGCTTCCAGTCAAGCCGGATTTAGCTGAATACCAGTATTTTACGAGGAGCGGCTGCCTACCAAACCTCCACAACCCATTAACTAGGGTAACACGGTACTTCATGGCAAGACTGGAGTCAGATTTACTGGTTGCTGACTGTCCGTAACGACAGCCAAAGATCTATAAATGACAGCCGGGACCTACGGCTTAATGTGCTTTCCGAGGCACGGAGGAAACTCGGTATGTTAAGATGGTCACCCATCCCCAGACTAACCTTGGCAAGCGTTGCTTAACCTTGAAGATCGACCCGTGCGGCTGTTATTATCTAGCCACGAGCTCCTCACGTATCCAAAAGATACGTGAGTAAAAAATGATTTGTGTGCACACCCTATTTAAAATTAAATATTGGTTAATTTAAACAATATTCGATATGATAGTGGAGGCCACTAGTCAACATGCACAAAAGAAAAGAACAAATACAGAAATGTAATATTATATATTTTATCTACATCAATTTTGTGTTCCAAGACAATCAAAAATTCTCTTTTAATTACTCAGATACCCGCGAAACGAGACACAATAGTAAAACAATAACAGCGCGGTCTCATAGGACCGGTTGGGGATTCAAACGTTAATCACACTACTCGTAATATTATAAAAACGAAAGTTTGTATGTGTATGCTTGTTTGTCACGTGCTTGTCACTGTTCCATACTAAAAAAAATTAAGAAATTTGATTAACGTGTTGGCCTTGTGGTTAGTGGCCTTGAAGTGAAATCAAGTAAGTATTAATTTTTACATATATTTTTTTAAAAATTGCCCCAAGTTGAAACTACCGTATCGTGGGTGCGTTCACAAATCAGCATAGTCTACTATGCTAATGACAAGCTGGTCCTGAGGTCGCACCGGGCAGAAGTGAAGAACTGGTAACACGCGGGATTTGGACAGAACACATACACAAACATAACAATAGACATTTTTTTCTTTATTTATTTGAACCAGCAGTTAAGACTGGTGATAGCCCTGCACAAGTTCGAGTTCATGTATTTTCGTGGCTCTTGGAACGCGCCACAATCACAGCCACCCCAAAGTTCCAGGTATCCTTGTCAATAAAGGATACCTGGAACTTGTCCTCGACAGTCAGTTTCAAGGAGCACTTCCTACATATGGCGTTCAGCCTAGAGACTAACCTGTCATTCCAGCAACGATTAGTTAGTCTAGAAAGTCATGGCTATTTGGATAATGCTGGGCAAAATCAAGCTTGACAAGTTGTTTTCTTTTAATTCTTGCATAATTTATCTTGGGCAATAAAAAAAAAATTTACTTAAAAAAATTTTTTTTTTGTTGATATAATAATTATCAGCTTAATAATTTTAAATAATCACTCTCGATATCTTTATCAAACTGTCAAAAAACTTTAGGTGAATACAGAAAGGAATCAATGTGGAAAAGAAAAAAAACAAAATTAAAATTCTTTAACTTTATTTAGCAAGGGTTTAACAACGACATGCATTAAAACAGTTCAAATTTGGAATCGATGAAATCTTACTAACATTATACCTCCATTATTAGTATATTGATTAACTGTCTTATTCGGTTTTCTTGCTTTGTTTTTTCTTTTTGCATGCAGGGTCAGCCCAAGGTTTGAAATTAAGCTTCTTGATTTTATCGCAAGTAACTAGAGGGTTCCTGAAAATAAAAATAGTATTAGTATGACATATTTTGTTCACAAACAAAATTTACAACTTTATATAGGATGTTAGACGAGGGACTTATTGAGGGACTTATTCAGTATTCGATTCTCGTTCCAAATATGTATAAAATTTGTAACCTTGATATGTGACGTAATTAGAAAAAAAAATATAGTGTAAGAACCAGGCAGGTATAAAGTATGAAAGGAAAATGAATTCAAACTAAAGATCATTGACCTGCGCATATGTTCTCTCGCAAGGGTGATACACGTTGCGAGACTTTTGCGAAAATGTTGGTATGATTCTGTCTGTTATTTATCAGTGTTTTTTTTTGTTCATATTTTTATGAGTATCATGTAATCGTACACTATTGTGGGTTTGGATATGTCCCTCGTTTAATCTAACATACTGTATACTCATATTTTACAAATTTATTCAATATCTTGTTATCACAAACTAGACCTAAAATCTGCAGGCTTGTACTGAGCTGCTTATGAAAAAAAATTGTATATCCTTATCTTCGTATCTTTAGGACATTATTATCCAAAATCTTTACAAAATAATTTCCCTTTTCAAGATTATTTTAATTGTAAGAGAACTAAGATTACTTACTTAGGAGAAATGTTGTAGAAAGCTTTCTTAGGTACTTCCGTGACACCATCTCCGACAGCGCACATAAGACCTGCTAAAGTCGATTTTCTTATCTCTTTTAGTTGCTCTGAAATAATAAAAATATTTTTTTAAACTTTTTTTTTAAATGTGTGTCGTAAAGCCACGGAAGACTACGAAAGAGACGGCGAGATGAACTCTAAAGTTTTTCTTGAAAATCAGAAAGTAAAAATGAAATATCGTGATCTTCTTCTTCTTCCTGCTCTTATCCCGTATTACTTGGGGTCGGATCAACACGTTTGAAATTAAATATAGTGATCATTCTAAGAAGTTCGGTGAGGTTTGTGCTTGGCACTAGGACAATAAAACATAAAGATTTAAAAATGCAGCAGAGTATTATTACCGACGTATTTTTTTATATAGGTTATTTTTACCGACTTCGCCAAATGGAAGATTGCATGTTTTTTTTGTATGTTTGTTCATCGAATACTCCGCGAATTATTTTGTTTTTAAAAGTTTTTTTTCTAGATAAATTTAATCAATTAAGGCTAAATAAAGAAAAAAAAAATGTACTTACTCTCAGTAAACGCATGTGGCCGGTTGCATCTCTCATACCAATGCCTGTCAGATTTTATAGCCCTTAGCGTGTTGTCGTTCAGGATATTAGCAACAGTAAGAGGAATGTTGCCTCCCTTCATATTCTTTTCGCACCATCCACCACCAGCTATTACATCGATGTCTCTGGGGTGGGCATATGTTGACTTCAGCAAACGAACTTTCTGCAAAAGTTTTGTTGGTTTACTAATACATTATTTTTGTAACTTTTTTTTTTTATTGATAGGCTCGCGCTTGACCACATCTCACCTGATGGTAAACGATCATGTGGTCGACGATGAGCACGCTTGCCTGAATAGGCAAGAAGAAGAAGAAGAAGGAGTCAAGAGTGAATACTTAATTTTGTGTGCGTCAAGAGTGAATACTCTTGACTTAAAAACCCCTAGGTTGTAGCTATCACGAAACATAGACCCCGGCCGGGAATTCCACTATTTAGCTGTACGCATAATAAATGTAGGCCCAGAAGGAGATGGCGTGACGACTTGGACTCCTTCCTAAGGGATTGGCCGGGAGTGGCACAAGACAGAAAAATGTGGAAAAATGGAAGGGAGGCCTTTGCTCATAATAATAATAATTGTCGTCCACTATTTTTTATATTTTTAAATGTTTTTTTAAGTTTTTGTAAAAATATTTAAAAATGTACGAAATATGTTACAATGAAAAATAAATGGAATAATAATAATAAATGTATTCCCAAAACGCTTTGTACGTATGGGTGGGATGTTCACCATGTACCGGTGGCGCGTTGCCGTACGTCTAGTGGTCCGATGATGAAACTTAATTTTGTAATTGTGTGCGTCAATGTCAGACACACCTGTTACACGTGTATATTTAACGAATACCGTGGATCCAATACATGATTCTGGATACCTCACTGGTTTTTTTTAGGTAGGTGAATCATCAAAATGACTTCTCCCACTATTGGGCGGAGCGGGAGAGCGAGTCAGACTCTTAATAAACTCTTTAAACCCTACCTTGCTCCTTCATTGCCTTCGATCTGGGGACACCATGATTACCTTTCGGAATACAGGTCCATGTCCCCAGAGGCTTAGGCCCTGCCGGGCCCCTACAGTTTGCTGACATCTCCTTAAAGCTCGCGTGGATCAGAACGCACTGTTGACGAATAGGCTTGGTGCGGGTTATTACCGCACTGCCGGACGGCAAGCTACCCAATGCTTGCCGTCCGCATGCCCGCGCCTACGGTGGTCGGAAATAGAGATCGAGATCCCGGTGGCGTGAGGGCCGTTCCCTCTCGCGCTGGAATTTTTCATCACTTTTATTACCAGGGGTCCAGATTCCGTTTTTTTTTCCGATTTTCGGGGTTTGGGGGGGGGGGGGGTGATTTTTTTGGATCTATGATATTTGTTTGTGCGTGGATATCTGACACACCGTGAAACTTTTGCTTTTATAATATTAGTATAATTTGTGGTGCCAAGTACTTAAGTACCCTAAGACCAATTATGAGAGCATTACGAATTACACTTACTTCTTTCGTCATGAGGCCAGCAGTGTACAAGTCTTCAAAAGTGTTAATTTCAATCCCCAAAAAGTGAAGAATATAGTCAACGTAAGCAGGCAGTCCAAAGTTGCGATTTTTACTGATATCGCCAGATAAAGCATCTATGGCCCTTTGGAATGCGGGTAATGCAGAATTGGCCAGCTGAAATTAGAAAAATAAAACATTATTGTAACGACATAATACCACAAAAACACTTGTTTTCATCGTGTACTGGACAAAATAAAGCGGCATGTACGACGTCACAGAATCCTGCGTCGCGCAAGCAAAGTTCTCCGCGCGATTTGAATAGATACAACAGCCCAAAATCATCTATCGGGCAGTAGTCCACCGGACATAACATCCCGTCCGGTCGGAGGGTCATCCCATTTCAACGGAGGTATGTGGGACTTTACTATTTCATTCTCGTTCATTTAAAAGTAGCATTCAGTTTTTAGCAACCGCGACACGCGACCGCGACCGAGTCGCGCGACCCAATGCTTAACTAGTATGAATTTGTATGGGCACCGGTCGCGCTAGGCGATCGCTTGGTTTATTAAGTACTTCATACAAATCCATACTAAGCAGTGAGTCGGTCGAGGTCCTGGTTCGCGGTCACGCGTCAACCTACAAACCTTGATATTTGAGGAAATCCCTCTATTCCTTATATAACCCATAATCAGAACTGGATTTTGAAAAAAATAGGTTCAATTGGGAAGCATTTTCATTAATCTGTTGAACCCCAAGCGGACGCCGGCGTCCGCACACCTATTGGCTTTCTATTATGTCTCTAATTACGGTACTCAAAAGATTAAGGTGAGAAAAAAAAATTGCAAATCGATCCATATACTACGGAGTTTAGAGGTAATAAACATAAGAAAAAACAAAGATATTAATAACCACCTCCTGTTTTTAAATGGTTCAAAAAAGGTCTTGTGTCAATTTAACGACGGTAAACTTACTTCAAGAAGAAGAAGAAGCTCAAAGCTGGGAACGACAGAAGGAGTGGAGGGAGGCCTTTACCCAGCAGTGGGACAGCATAGGCTAGATATAATAATACACTTACTTCAGGATCAACAGTGCCATATCCACCATGACAGGGAGCTCTGAACATGGATTGAGTAAATGAAGACATATTATTGGCTAACAATCCCGTCCTAAATGTAGCGTCAAATGCTTTGAATTCTTCGATAAAGTTGCCGTGGACGTCGTATAACCTGAAATTTAAGTGAATAGGCTCTTAATAAACTAAGCAAGGCTAGCCAGATGAGGCTCTTAATAAACTAGTGTGCCTCACCATTAACGAATGCATAACTGCTTACCATCAGGCGGGAAGCACTAGTTTATGTTATATTAAAAAAAAATTGACGACATGGTTGGTGCAGTTGTTAAGCGAGCGGCTGCTGCACTGCATATCGCTAGTTCGATTCCCGCACGGAACATAATATACATATTTGTATGGCCTACAGAAAGTTGTTCCGGGTCTAGATGTGTTATGTGTGTCGCTTTTAAAAGGCTAAACTCAGAGGATAGCAAGGCAAAGAAGGAACAGGCACTACTACGTTCTTTCTTTGCCGATCCGGGACTGGATCTAGTCACTGGCTCTAAACGTCATCTTGCTCCGCGCTAGTGTGGGAAAAGTCATGGATGAATTCACAACTAAAAACAAAAGTCTCTTCAAGGTATCTACTAAATACTCGTAATGATTGGTAGCTAAACCTTATGAAAAGATTTATGCATAAACAACAAAAATATAGTCCGTCTAATGAAAGCGCGACCTGAGAAAAAGAGGTTAAATCCAAAAAAATTGTACGTGGTATTTATTTACTAACTAGTAGGAGAATCATGTCTTGACACTTCACAATTTTTTTTATTTCTTACAATTGCGGCTAAATAATGTTGCCAATTATGTTAAAAAAAAACTCCAGGTCGCGCTTTTATTAGACGCTTTTATCAGTTTACAGTTTACTTCATTTGTTTTAAGTTCAATTATAGTCCACTTACATAGTTTTCGATTCTTGAAGTAGATGGAACCAGCGATTGAATAAGTTGAATTCCAATGTTATCTCAGGGGACATTGTACTATCGTACATATCTCTGCATCCCTTATCTTTGCTTATAACACCAGCCTTGATAAGGTTATCGCGACCTGTAAAAAAAAAAAATATTTTAACCCAAATATTTTAAACTTTATTTTAATTAATTGGCCACTTTTCTCAAACGGTCAAGATTTAATTTAAGACCTGTTAAGATTAAAATTAACCAATATTAATATGTTAATTTTTTTATTAAAATATACCCAAAATTAATTTTTAACAAAAATATTGTAGACGTTTTTAATAAGTAAATTATTCTGCTTATTTTTTACGACTCTGGAGAACAGAACTCCTTCACAATATGGGTCGCATCGAGAAGTACTTCCTCCCTCATCAATTCTTTGATCTAACTACGCAACGCTAGCTTCGACAGATAGTTGTGTAGGCTTTTGGCATTCTTTATTTCGTGCATAGTTTATTTCTAATAGTCAGTCGTCAAGATTCTACATAAATATTATTATTACCCTAAAATCTTACCGTCTCATACCACATACGATACAAAACAATAATAAACTTTTTAAAAAGTCACATAAAACAGTTACTTTAAATGGCAGAAACCGATCACAATGCCCATGATGGAATAGACCACTTACGTAATCTAGTTAGGATTTATCAGGATAATAAAACGTCTATGCATTCATCATCATCATCATCATCATCTCAACTAAAAGACGGCCACTGCTAGACATAGGGCTTCCCCAAGCGTCGTTATAACGAAAGCGTCATCTATGCATTACATCGCGTAAATTATAGAATAAAACAAGATAATGTAGATTGCGTAAAAAAGGTATTTTTATGTCTGTCTTCACACATTTGTAACTAGCTTCTGCCAGCGACTTTGCCCGCGTGTAGAGTAAGTTTAGTCTTAGCGTGATGATATAGACTTACGGCCGAAACCAATAACCTATCGATCTCCAGTTTTGGCATACTGGAGATAATAAAACAAATGATACAATAAAAAAATTATCATGTTTTCTGTTGTTTCATTTGTTTTTCTATCTCAATTATGTGACAGATAGGTTATTAGTTTCAGCTGTTAGCCTTCCTTGATAAATGGGTTATCTAACACTAAATAATTTTTTAAATCGAACCGGTTAATGAGATAAGCGCATTCAAACAAACTCTTCAGCTTTATAATATTAATATAGATTACCTTGTAGAGCTGTATTCCATTCGTAGAAATACACTTGCTTGTAGAAAGCGATGTTAATATCTCTTGCGGTCTGATACAGCAGCTCATCGTTCCAACAAGGATTCAGTTTGGCTAGATTACTGGCTATGTAGTTATGGTGTCTAACGTACCATGTCGTGAGAAGAGTGACAGGTATAAATGTGCCATAGTCTGAAATTAAATAAAATGTAAATACAAAGAATAAATTATACATAATTGTTAAGACTCACCATCGACGATTACATCACTGCTTACCATCAGATGGAATCGCAGTCAAGCACTAGTTTATAACGATAAAAAAGACAAAATCAAATTTATTTATTAAAATTTTATGTTCTAGAATTACTGTACAAAAACGGACATAATTCTATAGGTATTTACTACCATTCGACGTCGAAAGAAGAACATTCCTCAATGAATTCAGTTGAAGTTTCTCTGCTACAATTTTTTGCTGTGTGTAATATACTCGTACAGTCATTTCATAAGAAAATGGGCAACCTTTTTGGTCTTACTAGACAAGGCAAAGCATAAATGAAATGTAACTCACAGTGTTCAAAGCACCTGGTTTCATCTGGTAAGACATTAGTAGGACAAGAAGCTGTAGGCCCATTGGGAGGGAAAAGTGCTCCATTTTCTTCTTCCACTGCCAGCTCTCCTCCTTTGAAAGATCTCAAAACCTTATCGCCCTCACCCTTTGAGTTGTAGATTTGTGAGAGGTCAAATGGTGTAGTTGCTTTTTTAATCTAGTAAAATAAAATAAAAAATTGAAAAAATACTTTTTGTCAATATACTTAAAAAGCTAACTGGGTTTTTCGGAATGTGTTGTGACTATCACAAACTCCTATAGTCATCATTGGCCTAGCCTTTCCCAACTACATTAGAGTCGGCTCCCAGTTAAGCTGGGTTTTGTTGAATACCAGTATTTTACGAAGAGCAACTGCCTACCAGACCTCCACAAACCGTTAACTGGGGTAACACGATACTTCATGGCAAGACTGGTTTCTATTTACTGGCTTCTGACTATCCGTAACGACTGCCAAAGATCTAAAAATGACAGCCGGGACCTATGGCTTAACGTGCTTTCCGAGGCACGAAGGAAACTCGGTATATTAAAATGGTCACTCGGCAAGCGTTGCTAAACCCTGAAGATCGACCCGTGTGGCTGTTATTATCTAGCCACGAGCTCCTCTCAAACACCTATAGTATCATTATAATTATTTCAGTATCTATCTATCCTTTTCCATCTTGCTGTTAGCTACATGTTTATCTAACAAATCCATGCTCTTTTTTTCTCTTTCTTTGTCCAAGGGTTTGAAAATATTGCAAATAGTTCTGCTAACTGAATCTAGGCATTGGATCAAGGAGGGCTGATAATTTGGTAGAAGTTAAGGATACAAGGAGTATAAGACTAGCAGATGAGGCTTCGCCTTAAGCAGGTCTATGTTCACTAGTGGATGTCTTTCTACTAAATTAAGTATAGAGAATTTAGTTAAAATATAAATTTCGACCAACCGGAGAAGGTACTGGGTCCTGGGTGCACTGGAACATCTGGTAGGTAACAGGTCTAGTGGCGTTCATACAACGAATATCTGTAGGTCCAAATACGGGATCATCATCTGAAATAATGTTTGGCGTGCACGCAAAATCATTCATGTGTTCTTCTTCACAGCAGTAAGTTGTTTTCCCCAACAAATTTTCTGAAAAAATCAACAATATAATTATTGAAATGACAATTACACATGCTGTATTTTGTAAGTAGATTTAAAACTGTTGTTTACAGTTGAATAAATTAAAGAATATTTATATTAAACATGTTGCGTCGGCCTCAATCATACGACGATTTAGGTACTACAAAAATATTACTAAAGTCGAAAACTTGTACCTATGTTTTGTAGTTTTAGTTTCTTTTGTATGTATTAATGGCGTACTTACAATAAAGCATTTATAATAAAAATAAATAAAGATCTCATTTGAGCCTCTAAAAAACTAGACCAAATAAGCAACTTTTGAATTGATGATTTCTTTCGCAAATTCTATCACGCAAAGTATTTTCTGATGACAGAGCTATTGTGCACACAGGCATGTGCTCTTGGTTAACTATCGCTTCCTGAATTGAAACTATGAAGTATAACTGAATTAGAATCTGACCTGACTTCAACGTTAAATTTTTAAGTCAGCTTGTTTTTTGTCGAGAAAAAATAAATCCGTTTTACAATGGGATAAAATTGGCCTTTAATCTTTCAAGTATCGTAATTAGAGACATAATAGAAAGACAATAGGTGTGCAGACGCTGACGTCTGCTCGGGGTTCAACAGATTAAGATTATTGTAGCTGGTTATACTGGGTGTAAGGGACAGTCCTCCACTAACTTTAAGGGCTACACCATACAAAATTATAAATTTTATCGGACAGTTTGTATGAGAGGTCGATTTTTTTTTCGTTTCCTGAAAAAAAAATTTGTGGTAGTTCAGATTCGTCTACTGTGCAAAGTTAGTGGAGGGCTGTCCCTTACGTCCAGTATTAGGAATACGAAAAGTGAATAATCAAAATACTTGCCATTGTCATGAATTGATCCGATATCTATGTACGCAAACGCGGCGTAACCTGGCACGTTGTTGTTTAAGTCTTTATGGACCGATCTAGTTGCATTCAACAGCTTGAGACGGACCTGTCTTGGCGGAGGCAGTTCTTCGCCAGATTCTGCCTTTCTTGCTTTGTAACCTGGTTTTAGTAAATAATTAATTAAACATAGAAATATAATATTGTAACGTTAGTACACTCATATTTCGCCAATTATGTTTTAGTCCCATAGCGAATTACTACGATAATTATGCATTTTATCACTTCCAAAGACTTCGATATTACAAATTAATAAAAAAAGTTGTTTAGGTCGAATTCTAGGCTTACTGAATGCAATAAAAAACAACCTGCCTGTAACAACTGTCATGTTTTTAGCAATAGCATAATCAGCCTAATAATGTTCCCACTGCTGGGACTCAGGCCTCCTCTCTAGGAGAGGGAATGGGCCATAAAACACCGTGCGGGCCCAATGCAGATTGGCGGATGTCATATGTCTTAATCTTTCTTAATTCTTTATTGTACACAAAAACTATATTTAAGTACAGTGATTTTTACAATTCATGTACAAAGGCGAGCTTAACTCAACAATGAGTTTTCTCCCAGCAAACCTTTGAGTAACAGAGAGATGACTAGACTTTAATGCCCCATCGTTATTGCATTTGACAAAAAATCTTCTTACCATCGGAGAAGTCGGCGGGCAGTACTCTGGTCATTGGTGAGAAGAAGGTTGCTCTTGCAGGACTTTCAAGGTTGTTACACGAGCCATCGACACGTCTCCATTCGTTCTCATAGCAAGGTTTAACGTTGACAGCGCATGTTCTGAAACGTGAAAACAGATTTAGTTTGAATAATTAGTATACAACGTTGATACGACTGAGGGACTTTCCATAAAACGTTTGGTTGTACTCATCAATATGAACAACTTTTACCATGCGACCAACCCTGAAATCACGAAAAAAAAAACCGCTGCTCCATACATTTTGCCAAACTGTATGATCATAAATGTATGGAGATAGTTCCATCGGTATCAAAAACAGGGTCCGAAGGTTAACGCTACAGACAAAAAACCTCCTCTCAAAGCAAACCATATTGAAGAATAGTGTATTTTGCATTAGGTTCTTGATTAAACCGAGCAAAAACAGCTCCAATAGAATGTCTTTGAGATTTTTGGTGGGAGAAAAGAAAAAATTACAAAAAATGAGGAAGCAAAAAATTTAGGAAATGGAGATACCTCATTTCACACGATATTTTTTTGTGCTAGAACGCTGTCATGTGTCATAAAAGAAGACCTGGAGGTCAGTGGGTCGGCTTAGGGGCGGGAATTTGCGGCATTAAACAAGTTACTAAAATCCAAGAGAGTGGAAAGAACAAAACGTTTTCTTGTTTGTTGCACTGATGGACGACATGGAGATATTCTATTTACCGATGAAAATAAATTCACAATCCACACAACACCCTTGAGCAGCCCAATCTGTCATGTAGCCGAAGTGCGGGTCGCATAGTGTGGCACGCAAATATCAAAGACATCATCCGACGCGCTCTTGTCGCCGTCGGCGTTCCGGCCGTATTGGATCCCCATGGCCTAGCACGCAACGTTTGCAAGAGACCAGACGGTATGTCTTTATTTGCATGGAAGATGGATATATCAGTGCGAGACGCTACTCGTGTCGATACTCTTGCGCAATATCATGTTTCTAGCTCATGGCATTATGCTGGTGCTGCCGCTACGGCTGCGGAGATCATCAAGCGGCGGAAATATAATAACCTAGTTCGTAGTTATAATTTCTAGCCGTTTGGGGTTGAAACTTTAGGATCGTGAGGCCACTTAAATTCCTAGATGTATAATAAAGATCTGTTGAAACGTCTTGGTGACAATTTGCATGACCCAAGGGTTGTCTTTTACCTCGAACAGAGTATAAGCATTGCCATACAGCGTGGCTATGACGCCAATCTTTTGGGAGGAGTTTTTTTATGCCATAATTTTTGTTTTTATTTAAACTATTTTTTTAATATAGATTATTTATTTGCGTAATAAATAACAGGATTAAAAATATTAATAATGAAAAAAAAATACTTACTCTAGCAGACCGTTACTTTCATAAAACTTCTGTAAATCGGCTGAAAGAAGTTCTCCGGTGTAGATGTCGTATAAACATCCATAACTAAGACTTATACACAGGAGAGTCAAAAAAACGTCCGCGAACAACATCTTACACCAATGTTCTGCAGATGTATAGTACTAATTAATTATTTTATACATAATTATGCTAATAAAACAAGGAAACGGTTTTTAATGTGTAAATATGAAAATTAATAATTCATTCCTAATTCTTCAATTTTATGTAAATAAGAAACAGATGTAGCATAGGGCTATCACGTAACATACTTAGAATACTTTTCAATTCTTTGAAAAAGAAATAAAAAAGTATATTATGTTAGGTTACCGACATAGCCCGAAGAATCGCCAAACTTAAGTGGCAGTGGGCGGAGCACATTGCTCGTAGAACAGATGGTCGATGGGGACGGAAGATTCTGGATTGTCGGCCACGTACCGGAAGATGCAGCGTTGGAATGCCTCCCACAAGGTGGCCCGACAACCTGGCGAGGGTCCGGGAATACGATGGATGCGAGACGCACAGGACCGGTCGTTGTGGCGACGATTGGGGGAGGTCTCTGTCCAGCAGTGGACGTCTTTCGGCTGAGAAGATGATGAAACTAGGAAACTAAATTCAAATGATGATCTCATAACTATATTTAAAAAATAAGGATAAAATTATCTTTATTATCCTAGCTAAGCAGCTATAATGTTTGTTTGTCCAATAGTATGTTTTATAAAAATAATAAATTCTTTATTACAGGCTAGGTTTACCTATATGTCCTAGATTATTATTTAGTAAGATTATATTTGTGTATTTTGTGAGGAGAGGAGAGAGGAGCTCGTGGCTAGATAATAACAGCCGCACGGGTCGATCTTCAAGGTTAAGCAACGCTTGCCTAGGTTGGTCTGTGGATGGGTGACCATCTTAACATAACGAGTTTCCTCCGTGCCTCGGAAAGCACGTTAAGCCGTTGGTCCCGGCTGTCATTTGAAGATCTTTGGCAGTCGTTACGGATAGTCAGAAGCCAGTAAATCTGATTCCAGTCTTGCCATGAAGTACCGTGTTACCCCAGTTAATGGGTTGTGGAGGTCTGGTAGGCAGCCGCTCCTCGTAAAATACGACCCCAATATAGTTGGGAAAAGGCTAAGCAGATGATGATGATGGTGATGATGATTAAATATTAATAGATAAATAAACTGTACAATTTACAAAAATGCAAAGGAGTTGAACGTCGATAAGGACAGTTTAAAAGGGTTGTGGTTTTATGGGGTGTGTGAGGCAGCCGCTCCTTGTAAAATACTGGTATTCAGCTAAATCCGGCTTGACTAAAAGCCGACCCAAATATGGTTGGGAAATTTAATCATCATCACCAATTCTACTAAAATACGTCTAAAGCTGGGCCCCCATTATCACCTCAATGACCAATCTTGTGTCTCTTGCGGTCATCGGATTCCCACAATACTTATTTTTATTGTTGATAAGCGCATGTGACCGTTGTCTCACTCAAAGGAAAGTGAAGATTTGGACAAAGACCATCTTTTTCGAGACCTTTCAATGCTACACATATCATCATCATCTGCCTAGCCTTTTCCCAACTATATTGGAGTCGGCTTTCCAGAATAATGCTACAAAAATATGCATGCATTATTCTTGCAACATGCCTTGGTCATAAACTTTTGTCTTAAGATATTGCGGTGTGCTAGACGATAAAATATTAACGCAAAAATCGTAGTGGGTACCAACTTGTTTGGGTTAATTATGGTACTCCAGGAACTTATGTTTAACGAAAGATCCTTTTGCTATCATCAAAAGTTTTTCGTTAAATATAAGTAATCGTTTTGCGTATTACTGTGAACACCCTATATGTGCAATTATAGTCGAAGGCTATTTGATTAACACGCACACGAGAAGAAACACAGATCAGAAGAATAAGAAACAAACGTTTTTTTTACATTCCTTCCTACACGAGGTTTTGTGTTCCAAGCCCAGTAAATGAAGAGGAAATTAATTCTCTTTCGTTCACACTAATGATTATAAAGGCATAATGTTTAATTGTAAAATTTGATTCAATTGTATATTTTGTTTACCTTAGTCCGCGTGTCATTGCGGGGTACCAATTGAAAACCAGCGCTGAGTACCGACGCCCAGCAAATGTTGAGGTAGTCACCATTTCGGTGCGGGCACACTCGGCGTTTTCTGTTTTGTTTGTTCTTTATTATTTTGTGTTTATAACGGTAGTGCTGTGTCTTGAATAACACTACGATGTGGTGCAACTGCAACAAACAATTTATAATCTATTACGGTGGCCTACGTAACCAATCATACTGGGGGCGGTATGGCGATGAGCGAAGTGATCTTGAGAACTCTTGTGTATTTTTTTTGTATACATGATGTCTAAAGCAGCAACTTCACATGCACGTGGGGCAGAATAGCCGCGTTGTATTGAAGTCACGTGATTACATCGCATCGCTCCGCAAATGAAATCACGTCGAATCACCCATGACGCGACGGTGTGACAAAAAATCGTGTGTATGCGTAAGAGCTTTTCCCGTCCAGTGTTGAACATTGGCCTCCCCCAAGCGTCGCCACAACGACCGGTCCTGTGCGTCTCACATTCATGGGATTCCCGCAACCCTCATTGGTCCTTGTCTTTCTGGGATGCCTTCTAACGTGGTGTCTTCAGGTACGCGGTCACCACTTCAGAATCTTTCGCCTCCATCGGCCATTGATCAGTCTGTTTCACGAGCAATATGCTGCTCACTGCCGTTGAAGTTTGGTGATTCTTTGAGCTATGTCGATAACCTTGGTTTTCTTGCAGATCTCTCGAATCTTAATTTCTGAAACTCGAAGCATAGCCCTTTCCATTGCCCTTTGGGGAACTTTAAGTCTTCTGACGACGTCCGTAGTAAGCGACCACATTTTTAAGCTATATTTCATCACTTTTGACTCACAACTTGTTGTTTATTTTACAGAAAACATCAATAAAGCTTACGGGAGAATGGTCATAATTATACTCTTATGTGAGCGAAGCCACGTCAACGGTGAAACAAAAAATCTCGACCGGTGACATTTAGCAGATTTTTCATGTAAATTCGGAGGTCAGTTGGGCGTGACCCATATAAGTCCCTTACACATGGGGACATGCGGAAGGGTGACTTTAATACACCAAATGCATATTTGATGATCCCATAAGCCGAGAGGGCGTCGTTAAGCCACGTAAACTAAGATAAGCATGGTGTTACTTGTTACTACATGGGCCGATATATTAGTTTAGTTAGTATAAGTCGGGCTTGGAAATCTGCATAGTGTACAAGTATAAATAGATATATCCAGTATATTATGTAGGTATACCCAATATATTTGGTGGTGTTTGCATTTGTTTCGATATGATGCTTTTTGGTTCGCCTCGCATGTGTCTGTTAATATTGTAATATGGAAATATTGTAAACCCAATAATTTTTTGAAAAGAATAACCATGGAGTTTCTTGACGGTTCTTCTGCATAGAAAACGACCAATTGTAACCGTGCACTAGCTTCTGACGTTTTATAAGTGCCCATGTAGGCCCATATGCAATAAAAACATTTTTGATTTTTTTCAATGGGACGTCATCAAATAACTTTTCCCGCTCTAGATGAAGCGGGAGGAAGTGTCATTAACTAATTGCCAAATAATATCCACTTGTGTTCTTTCTTTGCCTTTGTGTTCTAGGACCACGAATTTCTATGTCTGCTTAACCGCAGCTTTGTATTTTTTTCATAATATTTGTTAATTATTAAATTACTTCTTTCAACTATGTTTTATTTATCTTCACCTGAACCAAAAAGTTTTATCCTCGCCACCGTCATTGTCAATCTAACTTGAAGTTCTAAAGAAAACTTTTCCATTATGAATCATGTACAAATGGATAGATTTCTTTTGCAGTTATTATTAATGATAAAATTTAAATGTTAACGCTTCCTGTCGGGGCGGAGTGTTAAAGCCAAAGAGTTCCTTCAAACTTTTCGAAGTATAGCGATAACTTAGAGTTTGGTGCATGCCATGGACGTGAAGCGTTTATGTTATGACTACTTTATTTATGAAAACACAAAATTATTTGTCTACCTACCTTTATTATTTTCCTGTGTACATCAGTTGTCCTCTTTTTGTTAGAATCAATGTTGTGTACAATAAAGAACATAAGAATAAGAATGTAAGCAAATTACGAGAATTTAATGTTATATTATTATAAGCTACTGCTTGTGAATCTATAAAAATTGTAAAATAATGCACACTTTAATACAAATCGATTAAAAAATCAAGTTACAATCATATTTTAGGCACTGAAAATTTACTGGAATCCGGTAGTGTTTTTCTCTTTTTTTTTCTACGCTAGCAATATGGGAATCGGCGCACTATATTAATCTGAGTAGCGCAATGGTGTTTTATTTTGGTTATTATCATCATCTCAGCCGAAAGACGTCCACTGCTGGACATAGGCCTCCCAAGCGTCGCCACAGCGACCGGTCCTGTGCGTCTCGCATCCATTGGATTCCCGTGACCCTCGTCAAGTCGTCGGTCCACCTTGTGGAAGGCCTTCAAACGCTGCGTCTTCTTCATTCTTCATTCGATCATATCTTATTCACCAAATCTAAAAAGCAGCATCTTCGTATATTCATTTGATTATTACCAAACTATAACTGCTTTCCTACATCTTGTAATATACGTTTGTTCCAAAATCATCTGCGATTATTCTATGAATGTAACCAAAATAAATCTGCAATGCTATTGCTATTTACATTCATTCGCTCATAAATTACACCAAAACTTTAAAGACAATACAAAATTTAATTAAACTTTAGTCTGGATAGTTTATTGGTTCCTTGCTGTGGTTTTATTTTATGAGGCTAGTTCTCTGTCTTTTCTTCACTCACTTTGAATTTTTAGTGATGCTCAGTTGAGCACCATCTCGGCTTCGAGACGGCGAAGTTGTCCGATGTTTTGTTAAAGAAACCTTGTAAACGAAACTTCATCCAGCCTTGCGTCTGTGGAAAATATTTTATAATATCCATCTAGTCGATAGTATAAATGAAAATATGTGAGGAGTTTGTGGCTAGATTATAACAACAGGGTTGAAATTTCAGGTTATGTCAGGTTTATCTTAGTGTGTTTTGCAGAAAAATATAGTAATTCTATTCGTATCAAAACGATAGACAAACAATTGTGTCTATAAGTACAGCAACTCTTCAATATTTCCAGATAAGCTCCAAGATCGTTTGATAAACTAGTGCTTGAATGCAATCCCCCCTGATAGAAAGCAGTGATACTATCGTTGATGGTTAGGTGCACTAGTTTATTATGAGCCTATTCACTTTTGCTTTTAAAACACCTAATTTATATTCCGACTGACAGAACTTAGCAGGCAAATATGTACGTTACGCTACGTTATATTTTATCCATTTGGATGCTGTTTTCAGAAAAAATGTACTAATTTCACTGTAATTTTTGTTTCTTTAAATGAAATATTTTATTAATAAAATAAAACAGAAGAATACCAAATTGAGACAACAATTTATACAGCTACAACAGAATAAAAGCACAGAAATAAACACACTAAGGAAACGACGGCAATGCAGAAAACTCAAAAGTATCCATGACATCTTGTCTCGAAACATTACTCAAACACTCCGGTAACAAGTTATATTTTTCATTTGGAACCGTCTGAGGAGCACAATGGAGCCTTTGTGGCAGCTCTAACGAGAGCCTTCTATTGGATGCCTTCGTCGCTTACACTTTGAGAAACTTTAGCCGAGTCTCGAGGAAGCGCCGTCTATCAAAGTAGGATGCGTTTAATGTACCTTCCAGTTTATTGTAAGGCTGAATAGTCGTTTGGTGTACGGATTCATCGTTTTTGTTTTGGTGAGGAGTTTAATTATAAATTTGTTCTAAAACTAGTATCACAAATGCTTTTGGGTGCACAGGACTTGTAATTGGCTTGCTGTCGTCTATGCTTCTTTTTATTTTTTAGTTTGTTTTAGCTGTAAGTCCGCCAAGCTGTAATAAATAAATAACTTGGATTTTATTTAAATAAGTATATTCTTTGTTGTTATCTAGTATCAAAATACAACTGACTGGGATATCACTGTGTGTGGGAACATTTTTATTCAATAATATTCCACAGCTTTCACACAACGCCATCTAGTCCAAAACTAAGCAGAGCTTGTGGTACGAGTACTAGGGAACTGATAAACGTACTTATTATATTTCTAATTCACATATCATATCGTGCTCATCACACAAACATTTTTCTTGGGTGGGAATCGAACTCACGACCTCCTTGATAGCAGTCGGGCCCATTAATCACTAGACCAACAGGCCATGACAAAATACACATAATTATGATATAGACATGACAAAATGCAATATTCTCAATTACATATTGGTTGAATGTTTTCGATTATCTCAGGTTACACGAAGTTGTGCAATGTGATGTTTAACATTTCAAAGTAGTCGGTTTTGATCAAAATGATGGTAATTTGTGGCCAAAAGATTGTAAGTAAGATTTATTATCATCTGGTCTATCTACTGATATGACTGCATCTATATTTTTTATCTTGCAAGACCCTTGAAAAATTGCTGCTGTACAGTTGGGATTCAAGTCAACTTACATAGCTTTGGAGATAACGTCCACGTACAATAAATCTTGAAGCAACTGGTGGATGAAATTTGCCCTAGGTTTGTGTTTTGTATTTTACCATGGAAAATACCTAGCCTTTTCCCAACTATATTGGGGTCAGCTTCCAGTCAAGCCGGATTTAGCTGGATACCAGTATTTTACGTGAAGCGGCTGCTTACCAGACCTCCAAAACCCATTAAAATTACCATGGAAAATAAAGTAAAGTATTTTTTTTATTTGTTTTATATTCAGAAATGTATTGGAAAAATCAGTAATGTATAAATCTATCTATACAACTATTTTATTCTATGGCTTGTCCGAAGAGGAACCTTAAGGTAGATAGATAGTAGAGAAGTAGATAGTAGATATGTACATGGTAAAGAAGGATCCTTGCCATGCATCTAGGAGCCACTTAGTAAAACCCACTCATATAATCCTACACATGAGTAGCTTATATTAAGTAAGAGTCTGAAATGCCCTTCCGCTCCATCTTAGATCGGAAGAAGTCATAGGATGATTTCTCACTTGAAAAGAAGATACGTTTTTTATAAATCGTAACAATTAACCAGCAAAATACATAATTATTTAAATACGCCTACTCAACTCAAAATAATTTTCAAACAAAGGTTAGAAACAAACCCAAAAGTACATCGAAATAATAAGTAAAACAGGAAACAAAAATAAAAAAATTCTTTAAAAAAAATTCGCAACATCTGTTACGGACACGACACGAAGAAATTTTGGAAGAGGACAAATTTATTCTATCCCTTAAAAGAGTAAATAACATGAAATATTGTCAGAGGCAAATGTTCGCGGCAAAGTTTTGGAGGGTAGCAGGAAACAAATTGGAATTTTCTTTGGTAGAACTGCGCATAGGGACAACTTTACTTGAGTTGTCTAAGTAGGAATCATGGTTCGTGATTGCCAGTTCTGGAAGTTGATTGCAAACCCTTTGTTTTGATGAAAGTTTCATTTATATTTTATTCAAAACTAGCTTCAGCCCGCTGCTTCGCCCGCGTACATAAAATATAGCCTATGTCACTCAGGAATACAGCAGCTTTCTATTGGTGTAAAAATTTTAGCAATCAGACCAGTACTTCCACATAATATTACCTTATACAAACAAAAAAAAACAAACTTTACCTCTTTATTATATTAGTATAGATATAGATTTAACGAATGCTATCATTATTTTTGTAGTAAAATAACTATGATATTACATCACCAATGCTCTCAAAACGGTGAAGGACAACATCCTAAAAAAAAACCGGCATATTCGAAAATCAAAAATTCGATGACATGTGACATCCACCAACCAATACACACTGGGCCCGCAAAGTGGATTATGATTATGTCTATTCCCTTTGGTAGAGAGGAGGCCCAGTAATGGGAACATTAGGTATAGGGTTGATCATGTTGATAGTTTAAAAATCATAATATAATTAAGGGAGATTTGAACTACCTTAGCCCATAAAAACAGTTAAAACCAACTATTGAACCCTATACAAGATACTACTAATAAATAGAAATTGTTTAATATACTCACTATTTCAATTTTCCTTCTAACTGTAAAGCTTCGGAAAATGAAAACGTTCCCGTAGATACACTATATTCACGACCCCTAACCTAACATAATAATCTATAGTTTATATTTCATCGTGTTGCATCGAAATTGCACAATTTAATTTCGCTATGCCCGTTCAATTATATCGGGCCACAAGACGTACGGCGATGCACCACCGGTATATGATGAAAATCTCATCCCTATGCACAAAACGTGTTTTTCAATATCTGCAAGGGACTTTAAGTCAAAAATGAGTTAAGTTACTTGTAGACAAGCGTGGTCCATCGTGGACCACATAATCGTTTATTATCAGGTGAGAGATAGTAATCAAACGCAAGCCTATCAAAAATGTTTTTTAAAAATCCGAAAGATTTGATTCTTTCCGATACATTTTATGTGATCCAATAAAAAAAATATTATATAAAATAAGAACAATAAATAATTTTAAATTATTACACAATGTAGTGACGTACTCGTAACTGATGTAAATCTAGATACGATGTGTATGTATATTATTATTATTAAATTAAAAAAAAACTATTATTCCTGGTTAATTGACGGTTATTTTCGAGAATAACTTTGGCATCTTAAAATTAAAATAAAACAGAGCGCACAAACCAAACCTAGTTGTAAAAACAATATTAAATTTCACTTCGTACAGACTGACGCATAAATATTAGATAAGGACAGCGTTATTCCAAAGCCACGTATTACAGTAATTACCGGGAATCCCACAGACTTACTGATGCCGCCCTTTGGTTCACAATAATAGCGGGACATTACTTAAACGCGTGAAAATAGACTGAGTAGGTATTCACAATTCACTTACTAAATTGAACATTCTGTAGAAAGAGGCAAAGACATCACCTCTACTGTCTGTTTTTTATACCCTGAGACTAAAACGACATTTGAACACAAAAGAACTGGAATCATTCCTATGGTAAGACATTACTTGTGTCAATTTAGTCTCAAGGTATAAAAAACAGACGGTATTTGGGCGTAAATCATCGCGAGTTAACGTTTCACTCGTCGAATCGCTGCAATATTATCACCGTATTTAAATTACACGATTATTTAATGGTTATAGAATGATATGATAAGACAATAATATCACTTGCACATGGTGGCACCAAAATATCAAAATCGTGGTGCAAACAAAACTGGTCTGTATTCTGTAGCTCATAGTGTCGAAGTTAACATATTCCTTACATTACAATACTCTAGTAAGTGTAATAATAAATTAATACTGACCACACAACCGATTTATAACTCACACTTTTTCCCCGTATTTTTCATACTTGAACAGTAAGTGCTCAGTCCATTCTCTCTATTTCTCATATTTGACTAAATACACCTGAAGTATTCCCGCTCAAATCTCGGAATTAAAGGAAAATAAGGGGTTCGTACAGTACCTGTTATGAAATCAAATATAAACGGATAGATATCCGGTTTCAAATTTTCCGATGAGTCATAATATTTTAGGTGGATTTTGTAATACCTTACTCAAATTCAACTTTAATATTTTTTTCTTCTTGGTGATAATGACAGTGATGTCGCTGCTAAACTAACTTTAATGAAGAAAACCCGGTGAAGGAAAAAATCATGTAGAGAATGGTTACTTCTACGTGCTTTATCTGGACTCATTTAATGTAAATGTGAAATTGATAAATGGTCAGCTTCGAGTAAGCAAGAGATTTTTGACTTGACTTAGGACCATTTACGCTAGTATTATTCTCAGATGCATTTTAACTTAGATCAGTGAGCACAGGTAATTTATTGTTCCACAGATATTGTATTGTGGTAATTAGTGACAATTACTTCAACGCCAATAAATTTCCTTTTTTCCTTCTTTCCCATTTTTACTCAGAACGACAACATCTGGATATTTTCAAAGTAAAACTAACAATTCAGTATAAATGAGACACACTGAAAGACTCGCCTTTTGTGAACGTCACTTTGTTTCAAGAGTTACTACCTTACAAAGACTGAGGCTGAACAATGTTAAAAATAATAGAAAACATACGAAAATGGACTTTATACATATGAAATTAAAAGTCAATTTTAAATTTGAGAAAACTTTGCGTCTGTAGCTACGTCATTTTAAAGAAGACTAAACAAAACAGCACAGCTTTGCTTATATTGTACGACAAGAACATTGGCACAATCGAAAGAAATCAAATATTACCTAGAACTACGAGTACTTTTTGCCTTACAACTTTAAAGCCTGAATGGCTTTTTAGGGTTCCGTAGCCAAATGGCTAAAAACGGAACCCTTTTAGATGATTCGTCATGTCTGTCCGTCTGTCCGTCCGTATGTTACAGCCAATTTTTTTCGGAACTATAAGAACTACCTATACCTATAGTTGAGACTTGGTAAGTAGGTATATTCTACAAACCGCATTATGATTTTCACACAAACAGAACCCTTTTAGTCTCGCCATGTCTGTGCGTCCGTCCGTCCTCGCTTAATCTCTGTGACCGTTAGCTCTAGAAGGCTGAAATTTGGTGCCAATATGTATATCAATCACGCTGACAAAGTAGTAAAATAAAAATTGGAAACAAAAGGTTTTATTAGGGTAACCCCCTACATGTAAATTGAAAAGTTTTTTATTTTTTATTTCAACCCTAACGTGTGATACATTGTTGGATAGGTATTTAAAAATGAATAGGGGTTTACTACAATCATTTTTTGATAATAACAATAATATCGGAAATAATCGCTTCAAAGTTTAGAAAATATGATAAAAATTTGGAAAGTAGAGCTTTAAAAAGACTTTCTAGGAAAATTATTTTGAACTTGACGGGACGAACAGTTTTTGAAAAGTTGAGGACACTTATGGTGACGGACGGGAAACTACGGAACCCTACACTGAACGTGGCCCGACACGCTCTTGGCCGGTTTTTTTTAATATGTCATAATTTGTAAATCACAATTAAGTTTGTACGGAACCCTCAGTGGATTCATATCCGACACGCACTTGTCCGGTTTTTTATTATTTCTGACGAAAACTTGAAAAACGAAGCTATTTCGTTTCATAAGTAACGTTTAACTATTGTGTTGTCTGCTAGAGTTTTTCTAAACTTACAACATGACTACTCTATATAGGTACAGTTTAAACAAACAATAATATTATAACTGGGAGGTCGCGGCAGAACTCGAAGGAGATGATAGAACGGACCGATTTAGTCAACCAATTGTTACAAGTTAATGGGTTGTGCAGGTCTGGTAGGCAGCCGCTCCTCGTAAAATACTGGTATTCAGCTAAATCCGGCTTGACAGGAAGCCGACCCCAATATAGTTGGGAAAAAGCTAGGCAGATGATGATGTCACAAGTGGATGGATGGAAGAAGCATGGGCCCGTGAAAGATAGAAGGACTGAAGAGAGTTCTTTACCTAAGGGAGGGACAAAATAAGCTAACAAAAACCAAACTGTAAGTTATATTGCAATTTTATATAATTATTATCAATTTTAATAACGCATTCAAGACACATACAAAAAATAGAAAACTTTTACAACTAAATAAATAATTACTGGTAATTACTATTACAATTACATTCAAGTTGCTTAATTCACTTACTAATTTTAATATTTTAATTTAGTGTTAATGTATCAATGTTTAATTATCTGCAGGAATCCCATATTGTCTTATGTGGTCTGTTTCCAGTTAGGACCAGTTTTCTTTTTAATTAAAATTAAATATAATACTCTCATTATTATACATCAAAATCATAAATAAAATGAATAGTTTCATTCTTCAACTACAGATTCCACTACTTGTACACGCCCTCTTTTAGAATTATACAATGGATTTCTAAAACCGGCACTGCTTCTAGAGCTGATTGTTGAATCTCTTCTCGTCAAACTCACCACACTGTCCGATTTTCGTACGAACCTCGAAAATATATTGCCTGACATATGTCTAGACAAGATTGAGAACCTCAGATCTGCAATCTGGTAATAGTAAGCGTATAACGCACCAAATGTTAAAATCACAGCAAAAAACATGGAAACAAAGATTTTTCCACCCATATCAGTCTTCGATACGGGACTCCCGCTTATCTGGGCAATTTTATGCCCTTTTACCCAATCATCGTGAATAGCATAGCTTATAGAATTGGTAATTTCTGCGCTCAAACCTTCGTATTCTTCTTTATCAACAACTACGAGCTGGATTCGTCTAAATTCAATTTCTGGAGACAAACCAACGTAGTATTCAATACGGTCTTCGCCATACCCATCGACAGTGTCTTTAACAAGATTATCGAAAGCGTTCATGTCGAATTTTTCATCTGCATCAAACAATATGTAGCCACCACATATTTCACAACAAAACCCAAGAGGCTTGATAGGATGCACACAGAGAGTCTTCGGACAAAACTTTGAAGCACAATCGATTGACAACGGAACAGGTTGACACGCACACCCAAACTGCGCACACTGCACAGGACTATTAATGATAATGTTTGTAGTCAAAGCTTCACCTAAAATAAATTGTTTTGAATCATACAATATTCGTTGAATTACACCATTCATCAAGAACTCACGGCTAGAATAATAAATTTCTGATCCAACTCTAACTTCTTTCACATGCTGTGTTGCTTTTGGCAGTATCACGGTAAATTTAGTATCTTCTGGAAACTCCACTACATCATTGAAGCAGGGTACTCTGTCTGAGTCAGGCGTAGCTTTGTTGAACTTTGGCGAACTCCAGACATCTGCTTGGCTCCAGGACCTCACTGCTGTATCTAAATAATAAGCGTATTCTTCAGTGCAGTTGGTTTCTGCGGGATTGGCTCCAAAAGTTAACAAGTCTTCTAAAATCAATTCTCCATTTTCGGGTAAAATGAATCCTCTAACTTCAGTTTCAGGTGGAATATCTACTGAACCAGTAATCGATCGTGGAAACACGACTGTTTGTTTTGAGCACGGGAGTTTTTTGCCTATGAAGTTCTCTGGTAAGTTGAAGTTTGAGTTCGGAAGCCACTTAACAGTGACCGCTGATATTAAAGTAGTGCCGAATACTACGAGACATTTTAGCACCAGAATTAGTGACATGTTGAGCGCGATGTACGTTAATGAATGCCAATCGGGTTCGGTCAGAGTGTAATGTGATACTAAGTGATGTCTGGTCGATTATTATCTCAACTCTGTTTGATGAGCGCGACATATGCACTCATAATCAAAACTGAGTATCGATTTACGCTTTGAATCATGTTGATCAGTCATATTTGGAAAAAATGGTAACTTAATTTCATTGTACCTATTGATACTGCGTCTGCAGCTACTTTAGTGTTATAATTATATCTTTATATAATTATAGGACTGTTCCTATCAAAGAAAAGCCAAGCACGGTACAAAATGTACTCTTTTTTCTTATAGGCAATACCAACAGCAGTAAAGGGGACATTTTAATCATACAGAGATTCTTTAGTCCTAGTCCTGACAGGAGTGAGATATTAAAGTAAAACAAAACTCTTTTGTTAGCCCCCTCGCGCGTCCCCTTTTGCCTCCCATGTGTAATTATTCGTTATTTTTTCGCATCCGCCATTTTTGAAGGCGTTTCTTGATAGTCTTTTTTTGCTTTACGTATCATTGTGTTTTTGCTGTTGAATTTTTTGGGGAAGGGTGTGAATTGTGAATGGGGTGTGTGAAATTTGTTAATATGCTTTACTCACTGTTCGAAATTGTAAGTTGAGTTATGTGTATAGTCTTGAAATTATAATTATTTGTAAAATAAGTAGAGTTATAGTAAGTAATGATAGTATACGATTTCAAATAATTCTGAAATGAGTAAAGGGTAATAGTATTTCTACCTATCCCTACGCTACTACATTGGAATCTAAATCAAAGAGCTAAGCTAATAGGCACTATATAGCAAAACAATTGAAAGGATGAATAAATAGGGAATATAAGGAATTTTTGAAGTCGTGCTTTAGATTATTGAGAGAGTAAAAATATATTGAGGAAAACAAAAAGTAACTAGGCAACCAATAGGATTATTCACAGATAATAAAAAAATCTTTTTATGACATAAACATTTACTCAACGAAATACGTTGATGTTTTGTTATTAATAAGAATATTCACTTTTTCTAAGAAGCTACAACAACACACAACTTGTTCTAACAACCGGCACCATTGAACCATAAGCATAAGTTGCATATTATACCTATTCTGTTTCTATACATTACTTTTAGCCCTGAAAATATACTTCAAGATATGAAAACAGCCTCCGAATTTTGTAGTTTTTTCTACTTTATCTTTGTATATATATTTGTCTGTATTTTTTAACAGCAACTTTGATTTATATGAAACACTATAATTATTATTTGACCTGATTACAAGGTCCGATAAGTTCAGGTACCTTGGATCCGTGCTGCACGAGTCTGGCAACGTAGACGACGATGTCCAAGCACGCATAGGCGCGGCTTGGGCGAAGTGGCGCGAGGTTACGGGCGTTGTATGCGACCGCAAAATGCCTCCGAAGCTCAAGGGGCAGATATATAAATGCATCATACGGCCTGTCCTTCTTTACGGCGGCGAGTGTTGGCCAGCACTGGGCAGACACACCCAGGAGCTTCGCGTCACGGAGATGAAGATGCTGAGGTGGATGAGCGGCGTAACGCGATCCGATCGCATACGCAATTCATACATCCGAGGTAGTCTTGGTGTCCGTGACGTGGGGGAAAAACTGCAAGAGTGTCGTCTGCGATGGTATGGCCACATCATGCGCCGCCCTAGGGAGTACGTTGGTCGGAGATGCATGGATATGGCTGTCCTTGGGGCTAGGTCCCGTGGTCGCCCCCGCAAGCGCTGGCTGGACGTCGTCAAGTCTGACATGAGAGCCAATGGCCTTGCTGGGAAGGATGTTTTCGACCGGGCAAAGTGGAGCAGACTTAGTCGGAAGGCGGACCCTGGCAATGGCCGGGATTAAACGCCAGGTAGAAGACTATAATTATTTGACCATCCTCTAAAGACTACAAAATAATCATGCAAAATCTATAGCAAAATGCGAAAACTGCAAATGTTATACAAATCTTTCATAGTCCTATGATTTCGGTAACAAAGGTAGCCAGAGATATCGCTGGGTCACTAGGTTCTACTAATCAGATAATCTTTTGAAAAGTAATGGAGCGGAATAAAGGCATCGTTTGCGGTGCTTCTAAAGTGGTGTGCACATTGTTAGCGATTGTATTTTGTTTACTATCGTCGTTTTGAAGAAGTAGAGAGCTTTGGAGAAAAAAAAATGATTTTAATGATGTTTAGTTTTTGGTGAGCTAGGCAGCTGATATTTTGTTTTTGTTTAGCTTTCAAAATGATCAATCTTTTTTTTTTAATTTCTAGTTGCATTATTAAAAGAAATGGGTATTTCTATAAATTGGTTTTACTGAACACTGCCACACTTTACTTACAGACTTTTACTCTTCTATGTATGTTGCTTCTTTGCTTTGTATTCCAGGACCCTAGTTTTTCGTTTTAGAAGCTAACCCAGTCGATTTCGACCCTGCTGGCCCCAACGGTTTTGCTGATATTTTCTTGAGGCCCACGTGGAAACCTAGCGTCGACGACTCGGGCTCGGTACGGATGGTTACCGGATGGCTGAATGGCCAGCTACTCTTTTGAAAGGCATCATCTACATCATCTGCCTAGCCTTTTCCCAACTATGTTGGGGTCGGCTTCCAGTCAAGCCGGATTTAGCTGAATACCAGTATTTTACGAGGACCGGCTGCTTACCAGACCTCCACCACCCATTAACTGGGGTAACAGGTACTTCATGGCAAGACTGGAGTCAGATCTACTGGCTTCTTTGCAGGCTTCATCCGTAACTACTGCCAAAGATCTACAAATGACAGCCAGGACCTACGGCTTAATGTGCGTTCCGTGGCACGAAGGAAACTCGGTATGTTAAGATGGTTGTTCCACAGACCAATCTTGGCAAGCGTTGCTTAACCTTGATGATCGACCCGTGCGGCTGTTATTATCTAGCCACGAGCTTTAGTACTCTTTTAAAATTAAAAAGCGTAAAATAATATATCTAATTAGGTTATCAGTCTTTTAGAAGTAGGTAAATAGGTTTGATTTCAGTCTGAGCTTAAAAATGAATTATAAATGAGCGAATTTTGTACAAATGGCAGGCAATTTGAGTATTTAATTTAAAGCAATGTCATTATAAGGTAATCTATCTAGAGTAGTCTAGACAACTTCTTACAAGATCACAGGCAAGGTCGAGTAGACTTTACAAATAATTTTTTTTATTTAGCGAAAATGGTTTTGATTTTCATTATATTTAATTAAGTTTTCTAGTGTACTTCGCCTTGAAATAATTAAGTTACGATTTAAGTATGTTGGTAGTTTTAATTAATTATTAACATAGTAACATGTAGTAGTCGCTGAAGGAGCTTTTTGTGGTTGTCTCAAAAAGGTTTTAATTAATTAATAATAATAATAATCTTCTTCTTCTTCCTGGCCTTGACCCATATTACTTGGAGTCGGTGCAATACGTTTTTCTACCATTCTGTCCTGTCACATATCTCTAATAAATAATATTCCACAACTTTTACACAACGCCAGATATTAGGATTTTAAAACAACAGAAGTACCTACCTTGTGAATTTAAATTCCGTCGAGTTTCGAAATAATCCTTGTTTGCGACATAAACGGATGTATCTTTTTTTCGTTAATTTAGAAGTTATTTTTTATGTAACATAAACTAGTGCTAGACGTCGATCCCACCTGATGGTGAACAGTTTGATTTTTCACAGTTTTAAAGGACCCTAGATTTGAGTATAAGATTTTAATTTCAAATCGATATCTCCACGTTTCCGAGATAAAGGGTTTTGACAGACAGACAGATGTGCAACAAAGTACTGCTATAAGGGTTCCCTGTTTTTTTAAGGCACGGAACCCTATAAAGACTACTATTACTGCTATCAAATTCTAATCTAAACTTCCATTTCAGTTTGCCCAACTCCCGTTCAGTGTGCATGACCCCTAGCAAGGGACCGTGTACCTTTAATTAAAGGATTGGTCAGGGAAAGCAACTGAAATAATTTAACTCTGCTAAATTACAGTTATGATAATGACTATTATTTAGTTAAATCCTTTGTGACTTTCACTTTCATATTTGTTGGAGTTAATGAAATATTACGTTTTGTTTTAGTAACTTTTTTGATTTTATTACAGATATTTGTTGTACATTAGGTATTTATTTTTTTTTATTGTCAGAGATTTTGTACATATATTTTTTAATAAATTATTCAAAGCTATAGTCCGTCTTATGAAAGCGCGACCTGAGAAAAGAAGGTTAAATCCAAACAAAATATATGTGGTATTACTAACTAGTAGGAGAATCATGTTTTAAAACTTAAATTTTTTTTAGTTCCTACAATTGCTGCTGAATAATTTGCCAATTAAATTTAAAAAAAAAACTCCAGGTCGCGCTTTAATTAGACGCACTCTAATATCAATCAATCCCCTGGCTTACTCCCTATTTGGGGTCAGCCCTCCATACACTTTTGCCACTCTCTCCACAACCCATTAACTGGGGTAATACGGTACTTCATGGCAAGACTGGAGTCAGATTTACTGGCTTCTGACTATCCGTAACGACTGCGAAAGATCTCCAAATGACAGCCGGGACCAACGGCTTAACGTGCTTTCCGAGGCACGGAGGAAACTCGTTATGTTAAGATGGTCACCCATCCACAGACCAACCTCACAAGCGTTGCTTAACCTTGAAGATCGATCTCTGCGGTTGTTATTATCTAGCCACGAGCTCCTCTGTTGTCTCCTCTGCTTATTCCATTTAAAAGACTACAATGTCTCGGCTCCAGCAAAACTAAACAAACAAACTTACAATCCTCTCCAAATATCATAACAGTCCTTATCAAGTTACCGTAAAATGATAAACACAGACGTTTCGCAAATAGTCCATTTATGAAATTGTCCATTGTTAATCAGTAGTGTTTGATCCGGACTGTTTGTAAGAGTAAAATGCTAATTAGTGATTCGATTAAGTGATACTGGATTGAATTGTGATGGCATGCTGCAAAATTGATTCGAAATACTGGAAATGAATATTGTAATGCAGGGATGGTGAACTTGGGGCACGACATAATTCGGGCACGCAAATGAAAAATTATCTGCATCTATTGTTATACTCGTAATGCATAATTTCAATACATCACCACAAGAGAACCAATATCACCATCTAAGATTGCATCACTGCTTACCATCAGGTGGGATCGCAGTCAAGCACTAGCTTATATAATTAAAAAAAAAATCAACTTTAGAGTGTTGTATTTTAAGTGGATTTTCAAATAACTGTTCGTATAAAAACAAGGCCCTTAACAGTATGGGGTACCATAGAATTGGGTATTATAATCATTTTTTTTGTCAATACTTTAAACTAAAACCATAGCACTGTTTTTTTGCTGAAAACGGTATAAATTGGTTATTACATTTCAGTATGAAAGAATATGAAAAAGAGTAAGATTGTTGTGGAAATATATTTAATTTTATATTTTGCTATCTTTTTTGTAAGCATTTAACCTAATGGCAATGACGTCACATTTCAATGTGTGCATTCATATTCTGTTACTTGACAGTTCCCTCTTAGTTTCCTCTTCTAACTTGTCGTAGAAATGAAAGAGTTTAGTTGTTTTTCTTTTTTTGTTTATTTATTCTTTATTGTACAAAGAAAATATAGCAAAAATAAATAAAAATAGGACAACTGATGTACACATGCGAGATTAACCCACAATTGGACGATTGTCAAGTTTCATTTTTTCACTCATTCAAGATTCTTTGGCGGCACATCGTGGCCATATTTTTGTTTAAATAATATTATTTTGTTAAATATCACGTTCTACAAATAAAGGTTCACCAGCCCTGATGTAATAAGTTAAAAAGATTTTCCGTTTTCATTTTGAGATTAATGCATTTGATAAACATGTGGACATTATATTGTATTCTGAATGTGAGCGCGCTTAAATGAAATTTCCTCTTCAGTTCATTTGATTTCGTGATTTTGTATTGATATTTCCGCGTCATGTGACTTCAATTCGAAGCTGGATGTTATTTTGCTTATCGAATAATTGGTATTTTTTTATTTAATCTAGTCAGAAATTGTGGATGAAAGAAGAAATAAGTTATTAAAAAAAAACCGGCAAAGGTTCCGTAGCATCTAGAGCGAAAACCGGCAAAAAAATCACGTTTGCTTTATGGATTATATTTTATTTATTCATTTTATTCCGTTCCTAGTTAATCATCTGTGAAAATTTAAACTGTCTTGCTATCACGATTCAAGTGATACTGCCTAGTGACAGTTAACGGATATCGGACTTTAAGCAATAGGGTCCCGTTTTTACCTTTTGGATACGGAACCCTAAAAAGATTAAACAAAAACACATTGCCATTCTAAAAAAATGGTATTCACAAACCAATTTCATCACACTCAAAAAAAGATAACACACAAAAAATTCATTTCCGCAAATTGAAATCCCAATATAATTAAATATCATGCCTGCGTTCCTAACAAGCCATTTCATCTTGTGATAGAAAATTGCGAATCATTCCCAAAGTATTTTTCAATGGAACATTTCTCGTAGGAACCTATACATATATACACTCCTATACATATATGTGAGATGTTTGCCAAATACATTAAGCGGCTGGCTAACTCAATTTTATGGATGAAACGAGTACGAGGGAGGCCACGGAATTGGCTTTTCAAATTATTAGGATAAGAAGGATTCTGAGGAATATTGTCATTGTTGAGAATTTCCTTACGTATGTATGTTGCTTTTTTCTGTTGAAGTTGCTGTTCATAATAATTTTTGGCCAAAAAACATAATAAAATAGAGTAAAACATGATAAGTTATGGATCGGTTGTCTCATTATTACTCTATTGTTCATAACAACTACTTTGGAATAGTCCAATGTATCAGGAATGAAGATATATCTGGAAGGGAATTAAGATTACCGACATAGTTCAAAGAATCGCCATGCCTGGGCAGAGCATATTATTATGGCTTGACGAACACATGATTGATGGGTCCAAAAAGTTGTTGAGTGGTGATCTGGTCATCATTTCACCTTGTTAAACAAAGATGACTTGGTGGCGGACGAATATATAGGACGTGTATATAGATTATTTCGAGTCAATTCAAGTTTGCCACACTTTTCTATCGTCACTCAATTTTTAAACACGAAGCAAATATTAAACTTATTTATTAATGTATTATGATATTTATATATTATGTTTTTAAGATGCTTAAAAACAAAGTCAACAGTAAATCAAAGAGAAACTATGTTACCTGACAATTCTGTATTATTTCATAAAACACTAACAATCACAAAACAATACAAACGGAAAACGATATAGAAAAATAAAGAGATAGAATATGAAACAAGTTCAAAGAAAGGTACTGCCACTAACAAGGGAAACATGTAAGGCACACACTCAAGCTCACTCAAAGCTAAGGTACACCACTCAATAGATAGATACCCGAAATAACATACTCGTGTTGCTATGCAAATATTCTTGTTTGACTACGGGAAAATTGTAATGTCAAGCAATCCTTTATGTGAAAATCTAAAGGCGTCGACGAAGTCATTATGATTGGCGGAAAGGTGTATTTGAACATGCTAAGTCAATATTGTATGTGGATGATAACCATCTTCATTTTGATTCTCCAGAAGGTAGTATACATTACAATATCCATTGGCTTTGTGATTTATTTAGAATTCTCTACCTACATATATGTATGTGGTGAGAAAAAAATCCTTTGTAACTTCAATCAACGTACATTGTTAATCGAAGCTTTGTGAATATAATATTCAGTAAGTAACTATATACATCACGTCTAAACTCAGCTGCATAACAGTAACAGACAAAAGAGGTGTCTTTTGTAGCACTACTTTGCTCCAAAAAGTTGAAACCTATCGCGGATAGCGATTGGCATAGCCCTTTAGATGGTATGATCACGTAATGAGGCGTAGCGAAGACCACGTAGTAAAACAGCCCTAAATATACCTGAACAAAAGAGAGGTAGATGTAACTCAAAACGGACTATCCTAGCGCAGAATCGTGAGAAGACCTAAATACAGAAAATAAGAGCAGAGACGGACAAAGAAGAAGACGAAACCAATTTCTATTATCAAGTAAGGCTATTGAAACATAATCGTAGATCTAATTCGAAGGTCACGGACCTCAAACTTTAATTACGTGCTTCTAAAAATAGCTTGTGTTAGTCGAACCAAAAACAATAATTGTCTCCCAGTTAATATCTCCTGAGACTAAAACGTGACGCACAATATAATCCACATCAATAAGTGCTTTCGCTAACCTACTCCGAGACTGCCCTAAAAAACCACGTGAGACGAACCTTGCGGACACGTATATAACCGCAAATCGCATTAGGACTGTATCTGACATTACTTGAACTAGTCCAACATCAAAAGGGGTCGTGAATGGAGTGTCCTTCTTGAGCAAAACAGTACTTATAGAAGAGCGACCTATATCATTATTGAGGACGGAAAAATTGTATTGGGAACATCTTCAAAGTCAAACATCTTATTTTGTGTCGAGTGCTTTTCTGTTTGGTTTAAGAAGCTGTTGCTAATGGGAAATTTAGATGAAAAATTTTTACTTTGTTACCGTATACAAAAATCTCTATGAAGTGGAAGTTTAAAAGACCTATAAGTTAAATAAAAGGTCATTTATTAACAACTAGCTTTAGCCCGCAGCTTCGCCCGCGTACATAAAATATAGCCTATGACACTCAGGAATACAGCAGCTTTATATTGGTGAAAAAATTTTAGCATTCGGACCAGTACTTCCACAGATTACCTCATACAAACAAAAAAACAAACTTTACCTCTTTATTACATTAGTGTAGATTTCGATATTCTTTAATCTTTTAAAACCAGATTAGATGGACGAAGTTTTCAATTCAATTCTATTGAAGATGTATTTCAATATATTTTTTATTTGACCATTACATGTTTGCAGAATTTAAAACAAACTGACCTCTGACGTTTGTTTTAAATTTTCTTCCCATGGGCTAGAAGCTGTCGCTAGGAAACACCTCCCCCGTAGTAGACATACTAAGTGGCGAAAATATTGGTGTCTTATTTTAAACCAATTTGCAAAATAAATAATTTATTATTTAACATGATAGTCTTCTGAGTAAACCAACAGTACATAGTTAGGTAGAATGTTTCTAAACCTAATTTTTACACCCAATGTAACAAGAAAATTAAGCAGAAACATTTGCTTAATTTTCTCCGCAACCCCTATACATCTAATTAAACTACGGAAACATAAATAAAAAAGACATTTCAATCTATTCGCGCGAAAATGACTCAGAATACTCAGATGCACATCATTGCAAGTCACAGTACATTATCAAAGCGTTACGCGCAAACTGGAGCGGTAATGAAGTGAAAAATGATTTCAAACGGTCGACAGTCGCTTTGAACGCTCTTTTGTTTCACAATGTTTGTTGAAAGACGTTCTTTGAAACGGATATTTTCTGAGGAAGTTGTGTTTTTAAAAATATATTCAGATGAGTAGGTGTGGGATGTGTGTATGTGACTTCTTGTTGTTCTTTCTTTGCTTCCATTTGCTATAATTGCTTTAGCATAGTCAGGCTGACTAATTGGGAAAATTATTATGTTTGGGTTCTACTGGGACTGAGGAGCTCGTGGCTAGATAATAACAGCCGCACAGGTCGATCTTCAAGGTTAAGCAACGCTTGCCTAGGTTGGTCTGTGGATGGGTGACCATCTTAACATAACGAGTTTCCTCCGTGCCTCGGAAAACACGTTAAGCCGTTGGTCCCGGCTGTCATTTGGAGATCTTTCGCAGTCGTTACGGATAGTCAGAAGCCAGTAAATCTGACTCCAGTCTTGCCATGAAGTACCGTATTACCCCAGTTAATGGGATGTGGAGGTCTGGTAGGCCCCAATATAGTTGGGAAAAGGCTAGGCAGATGATGGGTTCTACTGGGACTCAGGTCTTCTCTCTAGAAAAAGGGATAGGCCGTAATTCACTATGCGGGACCAGTGTGGATTGATGTTAAAGCGTTTGTCTATATTATTAATTTAGGTGTATAGTTATTAATTTGAGTATATATTGTACGCATACTTACTATTGCATTATGTCTACGTTTTATTAGTATACGAGTATATATTCTTATTTTTTCCGTTTTCTCTCACTTTTGTTGCACCTAACACTATTTTTCCCTGCTTCAACTAAAGGTTGATTGATAGAAAATGCCTAGGACAAACATTAAGTCTGCCTCTGTACTTTTGTGTACATAAAGCATTTAATAAATATAAAAAGTGCTGACACTATAGTTACATTCCTATCCTATAACATCAAAGTTATACAACAAACTATTTTCCCCAGCCAAGCATTGAAGCATAAAGTAATAGCTCAGCACGGATAGCTAACAAAATCAATATATCCATAGCCATCAATAGTGATAAATGGCTGTCCTATACGATGACTTGCTAACGGCGAGCGGTGTGTCATTTTTCATGGCTTATTACATTTTATTGTCCAACTTTTTCCTTATAAGTCCTATGTTTAATCACTGGAAGTTGACAGACGTTTAGTAGGATGGAAAAAGTAATGGTGATAAGGGTATATGGACAGTTTGGGGGATGGGAATTGGTGCCTTGAGCAAGAAATTGTGGATCCATATTGCTGTATAAGAATGATTTTTCAGTAACTAACTCTGGATGTTTACCAAAATATTATTTAATTTCATATAAATTGTTCGTCAAAATACAAATGTTGTCTGTAAAAATGGCTTTTAGCAGTTAGACCGCTCATTGTTACACTTTATTATTTTGAAGCTCTTACTTTAATTTTATGTTGTGTAATAAAAAGTATATCTATTTATATTTATTTTTTTGAGGAGCTCGTGGCTAGATAATAACAGCCGCAGCCGATCTTCAGGGTTAAGCAACGCTAACCTCTGTTGGTCTGTGGATGGGTGACCATCTTAACATAACGAGTTTCCTCCGTGCCTCGGAAAGCACGTTAAGCCGTGGGTCTCGGCTGTCATTTGTAGATCTTTGGCAGTCGTTACGGATAGTCAGAAGCCAGTAAATCTGACTCCAGCCTTGCCATGAAGTACCGTATTACCCCAGTTAATGGGTTGTGGAGGTCTGGTAGGCAGCCGCTCCTCGTAAAATACTGGTATTCAGTTAAATCCGGGTTGACTGGAAGCCGACCTCAATATAGTTGGGAAAAGGCTAAGCAGATGTTGATCTATCTATGTATTTTTCTTTACAGTGTTTGGCTATAACATTATAATATTTCTCTTTCTTTATTTCAAAAAGGTCAAATATTGCTTTACGCGCTTTTTTTTTCTAAAAGTATTTCTTAATGGAGAAATTACATAACATATTTATATCAATCTACTCCAGTATGTTCGTGTAGCTAATCTATACATATAATAAAACAGTAAAATTGTACATTGTTAGCATTAATTAGCGCAAAAACCACTGAACCGATCCTGTTCAAATTTTGCATACATAATTCTTATAGGACCCTTAATGATTTAGGCTATATTTTATCACGCTATTTGCTATGGGGGGTGAGCAATATTGCATTTTGTCGGTTTTGAACGAGTTGCCCCGAGTTCGAATCCCACCTACAATTTATATTTCTGTCAATGTTTTATCTTATTGTTTTTGGAAAAAAAAATACTTTTACCATTTTTTCATAAGAAAATCAACATTCCTATTTGATTTTTCCCAAATATTTTGTAAAAACTAATCAAAACACGTTATAAAATCCAAGCGTCCACGAAATTCACATACTACAATGTTACATTAGTCCATTTAGCTGCCAATTTATCTATTGAAATGAAAATCATCACGCTATCATGGACGAAGAGCGGGGCAGTCATTTATGACATTTATATGAGAACGTCTATTTTGCTTAATTTTCATCGAACATTGCAGCGCGATCGATTAATGACTAGACTGGGACGTAACACGGTGGTGGTTCGAATCCCAAGAGGTGTTTTAGAAAAAGCTTTTTTTTATTTTCGTAACATTTTTTTCACATATTTTTGCATTCTCACAATTTTTTTAACAAAAATATTACCAAAAGATATTATTATTTTTGTTTAACAAAAAAAAACCCATGAAGACAAATTTTACAACTGCGGAGTTGAACCCCGTTTTCAAAATACAAACAATGACATCCTTCTTCTTCTTCCTGCCCTTATCCCATATTACTTGGGGTCGGTGGAACACGTTTTCTTCTTCCATTCTGTCCTGTCGTCCGTCACACTATCATCACACTATCATCTGCCCTTTTCTTTCATATCAATCCTTACACAATCCATTCATCTTTTCTTTGGCCTTCCTCTCCCTCTCCATTCTCAAGAACTCTTTTAGTAACGTGCTTTTAATTTCTCCTCTTCACATGACCACACTAAGACAAACGATTTCCTTTCAAAATACAAACATCCATTTATTTTTTTTTAACTAAAGGCTATTTATATTTTAGGTGATTTCTTCCACTCTAGAAAGGAGCACGAGGGGATGTCAGACTTTCACTGACCAAAACCCACACCTTTGTATGTTCCTTCTTCGCTTTGCGTTCCAGGACTCCGGATGGAGGTGATCAGCAGTAACGACCTCTCACGTCCGGTCCTGGTATAGAGAAAGAAGGTATGGAAAGCAGTCATCACTTCCTTCCGCAAATAAAGCGAAGAAGGTAGCAGAAAGCGCAAAGATGATGCCCTTGGCATTACGAGTCGCAGGGCGATTCCATGCTACCGTTAGCGCGGAGTTTTGGACGGTGCACTATTGGCATTTCGCTGTTGAGAGCGAACTAAGCGAACGGCCCTAACGGGCTTCGATAGCTGGAAAATTGTTCGTATAGGGCATCTAAAGGAACAAAGTGGGTATTTTTTACTGCTCTGCATGCTCTACCCGTAAAAATCGAGAGTTTACAGACTGCGTTTGATCATCAGCATGTGAAGTCGGCTAGGTGAAAATACTCGCACACAAGAATTCGTTTATTATTCTCACTAAAGAAAACATTTATTTGGTGTATTAGGGTGTCAGTCGAATACCGCACCAGAAAATTCCTGCCTCAATAAACAGGTCATATAAACACAAAAAAATGATGGTGATCGGTAAACGCCCTATACTTATGACACCTGGGAAGTGTCCAAATGGCGATGGGAGGGGCCTAAGGATGTCCTGTTTCGCACGGTTTCAGCCACGTTGCTTCACTCTAGGAGGTGACTGCTTTCCATTCCTCCTCCCAGCTCATACCATGATCTGAACTAGGGCAGGAGGATTCTGATTTTGACCCGCAAACAGTAGGTACGGCGGTAATCCGCCCTAGCGGGATAACTTCGATCGTAAGGTCCATCGTGTCTTCCCGCCGAATCTAAAACATCAACCTCCCGAAACACTCATGTTCGGTTAGGACCTGCGTAAAGCGCAAGGTGAGGACGTCATGACTTTGTAGTCTCTCTTTAAAGAGTGAATATTTATAATAGTAATAATCGTGGTGTGCCAAACACTGTGGAATTTAGTTGGTAAAAGTCTGATACTCTCTCTCGGTCCACCTAGAGTGGGAGAAGGTATTTGGTGGTTACCCAACAAAAAAAGAGGCAAATACTAAAGGCGGTTATCTGCCCTAATTTGGTTTTTTGAAGAACAAATCATTTTAATTTTGATTTTATCGCAATATGAACTAAACTAACGACTTTACCCATAGAGTAGGCAACTATTTAGAATGCGAACTCTGCGGCTCTGTACTTCGTTGATGTTTTTAAGGCAATTGACGTCCTGCGGAAGAAAAACCCGGGTGTTACCATTGGGTGGATCGCTTGGAGGACACGTTAGAGCATAAAGTACTGGTGGGCCACGCTTAGGCGGAGCACCACCGTGTTCTTGTGGGGACGATCGGTGACAGCAACCTCTCGCGTTGGGCACTGGTACAGGCCATGATCCAGAGCGAGGAGTAGTGGCAAGTAGTCCCCTCACGCCCCAGTCGCTGGGATTCCGACCCCAATTTAGTGCCACCGTAGGAGTGGCTTGCGAATGGCGAGCAATGGGTAGTTTACCATCTGGCTGTCCGGTAATAATCCAGACGGTCAACCGTGGGTATTGTTCCACGCGTGCTTCAAAGAGATTTTAGCAAACTATAGGTGCCCAGCAGGTTCGAAGCCTCTAGGGCCATGGGCGAGCTTCCGAAAGGAAAACCCGGAACCCTGGAATGAAGGCAAAGAAGTAACGAGGTAAGGTTTAGTCAGTAAAAGTCTGACTCACCTTCTGAGAAGTCATTCTGATGATTTTCCACCTAAACAAGAAACCTGGGCACGCCGTCATTGCGGCGGTAAGTTTCCTCTTAGAGGAGTGGTTGGAAAGAGATCCTCACGTTCCGTATGCCGTAGGTGCTCACCAGACACGGTAAGTTCGGGAGGCTCCTGCATCGGATTCAGGGGAAAAGGGCGCCCCAGCCAGACTTGGGCGCACTGTCTGGACCGCCCGGAGGACACGGTGGAGCACACGGTAGAGGTATGGCGGTTGCCTTCTTCTGCGAAGCAGTAATGCTAGCCAAGGAGGCGGCCGACCGCGAGCACGAAAGGGAACGACCCTCACGCCCCCGCCGCCGTCAGGATCACGAGAACGATTTCCGACCACCGTAGGTGCAAGCTTGCGGACGGCGAACACTGGGTAGCTTGCCGTCCAGCAGTCCGGTAATAACCCGGACCGAGTCAAGTCGTCAACTGTTCCACGAGCGCCTCAAGGAGATGTCAGCAAACTGTAGGGGCCCGTGGCAGGGCCGAAGCCTCTGGGGACGTGGATCGGTATTCCAAAAGATAAGCTCGGTGTCCCAAAATTGAAGGCAACACAGGAACGGGGGTGGCGTTTAGTCAGTAAAAGTCTGACATGCCCTCCCGCTCCATTTAACAGCAGGAGAAGTCATTCTGATGTTTACCCATCTGAATTATAAAACCTAAACAAGAAACCTACTGGGGCTATGGTTTCGCATCTGAAAGGGAGACCCCGGAACGTAAGGCAAGGAAGGAATATAGAAGTGAGTCTTAGCCAGTAATAATCTGACACGCACTTCCGCTTCACAGAAGAGCGAAAGTCATTAGATGATTTCCCAACTAAAAAAAGTACTAATTGGAGTTTTAACTTAAACAGTTTTATGTAAAATTAATTAATCAGATGTTTTCGGAAGTATAGGATTAGTTATAAGTAACTTTTGTGCAGTTTTACGAACTTAACGTGGACGAAGTCGCGGGCAACAGCTAGTATTTAATGAAAATCTTACTTTACATTAAAACGCGAGAACACGTTTTTATTACTTATCTTGGTAATAATAAAATCATCCACATCAGCTGCTTTCAAAAAATTAATTTATCTTTATTCCAACGAAAAGTCTTCAACCTAAACAAATAATAAAACAATATATAATACTTATCTGCTCTCTTAGCCACGCAGAAAAAAGATACCCAAACACTTGAAAACCAATCAAAAATCAGGATCAATAACTTTTCGCTCGGTCACCAGTACCATTACAGTGCTTTAGCCCAATATCACCCCGACCTTAAAGATTTTCCGCACAAATAAGCAATATCGTAGTTTGTCCAAACACTTGTGTGCCAATAACCTGCACGTGTTGGCTCGTATCTCAATTTGATCGCACACTTATTGCCCTCGAAAATCCCTTCATCATCAACCAAAATAACACCCTCCATCTTGACGACAAAGTTGAAACTCTTTTGACCGGTCTTCAGAAGGTTTATCAGATTTTTCCCAGTTCAGTAGATGAATTAATATCAGATGAAAATTACAAGTAAGATTTTGATGGCGATAACACTTATGAATATTTGTTTCTAGTTAATATTAGTTTTGAATGTTTGGGGGTTGCATTTATGATTCAGGCGTATGACAAATTCATACCCATTATTTTTATTATTAGATTCTTGTCATCTTTTATATGCCTACACAAGTAAATGAATAATTTTGTTTGTTGTTCAATTAACATATAGCACTCAAATGTAATCATTTGAGTAAGTATTTGTATCACAATTTTTAAAACTAGATTTCTACAAACAAAAGTTTTTTGTAAAATCTGGCTTGCAAGTGATTACTTCCAACTGAATCTGAGCAAAATATCCTAATACTTACTATAACTTATGTGTAGCAGAGCCGAGCTGTCGACCTAAATTTCTCTCAAAACCAAATTGCTGTCCATCTAAAATTTGAATAATATTCCATCAAAAGCAGACCCTAGCACAGCCATCTCATCATATACAGTCGGCAGTATTTTGACACCGCTGCCGTTTCCTCTGTATTTCGTCACATTTTTTCACATACGACATGACACTCGCCACAATTTGTCACAATTGTTCCACCCCTGCGTTTAATATATTTCAGCGGTCTCTCGTTGGTCAGCATTGGCGTGTTATTTGGTGTCGCTAGACCCGGGAATATTTGATTAAACATGGTTGTGTCCGTCTCGGGATTATTCTTGTTTTCAAATTCTGGGTTTTATTCTTACTTTTCTGATTGTATTCTGACTCATTCACTCTTTTCTGTAAGTACCAAAACATTAATTAATGTCTAATTCTATAATATCTTTGTTACATTATAATAACTTGAATTTTATATTTCTTTGTAATTAAATGTAAATGTATGTGGCACGATACAGCACAAAAATCGGACCGAATTTCCACAAAGCGAATTTTTATTTTCCTAAGATTTTATAAATTTTTCTTTACAAAAAATAAGAAGAAAATAACCCATCAAAGCACAGTTGCGGCTACCATATATCAATCCAATATACTATCTAATTCCATGCAGTGGAAATCACACATTCATGGTACAATCAACGCATGCCCGTTCCGCGTCGCCTCACTAATTGTCATCAATTACAGCTAGCATATTAATTTGCTGGCTTCTCTGCGTTCAATATATGTAACGCTGGAAACCTTACTTTGTGCTAACTTGATTGAAGATGGAATATTAGATCAGGTGTTTGATTCAAAGTTGTTTTGCTGTGGTGTGTGAATTATTATATTAGTAAAAGCACACATTATTAGGGTAGCTACAATATAAGTATAATAAGAAGGCATAAGATTTTTTTAAGGTTCTGTATCTTCTTATTGTTTCTGCTCAAGCGTAGAATCTTTTTTGTAAGAACCAAGCTGTAATTCTACTAATATTTAGAAATTGACGATTGGTCAAATGTTATTTATATTGTCTAAGACAGGTAGCTTTTTTTTTAAATTCAGTACCTAGTTTATTACTTAATCTTCTATTCACTAAAAACTCTTTAAATTTTAGATTATATACCAAAATAGATTCCTCAATTTTCTAATTATTATCAGTCATAAATCCTCTAGCCTTGGAAGCATAGTACTGGCCATATTGTGAGCTATCCTTGGCTATAAATTACAGGAGACGATGAAATTGAAATAGCCGTCCATTTTAATATCCACACCGATATTAAAGCTGCCTGAATTACTCGCTTTAGAAATAAGATTTGTTTATAAATAGACGGTTTCCAGCTAAATATGAATCTTTAGAAAACACTGTTTCTTAGTAACTAAAAATTCAAATAGTATCTAAATCGTGTATTTCTGGTTTCAATTTGGATAATCAAAGTTTTGAATAGCCACATCTTTCACATTTCTTATTGTTGTAGATTAATTATTTATAAAAAACCGGCCAAGAGCGTGTCGGGCCACGCTCAGTGTAGGATTCCGTAGTTTCCCGTCCGTCACAATAAGTGTCCCTAACTTTTCAAAAACTGTTCGTCCCATCAAGTTCAAAAGAATTTTCCTAGAAAGTATATGCTCTACTTTCCAGATTTTTTTCATATTTTCTAAACTTATGGTTCAAAAGTTAGAGCGGACACATTGTTTTTTTACTTTTGGAGCGATTATTTCCGAAATTATTGATATTATCAAAATATGATTTTAGTAAACCTCTATTCATTTTTAAATACCTATCCAATAATATGTCACACGTTAGGATTGATATTAAAAAAAAAACGCTTTTTACTTTACATGTAGGGGGGCTACCCTAATAAAACATTTTTTTTCCAATTTTTATTTTTGCATTTTGTCGGCGTGATTGACATACATATTGGTACCAAATTTCAGCTTTCTAGAGCAAACGGTCACAGAGATTAAGCGAGGACGGACGGACAGACATGGCGAAACTATAAGGGTTCCGTTTTTGCCAATTGGCTACGGAACCCTAAAAATTACATTTAGTGTAACAATGATGGTGATTTGACAAACTTAACATTTTAATGTAAAAATCAGTTTCTGTATCAAAGGTACAGAGACTGATTTTTCCCCTATTCAGAAAACAACAATCAAAATCGAGATAGAAATAGACACTACAAGACCAAACACTCCTGTATTCTAATGCTCTAGAAAGTTGAACGTACTGCACCATTTCAAAGAGAATTGAAACATTCGTCCGTCGCTTGTAAGCAATGGTCTGTGACGTCAAATGTTCCGTTGTAGTTCCGATCTATGCTCTGTTCTATTCTCTTATTTATGATCTTTTAGTTTATTTTAGACTTTTGACTCTTTTGTTTTTGTTCATTTCCTGAAGCACTATTTAAAGTAACTTAAAAGTTTGTTAAACGAGTATTGTCTATTTATTATGTCAAAGATATTACACATGCATGTATTGTGTATTTGATTATATTTCAAAATATCATCATTAACAAAACAACACTAATCTCTAAATGTTCATATTTGTATTATTTTACAAACCAAATAAATGTGTCTATTAGGAAAGATAAATATGTTCACGTGATATTTTGCAGAGAATTGGCAAGCAAATGTAATAAAACGGTACAGTTGACAAGATTATGTAAATGCAGTGTAAGTTAGTTAACCAATCGCTGGAACAAGATCAATCCATTATCCTACTTGACTCCTAACTAGCGTGAGATAAAACGTAACTGATTGATATACACCATGTTTTCACTTATCTCTCAATTTATCTAACACAGACATATTTATTAACACAAATAAATTGTTTACTATGCAAAGTTAAGTTCATTAATTTTCCTACAATCAAATCCCGATCGACATTACATACTAAAATAGTCCATTACATGATATACATAACTCCTTAACTGTACCACAAAATTGGCATTAATCTACATAACTTGCCTATACAACTGTCATTAACCAGTGCACAGAGGTAGGCGCCTGAAGACAACTTATTGCCTATTCATAAGCTTTTAACAACATTGCTAATGCACTTAGTATATTAGAATACCCCAACAAGTATCCTTATTCCTATAGCTATAAGTTTCAATTTACCCTCTCCAAAATTTCTAATTTGTAAATAAGTTTGTAAAAAGGTGCCAAATGTTTTGCTGCTCACCAACTATTGATAAACAATTTTGACTCTTATCGTGATCTGTGTAAGGTATACTTGATTTAAGTTTTTGCTTGCGGTTTCAAAAGAATATATTTATAGTAACGTCGGCTCTTCGCCTTGTCATTAAGAGATATTTGCTATGGTGCTCACTTGAAATTTATGTTTTCATGAATATTTTATAGTAAATATTTCTTAGTTTGCTGGGCAGCCATCATGGGTCGTTATAAAGCGGGATTTGCTTTTTAATATTTGATATTAAATATGAATGAAGACGTTTAAGTATTTTCTCATCCTCAATTTCACGCCTCAGCGGTGCAATTTACTGAGAAATTACATGTTGCCCGCTTTTTCATCTTGGCGTGTATAAAAATCTATAATACGGATAATCGTTTCATCAATATCGCTGGCACTTCTTGGAGCTATGTTTTTCAATACTGATTAAGTGCTGAGTATCAAAACTTTGCATATTATTTTTATGATCTACAATTATAACTTTAGCAGTGATATTGTAATAAAAAAGAGGAAACTCAGTAATAACATCTAAACTAAATAATATCACCAGTCAGTCAACCTCCAATGTAAAGCAATGTTTATTGAAATCTCGTTTATGTGAATGAGTGAATATCTCAACTGTATCGCAATTCTTCTTTGCCAGCCTCAGGTCCAAGTTAGAAAACCTGACACTAGGCTCCAAATGATTGAATTGAAGAGAATAGTTAGGCAGTGGTACAAGTAAAATACCGATATCCAGCAGCATTGATTTTGACGTTAAGCTGACGCCGACGCAATTGGGAAAAAGCTAGGCAGATTGAGTGGCACAATAATTATGTATGTTTCATTCAACTTTCTCAATTGAATGTTAACCATAAATCATTTTGATAGAAAGCATAAATTATTATATTACCTTTGATATAGTAAATTTCTATCATAAAGCCGTTCCCAGTGCTGACGAAATACTTTAGACGTTTGCAGTATTATTAGTCATGACCTTAGTCATGAAAGTGAGAATTTCGAAAGGTGAAATCATTGTGGTAGGTACTAAAACAGCCGCACAGCCATCGCTAGATTAGCATAAATTTCACCGTGGGTTCTATACTAGGAATTAATTCGTGCAGTACGGATACTGTGTAGAAATATTAATTAAAACCCTCAGTGGGGGGCATAGAGTAGACAGCGTGAGATGTGATGTTAGGTCGACTGAAATGTGCCTACTCGATTGGAAACTCATTTAGTAACAGTTATGAAATTGAATTGGAAATATGTCACGATTGCTTTACTTATTGGTTTTCGTCAAAACTAAAGACTGCTTCATCATCATCTTCCAGTCCTTCTACTGTATTATTTGATATTGGCGCAAAAACCGTTTTTTTTTCATTTTGTCTTATCACCAGTTACTCTATCACTACTTAAGTCAATTTTCTTTCATATTCACAAAATATAACCATTATTTCTTTAGCCTTGCGTTGTTCTTCCTCCTTTTCACACGATCATAACAACGCAAATATTCCCTTTCAACTTTTCAGCCACTTTTAAACTTCCTAAACTGAATACTGCTTATAGAAATTAAATAAGATAAACGAAAGTTATGACGGTTCTAAGCTGACTTTTCTAGGTAATAAGATAAAAAGACAACAATCATAAAACTGTTTCAGTACATTTTATGGCTAGATTTAATCTGATATTAGGGTAAGATCATTCTCTGTATTTTGGTCAAGTAGCTAGATCCAAAAGATATGTAACAAATAATTATGCATAGGCATAAAACTATTTTCATCGTTCAGCTCTTTTTATCTTAGTCTTTGTCCTAAGGGATTTGCAGTAGATTTGCATATTTCTAAATTGTGTGGCGAATGTTGGAAGTGTTTATGTTATCGCCAGCAATCATTTATCTGTGCTGTGACACAGCGTTTTGATGATAAATTGTATCCTAATAGACGTTTAGTAAAGTTAGTTTGTATAAGTTAATTGAGGAGAAACTTATTGTTTACTTAGTAACAAAGTGACGAAAGATTTTGATTATTGGGGGCAAATTAAATGTAAATGTGTTTTAGTTTCCAGGTACGTAAGCATCGACTGCTAGGTTTAAAAAATTTAAATCAGTGAAAATCTGAGACTGTCTTACTTCACCCGGAGCGAGGAAAGTTATTTAATTATTTTCTATCCAAAGAGACAGTTAATCTTACTCAGAAGGCTTCATCTTGTAACTGAAAAGGGCTTATATTCTAATACTTAAACATATCCCTATAAAAAATACCGAAAACGTGGATTTGCGGACGATGAGCAATAGTCAGCTCACTGTCCGGCCATCCAGTGATGCTCCGTACCGAATCCGAGTCGTCGATTGTTTCACGCGTGCCTCAAGAAGATATCAGCAAAACCGTAGAGACCTAGCAGGGCCGAAGTTTACGGGGCCATGCTTATACTTCCGAAATGGAAACTCGAGGTGCTAGAACGCAAAGGCTAAGAAGGAATATAGGTATGGTTTTTTTTTCAGTAAAAGGCTGACACATCCTTCTGCTCCGCCTTCGAATCGGAGGAGTAATTAGACTATATCCTACCTTAAAAAAATATAAAACTTAATTTTTTTGCGATTAAGAATGGTTTTAACCTGTAGGACCCTGTGGCACAAAAACGTGCCAGTAAACAAGTATTACCTTTTAACTTTGAGAACCATTGGAAAAAAATTGTGCCAGCAAACGCCGACCGATTTAAAATTGTACTCTAGTAGTATAATTACAGAAGCAACAGAAACAGAGCAATAACAGTTTATATTATTAATATTAATTTATTAATATTAATTATATTAAAATTAAAATAAATAATGGCGGCCCCCCGGGGCTCTACAGGTTTTGTATTCTTATAAAACGTATTGTGACATCCAAGCCTTTTTGACAGATAGGCCAATTTTTGTCACAGTTTTGGCATCTATTGGTGATTACTATTGGATATAGCTTAAAGTGACAAATCATTTCACTTTAAACGAAACCATACAATTTCCCATTCTATACACTCCTTAGATCCTGACAATTGAAATATTGTAACATTAAGTCTGATGGTGTTTCGATACAGATGCATGGTGCCCCGCTGTTACTCCGCTGGACGTCTAGTCCTATACGTGTTCGTGTCAGGACGCCTTAGTTCTGTGTTGTTTTAAGTTATGTCCTTAACGTGCCTATTCGGATGATGTCAGGTGTGAAATGTTTTATTAGATGGTATTATTTCTGGTCAACACTTTCTATACTGAGCTCCATAGCACGTTGATAAACCTAAAGTTTAGACTCAAGCAATCAAATTAGAAGAAACAAAAGAGTGGGTCTAAATCAGTAAAAGTCTATTTTTGTTAAGGATTACGTTAAAAAAAAAAAAATATTGCGCTCCTTCCATTGAGATCCATCAGAAATCTGCCCAGCTTAAATAGGACTGGACTGGAAATGTTCACCGTATGCCATGGTGCTCTAATTGCAGGATAGTAAAGGCAGGTTAAGAACGACTTAGAAATCTTCCTTACGAATTGTCGACAACTGACTTAGAGCCTGAAATAATGGAAGGAATGGAGGGTATCCTTTATCCAGCACCGGAACAGTAAAGGCCCACTAGTAACCCTATGAGGTTATCACTTCAAACCCAGGCAGAGGCTTTTTGTTTAGTTGCCTTGTTTGGTTTATTTTATCACCACTGCTCTTAATCCGGTCATTAAGAATATCATAAGGAAACTGGGTTATCCAGAATCAAACATTTTAAAACTTGTGACATTTATCAACTTTCATGCATGGTGAATTACGACCCATTCTTTCTCCTAGAAAGAATGCTTGAATACCAGAACAGGGAATATTATGAAGCTGATCATTAATATATCACTTTGTGTAACCATTTATTGTACATACGTGTGCCTGATTGTGCTAGACTGCAATTGGTTTTTAGAAGCTTAACTATTAATTATTTAATCAGTTAATTTTCTGTCGATGTAATCGAATTAAATAGCAGTATTAATTTGATGATGTTTGACTACAAATTTTGTAAGCATATTAGAGTTATTTACAGAGGTGAGAAAGAAATCAGACAGAGTCCTAAAAAGCATGTAAGCGAAATTGCAAATGTCAACGCATAAAAAAGTACTTATTAATTTCCAACCCCCCAAACAAAAAAAATACCAAAATTGCCGATAATTTTCCATACAAATTGTTACACCCCTTTAAGCCCCTAAATGTAAATTCATTCTACATAAAGGTCATCCATGTCGCGTATTTGTGAAAGCGCCTCACGTAGAGACCAGCTATGTTCCCAAATGTGTATCGATTTCCATACTCTGTGTTCTGAATTTTAAGGGGACAACCAAACATTGTCTCGTGTTTCGAGTATGCTTTTTGCCTTTAATGTATTATGGAACGGTACGTACATTAGCGTGGCCCTTATTTTCTGTGAGATTGCTTGGTCAATGGGATTGTTAATAGCAATTTTACGTGGGTATTGGAGATTGCTGTTATATGCTACATAATACGGTTTATAGGTTTTTTTTTCAAGGTGGAATTTTTTCCTATGACTTCTCCTACTCTCGAGGGCATGTCAGACTTTTACTGACTATAAACAAAACGGTCCTCTCTCTCCGGGCTCCGGGTTTCCTTTTCAGAAATTTCCCGCAGTCCCAGCAGGCCCTAAGGTTTGCTGACAGTTATTTAAGAAACTCGTGGATCACTAAGAGTTGTCGACAATTTGGGCTTGGTCCAGTCGATTTCCGGACGGCCTATAAGTATGGGCTTGCGTCGAGCAATGGGTAGCTCGTCGTCCGCAAGCCCATACTCCCATGCACTTATGCTGTGGTTTGGAACACAAACAATCTTTGAAGATTGCAAAGTAATATAGTAGTGTTGGATATTTTTTTGGAGTGGATATGGATTCTTCATGTATCTTCGACTCATCGACAATCGCGATCATCGACAGTATGAGTATTCTACTCAGTTTCAGCTCTTTACACTGAGTAAAATACGCAGTCCCCCCAGGTCAGTAGCCTCAGTGGCTTTAAAGCGAGGTACCCAAGGGAGACTCATCATCATCATCTCAGCCAAAAGACGTCCACTGTTGGATATAGGCCTCCCCCAAGTGTCGCCACAGCGACCGGTCTTGTGCGTCTCGCAACCATCGGATTCCCGCGACCCTCACCAGGTCGTCGGCCCACCTTGTGGGAGGCCTTCCAACGCTGCGTCTTCCGGTACGTGGCTGCCACTCTAGAACCTGCCGTCCCCATAGACCATCTGTTCTACGAGTAATGTGCCTTGCCCACTGCCTCTTAAGTTTGGCGATTCTTCCGTCCGTTGTATAAATTCTAATCTAGCGAAAAACTCAAATACATGAATAATAAATAAAATAGTGTATCACAATTACTTCTTTGTCTTAATAATTACTCATTTAAACTTTGTTAAAAATTATGCCCATTAACAGAGAATCCGGAACAAGTCGCGGGTCTCAAACCATAGGGGCGTATAAGCAAAAAAGCGATTTTTCGTTTTTAATGCCATTAGATTCTACAATAACTAATACATTACCTCAATTTTTCTTATAATTTAATATTAATTACTTTTTGTGTAAATTACAAAATATTATCAGCCGTAACCTAGACAGTCTACAATTATTCCCATGCCATACAGCCGTATGATAGACGTAAGAGCAATATTATTGGTTATTAAAGCAGTTTCAACGTGCCATACAGACGTATGCACGTACGAATTTAAATTTTGTTATGATCCAAGGAAATAGTTTCAGACCATAGAGGCGTATGCACATACGACCATCAATATCAACACGATCCTGGGGATATTTAGTCATCACTGCAGACGTATGCACATACGTCTACATATTTATAGTATGGCTGTCTCAAGATTTCGTCAATACGCAGACGTATAGTCACAAACAACACCCAACACTGTCATTTTGCGGCGAGCTGCCATAGCGAGTAGATGTTACTTTAATGCGTGGAAAACTTTGGCGAATTTAGTGTGAATAATTAAGCGTCGAGACAATGCGTTTAGCCCTAAAGCAGTAGCAGTAATACTGTATTTATCAATGACTAGCTTTTGCCCACGGCTTTGCCCGCATGAAAATCGAATAACCAAGTAAATTCAGAATAAAATATTATGATATCGCAATGCGGGTCCAATCTAAGTCATGACCGTAAGACATAAGTATCCCAGGTTTCATTTCGTCTTTTAAGGCACCAAGCAACATATTACTGACAGAAAAATGAACTAATAACCAGCCCTCTACTTTCCATTCTTTAGGCACGGTGTTGATCTTCCGGAGGACACGGTAGAACTTACGTTAAAGGTGTGACGTTTGACTGCTCCGTCGGTCTAGTATTCGCAAGGGTGACTACTGCGCGTGGGTCCTGGGTTCGATTCCCGGGTCGACCAAAAGTTGCTATTGGGTTTCCCATTAGGAATTACTCTATGGCTACCCGGAGTTTGGAAGTTGGTGATGCGATATCTCCGTGCCTCGGAAAACATGTAAAGCCGTTGGACCTGCATCTGATCTCTCTCCGGTCGTATCGGATTACTGTCCCATCCGACCATGAAAGTTAAGGAACAGAGACTGCACCTGCGTTTACGCACACACTTGTGCACTTAATATCTTCTATGTACTTGGCTGATTTCTTGTAAGATTGGCCATCGTAATCGAAGTTCGGTCTGGAGGACTATTATTAAAGGTGTGCTCCGTTTGGGCAGCGACTACTCACGCCGGGCCATGGTACAGCCAATGGACCATTGCAGAGTAAAACGAAATGACAGCTGATCGCCGCCTGCGAAACAGTATTGCTGGGTAATGCGTGAGGAAATTACCCTCACGCCGCAGCTGCCGGGATCCCGACCCCGATTTCCAGCCACCGTATGTTTGCGGACAGCGAGCAATAGGTAGCACGCCGCCCGGTCATCCGGTTACCGTCCGGACCGAGCCCAAGTCATCGACGGCGCGTAGTGTTCCACGCGCGCCTCAAGGAGATGTAATCAAATCGTAGGGGCCCAGCAGGGTCGAAGCCTACTAGGGTCATGGGTTACGTGAAAGTGAACCTCGAGGCCCTAAAACGTAGACCAAGAAGGAACAGGTCGGAGTGGGTTTTAGTTAGTAAACGTCTGACACTTCCGTCAGTTGTCGTTTGAATTCCAGGATCACGGTTTTTCAATCGGAAGTTAACCGATATTTCCAATAGGCTTCGCTGACATCTCTCCCAGGCACGCGTGGAACACTTCGCGCCATCGAAAATTCGAGCTCGGTTTGGATGGTTATCGGACGACCGGGTGGCGAACTACCCATTGCTCGTTACCTTGTCTATGATGGCTTGAAGTTGGGGTTCGTTCTCTCATGCCTGCGGCCGCCCACTTTGCCAACATTACAACGTCGCATAAAGAAGCGTCTGGTACCTATTCCCCCTCGCTGTGGAACACGGCCTACACCAGGGTCCGGTGCGAGAGATCGCCAGTGTCGATCGCCCACACAAAGAAACGTCGGAGCTCTGCCCAAGCGGGGCACACCTCCACTGTATGCTCCACTATGTCCTCCAAGCGGTCCACACAATGGTAACCGTGCGCTTCTTCCATCCGAATCAGGTGCCTGTCCCTCCCGAACTTACCATGTCCATTGAGGACTTGCGTCATGCGGAAGGTGAGGACGCCGTGACGTAAAGAGGGGCATTTATCTACCACCATGACGTGCCCCAGTAAGAAAGAAGTTAAAACATGCATGGAACATTCTATATACGTTTTTACTTAGAAAACTTTGTGTAATTACTATCATTTCGTTTTTTTTCTAGATTGTACAACAAAACTGGTTTATACTTCTACTCTGAATTCAACCACCTCGTAATATTAATGGCATGCCATACAGGCGTAAGAAATTTAAAAAACACGTAAATAACGTTAATTTTGATAGGTTCTCATTCCTAATTTGCAATATTTAAGGTCATCAACTAAGTAAAAATAAATACTGGTAAGAATATTAATAATTTAATGGGATGGATTTTACGTCCATAAAATCTATGTATTTTTGGGTGAATTTTTACGGAGTTTACCGTTTAATCGTCATGCCAAATAGATGTATCAACCGAAAGCAAGTGTTACAGAGGAAATAACTTAAAATCAAACACCCTATATTAACTACAGTGTAAATATATTTATTTATTTATTTATTTATTTAAACATCTTGCACATAATGGTACAAAGGCGGACTTAATGCTTTGGGCATTCTCTACCAGTCAACCAAGGGTAGTGAAGAGAAAGCATGGTAGGTGCATTAAAAAAAAACCTATTAAGATAAGAAAACTAAATATAGGTAAAATAAACATACACAAATATTAATATAACATATACCTACATATATATGTATATATATATAAAGTAAAAGAAAGGGGTTTTGAGACGACTCCGCTATTTGTGAAGAAAATAACTCCTTAATCTCCGCTTAAATGCATACCGACCGGTAGCCGACCTGATGTCGAGAGGAAGCGCATTCCACAGAAGTATGGACTGTATATGAAAGGAAGAATGAACAAAGTCAGAAGTATGGGAAGGACAAAGAAGTAAAAGATTGTTAGAAGAGCGCAGATTTTTAGAATGAGAAGAACATAGATACTGAAAGTTTGATATAAGATAAGAAGGAGGGTTGGGAGAGTTGAGTAGAGAGAAAAGAGTAGTCAATGCGCGCAAATTTCTTCTCTGGCGAATGGGCATCCATTTGAGCTCAGTTCTAAAACTCGAAATATGGTCATATTTTCTTAAGTTAAATATGAACCGGATGCAGTTATTGAGTAGCCTGTCAAGTTTATCCAGCAACACCGCGTTAAGATCAAAGTAGCACACGTCACCATAGTCGATTATTGGGAAAATTAAAGTTTGCACAAGCATAGTCTTCGTCCTCACGGGCAAAAAGTTCCTCAGACGATACAGACACCGCAGAGTCCCGTTGACTCTTTGGCAAACACTGGAAACCTGACTTTGCCAGCCAAGCGTCGAGTCTAGATGCAAACCGAGATCTTTTACGCTAGGACAGATGGGGATGATGGCACCATTAAAAATAATTGGAGGAAGGGAGTTAACTACCACTTTACCCATCATGCGCGAGCTACCGATGATGATAGCCTGACACTTTGAGGGGTTTACAGATACCCCAAATCTATCAGACCAATCCTTGATAGCGTCCAAATCCCGATTTACATCCTCTATAGCGTCCGACAAACCTTCCACCCGTGTAGCTGTATATAATTGAAGATCATCGGCATAAAGATGATACGAACACCGAAGACAGAGAGTTATAAAATTTATGAAAATGGAGAATAGTAAGGGGGAAAGAATACCGCCTTGTGGAACACCAGAATCCAGAACACGCCAACTCGACGAATTCTCGTCAACGCGAACTGACTGCTGGCGTCCCCGAAGATAAGAAGAGAACCATTCCAACGCCTCAGACGAAACCATAAGATGGGAAAGGATGGATAGAAGAATATCGTGACTGACAGCATTAAAGGCATTTGAGAAATCAATTAGAACCAAGATAGTGACCTTGGTATCCTCCATAGCTTCTCTAATGTCACCAGTCACTTTGAGGAGAGCTGAGGCAGTGCTATGGCCAGGTCTGAATCCAGATTGAAATGAGCTAACAAGGTTGTTACGGTGAACAAATCCTGAAAACTGCTTATGGACGCAGGCCTCAAGCACTTTGGACAGGAAAGGAAGAATAGAAATTGGACGAAAATGGTTAGGTAGGGAAGGGTTAGAGATTTTAGGAAGTGGACGTACGTAGGCCATACGCCATAGGGATGGAAATTGTCCTGAGCAAAGGGAAAAATTAATGATGTGGGTAATCGGGGGAAGAAGAAAGTCGAGGATCAAGGAAATCATATAACGACTGATGTCGTCATGGCCCACAGCCTTAGATTTAACGGACAGGATGATCTTTTAAATATATAGCTACATGCAAAAACTCAACAAGCTGGCTTAACCACGAAAAAAGTTATTACATTTTTTGTCGCTCCTGAAAAGTAGGGGTTTTGTGGATACGCCCCTATGGTTTGAGACCCGCGAAGTCTAAAAATAGACAACATTTTAAATTAAATTAATTATAATATCCTTTTGCTTCTATTTTTACTCATGACTAAAATTAATTAGTGCAATTATTTCATTTGTGCATGTTTGCGATTGTAACATTTAAAGGATATACCTAACTGAGTCATTGTATAATGTATTCCTGCGAAATCATACATTATGCATTTGTAAGCGAAAGTTTTTGCACAAGGACTCTTTGTTGCCTTTTATTTTTTTCCTGTTGATAATAAATGTGTTAGCTCTTCGGGGTATTGGTCCAGGTATGATGTTATGCCATACAACGATTTTTTGACTATAATTTTTTTTAAAGATGGGAAATCAACCAATAACTTCTACTAACAATCAACTCTAGGGTAGAGCGAGAGAACTTGCCAGACTTTCACTGACTAAAACTAAACCTATGTTCCGTCTTTACCTAGCGTTTCAGGACACTGGGTTTCAAATAAATCAGGTGTGCACAGTACTTAATGCATTACAGCGTATTTTAAAAACGCTCTAAAAAAATTACATGTGAAACTTAAAGTGAATCGATAGTTTTTCCAGAAAACTTGTCTGGCTATCACAGAGTAAGTATACTAATTATCTTCGTATGACAGTCCCGACTGACATACATAATTATATCCTTACATCGAGCAACGAAGGCTCAAAATGTTATTCAAGGCTTGTATTGACACAGCCCCTATGAGACCAATATAATGGGGATTTTGAACAAAAATCCTTTAGCAAACATACAGTTATTAAATTCAGAGTTTGCTTAACGTTGGAATCATCCGCGTGAGCGCCAAATATTAAAGTTGGTCTAAAGAAATATATTGCGCGGTAACCGGAGGATTAACTTGGTGTCAACACTATCTCGCTTACTGTATACACTGCAGTGCAGAATTAGTGGGTCACACTTTTATTTAATCACTGCCTCGTAATTTGGCTTTAGAAAGAAAAATTGGAAACTATTATGTAATTTTAAAGTGCCAAAATACACTTAAAAAATTACAGAGTTAATTTTTACTTAAAAAAAACTTGCCTATAAAAGATTTACTTGACCCGTCATTTTAATTAAATGCGTGAGCCCATTTCATGAAAATAATCAACCCATATCGGAAAGATTCTTTGGTGAGAAAAATTTCTGATGATTTCATCAATCTTTCAGAGAGCTCGCAGATTAAAGAGCCATGGCTGACCTGGAAGACTTTAAACAGATTCTGTATATTCCAAAGCAAAAACAATGCCCACATGCAGCATGGGTTCTCGGACGAATCCAATCTTTACTGTTGGTTTGGCGTCTCGTCGTAGACTTTGGGCTACCTTTCATCTTGCACTGCATACCCTAACCTAATATTCAATTGCGTCAGCATATGATATTAGCTTGGCTAAATACAAGGTAAAAGATAAGGCTAAAAATATTTTTGACATCAATACGCTTTGAAGAAGGACTTCACTGCAGTATCGTAACCCGTTATCAAAATTATTTATTAAAACTGGAACAATTTGCCTGCTGCGGTTTTCCTGTCCGATTATAATTTGGTAGTCTTCAAGGCTAGAGTAAATAGGCTCTTAATAAACTAGTGTGCCTTACCATCAACGATTGCATCACTGCTTACCATTAGGTGGGATCGCAGTCAAGCACTTATTTCTAATAATTAAAAAAAAGTACGATAGTCTGCCTATATACTAATACTAGCTATCCCCTGCGGTTTCACCCGCATTTTTCGTAACTGCTTCGCTACCGTGGATCGTAGCGTGATGGTATATAGCCTATAGCATTCCTCGATAAATGGGCTATTTAACACTGAAAGAATTTTTTAAATCGGACCAGTAGTTCCAGAGATTACCCCCTACCTACATACAAACTTACAAATTTTACCTCTTTATAATATAGATCGGCGCGCTTAATGCATCAAGGTATTCTTTACCAATCAACCTTTGAGTTTAATAAAAACAAAACTGTGGTAGGTCAGCAAAAAACATGTACGCAAAAGGCGGTTTGCATTTTTGCGACTAGTTTAATTGCAAGGAAGTGTAAGAGGTTTACCCAAGGCTTTAACTATCTGACGGTAGCCTGCGTTGATTTATTTGTCTTTAGCAGTAATTTATATTCTGCTCTATTGAAATCTGTGTAAGACGGAGAAGTTACTGGCTTTTAATGTCAAGTTCAATCCTTTTCCGTATAATCGCGTTTAGTTAATCCCGAATACGCATAAGTCAAGGTATTCATTCGAACTTCAATAAAATTATCGTCTGTTTTTTAAACCGTGAGACTAAAATGACATTTCAACACAAAAGAACTGGCGTCATTCCTATAGTAAATTTGACATTACTTGTGTGATTTGGTCTCAGGGTATAAAAAACAGACATTACACCGATACTAATTATTACACCTAGTTTCTGCCAGAGGTTTTTTCAGCGTGAAACTTTTAAATTATTCTAAGAGAGAACATAATTCTAGGATAAATGTCATGTATCCTACATCAGGAGATCGTCCATTTGTGTAACAATATCCGTATGTGACATTGTTACAAGCGAAAAAGTTAGCATGTAACATTTGCAAGTGAACAGTTTTTGCAAAATCGTTGTTGTAGAAATAAGTAAGAGATAGGAGGCATTTCTGGAATCGAGCAGTTCGTTTTTTTTCTGTTTAGTGGTCCTAGACCTTTGAAAGGCTTACGAGTGACCTAATTCAACTCGCAAAGGCCATAGGGCCTATGCGAGTTGACTTCAAACCGACCTTAAATCTTTAATCGATGTTCCCACTGCTGAGACTCAGGCCTTCTCTCAAAAAGAGCAAATTAGTATTAAGAATATAATATTCCACAACTTTCACACAACACTGTCTAGTTCCAAACTAAGCAAAGCTTGTGCTCAAATAGCTATACATATAATAATATATCTATACTCAAAAATAACGAAAACCCCAATTATGTAAGGCTTTTAGTTCTAGTACACATACGGTCCCGGCTTAGTGTCATTGTTCAAGCTCAATTTCAGATAGAAAATAAAACCTTACAAAACCTAAGCTAGTTGAGAGCTGGGTAGATGGAACCAAGTCTAGGGTTGAATTTTTGTTTTTAAGTAAGATATATTTACTTTGTTCGAAAAAAATAATATTATGAAACACCCCATGTCTAAAAGAAGATTGGCGAGCTGGGTATCACATCAAAATCCAAACATACACAAATCTAGTTATATGCAACTTATGGGTCATATATCGTTAGTTATTTTCCAAGCTAAAATACAATATTAGCAGTCCGGAGTAATTAAAAAACCATGATTTTAGGGTACAGTCCCGTTACGGAAACAAAACGCAATAATGCAATAGTACCTCGTCCTTTTTGTGAAGTCGGTAAAAACAAAACGCATAAAATAGGCTTATTGCGTCAGCTGTTACTTAGGTATGTCAAATACAAAAAAAATATAAACTGTCATGATATTTTTCTTTGACCCTGCCTAAACATAATTCGTCGTTCGTGTTATTTGTAATGTTGTCTGCATCTATAAATGAAGTGTGAACTCTTATTTTGTGCCGCCACGTTACTTTAGTACATTACAATTTGCGTTTAGTGTATAAACCTGCGCAGGACTGAAATAGGACTCTTATTTATTCTGTGAATGTTTTTCATGCTTTAACAATGTCAGCAGTTGATCTTCGGTGTATAAACTGTTATGTGCGCTTATCACGCCTTCGCCGACGTGTCTTGATTTGACCAGTTTAAAGGAGAAAACCGAAGCCATTATCGGCTACTGTTGTAATTGTAAAGTATGACTCAGAACCGTGGGCTGTTGTTCACATGTCATGAGTGTAGTCTGGTATTTAGCTTACGATCGACACGAAGGAACATCTCCCTGCGGTATTTCTTGACAATGTATTCATCATCTGCCTAGCCTTTTCCCAACTATATTGGGGTCGGCTTCCAGTCAAGCCGGATTTAGCTGAATACCAGTATTTTACGAGGAGCGGCTGCCTACCAGACCTCCACAACCGATTAACTGGGGTAACACGGTACTTCATGGCAAGACTGGAGTCAGATTTACTGGCTTCTGACTATCCGTAACGACTGCCAAAGTTCTCCAAATGACAGCCGGGACCAACGGCTTAACGTGCTTTCCGAGGCACGGAGGAAACTCGTTATGTTAAGATGGTCACCTATCCACAGACCAACCTAGGCAAGCGTTGCTTAACCTTGAAGATCGACCTGTGCGGCTGTTATTATTTAGCCACGAGCTCCTCAGATTTCTTGACAATGTATTGTTACAATTATAATAAAAAAATGTTATAAATACTATGGTTTTGTTTTTTACCTGTTACGAGACGCCGCGCGGCATCAAGAGGTGCAGCGCGACTCCGCGTGGGATCACGAGGGGCAGCGCTGCATGAAGCAACGTATTCTAAATTCTCACAATGAAATGTGTATCTTTTCGCGTAGTAAATAAAGTTATATTTTGAGTCACTCTATTAAAATGTGCGCGCAGCGTCGCGTCTCGGTGTGAGCTGACCCTAACCATCGTACGATTGAACGATGTGATTAAACACACATTCTTTAGAGTGTCCTAATAGAAGCTTGTAAATCATCGCGCGAGCACAGGGTTTCGTCGATAAAACTAATCTCATCGTGCGACGAAATCACATCGTTCAATCGTATGATAGTTAGCTAAATAGGACGACGCTTAACCCTTAACTTGGCAAAGAAATAAAAATTGAATAACTGTTTTTTTTTTCAAATAATCTTATTTTATATGAACATAGAACGCAGCGAAAAATAATAAAAAAAATCAAAGCCTTTTGTTTCCTGAAATACCTTCCGTATCCTGTGAGATACATTGCCATGTTCGTAAGGAATGACTATCGCAGGTGAATGTATCCCCCAAAACACACTGCCAAAAACAGGTAATAATACAAATGGTATATAAAATAGTAATTTTTAATTGGTGAGATCGTTTAACAGGAAATTACTGATTGTGAAATGTATAAAAACTATTTCTGCCAAGTACTCAGCATAATCTAACTCCTTAGTACTTAGTATATGACACAGTGGTTTGATTTTTGGTACATAGTTAGCACCTTCCTTCTGTTCCAAAAGTCGCGAAGTAGCTAAGCTGGTCACTGCAAATTATTTAATTATTAGAAACAGGCACTTTTATTGGTTTTCATGAGGTTAGACCCTCTTCATTATTGTCCGTATGTTTCGTGGTGGTACTGAGGAGTAATAACAAGTTTTTGGCAATATTGTACCTGAATTTGAACCACTACCGATTTTTCTCTGTTATAAAATCCACCTATTATATATACATATGTTTAACAGCAGTGATATCAACAATGGTAGGTACCAGTCTTGTCCCCTCAGTTCAGTTCTATAGAGAGCAATTAGAATATCAGCTCAATCAACACCGCCTATATGGGCGTTGTAACGTTTTATAATTTCAGGACAACGCATCGCTAACCTCATCTTTTTCTCCTTGTTTTTTTTTTTGGATCGTTGATATAGGGTGGGCATCTACAAAGCTGCTTGCGGCAGTGACACATTTATTGTCTTACTGATACCAATTGTGTCAAATTTTGCGCGTCTGGTAGAGTGAGTAGAGACGCTAGCAATGGTGATGCAGTGACCGCTTTTTGGACATCTATTACTTCATCGTCGGATAGCAGGTTGAGATTTTTGATCGACGATGGTAGTGCAGGCCATCAAGGTTATGATTTTTTGTCTACCCTATGTCGAATTGAAAATTGCCGGGTTTCATTTTCAGACTCCGTCGATGAATCGTTTTCTTTACGCTAGATTTTGGGCACAAAGCTTTCTGCCCCTTATAATGGAAGGCTGTACTCCACCCTAAGATAAACAAGCTTAATTAACCACCATGCGAAGCGAAAATCAAAACGAGCATACGTTCCATAAAAAGACTAGAGACCAAAAACCAGATTTGAAATACTAGAGAATAAAAATATGCACAGATTTTGCCATATAATTTTTTAAAATCAATTTTGTCTCGACCGGGAATCGAACCCTGAACCTTTTGATTTATTTTAACATCATTACCACTACGCCACCATTAAAGTAATCAATACAAAATAATAACAATCAAAACACTACAAACATGGCAGTGTGCACTACAAGATACAGTACACCAAACCAAAAAAAAACCAGTAAACATGGCAGTGTATCCTGTGAGATACATAACAGTTTGGCTCTAGTTTACTAAACCAAATATACAATTACGCATCAAAATTCATTCAATTGACACGTATATACTAATGTTCTTTACCGTGACATACACAGTTATTAGATTATTATGTAAAAACAATGTAAAATATTAATTATCTTAACTTTGTCGGGGGGTCCACTTTGAGTCGGTTCAGCATTTTGATTGTAATTGAAAAACGGTTGCGTCAAATTGACATGATATGACGTAAATGGGTTCAAAAACAGTTCCTTTCTTAAACAGTAGAAACATTTCGTTTTAAATAAGAATATTTTTCTTAGTATGATTTTTCAAAGTTGACTGTATCCTACAGTGCACACCGTCAAGAAAAGGGTTAAGGGTCTGCCTTAAAACCTTGTCCAGAAGAAGCGAATTCGTTTAGAAACGTTTCGCGCGAAATCATTTGCGCGCTAGTAATATACTAGTAAGATACTAGTACTAGTAAGCACAAATACGTCGCGTCCACAAGTATCGCGCGAATTCCAAATACGTGCGTAAATCGCGTGCACAACGCCAGACCCTCAACTCGCGCGTATTACACGCGAGTTGAGATACTAGGGACACCTTGTTGCATCCAGTTAAACGCGCGAACTCCAGAGCGAGTGCACATATCCAGGGAAATTGAGCACAACACTACATTTGATACGGAATTGTTGAATGCTCCAGCGTTGATACGCTCTTTCTGGGCGCAACGGTCGCGCGTGATACGCACGAAAGAATCGCGATGAATTCGCCCCTTCTGGTCAAGCTCTAAGTTACATAATTAGGTAGGTACCTTGTATTATTTTTGGTGGTCCATTTTGAGGTTATGTCTATAAATCATTTTATATCCCCAACTCTAATGTATGTCTTACCATTACATATTTTGTTATACTCTATTGTAGCATTCTAAACCATATATTCATTCTATTGAATGTTAAGCCTGTATGTGATACTGAAAGTACATGGGGTTTTGCCAATCTTCTTTAAGAAATACGAGTGTGTGTATGTTGTTTGTTCTACATATATTACCTTACTATCTAACAACTAATGACGGAATGAAGGATGGAAAATTCCACCACTGGGTGTACCGGAATTATGCAATGGTATCCATGGTATTCATTTAAATGTAGGGGCCCAGCAGGTTCGAAGCCTCTGACGCCATGGATTGTATTGAAATTCATGGAAACTCGTGACCCTGGAACGAAGGCAAAGAAGGAAGGGATGAGGTTGAGTCAGTAAAAGTCTTACACGCCCTTCCACTCCGTCTAAGAGTGGAAGAAGTCATTCTGATGATTATATACCTGGAGAAAAATGGTATTCATTTGTGCGTCTGACACACAGTATATACGTACATAATACCTACATTGTAACACAGAAAACGCAGACCTACTTTCAGGACCCACCCAGAAAAAATCTACGCCTGTAAAAAGGCGTAAAAACTGCTCTATCAAACTGTAATCTTCGTCTGAAATGCAAATCAGTTGAAAAGTAGCGAAACTTTATCGCATTTTTATCACAAACTTTTATTAGACCACTTAAAATGCTAATAGTCTGGCAATTACGTCATTCACGACTCTAAGGAAACTATAAAGTTTAGTAATTATCTTTGGGATTAACTAGAGTTTTGCTCTGTAATTTATTGTAGGTATGAAACTGTTCTTCGTTAAATAAATTCAAGTTACAATTTTATTTGTGTAGTTAGTGTTATCGTTTGGTCTGTTTACGTCTTGGTTATCAATAATGAAGTGCAGTCGTAGATAAATGGTAACACAACTTTTACACGACGTCGTCTAATCCCACACTAAGCAGTTTGGAGTGTGAGTAACTACTAGACAACTGATAAACGTATTTTTACAGTTTTTAAATACACACATGTTGCAGGTAAATAAATAAATAAATTATATCCAGACGCACAAAAGTTTATCGTGCTCATCACACAAACATTTGCTTTGGGTGGCAATCGAACCCACGACCTCAAGCATAGTAGCTAAAGTTGGTTATGGCTAATGACCGCGAATAGCAAGGTCATCAGTTTGAACCCAAGCACAACCTATTTGCGATTTTACCTTCACGAAAGTTTTAAATTATTGCAGGGAAATAGCTTCCGCGTACCGGAAGACGCAGCATTTAAAGGCCTCCCACAACATTGCGGAAATCTGACGGACGTGACACGTAGGTGACGGGTAGGGAGGCCTATGTCCAGTAGTAATCGTCTTTCGGCTGAAATGATGATGATGATATTATGTACATTCAAATCCATATAATATGTATAACCGTTCTAACATAAAGGTATAACAATCATACACACACGGACATACCCACAAACTTTCACACACAGTAGTGTGATGTCTTATAAAGGGTGTAGTTCTGTCAACAAATGTCATAGCAATTTTCCAACCGTAAACCAGAAAAGTGCGTATTTTACTGGTAATGACGTATTCATATCAGTAAACTTATTTAGGATAACCATCATGTCTTTGATTAACAACTAATTTCACAAAAAACAATAGTGTTAGTGCGTAAGTGCTTAATTAAAACACCCAGTAATACAATTACGTGGGAACCTTGACCAATGTAATGAATAAACAGAACCTTGGAACATACTCGAATTAGACATTTTGAACACGCTCTTTATCTTGTAAGAGATCTCATTTATTAATAACTGCAGTTTAATTTTAACTTCGGGCTGTTATTTTTCTGCAAAATTTAGATCACTTATATTAAATTAATGACGGCCGATACAATGAATTTTGTAGTATGTACAGAATCAATAGTACCTACAGTCGCAGTCAAATATATCTAAAGTGCCTAAAATTTCTTAACAGCAGAAGATTAAGCATTATACTTTTGATTCTTTACTATAAATATAATACGTTATTTATATTAATTAATCTTTTCATAAATAATTTTTGCCTAAAATGATCGTGGCTGCAATTTGGCGCCTGAATGTGACATTGTAACTGTCTGTCTGCCTAGAATCCTTTGAAAAGGTATCCATGGAGTTTCTTGCACATTCTTCTTTATAGAAATCTATGCTTTCGAATGCACATTCCTAACACAATTTTCTCACTAATTATCTTTTTGATAATTGAAAAGCCTGTAAATAACTTATTTGAAACAAATGCTTTGATTTATGATTGTCATTATAGGAGCACTTTCTTCATGAATTTCTGAATTTTATATAAGTACGTAGCTTACCGAGTACGCATGAAATATACAAAAATCACGTGTCAACTAATTTTAAACAGCCGTAAGATCTATGATATACTTATATCTAGATGATATACTTCATTAAACAGGAAATTCCCTTAGCGTGCACAATTAAATTCATACCAAATACCGAATAACAGTTACTTTGTACTGAGTTAAGGGCAAATCGTTTAACTTTAAAAAAACAAATCAAATTAATGCGATTATGATAAGACGGATTAATTGCCTAGGCCTGGATTAATGCTTTGTGTGTATGTAATTATTGATTCCGCTTTGAAGAAGCAATTTTGTTTCATTTTTTTGTTTAGATGTTTGAAAGAAAGAAAGAAAGATCATTTATTGGTCAAACATGCGTGTACATAAACTGACAAGGCAAACAGGTAATCTCCGTAAGTATGATGATGCATTTTTTTCACTATTGTACTATTTACTGACCTTCAGTCATGAGCCTATTTTTTAAGTCACAAGATTATTTAGGCCTTTGAAAAATGGGAACAGCAATAAAATTTTGCGAATAGCTAATTTGTTTTGGTTTAAAATAAGACAAAATATATACGTTCGACCTTACTTTACCTATTGTTTTCATTGCAATGTGGATTTAATTTGTAAGACAAATGTAAAAAATAATAATTTCTTGTTAATTAGTATACTTATAAACCTAGCCCTTATATGGTAGATACTAGTTCTTTATCTGTGGTAGCATGTATCTATAGCAATACTTTGTTGCAATGCAGATTTTCTTTTGTAAGTCAAATGCACAGTCTTGCTAAAACAATTCAAATTAATAGCTATAAAATTGTATTTGTTGATAATATTTAAATATGGTTTTATGGAAAATTTATTTTTTATAAACTCAGTGTATAGGCGTATCTTGTCTAATAATATTCTCTAGAAAGATGATGAATGATTTAAAATATATTTTCAACAACGAAACCAAATTAAACCATATCCAAGAGACGAGGCCATCGTCAAGACATTAAATAATGCGAATAATAAATTATAATTATTTATAAGTAGAACAGAAATGGCGAAGTTTAACGCGTAAATTATTAACTGAGATGAGAAACATTTATCTCTGAAACTTTGCAATTATCGCGTGAAGGAAACTTCTTGAATATTAGGTAGACGGTCGATCTTTATTGTTATATATAAATAAATTAAAAAATAAGATTGCCTCTTTCTGAATTTAACCTATCAATACCCGCGAAACGAGACACAATAGTAAAACAATAACAGCGCGGTCGCATGAGACCGGTCGGGGATTCATGAATTAAACACATCTAGATGGACGAAAAGGGATGCCAAAGAAAAGATGGACGGATTGGGTGAGGAGTGATAATAATATGATAGAAAAGGGAGTTAGTGATAGTGTGACGGATGACAGGACAGAATTGTGACAGAATGGAAGAAAAAACGTGTTGCGTCGTCCTGACCTCAATCGATATGGGATAAGGGCAGGAAGAAAAAGAACACTGCCTCGTTAGTTTATTTTTTTAGATTATTAAATAACTTCTCTCGCTTTGAGTAGAGCGACATCATCATCATCATGTCAGGCAAAAGACGTTCATGGTTGGACATAGACCACGTGCCTCTCAAAGTGTCGTCATAACCACCAGTCTAGTGTGTATTGCATCCATTGGATTCCCGCGTCCCTCACTACGTCATCGACCCATCTTAAAAGGGCTGCTCACAAGTGTGGTCTTAGTCATTAATAGTCTAATACGTCCTTCTACTTTATCCAAAACAGAAAAAGTCATTGGATGATTTTCCACATTTAAAAAAAGACCTTATTTTATCAATATTTTTTTTCATTTCGTTTACGTGGGTACTGAAGTATAAATTAACAAGGTATAGCAATAAAATGATTAAAATCTCATTAACACACTACGTTTTATGTTTCTAAGAATAACTATAATTTTGACATTTTATCTATTAACTCAATCTACTGTTTATTTAAAAGCCAAGAAAATAATAATAACATTTTATCAATTGACGCAATCTACTATTTATTTAAATGCCAAGAAAATAATAAAAATATTACAAAAATAAAAACATAATAAGTACCCATAATACGTAGGTAATTTTATTTATAAATGTTATTCTTTTTAGCATTTTAATGTGTTATGTTTTTTTTTTCAAAAACCCTGAACTTACACAAACAACTGTTAGGTAAGTCAGTGTGAATTTAAAGTTTTACATAATTTTAAAATTTGGTTGGTATCAGTTTCTTTTGCTATTATTTTGAACTGACTGTTTTTTTTAAATAATGATAGTCTGGTGCCATTAGAACTACAACAGTGTTAGTAACTAACCTAAAAAGAGTTGTCGTCGTCATCATCATAATTTCAGCCTAAATACGTCCACAGCTGGACATAGGCCTCACCCAAGCGTCGCCAGAACGACCGATCCTGTGCGTCTCGCATCTATCCAGGATACCCAGAGTCGTGCTTGGTCACAATAACGATCTGTAACATTGTAGAAAGTAATAACTGACGTATATTAATTATTATACACCGGACAACAAAAATAACGGGTCGCGAGGAAAAATCCCAAATGTTTCATTGGTACAGGTTTTGTTGAATTTATAATTATAAGTGTGGAAATGTGACGTGTTTTATTTAGTATATTTTAATTAAATGAATAACAAAGACGTTATGTTTTTTGTGAATGTTTTAAACAGTCATCTACACTAATACAATAAAGAGGTAAAGTTTGTTTTTTTGTTTGTATGAGGTAATCCGTGGAAGTAGTGGTCCGATTGCTATAATTTTTTCACCAATAGAAAGCTGCTGTATTCCTGAGTGTGATATTTTATGTACGCGGGCGAAGCTGCGGGCTAAAGCTTGTCTATAATAGATTACAGATTCACAGATTCATCTTATACCTATATTTTAATGAAACTATCACACTTTTTAGTAGAAAACCGGATTGTTTAATTATAATTATGTGTAAATCTATAATTTTAATAGAATGCAATTGCGATTATATAGTTAAAATTCATTTACGTATGTAGTCTACATTGGTTTAACCTTGTTCTTACATTCTGACAGGCCTTGCTCAGAATAACTATGAAATCTGACCCTAGTCGTGCATAGAGGTTCCGTGAATTTCGCATACATTAAGTATAAATCACTGTAGCACAACGTACCTACTAAACTAATATTTAACTATTAATTTAATACTAATATGCTGTGAACAAAAAAAGAAGAGGAAAATTGCTTGTCTTACGCACTCTGATTTAAAATCTCACGTTACTTAGTAGTTAGAAAAAATATAACCACATTGGGTGACGTACAATCGTACGTCGAACGACGATCAATCGATCAACGGATTAAAATAAAGTAAGTACGAGTATGTATGCTTTTAGGAAGTGCTCGAGTTCACTAAAATGCAAAGTCATTCCTTAAAATCCAATCTGTTCAGGATTGACCATACGAAATTTTGACAACTAATATCAATCCTCTTTTTTGAGTAGAGTACAAGAGAGGGTGTATCAGCCTCTTACTGACTAAAACCTACTTTTGTCTTTCTGTTGCTCTCTAATTTAGGTATTTATCGTAGCTGTAGCTATTATTTATCATTACATCACTGCTTATCATCAGGTGGGATTGCAGTCAAGCACTAGATTATAAAAATTAAAAAAAATACTTTTATGTCGTTAATGCTCGTTTTCTATAAATAATCAATGTCGTATTTACTTAGTTCCAGTTGATGCTACATTATTGATGTTTTAGCATGATTAGCGTCAAGGTCAGGCACCTAATGCGTAATACAAACTAAAGTAAATTCATACATGCGATGGATTTAACTTCACAAGCCTAGATTTGATTTGAATAATATGATCCAAAACTGGATGCCTATTCTCAAGTTTTTTTTCAACTAAATCATTGACAGTTACTTTTGAACTATGTGTGTAGGTATATTTCTTACTCCATCACGCTCTAAACTCAGAATAAAGTTGGATTTTTGGCACACGCATAGAACATGCCTTGGAATAATACATAGGATACTTTTTAATCAGGGAGAATGGTAACTTGGGATAATTTTTAAGTGAAACACCTGGAAGAAATTAGAAGTCAATAAATTTTAACTAGGAGGTAAAACAAAGACCACTATGGAGAAGAACGTGTAAGAATCTCTAGGGCATTCTTTTAGTTAATTAATTGCGATATTATATTGGTCAGATACAAGTAGGTAAGTGTGAGTACATGATGTTACGGGTACGGGAATAATAACCAGGTATTACGCATAGTATTGCATAATCAGCCTTATAATTTTACCACCGCTGGAACAAAGATCTCTTCCCTAGGAGAGGGAATGAGCCATAATTTACCACTGGATAATGGATACCACAAGTCTTCACATTTTTCGATCTAGAATTTGCTGGTTTCCTTCACCGTTTTGAGATAAACTGGTGAAAAATTAAATTATAAAAGGTCATCACCATCATCATCATCATTTCAGCTGAAAGACGTCCACAGTCGAACATTAAAAAAAACAGATACTCTTTTTTTCTCTTTCTTCTTTTCTGTCTAACATAAATTCAAACATTCTTCATTGTCTCAGACTGCCAGTACTAAATACTATTGCAACCTCTTCTGACAGTAAGTTACATTTCTTTGAATCGACAATGCAGTTCCATGATATCAACATTTCCTTCATTAATCAGGTTACTGTAAAACAAATTATTATTGTAGATAAAGTTGTACATTGTACAATGTTGTCGTTAATTACAACAACAGGTTGTTGTTACCAACACCGGTTCAATGAGACATGATCCTGTATTTCTTATTGAACCGGTGTTGCAGGATATTGTGTCGTCGTCGTGTATTTCATGAAAGTAATTAATTGAAAAATTATCGTACTGTGTCACAACATTAAATTTAACAACCTTATTTCTTGACGTTGATGCCATTTTCTTTAATGACTTACATTGACGATGATTTAATTTTCAGCAAACTGCATGTAATCAACACCTATATCACCATTGATATTGTGTGGCTGGCTATCCGACCCTTAGCATTAGTATTAGCGGCCTTGTAATTTCCCCACACTATTGGGACCCAGGCCTCCTCTCTAGGAGAGGGAATGGGCTGTAATACACCACGCGGGCCCAATGCGGATTGGTGGATGTCACGTCTTCGATTTTTTAGTTCTAGGACATGCCGGTTTCCTCACAATGTTTTACTTCGCCGTTTTCCGACCCTTACATCCCATATAATAATTATATACTACTAGCTTTTACCCGCGGCTTCGCTCCCGTCAAATGACTACCCTACATATCCTACGCTACCCTACCCTACCTTCCCTACCTACCCTACTCTACCCTACACTACCCTACACTACCCTACACTACCCTACACTTCCCTACACTACCCTACACTACCCTACACTACCCTACACTACCCTACACTATCCTACACTACCCTACACTACCCTACACTACCCTACACTACCCTACACTACCCTACACTATCCTACACTACCCTACACTACCCTACACTACCCTACACTACCCTACACTACCCTACGCTACCCTACACTACCCTACACTACCCTACACTACCCTACACTACCCTACACTACCCAACACTACCCTACACTACCCTACACTACCCTACACTACCCTACACTACCTTACACTACCCTACACTACCCTACATTACCCTACACTACCCTACACTACCCTACACTACCCTACACTACCGTACACTACCGTACACTACCCTACACTACCCTACACTACCCCACACTACCCTACACTACCCTACACTACCTTACACTACCCTACACTACCCTACATTACCCTACACTACCCTACACTACCCTACACTACCCTACACTTCCCTACACTACCCTACACTACCCTACACTACCCTACACTACCCTACACTATCCTACACTACCCTACACTACCCTACACTACCCTACACTACCCTACACTACCCTACGCTACCCTACACTACCCTACACTACCCTACACTACCCTACACTACCCTACACTACCCAACACTACCCTACACTACCCTACAATACCCTACACTACCTTACACTACCCTACACTACCCTACATTACCCTACACTACCCTACACTACCCTACACTACCCTACACTACCGTACACTACCGTACACTACCCTACACTACCCTACACTACCCCACACTACCCTACACTACCGTACACTACCCTACACTACCCTACACTACCCTACACTATCCTACACTACCCTACACTACCCTACACTACCCTACACTATCCTACACTACCCTACACTACCCTACCTACCCTACTTTATCTATTTTTTTTTTTTAGAATTTTTCTCTCCGTAAAAACCATCACTGAACTTCAAGGAACATTTTAAAAAAAGAATCAGCCAAATCGGTCTAGACGTTTTCATGTAATGTCGTGACAACGGAAAACGGGTTTCATTTTTATATATATAGATACAATACTAGTTTAATTAATTATTATCATATTTTTAATAGGGAATCCGATGGATGCGAGACGCGCAGGACCGGTCGCTGTGGCGACGCTTGGGGGAGGCCTATGTCCAGCAGTGGACGTCTTTCGGCTGAGATGATGATGATGATGATGATATTTTTAGATGGGAATTCATTAACGGGAGAAGATATATCCTGTTCTGAGCTGAGTGCAAGGGTGTGTCAGACTTTTACTGACTAAATCTCTTTCTCGCTCGCACGACTGATATTTTAACACGTCATGGTAAAGCCTCTGGACACAGTAAAATACTAAGTCGACAGTGAGCTGATAAAACAGTAAAATATTATGCCCTAACAGAAACTTTACCTTTAATGCTTACGTCTATAAGTTTTTCGGATGTCGAAATTACCCTTCCTTCTTTCATTCAAAGTAGAGGAACTGTTCAGTAAATATCATCAAAATGGCTGGATTATTCCTATTATAGTACTAACTGAAGCGAGTTGCTTCCACATTTTAAGGTATTGAGTCATAATAATACATAGTACAGTCATGGAAATAAATTGGTGTACAGTAATCCTTGAAAGACTTTATTCTCAGTTGACCCCATGATTATACAATAAACTGCAACGTAGGTACAAAGGTAGCTACGTTGCAGTTCAGAATCATTTCAGTCTTTATTAGACTGCAATGATTCAAATGTATTGAAAATTCGAATCAACAATATACTTTAAATAAGACATACTACACAATACGTGCGTGCGTACCTATATTATGGTAATGTATTTTCGAAGTACGATTTATTTAATTGTATTTATTTTAACATTACTATTTGGCTGTATTAATCTCTGATACCTTACTCATTCAAAATATTTTGTATTTATATTTTTTTGTATGCTAGGAGTTAGTGATAGCGTGACGGGTGAGAGAACAGAATGGAAGAAACCTATATCGCTGCCCCTAAATAAAACGGAACAAGAGCAGGAAGCTCTGGTGGCTTAAAATTTGTATTCTTAAATTGTCAGGACACCGCGAACTGCGTATTAAATTCACACCAAGAAATAATCATAAATTGAGTTATTTGTACATTATGCACAATATGGATCACAAAGAAGATAAACTAAACCGCCTGCACGCTTAGCCACTTATCTGTTCAGTTAACTGTACCACCCAACTTCCGTTTACCCCCTTCCAAATGTCCTTGCTAACCGTTCAAGTTAACTTTAGTTTGTATTAACATTGATAAAAGAACTCGGTTAATCAAACCAGTTACTGGTATTAAATCATAATAGACTTGAGTTTATTCTTTGTATTTTTGTTTTGCACTCCAATGAGTCCGGACATGTAAAATGTTATTTTTAATTTATTTTGTTACTGTATTGTGTAGCGTGAGAGGCGCTATATTCTATGATTCGTATTATGGGACGGAGATTTCGAGGGAAGAAGTGAAGAGGCATGATAAGGCTAATACGACATTGTGAGTTTTTTAAATCTTTTTTTTTAATATCTTGCCAGTTCGTGTCCTATGCAATTCTTCGTAGGACACGACCATTTAGAACCGTGTACTAGCTTCTGAAGTTTTTTAAGTGCACATTTATGTCTATGTGAAATAAAAAGGTTTTAACTTTAGTTTATTTTACAAAATGTGATTGAAGTTTGGATTTACCAATGCTAAAATCTAAAATGGTTTTATAAATAAATTGTGAGTTAAAATATTTTTGTGTAAATTTCGCGGATTGTTTGGTTCTTTATTCAAAGACATTTATAGACCATTGTTGTAAAAAAAAATGCATAGCTGTTTGATTGTTAGACATACCATTGCTGAAACCTAAAGTTATCGTATAAATATATTTTGTTTCAAAATTATTATTGTGTAAACGCGGGTTGTTTGGTTAAGATTCATAGTAATTTTTGGACCATTTTCTAGAAAGAAAACGCATAGCTCTGCGATTGGTTGAACATAACATAAACATAGCGCACTACCTAATTTTTAAGATCCTGTGTATAATTACCTATGTTTACAAATAAATAATTCTGATTCTGATTCTGTTAAATTACTGGCGTCACTTAACTTGCAAGACTAATAAGATACGTTAATGATTTATTTTCCGAATCAAGGAAACGAAACTTTAATTGTAATTTAACAAATTCTGAAGAAAATAGCTCGCTTTGCTATTTTATTTTAGTTGACTAACAACTTCTTTTATTTCTACAGCTGGTGTGTAAATGAGATAGAGCCATGTGATCCTCACGAGGGTAGAAGAGTGGATGGCTCCTGCAACAACCTAAATTACCCCCAAAGGGGAGCCACGCATACTCCCTTCGCGAGGGTTCTACCTCCAGTGTATTCTAAAAGTAAGTGAGGACTATAGTAGATTAATATTTATAGCAAGATATTGATACATGAATATTCTATTTAAGAAGAAATGTGACCTTCATTACATTCATCATCATCTGCTTAGCCTTTTCCCAACTATATTGGGGTCGGCTTCCAGTCAAGCCAGATTAATACTTGTATTTACGAGGAGCGGTGACGTTCATTACATTATTGACAGTATAATCATATTATTTTCTGAATAAATAGAATCAAATATATACTCACTGACGTTCCATTCTCTGTAATGCTTCTGAACCTAATTATCTTCCTAGCCGCATAATATAATTATTGTAAAGGGTTATTGTCCTGTTTTTTTTCCAATGTTACAATTACAAGGGGATAGCGCACTATGTGTTACTTTTTCCATTCTCTCTTATATTTTATATTCAATCGTTTTTTACCGCTCTTTATTACATGTTTTTCTATCAGTTTCATCATCATCATAACAGCCAAAAGACTTCCATTGTTGGACATAATCCTTCCCCAATGAACGGTTTTGTGCGTCTCAACCCTTACCAGTAAATTTGTGCTGCCCTTACCAGGTCATTGGTCCACCTTGTAGGAAACCTTCCAACCGTGCCATAATTTCCTTTATTCTGTTTATTATTTTACGGTTGTCTTGTAATAGGTAATGTGTTTCTGCTTAGTATTCAACAAGCAATGACAATCTTGTAACTACTTCTTTTGTTTCAGACTGGGAGCCAAAGAAAACAGCATCTGGTAATGAGATGCCCCTCGCAAGATACCTCAGGACTCGCCTCGTTTCAGTAGGTCGGGTGCCCAGCCCTATATTTACGACGCTAGCTATTCATTTCTTTGTGTTTATGTCTGCCGATGTTGTCTCCTTACACGATACAGGTATGTTTTATCCATTTTTTTGGTTTTTTAAATAGATAAATAATTAAATTGTAAAATAGCATTGTTTGGCAGCAGTGTTGAAGCCTACTGGGGACATGGGTTATGTGAAAGTGCTCCCCAGGCCCTGGAATGGAGGCAAAAAAGTGGGTTTTAGTCTGACACTCTTTTCCGCTTCACACATGAGCGGAAGAAGTGATTGGATATTTTCCACCTAAAAAAAACTTGTATAAGATCTTGATAAAGCCGTTTTTTTCTGTGTGTTTCTGTGGGAGCTTTTTTTTTGGGTTTTAACTTAGTAGCTTATCTTTTTAAATTCAAATTATCTATTTACTTTATAATATGAAGGTTATTTTATGCGTCAACTTAAGGGATATGTCGTCGGAATACTTTTGCAAACCTTGATGAGAACTTAAAATGTTATAGATTTAACTAGACTGTGCTAAGTTTCTTTTCAAACCGGATCTCAAATACCAAACGAAGAAAAGATTTAAAAAGTTCATGGGAACAAATTAAATAAGGAACTGTTAAAATTACGGAAATGTCACTTCACATGCCCTCGGTACATAAAAAGGTTATAAGGTTTATTATAACTAAAAGTTTAATTTTAAAATGAGACAATGAACGTAATAAAAATTATGTCGTTTTATAACATAATAAAACACAAATTAAGTAAATAATTAAAAAAATAAAATCTGGCTGTTGTATGGTGCGGAGGTCGTTTCGGTGGGGTGAGGAGATTTTGTCACATGTCGTACCTACATACAAAAGGATATTTTTAAATAACCTCCAACTAAAATCCAAAACAGGATTTTAAGTCGACGGAAATTACCCTACGAATTTTGATTCCCTTGAGATTGTCGAAATATAAATAAAGAGCCATATCTTTTTTTTCGTTAACTTACAAGATTGATTTTTGCACTGTTTCAAGGGTGCAGTCCCTTGAGTATATAGTTTTAAATTCAATTTGATACCTCTACGCGTCCTAGAGATAGAGAAGAAGAGTCTTGACAGACAGACGGACAACAAACTAATCTTATAGGGGTTCCGTTTGTTCCTTTACGTCAAAGGGAAAAACCTTATAAGATCACTTACAGAACCTTAAAAATGGCTAACACAACTTTACTTTTACAGTGAACTACATAGCGTGGCGACCATACTGCTGCGCCGAAAGAGGCAAGACTGATTACATGTGCGTCCCCAACAAGATCCCTGATGATGATCCGGTCCATCGCTTCTCGGGCGTTCGATGTGTCAACATGACTAGGCCTGAGACCTTCCAGACTATTGGATGCATCAAGAATGATACTGCTCCTGAAAGAGTAAGGGCGCTTTTTTCTTTTTTTTAATTGTTAAAAACTGTATATATGACTGCGATCCCACCTAATGGTAAGCAGTGATGCAATCGTTGATGGTGAGGCGCACTAGTTTATTAAGAGCCTATTCACTCTAGCCTTGAAGACACCTAAACTATAAATTTTGTATCTTTCTCTTTTTTCTGTCTATATTTCTCTTCATGTTTCTCTTCTTCTTTTACTTTATTTTGAAAATATAGACTTTTTGTTCGTTTTTTTGTGTGCCAGTAGTTGTTTCTGTTATAACAAAATTTTATTATGACTTACCTAAAATGTATTTTAGAAAAGAATGAAATCTATAAAAAAATACCCACGGTGCTAGTTTTTTTTGTTCGCTTAACACATAATAAATACTTTTAGCTGTTTTTAGACACCAGTCCGAGATATATATTTTAAATAAACTTAAGTTAAACGTAAATACTGTGACGCACCTATTTTTTGCGTAGGTATGTATGTACATAAATATACCAGTATATACATTATAAAAAAATACTGGATTATAAAAAGTAGTCTGTGGTTTCTAAGGAGACTGATATTACATACCTAGATGTATATCGAAACATTATGCAAAGTTGTTTTCATAATAAAGATTCGATTCTTCATCATTCTGAAAGACTTCAATTGTTGGATATAGGTCTCCCTCAAGTATGACAATGAACGGTCCTAATCGTCTCACATCCATTGAATTCCCGCAACCCTTACCAGGTTATAAGGTCCACCTTGTAGGAGGCCTTCCAATGCTGCGTCTTTTCTCTTCTTGTCGCAGTCGCCACTTGAGAATCTTTCAGCGCCAACGGCCATAAATGTTCTGTGAACAGTATGTCCTGCCCATTGCTATCTGTTGGTTTCTTTGTTATCATTTTTTTTTTGTGCTGAGAAATCTTCCAATGACTTCGCCTGCTATAGAGTGGAGCGGAAGGAGGTGTCAGTTTTCGCTGACTAAACTCGTCTGTGTCTGCAACTGAAGGCCTTTGCGTTCTAGAATCACGGGTTCTTTTTTTGCAAATACCCTGTTTTCGTGTGTGTTACGAAGCGATTTTGTCTTTTACAATGCGATTTTTTTACATACTGATTAAATTATTTTATACTTTCAGATCGTATCATCAACTCCGTTATTGGACCTTTCCGTAATATACGGTAACCAGTTAGCAGCTTTGAATCAAAGAGGAAGAACGTTCCAAGGAGGTATGGTGAAGACTGAACTAGACGATAAGGGCAGGATATGGCCCCCCAGTAGTAACACTACTGCCAACGTTTGCTTCTTGAATCAACGACCTAAAGAGACCAGGTGCCATAGCATGCGTAAGTAATAAAATATTTAATATTTTAATTATATTATTATATCTCTATATTTGAGGCCTTTGATCTAAATGTTTTTCTTTGTGATAATTATAATTATGTTTTTAATTATACACCTTGACGTAATTGTTCAAATAGCTTGGTGCGAGTTTTCTCGACTCGTTTCGCCTCGTACGCTATTTTTTTATGAGGTTTCGTCTATTTAAGTTTTGTTTGAAATCTTGAACCTGTTTTTTTTTAGTTTTGACATGATTTTATTATTGTTGAGTTTTCATCATGTCATATAACAAAGCATTTTCTAGCACGTTTTTTGAATTACAACTGTAAATAAAGACACCCAATTGTTTTTTTAGCTGAAGACGGTGGTAACACACTGGCAGGTATCAATCTAATGGTGGTATGGTTTTGGAGGAACCACAACTTCATTGCCAAGTCGCTGGCTGCTGTCAACCCGTGTTGGGATGACGACAAATTATTCAATGTTTCAAGAGATATCAACATAGCTTTGTCGCTGCAACTGTACTACTATGAGTTGTTGCCGTTATACATGGGTAAGAAGATTATTCTATTTTATTTATTTTATTAACTTACTTTAGTGTTCGATCGTTCATGCCATCGATACCAGTCAATTTACGTATTTATAATACCATACTAGTGGAAGAAATGTCTTTCAAAGCATACATGTTGGCTTCCAAATCAACTCGGCATCTCTCTATTTCAGCTATCGTGTCTAAAAATTTAGGGAGGCCTTTGCCAGTGGGCTTGTGTTTTAATTTGGTATTGCTATTAATATAGTGTAGTGAACTTAATATAAAAAGAACATAATTATATGTCATGGATAGATAAATAGAATATGATTAAAAGTTGTTGTGTGTGATGCACAATAAATTTTGGACAAACCAATTGCAATACTTATCTTACCTTAAACTTACGAGTGATTTTCAATTTTACAGGATACGATAACATGGTGAAAGATGGAGTGATCACCCCAACAGGTGGATACAGAGACGAATATAATCCACATGTGTATCCTCAAGTTTCTTTGGAATATCCCTTCATTTTGAGATGGGTGCACACTATCCAAGATGGTCCTCTAAAGTAAGTTACCAAATACCAAAGATTGTAGTACGTAAATTATAATAATTTCCCATCTGAGGGAACACCACAGCAGGCACAACATTGTAATACTTTGATGTATGCGTTTTAAACGACGAGGTGAAACGCTTAGCCCAGGACGTAAGGGTGGATTGCCATACGTCGGGATGTCCGATGGTAAAAAGGTGATGGCGGAGTCAAGACATGCCATTCCACAGACACTCCAAAATGTACTCTTCTGTAAAATAGTAACAGGCTGGCTGGCACCTAAAGCTCTAAAAATCAACTTTACACAATATTGACGGTCAGCTCAGTGACAACATAATTATTATATTATGAATTTATTGTCTAATTAATTTTAAAGTTATAAATAATTTGTTTGTACTTTACGCAACAAATACTGCCAACAAATTTCTTGAAGGTAATAGAATATCTCTTTCGAATGATAGTTGAAATTTAATTTTTTCGTTTTCTTTCAGACTGTACGACAAAGATGGCTACTACCTAAAACAGGTTCCCATAGTCAATCTTACATTAAGAACTGGATACTTCGGTGTAGATGATAATATGGACTACTTGACTCAAGGCAGTTTTAGACAAGGAGCTGCAAGAGAAGATTATATCGCTGATCCTGACGTAAGTACTACACAAAACAAAAACTATAACAATAAGAAATACAACAGTAATATTTTTAAAAATCATGTGACTATCTAATAAAATTTGAAGTAAAGTTTTTTGCTAAGAACATAAATAATAAGCATGCTCAAGCCAAATTCGACATGATTTTATTATGTCTGTGGAAAAATCAGCTTGTAGTAGGTCAGCTATTCAAATTATCTATATCTACAAAACATATATGCAAGTTGTAATCGGTTATTAATTCAATGAAAAATGATTGATGAGATTTATGCATATCAAGCAAATGTATAGGACAAATGATGTCAATTTAATTCTGATATTGACCCTAATTATCTTTGGTAATCTAAACACAACCTAAAACAATTCTTTCTTGAGTGTAACTAACGTTTTTTTATAGATCACAGAGATAGGTCTTGGACCTCACCAATACGTGTCCGACTTGATGACAAATGATTTGGCCAAGAATCGGTACTTCGGATTCCCGCCTTACACCAAATACAGGGAGTTCTGTTTCGGCAAGCCTGTCCGTAGTTTCGAAGATCTTCACGGCATTATTGATCCTGAGGTAATTATAATAATTTATTAAATATTTTTAGAGAATATTATATGTATAAAAATCAGAACACTTTAATATTATCAGGCAAAGCATGCTGAATGTTAAATTGGTAGAATTAGTGGAACCTGTTTCAGTAAATACTAACATAATAATTGTAAAATTTCAGAGAATAGAAGTTCTAAGAGAAGTGTACGAGAAAGTAGAAGATATTGATCTGTTAGCTGCTATCTGGGTCGAAAAACCTATACCAGGAGGTTTTGTACCACCAACATTCTACTGTTTGACTATAGAGCAATTGAAACGTAATATGATTTCTGACAGGCATTGGTATGAGAGACCAAACCGACCTAACGCATTCACGATTGGTAAGTGGATATGATAATATTTATAGTAGATTGTACAAGGTTACATGTGACATAATTTGTCGGTGGTAATAGTAAAGTTATTAATAGATTTGTTTAGTTTTGATATATATGGCAGCCATTCTAATCTAGCATAGCCATGACAGCATCTTTAGCCTTATAATGTTCCCAGTGCTGGGTTTTAGGCCTTCTTATTAGGAGAAGGAATAGGCCGTAATCCACCACGCGGACCCAATTTGGGTTGGTGGATTTTGTAGTTAATGATGTATTGTTAGTTATGTTAGATAATTAGTTATTAATTAATTATTAGGCGAAGGCCTCCCTCTTCCCTTTCCACACACGTCTATCCTCCCCCATTCCAGGATAATGATATATTGTAGTTTTAAATTTTTAATTATTAGTTATAGTTGTCTATTGGTGACCTTATTAGTTAGACTTATTTTTGATTATTTGCATTTACAGAACAACTTAGTGAAATTCGTAAATACACCGTCGCAAGATTGCTGTGTGACGTCGGGGATACGGTTGAAAGGATTCAACCTCAAGCGTTCTTAAAAACTGGATACAAGTAAGTGTTCCTTTTTATATTTTCATATTCACCATCGTTAGTATCATTATAATATTTTAATAATTCACTATTAGTCATATTTTTTTCATTATCAAGTTTAATTGTACTTTCGTGACTGCACTGTCGTAAATTGCACAATGGCTTATGATTTTGCTGATTTTTGAGCTAGGTTTAAATATTGGTGTTTGGTGCTATTGTTTTCCTGTTTTAATCTCCCTCTCATGCAAATTCCTTCCCTACTCTTTATTTTTTTTACAATTCCGCGCTTATTTCTTTACATAGATTATAATATTTACATAGCTTTATGTAACTATGTACAAATACATAATTATTATACTTATCGATTTTATTATTATCATCATAAACTAACTTTTTCGTTATTTGGATTGGCACTTTCTGTATTTACGCCATAATGACTATTTTTTGTTACAGTAACCAAATGTGCACTTGTGACCAAATCGAAAAAATGGATTACTCTGCTTGGAGAGATCCGAAATGTGGCCCTCAACAACAAATGCCTTGGACGAAATTTGTAACATATTAGAATATTGTTAGTATTAATAAATTATAGTCACGTCCACTACACATTATGAGGTCTTTGATCTCATTAATCGAAACCGGTTCAAGTTTGCGAATGGTAATGTTATTACGACTATTTTCTATTTGACCTTCAGATTATAATGTTTGTTTGTACGAAATATAATATAGATAATTTTTAATATTGTAATGTGTTTTATTGCTATGTTTAACTATTGTTTCACGATTTACATTATAACAGCTACCTAGCTCGGACACCTGACCGACATGAGTGCAATCAAATGATGTTTATTGGTTACGTTCACCACTTGCATTACGTCATTCATTTTTTTGACTAATTCATATATTTTTCTGAGAGAATTAAGCAAGTCCAAGTTTTAGAATAGTAAGAAACTTATTATAAAAGATTCAGCTAAGAATTGTCCCTGGTTTGGGGTTGCCCAGTTGACTTTACGAGAGAGCAACAGTGTTTTCGACCACATTTACGATTTTTAAGACATATATCAACGCATTGTTGCGTTGATTTCATCACCAGACTAACATTACATTGTTTGCCTCATACAATTATGCAATGTTGTTACTGAAAATAATAGCAAGTATTGATACAAAGGGAAGGATCTAGACGATAAACATTTAATTAGTACAAACAATAACAATCTACAAAAGAAATAGATTATACCACTTTCAGAAGTAGATCCGGAAGGATGTTAGTTCTTATATTTCTAGTTACAGTGTTGTGTGATGTTAAGGCCGTATTTTACGATTCGTTCCGAGGTATTAATATTACAGCTGATGAAGTTAAAAGCTACGATGCCCTTAATATAACATTGTAAGTACCTTTTATTAATAGTGAAAAGCACGTTTTCTCTCTTTTGTTTAATAAGTTGAAAGTTATTTCATATATTCCACAACAATATATAATGAAACTGAGGAAAATAATGAAATAACCGATAATATATTATAAATATTGTCGGTTGTTTCATTATTTTCTCCGTCACTAATAGTTCCTGGTATACCTTTGAATGAGGCCAATTTGGTTAAGTTCAATGCTGTTAAAACTCAAGCATGTTCTTTTCTGTTAGTTAAACTCGAACCCGTTTTCCATTTAGTTCGGCTTAATTCATGAATCCCCGACCGGTTCTATGAGACCGCGCTGTTATTGTTTTACTATTGTGTCTCGTTTTGTGGGTATTCAGTAGGTTAATCTATCCAAGTTAGATATAAATCGTACCAATTCTAACACCGATGACACGATATTTCATGCCAGAATAGGTGTTCAACCTTAACCTGGTGCATGTTCAATTGTTTATCGATAGACAATAGAACATATAATTTTTTTTTTTGATAAATATTTGAATACTACTTTAATTAATTTTTTTACTCTACTTCATATAAAAAGATCACTCATATCTCTCTGTTTGCTTTAGTTGGTGCGTAAATGAGATCGAGCCATGTGATCCCCTCGAAGGAAGACGAGTTGATGGCTCCTGTAACAACTTGGACCATCCCTCGCGAGGAGCAAGTCACACCCCTTTCCTCCGACTACTACCTCCTTTATTTGATTTCCCATTCAAAAGTATGAAACTAGAATTTATTTTAAGACCAAAGGACAATAGAAAAAATATTAAAGAACAGTACAGTAAGAAATACATTTTAATCAGAATTGAAAATTTCTGCTTTACATAAACAGCTGTACAGTTATTTTTCCACAGATTTTGAGCACAAGAAAGCAGCATCAGGAAATAACATGCCACTTGCTCGATACGTAAGGACCCGTCTTGTGTCAGTGGGTAAAGTTCCTAGCCAAAGATACACTCAGCTGGCTGTGTACGCTTTCCTTTTTATGGCTGCTGATGGAACCTCTTTGCATGACACAAGTATGTTTATGACAATTAACTCTTAACTAACTGACATAGGTCTTGTAGACTCCAGTATTGTTAATATGGTAAATAATTATCAAGATCTGAATTCTGCGCGTTTAATTTTGCTGAGAAAAACATCTTTAGCGGTCTCATCATCTGCCTAGCCTTTTTCCCAGCTATATTGGGGTCGGCTTCCAGTCAAGCCGGATTTAGCTGAATACCAGTATTTTACGAGGAGCGGCTGCCTACCAGACCTCCACAACCCATTAACTGGGGTAACACGGTACTTCATGGCAAGACTGGAGTCAGATTTACTGGCTTCTGACTATCCGTAACGACTGCCAAAGATCTCCAAATGACAGCCGGGACCAACGGCTTTACGTGCTTTCCGAGGCACGGAGGAAACTCGTTATGTTAAGATGGTCACCCATCAGGTTATGTTAAGAGGGGTGTATGGGGTCTATTAACATCTGAAGGACCCAAGCCAACCTTACCTGCTAGCGGTGCACCCTGCTGTTCAACGGACAAGGCTCTGGCAAACCTGGTTTCCCTCTCGTAGGGTTGTGGGGGTCAGACGGCTGGTCGCCTCACGTAAAACCAACCTCAGTCAAATATTTATGGATAGGAATACATATTTGGGTACTCGTGCTAGGGCGTCGCCGCATAACGACGCGCAGGCACATCGCCCTAAACCTGTGACAAGTGGGTTAGGGCTACCGTGTCAAGTACGGGCACGGTTAAAGAGGTTAGTACCCAAAAGGAAGTTCCGCTTTGCCACCTGGAACATTGGCTCTCTAACCGGACGTTGCAGGGAACTCGCGGACGTACTTGCGAAGCGTCGGGTCCAGTGCGCCTTCCTTCAGGAGACGCGCTGGAAGGGGAATAAGTCCCGTGACATCGGGCAGGGGTACCGGCTAGTGTACGCCGGATCACCATCGGGACGGAACGGAGTGGCCGTAGTGCTGTCTAAGGACCTTCAGGATGGCCTTCTTGAAGTAGACCGATACAGCGACCGGTTGATGCGAGTTAGGGTGCTGATCGAAGGATCAGTTACGAACCTAATCAGTGCCTACGCTCCTCAAACTGGTTGCTGTGAGTCTGAAAAGGAGGCCTTCTGGAATGAGTTCGAAGACGTATTACGCGCTATTCCGAATTCCGAAGATGTTTTGGTTGGGGGGGACCTCAACGGTCACGTAGGTCAGTTTGCTGGAGAGCACGGACGTGTTCACGGTGGTTTTGGATACGGCCAACTAAATGCAGAGGGAGTCAGTATACTCAGGACCTGCGCCGTATCGGACCTTGCCATCGCGAATACGTTCTTTCAGAAGAAGCCCCACCATCTTATTACGTACCGTAGTGGTGCCTACTCAACCCAGATAGATTACCTGTTGGTGCGACGGTGCCACATTGGCAAGGTTACCAACTGCAAAGTCATCCCTGGCGAAAGCCTAACGGCTCAACACCGCCTCCTTGTCCTGGACTTTGCGGTCGTGCCAAGGAAGAAAGTTGTTGAGAAACGCGAACCCCGCACTAAGTGGTGGTTGCTTAATGGCTCTAAACAGTCGGACTTTATTGCGGAGGTCGAGCATCTTGAGGTGAGTGCTCCGCATGAGTCCGTTCAAGAGATCTGGAGTAGGATCCATTCAGCAATTACCACTGCGGGTAAGCGCGTCCTTGGCACTTCTCGTGGTGGCCGCGTCATGGACAAGGAGACGTGGTGGTGGGATGACGGGGTTCAGGAGGCGATTCGGAAGAAGAGGGGTTTATTTAAACAGTGGCAAGGGACCAACTCTCCGGAAGACAGGGAGGCATATGGAGCGGCTAAGCGCGCTTGTAAAAAAGCTGTAGCCAGAGCCCGCAGCAAAAGTTTGTCGCCCTTGTACGACAAGCTGGAAACTGCGGAGGGGCAGAAGCTTATTTTTAAGCTGGCGCGTGCCCGGGAAAAAGCTACACGGGACATTAGCAAATGTCTTTGTGTAAGGGACGCCCAGGGTAGGCTGCTCTATGATGCTCCTTCTGTTAAGGAGAGATGGTGTACATACTTCTCGGAGCTGTCTAATAAACAGCATCCCCACAACCTCCCTCCCGAACCGCCTCCTAACCTCGGACTTATTTCCCCTATTTCCCCCGACGAAACCCGCATTGCTCTTCGCCACATGAAGAACCGGAAATCGATTGGGCCTGACAATGTGCCAATTGAGGTGTGGAAGGCGATGGGCTCACATGGTGTGGACCTTCTGACTGATCTTTATAACCGCATCCTGACCACCAAGGAAATGCCAAACCAGTGGCGACTAAGCCTGATTATCCCGGTCCACAAAGGCAAAGGTAGCGTACAGGATTGCAGTAACTACCGCGGTATCAAGATCATGTGCCACACCATGAAGCTCTTCGAGCGCATCATTGGCACAAGGCTCCGTAGCGAGTGCACTGTCTCTGAGTGTCAATATGGCTTCCGGGCGGGTAACAGCACCATGGATGCAGTGTTCGCCTTACGGACTCTGTCTGAGGCTTACAGAGAGAGAAGGAGAGCTCTGCATGTGGCCTTTTTAGACCTGCAGAAGGCCTTCGACTGTATACCTCGGCAGGCTATCTGGTGGGCGCTCCGCTTCAAGGGTGTTCCCGAGGCCTATATTGACATTATCAGAGATATGTACCGCGATTCCGTGTCCTTTGTCCGGACCGCTGTTGGCGAATCCAATGTCTTTCCAATATCTGTTGGAGTTCACCAAGGTTCGGCTCTAAGCCCGTTCTTGTTTAACGTTGTGCTTGATGTAGTTACGGCAAACATCCAGGATCAGCCTCCATGGCTAATGATGTATGCCGATGACATCGCCCTCGTTAACCAGAACAAAGCCCATCTTGAGCGCAGGGTCAACATTTGGAAAGACACGCTGGAAAACGGCGGTCTGAGACTAAATGTGGCGAAGACTGAGTACATGTCCTGTGGTGGCACGGACTCAAGTACTATCCGGATAGGGTCGGATTTGATCGCTAAGTCTGATAAGTTCCGGTACCTTGGATCCGTGCTGCACGAGTCTGGCAGCGTGGATGACGATGTCCAAGCACGTATAGGCGCGGCATGGGCAAAATGGCGCGAGGTAACGGGCGTTTTATGTGACCGTAAAATGCCTCCGAGGCTCAAAGGGCAGGTATATAAATGCATCATACGGCCTGTCCTCCTGTACGGTGGCGAATGCTGGCCAGCACTAAGCAGACACACCCAGGAGCTTCGCGTCACGGAGATGAAGATGCTGAGGTGGATGAGCGGCGTAACGCGATCCGATCGCATACGCAACTCATTCATCCGAGGTAGTCTTGGTGTCCGTGACGTGGGGGAAAAACTGCAAGAGTGTCGTCTGCGATGGTATGGCCACATCATGCGCCGCCCTAGGGAGTACGTTGGTCGGAGATGCATGGATATGGCTGTCCTTGGGGCTAGGTCCCGTGGTCGCCCTCGCAAGCGCTGGCTGGACGTCGTCAAGTCCGACATGAGAGCCAATGGCCTCACTGAGGAGGATGTTAAAGATCGGGCAAAGTGGAGAAAACATAGTCGGAAGGCGGACCCTGGCAATGGCCGGGATTAACGCCAGGCAGAAGAAGAGAAGAACTGACATAGGTCTTGTAGACTCCAGTATTGTTAATATGGTAAATAATTATCAAGATCTGAATTCTGCGCGTTTAATTTTGCTGAGAAAAACATCTTTAGCGGTCTCATCATCTGCCTAGCCTTTTTCCCAGCTATATTGGGGTCGGCTTCCAGTCAAGCCGGATTTAGCTGAATACCAGTATTTTACGAGGAGCGGCTGCCTACCAGACCTCCACAACCCATTAACTGGGGTAACACGGTACTTCATGGCAAGACTGGAGTCAGATTTACTGGCTTCTGACTATCCGTAACGACTGCCAAAGATCTCCAAATGACAGCCGGGACCAACGGCTTTACGTGCTTTCCGAGGCACGGAGGAAACTCGTTATGTTAAGATGGTCACCCATCCACAGACCAACCTAGGCAAGCGTTGCTTAACGTTGAAGATCGACCTGTGCGGCTGTTATTATCTAGCCACGAGCTCCTCTGAGAGACGTAAATTACAGTTATTATTAACCCCCGTGCGTTTACTGCTTGGTCATCACTGTTCTCTTAAGCATAAACATAAGAAGCTTTGTAATTTTGATGAGTGATCTGTGGATCACCATCCACCGTGAATCGCTGCTGTCACAATATCTTTTGTTATATTTTTAATTCAAAGACATCAGATTTCTTCACCTAAATTGATATTATATATTAGTTATCAGAGAATTGAGTAGATAATTACCGGTATTTTGTTATTATCTTTTGACAATTCTAACACACGTAATGTATTGATCTGGTTTTATCAATTCTGTGATCTTTCCATTGTTACTATTTTAGTAAACTTCGTATTTTGGAGGCCATACTGTTGTTTTCAAAAAGGCAAAAGGGATCCATATTGTGCCCCAAATAAGGTGCCTGATGATGATCCGGTGCACCGTTTCTCTGGTATTCGCTGTTTGAACATGACCAGACCTGAAACTTTTCAAAGTCTAGGATGCCTGCCAAAAGACACCATACCAGAAAGAGTAAGTAATATTTTAATATTTTATGAAATTATCGATAATGGATATGATAAAAAAAAAATGAAGATTAGAAAATATATGAACTTAATATATTATAGCAATTTTAATATTAGCAAGAGATTTGTGATTACCACTATGATGTCGACTAAGAGACAAATATAGAATATAAAGACGGTTTGCAACAAGAATAAAATAATGATATAGAATAAAGAAAGGTTTCTGTGAAATGCAACAACCTTCTGAATTCAGTCTGTACCAGGCTCATTACCAAGTCTAAATTCTTATTAAAATCAAAAATTAAACCAGACAATTCCGTTGTTAAACGACAGCTTGTTGCTCATATCTCCAGATTGTATCTTCTACACCTCTTTTCGACTTATCTACTGTATACGGCAACTTTGTTGAGAATTTAGATGTAAAGGGCAGACTGTTTCAAAGAGGACTTCTAAAGCATGAAGAGGAAAAAGGAAGGGTGTGGCCACCTAGTAGTAAGACACCAGTTCATCTTTGCGTTGGGAATCAATTACCACAAGAAACTAGATGTCATGATATGCGTAAGTATGACTATAAAGAAATTACAAGATTATGAGTTCTTATACAATGTGAATATGACAATACGACATTAAATGAAAATACTGGCTAATCTATACATATAATAAAACAGTAAAATTGTACATTGTTAGCATTAATTAGCGCAAAAACCACTGAACCGATCCTGTTCAAATTTTGCATACATAATCCTTATAGGACCCTTAATGATTTAGGCTATATTTTATCACGCTATTTACTCTGGGGGGTGAGCAATATTGCATTTTGTCGGTTTTGAACGAGTTGCCCCGAGTTCGAATCCAACCTACAATTTATATTTCTGTCAATGTTTTATCTTATAGTTTTTGGAAAAAAAAAATACTTTTACCATTTTTTCATAAGAAAATCAACATTCCTATTTGATATTTCCCAAATATTTTGTAAAAACTAATCAAAACACGTTATAAAATCCAAGCGTCCACGAAATTCACATACTACAATGTTACATTAGTCCATTTAGTTGCCAATTTATCTACTGAAATGAAAATCATCACGCTATCATGGACGAAGAGCGGGGCAGTCATTTATGACATTTATATGAGAACGTCTATTTTGCTTAATTTTCATCGAACATTGCAGCGCGATCGATTAATGACTCGACTGAGACGTAACACGGTGGTGGTTCAAATCCCAAGAGGTGTTTTAGAAAAAGCTTTTTTTTATTTTTGTAACATTTTTTTCACATATTTTTGCATTCTCACAATTTTTGTAACAAAAATATTACCAAAAGATATTATTATTATTGTTTAACAAAAAAAAACCCATGGAGACAAATTTTACAACTGTGGAGTTGCACCCCGTTTTCAAAATACAAACAATGACATCCTTCTTCTTCTTCCTGCCCTTATCCCATATTACTTGGGGTCGGTGCAACACGTTTTCTTCTTCCATTCTGTCCTGTCGTCCGTCACACTATCATCACACTATCATCTGCCCTTTTCTTTCATATCAATCCTTACACAATCCATCCATCTTTTCTTTGGCCTTCCTCTCCCTCTCCATTCTCAAGAACTCTTTTAGTAACGTGCTTTTAATTTCTCCTCTTCACATGACCACACTAAGACAAACGATTTCCTTTCAAAATACAAACATCCATTTATTTATTTTTTAACTAAAGGTTATTTATATTTTAGGTGATTTCTTCCACTCTAGGAAGGAGCACGAGGGGATGTCAGACTTTCACTGACCAAAACCCACACCTTTGTATGTTCCTTCTTCGCTTTGCGTTCCAGGACTCCGGATGGAGGTGATCAGCAGTAACGACCTCTCACGTCCGGTCCTGGTATAGAGAAAGAAGGTATGGAAAGCAGTCCACTTCCTTCCGCAAATAAAGCGAAGAAGGTAGCAGAAAGCGCAAAGATGATGCCCTTGGCATTACGAGTCGCAGGGCGATTCCATGCTACCGTTAGCGCGGAGTTTTGGACGGTGCACTATTGGCATTTCGCTGTTGAATAAAGACTGGTCTTAGTCGACTGACGTTGCGTTATGTGCCACACGCACCTAAAAGAGATACCATAAGCGAACGGCCCTAACGGGCTTCGATAGCTGGAAAATTGTTCGTATAGGGCATCTAAAGGAACAAAGTGGGTATTTTTTACTGCTCTGCATGCTCTACCCGTAAAAATCGAGAGTTTACAGACTGCGTTTGATCATCAGCATGTGAAGTCGGCTAGGTGAAAATACTCGCACACAAGAATTCGTTTAATATTCTCACTAAAGAAAACATTTATTTGGTGTATTAGGGTGTCAGTCAAATACCGCACCAGAAAATTCCTGCCTCAATAAACAGGTCATATAAACACAAAAATATGATGGTGATCGGTAAACGCCCTATACATATGACACCTGGGAAGTGTCCAAATGGCGATGGGAGGGGCCTAAGGATGTCCTGTTTCGCACGGTTTCAGCCACGTTGCTTCACTCTAGGAGGTGACTGCTTTCCATTCCTCCTCCCAGCTCATACCATGATCTGAACTAGGGCAGGAGGATTCTGATTTTGACCCGCAAACAGTAGGTACGGCGGTAATCCGCCCTAGCGGGATAACTTCGATCGTAAGGTCCATCGTGTCTTCCCACCGTATCTAAAACATCAACCTCCCGAAACACTCATGTTCGGTTAGGACCTGCGTAAAGCGCAAGGTGAGGACGTCATGACTCTGTAGTCTCTCTTTAAAGAGTGAATTTATAATAGTAATAATCGTGGTGTGCCAAACACTGTGGAATTTAGTTGGTAAAAGTCTGATACTCTCTCTCGGTCCACCTAGAGTGGGAGAAGGTATTTGGTGGTTACCCAACAAAAAAAGAGGCAAATACTAAAGGCGGTTATCTGCCCTAATTTGGTTTTTTGAAGAACAAATCATTTTAATTTTGATTTTATCGCAATATGAACTAAACTAACGACTTTACCCATACAGTAGGCAACTATTTAGAATGCGAACTCTGCGGCTCTGTACTTCGTTGATGTTTTTAAGGCAATTGACGTCGTGCGGAAAAAAAACCCGGGTGTTACCATTGGGTGGATCGCCCGGAGGACACGTTAGAGCATAAAGTACTGGTGGGCCACGCTTAGGCGGAGCACCACCGTGTTCTTGTGGGGACGATCGGTGACAGCAACCTCTCGCGCTGGGCACTGGTACAGGCCATGATCCAGAGCGAGGAGTAATGGCAAGTAGTCCCCTCACGCCCCAGTCGCTGGGATTCCGACCCCAATTTAGAGCCACCGTAGGAGTGGCTTGCGAATGGCGAGCAATGGGTAGTTTACCATCTGCCTGTCCGGTAATAATCCAGACGGTCAACCGTGGGTATTGTTCCACGCGTGCTTCAAAGAGATTTTAGCAAACTATAGGTGCCCAGCAGGTTCGAAGCCTCTAGGGCCATGGGCGAGCTTCCGAAAGGAAAACCCGGAACCCTGGAACGAAGGCAAAGAAGTAACGAGGTAAGGTTTAGTCAGTAAAAGTCTGACTCACCTTCTGAGAAGTCATTCTGATGATTTTCCACCTAAACAAGAAACCTGGGCACGCCGTCATTGCGGCGGTAAGTTTCCTCTTAGAGGAGTGGTTGGAAAGAGATCCTCACGTTCCGTATGTCGTAGGTGCTCACCAGACACGGTAAGTTCGGGAGACACCTGCATCAGATTCAGGGGAAAAGGGCGCCCCAGCCAGACTTGGGCGCACTGTCTGGACCGCCCGGAGGACACGGTGGAACACACGGTAGAGGTATGGCGGTTGCCTTCTTCTGCGAAGCAGTAATGCTAGCCAAGGAGGCGGCCGACCGCGAGCACGATAGGGAACGACCCTCACGCCCCCGCCGCCGTCAGGATCACGAGAACGATTTCCGACCACCGTAGGTGCAAGCTTGCGGACGGCGAACACTGGGTAGCTTGCCGTCCAGCAGTCCGGTAATAACCCGGACCGAGTCAAGTCGTCAACTGTTCCACGAGCGCCTCAAGGAGATGTCAGCAAACTGTAGGGGCCCGTGGCAGGGCCGAAGCCTCTGGGGACGTGGATCGGTATTCCAAAAGATAAGCTCGGTGTCCCAAAATTGAAGGCAACACAGGAACGGGGGTGGCGTTTAGTCAGTAAAAGTCTGACATGCCCTCCCGCTCCATTTAACAGCAGGAGAAGTCATTCTGATGTTTACCCATCTGAATTATAAAACCTAAACAAGAAACCTACTGGGGCTATGGTTTCGCATCTGAAAGGGAGACCCTGGAACGTAAGGCAAGGAAGGAATATAGAAGTGAGTCTTAGCCAGTAATAATCTGACACGCACTTCCGCTTCACAGAAGAGCGAAAGTCATTAGATGATTTCCCAACTAAAAAAAGTACTAATTGGAGTTTTAACTTAAACAGTTTTATGTAAAATTAATTAATCAGATGTTTTCGGAAGTGTAGGATTAGTTATAAGTAACTTTTGTGCAATTTAACGAACTTAACGTGGACGAAGTCGCGGGCAACAGCTAGTTATGAATAACTTTTAGACCGTTTTCACATTATCCGATCCGATATCGGTATCGGACGCCGATACGATATCGGGGTAAATAAAATGTATGAAATGCTGTGCTCCGATATCCGATATCGGGTAGGACAATATGAAAGACAGGTACATATCTCATACATTTACCTTACCCCGATATCGTATCGGCGTCCGATACCGATATCGGATCGGAATATGTGAAAACGGTCTTAGGATGGGACCAACCAGGAAATCGCGAAAAAACATTCAGTTGTCCCATACATTTACGTTTGCATATGTCGACAAAAACATAAGTTATTCATAATGACAAGTACCTACTGCCAGTGTTTTCATTTATCGTCGTATTGTCATATCCACATTGTAGAATTCTTATAAAAGGTTTTTTGTTTGTTTTTGTTTCTCATTTTTAGCAGAAGACGGTGCAAACACCTTAGCTGGTATCAGTCTTATGACTATTTGGTACTGGAGAAATCACAATTTTATAGCCAATGAGCTGTTCAGGATCAACCCTTGCTGGGATGATGAAATGCTCTTCGCTACAGCCAGAGACATAAATATTGCTATCTTCAATCAGATCAACTATTATGAGTTAATGCCATTATTTCTGGGTAAGAAAAACATTTTAAGATTGAAGATGATAATTATAATGAAGATTGAAAACAATTACATATTTTAAAATAATATTTCCATTGGCATTCGAGGAGTTAAACAGAATACTGGTTATCAGCTAATGTGAAAATATTTAATTTAGAAGAATTACTATTATGAGGACAACTCACAACTATGCTTTATATTAAAACAAAGAGTTTGAAATATCGTTTCAGGATGTGCAAATCTACTAAGAGACGGTATTCTTTCTCCAAGTGCTGGATTCAGAGACATTTACAATAAAACTATTGAACCTAGAATGTCTTTGGAATTCTCGTTTGTATTAAGATGGATGCATACTATTCAAGAAGGAACGTTAAAGTAAGTATTAAAAGAAAACAGAAATTGAAAATGTGATGACCATAGTCAGATAGAAACTTATAAGAACCATCTCCTTTATTCAGCAATAGAGTAGCTTTAAATTAGTGAAATGATTTTAAAAATCGTATATGCACTTTCACTAATTACGTCTTAAAAACATACAAACAAATAAATTTACCTATTTATAATCGTATATGCGACGTGCCTAAAGTACGTGGGTTCTAATACCTCCCACATCGATTAAATTACACTCACATGACTAATAATTTTATCTATTTCAGCTTACAGACATTTTAAACAAGTAATGTTTTTTTTATATTTTCAGAATGTATGATCGGTACGGTTTTTACCTGAAACAGATTCCTATAGCAAACCTTACTTTGAGAACTGGTTACCTGGCAGTTGATAACAATATTGACTACATCACTCAAGGTAGCTTTAGACAAGGAAGTGGCAAAGTTGACTATATTGCTGATCCTGATGTTAGTACTCAATTATTAGTCTTCTCTGTCTACTTATTTCGTCCCATTTTCAATGGCGATTTATTTTTTCTTTCTTTACTAATGCCTGTCACATTTTACATCGTTTAATATTTTGACTAATAACTTGATTTAACATACTTGTTTTGTTGTACACCTAACTTTATTTTCTTTTATTTTCCTCTTTCTTTCCATCAAGGTTTTTCGCTCGAATGTGTTTCATTCTTTCTTTTCACCTGATACGACTATACAAAATCAATCTCTTCAACTTTTCAAAGTACTCTATTAGAGTCGAAATCAAAATGGTAGTAAAAGTAGTAATAAGTTAAATATTTTTCACTGTTTTATTTTTAGATGACTGATAGAGCTCTTGGACCTTATCAAAAGGCAGCAGACGTCATGACAAATGATTTGGCCAAGAATCGTTACTTTGGTTTCCAACCTTACATCAGATACAGGGAGACTTGTTTTGGAAAACTAATTCGCACGTTTGATGATCTTCACGGAATCATAGATCCTGAGGTACCAAACCTTTTCAAGTAAAGTTTTTGAAAACAAAGATGAATTTTATGAATGACTTAAATTGAAATTTTAGAGAATAGAAATCCTGAAAGACGTTTATGAAAAGGAAATTGATATCGACCTTATGGCTGGTATTTGGGTAGAAAAGCCTATTCCAGAAGGTTATGTCCCATCGACTTTCTATTGCCTTGTTATTGACCAACTGCGACGTAACATAGTATCAGACAGACATTGGTATGAGAGATCACAGCGTCCACGCGCTTTTAATGAACGTAAGTTAAAAAACATTCATGTTAAGATTGTTATTGTTGATGAGAAGATAACCATACGTAAACAATTGAACTGGAGAGTCGGGTTCGTCCTTAAACTGAGGCCAGCCATCGAGAGCAGCAGCGTCCTTTAAACTTTCGGTGACCTTACTGTGATCCCCCAGCTGCCTGCCAAGCGTGGGGTTATGGCAATCTTTAGGGGAGGCCTGTGTTCAGCAGTGGACGTGTTCCGACTAATGATGATGATGGATGAAACCAATGAACATTGGCTGGTAGAATCATAGAGAAAGAAAAAAATATAAAAAACAATCTTGACTTGAGATAGTATAAAATAAATGAATTTGCTAAAGGAACTGGCAAAAATAAATGTATTATAAAATTTAATATTTTTAAACTACAGGACTATAAATTATACAGACACAGACTATAATATAATTTTACAGGTCAATTGGCTGAAATAAGAAAATACACTATTGCAAGACTCTTATGCGATGTAGGTGATACTGTTACAGATATTCAACCACAAGCTTTTCTAAAAGCACGGGGGAAGTAAGTTTTTACCACTAAAGTAGTTAAATGAGTCATATGATGAAACGAATGTATATTTTTTCTTATTACAGAAACAACAAAATGACTAAGTGCTCCGACATACCTAAAATACATTACGGACAATGGTTTGACGCAACTTGTAATTTGTCCCGGTGAACATACTGTACCATATTTCACTGCAACCATGAGGCATGATGCAAACGATAGTAAAGAGAACTTCAAGGGTACAATTTATAATACGATGAAGTTTAACCAACATGTTTTTTTTTTAGGAGAAAGTCATTCTGATGAATCCGAAGGGGATTCGTCAGAATGACTTCTCCCGCTCTTAGGCCGAGCGGGAGGGCGTGTCAGACTCTTACTGACGAAACCCCACCCGTTCCTTCGTTGCCTTCGATCTGGGGGACACGGTGAGCACCTTTCGGATTTTCCGTATTCCCCAGAGGCTTCGGCCCTACCGGGCCCCTACAGTTTGCTGACATCTTGAGGCGCGCGTGGGACAATACGCACCCTTGAAGATAACCCATAATATGTGGTTTGGTAAAAAATATTTTGTTACATAAAGTTAAAATAAATGATTGTTTGAAATAAAAGATTTATTATTTTGTACGTATGTATAATACCTACTTATAGTATATTGCATAATATTAAAGTAGCCATCATTAACCAGGTGTTTGACCCGTTAAAACCAGCTGGTATTAGTAAAAACTAACCGCAAGATAAATTTTCATAAGATTGTGTAACTTTACAAATCTAGTTTGCTATTTTTAGGAGTTGAAATTGGCAGTTTTTTTTATTTTTAGTTTATCAAAATCCTATTTTGCATTTAAACTCCGTGTTATTATATAACCGTCTGGAATACTTTGTTTTATTGTATTATTTTATCATTATTAATAGTGTCGTAAGAATTCACAAGTAGACAATAAAAATAAATTTTAAACCTGACAGCACTTAGTTGATGATTGTCGCGTAAAAAATCTACTAAAGTTGGCTACAAAAATAACGGGTCATGTAGATAAACTGCGATAATTGTCTCCTAAAGATCATATAAATAAATGATACATAATTTATTTATTTTATAGAGGTATAAATGTAAAAAATGTAGCTGCAAAATGTCGCATGTTGCATATTATGCTATAAGCACATTCGTAATCCTTATTATAAATATCAAAAAGGGTTTTTCCGATATTTTTGTTGTTCTGTGTCATTTTTGTGTTACTCTTTCCTCCGAAACCATCTCAGGCACTAATCTGCATGGTATCATAGAATTTGACCATTACATGCATGGATTTTAAACTAAAACCTCCTCTGAGATCTATGAGTTTGTGTCGACGCTTCTTCTCGGGGTAATTAGTTAAAAAACAGGTCGGTGTTATCTAGTTTAAATTAAAAAATAAAACTTGCATATAAAATTGATATTTATAATCTATTTGCAAATTAACAAAATATTTATCACATTCGTTGAATAATAACACGTTTAGTGCAAATACAGGTATCGTAAATGACCAACGATTAAATGAATTCAGTTAAAAAATCCTTGTTGACTTGACAAATATTTCTATTCCTAATCGATGGGTTACTAACCCGAAAGTCATAATTATTTATTACTAAATTGACATCATCTGTAACCGGTTTACCTAAATATACATTCTATATTTGAGAGAGTCCGGGTATTTTTGTAGAACAATTCGATTATTAGAAACGGTAGGATGTGGTCTCCTATTTTGCTTCTAGCTGTGTTGTGTGATGTGAAGGCTGCGTTGTTCTACGATTCGTATCATGGTGTTCCTATCGATGTCAGTGAAGTGAAACGCCGTGATAAGAGTAATACCACTTTGTAAGCATCTTTTATTTTATTTTTATAATAATATTTTTATATTTATCATCTCTCTCTATCATCTTGGTAAATTTTTAATACAATTAAAAATTTACCAAGAGATAAGCTTTTTGATTAAGCTCATTTTGTATTAAATTGTCCCGATTTATCTGACCCCACTAAGATTATTTTATTTATTTCTTATAAATCACTAATACAATTTACGTCTTTGTGCCTCTGTGGCTTTTAGTAAAAGATTTTTTTAAATTATTGGTCAGTTCACCCTTTCCTAAATCTATAGAATTTCTTTTTTAATATTTGTCTTCAACTGTTGTCGTCTCTTGTTTAAAACTAACGTCATTTTTCACATTTCTTTAGCTGGTGCGTAAATGAGATCGAGCCATGTGATCCCCTTGAAGGAAGACGAGTCGATGGCTCGTGCAACAATTTGAAATACCCATCCCGAGGAGCGAGTCACACCCCCTTTACCAGAATATTACCACCAATATACGATAAAGGTTAGAAATTCACGTTTAAATTTAATTATGATTTGATATCATCATGTTCATTAATTGATAGTTCTATATTTGAGCTGTTATTTTATTATCTACTAGCTGTCCCCTGCGGTTTCACCCGCATTTTTCGTTACTGCTCCGCTCCCGTGGGTCGTAGCGTGATGATATTCCTCAATAAATGGGCTATCTAACACTAAAAGAATTTTTCAAATCGGACCAGTAGTTCCAGAGATTACCACCTACATACAAACCTACAAACTTACAAATTTTATCTCTTTATAATATTAGTATAGATTCACAAAAAAATATTACAGTCACACCAACAAACTTTCTTAGGTTGGGTTTTTTGATTTTATCCAAAGAGTTAAGGCGGGCGCGACGTTAGAATTATCCATACAAACGTACTTAATACCAAAATCATTTGCAATTTAAGCATATTTACACCATAATATGATGTTATTCGGATTCAGACAATAATTATCTAGGTTCCTACATCGTCTTTTTGTTGAAAAAATTACCCCAAACGAAATTTAAGCGAATTTAAAGGGAATTGCTCAGATTGTTAGGGGAGTTTGGCTGAGTGTGAACATTAACTATAATATTTAATGACTATGGTTTTTGATCTTATATATACCAGAGAAACCAATCATAGTATTAAAGTTACAGGAGTAAACATGGTTTATGTGTAGTAACACATGTTATGCAAAAACTTGTCGCTGAAAAGTTACTATTGAATTTTTGAATTTTGAATTGATTCAAAAGAAATGATACCTTTTATATAATTACATTATCTTCCGAGTACTTTGAATGCACTAGTAAGCATATCTTGAGGAAATAATTTAGTGAAATAAATAAAACTATACATTTTCTAATGATTTTTATTCATAAATTATTAAAATGTTATCTAAAAACTGTGCAGGTGGCCTAATATTATTTTCATGTCTTGCCCAACTTAGGTACCATATAATGGTCATAACGTGAGCACAGCAACCCAGTCCTTCTCCCTACAAGACAATTGCAATAATAGGTATTGTGTTATTGCTTCTCTGCCTTGCAGATTATTATTTGTTATAATATTATATACAAAATATATTTTTCGGCTTATGTGCCTGCTTTGAATTTTTCCTCTTAATAGAGTGCAATTGTCAGGAATTGGTAAACCTTAAAGATTACTAGATCTCTCTGTACACACTTCAATAGAATAGGAACCGTCATTCCTTATATGCTCCCCATAATATAGGACCGCGCTTGCTTAAGCTGATAAGTTCCACAGGCAAATAAAATAAGCTCACTGTATGTCAGTCTTGGGAAGATTACATTATTGATATTTACATTTATATTTTAAAACTGTGATCGTCTTCTGTTTACATTATTTTGGATTACAAAATCAGCCAGTGTATTATTCATGTAAAGTCTTTCATTAACTATTTCAAAAAAAAATGTATTAGGCTTGCATCTTCTCTATTTCTAACTCTTTGGTGAAACTTATTTATCAGTGCGGCAGCCACCTTAAAATCTATTATGGCGTGCTTGGATGCCAAGTTAAAAAATTCATGGCGGAATATTTTAAATGAGTGTTTAAATATCCCCACCACCAACCCATCGACATATTGTAACGGTCCTTGATTTATTTGCTGCCAACGTTGATAATTGAGTTTCACCTGCTTGTAAAGATGCAGGCATATGTACAGAATAACCACACTCATCTAGTAGCGATACACAGTCTATGAATCCCCTATCCAGAATAAAAACATCACCTGCCTGAAAATACTGTCTCAAAGGGTTTGCCTCAGATCTAAATTCATTCAACATGATATTAGCATTAGATGTTGTTGCTGGATAGGGGCCTAATACATCAATAATGTATCCATCGGAGCATACCATTAGGACTGGTTTCATTAGGTTCCTGTACTTGTGCAAGGAGTATGTATTTTTTTGATAGAGATAATTGGAACTCTTTTGCACGTATAAATATGTACCATCAATTAAAACAATTGGTTTTCTTTCTTCTCCACCGAACAAACCATTTGGAATGATAAGGTTTTTTTGAGATATTTCTGCCCGTGTTATATGGTTTATACCTAAATTATAAGGAACGAAATCCTCGTTTAAGATATTACGAGCCTTGCCCATCAGCCTAGATAATGTCGAGCGTGATACATTTAACAATGATGAAATTCGTTAATCGCTATCGCCAGTTCTAAGTTTAATTAAATATGCAATTAAGCCCAATGTCCCATTGTGTAACATAGATAACCTTGGAAGGTCTGCTTTTAACTGACTGAGTTGTGGTTTGGACAGTCCAATCCAGAAATGGACAATGTCATCTGACATTCCTTCTATATTGTTAAAATCAAATGTTTGGTTTCTTTCTTTAATAAACGTTGCAAAATCTTGAATATGTGCAGCAGTAAATGTATGGTTAGGATGAGAAATATTTGACAAAAGCTCTGCCCAGTTATTATCCCTTAAATGAAACTCACATATTCTACAGTTTTTAGGCACATAATAATTAAAATCAGTAAACAACTTCACCCTAAGCCATGTTGGGACGCTCAGTCGCTGTGGTGAGTCACAATCTGGACAAAAACAATAGGCTTGTGTATCAGCTGCTCGAGTATAATCTGGTAATGTTATTGTTTCTGTTGATACTGGTACATTTGCAGATATTTAAACAGGAACTGGTGCTCTATCAGCTCGTTGCCAACATGGGTGGCAAATGCGATCTGTCCCATGAACCTAAAACAATTTCATTCTAAGTTAGTAGTGCTAGAACACAAGCTGTTACTTTTTATTTACTGTATGACAACTTTTCATTGAACAGTTTCTAAAGTGTGCCTACATTTCATTATTTATATTTTTTATTACATATTCTCAATGCAAATGTCAATTACCTACATAAAAAATGTCTACAAGTACCTACTTAAAAAATAACTACTAGTACCTGTTGTGGTGATATCCACTCGCTAATTACATTTCTTATGTGCGTTTCTCTTGCGGAATTTGTGTGCAAAACATGAGATCTAGATCGCAGTATTGAAGATCTACAATTCACACATAATTGTCGTTGACGACCAGTACTCGTACTTGGTTCATCTTCCTGTGATGCAGAGTTATTGAGAGCCAACATCCAGCAAGAATGACAGACCAAACTCTGGGCTGTTACCTGCAAATAAGACATAAGAATAAGTACTTATTCTTTATTCAGTTTCTATGAAAAATAGAGATTATTTTGTAAACAAAAGTCGTTATATTTACAAAATGAAACCATATCTAACAAAAATAATTGTTGCATTTAGTATATTACACATCACCTTACAATAATAAACAAAAAGAACAGACCTCTTAACACATTTTTTCATACGATAAGCGAAACAAAAACAAGTGTCAAGTGGCCGACCCGAACGGCAGCCAAAAAAATAGGTATGTCATGCCTGTGTTGTTCTATATTATTATTTTTGAGGACATTTGTTTACATTTTAGACGACGATTCGCGCGTCGACTTCAGAAGAGTCTATCAGACAAGTATATAAATCAACTGTAGGAGACGATCGTCAGTCGATCGGAATAAATAAAACAATAGCTTACCTGTTGTGGAGCAGTCCATTGTGGAATTACTGATAGTATTTCAACGGGTTCCAGAGTGCGACTCCTGCGGTGCGTAATATCACTTCCGCAATTGACGCATCGCACTGGTTCTTCATTACCACTAGGGGCATTAAGATCGTGCGCAGGAGATTCAATGTTTTGATCTAAAGCCGGTTCGTAAAGCAGATTCGGGGTCCAAGGGTAAAACCAGGTCATCAATTGGTGCGGTATCGGAATCCATTATAACAAAGCCACAAAACAAACGGGGGAAATAATAAGCAAGAAAATATTCGTATGCACAGCAGCGGCGGCGAAACGAATTTTTTTTTTTCATTGACATCTTTATTGACAGTCGGTGTTGCCAGATAATAAAAATAAAACTATTTTAACAACAATCGAATTATATCTATAATCGAATGTAAAACTGATTTAACTGCATGTCAAAACCAACGAGTTTATTTTAATGAAAATAAAGGAAAATTAATATAAAACCTTTGAATCCTATTAGATTACTTAGATACTTAATAGATTTTTTTTCAATTTAGATCTAAAAATCGATTACAGTTACCTAATCGATTTCTAGATTCCGAATTCTTATTATAAATCTGGCAACATAAAATCAGTCCGCAATAAAAAAAATGGCGGAGCACTTTCAATGCAATTGGTATAAATACTTATAAAACGATTTATTTTTATACTCATTTTCCAGCGACGATATATATAAAAACATTAACTGTCGATTTAATTATATTGTTGCGTAAAATTACTTTTTGCTGAACAACTTGTCCACGAAAAGCCAAGAATGACAATTCCCTTTGCACATTTTCACAGCGAAAATGTCATGTTTTTATTTTGTTTTTTTCTATATTATAAACAACAATATTTCAAAATATATTTTCGTAGGAACACAGATATTATTATCAAGTTATAAATACTCGAAACAATATTGGAAATACATTAATTTTTCATTCATCATTTTTGGTATTACGGAACCTCTCCCAAATTTCCAATAGTTTGTATTGCTATCACAGCAAGCAACTGTCAGTGTGCGGATGATGACTTTACTCCAGTCGGTGTGTCCAAGAATTGTTTAAACTATCTGGATTGCTTCCATCAACCTCAAAAACGTGTTTTATTTCGTCTCAACTCGAGATAGCGCGCGGTCTCCGCAGGCCTCTTAAGTAACTATTATTATGTTTTGTCTCAATTACGTCATGATCTCTTTCGCTGTGATCCATCGACCAGCCAACTTTTTTATTACCTACCTCAGATTCTAAATCCGATTTTAATACCGCACGTAAAATGGTTTGTAGTTATTTATGTTTAAGTATAAGTTTGTCTTGCACACGAGTTCCAGCATCTTGCTGTGCTGGCCTTTTTGTGCGGATGTGACGTATATCTTCCCAAACTCTTTTTGTATTGTGTTTGTTAATTTTTATGGTATGCGCCATTTTTGGCACAAACGATTTTTTTCTTATCTAACTTTATTTTCTAGATTTATTTTTGATGATGAAAACTCACTTCTATTTTTTGTACAGATTTTGAGCCTAAGAAATCAGCATCAGGCAATGACTTGCCTCTGCCTCGGTCCCTGCGGACGCGTCTTATATCAGTTGGAAAAGTACCCAGTCAGAGATACACTCAGCTAGCGCTACATGCATTTACTTTCTTGTCTGCCGATGTCGTTTCTTTACACGATACAGGTAAGATATTATTCTTAAATATATCTATGTCAATTATAATGCAAAATTTTGAACAAAACTTTTTTGATTGTTTGCTTAATTTTTTTTAAATATAATATATACGTTATAGTCAGAAATTAGTAAATCTGACTCCAGTCTTGCCATGAAGTAGGTACCGTGTTACCCCAGTTAATGGGTTGTGGAGGTCTGGTTGGCAACCGCTCCTCGTAAAATACTGGTATTCAGCTAAATCCGGCTTGACTAGAAGCCGACCCTAATATAGTTGGGAAAAGGCTAGGCAGATGATATATACGTTGTTGCCACGGTTTTTTTTTTGAACTTGTAAAATTACATTTCAGTAAACTACATATTATGGCGGCCATACTGCTGTACTCCAAAAGGGAAAACTGATTCGATCTGTGTCCCCAATAAGGTACCTGAAGATGATCCGGTGCACCGTTTCTCAGGAATCCGCTGTTTGAACATGATCTTTTCAAAGTATTGGATGTGTGCAAAAGGGCACAACCCCCGAAAGAGTAAGCCTTACGTCTTTGTTTTGTCACTCTCTTTTGAATACTAAGAAATAAATCCCAAACCATGTCTGTGCTTCTATTACCAATGACTAATTTGATAAATAAATAAATTATATTTATTTTGCAAATAAGTTAAAAAAAAATACTTTTACACATCATTTTTTTTCGTCAGTTTAAACTAGATGAGGCCGGTATTTCCTAGTTGACAATCCTGAGAAGAAAAATCGAAACAAACTCAGGGGTCACAGTCTCTTTTAAAATCCATACTGTAAAAATGTAACGATCAAATCACCAGACAGATTAGTGTCTAAAATGATCTTTTGAGGAAGAACCATACATATTTAAGGGGACCTGTCCAGTCTATTCAATCAATTGTCAGTATTTCCGAAGCTCAATAGTTTTAGTCTACATTTTTCTGTCTCTGGGCAAAATTTTTATGCTTAAGACTGACAGCTAGCTTTTTTTCAATTAAAAGCGACTGAGAATCATTTGCTATTTGCTTTGTCCACTTTGTCTCATCATTAATAGTGTCTAATGCGACTTCTTCCTAAATATATTAAAATCCCTTTTTCTTCCAGATCGTTTCATCAACTCCACTTATAGATTTATCTACAATCTACGGTAATTTTATGAAAAACTTACAAGAGAAGGGGCGAACGCATCAGGGTGGACTCTTGAAGTATGAAGTTGAGGAGGGAAGGGTCTGGCCACCAAGCACCAAGACGCTAGCTAATATATGTTTATTGAATCAAAAGCCACATGAAAAAAGGTGTCATGATATGCGTAAGTATTTTATTGAGTTTTTCTGTTTACTTCTTTGTTACTATTTTGGTCTGCAATACAGTTTATTCTGTTCTATGTTTATTTGATTGATTTTGATAATAGTTTACAGAATTTTGCGGACTTATGTAATTTATTATATTTATTTTCTTCAAGTTGCACCTATAGTAACGACCTGAAACACATAGAACTAAACCTACAAAAGAGACCGAGACTTAAAGAACTTCGGTATTAACAAATGATTAAATGTCTATAGTGCTATGAATATAAATCGAATTAATGCAAAAATGGATTGAATAATTATATTAACACAGATGTAAATAGAAGTTCCAACATTCAATCCCAAACATTCCAATATAACTAAACGAATTATCAATTAAAATCATAATTTTTTTTTTTTCTAGCGGAAGATGGTGGCAACACATTAGCCTCTATAAACCTCATGGCAATATGGTTCTGGAGAAATCACAACTTCATCGCTACGGAGTTAGCCAAGGTCAACCCTTGCTGGAGTGACCAAAAACTATTTGACGCGGCCAGAGATATAAACATTGCTTTGTTTACCCAGATCAATTACTATGAGCTATTGCCATTATTTATGGGTAAGATATTAGATTATATACTAGCTTTTGCCCACAGCTTTAGCCGCGCATACAGCAGCTTTCTGACGGTGAAAAAATTTTAGCCCAGAAATTTTAGGACCAATAGTTTTAGAACTTAATTTCTAAAAACTAAAAAATAAAAATTTAATTTAGATCTACTTTTTATAAATCCAATATGGACAAATATTAATGCTGTTACATTGCAAATGCGCTTGAAATTTTTAAGTACATATTCAATTTAAACGAATATAAACGTTTACTTAAATCTCAACAATGTGAAACATCTTTTGCAGGATATGACAACCTAGTACAAGATGGTGTGATCACTCCAACTGGTGAATTCAGGGATATTTATAATGAAAACGTCCAGCCTCAACTGTCTTTGGAATATCCATTCGCATTGAGATGGCTGCATACTGTACAGGAAGGTTCTTTAAAGTAAGTATATGACACATTAGCTACTACCAATGGTGAAGTCTTACCCTCTATTAGTGGAACCTTATGAAAATTCGTTCTGTTTTATCTTTACTGTGACTAGACAGAAAGATGCAGTAAGAGGGGACTTTCCTTCATAACATAAGAAATAAGAAACATTTATTTCAAGTAAACCATTTACAGGTACTCTTTATTAGGTCTGCTAGATAGTATGTAAGGTTTAAACGTTTCTCTAATTTCAGAATGTACGATCAAGACGGCCATTTCTTAAAGCAGTTCCCTATTGTAAACCTTACTTTGAGAACTGGTTTCCTGGCAGTTGATAACAATATTGACTACATCACACAAGGCAGCTTTAGACAAGGAAGTGCCAACATTGACTATATTGCTGATCCTGATGTGAGTAAAAGCAGAGAAACTAACAAATTTTCAATTGAACATAAAATTGTTTATGAATTTCTTTGCTTATTTTTTGTTACTTGTATATGTTTTAGATCACAGAGCAAGGCTTAGGACCTCATCAAAGAGTATCAGATATCATGACCAATGACATGGCCAAGAATCGATACTTTGGATTCCAACCTTACGTTAAATACAGGGAAGCTTGTTATGGAAAGCCAGTTCTCACGTTTAATGATCTTTATGCTTTTATAGATCCTGAGGTACCTAATATTTTCATATTAATTTTGAAAATTTTAGAAATGACTATAAAACTGAAACGTATATTTTTTTTACTTTTCAGAGAGTAGAAATTTTAAGGGATATGTACGAAAAAGTAGAAGATATCGACCTTTTAGCTGGCATATGGGTAGAAAGGCCTATAAATGGAGGCTTTGTCCCTTCAACATTCTATTGCCTTGTGATTGATCAGCTGAGACGTAACGTAATCTCTGATAGACATTGGTATGAGAGGCCAAATCGTCCTAATGCATTCACAATTTGTAAGTAGAAAAGGATAATATTAGAGATATAATATCTCTAAACCATATTACATGCATGCTTTGTCATAAGATTATTCAAAATTCAAATTATTTTTATTTTCAGATCAACTAGCTGAAATAAGGAAGTATACCATTGCAAGACTTCTATGTGATGTTGGTGATACAGTTACAAGGATCCAACCTCGTGCTTTCTTGAAAGCTGGAATTAAGTATGTTGTTATGCATTATACCTACTCCATTAAATTTTACCATTTTTCAACCATTTTTTCAACAATAGATTTACTATTATGTTATACCTTAATTTTACTATTCCTTTTTTATCCAATTCTTCGTTGCTACTCGTAGATTCTGATATTCATTTTTTTTGTTATTTATTTCAGCAACCAAATAGACAGCTGCATCAATATACTTTCGGTGGACTACCTACCATGGAAAGATGTCATTTGCGACCAACTTCCATACTGGTTCCAAAATCAATAACATAGAGTGGGATGAAATTGCAGAATAAATAAATATATATTAAATCATGAGGTGTTTGACTCCTTCAAACTGGTTTCTATTAGCAATTTATATAGTCGAGATATTGACCTCAAAATCGTCATCACGATTATTCTAACATTGAATATATTGTTTTAAATATGGATTTGTTTTTTTTTCTGTCCTATTTTTATACTTATTTTTAATATGCAAATTATGGATAGATAAATAGAATAAATTTTATTTTATTTGATGCAATACTGAAAATGAGCAGATAATACACGAAAACACTATAAAATTACAAAACTAAGCACATAAACAAAATATAAGAAATAAAAATAATCAATCTTACGAGTAAAGAATAACATAAAATAAACGTAATCTATATCTTGATATGATTTGCATAAGGCACGGATAAACTGTGACCTTGAATATAACAAAAAGTAACTTTTATACCGATAGGATCTCATTGGATAGTTTGTTAGCGTTACAGAGACGAAACAGCTGGCATAAGTTAATATTTTATGTTTTAGATTTAATTCATTTAAATAACTGGCTTAGTATAAATACTAAGCGACATCTATAGCGCCATGTATGAACTAAACTACGAAATCTTACAATAAAAGTTCTCCGCGCGATTTGAACATAATATTATAGAACAGCCCGAAATCATGTATCGGGCAGTTGCCCACCAGACATAGCATCCCTCTTGTTGGAGGATTCTTCCATTTCAGCGGAGGTATATGAGACTTAACACTCTATTCAGTGTCACTACAAAAATACATTTTTCAAAAAATCATAACCCATCTCTCAGCTTTACGTACTCTTGCGCACTGCAATTTTATAATTTTAAAACCAATCTTGCGCATATTAAAGAATATAAAAACTAGGTTCCACCGAGATTTGAACTCGGATCGCTGGATTCAAAGTCCAGAGTGCTAACCATTACACCATGGAACCGGTTGCTAAGACCCGCGAAATAGCGCTTCCTTTCACTATAACTTTTTCCGTGACGTCATTTATTAGTAAGTTTTACGACTCTCGCTACGTTTCGTGTTTCGTACGGTCTAGTTTACTGTTGTTTAATTGAGTGTTCTGCCGCTCGTAGAGAATAATAAAATACTTGCTGTGTATTGTTTCGATAAGATTACAAAATAATGTGTAGGGTAATCTTCGGAAGTTTTGATCCGAATACAATTATTCTTTCATTAATATTAAGCTACACGATTGCTCAACGTCACATAAACGCCACATCGCAGCCATGGAAACAGAAATCTTTATTTTTATGACATGTTCTACTTTTTTCATTTGAGGAATAATCAGTATGACTTCTCCCGCTTTTGGGTGGAGCGGGAGGGCGTGTCAGACTTTTACAGGCTAAACAGTTTGCAGCCAATTCCCTCTACCTAGAGAGAAATGAGTCCCAAGTCCCAGATAAGGTTGATATACATACATAATATACTAAGCTCTAAGTCATCATCATCATCATCATCCCAGCCGAAAGACGTCCACTGCAGGATATAGGCCTCCCCCAAGCGTCGCCACAGCGACCGGTCCTGTGCGTCTCGCATCCATCGGATTCCTGCGACCCTCATCAGGTCGTCGAGCTCTAAGTAATAACGAAGTTCACTACCTATTTAGATTGTTTTTACTTAATGGGCTCATATTTTTTAATTCGCACACATTAATTAAAATGTATTGATATAACAATGAATTTCTATTTAAAATAATAATACACTAGTTGGCTAGAACTCTTTAATTTTTTATTATTTTAAAGATACAGACAATAAAAAAACTTAGTAGATAAACTTATCCAACTATCACCATACAAAAGAAAATGAGCTTTCTTTTCACGTAGTTAAGAATCACTATCACTGCATTGACAAGAGTGCGAGAAACAGGCAGGGTCCGCCCAGGCTTGGAAGTCAATGCCTTCAATAGCACAACATTTTACTAATGGGTTCCTGAAAATAAATAAAATATGTTTTAACTTACACTTTTTTCTTTTAAACTTTTTTCCAACTTTTTGTTGTCGGCTTTAGGTAATTTTGCCATTCGCTCGAATATTACGAGTACGTATTTCAGAAAACTTGTTTCATGTTTCTTTTCTAAAACCTCAAAAATTTAAAAAGTTACTGTTTTTAATTTAGAATCTTGATTAAATGAGCAAGATTTCTATAGTCATATTTTCTTTACTTTTAAAATTTATGAATGTAAATTCAAGCAAAATAGCAGATTTTACTGGATTACTTTTACTCAAATTTATAATTCGGTTTTATCAAAAGTCTAGACAATATCCACAAAATATTTGTGTTTCCAAAATATAAACAGAAAGATGTGCAGTATCGCAAAAATAAAATAAGATACAACAACAAATGAAAAATAATGAAAAGGTTGTCGGTTTTGACGCTCTCAACAAGTAAACAAACCTAAAAAAAAATTACTTACTTTTTACTGATGAGAAGAAATGCGTGCCTCTGTATTTCCGTTATACTGTCACCGACTTTACACAGCATCCATGCAAGACTTGCTTTCCTTATTTCTAAAAGTTGCCCTAAAACAAATAACGCCCATTTTATTAAACCACACGGTTATACCTACAGGAAAATTTTTTAACCACTGCGTAATTTCTTTTTATTAGCTTAGTGTAAGTAATAGAACACAGATCGATCTTCAAAGTTAAGCAACGCTTGCCAAGGTTGGTCTGTGGATGGGTGACCATCTTAACATAACGAGTTTTCTCCGTGCCTCGGAAAGCATAGGCTGCCTACCAGACCTCCACAACCCAATAACTGGGGTAACAGGGTACTTCACTGCAAGACTGGAGTCAGATTTACTGACTTCTGACTATCCGTAACGACTGTAAATGATAGCCGAGACCTACGCCTTAACGTGTTTGGACGTTACTTGGCTAGGTCTGCTGAAGTGGCTGTTATTACTTAGCCACATACTAGAAATGTGTCCTAAACAAATCTACGAATTTAATGTCTGTTTTTTGATCCCTGAGACTAAATTGACACAGGTCAATGTCAAACTTACAATAATAATGATGCCAGTTCTTTTGTGTTGTGACAAGTGTGACAACCCATGTAATGTCATTATAGTCTCAAAGATTAAAAAATAGACTTTACAGAATTAGAACTTACTTTTCGTAAACGCGTGTGGCCTGTTTTCATACTCATACCAGTGCCTGTCTCCTCTGATGGCCTTCAAGAGGCAGTCGTTTATGAGGCAAGCCACCGTCCGAGGTATAAAGCCCCCTACCACGAACTTCTCCATCCAGCATCCAGCCATTAGATCGATATCACGCACATGCTTATATACTAGCTTTAGCTGTTCGATATTCTGAAAAAAAAAAATTCTTTTTTAGAAAACATTACTTATAAAACCCTGTCTAACTGACTAAACCTATACGTGTTCCTTTAGGCCTCAGGTACGTACGTACGTAGTAAAATATACCGTGTACAAGAGGCCATAGACTGCGATACAAGAGTGATAAAACACGGTCGCGGCGCCGTGCCGTAAGACCGCCGTTTGTGTCAACAAGCTCTCTCAGTGATCCATACAACACTGCGCGCCGTGCTTACGGACGGCGAATTAACCATGCCTACTTACGGCATAAAAACGTGCCGAGTACAAGAAGCCTTACTCGTCTCTTGCTTTCCATGGCAGCGGTTACTTTTTCAAACACTTTCGCAGCCTTGGCAGGGTTTGGGAGTCAGTTAAAAATGTAATATGAAATAGATTGATAGTTGTCAAAAAAAAACTTACGCATTCATCAATATGTTCGCGTAAATCATCGAAACATTTTATTCTGTGACCGGTACAGTAGTACACATAGTCAATGTAAGGTCTCAAGCCAAGCAGTCGAGCCTTGTGCAAGTCACTGGCAGGGATATCCACGGCAGCCTGGAGGCCGTCTAGACCATTGTGGGCTACCTGAAATTTGACGGTGGTATTTATTTATTTATTTATTTATTTATTTGATCTTCATGCAACAATTAAGGTACACAGGCGGACTTAATGCCGTAGGCATTCTCTACCAGTCAACCTAGGGTGGTGAAGAGAGAAGGTGGCAGGTGCATAAAAAAAAAAAGAAATGAATAAATAGAAATCGAGGGTACATAATTATATAATAATATACAAATAAAATATACTTACATATATATCCAATATAGTATATACCTACATATATATATCTATATAAAATGAAGGAAAGAGGATATTGAAAAGACGAGAGAAGAGGGTATTAATATACACATACACACGTGGCTCAAATCCGCGAACGAAGGAATGGAGGGAGGCCTTTGCCCAGCAGTGGGACAATATAGGCTAGGTATAATAATATAATATAATAATTAATATACACATATAACTTCATTATCATTGCATCAAGATTAAAAAACAAAATCTTTTTATTTCACATACATGGGCAGTTGGGCACTTATAACGGCAGAAATGAGTGCACGGTTGGAATTGGTCAATTCGTCGTTTTCTATGAAGTAGAATGGGCAAGAAACTTCGTGGTTACTCTTTTAAAAAAAATGTTTTTTTTATAATATTTTTATATTCCAATATTAATGACCATGTCAGTATCGGACCATACGACATAAGCCCAAAAATATAATCATAATAAAATAGTGGATCCAAATAGAAAGTCATCTAAAAATCCGCGGAGTTTACAGTTTTCTCATATTCACAATATAAAAGAAAAGCCTTATAAAAATAAGAAAAAATAAATGAAACCCATCAATAAATGAGATTTTAATAAAATTAAGTCATCCGAAAGACGTTTGCTGTTGGGCATAGTCCTCCCCTAAATGTCATCACAATATACGGTCCTGGGATTAAATTTAGCTTATAGTTTAATTTATCTCTATAGAGAGATCTAGATATAAAAAATTAAGCATGTGTTTATGTACAAAAATTGTGATATTAAATATTTTTACCTTGTGATCAATACTACGGTCAGTTACTCTGCCGCATGGCTGTCTAATCTGTCCTTGAGTAAATTGGTCTATACGCTTCCCAGGAACTAAAAATCCCGGCGCGGTCGTTAGGTTCATCATCGGGTATGTGGATAAGAAGCAACCATGCTCGTCGTACAATCTGAAACATAATAGTTTTTTAGAATTTTTGTATAATTAAAAAAAACTGGGCAAGTACGAGTCGGAGTCGCACATTGAGGGTTCTGTGTAAACTAACACATGTAAACTTTTTATTTTTATTAACTTAACTTATGTAAACTATTTACGAACTAACTTATGTAACATACTATGGTCTGTTCAATAAACCCGGAGACTAAATTGACATAAGTAATGTCAAAATTTCTATAGGAATGACGCCAGTTCTTTGGTGTTGAAATGTCATTTTAGTCTCCGGAATTATTAAACAGACATTAGGTGGGCTTTAGTTACTAAAATTCTTTAAAAATACCAAAAAGTAGAAGAACCCTTTGATAATTTCCCACCAGAAAAAAAGAACAGTAGTTATTAGTCGTATATCATATGTCCTTTTTAACAAAAAAAAAAACCGTTATTATCAGTAGTTTGTAAGTTAGTATTTTATATGATGTTTTCATAGTTATGACATTGTCAACAGTATGCCAAGTCAATGACTACTTGAGAATATTACGAGAAACATCTGTAATAACAATAAACCATGTAAGCAAACATTGACTCCGCGATTATTAAACTGAATGCTGTCAAACAGAATCGGCTAAGAAAGAAACTAGTGCTTGACTGCGATCCCACCTGATGGTAAGCAGTGATGCTTTTTTTAGGTGAGAAATCACCAGTATGACTTCTCCCGCTCCGTCCAGAGTGGGAGAAGTCAGGCTTTTATTAACTAAAACCCACTCCTGTACCTTCTTTGCCTTCGTTCCAGAGCCCTGAGGTTCTCTTTCATTTAACTCAGTGCCCCAATAGGCTTCGAATTTGCTAGGCGCCTACAGTACGCTGACATCTATTTGAGGTGCAAGGCAAGTTACATATTAACTTGCCTGGCTTGGTTTGGACTGTTACAGGACGTTCGACTACCCATTGCTCGACCGCAAGCTTACGGCTAGCTACGGTGACTGGGAATCGGGGCCGAATGGTCCGACCGTTGATCGTGAATTGCACTAGTATATTATAAACCTATTCACTCTAGCTATGTAAACACCTAAATCTTAAAAACCAGGCAATGCACTTGACAGTCAGAATGTCGCACCACCCGGGTAGAGGTCCGTACCGTCGGTAGCAAAAACGGCAAATTGATTTATTTGCCGTTTGTTATATGTGAACTTATATGTGAACTCTACTTATTTTTTTTTCACTTTCTAATATTTTATATTATAGCGACAGAAATACATCACCTGTGAAAATTTCAACTGTCTATTACGGTTCATGAGATACAGCTTGGCTATAAACGGTCAAACTGACGGACAGACAACGGAGTCTTAATAATATGGTCCCTTTTTACCATTTGGGTACGAAACCCCAAAAATAATGATTCTTAAAAGAAAAACTACATTGAATTATCTTACTTTGCAGTCGATTCTTGTGCAAGATGAAAATAACGAAGAATATACGTATACTCCAAAGTAATAACTGGGCACTTATTATGATCGTATATATGATCTCTGAATCCAGGGTGTTTGGATATGACTCCAGCCTTTATCAAGTGTTTTCGACCTGGAAATAAATTAACAGTTTTATATTTCACCATGACACTTAAAATCACATAAAATACATATACAATATGTAACATAATTAACGCACATCCTCTTGGGGGGTCATTGTACTCATCATTATGAACAATTTTAGCATGGGACCAAACCGTCCTGAAATCGAGACAAAATTATCAGCTGTTCCATACATTTTGACGAAATATGCGAACATAAATGTAGGGAACAGCTGATTATTTGTAAATGTCCCCAAAGAGGATGGGCGGTAATTATGTTTTATGTTGTATATAACATAATCAGCCTTTTAATGTTCCCACTACTGGGACTAAGGCCTTCTCTCTAGGAGAAGAATTCGGTGGTAATCCAAGACGCGGGCCCAATGTTGGTCGGTGGACATGTCTTTGAATTTTCGGTCCTAGGACATATCGGTCTCCTTACAATGTTTTCCTTCGCCGTTTTAAGAGCAGTAGTGTTGAAATAAATTACAGAAAGTAATGCGCCTGACTGGATTTTGAACTCGCGACCTATCACTCGTAAATCGGGCCCCAACTAGGCCACCATAACTGCTCTTTAACCAACTTCAAAAAGGAGGAAGTTCTATGTACGGCTGTATGTATTTTTTTATTTTTAACTATGAATTCGGTTGAATTTTTTGTGATACATGAATGAAAATCTAAAAAAAAAATACAAGAATCCAAAAAAAAGTACTGAAGTTTTAAGGTTACCAGATACGTACCTTGCAACGCAACAAGCCATTCATAAAAATAAATTTGATAAGCACACGCTATATTTATGTCTCGAGCCACACGGAATATCTTTTCATCGTTCCAGCAAGGGTTGACGATAGCCAGCTGGGATGCAATATAATTGTGGAACCTCACGAACCAGATGGCAAACAGAGTTTGTGTGACCAAGATGTTGGGATCTGAAAACAAAAGATGTTGGTGAGACGTTGGTGGTGAACTGTCCTTATGATCAGTAAAATGTGAAGCTAAAAGGAAAAGGTATTGAGGGAAGACTTAAGTATGATTGTGAATGGATTAAAGATAAAAGTGTAGGACTACTTGGTTATAGAATAGTTTGTAACAGTCACCGCACCCAAGAAATACTAGGATAGGTTTTTAATCGGTAGAAGTATGCCACTAAGGCATGATCCTCCGCTGTATGTTTTTTTTTTGTGAAAATATGGTGAACTTAAAACATGAAAGTTTTAAAAGTTGTAAAACAAAACTTTTTGTTTATTATGATGGTAACATAGGACTATGTTACTATGAATTGAGAGGTTGCTAGTTTAAAAAAAAAATCTTGTATACGTAGATCGTCTGAAGAAAAATATTTATTAAACATAAACTATGAAACTTACGGTTTGCAAAACATCTAGTTTCCTCAGGTTTATTAAGAGGGCAAGGTCCTCTTGGTCCTCCCTGAGGCCAATATTTCCCATTTTCCTTTTCCATAATAATTTGTCCGCCATGGTAGGCTCGTATCGCTTTCTCTCCTTTGTTGAGAAAATTGTATATGTGAGACAGGTCAAATGTTGTTGTACCAAATTCAACCTGAAATAAAATAAAAGAATTCCAGTTACAAGTGTAGTGGTTTAATTTTTTATTTATGATCAAAATCGCAGTATGCATAATCGTTCTTATGCTAAAAAAATAGTCTTTCAAAACTTAGTAAGTATGTAAAGTTAAGATTTTTATAATATTATGCATATACAAGAATTTCCATAGTTGTAATTACAGAATAAGCATACACATATTCAGCCTTATAATTTTAGAAAGGAGAAGGAATGGGACGTAATCCACCACGCGGGTCTAGTGAGTATTCGAATTTTTGGTTCTAGGAATCTTAGACTTGTGCAGGGTACTTAGGTAAGAACGACTCGTCCCTTAATCTATCACATACCCGCGAAACGAGACTCAATAGTAAAACAATAACAGCGCCGTCTCATAGGACCGGTTGGGGATTCAAACATTAATAGGAAGATTTGCACAATACCTGGTTAGTCTATGTCACAGCATAGCATGGTTTTCCAAAGCACGCATTTATTTGAAACAACACGCCACGACCAGGTCATTCATTTGAACGCCATTAAAATTGCAGGGGTACACACAGAAACGGTATTCCATAAACGATTATGCGAGTAGTCTAATCTTTTTTACTTGATAGATATGATATACAGCAAGAAAGGTATGGTATGTATACAGGAACTTCAACATCCAGCCAAAGAAATAAACAATCTGTCGTGCATAGACAAACGTAACCAAATTATCTTCTTCTCCTTTTCGTGTCGAGGTTCAAAGCTGGTTTAGTAATTGAGAAACCAGAATTTGCGAGTGAAGATGCCGTCAAGCCTGGCATTGATAAAATGCCTTTGAAGGGTTTGAGGTTGTGATATCGTGTTGAAAGAATTAGTCAGCTAGACTCTGCGTTGCCGAGTGCTAGCTGTACAGGGTGCGCCGAGCGTTTAGAATCGCTGTACAATATTTTTAACGCCACTCGGGGAAGATCCTTTCATTAACCCCACCAAATTATCAATAATTTCGAGTAAATCATCATCTCAGCCGAAAGACGTCCACTGCTGGACATAGGCCTCCCCCAAGCGTCGCCACAGCGACCGGTCCTGTGCGTCTAGCATCCATCGGATTCCCGCGATCCTCGCCAGGTTGTCGGTCCACCTTGTAAGCCTTCCAACGCTGTATCTTCCGGTACGTGGCTGCCACTCAAGAAACTTAAGTCCCCATCGACCGTTCTACGAGCAATGTGCCCTGCCCACTGCCACTTAAGTTTGGCGATTCTTCTACGAGTAAATAATTAATGTTAAATTGACTAACCGGAGAAGGAATAGAGTCGTTGGTACATCCATAGGACTGGTAAGTCAGTGGCCTGGTCAAGTTCAAGCAGTCGATGCCAGCCAGTCTGTACAAGATGTCATCTTTGGGCACAAAGTTAGGTGAGCACGCATAATCCTTTCTACCCTCTTTAGTACAGCAATCCGTCTTATGAAACGCGAAGTTTGCTGGAAATAAGAAATAAGAAATTTGGCAGCAAATGTATCAAGTCAGCCTTCTCGGTAAGCTTTGTTGGTAGTCAATTACCACACTTTTTTTAAGTGGGAAATCATCAATGACTTCTCCCGCGCTGGGTGGAGCGGAAGGGCATGTCAGACTTTTAGGCCTGAAACTGCGTTAAGCGGGCGCCCGCGACGGGCAACCGTCGCGTGTCTACGCGCGTGGACACGCGCGTGGGCTCCGTGGCTACGCGACGGTCCCCGTCGCGGGGACCCGTCGCGGAGACCGATTTACGCAGTGTCGCTAGTTCAATTTTAACGGTGTGCTTGTATAGTCGTGTCGATGGAGAACTTAATATATTATTACATAGCAAAACGACGACTAGCAAAAAAAAAACTGTCCCACTTTGGAAGCGAAGACAGTTTCGTGGATGGCGGTGCACTAGTTTTCGATGCAAAAAAGGGGCTAGATGACCATCACAAGGAAATGAATTCTAATCGATATGAAGATTGGTTAAAAAATATTCTTCCAAAATTAAAACCGATTGCAGTATACAGTATCAGTATAACTGCATTCTGTTTCAATTTTGGGAGAATATTTTTTAACCAGTCTTCATATCGATTAGAATTCTGAGTTTGTTTCGGTGTTTCTTCTCAGGGTAGTCAGTTAGTAAACACCGGCCTCATCTAGTAAAATCGTTTATCATTCATTAAATATTTTTTAAATGTTTAACATAAAAATATACGTTATTACTTCTGTATTTTTTCATTTTAAATAGCTATCTACTATTCAGGAAAAATTATTATAAAAAACGATACTACTTGATTTTATTAACGGCAATTTACGGTTGAGGTACATCACTATTTAAGAATTGCAAAAAAGTGGCAACATTCGTTATGTCATTTTTGTCAAATGATGAAATGACAACCCTGAACAAGCCCGTGCGTGTTCCCTGGCGGGGACCGCGCGTGCCCCCGCGACGGGTTCCGTCGCACGGAGGCGGGCCCCGTCGCGTGGGTGCGGGGTGCGCCTCCCCGTGACGGACACCCGCGCTGGTCCCCGCGACGGAGCACTTTTGTATGAAACCGCGCGGGTGCCCGCTTAACGCAGTTTCAGGCCTTATTGACTAAATCCCACACGTGTTCCTTCTTTGCCTTCATTTCTGGGGATTCATTTTATTCAACCCTCGCCCCCAGGCCCTAGTAAGCTTCAACACAGATGGACCATAAAGTTTGTTGACATATCTTTGAGGCGCGCGTAAAACAACACACACCGTTGTCGTTATAGGCTTGGTCCGGATTGTTACCGGTCGCCCTACTGGCGAGCTACCCATTGCTCGCCGTTCACAAGCCTGTGCCTAGGGTGGCTGGAAATCGTAGCCGCACACGCAAGGGCTTGGCCCTCACGCTCCAGCTGCCTCTTTCGCTAACATTCAATAATGCTAGGAGGAATGTAAGGAGGCGACCCCTTGCCAGTCCTCCTTGCTCCGGAGCACGGCCTGTACCAGGGCCCAGCGCGAGAGGTTACTGCCGCCGTTCGCCCTCACGAGAACACGGCGGTGCCTATTCATTATCATCATTTCAGCCGAAAGACGTCCACTGCTGGACATAAGCCTCCCCCAATCACCGCCTCAACGACCGATCCTCTGCGTCTCGCATCCATCGGATTCCCGCAACCCTCGCCAGGTCGCCGGTCCACCTTGTGGACGGCCTTCCAACGGTACGTCTGACGTAGGGGTGCTTACTGCATTTAAATCCTCAACTCCATTTTAACAGGAGTTATACTATAATTGCCAAAGGCTACTTTTTGTTAAAGACAAACAGATGGTTTCTATACATGGGATAGACTACGGAAGTGAAACTGTGATAAAATTAAAATTCAAGGTACTTACCAATATCATGTATAGATCCAACATCAGTAAACATAGAAATAGGAAAACTGGTCAACAAGTGAGTGAAAAGACAAGATACTGTTTTACCCTCAGGAAGTAACTTTCTTCTAGCAATTCTAGGCCATACTAAATCTTCTCCACATTCAGCTTTTCTGGGATAAGAACCTGCAATAAGATGAAAAATAAAAAAATCGGCCAAGTGCGATTTGAGCAATACGGAATTTGTGCGCGAGCACAAAGGGTTCCGTACTGTCCGTAAAAAACTGGCCAAGAGCGTGTCGGGCCACGCTCAGTATAGGGTTCCGTAGTTTCTCGTCTGTCACAATAAGTTTCCCCAACTTTTCAAAAACTATTTGTCCCATCAAGTTCAAAATAATTTTCCTAGAAAGTCTTTATAAAGTTCTACTTTCCAGATTTTTTTCATATTTTCTAAACTTATGGTTCGAAAGTTAGAAGGGGGACACACTGTTTTTTACTTTTGGAGCGATTATTTCCGAAATTATTGATATTATCAAAAAATGATTGTAGTAAACTCCTATTTATTTTTGAATACCTATCCAACAACATATATCACACGTTAGGGTTGAAATTTAAAAAAAACGCTTTCTACTTTACATACAGGGGGGCTACCCTAATTAAACATTTTTTTCCAATTTTTATTTTACTACTTTGTCGGCGTGATTGATATACACATTGGTACCAAATTTCAGCTTTCTAGTGCTAACGGTCACAGAGATTAAGCGAGGACGGAACCCTAAAAAACGGCAAGAAATCACTTTTGTTTTATTAGAGTCCCAGTTAGATATGAATTCATTTTATTCTGTTTTTAGTCTATCGATACCAGAATTATGAATAACTGAAAGGGACATTTTTACGTTTTGGGTAAAAGGCCTTTACGTCCATAGTCGTAAGGGACACTTACAGTTTTGGTAAATGTCCCTTACGTTAATTTATACTTCTAGTATCGATATTTTGTTATTATAGCGGCAACAGAAATACATCATCTGTAATATTTCAACTATCTAGATATCACGGTTCATAGGATACGGCCTGGTAGACATACAGAACTCAAAAGTCAAAGTATTTAATTATCCGTGTGCTTTTTGGTGATACAGCAGGTCTTACAGCAAAATTTATGGAAACTCAAAAATCTACCCATTAGGCATACATATTAACAATATCAGAAATTAAAATTTATATGATTTAAAAATCATAAATTTCAAAATTGAGATAACAATTGAAATTAGAATACTTACTTATTATTACAAAAATTAAAAATACAATCAATCTCATACAATCAGTCAAGGTGTCAAGCATAAATTGTATAATTGTCGATTTTTACATTATATACCTACAGACAGACAGACGAACGAATTGCTGAGTCTTAGTAATAGGGTGCCGTTTTATCCTACTGAACCCAAAAGACATAGAAGTTTTGGCTACGTCATTAGTTACTATATCAGTTGTGTCTGACTTCGACTTACAAACGAATACAATGGATCCAGTATATGATTCTAAATCGTTATTCTAATCAACCCCGACAACATTTTTGAAGACAAAAAGAATTAACTACTTTTAATTAAAAATTAATTAATTAAAAAGTCATCGGGGTTGATAAAATCATTCTTCTAATTAATGCATATGACAGTTTTTATTTAAAGTGTACTTAATTCCTTTTTCCTCTAAAAATGTTACAATAACAATTAAAAAAACACTACGATATTTTTTTAAATTTATTATGAAAACGCCGATAAAATATTACATCACCGGGGGGTCCAGAAGCATGTACTGGATCCATGGTATTCGTTTGTGCGTCGATGTCTGACATACCCAGTATAAAAAAATATGATTGTATGCAATGACAAAAGGATTTACCTATTACTGACGAGTATAAATCGCCCCATCTTCCTGCTAGTGTAAGCAGCAAAAATTCAAACATTTCTGAAGTGTTTTGGTTTTTCTATTGTTTTTTGTTTAATACACAAATTGTACATGTCTTGTACCTTTTCAACATCGAGCAACAAGGGACTGCGAGAGCCTGAGTTAGTTTAAATCGTGAAGTAAACAATTATGTTTTTCTTTTTAATTTTGGACACTTATTATGAATTGTAACTTAATTTAATTGTATTATTCATCTATAATATTGTGTTTTGAGTAAAATTTGTTATTTTTTTATGGAAAAAAAATAATTTAAAAAAAAATTACCATTATAGTACAAAGCAGGCAGGACTCTTACAGGTGGTACAAAGTAAGAGCCTTTAGACGGGCTCTTCAAGCAGTTGCAGGTACCGTCCAGACGCCTTCCTTCACTAGCACAGCAGGGCTCTATCTCAGTCGTACAAACACTATGGACGTGAAAAGATGATTACAAGAAAAATGTAAAACGATTTAGGACACCATCATCATCAACTACCTAGCTTTTTCCAAACTATCTTGGCGTCGGCTTCCAGTTTAGTTGGATTTAGCTGAATACCAGTATTTTACGAGGAGCGGCTGCCTTTTTTTTTTTGTTTTTCGGGGTGGAGGTCCTCATGGATGTCCTCCGCCCTGGGGTAGGTGGAGGGGTCTGTCAGACTCTTACTGACTAAAAACACCCCGGTGTTCCCTCGTACACTTGCGTCAGGGGCTATGGGTGCAGTTTGACTTCCGCTGCCCCAGACAAGTGGTGACCCGATTCGTGAGGGTCTCGTCCCATATTGGAGAGCTGCTCTCTCATAGCTAAGAGAAGCGCGCGTGTGTCGTCCGCATAGCATGTAAGGTTCACCCCCGGTACGAGCTCACCCCTCAGTACCCAATCATATCCAAGGTTCCACAGGGGAGGGCCCAGAACGGAACCCTGTGGAACACCGCATGATATCTCACGCTGGCCTCTACCGTCGCGTCCTGTGTAGGTGACACTTCTACCTGTCAGATAGGCCGCAATAATGTGGCAGAGGTAGGGAGGTACCCGATGGTAACGTAACCCCTCCTTGATTCTAGTCCAGGGCAAGGTGTTAAACGCATTAGAGATGTCCAAAGATACCGCCAACATCACCTCGCCCCGAGACACTGCTTCGTCTGCCAGGTTTCTCACTTTCATTATGGCGTCAATGGTAGAGCGTCCATGCCGAAACCCAAACTGGCTATTGTCAAGGTTCGGTCCCTCATTGCACAAATGGCCGGTGAGGCGGGCCGCGATTATTCGTTCAAAAAGCTTTCCCACCTCGTCTAGCAGCATTATTGATTGATAAACAGACGGTGAGTCGGCAGGGCGTCCTGCTTTTCTAAGTAGTACTAAACGACCTGCTTTCCACTGAGTGGGAAACTGGCCCTGCTGAAGGCATGCGGAGAAAAGACCTCTCAACGGTGGCTCTAGTTCTTTGAGGGCAAGAACAAGAGCACGGCCAGGAATGCCATCGGGTCCCAGGAGCGGCTGCCTACCACAACACATTAACTGGGGTAACACGGTACTTCATAGCAAGCATGGAATCAGATTTACTAGATTTAGGACACGAACAAAAGGATTTATTAAAATATTTTGCTATATACCCAGATAGTGTAAAAAGGGTGTTAGTGACAACTAAACAAGAACTTCTCGAAAATATACCTAATACCATCAATACATTTTGATATTCATTTATGTATCTTGTTAAGGCGGGCGCGACGTTAGAATTATCCATACAAACGTAATACCAAAATCATTTGCAGTTTAAGCATATTTACACCATAATATGATGTTATTCGGATTCAGACAATAATTATCTAGGTTCCTACATCGTCTTTTTGTTGAAAAACTTACCCCAAACGAAATTTAAGCGAATTTAAATTTGCACTTTTTTACAGCGAAAATGTCATGTTTTTATTTTGTTTTTTCTATATTATAAACAACAATATTTCAAAATATCTCTTCGTAGGAACACAGATATTATTATCAAGTTATAAATACTTGAAACAATATTGGAAATACATTAATTTTTCATTCATCATTTTTGGTATTACGGAACATCTCCCAAATTTCAAATAGTTTGTATTGCTATCACAGCAAGCAACTGTCAGTGTGTGGATGATGACTTAACTCCAGTCAGTGTGTCCAAGAATTGTTTATACTATCTGGATTGATTCCATCAACCTCAAAAACGTATTTTATTTCGTCTCAACTCGAAATAGCGCGCGGTGTACGCAGGCCACTTAATGATCGGTTGATGAAAGGAGACAATTTCTTTTGTTTGGGGAATAGGCCCACTACAAATTGTGGCGTATAGCAATGAAATGCACGTTAGTTTATTGCTTATAATCTATAGATTACAGTGGTAATATTAGCAAAACTTTATGAAACCGGATTATAGTGAAATACGACAGTCAAAACATGACTCTCATAATAACTTAAAATCTCACAAGAGCTATTTGTCTTATGAGTGGATAGGTCTCCTTGGTATTTTAAGTCAAAATACTGCACTTTTCAATAATATATAGTATAAAACAAAGTCACGTCTACACTACGTGACAGATTTTGATGTGATTTACACGACTTGATAGACTTATTCATGAAAATGGATTAAATGATGAGATTCATTTCGAAATAGCGCGGTTTTTGCCGGCCAATACTGTAAATCTAAAATAATAAGGTGATGTGTTATAAGCTGGTTGGAAAAAAAAAACACATTACAGGTACATCACAAGAAATATTATTACTGTTTATCTCTTAAAAGCAGTATTTCATATAAAAAACCGGGCAAGTACGAGTCGGACTCGCGCACTGAGGGTTCCGTACTAACTTACCTATGAAAACAATTCTCGAATCGAGTCTTAAAGATTTTTCAAAAAAAAATCTTGTGACGTAAATACACATTTTCAGTTTTCAGACTTTATTCTATATTTGTGCTAAAATTACCATGCTTCGTACCATAATTTCAAGATTCTAGGTCAACGGGAAGTACCTTATGAATTTTGATTCCTTTGACAGTGTCGAAATGTACGTTTTTTTGCAACATAAACGGGCGTATCTTCTTTTCCCGTCAACTTAAAAGTTTGATATTTACACAGTTTCAAGGGAATGCGGACTTGAGTATACAGTTTTAATTTCAACTTGATACCTTTACGCGTTCTCGAGATAAAGGGTCTTGACAGACAGACAGACAGACAGACAGACGGACAACAAAGTGATCCTATAAGGGTTCCGTTTTTTCTTTTTGAGGTACGGAACCCTAAAAAGATGCAGGTGGCTCGTCCTCACCTTGACGCCGTGCCCAAGATAAATACCACACTATACCTACACATCACATGTGCACAGCAACCAACAGCGCGTCTGCCCACTTAACAATTACAACAGTATCCAGCAAGAGCAGCTCTATTGTTAGTAATTGATGGAGTGGTGTCAACTAATATATAAATATAATAACTTTTCCTACTTGTGTGCCTTGATTGTATCCTATCTTGTAGAAGATAATTATTTGGACCTTAATCATGGACAGGTACCTCGATTTTAAATTGTCCGGAGGCCCTGACATGCTCTCCATAGTATGAACGAGATTGTTTGATTTGATAAATTCCTAGAGAAAATAGAGTTAGGTCCTGGAATGACAATTGAGGAAAATCATCCAGCTCTGGAAGGTTGAAGGCTGCTGCTGGGTGTGAAAACTGGACCACAGAGTATCTGCAACGGGCTATTAATTACGTTTTGTTCCACGGTGATTTTGAAAATAAACCTAAAAACGCTCCTAACAAGCATTTTTTGCCGTAATACTATTTTACTATTATTTCATTATTCCGGTTATGTATCGATATAATTTTTGGTCAGTTAATTATAACAAGATGAACCCTTTTTTCATGTGCAATATCATTTATAAACGTTACCGTTTAACAGGGGGCCCAAAAAAAATTGTCTCCTTTACGTTTTAGCGTGAAAATTTACAGTGATGGACCTACGCCATTGGCATTTTATACCAGTCAACCTTTGAATAATACACAGAAAATAGCGGTAGGTGCAATGAAAGAGAAAAAGTAAATAAGTACAACGAAAAAACACACAAACTATGAATGTAAGCTTTTACCCGCGATTTTTAAGTCTAAAGTTTAAAATATGGGCTTTATTTATTATATTAATATAAAATATTAACTTACTCCAAAATGCCTCTCGATTTGTAATAAGCTATTAACTGTTTCGATGCTATTTTGCCGGTGTAGTAGTCAAAACGTAACGCGAAACTTAGGCGCAGACAAAATAATAGTATCATTAATCTTTTTAAAATCATTTTGGAATAATACAACGTTACTTTTCTTAAACGTTAATGCAGCGTTTAAGTTTACATTTACTTTAGCTCCTGACTTATATAGCTTTTTCACAATATTTATTTAAATTGCACTAAATAGAAACAGTTTTTATGCGCAGCTGTATACAATGCATTTATCATTGTATGCTGTTTAGTTTGCCCTATATCTTTTGAAAAACAGTTTTGTTTGAAAAATATTGTTTGACGTAATTAATTTATGTTGTTTTGAAATATTAAGTACCTAGCTGATTTTATGTTTGGTTTTTATTGTAATATTAAAAACAAAACTGTTTTGTTTTATGTTTTAAATGCGTAATTAGATATTCATTGATATAACTGTGCAAATAAAAAGTATGTAAAGGTACAACAATATAAAATGTGCTCTGTTGTACCTATCGTTGCTAGGACAGTGCTCACTCTGTTTACTTGGCTCACGCGTGTCTGTTGTATCTTAGCCCTCTGCCGTATTCTACAAATGTCTTCTTTTGTCATGTGTCCCAAGTGACATTGTTACTTACTAGTTTATAGAAAACCTAATAGTACTTTACTCTAGCTTGATATTGAACCCAGGACCTCACGTACCGTTAACCCTTGGACTACTATCGGGTCGGACACGGGTCAGTCATAATACAAGATTTTTTTTTTTTTTTAATATACCATAAACTAGTGCTTGACTGCAATCCCACCTGATGGTAAGCAGTGATGCAATCGTTGATGGTGAGGCGCACTAGTTTATTAAGAGCCTATTCACTCTAGTCTTGAAGATACCCAAATTATAATCGGACGGAAAGACCGCAGCAGGCAAATTGTTCCAATCCTTCGATGTACGCGGTATGAAGGACGAAGCAAACCGCTTTGTTCGGACCGTGCAGGTTTCGACAACGTAAGGATGGATACTCGCCGTACGACGGTTTGTCCGATGGTAAAAGCGAGATGGCGGAATTAACTCATGTAATTCCTACGCACACTCTCCGAAATGCATCCTGTAGAACACCGATAGGCTGGCTACCCTACGCCTGTGCTCTAGGCTTTGCAGATTGGATTTAACCAAATCAGGGTCTCCAATTAGCCTCTTCGCACGCCTTTCCACCGAGTCCAAAGCCGCTAGATGGCATTTTGCAGCGCCAGCCCATATGTGGCTGCAGTACTCCACACACGATCGGACCTGTGCTTTGTATAGCATAAGAAGCTGTCCCGGTGTGAAGTACCGCCGGACCTTTGCCAGAACGCCGAGTTTTTTTGCAGCCACTTTGGCTTTGGACTCAATGAACCGCCCAAAGTTAAGGTCTGAAGAAACTTCAACACCCAAAAGCTGAAGACGGTCGGCGCACTCCAGTGACACATTCCGGAAAGTAGGAGTCAAGGTGAACGGACTCCTTTTTGCAGTGACTAGACACGCTTGTGTTTTGGCAGCGTTGAATTCTACCAGATTGGCTTCACCCCATTTGGAGACTGCCTCGAGGGAGACATTCACACGCTCTACCATAGCCTCTCTTTCGGACTGGATTAGCTCCTTACTAGCCCGAGCACCCGGCAGTTATCTCTCTACAACTGTGCTGTCATCTGCATACCCATAGATACCGGGCATTAGCAGATCGTTGATATGCAGCAGAAAGAGAGTTGCAGAGAGAACAGACCCCTGAGGAACCCCGGCATTCGTTGTCATGGGTTCCGATGAACATCCATCGATAACGACTCGGAGAGACCGTTCACTCAGGAAATCTTTTACCCAGGTAATCAGACCAGGAGAAATGCCATACGCTGGAAGCTTACTCAAAAGGCTTGCGTGCCATACCCTGTCGAAGGCCTTCGAGGCGTCTAAGGAAACGGCAAGACCTTCCCCATTCTTCTCGAGGGCCTCGCCCCACAAGTGAGTGGCATACACTAGTAGGTCCCCAGTAGACCGATTGTGGCAAAACCCGTATTGTCGGTCACTGAGGAGATCGTTACCTTCCAGGTATGCCATGAGGCGCGAGTTCAATACACGCTCCATAATCTTGCAGAGTATGGAGGTTATTGAAATCGGCCGATAGTTGGCAGGATCGGCACGACTGCCCTTTTTTGGCACGGGTTGCACGTTGGCAAGCTTCCAGGACTTGGGCACTATTCCAGTCCTATATGAGAGGCGACACAAGCGTGTCAGAACAGGAGACAACTCGGGCGCACAAGCCTTGAGAACTATCGCTGGTACACCATCTGGGCCACTAGCTTTATTCACGTCTAGACGACACAGCGCTCTCAGAACCTCTTTATTCCTTATGCGAACTTCGGACATTGAAGAGTCGCAATGAGGCAAACTCGGTGGAGTAGCACTGCTAGTGTCAAGACGCGAATTATGGGCGAAGAGAGATGCAAAGAGACCTGCCTTCTCTCTCGCCGTATGAGCCAGTGTTCCGTCAGGTTTAACCAGCGGAGGCAGTGTGGGTCGACAGAAGTTCGCTTCGACCGATTTGGCAAGGGACCAGAATGCTCTGCTACCACATGGCTGTGCAGAGAGTTTTTTGCCAATATGAGTAATACGATCGAAGCGAGCCCTCCTTAGTGCCTTTTTGTAGGACTTGGCAGCATGGTTAAAGGCTCTCTTCTTTGAGCTCAGATCCGGAGCTTTACGATCACGAGCGTCCGCCCAGGCAAGAAACGCCGAATGCTTACGCTTTTCAGCTTCAGCACAATCGGCGTTGAACCATGGGTGAGCTGAGCCACCGACGGGTACGTCACTATAAGGAATGTAATACTCCATAGCTTGACGCACCACGTCGGATATAGCATCCGCACAGCTCGACGGATCTTCTGAAGAGAAGCAGACCTGCTGCCAAGGATAAGACGCAAAGAAATGTCGCATCTCATCCCAATCTGCTGATTTGTATCGCCACATTCGCCGCTCACCGCGAGAGTCGCAGTCAGGTGGGGAGAAGGTCGACACAGACTTCACCAGACAGTGATCTGAAGTTCCTATAGGCGAGGAGACTGTTACAATACACCTGTCCGGGTCGGTAGTCAGCAGAAGGTCCAGACAATTGGCGGTATGACCAACTACATCGGGCACCCTGGTCGCTTGCTTAACCAGCTGGGAAAGGCCCATCGCTACTGCAAAGTTTCGCGCTTCCCTCCCAGCGTGGTCGGTCCTCTGGTATGGGAAAAGCCAGTCTTGATGGCAGGCGTTAAAGTCCCCCAGAGCGACGAATTGCGCGTCAGGGTGTCGATGCAGAGCCATATCGGCAGCCTCACTGAGGTGGTCAAACAGCCGAGTTGTCTCCTCATCCCCGCTGTGCGATCGGTAGACACAGGCATAGACAATTTTGTCCATACCGGTGTCCACCAACAGCCATAAGGTGGATAGTGAAGGGTCTTCAAGATGACGGAGACGCTGACAGCAAATGTCATTACGGACGTACACACAGACCCCGGCACGCTGCAGGAAGTGATGCTCCAGTGAGTATCCCGGGTAGTTGAGGTACGCCGCATCTGGTGGACATCTGATCTGGGTCTCCGTCAAGAAAAGTAAGTGAGGCATGTCGGTCTCAAGATGGTGGTGAACCGCATTGAGATTTGAGTGCAGCCCTCGAATATTCGAGAGCTGCACTTGAAAAGAGAGGACGTGCCTCCGCTGTACAGACTTGCCTTTCTTTTTTGGACCTTTCATAGATTATTTTTTTTCCAATTCGGAGTGAATAGGATCGATGGAAGATGGCAGTTGAGTGAGGTGTTGCGATATTAGGCCCAACAACACGGTCAGCGTTGCTGCGCCAATGGAGGGTTGATATGGAGACTGCGGGGACGCCCGAACCCCCCCAGGGATCGCCATCGGGTCCTCTCGTCCGGTCGCCAACCGGCACGATGGGGCCACCCTAAGATTTTTCACAGATGGCGGGGCAGCCTTTCGTGTGTGGCTGGCACACAACTTGGGCCCCCAACTGTCTGCGGTCGGCCAGCGGAGTAACCGTGCTTCGGATCCCGCTACCCTCCATGATCAACCATCCGACACAACAACAAATAGCGCATCATACCCGGCGTACATCGCAACACAACTACTCAGACCCATCTTCCACCATACGGCTTCACCAGACATCAAGCCGGAACACGACGTATCGCTTGGCGGCAAGACTTTGCCTGGTGGGTGGTAACTTTAAGCCGGCAGCCGATGCAAGGCCTACCACCGAATTTACTGCTCGTTTAGCACTACCCAGGGGACACGTGTAGGGTGGTCAGAACTTAAGTAGAACCTACGGACGCGAGCAGTTCATCCCCCATAGATACCTGAAGTAGTTTGTTTTTTTACCGACAAATAACATCAACAACAATAACATCATAGATACCTGAAGTAGTTTGTTTTTTTACCGACAAATAACAAAATTGTTTTTATTATATGTACAAACTAGCTGTTGCCCGCGACTTCGTCCGCGTTAAGTTCGTTAAACTGCACAAAAGTAACCAATAATTCTACACTTGCGAATAATTCCGAAAGCATCCAATTCATTCATTTTACTTTCACATAAAACAGTTTAACTTCATTCCTTTTCTTAGTTGGGAAATAATCCAATGACTTCTCCCGCTCTTAGCTAACGCATCAGGGCGTGTCAGACTTTTACTGACCAAAACCCACTCCTATGTTCTTTCTTTGCCTTGCGTTCCAGGGCCCCAGGAATGCCTTTCAGAAGCGAACCCATGACCCCAGTAGGCTTGGCGACCCTGATGGTTCTCTATGATCTTGCTGACATCTCAATGAGGCACGCTTGGAACACTACCCGACGTCGACTCGGTCTCGGTGTAGATATTTGGTTACCGAACGGTCGGATGGCGCCCCATTGCTCGCCGTCCGCAAGTCCACTTCTACGGTGGCTGGAAATCGGGGTCTGGATCTTATTTCCTTAACGCTGGGGCGTGAAGGCCATTTCCTCATCCATGCGGCCGCCACCTTGGCTGGATTACTGCTTCTCAGAATGAGGCAACCGCCTGCCACTCCACTCTGCTCTGGACCAGGGCCCGGCGCGAGAGGTCGCTGCAACCGATGACCCCCACAAAGGGAGGACACGGTGGCGCACACGGTAGAGGTGTGCCCTGCTTGGGCGGAGCGCCGCCGTGTCTTTGTAGAGTCTATCGGCGGCGGCGACCTCTCTGGGCCTTGGTACAGACCATGGTCCAGAGCGAGGAGGGGTGGTGAGCGGTCGCCTCCTTCTGCGAAGCAGTAATGCTAGCGAAGGAGGCTGCCGACCGCGAGCGCCGCCGCCGAGATCCCGATCCCGATTTCTGACCACCGTAGGCGCGGGCTCGCGGACGGCGAGCAGCACGCCGTCCGGCAGTCTGGTAATAACCTGGACCGAGTCTAGTCGTCAACGGCGTGTTCTGTTCCACGCGCGCCTCAAGGAGATGTCAGCAAACTGTAGGGGCCCGGCAGGGCCAAAGCCTCTGGGGAACACGGAAAATCCGAAAGGTTCTCAACGTGCCCCCCAGATCGAAGGAACGAAGGGGAACGGGGTGGGGTTTAGTCAGTAAGAGTCTGAAACGCCCTCCCGCTCCGCCCAAGAGCGTGAGAAATCAGTCTGATGATTCTCCTTCCAAAAAAAGCACCACTAAGTAAGTATAAATAGCACTTACTTATGTAGGCTGAAAAAAAGTGCATAAAGTAGTTTTTAGTTGTCAAAATAAATGAATGGTCAGCACAAAGCTGATCCTGAAGTCAATAGAAGGTTTAGTATTTGCCTCTTTTTTATTTGAGATAGTTATCTAGCTCTAGGTGGAGCAAGTGGTCTTTTGCGGACTAAATTCCACCATGTTCCTTCAGTTGCTATTTACGTATCAGGGCCACTAACTTTTGCACGCCTCAGTTATTAGGTACTTCGGTATATTCTCTCTTTAAAGAGTAACTATATAGGCGTCATGGCGTTCTCACTATCTGCATTATGCAAGTACTAACCGAACATGAGTGTTTCGAGAGGTAAATATTTTGGATTCGGCGGGAAGAAAAGGCCAAGTCACCATTCTGCGGAACGCCCGGAAAACACGGCAGACGTTACGGTCGAAGTCTACTCCGCTAGGCGGAGCACCGCCATACTGTTTTGGCGTCAGAATCTGAATCCTAATGCCCTAGTTTGGGTCAATGTATGGGGCAAGACCTCCTCTTGCCCTGCCAATGGAATAAACCTGCTATCGTGAGAAAGACATCCTTAAGCCTCCTATTGTCGTGTAGACATTTCTTAGGTGTCATTAGTCACAAAGCGATTCCCGACGTTTTTAGTTATTGAAATTACTCGTTTATTTAGGCAAATTTTTTACTTGGGGTGATATTTGACTGATGCCTTAATACATCATACGGTGTTTTTTTTTCAACGGGTACTACTTTCTTTATCGAGAGTTAACTATGCAATTTATGAATTAAGTTAACTCTTGAGTGCGTGCATTTTTACTCAGCAGACTTCACATTATTGATGGTCAAACATGGTCAAACGCAACCTGTGGTGCGATTTAAAACGGGTACAGTTTGCAGAGAGGTAAAAAAACCCACCATGTTCCTTCAGATGCCCTTTGTAAACAATTTCTCAAATCAATTCTACCTACCTATACTATAATAGCACAATTTATAAGAAAGAGACTTCGCAACAGACCGTGCAGCAGGAATCGTAATATTTTAATTTCGCCATAACTTCAAAACCAAACGTCAAATTTTAATCATTCAAAGACCAAATATTATCTACATAAACTGTACTTAGTGATAAAATAATTTATTTTGATAAGGGTTAATAGCATGAGTAAAATAAATTCGTTTAAATGTAGTCCAAAAAAATTCAAGATTTTTAGATCAAAAAAATGGTTGTTGTGCCTCACTCGACCTAGATAGGTATAGTGTTTCGCGGACTTTTTAGTAGATATTTATAAGATCTACAATTAATTAGAACATTTTATGGTTCTATCTTTTACAGTTTAGGCAGCGTACGCAAAATAAATAACTTTTCTGGTTGATTTTTTACACCTAAACCTAAATATCTTACGGAACCCTATTTTTTTCAGAATAAAATTTAGCCTATGTTATTCGTGGATAATGTAGCTTTCGAATGGTGACATTATTTTTAAAATCGGTCCAGTAGTTTTTGAGCCTATTCATTACAATCAAACAAACAAAGTTTTCCTCTTTATAATATTAGTATAGATTAAGTACAAACATTACAAATATATATTTACACTAAATAAAATAAAATAAAAAATCCTAAAGAACTAACTAAAAGTAAACTAAAAAATGGTGTCGAAAAATACCTCCAAAAAAAATAACAAAAGTTTTAAGTTATAAAGTTTTTTTTTACAAAAAAAAAAACCGGCCAAATGCTAGTCGGACTCATGCAATGAGGGTACCGTGCATATGTACCTATGAAAATAGTTCAATTCCCGAATCGAGTGTCGAACATTCTTCCCAATCGCAAAAAAGCTATTTTTTTTGCAGCTTTGATATACCACAGATTTGATTAGATGGTTTTAATTTCAACTTAACACCTCAACGCGATCCCGAGGTAAAAGGTCTTGACAAACAGGTAGTTCGTCTACCTGTTTGTCCAAGGACTTGCCGTTTCCTAAGACGTCTTGAAGGCTTTTGACAGGGTATGGCACGCTAGCCTTTTGAGTGAGTTTCCAACGTACGGCATTCCTCCTGACCTGATTACCTGAGCATTAAACTTCCTAAGAGGACGGTCTCTCCGAGTTGTTGCCAATGAATACTCATCAGAATCCATGATGACAAATGTCGGGGTTCCTCAGGGGTCTGTTTTCTCTGAAACACTCTTCCTGCTGCAAAGAGATGCCCGGTATCTATGGGTCTGTAGATTTGTAGGCTTGTAGAACACAGTTGTAGAGAGATACCTGCTGGATACTCGGGCTAGTTTGGAGAAGCTAATCTATTCTGAACGAGAGGCTATGATAGAGCGTACAAACTCACTTTAAGCAGTCTCTAAATGGAGCAAAGCTTATCTGGTTTACTGTAAAACGAAGCCCATACTTGACATCCATACTTTGGCTCTGGCTCATGTACTATTTATTTTGTTTTTGATGTAACATTAGAGACAGTTTTTCCGTATAGAAATTAAAACCAAACGCCTTTAATTTTTTTTTTTTTTTTTTTTTTTTTTTTTAAATTGTATAAGCTAGTGTTTGACTGCGATCCCACCTGATGGTAAGCAGTGATGCAATCTTAGATGGTGAGGCGCACTAGTTTATTAAGAGCCTATTCACTCTAGCCTTGAAGACACCCAAATTATAATTGGACGGGAAGACCGCAGCAGGCAAACTATTCCAGTCCTTCGATGTGCGCGGTAGAAACGACGAAGCGAAGCGCTTAGTCCGGACCGTAGAGGTTTCCACAACAAAAGGATGGACATTCGCCGTACGACGGCTTGTCCGATGGAAAAAACGGGATGGCGGAATCAATTCGTGTAATTCCTGCGCACACTCTCCGAAATGCATCCTGTAGAATACCGAAAGGCTGGCTACCCTACGCCTGTGCGCAAGGCTTTGTAGGTTGGAGTTAACTAGATCTGGATCTCCAATTAGCCTCTTCGCACGCCTTTCCACTGAGTCCAAAGTTGCCAGGTGGCATTTTGCAGCTCCAGCCCATATGTGGCTGCAGTACTCCACACACGATCGGACCTGTGCTTTGTATAACATAAGAAGCTGTCCCGGTGTGAAGTACTGCCGGACCTTTGCAAGAACGCCGAGTTTCCTAGCAGCTACTTTAGCTTTGGACTCAATGAACCGCCCAAAGTTCAGGTCGGAGGAAATTTCAACTCCCAAGAGCTGAAGGCGATCGGTGCAGTCCAGGGATACATCCCGGAAAGCAGGAGCCAAGGTGAACGGGCTCCTTTTAGCGGTGAACAGACACGCTTGTGTTTTGGCGGCGTTGAATCCCACCAGATTGGCTTCGCCCCACTTGGAGACTGCCTGAAGTGAGTCATTCGCACGCTCTACCATAGCCTCTCTTTCGGACTGGATTAGCTCCTTACTAGCCCGAGTACTTGGCAGGTATCTCTCTACAACTGTGCTATCATCTGCATACCCATAGATACCGGGTATCAGCAGATCGTTGATGTGGAGCAGGAAGAGAGTTGCAGAGAGTACAGACCCCTGAGGAACTCCGGCATTAGTCATCATGGGCTCTGAAGAGCATCCGTCGACAACAACTCGGAGAGACCGTTCACTCAGGAAGTCTTTTATCCAGTTAATCAGGCCAGGGGAGATGCCGTACGCTGGGAGCTTACTTAAAAGGCAAGCGTGCCATACCCTGTCGAAGGCCTTCGAGACGTCTAAGGAGACTGCAAGTCCTTCCCCATTCTTCTCGAGGGCCTCGCCCCACAAGTGAGTGACATACACTAGAAGGTCCCCAGTAGACCGATTGCGGCGAAACCCGTACTGTCGGTCACTGAGGAGATCGTTACCTTCCAGGTATGTCAAGAGGCGCGAGTTCAACACACGCTCCATAATCTTGCAGAGTATGGAGGTTATCGAAATCGGCCGATAGTTGGTGGGATCGGCACGACTGCCCTTTTTGGGCACGGGCTGCACGTTAGCAAGCTTCCAGGACTTGGGCACTATACCAGTCCTATATGAGAGGCGATACAAGCGTGTCAGAACAGGAGACAACTCGGGCGCACATGCCTTGAGAACAATCGCTGGAATACCATCTGGTCCACTAGCTTTATTCACGTCTAGACGACACAGTGCTCTCAGAACTTCTTTGTTCCTTATACGGACCTCGGGCATCGAGGTGCCGCAGTGAGATAGAGTCGGTGGAGTAGAACTGCCAGTGTCAAGACGTGAATTGTTGGCGAAGAGAGATGCAAAGAGACCTGCTTTCTCTCTCGCCGTGTGAGCCAGTGTTCCATCTGGCCGAACCAGCGGAGGCAATGTGGGCCGACAGAAGTTCGCTTCGACCGACTTGGCAAGGGACCAGAACGCTCTGCTACCGGACGGTTGTGCAGAGAGCTTCTGGCCAATGTGGGAAATGCGATCGAAGCGGGCCTTCCTTAGTGCCTTTTTATAGGACTTGGCAGCATGGTTGAAGGCTCTCTTATTTGAGCTCAGGTCCGGAGCTTTGCGGTCACGAGCATCCACCCAGGCAAGAAATGCCGAGTGCTTTCGCTTTTCAGCTTCAGCACAATCGGCGTTGAACCATGGGCGAGCTGAGCTTCCGACGGGTACGTCACTATATGGGATGTAATACTCCATAGCTTGACGCACGACATCGGAAATTGCCTCCGCACAGCTCGACGGATTTTTCGAAGAGAAACAGACCTGCTGCCAAGGATAAGACGCAAAGAAGTGCCGCATCTCATCCCAATCTGCTGACTTGTAACGCCATATTCGCCGTTCCCCGCGTGAGTCGCAGTCAGGTGGCGAGAAGGACGTTACAGACTTCACCAGACAATGATCTGAAGTTCCAAGTGGTGAGGAAACTGTTACGACACATCTGTCCGGATCGGTTGTCAGCAGAAGGTCCAGACAATTGGCAGTATGACCAGCGATGTCAGGCACCCTTGTCGCTTGCTTTACCAACTGGGAGAGCCCCATCGAAACTGCAAAGTTTCGCGCCTCTCTCCCAGCGTGGTCAGTCCTCTGGTATGGGAAAAGCCAGTCCTGATGACAGGCGTTAAAGTCCCCCAGAGCAACGAACTGCGCATCAGGGTGCCGATGCAGGGCCGTATCGGCGGCTATACCAAGGTGGTCAAATAGCCGAGTTGTCTCCTGATCACCGCTATGCGAACGGTAGACACAGGCATAGACAATTTTGTCCATACCAGTGTCCACCATCATCCATAAGGTAGATAAATCAGGGTCTTCAAGGTGACGGAGACGCTGGCAGCAGATGTCATTGCGGACGTACACACAGACCCCGGCACGCTGCATGAAGTGATACTCCAATGAGTATCCCGGGTAGTTGAGGTACGCCGCATCTGACGGACATCTAATCTGCGTCTCCGTCAAGAAAAGCAAGTGAGGCTTGACAGTCTCGAGATGGTGATGGACCGCAAGGAGATTTGAGTGCAGCCCTCGAATATTCGAGAGATGCACTTGAAATGGGAGGTAGTGCATCCGCTGTCGACACTTGCCTTTCTTTTTGGTACCTTTCATAATGGGTTGGAGTGAATAGGAGTGGTGGAAAGTGGCAGTTGAGCGAGGTGATGCGATGCTTAACCCAATAATACAACCAGAGATGCAGCGCCAATGGAGGTTTGATCTGGAGACTGCGGGGACGCCCGAACCCCCCCAGGGATCGCCATCGGGACCTCCCATCCGGTCGCCAGCCGGCACGATGGGGCCACCCTGGGATTTTTCGCAGCTGGCGGGGCAGCCTTTCGTGTGTGGCTGGCACACTACTTGGGCCCCCAACTATCTGCGGTCGGCCAGCGGAAAACCGTGCTTCGGATCCCGCTACCCTCCACGACCAAACATCCGACACAACAACACTGGTGCATCATATCCGGTATACACCGCATCACAACTGCTCAGACCCATCCTCCACCGTACGGCTTCACCAGACATCATGCCGGAACACGACGAATCGTTTGGCGGAATGGCTTTGTCTGGCGGGTGGTAACCTTTTAAGCCGGCAGCCGATACAATGGCCTACCACCGGATAAAATTGCTAATAATCATTTAGCAATTAAAGGAGTTTAGTTTGGATTTCTATTCCATTCAATTTCTATAACCACCGAGCACTTTTAACTTCATGAAGTTTAAATTTTTATCAGTTATTCTCATGAGAATAACTAACTAAAATTTTGGTCTTAGCGACCTTAGTCTTTTCTTTTAAACTTTCTTTTAAGTTGATCAGTAGTGGCACTTATATAATACTAGCTGTGGCCGCGACTTCGTCCGCGTGGAATAGTTATTTTGGGCATCATTTATTTTGGCGAACAACCTCCTCAGCTTTATAAATTATAGCTGTTACCCACGACTTTGTCCGCGTCATTTTCCGTTTTTATTTGAGACAATTCAGTTTTTAAAAGAACATATTTATTTTAAAGTAATCCTGTGTAAATTATATTTTTAGTTTTATTTTTTAGTGGCAGAAGAACATATTGGTTTTCTCCACAACCTGGTCTTGACAACGCGACATACAGTTGGCCGTGTGAAAAGCAGTCTTGACGTAAATCAATTCCTACGTGTTTAAATGTTTGCCCCTGTGATTTATTAATTGTAACGGCGAAAGATAGTTTAACGGGAAATTGAATTCTTTTGAATTCATTTGGAATCACTCGATTCCCGATCGCGGTTAGCCAAAGTTCAGGAATTCTGTGAGCCTTTAGGCGTTTAACGTTTACGTTGAGAACGTTCAGCGCTTGATTCCCGCAGTCGGTTCACCAAAGTTCGAGAACTTTGTGAAGCTAAACGTTGAGAACGTTCAGCGCTTGATTCCCGCAGTCGGTTCACCAAAGTTCGAGAACTTTGTGAAGCTAAACGTTGAGAACGTTCAGCGCTTGATTCCCGCAGTCGGTTCACCGAAGTTCGAGAACTCTGTGAGGCTAAACGTTGAAAACGTTCAGCGCTTGATTCCCGCAGTCGGTTCACCAAAGTTCGAGAACTCTGTGAGGCTAAACGTAAAACCTAACCTAATAAGAATATTTATGTAGATAACACCTATTGTATTATACTATATACATCAAAACTTAAAAAAAAAGTGTTAATAATTGAGAAATACAAACAAAATATTATCCTAAAAACTAAATGAAATAGTATAATCCCCAACCAGTCCTATGAGACCGCGCTGCTATTGTTTTACTATTGTGTCTCGTTTCGCGGGTATGTGATAGATTAATCTATTCTTAGGGATTCAAACCTTAAAAAGTATTATTACACGATGATTTATATCGCAAAAACAAATAACGCTGCATACAACCATTCCGAAGGGAGCCGACCACGCGTCTGAGCCGCGCGGCACGGTACCTCCATAGACATACACTGTCGTAGACATTTTTTTAGATCAATTCAAGAGAAATAATTCTTTCATACATATATTTTTGATATCTTCAACCGTTTTTGCAGCGCACGCAACGGAAGCTCTCAAGGATGAATAATTTTCCCCGTTTTTTTTTCACATTTTCCATTATTTCTTCGCTCCTAATAGTTGCAGCGTGATGTTATATAGCCTAAAGCCTTCCTCAATAAATGGTCTATTCAACACAAAAATCATTTTTCAATTCGAACCAGTAGTTCCTGAGATTAGCGCGTTCAAACAAACAAACACACAAACTTTTCTGCTTTATAATATTAGTATAGATTCTGACCGATTTTTCGTAGGCCGTGTGCGTTGCACTATATCAGTGTGTTCTATGTTTTACCTATAAAAATCGTTCACCAATTGTCGGTTGTGGGCGGGCAGCGAAACATCGCGATTCAGAAAAATGACGTTACACGCCAACGCCATCTATCGAATATCTATGTTCAATAAGTTATTGCACGCAGTTGTTCTCTATGTTTGATAGATGGCGCTGTTTTAAAATTTTACTTCGAAAAGACTATTATAATTTTATAGCTGAACCCCGCGGTTTCACCCGCATTTTTGCTTACTGCTCCGCTCCTATTAGTCTTCGCGTAATGTTATATAGCCTATAACCTTCCTGAATAAATGGGCTATCTAACAGTAAAATAATTTTTCAGATCGGACCAGTAGATCCTGAGATTAGCGCGTTCAAACAAACAAACAAACAAACAAACAAACAAACAAACAAACTCTTCCGCTTTATAATATTAGTATAGATTTGCTACATCGCTTTATTAGCTTTTTTTAACCCAGCTTGGGATATCTGATTTTTCCTGCACAGTAGAAGTAAATTTTGTAGTAACATACTGGATAGTGAATTCCATTGGATAGTTTTTTACAGGCGCGACAATTTAAATTTAATTTATGATTGGAGTGCAATATTAGGGTGAGTCACGAAAAACTGGTCAGATTTGGAAATGGGAATCAATAAAAAGAATAATAAACTGATATATTATAATTTTTATTCCAAACTGTTTTATAAATGCAAAAATAAAAAAAACACAAGTTTAAATAAGACTGCGCAAAAGCAAAACAAAAGAAACAATTAATTAATGGGCTTCTCCACTCAAGCAAAAATTTAAAGTATGGTCGAGTAAACACAACATTAGCTATAAAGGTGGACCACTATAAAACTTTTGAATATTTTCAAACATAACTTTCAATTTAGATCTTCAGCACATTTATAAATGCTTCTCTATCTGAACATTTCAATTTTAGACACAGAGAAAAACATGCAAGCGATCTTTGGATAAGGGAGCGCCTGAAGAAAAAAAGAACTTGTAGTTTTTTATTTATTTAAACAAAATAATAATTTTAACAAAAAACATTTTCAAAATTATAATATCTAGCTGCAACAGCTAGAATAAAACGGACCATCAATTCATCATAACATTGCCAAATATTTATCATTTCCATATATTTTCTCAATTAATCTGCGTATTAAAGATTTATATCTGGTTATTTGGGGATTCGGGATCACTTCAGGTATAGGGTCTTCCTCACAAATTTCTAAAGAATTGGTGTCTGTTTCAGTCGTTAATACAGTAGAAGTGTCTACTTCAGTACTAGTCATAGTAGATGAGTTTGCTTCAGTAGTTACTACCGAAGTGGAATCTGTTTCAGTAGTTATTACAGATGTGGTGTCTGTTTCGGTACTAGTCTCTAAATTGAAGTCTGCTTCAGAACTGGTCTCTGGATAGTAATCTCCTTCACTAGTTACCTCCGAAGTAATACCTGATTCAGTACTTGTCTCAGAAACAAAGTCTGTCTCAGTACTGAGCAACGGAGTAGTGTCTGCTTCGGTACTTACTTCGGGAGTTAAGTCCGCTACGGTACCTGTCTCAGGAGCAAAGTATTTCTCAGTTGTTAGCAATGGAGTGGTCTCTGATTCAGTACTTGCCTCTGGATACGAGTTATCTTCAATAGCCGACTTCGACGAAGTGATCTCTGTTTCAGTGCTTGCCTCTGGAGCAAAGTAACCTTCAGTTGTTTGGACCGGAGTGGTCTCTGTTGCAGTGCTAGTCTCTGGAGCAAAGTAAGCTTCAGTTGTTTGGACCGGAGTGGTCTCTGTTTCAGTGCTTGCCTGTGGAACAAAGTCTGATTCAATTGTTTCCGCTGGAGTGGTCTCTGTGGTTTGGACCGGAGTGGTCTCTGTTTCAGTGCTTGCCTCTGGAGCAAAGTAAGCTTCAGTTGTTTGGACCGGAGTGGTCTCTGTTTTAGTGCTTGCCTCTGGAACAAAGTCTGATTCACTTGTTTGCGTTGGAGTGGTCTCTGTTTCAGTGTTTACCTCTGGAACAATGTAAGCTTCAGTTGTTTGGACCGGAGTGGTCTCGGTTTCAGTGCTTGCCTCTGGAACAAAGTCTGATTCACTTGTTTGCGTTGGAGTGGTCTCTGTTGTTACCGCCGGAGTGGTCTCTGTTTCAGTGCTTGCCTCTGGAGAAACGTAAGTTTCAGTTGTTTGAACCGATGTGGTCTCTGTTTCCGTGCTTGTTTTTGGAGCATAGTCTGATTCACTTGTTTGCGCTGAAGTGGTCTCTGTTGTTACCGCCGGAGTGGTCTCTGTTTCAGTGCTTGCCTCTGGAGAAACGTAAGTTTCAGTTGTTTGAACCGATGTGGTCTCTGTTTCCGTGCTTGTTTCTGGAGCATAGTCTGATTCACTCGTTTGCGTTGGAGTGGTCTCTGTCGTTGGGACCGTAGTGGTCTCTGTTTCAGTGCTTGCCTCTGGAACATAATCTGATTCACTTGTTTGCGCTGCAGTGGTCTCTGTCGTTTGGACCGGAGTGGTCTCTGTTTCAGTGCTTGCCTCTGGAACATAATCTGATTCACCTGTTTGCGCTGAAGTGGTCTCTGTTGTTACTGCCGGAGTGGTCTCTGTTTCAGTGCTTACCTCTGGAGCAAAGTAAGCTTCAGTTGTTTGGACCGGAAGGGTCTCTGTTTCAGTGCTTGCCTCTGGAACAAAGTCTGATTCACTTGTTTTCGCTGGAGCGGTTTCTGTTGATACCGCCGGAGTAGTCTCTGTTTCAGTGCTTGCCTCTGGAGCAAAGTAAGCTTCAGTTGTTTGGACCGGAGTGGTCTCTGTTTCAGTGCTTGCCTCTGGAGCTAAGTAAGCTTCAGTTGTTTGAACCGGAGTGGTCTCTGTTTCCGTGCTTGTTTCTGGAGCATAGTCTGATTCACTCGTTTGCGTTGGAGTGGTCTCTGTCGTTGGGACCGTAGTGGTCTCTGTTTCAGTGCTTGCCTCTGGAACATAATCTGATTCACTTGTTTGCATTGGAGTGGTCTCTGTCGTTGGAACCGTAGTGGTCTCTGTTTCAGTGCTTGCCTCTGGAACATAATCTGATTCACTTGTTTGCGCTGGAGTGGTCTCTGTTGATACCGCCGGAGTAGTCTCTGTTTCAGTGCTTGCTTTTGGAGCAAGGTAAGCTTCAGTTGTTTGGACTGGAGTGGTCTCTGTTTCCGTGCTTGTTTCTGAAGCATAGTCTGATTCACCTGTTTGCGCTGAAGTGGTCTCTGTTGTTACCGCCGGAGTGGTCTCTGTTGTTACTGCCGGAGTGGTCTCTGTATCAGTGCTTGCCTCTGGAGTAAAGTAAGCTTCAGTTGTTTGGACCGGAGTGGTCTCTGTTTCAGTGCTTGCCTCTGGAACAAAGTCTGATTCACTTGTTTGCGCTGGAGTGGTTTCTGTTGATACCGCTGGAGTGATCTCTGTTTCAGTGCTTGCCTGTGGAGCAAAGTAACCTTCAGTTGTTTGGACCGGAGTGGTCTCTGTTTCAGTGCTTGCCTCTGGAACATAATCTGATTCACTTGTTTGCGCTGGAGTGGTCTCTGTTGATACCGCTGGAGTGATCTCTGTTTCAGTGCTTGCCTGTGGAGCAAAGTAACCTTCAGTTGTTTGGACCGGAGTGGTCTCTGTTTCAGTGCTTGCCTCTGGAACATACTCTGATTCACTTGTTTGCGCTGGAGTGGTCTCTGTCGTTTGGACCGGAGTAGTCTCTGTTTCAGTGCTTGCCTCTGGAACATAATCTGATTCACTAGTTTGCGCTGGAGTGGTCTCTGTCGTTTGGACCGAAGTAGTCTCTGTTTCAGTGCTTGCCTCTGGAACATAATCTGATTCACTTGTTTGCGCTGGAGTGGTCTTTGTCGTTTGGACCGGAGTAGTCCCTGTTTCAGTGCTTGCCTCTGGAACATAATCTGATTCATTTGTTTGCGCTGGAGTGGTCTCTGTTGTTTGGACCGGAGTGGTCTTTGTTTCAGTGCTTGCCTCCGGAGCAAAGTAAGCTTCAGTTGTTTGAACCGGAGTGGTCTCTGTTTCCGTGCTTGTTTCTGGAGCATAGTCTGATTCACTTGTTTGTGCTGGAGTGTTCTCTGTCGTTTGGACCGGAGTGGTCTCTGTTTCAGTGCTTGCCTCTGGAGCTAAGTAAGCTTCAGTTGTTTGAACCGGAGTGGTCTCTGTTTCCGTGCTTGCCTCTGGAACATAATCTGATTCACTTGTTTGCGCTGGAGTGGTCTCTGTCGTTTGGACTGGAGTGGTCTCTGTTTCAGTGCTTGCCTCTGGAACATAATCTGATTCACTTGTTTGCGCTGGAGTGGTCTCTGTTTCAGTGCTTGCTTCTGGAGCAAGGTAAGCTTCAGTTGTTTGGACTGGAGTGGTCTCTGTTTCAGTGCTTGCCTCTGAAGAAACGTTAGTTTCAGTTGTTTGGACCGGAGTGGTCTCTGTTTCCGTGCTTGTTTCTGAAGCATAGTCTGATTCACCTGTTTGCGCTGAAGTGGTCTCTGTTGTTACCGCCGGAGTGGTCTCTGTTGTTACTGCCGGAGTGGTCTCTGTTTCAGTGCTTGCCTCTGGAGCAAAGTAAGCTTCAGTTGTTTGGACCGGAGTGGTCTCTGTTTCAGTGCTTGCCTCTGGAACAAAGTCTGATTCACTTGTTTGCGCTGGAGCGGTTTCTGTTGATACCGCCGGAGTAGTCTCTGTTTCAGTGCTTGCCTCTGGAGCAAAGTAAGCTTCAGTTGTTTGGACCGGAGTGGTCTCTGTTTCAGTGCTTGCCTCTGAAACAACGTCTGATTCACTTGTTTCCGCTGGAGTGGTCTTTGTTGATACCGCTGGAGTGGTCTCTGTTTCAGTGCTTGCCTGTGGAGCAAAGTAACCTTCAGTCGTTTGGACTGGAGTGGTCTCTGTTTCAGTGCTTGCCTCTGGAGCAAAGTAAGCTTCAGTTGTTTGGACCGGAGTGGTCTCTGTTTCAGTGCTTGCCTCTGGAACATAATCTGATTCACTTGTTTGCGCTGGAGTGGTCTCTGTCGTTTGGACCGGAGTGGTCTCTGTTTCAGTGCTTGCCTCTGGAACATAATCTGATTCACTTGTTTGCGCTGGAGTGGTCTCTGTTGTTTGGACCGGAGTGGTCTCTGTTTCAGTGCTTGCCTCTGGAGCAAAGTAAGCTTCAGTTGTTTGAACCGGAGTGGTCTCTGTTTCCGTGCTTGTTTCTGGAGCATAGTCTGATTCACTTGTTTGCGCTGGAGTGATCTTTGTCGTTTGGACCGGAGTAGTCTCTGTTTCAGTGCTTGCTTCTGGAGCTAAGTAAGCTTCAGTTGTTTGGATCGGAGTGGTCTCTGTTTCAGTGCTTGCCTCTGGAACATAATCTGATTCACTTGTTTGCGCTGGAGTGGTCTCTGTCGTTTGAACCGGAGTGGTCTCTGTTTCAGTGCTTGCCTCTGGAACAAAATCTGATTCACTTGTTTGCGCTGGAGTGGTCTCTGTCGTTTGGATCGGAGTGGTCTCTATATCAGTGTTTGGCTCTGGAACATAGTCTGATTCACTTGTTTGCGCTTGAGTGGTCTCTGTTGCAGTACTAGTCTCTGGAGCAAAGTAAGCTTCAGTCGTTTGGACCGGAGTGGTCTCTGTTTTAGTGCTTGCCTCTGGAGCAAAGTAAGCTTCAGTTGTTTGGATCGGAGTGGTCTCTGTTTCAGTGCTTGCCTCTGGAACATAATCTGATTCACTTGTTTGCGCTGGAGTGGTCTCTGTTGTTTGGACCGGAGTGGTCTCTGTTTCAGTGCTTGCCTCTGAAGAAACGTCAGTTTCAGTTGTTTGGACCGGAGTGGTCTCTGTTTCCGTGCTTGTTTCTGGAGCATAGTCTGATTCACTTGTTTGTGCTGGAGTGTTCTCTGTCGTTGGGACCGTCGTGGTCTCTGTTTCAGTGCTTGCCTCTGGAACATAATCTGATTCACTTGTTTGCGCTGGAGTGGTCTCTGTCGTTTGAACCGGAGTGGTCTCTGTTTCAGTGCTAGCCTCTGGAACATAATCTGATTCACTTGTTTGCGCTGGAGTGGTCTCTGTCGTTTGGACTGGAGTGGTCTCTGTTTCAGTGCTAGCCTCTGGAACATAATCTGATTCACTTGTTTGCGCTGGAGTGGTCTCTGTTTCAGTGCTTGCTTCTGGAGCAAGGTAAGCTTCAGTTGTTTGGACTGGAGTGGTCTCTGTTTCAGTGCTTGCCTCTGAAGAAACGTTAGTTTCAGTTGTTTGGACCGGAGTGGTCTCTGTGTCCGTGCTTGTTTCTGAAGCATAGTCTGATTCACCTGTTTGCGCTGAAGTGGTCTCTGTTGTTACCGCCGGAGTGGTCTCTGTTGTTACTGCCGGAGTGGTCTCTGTTTCAGTGCTTGCCTCTGGAGCAAAGTAAGCTTCAGTTGTTTGGACCGGAATGGTCTCTGTTTCAATGCTTGCCTCTGGAACAAAGTCTGATTCACTTTTTTGCGCTGGAGCGGTTTCTGTTGATACCGCCGGAGTAGTCTCTGTTTCAGTGCTTGCCTCTGGAGCAAAGTAAGCTTCAGTTGTTTGGACTGGAGTAGTCTCTGTTTCAGTGCTTGCCTCTGGAGCAAAGTAAGCTTCAGTTGTTTGAACCGGAGTGGTCTCTGTTTCAGTGCTTGCCTCTGGAACATAATCTGATTCACTTGTTTGCGCTGGAGTGGTCTCTGTCGTTTGGACCGGAGTGGTCTCTGTTTCAGTGCTTGCCTCTGGAACATAATCTGATTCACTTGTTTGCGCTGGAGTGGTCTCTGTTGTTTGGACCGGAGTGGTCTCTGTTTCAGTGCTTGCCTCTGGAGCAAAGTAAGCTTCAGTTGTTTGAACCGGAGTGGTCTCTGTTTCCGTGCTTGTTTCTGGAGCATAGTCTGATTCACTTGTTTGCGCTGGAGTGATCTTTGTCGTTTGGACCGGAGTAGTCTCTGTTTCAGTGCTTGCTTCTGGAGCTAAGTAAGCTTCAGTTGTTTGGATCGGAGTGGTCTCTGTTTCAGTGCTTGCCTCTGGAACATAATCTGATTCACTTGTTTGCGCTGGAGTGGTCTCTGTCGTTTGAACCGGAGTGGTCTCTGTTTCAGTGCTTGCCTCTGGAACAAAATCTGATTCACTTGTTTGCGCTGGAGTGGTCTCTGTCGTTTGGATCGGAGTGGTCTCTATATCAGTGTTTGTCTCTGGAACATAGTCTGATTCACTTGTTTGCGCTTGAGTGGTCTCTGTTGCAGTACTAGTCTCTGGAGCAAAGTAAGCTTCAGTCGTTTGGACCGGAGTGGTCTCTGTTTTAGTGCTTGCCTCTGGAGCAAAGTAAGCTTCAGTTGTTTGGATCGGAGTGGTCTCTGTTTCAGTGCTTGCCTCTGGAACATAATCTGATTCACTTGTTTGCGCTGGAGTGGTCTCTGTTGTTTGGACCGGAGTGGTCTCTGTTTCAGTGCTTGCCTCTGAAGAAACGTCAGTTTCAGTTGTTTGGACCGGAGTGGTCTCTGTTTCCGTGCTTGTTTCTGGAGCATAGTCTGATTCACTTGTTTGTGCTGGAGTGTTCTCTGTCGTTGGGACCGTCGTGGTCTCTGTTTCAGTGCTTGCCTCTGGAACATAATCTGATTCACTTGTTTGCGCTGGAGTGGTCTCTGTCGTTTGGACTGGAGTGGTCTCTGTTTCAGTGCTAGCCTCTGGAACATAATCTGATTCACTTGTTTGCGCTGGAGTGGTCTCTGTCGTTTGGACTGGAGTGGTCTCTGTTTCAGTGCTAGCCTCTGGAACATAATCTGATTCACTTGTTTGCGCTGGAGTGGTCTCTGTTTCAGTGCTTGCTTCTGGAGCAAGGTAAGCTTCAGTTGTTTGGACTGGAGTGGTCTCTGTTTCAGTGCTTGCCTCTGAAGAAACGTTAGTTTCAGTTGTTTGGACCGGAGTGGTCTCTGTGTCCGTGCTTGTTTCTGAAGCATAGTCTGATTCACCTGTTTGCGCTGAAGTGGTCTCTGTTGTTACCGCCGGAGTGGTCTCTGTTGTTACTGCCGGAGTGGTCTCTGTTTCAGTGCTTGCCTCTGGAGCAAAGTAAGCTTCAGTTGTTTGGACCGGAATGGTCTCTGTTTCAATGCTTGCCTCTGGAACAAAGTCTGATTCACTTTTTTGCGCTGGAGCGGTTTCTGTTGATACCGCCGGAGTAGTCTCTGTTTCAGTGCTTGCCTCTGGAGCAAAGTAAGCTTCAGTTGTTTGGACTGGAGTAGTCTCTGTTTCAGTGCTTGCCTCTGGAGCAAAGTAAGCTTCAGTTGTTTGGACCGGAGTGGTCTCTGTTTCAGTGCTTGCCTCTGGAACATAATCTGATTCACTTGTTTGCGCTGGAGTGGTCTCTGTCGTTTGGACCGGAGTGGTCTCTGTTTCAGTGCTTGCCTCTGGAACATAATCTGATTCACTTGTTTGCGCTGGAGTGGTCTCTGTTGTTTGGACCGGAGTGGTCTCTGTTTCAGTGCTTGCCTCTGGAGCAAAGTAAGCTTCAGTTGTTTGAACCGGAGTGGTCTCTGTTTCCGTGCTTGTTTCTGGAGCATAGTCTGATTCACTTGTTTGCGCTGGAGTGATCTCTGTCGTTTGGACCGGAGTAGTCTCTGTTTCAGTGCTTGCTTCTGGAGCTAAGTAAGCTTCAGTTGTTTGGATCGGAGTGGTCTCTGTTTCAGTGCTTGCCTCTGGAACATAATCTGATTCACTTGTTTGCGCTGGAGTGGTCTCTGTCGTTTGAACCGGAGTGGTCTCTGTTTCAGTGCTTGCCTCTGGAACAAAATCTGATTCACTTGTTTGCGCTGGAGTGGTCTCTGTCGTTTGGATCGGAGTGGTCTCTATATCAGTGCTTGTCTCTGGAACATAGTCTGATTCACTTGTTTGCGCTTGAGTGGTCTCTGTTGCAGTACTAGTCTCTGGAGCAAAGTAAGCTTCAGTCGTTTGGACCGGAGTGGTCTCTGTTTTAGTGCTTGCCTCTGGAGCAAAGTAAGCTTCAGTTGTTTGGATCGGAGTGGTCTCTGTTTCAGTGCTTGCCTCCGAAGAAACGTCAGTTTTAGTTGTTTGGACCGGAGTGGTCTCTGTTTCCGTGCTTGTTTCTGAAGCATAGTCTGATTCACCTGTTTGCGCTGAAGTGGTCTCAGTTGTTACCGCCGGAGTGGTCTCTGTTGTTACTGCCGGAGTGGTCTCTGTTTCAGTGCTTGCCTCTGGAGCAAAGTAAGCTTCAGTTGTTTGGACTGGAGTGGTCTCTGTTTCAGTGCTTGCCTCTGGAACAACGTCTGATTCACTTGTTTCCGCTGGAGTGGTCTCTGTTGATACCGCTGGAGTGATCTCTGTTTCAGTGCTTGCTTCTGGAACATAATCGGATTCACTTGTTTGCGCTGGAGTGGTCTCTGTCGTTTGGACCGGAGTGGTCTCGGTTTCAGTGCTTGCTTCTGGAACATAATCTGATTCACTAGTTTGCGCTGGAGTGGTCTCTGTTGCTACTGCCGGAGTGGTCTCTGTTGCAGTGCTTGCCTCTGGAACATAGTCTGATTCACTTGTTTGCACTGGAGTGGTCTCTGTCGTTTGGACCGAAGTGGTTTCTGTTTCAATGCTTGCCTCTGGAACATAGTCTGATTCACTTGTTTGCGCTGGAGTGGTCTCTGTTGCAGAGCTAGTCTCTGGAGCAAAGTAAACTTCAGTAGATTGAACCGGAGTGGTCTCTGAGTCAGTGCTTGCCTTTGGAGCAAAGTAAACTTCAGTTGTTTGGACCGTAGTGGTCTCTGTTTCAGTGCTTGTCTCTGGAACAAAGTCTGATTCACTTGTTTGCGCTGAAGTGGTCTCTGTAGTTACCGCTGGAGTGGTCTCTGTTTCAGTGCTTACCTCTGGAGCAAGGTAAGCTTCAGTTGTTTGAACCGGTGTGGGTTCAGCTTCAGAACTTGTCTCTGTGACCATCTCTGTATCACTTGTTAGCTCCGGGGTGGTGTTTGTTTCTGTGTTTTCGTCGAGAGAGAAATCTGCTTCAGAACTTGGCAACGGAGTGGTTTCTGCTACTGAACTAGACCTTGGAACCAAGTTTGTATCACGTATTTGCACTGGAGTGGTCTGTGTTTCAGTGCTTGTCTCGGGTAGAATATCTGTTTCACTTGTTTGCGCTTGAGTGGTGTACACTTCTGTAGTTCCCTCGAAAGAGAAGTTTGCTTCAGAATTTGGCAACAAAGTCGTTTCTGCTTCAGAACTAGACTTTGGAACAAAATCTGTTTCACTTGTTCGCACCGGAGTGGTCTCTGAAGATAAACCTTCCGAAACTAAACCTAAAGAGTAAGGTGCGTCAGAACTTATCATCGGAGTAATGTCTGCTGCTGTCGTTTCTACGGTATTCGTATCCGCTTCAGTAGTTACAACGATACTGGAATCTGTTTCAGAGTTTATCCCTTGAGTGGTACTTGCATCAGTGCTCGTCTCTTGATGGTAGTTTTCTTCTTCATGGAAGCTCTCTTCCGTAGTTACCACAGGAGTGGTCTCGGTCTCAGTACTGGTCTCTAGATGGGAGATTTCTTCAGTAGTTACCACAGAAGTGGTCTCAATCTCAGTACTGGTCTCTAGATGATAGTTTTCTTCTTCATGGAAGTTCTCTTCAGTAGTTACCAAAGGAGTGGTCTCTGTCCCAGTACTGGTCTCTACATGGGAGATTTCTTCAGAAGTTACCACAGGAGTGGTCTCTGTCGCAGTACTGGTCTCTGGATGATAGTTTTCTTCCTCATGGAAGCTCTCTTCAGTAGTTACCACAAGAGTGGTTTCTGTCTCAGTACTGGTCTCTACATGGGAGATTTCTTCAGTAGTTACCACAGGAGTGGTCTCTGTCTCAGTACTGGTTTCTGGATGATAGTTTTCTTCCTCATAGAAGCTCTCTTCAGAAGTTACCACAGGAGTGGTCTCTGTCTCAGCACTGGTCTCTTGATGATAGTTTTCTTCCTCATGAAAGCTCTCTTCAGTAGTTACCACAGAAGTGGTCTCTGTCGCAGTACTGGTCTCTTGATGGTAGTTTTCTTCCTCATGGAAGCTCTCTTCAGTAGTTACCGCTGGAGTGGTCTCGGTCCAAGTACTGGTCTCTACATGGGAGATTTCTTCAGTAGTTACAACAGGGGTGGTCTCGGTCTCAGTACTGGTCTCTTGATGATAGTTTTCTTCCTCATGGAAGCTCTCTTCAGTAGTTACCACTGGAGTGGTCTCTGTCTCAGTACTGGTCTCTACATGGGAGATTTCTTCAGTAGTTACCACAGGAGTGGTCTCTGTCTCAGTACTGGTTTCTGGATGATAGTTTTCTTCCTCATGGAAGCTCTCTTCAGTAGTTACCGCTGGAGTGGTCTCGGTCCAAGTACTGGTCTCTACATGGGAGATTTCTTCAGTAGTTACAACAGGGGTGGTCTCGGTCTCAGTACTGGTCTCTTGATGATAGTTATCTTCCTCATGGAAGCTCTCTTCAGTAGTTACCACTGGAGTGGTCTCTGTCTCAGTACTGGTCTCTACATGGGAGATTTCTTCAGTAGTTACCACAGGAGTGGTCTCTGTCTCAGTACTGGTCTCTTGATGATAGTTTTCTTCCTCATGGAAGCTCTCTTCAGTAGTTACCACTGGAGTGGTCTCTGTCTCAGTACTGGTCTCTACATGGGAGATTTCTTCAGTAGTTACCACAGGAGTGGTCTCTGTCTCAGTACTGGTCTCTTGATGATAGTTTTCTTCCTCATGGAAGTTCTCTTCAGTAGTTACCGCTGGAGTGGTCTCTGTCTCAGTACTGGTCTCTTGATGATAGTTTTCTTCCTCATGGAAGCTCTCTTCAGTAGTTACGACTGGAGTGGTCTCTATCTCAGTACTGGTCTCTACATGGGAGATTTCTTCAGTAGATACCACAGGAGTTGTCTCTGTCGCAGTACTGGTCTCTTGATGATAGTTTTCTTCCTCATGGAAGCTCTCTTCAGTAGTTACGACTGGAGTGGTCTCTATCTCAGTACTGGTCTCTACATGGGAGATTTCTTCAGTAGTTACCACAGGAGTGGTCTCGGTCTCAGTACTGGTTTCTGGATGATAGTTTTCTTCCTCATGGAAGCTCTCTTCAGTAGTTACCGCTGGAGTGGTCTCTGTCTCAGTACTGGTCTCTTGATGATAGTTTTCTTCCTCATGGAAGCTCTCTTCAGTAGTTACGACTGGAGTGGTCTCTATCTCAGTACTGGTCTCTACATGGGAGATTTCTTCAGTAGTTACCACAGGAGTGGTCTCGGTCTCAGTACTGGTCTCTTGATGATAGTTTTCTTCCTCATGGAAGCTCTCTTCAGTAGTTACGACTGGAGTGGTCTCTATCTCAGTACTGGTCTCTACATGGGAGATTTCTTCAGTAGATACCACAGGAGTTGTCTCTGTCGCAGTACTGGTCTCTTGATGGTAGTTTTCTTCCTCATGGAAGCTCTCTTCAGTAGTTACTACTGGAGTGGTCTCTATCTCAGTACTGGTCTCTACATGGGAGATTTCTTCAGTAGTTACCACAGGAGTGGTCTCGGTCTCAGTACTGGTCTCTTGATGATAGTTTTCTTCCTCATGGAAGCTCTTTTCAGTAGTTACCGCTGGAGTGGTCTCTGTCTCAGTACTGGTCTCTTGATGATAGTTTTCTGCCTCATGGAAGCTCTCTTCAGTAGTTACCACAGGAGTGGTCTCTGTCGCAGTACTGGTCTCTACATGGGAGATTTCTTCAGTAGTTACCACAGGAGTGGTCTCGGTCTCAGTACTGGTCTCTTGATGATAGTTTTCTTCCTCATGGAAGCTCTTTTCAGTAGTTACCGCTGGAGTGGTCTCTGTCTCAGTACTGGTCTCTTGATGATAGTTTTCTTCCTCATGGAAGCTCTCTTCAGTAGTTACCACAAGAGTGGTCTCTGCATCAGTACTGGTCTCTTGATGATAGTTTTCTTCCTCATGGAAGTTCTCTTCAGTAGTTACCGCTGGAGTGGTCTCTGTCTCAGTACTGGTCTCTTGATGATAGTTTTCTTCCTCATGGAAGCTCTCTTCAGTAGTTACCGCAGGAGTGGTCTCTGTCTCAGTGCTGGTCTCTACATGGGAGATTTCTTCAGTAGTTACCACAGGAGTGGTTTCTGTCTCAGTACTGGTCTCTTGATGATAGTTTTCTTCCTCATGGAAGCTCTCTTCAGTAGTTACGACTGGAGTGGTCTCTATCTCAGTACTGGTCTCTACATGGGAGATTTCTTCAGTAGTTACCACAGGAGTGGTCTCTGTCGCAGTACTGGTCTCTTGATGATAGTTTTCTTCCTCATGGAAGCTCTCTTCAGTAGTTACGACTGGAGTGGTCTCTATCTCAGTACTGGTCTCTACATGGGAGATTTCTTCAGTAGATACCACAGGAGTTGTCTCTGTCGCAGTACTGGTCTCTTGATGGTAGTTTTCTTCCTCATGGAAGCTCTCTTCAGTAGTTACTACTGGAGTGGTCTCTATCTCAGTACTGGTCTCTACATGGGAGATTTCTTCAGTAGTTACCACAGGAGTGGTCTCGGTCTCAGTACTGGTCTCTTGATGATAGTTTTCTGCCTCATGGAAGCTCTCTTCAGTAGTTACCACTGGAGTGGTCTCTGTCTCAGTACTGGTCTCTTGATGATAGTTTTCTTCCTCATGGAAGCTCTCTTCAGTAGTTACCACAAGAGTGGTCTCTGCATCAGTACTGGTCTCTTGATGATAGTTTTCTTCCTCATGGAAGTTCTCTTCAGTAGTTACCGCTGGAGTGGTCTCTGTCTCAGTACTGGTCTCTTGATGATAGTTTTCTTCCTCATGGAAGCTCTCTTCAGTAGTTACCGCAGGAGTGGTCTCTGTCTCAGTACTGGTCTCTACATGGGAGATTTCTTCAGTAGTTACCACAGGAGTGGTTTCTGTCTCAGTACTGGTCTCTTGATGATAGTTTTCTTCCTCATGGAAGCTCTCTTCAGTAGTTACCACAAGAGTGGTCTCTGCATCAGTACTGGTCTCTTGATGATAGTTTTCTTCCTCATGGAAGCTCTCTTCAGTAGTTACCACAAGAGTGGTCTCTGCATCAGTACTGGTCTCTTGATGATAGTTTTCTTCCTCATGGAAGTTCTCTTCAGTAGTTACCACAGGAGTGGTCTCTGTCTCAGTACTGGTCTCTTGATGATAGTTTTCTTCCTCATGGAAGCTCTCTTCAGTAGTTACCACTGGAGTGGTCTGTGTCTCAGTACTGGTCTCTACATGGGAGATTTCTTCAGTAGTTACCACAGGAGTAGTTTCTGTCTTAGTACTGGGCTCTTGATGATAGTTTTCTTCCTCATGGAAGCTCTCTTCAGTAGTTACCACAGAAGTGGTCTCTGTCTCAGTACTGGTCTCTACATGGGAGATTTCTTCAGTAGTTACCACAGGAGTGGTTTCTGTCACAGTACTGGTCTCTTGATGATAGTTTTCTTCCTCATGGAAGCTCTCTTCAGTAGTTACCACAAGAGTGGTCTCTGCATCAGTACTGGTCTCTTGATGATAGTTTTCTTCCTCATGGAAGCTCTCTTCAGTAGTTACCACAGGAGTGGTCTCTGTCTCAGTACTGGTCTCTTGATGATAGTTTTCTTCCTCATGGAAGCTCTCTTCAGTAGTTACCACAGGAGTGGTCTCTGTCTCAGTACTGGTCTCTTGATGATAGTTTTCTTCCTCATGGAAGCTCTCTTCAGTAGTTACCACAAGAGTGGTCTCTGCATCAGTACTGGTCTCTTGGTGATAGTTTTCTTCCTCATGGAAGCTCTCTTCAGTAGTTACCACAGGAGTGGTCTCTGTCTCAGTACTGGTCTCTTGATGATAGTTTTCTTCCTCATGGAAGCTCTCTTCAGTAGTTACCGCAGGAGGGGTTTCTGTCTCAGTACTGGTCTCTTGATGATAGTTTTCTTCCTCATGGAAGCTCTCTTCAGTAGTTACTACTGGAGTGGTCTCTGTCTCAGTACTGGTCTCTACATGGGAGATTTCTTCAGTAGTTACTACTGGAGTGGTCTCTGTCTCAGTACTGGTCTCTTGATGATAATTTTCTTCCTCATGGAAGCTCTCTTCAGTAGTTACCACTGGAGTGGTCTCTGTCTCAGTACTGGTCTCTACATGGGAGATTTCTTCAGTAGTTACCACAGGAGTGGTTTCTGTCTCAGTACTGGTCTCTTGATGATAGTTTTCTTCCTCATGGAAGCTCTCTTCAGTAGTTACCACAGGAGTGGTCTCTGTCTCAGTACTGGTCTCTTGATGATAGTTTTCTTCCTCATGGAAGCTCTCTTCAGTAGTTACCGCAGGAGTGGTCTCTGTCTCAGTACTGGTCTCTACATGGGAGATTTCTTCAGTAGTTACTACTGGAGTGGTCTCTGTCTCAGTACTGGTCTCTTGATGATAATTTTCTTCCTCATGGAAGCTCTCTTCAGTAGTTACCACTGGAGTGGTCTCTGTCTCAGTACTGGTCTCTTGATGATAGTTTTCTTCCTCATGGAAGCTCTCTTCAGTAGTTACCACAGGAGTGGTCACTGTCTCAGTACTGGTCTCTTGATGATAGTTTTCTTCCTCATGGAAGCTCTCTTCAGTAGTTACCACAGGAGTGGTCTCTGTCTCAGTACTGGTCTCTTGATGGTAGTTTTCTTCCTCATGGAAGCTCTCTTCAGTAGTTACTACTGGAGTGGTCTCTGTCTCAGTACTGGTCTCTACATGGGAGATTTCTTCAGTAGTTACCACAGGAGTGGTTTCTGTCTCAGCACTGGTCTCTTGATGATAGTTTTCTTCCTCATGGAAGCTCTCTTCAGTAGTTACCACAGGAGTGGTTTCTGTCTCAGTACTGGTCTCTTGATGATAGTTTTCTTCCTCATGGAAGCTCTCTTCAGTAGTTACCACTGGAGTGGTCTCTGTCTCAGTACTGGTCTCTACAAGGGAGATTTCTTCAGTAGTTACCACAGGAGTGGTTTCTGTCTCAGCACTGGTCTCTTGATGATAGTTTTCTTCCTCATGGAAGCTCTCTTCAGTAGTTACCACAGGAGTGGTCACTGTCTCAGTACTGGTCTCTTGATGGTAGTTTTCTTCCTCATGGAAGCTCTCTTCAGTAGTTACCACTGGAGTGGTCTCTGTCTCAGTACTGGTCTCTACATGGGAGATTTCTTCAGTAGTTACCACAGGAGTGGTTTCTGTCTCAGCACTGGTCTCTTGATGATAGTTTTCTTCCTCATGGAAGCTCTCTTCAGTAGTTACCACAGGAGTGGTCTCTGTCTCAGTACTGGTCTCTACAAGGGAGATGTCTTCAGTAGTTACCACAGGAGTGGTTTCTGTCTCAGCACTGGTCTCTTGATGATAGTTTTCTTCCTCATGGAAGCTCTCTTCAGTAGTTACCACAGGAGTGGTTTCTGTCTCAGTACTGGTCTCTTGATGATAGTTTTCTTCCTCATGGAAGCTCTCTTCAGTAGTTACCACTGGAGTGGTCTCTGTCTCAGTACTGGTCTCTACAAGGGAGATTTCTTCAGTAGTTACCACAGGAGTGGTTTCTGTCTCAGCACTGGTCTCTTGATGATAGTTTTCTTCCTCATGGAAGCTCTCTTCAGTAGTTACCACAGGAGTGGTCACTGTCTCAGTACTGGTCTCTTGATGGTAGTTTTCTTCCTCATGGAAGCTCTCTTCAGTAGTTACCACTGGAGTGGTCTCTGTCTCAGTACTGGTCTCTTGATGATAGTTTTCTTCCTCATGGAAGCTCTCTTCAGTAGTTACCACAAGAGTGGTCTCTGCATCAGTACTGGTCTCTTGATGATAGTTTTCTTCCTCATGGAAGTTCTCTTCAGTAGTTACCGCTGGAGTGGTCTCTGTCTCAGTACTGGTCTCTTGATGATAGTTTTCTTCCTCATGGAAGCTCTCTTCAGTAGTTACCGCAGGAGTGGTCTCTGTCTCAGTACTGGTCTCTACATGGGAGATTTCTTCAGTAGTTACCACAGGAGTGGTTTCTGTCACAGTACTGGTCTCTTGATGATAGTTTTCTTCCTCATGGAAGCTCTCTTCAGTAGTTACCACAAGAGTGGTCTCTGCATCAGTACTGGTCTCTTGATGATAGTTTTCTTCCTCATGGAAGCTCTCTTCAGTAGTTACCACAAGAGTGGTCTCTGCATCAGTACTGGTCTCTTGATGATAGTTTTCTTCCTCATGGAAGCTCTCTTCAGTAGTTACCACAAGAGTGGTCTCTGTCTCAGTACTGGTCTCTTGATGATAGTTTTCTTCCTCATGGAAGCTCTCTTCAGTAGTTACCACTGGAGTGGTCTCTGTCTCAGTACTGGTCTCTTGATGATAGTTTTCTTCCTCATGGAAGCTCTCTTCAGTAGTTACCACAAGAGTGGTCTCTGCATCAGTACTGGTCTCTTGATGATAGTTTTCTTCCTCATGGAAGCTCTCTTCAGTAGTTACCACAAGAGTGGTCTCTGCATCAGTACTGGTCTCTTGATGATAGTTTTCTTCCTCATGGAAGCTCTCTTCAGTAGTTACCACAGGAGTGGTCTCTGTCTCAGTACTGGTCTCTTGATGATAGTTTTCTTCCTCATGGAAGCTCTCTTCAGTAGTTACCACTGGAGTGGTCTCTGTCTCAGTACTGGTCTCTACATGGGAGATTTCTTCAGTAGTTACCACAGGAGTGGTTTCTGTCTCAGTACTGGTCTCTTGATGATAGTTTTCTTCCTCATGGAAGCTCTCTTCAGTAGTTACCTCAGGAGTGGTTTCTGTCACAGTACTGGTCTCTTGATGATAGTTTTCTTCCTCATGGAAGCTCTCTTCAGTAGTTACCACTGGAGTGGTCTCTGTCTCAGTACTGGTCTCTACATGGGAGATTTCTTCAGTAGTTACCACAGGAGTGGTTTCTGTCTCAGTACTGGTCTCTTGATGATAGTTTTCTTCCTCATGGAAGCTCTCTTCAGTAGTTACCACAGGAGTGGTTTCTGTCACAGTACTGGTCTCTTGATGATAGTTTTCTTCCTCATGGAAGCTCTCTTCAGTAGTTACCACAAGAGTGGTCTCTGCATCAGTACTGGTCTCTTGATGATAGTTTTCTTCCTCATGGAAGCTCTCTTCAGTAGTTACCACAAGAGTGGTCTCTGCATCAGTACTGGTCTCTTGATGATAGTTTTCTTCCTCATGGAAGCTCTCTTCAGTAGTTACCACAGGAGTGGTCTCTGTCTCAGTACTGGTCTCTTGATGATAGTTTTCTTCCTCATGGAAGCTCTCTTCAGTAGTTACCACAGGAGTGGTTTCTGTCTCAGTACTGGTCTCTTGATGATAGTTTTCTTCCTCATGGAAGCTCTCTTCAGTAGTTACCACTGGAGTGGTCTCTGTCTCAGTACTGGTCTCTACATGGGAGATTTCTTCAGTAGTTACCACAGGAGTGGTTTCTGTCTCAGTACTGGTCTCTTGATGATAGTTTTCTTCCTCATGGAAGCTCTCTTCAGTAGTTACCACAGGAGTGGTCTCTGTCTCAGTACTGGTCTCTTGATGATAGTTTTCTTCCTCATGGAAGCTCTCTTCAGTAGTTACCACAGGAGTGGTCTCTGTCTCAGTACTGGTCTCTTGATGATAGTTTTCTTCCTCATGGAAGCTCTCTTCAGTAGTTACCGCAGGAGGGGTTTCTGTCTCAGTACTGGTCTCTTGATGATAGTTTTCTTCCTCATGGAAGCTCTCTTCAGTAGTTACTACTGGAGTGGTCTCTGTCTCAGTACTGGTCTCTACATGGGAGATTTCTTCAGTAGTTACTACTGGAGTGGTCTCTGTCTCAGTACTGGTCTCTTGATGATAATTTTCTTCCTCATGGAAGCTCTCTTCAGTAGTTACCACTGGAGTGGTCTCTGTCTCAGTACTGGTCTCTACATGGGAGATTTCTTCAGTAGTTACCACAGGAGTGGTTTCTGTCTCAGTACTGGTCTCTTGATGATAGTTTTCTTCCTCATGGAAGCTCTCTTCAGTAGTTACCGCAGGAGGGGTTTCTGTCTCAGTACTGGTCTCTTGATGATAGTTTTCTTCCTCATGGAAGCTCTCTTCAGTAGTTACTACTGGAGTGGTCTCTGTCTCAGTACTGGTCTCTACATGGGAGATTTCTTCAGTAGTTACTACTGGAGTGGTCTCTGTCTCAGTACTGGTCTCTTGATGATAATTTTCTTCCTCATGGAAGCTCTCTTCAGTAGTTACCACTGGAGTGGTCTCTGTCTCAGTACTGGTCTCTACATGGGAGATTTCTTCAGTAGTTACTACTGGAGTGGTCTCTGTCTCAGTACTGGTCTCTTGATGATAATTTTCTTCCTCATGGAAGCTCTCTTCAGTAGTTACTACTGGAGTGGTCTCTGTCTCAGTACTGGTCTCTACATGGGAGATTTCTTCAGTAGTTACTACTGGAGTGGTCTCTGTCTCAGTACTGGTCTCTTGATGATAATTTTCTTCCTCATGGAAGCTCTCTTCAGTAGTTACCACTGGAGTGGTCTCTGTCTCAGTACTGGTCTCTACATGGGAGATTTCTTCAGTAGTTACCACAGGAGTGGTTTCTGTCTCAGTACTGGTCTCTTGATGATAATTTTCTTCCTCATGGAAGCTCTCTTCAGTAGTTACCACTGGAGTGGTCTCTGTCTCAGTACTGGTCTCTACATGGGAGATTTCTTCAGTAGTTACCACAGGAGTGGTTTCTGTCTCAGTACTGGTCTCTTGATGATAGTTTTCTTCCTCATGGAAGCTCTCTTCAGTAGTTACCACAGGAGTGGTCTCTGTCTCAGTACTGGTCTCTTGATGATAGTTTTCTTCCTCATGGAAGCTCTCTTCAGTAGTTACCACAGGAGTGGTCTCTGTCTCAGTACTGGTCTCTTGATGATAGTTTTCTTCCTCATGGAAGCTCTCTTCAGTAGTTACCGCAGGAGTGGTCTCTGTCTCAGTACTGGTCTCTACATGGGAGATTTCTTCAGTAGTTACCACAGGAGGGGTTTCTGTCTCAGTACTGGTCTCTTGATGATAGTTTTCTTCCTCATGGAAGCTCTCTTCAGTAGTTACTACTGGAGTGGTCTCTGTCTCAGTACTGGTCTCTACATGGGAGATTTCTTCAGTAGTTACTACTGGAGTGGTCTCTGTCTCAGTACTGGTCTCTTGATGATAATTTTCTTCCTCATGGAAGCTCTCTTCAGTAGTTACCACTGGAGTGGTCTCTGTCTCAGTACTGGTCTCTTGATGATAGTTTTCTTCCTCATGGAAGCTCTCTTCAGTAGTTACCACAGGAGTGGTCACTGTCTCAGTACTGGTCTCTTGATGATAGTTTTCTTCCTCATGGAAGCTCTCTTCAGTAGTTACCACAGGAGTGGTCTCTGTCTCAGTACTGGTCTCTTGATGGTAGTTTTCTTCCTCATGGAAGCTCTCTTCAGTAGTTACTACTGGAGTGGTCTCTGTCTCAGTACTGGTCTCTACATGGGAGATTTCTTCAGTAGTTACCACAGGAGTGGTTTCTGTCTCAGCACTGGTCTCTTGATGATAGTTTTCTTCCTCATGGAAGCTCTCTTCAGTAGTTACCACAGGAGTGGTTTCTGTCTCAGTACTGGTCTCTTGATGATAGTTTTCTTCCTCATGGAAGCTCTCTTCAGTAGTTACCACTGGAGTGGTCTCTGTCTCAGTACTGGTCTCTACAAGGGAGATTTCTTCAGTAGTTACCACAGGAGTGGTTTCTGTCTCAGCACTGGTCTCTTGATGATAGTTTTCTTCCTCATGGAAGCTCTCTTCAGTAGTTACCACAGGAGTGGTCACTGTCTCAGTACTGGTCTCTTGATGGTAGTTTTCTTCCTCATGGAAGCTCTCTTCAGTAGTTACCACTGGAGTGGTCTCTGTCTCAGTACTGGTCTCTACATGGGAGATTTCTTCAGTAGTTACCACAGGAGTGGTTTCTGTCTCAGCACTGGTCTCTTGATGATAGTTTTCTTCCTCATGGAAGCTCTCTTCAGTAGTTACCACAGGAGTGGTCTCTGTCTCAGTACTGGTCTCTACAAGGGAGATGTCTTCAGTAGTTACCACAGGAGTGGTTTCTGTCTCAGCACTGGTCTCTTGATGATAGTTTTCTTCCTCATGGAAGCTCTCTTCAGTAGTTACCACAGGAGTGGTTTCTGTCTCAGTACTGGTCTCTTGATGATAGTTTTCTTCCTCATGGAAGCTCTCTTCAGTAGTTACCACTGGAGTGGTCTCTGTCTCAGTACTGGTCTCTACAAGGGAGATTTCTTCAGTAGTTACCACAGGAGTGGTTTCTGTCTCAGCACTGGTCTCTTGATGATAGTTTTCTTCCTCATGGAAGCTCTCTTCAGTAGTTACCACAGGAGTGGTCACTGTCTCAGTACTGGTCTCTTGATGGTAGTTTTCTTCCTCATGGAAGCTCTCTTCAGTAGTTACCACTGGAGTGGTCTCTGTCTCAGTACTGGTCTCTACATGGGAGATTTCTTCAGTAGTTACGACAGGAGTGGTCTCAGTCTCAGTACTGGTCTCTAGATGGGAGATTTCTTCATTAGTTACGACAGGAGTGGTCTCGGTCTCAGTACTGGTCTCTGGATGATAGTTTTCTTCTTCATGGAAGCTCTTTTCAGTAGTTACCACAGGAGTGGTCTCTGTCTCAGTACTGGTCTCTACATGGGAGGTTTCTTCAGTAGTTACCACAGGAGTGGTCTCGGTCTCAGTACTGGTCTCTTGATGATAGTTTTCTTCCTCATGGAAGCTCTCTTCAGTAGTCACCACTGGAGTGGTTTCTGTCTCAGTACTGGTCTCTACATGGGAGGTTTCTTCAGTAGTTACCAAAGGAGTGGTCTCGGTCTCAGTACTGGTCTCTGGGTGGTAGTTTTCTTCTGCATGGAAGTTTCCTTCAGTTGTCACAGGAGTGGTCTTTGTCTCGGTACTGGTCTCTGGAATGTCTTCAGTTGTCACAGAAGTGATCTCTGATTCAGTACTCGTTTCAGAATGCAAAGTTTCTTCAGTTGTCACAGAAGTGGTTTCCGATTCCGTAGTTATCTCTGAATACAGGTTGTCTTTAGGAGTTTTCACAGAAGTTATCTCTGATTCTGTTATCGTCTCTGGATATGAGTTTTCTTCAGTAATTGGTTCTGAAGTGGTGTATATTTCAGTACTGGTCTCTGGGTTGAAGTTCTCTTCAGTAGTTATGACTGAAATAGTTTCCGGTTCTGTACTTGTTTCTGGATAGAAATCTTTTTCAGTAGCTACCATAGGAGTAGTTTCTGCTTCAGTCCTGGTCTCTGGAGAGAAATTTGCGTCTGAAGGACTCCTCAGAGTGGTGTATGTTTCAGTATTTGGCGCCGGAGTGGTGTCTGCTTCAGAATTTGTCGCAGGAGTATTGTTTGCTTCAGTAGTTAGTACTACATTTGTATCTGTTTCAGTACTTGTCACTGAAGTCAAGTCTGGTTCATTAGTTACCTCGAGAGCGATTTCTTTTTCTGTCGTCGGTTCTATAGTGCTTACTTCTTCAGGAGTTTGCGTCTGTGTTGTTGAGTCGTCAGAAGTTTTTACCCTGCATGCTTTGTCAATCCATGCCGTTAATTCAATATTACCGAGTTCTGAACATTTCATAACAGGATTGCTGAAATAAAATCGTTTCTTATATTAATTAGCGTTTTGTTTATTTTTATTTCGTACTAAGTTTTTAATCCATTTTATATTATAAATTTGACTTTTAGTTGGGTATTTAAATAAATTTACCGAGAATCGATGTTTAAAAATGCATTCCTTTGAATCTCTGTAACGCCTTCGTCAGCATCGCATAGCAACCGCGCTGCTGTTGATTTCCTTACCTCCTGAAGTTGTTCTGAAAATCAATATATGATGATTTAATCATATTTGATAAGTCACTGTTTTACGTGCTCCAGTTAATTGAAGTGGTGAAATGTGAAATCATTTAAACGTTATTTTTAGGTGTGAAATCATAAAAATGATTTCTTCTGCTCTTGGGCAGAATCCAAACGCGTGTCGGACTATCATTAAAACATCTATATTTAAAGATAAATACTTTTATATTTAATGAAGAATGATCTCTTTCTTTTTACATCACCTGCTCGATAATACCCTACTATGTGTCAAAAAACCACTTATAGCAAGTCATTCTGTCCCTAGGGAGATATTGCCTTATGGCAATATCGCAAAAAAATTATGAGATTTGAATTTGACACGACAAAATCTATCACCCAATAACCTATCTATCACATACTGGAGATAGAAAAACAAATGAAACCACAGAAAACATTTGTATAATTTTTGTATTGTATCGTTTGTTTTACTATCTCCAGTATGCCAAAGCTGGAGATACATAGGTTATTGGGTTCGGCCAATAGACGAAGTTTCCATCGGGATGTTGTAATTATATTTGAAGTTCATACCGTAAGAAAAATGAAATGGCGTTTCGAACCAATCTCTGTCTGCTTTGATTGACATATGAATGTTATCATTCAGCACACAAGCTAAAGTTGAAGGAATATAGCCATCTTCTTTACATGTTTCAACCGCGATTCCGGTCAACACGTCCACATCGGTAACATCTTCATATAATTCTTCTAGCTTCTTTAGGTTCTGAAAAAAAAAATAGGAAAATTACGAACTAACTTGAATTCTCATAATATTGGATTATTATGAGAATTCAAGTTAGTTCGTAATTTTCAATGAAATAAAGTAAGTAAAAAGTTGTATAAAAATTGCTTATCAAATACAGAAGGCAAATAGTCCTACCACAGTTCTAAGTTGTCTGTCCACTAAATCACAACAACCTATCAATATCATCATCATAATTTCAGCCAAAAGAAAGAGACAAGACTGACAGCACGGTTAGCGCAATGGTTAAGCGATTGACTGCTGCGCTGCGTGTCCCGGGTTCGATTCCCGCACGGAACAAATATTTGTATGATCTACAGATAGTTGTTCTGGGTCTGGGTGTCTTGTGTATGTGAGTTTTCATTTTTGTTAACATACCCATGATGCAGGAGTAATTCCTAGTGTGGGGCAACGTTATTAAAAAAAAAGAAAGAAAGAAAAGAAGCCTTCTCTAAGTGTCCAACAACAACTGGTCCCGTGCGTCTCACATCCAGTGGATTTTTGGGATCCCCACCAGGTCATCGGTCTACCTTGTGTGAAAACTTTCAAAGGCAAAATTCGTAGCCTATTTTGTTTTTGTTTCTCTACATACATTTGTGTCTCATCTTATTAGTGCGTACTGATGATTTTGAGACAAATTCAAGACTGTCAATTTAATGACGGTCTCATGCGACCGCGCTGTTATTGTCTTACTATTGTGTCTCGTTTCGCGGGTGTTGATAGGTTGTAGTTAACAGATACTAGTTTTGCTCTATAGTCAAGAAACTTAAGATTTTTGATGCCTCAATACGAGACTTATACATCCCGTATCGGGAATTGCAGACCTGATACGTATAAATACAAACATACATATCTAATACGATAAATAATAATTCGATGATGAATGCTAGAGGCACTAAGCCTTCTCTAGGAACTAACTTTTGACTGATATAATGATAGGTCCTCAGCTGCGAGTCGGTTTCAGCTCCCAGCACGCCTCTCAAAAATCTCTGAGAATCCTTTTTTTTAAGAGAAGTTTATTAAAATAATTATAATAATCTTACTTCTGTATCCACATAGCCGAAGTTTACCAAATCATCGAAGGATGTAATAAATTGACCAGTACAATGTTCTATAAAGTCAGTGTACGGGGCTAAGCCATACTTGCGGCCTAACTCCAGTTCACTGGTTATAAAATCCTCATTGTCATTGATACCATCTGCCATCAAGTACGCCATCTAAAAGTATGCAAAGAGTGTATATTAAATTTAAATTAAGTATAACAAAATCACCTTAAAGTATGTTCCATATTCAAATACGAAATTCACCCAAAAATGAAGTTACAGAAAAGCTAGTATTGTATATAAATACAGCTCTAAATATTCAGAACTATATTTTCACTAAATTTACACTTTTACTCAAAATTCACGACAAATCTAAGTACCCTGTAGTGTTCCTCTGTATACTGTAGATATCTTTTTCCTCAGTTATTTCCATAGTATACTATTTTCTGCCGCCATCATTGCTTTAGTTTATCACAATATCATCTAGAGTAATTCGCTTAATTTGAAAAATACGTACTTCTTTATCAAAGTTATGGTCGATCTTGCGCGCAGGCTGTCTAAACAGTCCTTGGGTCAAGTACTGTCTGTTATAACTCTCATTTAAGAATTCGCCGACTGATGAAATATTCACCACGTTTATTTCACTGATATATTTTCCTCTGCTATTGTACATTCTGTTTAAAAAAATATAAATATTAAACTGGATCAAAAATAAACCTAGAAATCTCAATAAAATGCTATTTCCGAAAATTTGTGTGAATAATTGAAAATGTTTAAATTAATTAATTATAGTTTTTACTTACTCTGCCGTAATATCTAGAGCGGAGAATATCCAGCTAGAAGTATACAGAAATTCTAAGGAAACAGTTGAGCTTTTTGTATCGTCGTAAATATCTCTGTGTCCAGTATTATTATTTTGGATTCCAATCCTGATTAAGTGATCAGTTCCTGAAAAAAATGATTATGATTTTTTATAATATTGTAATGTGACCGTGTCTTAAGGTATATTTTATGTACGCAGATAAATTAAACTTAGACCAACCTACTAATTGTGGTAACCATTCATAAATGATAATTTGTTGATATAAGGCAATGTTTAATTTCCTCGATTCTTGAAACAGCTTTTCGTCATCCCAGCATGGATTGAGTTTCTCGAGTTTAGCAGCAAAATGATTGTGGCTGTTCACAAAATATCTTTTCATTAGATTTAACAATATGCTAGGATCTGGAAGAATTAAATGAAGTAATATAAGAGTCAACAAAGAATTTGCTGCAGCATTTATTGGGAGATGAAACGCATGAGACTGAATGAGTGATGAAAATTGATGTGATAGAGAGAGAGTAGAAAGTAAAATAAAAGATGATGATTTGGATGAATTGTGTGAAGAATTATATGAAAGAAAAGATGCTAAAATTTAGCGTGCCGGTAGACATAAGAGAATGGAAGAAGAAAACATGTTGTTGATTCAAGTAACTTGGCCTGAGAATGGGAAAATTATAAGATGGATTAAAATAATTACAGTGCTCATAGCGTTGGAAGTCGCATGCTTGATTCCCTGAAGGGTCACTTTCATCATCTTCAGTTACTAATAATCGCCCGCCAGTAAAAGTTCTTATTTGTTTATTTCGTTTTTTTCCTGGATTGTATATTTGATATAGGTCGAAAGTATTCGTTGCATTCACAACCTGAAAAATTAAACAGTAATATTCATTGCAGATATTGAAATAATTTTTACTCTATAATTCATGCTAGAGTTGAGTACTTATTTTTTGCAAAGAAAGTTTGAAAAGTTTAAATAAACTTACCGGAGTAGGAATGCGATCGGAAGTGCACCCAAGATCTCGATAATTAACCAGGCTTCTTGTATTTGGATCTCCATCTAAAATATTAAAAACAAACTTTAGTTCTCATTTGGTATTGGAAATAGAAACCATTTAGTACCTTTTTTGCGTTTACAGTTATTATATATTAAATTTATTCTTCTTAGTGTTGCATCACATTTGCTAAAATTACGTATCAGAGAGTATTTTTTTTTTAAATATTTTTTATGTAAGTATTGTCGTTTTTATACTTTCAAAGTTTCTGCGCATATTGCCATGTTTGGGTAAACGACACTTAAACAAATACTGCTAATGACAGTCTCGGATATCGTCACGTTTTTATGAGAAGTTGAATATCTTCACAATATAGCATTTTTGCTATCCCTCTACAGTTTTATTTATTCAAGTGTCCTTTTCCTACGTCATAATACGATATAATATGCGTGTAATTTTCATAAAACATAAGACAAAGTATTGGCAAGTTAATTAATAGCAATTAACATTATTGATTATATTTAGACATTTTGAGCTAGTAAAGAAATTAAAATTTGTTAGCAGGTTTTTAATAAAAAAAAATATTTGAATTTTGTATTTAGAATCCCTTAATCAGTACTTGAACTAAGTGTAATGTTTAGCAAGTATTTATTCAGGATACAGATATTTACATATTAAACTATTAACAACTTAATAGATTATAATGTATATATTTAGCAAGTTGTATTTATAATTCTTTTCGACTACTGCTTTTTACTCGCAAGTGCGACTGTTGAGCGTAGAGGTTCCTGAGAGTTCAGAATCGGAAAAGTAGGAATGGAAAGGATTTCTCACTATAAGCCTGAAGTTGAGCAGTAATACCATACTCACGAACCTCGGATGCTATGTAAAACCGAAGTCTGGATCCGGACTATGGCACATGGAAATGAATAAACAAAATGTGCACCTCTGTTTGCGCAAACACATACTGTGGACTACACGAGTTCATGTCTCTTTAGTTTTCCCACTGTAATCCAAAATTCGTTCTGAAAGAATATTATTGGACATGTAAATGTAAAAATTTCGAAGATCACTTACTTGTACGATCCATTGCTCCAACATCCCAATACATGAACATTCCAAAACTTGTCATGAACTGAGTGAATCTGCAATCACTGGACTTTGCACCTATAAGGAACATGTCTGCAACATCTCTTGTCTTAGGCAATCTGCCGCCTGATACTGCTTTTCTTTCATTATAATCTGAAACAGAAAAAATGACCAATATCTATGAGTCTGGTGATTGGGCAACTGAGCTAAACTTTTATACCATAGCTATACATGCCTACTCTAAGCACTGGTTCTATATAGTGTAAAATAGCTTAATTCCAGTAGTTACCGTCATCGAAGACTGGTGGCACTACCCTCGACGGTGGAGTCATAGAAACCCCAACCGCGGGGTCATTGAGATTGTTACAGGAGCCATCTATACGTCTTCCTTCGTCTGGGTCGCAAGCAGGAATGTCGACTGTGCATGTTCTGCAAAATTAGAGTTTTGGTCTTAGAGAAACAATATCAATTTACATAGTAACGTAGCTGCGGATATTTATGCCATGTATGTGTCATAGGTAATGAGTTGAATTCTCATAACGAAACTTTAAAAAAAAAAAAGTTTTGCTTATTATTCATGAATCCCCTACCGGTCTCATGCGACAGCGCTGTTATTGTCTTACTATTGTGTCTCGTTTCGCGGGTGTTGATAGGTTAAAATTACACGACGTATGATCTGTATTTTTGTCTACGGTTTCAGGAATTCATACCAATTTAATCTTCCAAGGTATTTCAAAAACATGTTAAAATCGGTTTCCAGACTAACTAGTTGCAGCTGAGTACCAGAATTTGGCATGAAACAACTGCCAATCTGGCTTCTACAACCCAGTAATAAGGTAACTCATATTCCTTGGCAAAACTTGTTTCAGATATTTTCACTTCTGACTATTCGTAAAAATTGACAAAGATCTACTTACCTTGACGTCGAACCTTGTTATTATTTTGTCACTGCACTACGAACTTATTAAAATGTAAACAAACTTACTCCACAAGACCTTGATCTTGATAAATGGATAACTGTTCTTCAGTGACGGGTTGACCAGTGTATATGTCATATACCGTCCCTCCGATCAGCTCTGCACAGAAGTACAACAAGAAGATTCCTTTCACCAACATCTGGTTTTTTGATTCTCTTACACTCGCGGCCGGCAGAAGCAACTGCTCATTAGCATCACGACTTTTATAACTTTATGCGGCTGGTAACTACTACATCCATATTTATAATTTAAGATGCAAGTCAATAAACGTCATTTTTAGGGTTCCGAATGATCGAATGAAAAAACGGAATCCTTATACGACCACTTGTCTGTCTGTTTGTCACAGACAATTGATTCCGAATCTACTAGATCGATTTATTTGGAATTCCTTCTATCTACTCTGGACCTCTCTCAACAGCCTCTGAATAACTGTGTCCCAGGCTTTCAGTATGTGACATTACTTATGTGTAAAAGTCCGACTCGCATTTAACTGGTTTTAAAAACAATATTTATATTACTTTTTCTATAAGCACTTTTTTCCTGTATCTAATATATTTTTTATTTCACCTAGCAATGGTTAAAGCAGTATTGGTAATGAGTTTGTTTGAGTACATAGATCAGAACGTATTTTTGATATTATAGTCAATTTTCCAGCAGTCTATTGTGATGTCATATTTATATCTTTAAATGAATTGCTCTTTTAAATTCAAATGTAAACAAATTAAGTTTTTTGACCTGTAAATTGTCAATTAACTCATTACCTAAGTTGTAAAGACATACCAAAAGGTAGTTATTATACTCCTAATCGCATTAAGATCTGTCATCTAGCCCGGTCACTGGGGGAAGTGATAACGACTGAAGATGTCGTGTGGAGTCCCGCAGGGATCAGTTCTGGGGCCGCCTTTATAGGACATCGGTTACGGCTACGTGCGAGCATTAACACGATTACGTCCCTAGCAGCGTCAGCGTAGTATCGGCGTGGTATTGGCGTAGCAGGGTATGCACTAGGCGGTTGTCACATGCCTACAACTGACAAAAGTCGGGTTAAAGGCTATTCTTTTTAAAAAAAGCTCAATAAGTGTTAATCTTGTAGCTTTTGGGCTCCAACAAAACCTTCACTCGCTTGTCAAGGTGACTTACATATTAAAATTTAGGTAATTAATTCTGAAAACACTAACAATTAGTTAAAGCACTATAGCTAGCAAGGGTTATCCGAGGACAGCTTTTTGCGCCGGCATATAGCTTACGGCTTACGTTTGGGACAAAGCATAATATTACGTTGCCAATTCCTATTACACGTATTTTTTTTAAACAAAATTCCCACCTTCACTACATTAGTTTTATCACACACGCTTACATATTTGCAGCTTTTCTATGAGAGATAAATTATGAGGAACCTATGTTAGTCTAATGTTGCTGCATAATCTTGGGGACTAAATCTATAAACAGAGCATTTGACTCTGTGACAAGACAGGGTTAAAAATAGATAACATTCTATCGATGAAAGAAGAAAGGGTTTGGAAAACAGTAATCATAATTATTAATTAGCCTAATCTTATGTCTTCTTTTTCCGAAATACCATGTAGATTCTTTCATTGTTTTGTCTTCATAATGTTCGTGACTAGGTGACTGGGATAAGAGGAAGTTAGAGATGTCACACGGAGTCCCACAGGGATCGGTTCTGGGCCCGTCATTATGTAGGTAAATAAGTAACAATAATCTACATAATTAACGACATAGGTAACTAAATAATGTATATATATATTTGTCTTCAAATTTCTATATTAATTATTGTAACTGAACTTTTACCATTTCAATTAACTTAACTAAATATGTACAGAATCAACGACGCATAAATCCATCGCACTTTACCCGTCTTCCTATTTTCCAGAACATAAATTGTGCGGAAGCTATTTACCTATAAAAGTAAGTGTGTAATTAACTTATTTGGACAGTTGTTCAAAGATAATACTGCACGTAATAATTACATTTAATGTCGTATCATTTCTTTAACACGTGCATTTACATATCGTTAATTTTTTCGAGATATGTTATTGTATTTGAATAAGTTAATTATGTTTATGTTGCAAGTGCTTCTATGGGATCTATTTCTGCCTTATAAATTAATGTACGTAGGTATATTTTTAAGTCACCAATAAAAATGAATAGTGTCATCTTAACGTCCGAAAGAGGCCGCACGTTCGAGGGAACGAACGTCCTCATGCCCAAGCCACCGAGTTTCCAACCTCGGCTACCAGCCACGGTAGACGCGGGGTTATGGACGCCGAGCAATGGGTAGCTTGCTGTTTGGCCTTCCAAACCGAGCCTAAGTCGTCGACAGCGCGTAGTGATCCACACGCTCTTCGAAGAAATGTCAGCAACCCGTAGGGTTCCAGCAGGGCGGATGCCCGCTAACTAGGACTGCAGGAATTTTCTGATAAGGAAACTCGTAGTCCTAGAACGCAAAAGGCAACTGTTAGACCGGTGCTGTTTCAGTCAACAAAAGTCTGACACGCCCTCCTTCTTCATCTAGAGCGGAGATGTCATTGATGTTCATGTCATGTTTTTCCACATTTACAAAATTGCATTAACGTCAACATCAATTTACAGATAATGAAACTGTATAAGCTTCATTATGTAGAATACTCGTACTAACTCATACAATTTTACATAATTATACAAACGTTAATTAACACAATCGATTAAGTATAAATATCTTCTTTAAAATGCAAGAAGTTTTGTTACTCTTCAATATTTGGTTTTCTTTTTCATAATTATAATAGTTTCTAGGATCTTAAGGTCGCAATCGATCATGCCCTTATAAGTAAATGCCTCACCAAGTCGTCAGTTGTATCAGCGACAGCAACCACATACCATCAAGGTTTAATTAAAAAAACGGACAATTCGCCATATATACAACTTTTTCGCAAGTCATGCTATTGTAGGAACATCTGTGACACCACATAAGAACTACCAATCCCGCATCAGGCAAGCAAAGTTCTCCGCACGATTTGAACAAATACAACAGCCCACCAGATATAACATTTTTCTGGTCGGAGGATCCGTCCTTTCTAACGGAGGTATGTGGGACTTTACTCTCTGTTCCACATACCAAAAGAAAGATTTTTTTTTGTTTCCCTGGCCGGATTATTGGCTGAAAAGTTGATCCGACCTCAATCTGAAAACCTCAACACTCGACACTAAAAACTGATGAAAGTAGTTTGTGCATTTTGGTTTTTCTTTTTCCAAATTCAGGAACAACAAACAGATTGAGTCAGTATTTAAGTCCTGTTGTGTTGACATTATATTATAACTCACTTTCTGATATTGTGCTGTAAACTAGTAAAATGGGTGTGTCTTTATTTACTTACGCAGATGCTTGTTATACACTGAAGTTATGTTAAGCTAGGGTAGATTGGCGGCGTCGTGTTCCTATGAAGACGCTTAGCGGCGGCGATCTTTTACACAGGGCTCTGGTTCACAGCAATAATGATTTGGATATGGTCGCAAGCAGCAATACTAGCGAATGAGATGTCTGTAAACGAACGGATATCCTTACGCCCCAGGCACCACTGCGTGAGAAACCTATGATTGTAGGATGCAAAGGTCAACTAAAAGGACACAGGTGTATTTATGTCACTTTGACGCCCTCTAGCTCTACTAGCTTAGAACGGGAAAAGATATCCAACCTTGAGAAAAAGAAAGATACACTTCAGTATATGGCCCTATTTAATAAACGTCACGGGGTATATGATGTTTATCAATAATTTGCACCATACAGCATAATCAGTAATAAAACTTGATAACTATCGAATTACATAATATTATATTACAAATACGAACGGCCACCAAGCTGTCTTCTTGCCAAGTTGAGTTGAGTCTTGATCAAAAAATTGTTTACACATAGAGGTAAACTGTTTGGACGACCGTTGCAGGTGTTTACCGCTCGAACTTCTTCGATTTTGGCTGCGAAATATGTCGTCAGATGACAAGGCATTTTATGACCACGCCTTAGTTCCTATGTTGTAGTATAGGTGTTTATAAGATATTGGTCGAAAAGTGTCTGTACTAAGTGAGCTCACACAACCCAGTGAGATAAGGCGCATCTAAGAATGAATATACGCCAGTATTGCAGAGAGCAGTGGTGGTCCAGTTGTAATGGCTCCGACTTTCGAGTTGTAGGTCGCGGGTTCAGATCCAGCCAGGCGCATTACTTTGTGCAATTTGTTTCGTCACTACCTACTGCCAAAACGGTGAAGGAAATCATCGTGAGGAAACCAGCATAGAACCAAAAATTCAAAGACATGTGACATCCACTAATCCGCACTGGGCCCGCGTGATGTAAGAGGAGGCCTGAGTCCTATCAGTAGGCTGATGCTACGTTATGATATGCTATTGCAGATGTGAACATAAACTCACATACATAAGACACCCTGACCACAATATCTGTAGAGTTTTATAACTAGCAAATTAAGACGAGCATTTCACCTACGTATAGTTTTTCATTTGCATAATACAATGTCGAATTTATAAAATTGAGTTATTGTAATACGTTTTTTAACAAATATCGCATTTTCAGTTTATTTTAAACAGGGCCACGGACGCGTGCGTCAATGTCATCACACATCTGTTTTGTTAATTGATAAGTAGTCTAAAATATTCATTTCTTCTACCTACAATGATGACGGTTAAATAATTTTTTGATAAGTTAATCTCTCACCAGGTTTCCCACTAACCGTACGATAAGAAGAAGAAGATCTCTTAACCAACTGCGGACCCAGGTTGGCCGCTGTAAAAACAATCTGGCCAAATGGGGCTTCCTCGACCTATTCTTAACACAGTGCCATAAAGCCGCTACCCAGGGCATCATCATCATCATCTCAGCCGAAAGACGACCACTGCTGGACATAGGCCTCCCCATAGCGTCGCCACAGCGACCGGTCATGCGGCACTTAATATGCTGTCAATCCTGCACAACCACCTGCACTTAACAGGATGCACGGTCCGGGCTAAGCGCTTTGCCTCGTCGTTTATACCGCGTAAATCGAAGGACTGGAACAATTTGCCTGCTGCGGTCTTTCCGTCCGGGTATAATTTGGGTGTCTTCAAAACTAGAGTGAATAGACTCTTAATAAAGTAGTGTGCCTCACCATCAACGACTGCATCACTGCTTACCATCAGATGGGATTGCAGTCAAGCACTGGTTTATGTGATATATAAAAAAAAACAAGGCCAATGCCAGAGCCTTACAGGTTGTCAAATACTGGGCAGAAAACATCTAGTGAGAGAATCGATACGAAAAGAGGAAGGAGGATTATGAGAAACATAGCTAGTTCACGCTAAAGAAAGTCTTAAACTAATGCTAGTTAAAATATACCTAGTATGAATCGTATTTCAAAACAATAAAACAATTATCTTGTATCGAGACTATTTTAGTAAGTATAGGTTAGGTATAACTATTCCAACACTGGGATTCCCCATTTCTTCCACTGGTAGTTATAATAAAAATAAATAAATTAAGCCTTTCTAGTTCAAATCAGACGCATAATAAAAAAAATCAGAGCTCTTTTAATGTCTTTGTTTTATTTACCTTGACAAACCTTTTTATTTTTTTCACAGCCTATTCTCATCTTTATTACTTCCTTTTAATGGAAGTAGGGTCGGGTGTCTCACATTGAACCAGGCAGCTACATTGAACCACCGCCGAATCTCGAAAATGCGACATTGCCAAACCGCACTAATATGAGTGAAAGAGGGGTATTTACGTTCCTTTCCTGCCCACTAGTTTGCGTGGCGATCGCGTGCAAAGTGGTTGTGTGAGGAGCATTCAAAAGAAAACTGACTCAAAAAGTAAAAATTTTTTGCCAATTTCATTCTTTTTTAGCTTTTTTCGTTTAAATAATATCAATTTATTTATATATACACTGTTTTCTACGGTTATTTAGCAATTAAAAGCGCTATAATTCGTGATTTTAAGAGATTGATTTGCCGGTAAAATATTGAATTTAGTGATAAAACGTGGTGTGTCTCACATTTAACCACCTGAGGGTGGTACACATTTAACCACGGTTTACTGTGTACACCCCAGTCGTTAAAGGAGTATTTTTTACAATTATTTTAATTTAATTTTAATTTGTTATATTATGGAAGGTACTTTTGTTTTTATAATTAAAAACTGTTACTTTTGTTTTTATTATTAAAATATGATAAGAATTTGATTGAAAAGGTTTTGTGATGTATAAAACTAAGACTCTCGGTTTAATTGCATATGATTTAAAGTGATTTTTATAAATATAAGGCTGATTTTTATTATTACTGTTTATTATTATTATTATTACAAAGTATTTGCCTTATAAATTCAACTAGAAGACATCGTTAATAAGGTTTCTCAATGTGGACGATACCCTGGTTAAATGTGTACCACCGGTGGTACACATTGAACCAAAAATCATTTTTCATAAAAACCTGTTTTACACCGAAACTAAAAGGAATATGAGAAATTAATGTTTTACAAAATTGAAGCTAAATAAATATGCTAACTATACACAAAAAATGAAAGGCATTGATTGAACATCCAGCCCACTATGAGACTTTGAAATTTACCTGGTTCAATGTGGGACAACTTACCATATGTGAAAATTATTCAAACAAATTATAAGAACACCAAATTATAGTCTTAAAAATTTTAAATGTATATAAAAAATGCTGAAATAAAATAATCGATTATAACAGGTGTGATCTCGATAAACATGGAGGTAAGAGTTTTACTGTAGTATCTTTACTGGAAAATGCCACGAGAGCCCGATCGACCGCCTGATCAAGCGTCGTAAGTGGAGATGGATTGGCCACACGCTCCGAAGGGATTCCGATTACATACCCAAACAAGCGTTGGACTGGAATCCCCAAGGAAAAAGAAAGTGTGGCCCTCCCCGTCAAACTTGGCGTCGCACCGTGTTGGCAGAAGTGGCGAGCAACGGAATGACGTGGAGCGAGGTGAAGCGGGAAGCTCAAGACCGTTCGCGATCGAGGATTACCTGTGGACGCTCTCTGCCCTATCTAGGGGACATAGGATATTAAGTCAATTCAAGTTTACTGAGAAGCTTCCCAAGAAGGCTAACTCGACACATTTGCTGCCAAATACTTGAAAAATATTTGAATGGCTGCATGATGCCAAACGCAAGGACCGATTGTTTTGGCGTCTTTCAGTTGAAACGATGATCATTAAAATGTGTTACATTTGTATTATAATGGACAATAAATGTTCTGAATTTTGTGTGAAAAAGCTTAAAACTTTAGATAAAAGTACAAACTGTACATAGCCAAATTCAAAAACAAATTGTTTAAATATTTGTATGCCATATTGTATGTAAATCTCGACTTATGCAAGATTGCAATACTATTATACAATAATAGTTTTGTACCATGTTTTTATGCATTATGCAAATAAAATATTCATGACATGAAATGAAAATAATTAAGCTTGAAATAAGTAACAAGTTTAACATCAGTCAAAATAAAATTTATTGCAAGTTGTTCTTTTTTATAATCTTAAAAAATAATAATATCTTTAAATAATACTGTCATCTTTCCAAGCCAATATGTTGATTTCCGGTATTTCTTCACAACTCCGCATTTCATTACTGTAAATACAATAAAATGTGAGTTTTGGGTCACAAAGAAACTATAATATTATAATTATAATATTATAGCTTATTCTTCAAAGTACGATAAATTCAATAGCTATAGGTATGGTAAGTTGTCCCACATTGAACCAGGTAAATTTCAAAGTCTCATAGTGGGCTGGATTTTCAATCAATGCCTTTAATTTTTTGTGTATAGTTAGCATATTTATTTAGCTTCAATTTTGTACAACAATAATTTCTCATATTCCTTTTAGTTTCGATGTAAAACAGGTTTTTTTGAAAAATGATTTTTGGTTAAATGTGTAGGTACTACAGGTGGTACACATTTAACCATGGTATCGTCCACATTGAGCCACCTTATTAACTATGTCTTCTTGTTCAATTTATAAGGCAAATACTTTGTAATAATAATAATAAAAAACAGTAATAATAAAAATCTGCCGTATATTTATTAAAATCACTTTAAATCTTATGCAATTAAACCGAGAGTCTTAGTTTTATACATCACAGAACCTTTTCCGTCAAATTCTTATCATATTTTAATAATAAAAACAAAACTAAGGGCCTGTTTCACAATGTCCGAGTAGGCACTACTCACTGAATAAATTCAAAAATGTGACAGATTTTGTATGAAATTATCTGCCAAGTAAGATACTCGAAACTTAATCATACGTGGTGAAATAGGCCCTAACAGTTTTTAATTATAAAAACAAAAGTATCTTCCATAATATTCTTGAAACTTTAAAAACTAAGTAAAGAACTAAATAACTTTTTACTAGGTTTTCGAAGGTTTTACCTTTGAATAAAAAAAAAATCACTATGGAAACAAACTTTAAACAAAGTAAAAAACATAAAAAAACTCTTCAAAAAATAAAACAAAAACTTGCATTCTTAGCCAAAAACAACTTGATCTTGGCTACATAATAAACCTTAACATTTTTTGCATCAAAAACCACGAGAACATCATCTTCAACGGGATTACGGGTCAATTTATCGAAATTTCCTCTTACAACAAACATTTCTTCTTCATCTTCGGACTCATCTATCTCACTAATTTCAGTCTCGCTGTCTTCTAGCACCGTTTCAAATTCTTCTTCAGAAGTACCTACATTTCGCGCCATTCTATAACAAATTAAAATAATTGTAAAAAACACACTCATTTAACGGGGAGTACACAATGAACCATGGTTCAATGTGTAACACCCTCAGGTGGTTTATAGAGATGTTAGAAGACCTGTAGAGAAAATGAAATCTCTTTAGAGAGAGTTAAATATTCTACAGAAAGAGTAGACTCCCTGAAGAGTAGACTAAGCAAGGTTTTTTTTTTTTTTTTTTCTAGCCTATATATTGTCCCACTGCTGGGCAAAGGCCTCCCTCCATTCCTTCCATCGTTCGCGACTTTGAGCCACTTCTTGCCAATTCTTAAGGAAGACATCCAAGTCGTCCCGCCATCTCCTTCTTGGTCTGCCGCGACCCCGTCGTGCGATTTCAGGGCACCAGCCTTGTGTTTTACTGGCCCACCGCTCGATCGGCATGCGGCAGACATGTCCGGCCCAGTCCCATTTAAGCTGGGCAGCTTTCCGAGCCACGTCAACGATCTGCGTTTTGGAGCGCAGTACAGTGTTTCGAACGCGATCCGTTACTTTAACACCTAGTATACTGCGCTCCATAGCACGTTGGCAAACCTTAAGTTTGGACTTTTGGATGTTAGTCAGAGACCAGGTCTGTGCCCCATAGGTCAGGATGGGGAGAATGCACATGTCCATCAGCTTACGCTTAAGTGACAAAGGCAAGTTGCCTTTAAATAGTTCTTTCATGGACCAGTAGCTCTTCCAGGCGTTTTCTATTCGGCGTGTTATTGCAAGGTTATTCAGTAGTAATTATAAAATTCAAAATAAGGCGTGACATGTTTTTTTTGGAGGTGGAAAATCATCAGAAGGTCCCTGCCTCCGCCTTCACAAAGACACGGCGGTGCACTGCCCAAGCGGGGATCTACCGAATGTTCCACTATGTCCTCCGCGACCTTATCATGTCCGGTGAGACCAGTCAGGCACTGGTTTATGTTATACATACAAAAAAAAATTGCATCATTGAGAAGGTCAGGCACTGTGACGTCTTTCCAACCACTCATACATACATAATTATGTAAATAATATTGTTTATAAACGAGGTTTGCGGTTTGACATTTCCTCAAAGAGGAAATTTACCGCCATAAATATGGATTATTATTGGATTTTTGGATTTGATAGAAAACAACAGAACGAATTAATAAATATGTAGAAATAAAACACCGTAGGTATATGAGTTTTCTGAGAAACTCTCAAGGGAATTACGGCTGGAGGTAATATCAGCTTCACATAGCCGTCAGAAAAGCAATATCATGCAAATATAAAACTACAAAGAACTTTCTGGTGCACCAAACTTTTTCAGTGACTATCATAACTTTTCTTTATATTGTTTTCAATTTTAGAGAAGATTGCATACGGACATTTTTTATTTATTTATAAAAAATAAATAAACTATGTTTTTTTTCTGGTAGGGGAATCATCAGAATGACTTCTCCCGCTCTTGGGCGGAGCGGAAGGGCGTGTCAGACTCTTACTGACTAAACCCCTACCCCGTTCCTTCGTTGCCTATGATCTGGGGGGGACTCGGTGTCAACTTTTCGGAATACCACGTGTTCCCCAGAGGCTTCGGCCCTGCCGGGCCCCTACAGTTTGCTGACATCTCCTTGAGGCGCGCGTGGAACAGAACGCGCTATGTATTTTTTAAATATTGGAGAAGATTGCAAAGGGATATACTAGATGTCTAAAATATTTTGGTTTTTTGTTTTACTGGCATTGTTTTTTGTCTGTAATAAGACATATCTATCAAAACAAAAATAAATTAATTGACTACAAAATAACCCATTCAACCAAACTATTGACTAGTAATAATTCAACACGTTTACTTCTTTTATTTAATAAAACTTAATGCACTTGGAAAAAAAACTGCACTATACAAAGGCAGATATTAAGTTAGTGCTTAAGGCATTTTTTATAGTCGACCTTAGAGTGCTACAAATTATGTAATGGAAAACAAATTGAAAAGAAACACAACAAAAGATATTAAATAATTATATATTATACAGACAAAGTAGCAATGAATCAACAATTTTATTTTTTAAATAAAAAAAATTCTTAGACTATTATCAAGTTCCATTTGCATAATTTATATATCAATCAAAACTAAATTCCCAGGTTCATTTTGTACTATAACCTCTAAACCACGAGTGTAACAAAAAAAAATATACGCCATAGTCATGCAAAAATCGCTTAGTGTTAGAATATTCTGTTTTATTAATTTACATGTAATGGGTAATTAGACACTTAAGAGCAATGAGTAATAAACAACAATAATATTGTTTGAAACTTGAAAAAATAAGGGTTGTTCCACAAAGACATGAAAAATCGCGCGACGGCCTCAAATAAATACCTTTTTTCGTTGATAGTGGGAGGCATTGACGAACAAACAAATAGCACCAATGGGGCAATTGGTGGCATTTTCCTTACTATTTTTTTAAATCTATGTTTTTAAACTGTATAAAATTAAACACTGTTTTAGGCTATCACGGTTTGTTTCACAATTTAAATTGTCACTTACGGGATATCTTCCGTGGTTTTTATTTATTTTGAGTTCCCGATATTTCGACGCTGTTGCAAGCGCCATGATCGCGGGATGACTGGAGAGTGCGGGTGGATGGAAAAAATTTGCTAAGAGCAGACAAATCTGTCTACCCTCTTTCTTTGTCTCTTGCTACGCGCACTATTGCAACTCGACACTAAATCACGGCAAAACACACTCACTGTATCACCACGTTTTTCGGAGTCTTTGTTGTGATGCCGGATCCCCCTTTTTATCATGTTCACAACTGGATTCCACGTACTTGACAATTTGAAACCATCCTCTCGATTGAAATTTTTGTGTTTACTTATTTCAATTGCTTCTCTTGTCAGCCTGGGTATGTAATGTTTGTCCGTGGACAAGACACTTGGCTTGTGGAATTCGATCCAGTGATTGGGCCCGGACTGCAGCAGATGTTCAGCTATGGCCGATTTTTGCTCATCATTGTTTTTGACCGCCTTTATATGTTCTTTTATGCGGCATGAAACAGTTCGCTTCGTCTGACCTATATATGAGCTGCCACAGCTGCAATCAATTTTATAAACCCCAGGATGTTCAAAAGGAATTTTATCCTTAGGGGAACGCAGACTTTGTGCTATTTTCCTATGAGGAGTAAACACAGTCCTTATCGAGTATTTACTCAATAAACGACCTATCTTGTCTGTTACTCCTCTCAGATATGGCAAGTAAGTTGTTTGGCGCTCCACTGTGGATCTGGCGGTCCGCTTCTTTTCCGATCTTACTTTTTCCTGACAAGACAACAAGATAGGTTTGACAAGATAGGTCGTTTATTGAGTAAATACTCGATAAGGACTGTGTTTACTCCTCATAGGAAAATAGCACAAAGTCTGCGTTCCCCTAAGGATAAAATTCCTTTTGAACATCCTGGGGTTTATAAAATTGATTGCAGCTGTGGCAGCTCATATATAGGTCAGACGAAGCGAACTGTTTCATGCCGCATAAAAGAACATATAAAGGCGGTCAAAAACAATGATGAGCAAAAATCGGCCATAGCTGAACATCTGCTGCAGTCCGGGCCCAATCACTGGATCGAATTCCACAAGCCAAGTGTCTTGTCCACGGACAAACATTACATACCCAGGCTGACAAGAGAAGCAATTGAAATAAGTAAACACAAAAATTTCAATCGAGAGGATGGTTTCAAATTGTCAAGTACGTGGAATCCAGTTGTGAACATGATAAAAAGGGGGATCCGGCATCACAACAAAGACTCCGAAAAACGTGGTGATACAGTGAGTGTGTTTTGCCGTGATTTAGTGTCGAGTTGCAATAGTGCGCGTAGCAAGAGACAAAGAAAGAGGGTAGACAGATTTGTCTGCTCTTAGCAAATTTTTTCCATCCACCCGCACTCTCCAGTCATCCCGCGATCATGGCGCTTGCAACAGCGTCGAAATATCGGGAACTCAAAATAAATAAAAACCACGGAAGATATCCCGTAAGTGACAATTTAAACTGTATAAAATTGTTATTCTAACACTTTAAGTGAAAAAAATAATGTCATCAAGGTTCATTAGAAAATCGAATTTATAGGCTGAAACTAGAAAAAAATTGTTTTAAAAAACAATCAGATTAAAAAGAAATAGGAAAAAGCCAACGAAAAAATCCACCACTCGTCATCCATCGTATAAGTTTGTACGTCGATATCTAAACGCGGGTAAACCCTACAACGGCGCGACGAAGGAAGTTGCACAGAAATCCACACCTGTTTGGAGGAGCCTTAATAAGCGCCAGTCACTTATTAAGTATATAAGGCCATCCTAACGAATCACTTAAGTTATAACATTCAAGTTACAAAGAGAAACATGATTTTACATTTTTTTCTGTGTTTTAGTATTTTGTTTTGTTTGATCCAAGGGATTGTGTATGATTCCTTCGATGGGATTCCTATAAGTGATGAAGAGGTTATTCAACATAGTATAAAAAATACAACTTTGTAAGTACAAACTTTTTTTAGTAACTCATATAATAGCTGAAGCATCTCATAACAAACGTTTTCTAGGTTCACTAGTTCCATCATAGATTTTATTTATCGTTTTCCATTAGGTAAAATCGAGGTCAAGAGATAGTTTATTAGAAAAAAATATAGAAACATAATTTGAAAAACCAATCCAAATTAAATTGTGTGTTATATTTGTAAAGTCTATTCTAGATGGCGATTCTAGATTGCAGATAAAATTTCACTTTTATATCCTATTGACACTGATTGATTAAAAATCAAAAATCAATATTGACATTAGCAATGATCGAAAAGGCAACTTATTTATCCCGGACGGAAACAGTAACTTTACTTAAAAAAAATTAATGCATTATTATTTCTTATTTTAGTTTAAGGGCCTGTTTCACAATGTCCGAGTAAGCACTACTCACTGAATAAATTCAAAAATTTGACAGAATTTGTATGAAAATTATCTGCCAAGTAAGATACTCGAAACTTAATCATAGGTGGTGAAACAGGCCCTAAGGCTAATAATTTAATATGAGCATCGCAGCGTATCATCGGCGTACGTATGTACGTACGCAGACACAAACGAGCTAGTGACGCAATTTATAAAAATGACAATTTTTTTATGTTAAAATAATAATAATTGATTATTTTGGGGTAAGATTACGTATTTCAAAATTCTAAACGTACTACTTTTAAGATATGTTTATAACTATGTTACATGTAGTATAGACAAGGAGATATTTTGACAATTCTATAAAAAAAATGTCATACTGTCAGCCTGCACTACAAATATGGATATTTTTAATGATGAAATCAAAAAATATCTTATGGACAGACTTTACTGTTTTGTTAAATGGTGTTAGAATTTTTTTATAACACCAGTTTACAAAAAAAAAAAAAACAATTTATTATAGATAGAACTAATATTGACGATAATTTTTAAATTACTCATGTTGATGAAATATAACTGGGTAAATTCCTAAATGATATTACTAAGGTAAGCAATAATAGATGTTTGCCTTTTTTAAACAATTTTTGGAACGAGTTTTCCAAAAGTATTTTTAAGCGCTGCCTTGATGACAGTTTTTAAGGAAGTTCGGCATTTTTGTTGAAAGGAAATCCCACGGCAACGATTGTGCTATACAACCTATAATAAAGTAATACAACCTTGGTGATTCCGCAGAAATATCATCATCATCTGCCTAGCCTTTTCCCAACTATATTGGGGTCGGCTTCCAGTCAAGCCGGATTTAGCTGAATACCAGTATTTTACGAGGAGCGGCTGCCTACCAGACCTCCACAACCCATTAACTGGGGTAATACGGTACTTCATGGCAAGACTGGAGTCAGATTTACTGGCTTCTGACTACCCGTAACGACTGCCAAAGATCTACAAATGACAGCCGGGACCAACGGCTTAACGTGCTTTCCGAGGCACGGAGGAAACTCGTTATGTTAAGATGGTCACCCATCCACAGACCAACCTAGGCAAGCGTGGCTTAACCTTGAAGATCGACCTGTGCGGCTGTTATTATTATTCCGCAGAAATATGTGGTTTATATATAAAATGCAAGGTTTTTAACATTCCATAGTGCTAACCGGTATCATCTAGTTTTTTATGAATAACTAGCTTTTACCCGCGGCTTCGCTCCCGTCAAATGACTACCCTACATATCCTACGCTACCCTACCCTACCTTCCCTACCTACCCTACACTACCCTACACTACCCTACACTACACTACCCTACACTACCCTACACTACACTACCCTACACTACCCTACACTACCCTACACTACCCTACACTACCCTACACTACCCTACACTACCCTACACTACCCTACACTACCCTACACTACCCTACACTACTGTACCTACCCTACTTTACCTACCTTTTTTTTTTAATTTTTCTCTCCGTAAGAACCATCATTGAACTTCAAGGAACATTTAAAAAAAAAATCAGCCAAATCGGTCAAGCCGTTTTCATGTTATGTCGTGACAACGGAAAACGGGTTTCATTTTTATATATATAGATATGACATATAACAGTGTTATTTATAACCTATTTGTGAAATAAATGTATATCTGTCTCTAAATTCTTAACAACATCAACGACTGCATTACTGCTTAACATCAGGTGGGATTGCAGTCAATGAAAAAAAAATTATAGTAATAGTCGTAGCTTATTGAATGATGCATTTTTAACAAGTAAATTTCATACTTCCAGTTGGTGCATCAACGACATTGAACCCTGTAACCCAGAAGAATGGAGACGACTGGACGGGTCGTGCAACAACTTGCGGCAACCGACCAGAGGAGCCACACATACACCCCTGTACCGGATGTTACCAGCAGCTTATGATAAAGGTAAGCTATGTAAGCAGTAAATTGCTAACAAGTACACAATGTTTATGTTTTACAAAATGTGCTTTTTGAAAAAAGTTTAACGTTTGAATCCCCAACCGGTCCTATGAGACCGCGCTGTTATTGTTTTACTATTGTGTCTCGTTTCGCGGGTATCTGAGTAATTAACAGTTTAATCACAAACTTTATAGGCGAGAATGTAACTTATTTTAGAAGAGGTTGGTGAAAAAGTGATTGGTTTCCACATTTCAGACTTCAGAATCATATCTGAGTATGATTATTTGTTCAGACTTAAAAACCAACCCACCCACTTGAATATCAATAATTGAGGGTTTAACTGTCAAATTTTCAAAATTCATTCACACAGGTTATTTCAGGTGTTTTCCAATATTTTAAAATCAAATCGTGCAAACCATGTGCCGCCGATAGGCATACAAAATCAGTCTTATAAGGTTAGTGTCTTGTAGAACTTATCACAAAGATCAAAGTCAATTGATAGGCAAAGTCAATTGATAATTTTCCATCTAAAACTATAATAAAAACTGTTTAATTCTAAATATTTTATTTGACGTGGAACCTATATAATATATGCCCAGTAGTTACTCACATACCCGCGAAACGAGACACAATAGTAAAACAATAACAGCGCGGTCTCATAGGACCGGTTGGGGATTCAAACGTTAAGAAACGTTAAAAACTGATGCACAGCAGAATAAAAATAACATAACTACATATACTACTACTATGTATATTATCATAATTATGACATTCACTTGCATTCTTATAAGTTGAAGAAGAAATCGATTTAAATAAATGTCAAGGTCCTCTATTCTCTATCTATTTCAGGTTGCAATGGACAAAAATCCAATCTACCTCTTGTAAGGCGACTGCGGACAAGTTTTTTAGCAGAGGCCAAAGTACCGGATCAAACTTTTACAATGCTGGCCGCTTATTTCCTCCTCTTTATTACAATTGATATCACCAATCTTCATGATATAGGTAAGTGCTTCTACGCCAAGTCAAAAATATTTTTTTCTAAGAAAGTGTTTTTAAGAACGAGGGTTTAACCTAGGCATTGATATGTCTGTAAGTCAGAGTAGAACTGCATAGTCAAAACCCATTTAGTAAATAAAATTAATTATTAAGGCTCAAATCTGCTAAATATCAGAGGTTGTTTGTTAGAGTTGATTGATAAAAAAGCCAAGAAGATCATCGGAAATGACGCATGCGTCGAGTCGAAGCGCCAAAGTTTTAAGCATCGGTCAAGTCTAGTCTAGCCTGTCGGTTTTCTATTGTTTACATTTGGGAAACTACACTGGAGTTGCACAATTTAATCTATATAATACGTATCTAATACGCCCGTTTTATCACCGAACTACAAGTCATACAGCGTTGCGCTACTGGTATATGGTGGACATCACACCTATATGTACAAAACTTGCACTCAAGCTAAATTTGGATCACAAAAAAGTATTAGTGTGCCTTTCAACTTGTTTGGTTAAGCATGTAAAGTTCGGAGCTATGATAGTTGTGACAAACAGTTAGATACGTAAGTGATTCTATATATGGATTAAAAAGGCTCAAAAAATGTTTTGTTAAAATTCATAATAAGTATACACACATCTTTATACTGTTTGCTCATGCGAAACAATTAACAATGATAATGATTTTTCAGTAAACTACGTACAATGGACTAGTCACTGTTGTGCTCCAAAAGGGAAAGAAGATCCTATGTGTGCCCCTATAGAAGTACCAGCCGATGATCCATATCATCGGTTTACTGGTATACGTTGCCTTAATTTGACGAAACCTTTGACGTTCCAAACCATGGGATGTAGAAGGAAAGACACGCCTCCTGAGCGGGTAAATTATAGCTTCGTAATATAAAATAATACAGAATAGAATAAACTTTGTTGTACATTTTTGTTTATTTTAGGCTTTTTTTCTAATAAGTAACCTTATTAGTTAACTCAATAAATATTTTTGCCATTTCTTACAGATACTGTCTGCCACTCCTTTATTTGATTTGTCAACGGTCTATGGAAACACCCTCGACAAATCATTAGCAGGAAGGGCTTATCGAGATGGCCTGTTAAAATTTGAAGTAGAAGATGGCCGAATTTGGCCTCCTCAAGACAAAAATAACCCTGACTGCATCTTGAACCGGAAACCTCGCGAAACAAGATGCCATAAGATGCGTAAGTTTTAATTCTCCTATTTCGGGAACTTTTCCATTGAAATATAAAAAATTATTCATGACGATTTCACGCTATCCACTAAGATACCTCACATGCTTAAAATTTTCAAAACGATCAGTTTGTGTACCAATTTTCATTCTTAACTAGCTTACCCGGCAGACTTCGTACTGCCGGGTAAGCTTTACCGGTTAAACTTTTTTTTCGACCTCCACAAACATTTCAAGACCAAGTTAAGATAAATCCGTCCAGCCGTTCTCGAGTTTTAGCGAGACTAACGAACAGCAATTGATTTATATATACATATATATATAGATTATCTTGTTTGAGGTATAATGACTAAAGTCGTGATAAACAATATGAACATGCGCCACATTACAGTGGTATACGTTGTCGTCATAATAGGCAGACCAAAATTAAAGAAGAGAAACATGCATTCTTTTGTCCTAAATTAATTGTTACCACCATCATTACCTTCTTGCTCTTAACTCATGCTACTCAGGATTAGTGCAAGATGTTTTTATTCATCCAATCCACTCTGTTAACCTGCCATTTCATTTTTCTTTTTCTTCTTCTTCTTCCTGCCCTTTTCCTTTGTTACTTGGGGTCGGCGCAACACGTTCTTTTCTTCCATTCTTTCCTATCAACCGTCGTACTATCACTATACTCCGTCGGTTTAGGTAGTTAACTAAAGGTAAACAATCTTGATATGTCTTTTTATATTAAAGAGGTCGTATATAATATATATGTTACGGCTAATACCCGAAGTGCGGCTACACCTAGTTTTAGCCGGTTAGAACTAGGTGTAGCCACTTACTCTTGGTTAAACCTAGTACGAGCCGATTGTTTTCGGGTAAAACTAGGTCTAGTCTTCATCATGCCGGCTACAACTAGGTCCAGCCATTCCCTGTTGGATAAAACTAGGTCTATCCGATATCATTCCGGCTAAAACTAGGTCCAGACAATCCCTGTTGGATAAAACATTCTTTAAATTATAATATGCAACTACTTATTGCCTGTTGTTAAAAAAATGTTCCTGTTTGTTCCTATTGTATTAAAAATTGTACTCCTAATAATTAGGTCGATCTTCAAGGTTAAGCAGCGCTTGCGTAGGTTGGTCTGTGGATGGGTGACCATCTTAACATAACGAGTTTCCTCCGTGCCTCGGTAAGCACGTTAAGCCGTAGGTCCCGGCTGTCATTTGTAGATCTTTGGCAGTCGTTACGGATAGTCAGAAGCCAGTAAATCTGACTCCAGTCTTGCCATGAAGTACCGTGTTTCCCCACTTAATGGGTTGTGAAGGTCAGGTAGGTAGCCGCTCCTCGTAAAATACTGGTATTCTGCTAAATCCGGCTTGACTGGAAGCCGACCCCAATATAGTTGGGAAAAGGCTAGGCAGATGATGAAAAAAACTCTACGTTTCTTTTAATGGGATGTTTTTTTTAATATCTAAAAAGCTCTGCCAATAGCATGCCGGCTACAACTATGTACAGCCAATCCCTGTTAGATAAAACTAAGACACGCGCTGCTGCTGCAGACGCTGTGAGTCACACTCGCTAGTAGACCTGCAGTAGATCAGCAGCGCCTGGCGCTCACAACGTGCAGAGGCGCGTGCCTCGCTATGCTCTCCACCCCGCGCCGCTGCTGCAGATGCTTTGAGTCATGAGTGTGACGCGGGGCGGAAGGCTTGGCGGGACATGCATCTAAGTTTTATTCAACAGGGATTGTCTGGACCTAGTTTTAGCCGGTATGATATCGGATAGATCTAGTTTTATCCAACAGGGAATGGCTGGACCTAGTTGTAGCCGGCATGATGAAGGCTAGACCTAATTTTACCCGAAAACAATCGGCTCGTACTAGGTTTAACCAAGAGTAAGTGACTACACCTAGTTCTAACCGGCTAAAACTAGGTGTAGCCGCACTTCGGGTATTAGCCGTAACATATACAAAGATTATTTAAATTTAGTTTATTAGCTAACATCGATTTAGGTAAATACCTATTTGCAAAGATTTTTACATACAATTTATAGACAACTTTTAGATAAAAAGACATGCCAAGATTGTTAAAATTTAGTTCTTGTATCTTTTCTTTCATATCCACAAAATATCCATTCTTTCTCTGGGCCTCTTCCTCTCTATCGTCACTATTATCAACCTATATACAATAAAAGTTGTCTTCATTTTTTACAGCATCAGATGAAACCAATACATTGATTCCTATAAACTTATTGTCGATTTGGTTTTGGAGGCACCACAACCATATAGCTGATCGACTTGCTAAGATAAATCCGAGTTGGGATGACGAGAAACTCTTCTATACTGCAAGAGATATCAATATTGCTGTTGTGACCCAAATTCTTTTATACGAATTGTTGCCTATGATGATGGGTAAGTTAAAGGATTATAATTTTATCTGATATTCCTAAGGTTGTCTGGTACATATCGCTGTCAGCGATAAGACCGCCATATTGTACCCACAGATTTAAATTTCCAAATAATTTATGACATTCTTTTGGTCTACTATTCTATTAATTAATTAATCGATATAAGGTTTAAACACCTGTCTTTTTGTTACAAACTGGTAAGGAATCGAAGAAAGTTGAATCATTTGATATTATGTATGTTCCTAAATAAGATTTTTATAATTCATAACATGATTTAAAAGAGCATCCATAGAGTTTCTGGCACGTTCTTTTCCATTGAGATCTACGCTTTGGAACGTGTAATGCTTCACTTTTTTTGACTGGCCACCATTTCCACAATTCAAAAGTGCCTGTTAAAGGTCTATTTGTAGAGTTTCTCATTTAACTTTTTTTAAACTTAAATTTTTTTCACACTATGAAGAGCAATTACATTTTTCAAAATAATTTGATATAATATAATTATGTTTTAATTTAATCTTATTGTGTATCTTATTTTATTTTTAATTTGTGTTGTTAAAATGGTGTAGAAAGAATAAAGTTTTACTATTATTATTATGAATGGAGAAGAAATATCAGTCCAGAATAATATACTACATGGTCATTTAATATCGTACTTTAAACCATAAAAATTAACACATAATATATTCACCCAATATCTTTTTTCATGGAACTACAAAAACTACATAACTCTCCCTTAGCAGTGGTAGTATTATGTAGATTTCGTTTAGTACTCTTTCGGATTCAACGTTCATAAAATATATATCTGGTCATACACTCCCCTCTATTGTAAGGGCAGCTTTAAAAATTAACTTGTATTCCAGGATTTGAGAATCTGGTAAACGATGGAGTCTTACATCCGATAGGATTCAGAGATTTATATAATGAGACCCTATTGCCACAGCTGTCAATGGAGTTCCCTATGGCTTTACGGTGGCTACATAATATGCAAGAAGGTACACTCAAGTAGGTATTTATAATAAACAAGAATTTTGGTTCTTTTCTTTCTCTTCAATCTGATTTTTTGTAACAGAATGGGCTTGTAATCCTAACTCATTGATAGGTAAACAAGCCCGCACTCAAGTTTACAGTGTCCGCCGTCCTGGCGGGCTCTGCCCCACCCGTAGCCACGCCCTGACTCTGTCAAGCGGTGTGACGTATCCGCTGACGTTCTGTTGTCTAGCTAGCGTCCGTACTATTGACTTGCCGACACTTCCATACTATTGCCTTCTCCGACAATTATATAATAAGCAAAGGTAGGCTGTAGGATCAGCCACCGTAGGCGTGGAGATGTCAGCAAAACCGTTTGAGGCAAAGGGCAACTGAAGGTCGGTGTGGTTTTAGGTTTTGAAAGTCTGACACGCCCTCCTGTTCCATCTCAGAGCGAGGTAAGTAATTAGATGACTTCCTGCCTTAAAAAAAGGTAGTCTAAACGATATTGAGACCAAAGGGCAATTTCACTTTCATGACATAACTACGAATGTAAATAGGGAATCAAACTCAAAGAGAAATCATTTGAATTTCACCCTACATTCGAGGAAAAACTAAACGTACCTATAGTAGAGATAAAACTGAAATACCCATGACAAAAAATATTAATACAGGTGTTACTAGTGGTGCCTCTTCTTTGCTTGAACAATATAAGTGTCACGTGTTATTTTATCAGCAAATATGTATATTTGAATGGCAACGTAGAATAGAAGGCAGTCATTGGCACTCTTTATAAAATACTGAAATTCAGTTTAACTCGTTAAGAACTGGCTAAATCAAGAGCCTCCAAAAGGGTTCCTAAGGAGAGCAGTGGTGGCCCACTGGTAATTGCCCAGACTTACAAGTTGTAGGTTGCGGATACAAACCCAGCCAGAGGCATTACTTTGCGCAATTTATCTTATCACCGCTGCTCTCAAAACGGTGGAGAAAAACATCGTGAAGGAACCGCTATGTCCTAAAACCAAAAAATCTAAAACATATTTCATCTGCACTAAGTGTTGCATTACGGAAAGATCCATTCTCTTTCTTAGAGAGGAGGCCTAAGTCCAGTAACAATGAGGACATTATAAGGTTGATAATGCAAAAAAATACCTCCAAAACTACGATGCTGGATAAAGGAGACATAGACCCAGAAAATATAACAGAAAAGTGAAGCGGTGTTTACTTAGCAAGGGGCTATTCCAGGCTGAGAAATTATGATGACAATGATCGCTGGTTTCAATTAAAGTTGGAAAATATTAAATGTTAAACTGAATGATAAAAAATTGCTACTGATGATGATTTTTATTCATATACCAAGAACGTCAAAAAAATTCGACTGGCATGTTGGTCTAGTGGTTAGTAGCTCTAACTGAACTATACCGGGTAGGTTCGATTCCCATCCAAGATAAATGTGTGTGTGATGAGCACCATCATTTGTTCTGCGTCTGGGTGTAATTTATTTATAGTATTTATGTATTAGTAGTTTATCAGTTGTCTAGTACTCATAACACATCCTCTGATTAGTTTGCGACTAAGAGTAGATGGCGTGGTGTGAAAGTTGTGGAATATTTTATTATTAAAAAAAAAACTTCTAAATATTATATAATAAATAAAACTTCACTACTTTTCAGATTATATGATGCTGATGGTAACTTTGTGAAGAACGTTAATTTGGTCGACCTTACCGCAAGAACAGGCTATTTGGCAGTTGATAACAACATCGACTATCTGACGCAAGGCAGTTTCAGACAAGATAGTGCCAAAATGGATGACGATATCGTGGATCCTGATGTAAGTGGTGCTTTGTTTATTATTATTAAAAGAGTTGAGACAAAAAAAGTTCGCTTACCGTGTCGATCTTTAAGGTTAAGCAACTCTTGCCAAGGTTGGTCTGTGGATAGGTGACCATTCGGTATGTTAAGCATACCGAGTTTCCTCAGTGCCTCGGAAAGCACGTTAAGCCGTGGGCCCCGGCTGTCATTAGTATTTACTAATGACAAAACATTTGTTTGGCAGTCGTTACGGATAGTCAGAAGCCTATTGGCTTCTTATAAATCTGACTAGTCTTACCATGAAGTTTAGTACCGTGTTACTGCACGTGTCTGGTAGCAGCCGCTCCTCGTAAAATACTGGTATTCAGCTAAATCCGGCTTGACTGGAAACTGACTCCAATATAGTTGGGAAAAGGCTAGGTAGATGCTGGTGATGACCGTGTTTAATTAACGTAGGGCCCGGTGGGGTCGAAGCCTACACCGCCTCCTGGCTTGTACGGAAGAGAACCCGGGGGTTCTGGAACGAAAGCAAAGAAGGAAAAGGAGTAAATGTGCGTCAGTAAAAATCTGACTTTCCTGCACTGCCTAGAGCGGGACAAGTAATTTATTTGAATCGAGTCTATTTCGTGAATTGATTTTAAAACAACACTTGTTTATTTATTTATTTTTTACATTTAAAGAAAAAGTTCACAGACTAATAACATTACAATGACGATAATAAATTACAAATTTGCTAAACACAAGCTTCTACAGAAAAATGATTGCTTCCTCTGTATAATGTGCGCTTGTTCAATGTTGGTACCATCCATTAAACTGTTAATAATTTTAAACAAACATTAACAATATTAATAAAGTTATATGGTCTTGAAGGTGCCATTGTCAATTTAAATTCAGTCAGTTTTCATTCAAGTTTTATTATGATAGAGTCCGTGACGATTAAAGCGGAAACTACATTAGGCCGCACACGTGGGCCACGCCTGATTTGTTCGTAGAACCACGTCGCGTGGCGTGGGTCTAATGTAGTTTTACAAGTCTAGTTGCCTTATAAAATGTATGGAGACCGACGCGTCTAGATCAATGACGTGGCCCACGTGTGCGCAGTGTAGTTTTACCTTTAATTATTAACTTTCTTAGGATTTAAAATTTTCTTTTCTTTTCGCAGATGGCTGAGAAAGCACTGGGATCTATTCAAAAGTCTCAGGATACTTTTTCAAGTGATTTGGCCAAAAACAGACTTATGTTTATCCAACCTTACATCAAATATTTAGAACACTTTTCCGGAAGGACAATCACTAGTTTTGATGATTTAGCAGAGTTCTTCGAACCAGAGGTGAGATGATCTGTAACTTAATATTGGAACTATTATACAACTAAGAACATTAAAGTGTTAAAATCTAAACTTTTCAACTAATTTAATATAAAGTGGTTAAAATATTTGTTTCTATAACATGGTAGTACTATGTTATAGAAACATATTTTAACCACCCTAGAAGTAATAATCTATTATGAAATTTCGTTTGCTGATGTACATTATAAGCCAGTTATTTAAAACTGACTAGTTACGCTATAATTAACGTAGCTTTATAATATTGGTATCTTTAGTATTCCAACAATATAACGTTATCTACGTTATGAAAGTCCCAAAAAATCAGAAAAGTGCAAATATTTGCGACCATTAGCGCTTAATCTGTGAATAGACGGACTGGGCGAAAAATTGTATAGTTGCTATAAGGCCACGGGATCTGAAAGCCACGGTGAATTATTAAATAAAAACATAAAACTTTTGAACATTCTGTTTCATTCAGAAATACTACCAATACGTATTATATGCACACCTGCATTGCGTAGACTATCGCTGTAGATGATAAAATATTAAACTTAAATGTGAAATGACATTGAAATTTACCCGTATGTGTTAAAAAAAAACACAGAGTCGACAACGCAAAAAATGTGCGGGTTGTGAAGACTAAATATTGTATGACAAAACTTTATACATTTTTTTGAATTGTTAAAGCATCGATCAGAGTTCCGATTCATAGTACTAAATAATATGTCGTGTACATTTTTTATGAACAGATTCAGGAAAATAATGTTGAAATATCGTTAGTGGTTATAGCTAAACAAGAGATAAAATAGTAATAAAAAATTACTTACTTTTGGAGCTATGGGGAACAGAGTGTGAAGTCCCGCAAACTTCCGTTAAAAAGGGAGGATCCTGCGTCCAAACTTGTGTTATGTTCGGTATTAGCAACTGCCCGATAGATGATTTCGGGCAGTCACATCTAGATCTAGATGTCACTACAAGTAAAGTGTATACTCACTTACACGTTTGACTTCAAGAACCAGTATATTAATTTTTATAGCACATAGTCCTTATGTTATCACATTAATCTATCACATACCCGCGAAACGAGACACAATAGTAAAACAATAACAGCGCGGTCTCATAGGACTGGTCGGGGATTCAAACATTAACTTAGCGTTTTCAATATAACGAATGGGTTGCTCTTTTAGTAATGTCAAATGCTTATTTTAGTTAACCAATTTATACACATTTCGTTCTTGTTGATTCTGGGTAGGTTATTTTTCATTGTCCGTACAATTTCGGATATCTCCTTTCTTAGACCGCTGATATATTTTTGTAAAAACCGCACAACATTTTAAATTATATTTATTTTTACTCAGGTATTGGAGAAGTTATCTAAAGAATATGAATCGGTAGAAGATATAGATCTTCTGGCTGCTATATGGGTAGAAAGGTCAATTAAAAATGGTCGAGTACCTTACATGTTTTATAATATTGTAGTAGAACAGTTAATACGGACCATGCAATCTGATAGACATTGGTATGAGCGACCGAACAGACCTCATGCTTTTACTAGTGGTGAGTATTTTTAATAATCTATTGCGTTGTATACAATGTGTAACGTTAAATGCGCAAAACCCTAATAATTTTTAATTCAAATTAGATAATTCTGAGTGAGAAAAAACTACATTAAAAAAATTGCTGTTTTAGTTTGTCTAAGATTCGTATCTACATTGAAATAAGAAAAACTATTATACCGCCTATGAGTAATTTGAAAATTAAACGACATCCATTTGGGTTTGTTTACCTTTTTTGACGGGTTTACGCATGTGATGGCTTGACCTTTTAATATATAGATAGGGCAACATTTTGTAATGAAAATATTGAAAATAAAAATGTGACTTATTTTAAAAAGTGATTAAATTGATTCTGCTTGTTATTCAAAACTATTTTCTGGTTTTGCGCATTACACGTTGTAGAGTTTATGAAAGAAACGGGCATAATATATGAAAGTATGATGAATAACATAAAATGGTAAAAGAAAAGTGATGGTTTGGCACCAAGTTATACAGAACAAGTCTTTACCTACTCTATGTCATCGCTTATTGAGAGGTAAATATTTTTATAGGGTTCATAAAATAACGGGCGGATCAAGAAAAAAAGTCAGATGTATTACAGTATTCTTTACGTTTCACAATCGCATTAATCTTTTCAAAAAATCCCACAACCTAAGGGACTAATGATTGGGTTTCGATGCTTCTAGCATTACAATATTGCCTGTATATCGTATGTCAAAACGTAAAGTATCATTAATTTATGTTTTGCAGAACAACTGTATGAAATAAGGAAGGCAACAATAGCAAGAGTTCTATGTGACGTTGGTGACTCAGTTACTCACATACAACCAAAGGCTTTCCAAGAGATAGGACCAGGGTAAGTGATAACGATCTCATTTTATTTAGTTTAGATCAATAGATTCACTAGAGAAACAAGAGGTTCTGGTAAATCTATTGGCTGTTTCAACACATCTTAAGGCCAAGATTGATGATACTAAGGTATAGGCTCACATTTGACCACTATCTCACAAGATAGAAAGCGATAATGTGGTCAACAATTATGCTAGCTTACCTAGAAATGACCTTTTCAGTTTTGACTTAAAAGAGGTTCTTTAAAGTAGTAGCTGTCATAGAACACGGGCTTAAGCAGAGAATCCTACTCCTTAGCTATACGCACAATTAATGTGTTTCCAAAATTATTTACTTTTTGATTGTCTTGCTTATAGCTCATCATAAAGTCTATACGAGACCATCCGTGCTAAATCTGATTACAATAGGAGCACATCACGAGTGCAACATTATAACTAATGGATTTATCATACTTTGAAGAATAAGCTATAATATTATAATTATATTACCTATACCTACATAGTTTCTTTGTGACCCAAAACTAACATTTTATTATATTTACAGTAATGAAATGCGGAGTTGTGAAGAAATACCAGAAATCAACATATTGGCTTGGAAAGACGACAGTGTTATTTAGAGATATTATTATTATTTTTTAAGATTATAAAAAAAAACCCGCAATAAATTTTATTTTGACTGATATTATACTTGTTACTTATTTCAAGCTTAATTATTTTCATTTCATGTCATGAATATTTTATTTGCATACATGCATAAAAACATGGTACATTAAAACTATTATATAATAGTATTGCAATCTTGCATAAGTCGACATTTACATACAACATGGCATACAAATATTTAAACAATTTGTTTTTGGCTTGGGCTATGCACAGTTTGTGCATTTAACTAGTGGCAAGCTAGCAAAGTTTAAGGTTTTTTTCCCACAGAATACAGTAACTAAATTTTCCATTATAATACAAATGTAATTATAAATATAAAGTAACTAGCTTTTACCCGCGGCTTCTCTCCCGTCAAATGGCTACCCTACATATCCTACGCTACCCTACACTACCCTACCTACCCTACACTACACTACCCTACACTACCCTACACTACCCTACACTACACTACACTACCCTACACTGCCCTACACTACCCTATACTACCCTACACTACCCTACACTACCCCACACTACCCTACACTACCCTACACTACCCTACACTACACTACACTACCCTACACTGCCCTACACTACCCTATACTACCCTACACTACCCTACACTACCCCACACTACCCTACACTACCCTACACTACCCTACACTACCCTACACTACCCTACACTACCCTACACTACCCTACACTACCCTACCTACCCTACTTTACCTAACTTTATTTTTTAGAATTTTTCTCTCCGTAAGAACCATCACTGAACTTAAAGGAACATTTTTTAAAAAAAATCAGCCAAATCGGTCAAGCCGTTTTCATGTGATGTCGTGACAACGAAAAACGGGTTTCATTTTTATATAATACTAGCTTTTACCCGCGGCTTCGCTCCCGTCAAATGACTACCCTACATATCCTACGCTACCCTACCCTACCTTCCCTACCTACGCTACACTACACTACCCTACACTACCCTACACTACCCCACACTACCCTACACTACCCTACACTACCCTACACTAAACTACACTACCCTACACTACCCTACACTACCCTACACTACCCTACACTACCCTACACTACCCTACACTACCCTACACTACCCTACACTACCCTACACTACCCTACTTTACCTAACTTTTTTTTTGAATTTTTCTCTCCGTAAGAACCATCATTGAACTTCAAGGAACATTTAAAAAAATAAATCAGCCAAATCGGTTAAGCCGTTTTCATGTTATGTCGTGACAACGGAAAACGGGTTTCATTTTTATATATATAGATAGATGATCATCATGTCAACTGAAAGACGCCAAAACAATCGGTCCTTTGTGTTTGGCATCATGCAAACATTCAAATACTTTTCAAGTATTTGGCAGCAAATGTGTCTAGTTAGTCTTCTTGGGAAGCTTCTCAGTAAACTTGACTTAATGTCCTATGTCCCCTAGATGGGACAGAGAGCATCCACAGTAATCCTCCATCGTGAACGGTCTTGAGCTTCTCGCTTCACCTCGTTCCACGTCATTCCGTTGTTCGCCACTTCTGCCAACACGGTGCGACGCCAAGTTTGACGGGGGCGGCCACGCTTTCTTTTTCCTTGGGGATTCCAGTCCAACGCTTGTTTGGGTATGTAATCGGAATCCCTTCGGAGCGTGTGGCCAATCCATCTCCACTTACGACGCTTGATCTGGCGGTCGATCGGGCTCTCGGGGCATTTTCCAGTAAAGATACTACAGTAAAACTCTTACCACCATGTTTATCGAGATCACACCTGTTATAATCAATCATTTTATTTCAGCATTTTTTATAGTTTACATTTAAAATTGTTCAGACTATAATTTGGTGTTCTTATAATTTTTTTGAATAATTTTCACATACTTCCATTAAAAGGAAGTAATAAAGATATTTTTACGGCGTACTCTACATTATGATGACAATAGGCTGTGAAAAAAATAAAAAGGTTTGTCAAGGTAAATAAAACAAAGACATTAAAAGAGCTCTGATTTTTTTTATTATGCGTCTGATTTGAACTAGAAAGGCTTCATTTATTTATTTTTATTATAACTACCAGTGGAAAAAATGGCGAATCCCAGTGTTGGAATAGTCATACCTAACCTATACTTACTAAAATAGTCTCGATACAAGATAATATATTGTTTTATTGTTTTGAAATACGATTCATACCAGGTATATTTTAACTAGCATTAGTTTAAGACTTTCTTTAGCGTGAACTAGCTATGTTTCTTATAATCCTCCTTCCTCTTTTCGTATCGATTCTCTCACTAGATGTTTTCTGCCCAGTATTTGACAACCTGTATGGCTCTGGCATTGGCCTTGTTTTTTTTATATATATCACATAATCCAGTGCTTGACTGCAATCCCACCGGTAAGCAGTGATGCAGTCGTTGATGGTGAGGCGCACTAGTTTATTAAGAGCCTATTCACTCTAGTCTTAAAGACACCCAAATTATAACCGGACGGCAAGACCGCAGCAGGCAAATTGTTCCAGTCCTTCAATACAAGGTATAAACGACGAGGCAAAGAGCTTAGCCCGGACCGTGCATCCTGTAAAGTGCAGGTAGTTGTGCAAGATTGACAGCATAGTAAGTGCTGCATGCCCTGGGTAGCTGCTTCACTGCACTGTGTTAAGAATGGGTCGAGGAAGCCCCATTTGGCTAGATTGTTTTTACAGCGGCCAACCTGGGTCCGCAGTTGGTTAAGAGACTTGACTTATCAACAAATTATTTAACCGTCATTAATATAGGTAGAAGAAATGAATATTTTGGACGACTTATCAATTAACAAAACAGATGTGTGACGACATTGACGCACGCGTCCGTGGACTTGTTTAAAATAACTGAAAATGCGAAATTTGTTAAAAAACGTATTATAATAACGCAACTTAATAAATTCGACATTTTTTATGCTAATGAAAAATTATACGCGGGCAAAAGGCTGGGTATTATAAATTTCTTCTAAAGATAGTTGTACTGGGTCTGGGTGTCTTGTGTATGCGAGTTTACATGTTTGTGAGCACATCCCCAATTAAATATAGATATAAATATTTATTATTAGATGGGTTCTATCTTATTAGATTGTGTGAGTTCACTTTACTTAGTACAGATAAAATCAATCAAAATAAAAATTATTTTATTTTACATAGGCCTACATGGGCACTTATAAAACGTCAAAAAGTGGACACTTTTTCGACCAATATCTTATATCTTATCTTAATATATATAAATCTCGTGTCACAATGTTTGTCCTCAATGGACTCCTAATAAAATTCGCACACCATGTGCAGTTCGATCCAACTTGAGAGATAGGATAGTTTAAATCTAAAAAAAAAAAAAGTTAGGTAAAGTTAGGTAAAGTGGGGTAGTGTAGGGTAGTTTAGGGTAGTGTAGGGTAGTGTAGGGTAGTGTAGGGTAGTGTAGGGTAGTGTAGGGTAGTGTAGGGTAGTGTAGGGTAGTGTAGGGTAGTGTAGGGTAGTGTAGGGTAGTGTAGGGTAGTGTAGGGTAGTGTAGGGTAGTTTAGGGTAGTGTAGGGTAGTGTAGGGTAGTGTAGGGTAGTGTAGGGTAGTGTAGGGTAGTGTAGGGTAGTGTAGGGTAGTGTAGGGTAGTGTAGGGTAGTGTAGGGTAGTGTAGGGTAGTGTAGGGTAGTGTAGGGTAGTGTAGGGTAGTGTAGGGTAGTGTAGGGTAGTGTAGGGTAGTGTAGGGTAGGTAGGGTAGTGTAGGGAAGGTAGGGTAGGGTAGCGTAGGATATGTAGGGTAGCCATTTGACGGGAGCGAAGCCGCGGGTAAAAGCTAGTATTATTATAAACACCTATACTAGAACAGATGGGAAGGCGTGGTCATAAAATGCCTTGTCATCTGACGACATATTTCGTAGCCAAAATTAACCAAGTTGACATCGAGCGGTTGAAGCCTGTAACGGTTCTTCAGGTTACCTCTACGTGTGCCAAGCTCGCTTTGACCAAGGCTCTTTCGGAATACTAGTACTTACTTAACTCGGTAAGAAGACAACTTGGTTGTCGTTTTGATCAATGACGACTATTGCGCAAATACGAGAGTAATATGACGTAATTCGACAGTTGTATGTAGATAATATTTTCAGAGAAGTATGCTCTATTAAACAGAATTTGATCAGTCTATTAAACTGTTAGTTACTGTTAAATGTCACATGTTACCTGTCCTACGTTTATTAAACAGGGTTATATGTTTAGTCAAGCATGATTGTTTTTCATGCTTGACTATACGACCGTGTTTACGATGTGTGATATCATCCAATGTCTTCCTCTGCTCCGGCGTAAAGCTAGCAGGCATGTAAGACTTACTGACTAAAACACACCTGTGCCCTTTAGTTGACCTTTGCGTCCTACAACCATAGGTTTCTCACGTAGTGGTGCCTGGGGCGTAAGGATATCCGTTCGTTTACGGACATCTCATTCGCTAGTATTGCTGCTGGCGACCATATCCAAATCATTCTTGCTGTGAACCAGAGCCCTGTGCGATTCGGCAACCGTTCTCCTACGACCGATTCGTCATTGGACTGTTCGTCGACAGGACGATTCATTTATTTCCGTTCCCCCAGCAGGGTATTTCACCTATGGACGTTTCGCCGACAGAACCTTTCATATGCGTCACTTTCGACGACAGCCCTTTCCAGCTACTAAATGTTTCACCGACACGTCCATAGGTGAAATACCCTGCTGGGGAAACGGAAATAAATGAATCGTCCTGTCGACGAACAGTCCAATGACGAATCGGTCGTAGGAGGGCGGTTGCCGAATCGCCAAATACTTGAAAAGTATTTGAATGTTTGCATGATGCCAAACACAAAGGACCGATTGTTTTGCCGTCTTTCAGTTGACATGATGATCATCTATATATATAAAAATGAAACCCGTTTTTCGTTGTCACGACATCACATGAAAACGGCTTGACCGATTTGGCTGTTTTTTTTTTTTAAATGTTCCTTGAAGTTCAGTGATGGTTCTTACGGAGAGAAAAATTCTAAAAAAAACAAAGTTAGTTAAAGTAGGGTAGGTAGGGTAGTGTAGGGTAGTGTAGGGTAGTGTAGGGTAGTGTGGGGTAGTGTAAGGTAGTGTAGGGTAGTGTAGGGTAGTGTAGGGTAGTGTAGAGTAGTGTAGGGTAGTATCGGGTAGTGTAGGGTAGTGTAGGGTAGTGTAGAGTAGTGTAGGGTAGTGTAGGGTAGTGTAGGGTAGTGTAAGGTAGTGTAGGGTAGTGTAGGGTAGTGTAGGGTAGTGTAGGGTAGTGTAGGGTAGTGTAGGGTAGTCATTTGACGGGAGCGAAGCCGCGGGTAAAAGCTAGTTACTTTATATTTATAATTACATTTGTATTATAATGGAAAATTTAGTTACTATATTCTGTGTTAAAAAAAACTTTAAACTTTGCTAACTTGCCACTAGTTAAATGCACAAACTGTGCATAGCCCAAGCCAAAAACAAATTGTTTAAATATTTGTATGCCATATTGTATGTAAATGTCGACTTATGCAAGATTGTAATACTATTATATAATAGTTTTAATGTACCATGTTTTATGCATATATGCAAATAAAATATTCATGACATGAAATGAAAATAATTAAGCTTGAAATAAGTAACAAGTATAATATCAGTCAAAATAAAATTTATTGCGGGTTTTTTTTTATAATCTTAAAAAATAATAATAATATCTCTAAATAATACTGTCGTCTTTCCAAGCCAATATGTTGATTTCCGGTATTTCTTCACAACTCCGCATTTCATTACTGTAAATATAATAAAATGTGAGTTTTGGGTCACAAAGAAACTATGTAGGTATAGGTATAATTATAATATTATAGCTTATTCTTCAAAGAATGATAAATCCATTAGTTATAATGTTGCACTCGTGATGTGCTCCTATTGTAATCAGATTTAGCACGGATGGTCTCGTATAGACTTTATGATGAGCTATAAGCAAGACAATCAAAAATTAAATAATTTTGGGAATACATTAATTGTGCGTATAGCTAAGGAGTAGGATTCTCTGCTTAAGCCCGTGTTCAATGACAGCTACTACTTTAAAGAACCTCTTTTAAGTCAAAAGTGAAAAGGTCATTTCTAGGTAAGCTAGCATAATTGTTGACCACATTATCGCTTTCTATCTTGTGAGATAGTGGTCAAATGCGAGCCTATACCTTAGTATTATCAATCTTGGCCTTTTTGGCAATAGTTTAATAAAAACTGAAAAAGCCAATAGATTTACCAGAACCTCTTGTTTCGCTAACATGGAAGAAGTCGAGCTTCTAGTGAATCTATTGATCTAAACTAAATAAAATGAGATCGTTATCACTTACCCTGGTCCTATCCTTTGGAAAGCCTTTGGTTGTATGTGAGTAACTGAGTCACCAACGTCACATAGAACTCTTGCTATTGTTGCCTTCCTTATTTCATACAGTTGTTCTGCAAAACATAAATTAATGGTACTTTACGTTTTGACATACGATATACAGGCAATATTGTAATGCTAGAAGCATCGAAACCCAATCATTAGTCCCTTAGGTTGTGGGATTTTTTGAAAAGATTAATGCGATTGTGAAACGTAAAGAATACTGTAATACATCTGACTTTTTTTCTTGATCCGCCAGTTATTTTATGAACCCTATAAAAATATTTACCTCTCAATAAGCGATGACATAGAGTAGGTAAAGACTTGTTCTGTATAACTTGGTGCCAAACCATCACTTTTCTTTTACCATTTTATGTTATTCATCATACTTTCATATATTATGCCCGTTTCTTTCATAAACTCTACAACGTGTAATGCGCAAAACCAGAAAATAGTTTTGAATAACAAGCAGAATCAATTTAATCACTTTTTAAAATAAGTCACATTTTTATTTTCAATATTTTCATTACAAAATGTTGCCCTATCTATTTATTAAAAGGTCAAGCCATCACGTGCGTAAACCCGCCAAAAAAGGTAAACAAACCCAAATGGATGTCGTTTAATTTTCAAATTACTCATAGGCGGTACCTATAATAGTTTTTCTTATTTCAATGTAGATACGAATCTTAGACAAACTAAAACAGCAATTTTTTTAATGTAGTTTTTTCTCACTCAGAATAATCTAATTTGAATTAAAAATTATTAGGGTTTTGCGCATTTAACGTTACAAATTGTATACAACGCAATAGATGACTAAAAATACTCACCACTTGTAAAAGCATGTGGTCTATTCGGCCGCTCATACCAGTGTCTATCAGACTGCATAGTCCGTATTAACTGTTCGACTACGATATTATAAAACATGTAAGGTACTCGACCACCTTTAATTGACCTCTCTACCCACATAGCAGCCAGAAGATCTATATCTTCTACCGATTCATATTCTTCGGATAATTTCTCCAATACCTGAGTAAAAATAAATATAATTTAAAATGTTGTGAGGTTTTTACAAAAATATATCAGCAGTCTAAAAAAGGAGATGTCCGAAATTGTATGGACAATATACAAAGAATGGACAAGAATAAAATGTGTACCAATTGGTTAACTATACTAAACATTTCACTAATTAGAAAGGCAACTCACTAATTAAATTGAAAACGTCAAGTAAATGTGATAGCATAAGGACTATGTACTAAAAATAATAACTGTAATATAATGAAATGAAATAAGTGAAATGTGTATGTAAGTATATAGTACTTTAGTAAATAATTTTATTACTATTGTTTCATGTTTAACAATAAACACCAACGATGCTTCAATGTTGTTTTCCTCTAACAATTATTCATAGAACACTGTTTACGACATATTATTCAGTACTAAAAGTCTGAACTTAGAATCCCTAAATATTAATAATAGCCGTATATCAATTCAAAGAATATACAAAATTTTATCATACAATATTTAATCTTCACAACCCGCACATTTTTTGCGTTGTCGACTCTGTGTTTTTTTAAACACATACGGGTAAATTTCAATGTCATTTCACATTTAAGTTTAATATTTTATCATCTACAGCGATAGTCTACGCAATGCAGGTGTGCATATAATACGTATTGGTAGTATTTCTGAATGAAACAGAATGTTTAAAAGTTTTATGTTTTTATTTAATAATTCACCGTGGCTTTCAGATCCCGCGGCCTTAAAGCAACTATACATTTTTTGACCAGTCCGTCCATTCACAGACTAAGCGCTAACAGTCGCAAATATTTGCACTTTTCTGATTTTTTGGGACTTTCATAACGTAGATAACGTTATATTGTTGGAATACTAAAGATACCAATATTATAAAGCTACGTTAATTATAGCGTAACTAGTCAGTTTTAAATAACTGGCTTATAATGTACATCAGCAAACGAAATTTCATAATAGATTATTACTTCTAGGGTGGTTAAAATATGTTTCTATAACATAGTACTACTATGTTATAGAAACAAATATTTTAACCACTTTATATTGAATTAGTTGAGAAGTTTAGATTTTAACACTTTAATGTTCTTAGTTGTATAATAGTTCCAATATTAAGTTACAGATCATCTCACCTCTGGTTCGAAGAACTCTGCTAAATCATCAAAACAGGTGATTTTTCTTCCGGAAAAGTATTCTAAATATTTGATGTAAGGTTGTATAAACATAAGTCTATTTTTTGCCAAATCATTTGAAAAAGTATCTTGAGATTTTTGAATAGATCCCAGTACTTTTTCAGCCATCTGCAAAAAAAAAAACAAAATTTAAAATCTAAAGAAAGTATACTAAAGGTAGAACTACACTGTGCACACGTGGGCCACGTCATTGATCTAGACGCGTCGGTCTCCATACATTTTATAAGAAACTCTAAACTAATTGAACTAACTAAAAACTTACTAAAGTATGGCGTCAAAAAACTCTTCCACATCGCTGTCGACCGGTAATGTGCCCAAAATACTAGCGGCATTGCCACGCTGTATGGCAATGCTTATCTTCTGTCCGAGGTAAAAGCCAGCCCTTGGGTCACGCGAAGTGTCAATAAGGCGTTTCGAAAGATCTTTGTACAACTTTTGAGCACTCGGACCCCACGAACCAAGAGTTTCAACCCCAAACGGTTCGAAAATATACCTTCCCACAAGGTTATTATATTTTATAAGGCAACTAGACTTGTAAAGCTAAATTAGACCCATGCCACGCGACGTGGTTCTACGTACAAATCAGGTGTGACCCACGTGTGCGGTCTCATGTAGTTTCCGCTTTAATCATCACGGATTCACATCATAATAAAACTTGAATGAAAACTGACTGAATTTAAATTGACAATGGCACCTTCCAGACCATATAACTTTATTAATATTGTTAATGTTTATTTAAAATTATTAACAGTTTAATGTATAGTACCAACATTGAACAAGCACACATTATACAAAGAAAGCAATATTTTTTTCTGTAGAAGCTTGTGATTAGCAGATTTGTAATTTATTATCGTCATTGTAATGTTATTAGTCTGTGAACTTTTTCTTTAAATGTAAAAAATAAATAAATAAACAAGTGTTGTTTTAAAATCAATTCACGAAATAGACTCGATTCAAATAAATTACTTGTCCCGCTCTAGGCAGTGCAGGAAAGTCAGATTTTTACTGACGCACATTTACTCCTTTTCCTTCTTTGCTTTCGTTCCAGAACCTCGGGGTTCTCTTCCGTACAACCCAGGAGGCGGGGTAGGCTTCGACCCCGTTGGGTCCCTACGTTAATTAAACACGGTCGTCATCAGCATCTACCTAGCCTTTTTATAACTATATTGGGGTCGGCTTCCAGTCAATCCAGATTTAGCTGAATACCAGTATTTTACGAGGAGCGGCTGCTTTCAGACCTCCACAACCCATTAACTGGGGTAACACGGTACTTCATGGCAAGACAGGAGTCAGATTTACTGGCTTCTGACTATCCGTAACGACTGTCAAAGGTTTACAAATGACAGCCGGGACTCACGGCTTAACGTGCTTTCCGAGGCACGGAGAAAACTCGGTATGTTAAGATGGTCACCCATCCACAGACTTACTTTGGCAAGCGTTGCTTAACCTTAAAGATCGACATGGTAAGCGAACTTTTTATTTTCTTGTCTCAACTCTTTATAATAATAATAAACAAAGCACCACTTACATCAGGATCAACGATATCATCGTCCATTTTGGCACTAGCTTGTCTAAAACTGCCTTGCGTCAGATAGTCGATATTGTTATCAACTGCCAAATAGCCGGTTCTTACAGTGAGGTCGACCAAATTAACCTTCTTCACAAAGTTACCATCAGCATCATATAATCTGAAAAGTAAAGTTCTATTTAATAATAATAATAATATCCCACAACTTTCACATAACGCCATCTTCTCGTAGTCCCAAATTAAGCTTAAAGGTTGTGTTATGAGTACTAGACAACTGATAAGCTACTAATACATAAATACTATAGATAAATTACACCCAGCCGCAGATCAAAGGATCGTACTCATCACACACATATCGACGGTTCCTAAGTAAAGTATCGAATCAATAAAATAGCAATTTTTATTATGACTGTTTTGAGCTCTTTTTAAAGGATGTTTTTTAATACCACTTCAAATATCGGGAAACTGAAGAGTTTTCCTTATTTTTATAATCATAATCAGTAGCAGTTTTTTATCATTCTGTTTAAAATTTAATGTTTTCCAACTTTAATTGAAGTCAGCGATCATTGTCATCATAATTTCTCAGCCTGGAATAGCCCCTTGCTAAGTAAAGACAGAGAGCACTGGTGGCCGAGTGGTAACTGCCCCGACTTACAAGTTGTAGGTCGCGGGTTCAAACCCAGCCAGGCGCATTACTTTGTGTAATTTATTTCATCATCACTGCTCTCAAAAACGGTGAATGAAAACATCGTGAGGAAACCGGCATGTCCTAGAAACAAAAATTCGAAGACATGTGACATCCACCAATCCGCACTGGGCTCACGCGGTGGATCGCGGCCCATCCCCTTTCCTAGAGAGGAGGCCTGAGTTCCAGCAGTGGGAACATTATAAGGCCGCTAATGCTAAGTAAAGACTGCTTCACTTTTCTGCTATATATTTCCTGGTTCTATGTCTCTCTTATCCAGCATCGTAGTTTTGGAGGTATTTTTTTGCATTATCAGTATTGTAATGTTCCCACTGTTAGGACTTAGGCCTCCTCTCTAAGAAAAAGGATGAGCCGTAATGTAACAACTAGTGCAGATGACATAATATATGTTTTCGATTTTTTGGTTTTAGGACATGGCGATTCCTTCACGATGTTTTTCTCCACTGTTTTGAGAGCAGCGGTGAAAAGAAAAATTGCACAAAGTAATGCCTCTGCCTGGGTTTGTACCCACGACCTACAACTTGTAAGTCGAGGCAATTACCAGTGGGCCACCACTGCTCTCCTTAGGAACCCTTTTGGAGGCTCTTGATTTAGCCAGTTCTTAACGAGTTAAACTGAATTTCAGTATTTTATAAAGAGTGCCAATGACTGCCTTCTATTCTACGTTGCCATTCAAATATACATATTTGCTGATAAAATAACACGTGACACTTATATTGTTCAAGCAAAGAAGAGGCACCACTAGTAACACCTGTATTAATATTTTTTGTCATGGGTATTTCAGTTTTATCTCTACTATAGGTACGTTTAGTTTTTCCTCAGATGTGGGGTGAAATTCAAATGACTTTTCTTTGAGTTTTATTCCCTATTTACATTCGGTATGTTATGAAAGTGAAATTGCCCTTTGGTCTCAATATCGCTTTAACTACCTTTTTTTTGGAATTATATCATCTAATTACTTACCTCTGGGACTGGTACAGGAGGGCGTGTCAGACTCCACACATACATCAGACAGAAACCACACCGACCTTCAGTTGCCCTTTGCCCCATACGGTTTTGCTGACATTTCCACGCCTACGGTGGCTGATCCTACAGCCTACCTTTGCTTATTATAAATTGTCGGAGAAGTCAATAGTATGGAAGTTTTGGCAATTCAATAGTACGGACGCTAGCCAGACAACAGAACGTCAGCGGATACGTCACACCGCTTGACAGAGTCAGGGCGTGGCTACGGGTGGGGCAGAGCCCGCCAGGACGGCGGACACTGTAAACTTGAGTGCGGGCTTGTTTACCTATCAATGAGTTAGGATTACAAGCCCGTTCTGTTACAAAAAATCAGGTAGAAGAGAAAGAAAAGAACTAAAATTCCTGTTTATTATAAATACCTACTTCAGTGTACCTTCTTGCATTTTATGTAGCCACCGTAAAGCCATAGGGAACTCCATTGACAGCTGTGGCAATAGTCTCTCATTATATAAATCTCTGAATCCTATTGGATGTAAGACTCCATCGTTTACCAGATTCTCAAATCCTGGAATACAAGTTAAATTTTAAAGCTGCCCTATATTATATCAAATTATTTTGAAAAATGTGATTGCTCTTCTTCATAGCTTGAAAAAAATTTAAGTTTTAAAAAAGTTAAATGAGAAACTTTATTTCAAATAGACCTTTAACAGGCACTTTTGAATTGTCAAAATGGTGGCCAGTCAAAAAAAGTGAAGCACCGTTCCAAAGCGTAGATCTCAATGGAAAAAAACGTGCCAGAAACTCTATGGATGCTCTTTTAAATCATGTTATGAATTACAAAAATCTTATTTAGGAATATACATAATATCGAATGATTCCATTTTCTTCGATTCCTTACCAGTTTGTGACAAAAAGACAGAGGTGTTTAAACCTTATATCGATTAATTAATTAATAGAATAGTAGACCAAAAGAATGTCATAAATTATGTGGAAATTTAAATCTATGGGTACAATATGGCGGTCTTATCGCTGACAGCGATATGTACCAGACAACCTTAGGAATATCAGATAAAAATATAATCCTTTAACTTACCCATCATCATAGGCAACAATTCGTATAAAAGAATTTGGGTCACAACAGCACTATTAATATCTCTTGCAGTATAGAAGAGTTTCTCGTCATCCCAACACGAATTTATCTTAGCAAGTCTATCAGCTATATGGTTGTGGTGCCTCCAAAACCAAATGGACAATAAGTTTATAGGAATCAATGTATTGGTTTCATCTGATGCTGTAAAAATGCAAACGACACGTCTTATTGTATGTAAATAGATTGATAATAATGATGATAGAGAGGAAGAGGCCCAAAAAAAGAATGGATATATTGTTTACGTGAAAGAAAAAGGAGTCAGTACCTACGATTGACAAAGTGGATTGGAAGAAAGTACATCTTGCTCCAACCTTGAGTAAAATGGATTATAGGAAAGAAGATAATGATGATGGTAACAATTAATAATACAGAACAAGAGATGTGTTTTTTTTATCTATACTAATATAATAAAGAGATGATGTTTGTTTTTTTGTTTGTATGGAATAATCTCTGAAGATCCTGGTTCGATTACATAAATGTATATATTGATAGAAAGCTGCTTTCTTCCTGAGTGCTATAGGCTATACTTTATGTAAAAAAAGTGAACTAAGTAAATTCAGAAAAACTTTTACGCGGGCGAAGCTGTGGGCAAAAGCTAGTATATCATAAACTAGTGCTTGACTGCACTCCTACCACATAGTGTTGCAATCGTTGATGGTAAGGCGCACTAGTTTATTAAGAGCAGTCCTTCAATGTACGCGGTATAAACGACGAGGCAAAGCGCTATGATCCTATGATTTTTTCCTTCCATTCTGATCTACCTCATCATCATCATCTCAGCCGAAAGACGTCAACTGCTAGATATAGGCCTTCCTCAAGCATTGCCACAACGACCGGTCCTACATCTTGCATGCATCGGATTTCGAACCTACCCTTACATAAAAAAGTTAATTCTCACACAATCCGCATATTCATCACTCCTTTAGTTATACCTCAGAAGAGATAGTTTCGAATAAAAAATTGTCATGCAAATTTTAGACATGTGAATGATTTTTTTTATCTCAATAGAAAAGTTCCAGGCATAGAGAATTAAAACTTACGCATCTTATGGCATCTTGTTTCGCGAGGTTTCCGGTTCATGATGCAGTCAGGGTTATTTTTGTCTTGAGGAGGCCAAATTCGGCCATCTTCTACTTCATATTTTAACAAGCCATCTCGATAAGCCCTTCCTGCTAATGATTTGTCGAGGGTGTTTCCATAGACCGTTGACAAATCAAATAAAGGAGTGGCCGACAGTATCTGTAAGAAATGGCAAAAATACTTATTAAGTTAACTATTAAGTATTTTTTACAACTTAATACTTATTAGGTTAACTAATAAGTATTTTTTTCCAAAATATAGTTTTTATCTATTCATATGGGTACTAATTGTGACCGAATTGCATGGAAGATTCTAAACCAAAATCGTTTGCACAGGGTTTCATCGTCTTAACCTATCACATACCCGCAAAACGAGACACAATAATGTCAACTGTTCTGTGGCCTTAATAATATGTCTTTTATGACATAGATGGCGCTAGTATAGTAGTAGGATTGGAAAATATACATATCTCTTTAAAGAACATTACTTTGTTTTTTGCTATTTACAAAATTACTTAATCTTAACACAAAGTCTCCTACGACATTACAAACCTTATAAAGCAAAGCACGTAATAACTGGGATTCGAACTCGGTGGCATAAAATTTACCGATTCCATTAGCCACTAGACCATCGAGTCATTACGCAATGAGTTGAAATTATCCTACTCTTTATTATATTGAAGTTGTTTAGCGACTTTAGCCCGTATCATAAATCTCAAATGAATTGAGGGTAGTTTAATATTAACTGTATAAAAATTAAATCTTTTTGTTCAATCATAACGTTCATTACAATCTTTGAGTAAGTTTAGTTACGATTGCGTTTAACAAGTTTTTAACATTTATTTTATCATAAGTTCGCGATCAAATATTGATATGGCTACGAGGGCCCAAATAATAGCATTGCATAATCAAGACTTAAACGTAAGTAATATTTTAAAGTCACGGTTCGTTATTTATTTTATTATCCACGATTAACGATACACGAAAATAATAAATACTATATTATTTCCTTTATAGGTAAAGACTGTCACTTTTGGATAAAGCGGTTTCAAGAAGAGGGTTCGTTGGAACATCGTAGTAGATCTGGTAGAAGACGCCATATTGACTCATACCAGCGTCAGGTTATGGTGCAAGGTTATGAGGGAAATGGCTTTACACGAACAAGATATTACGCAGAGTTGTTTGATACATCTTTGTGGACGGTGTATCGTGCTCTTTATAGTGAAGGGCTGCATTATCATCGACATGCTGCTAAGCCATTGCTAACCGAAGCTCATAAAAAAGCACGATTGGAGTTCGCTAAATACAGAAATTTCGACTAGAGCAACGTCATCTTCAGTGATGAAATACTTTCAAATCCAGCACGGGCAAGTTAGGTTGTGGCGTAGGAATAAAACGCGTTATGACAGTGATCACGTTGTGCCTACCTCTGGATCCGGTCGTGTAACAGTGAACATGTGGGAAATGGATGAGTGCTGACCAGGAGAACTTACTGTAATACTCAGTCGTGCAAATAGTGTAAACTACATAGATGTGCTGAATGACGTCATGCTGCCAACCGTGCGGAATTTTTTTTTCCTGTAGAAGAAATGCCTGTAGTGATAACGTTTGTGCAAGACCATAAAATTGTCCTATACACCGTTCCATAATTGTGCAAGAGTGTGTAATATTCAGGGTTCCTGTTAAACCGAATAAAATACGAACACGGCCAGTACAACCATTTATGCACAAACTCTCAACTAGATTAAGTTTAACAATCAATCCGCATAAAATAAACAAAGAAGCGCAATTCTTGTAACAAAAAGGTTATGTCCGTATGAGTCCGGATCGAACCAGCGGCATGTGTCCGCCAGACCACCGGCTGTGCCTCGAAACCAATCGCTCCTTTATAACTGCGGCGATTATGACGATGACTAGTTTGACAGACGGACATCAAATCTGTTTAGCCAGCAATCGGATATACGGATCATTCCTTGGCCTGCGAGATTACCAGATTTAGGGTCCGTTCACACAGACCGGCTCGGAGAGGAGAGCAGATTTTTTGTCAAGTTGAAAATAAAGTTTTAAGTATTTGTAGTAAGGTTTATTTTTGCATGTGCACTGCGCGTTCAAGCATTCTTAATGACAAAACAGTGCACATGCAAAAATAAACCTTACTACAAATACTTAAAACTCAGTTTTCAACGTGATAAAAAATCTGCTCTCCTCTCCGAGCTGGTCTGTGTGAACAGACCCTTAAACCCCATTGAAAGTTTATGGGGCGTTATAGTTCAAAGGTGGGACAATAGGAACGAAAGGACTTAGGAATCACTGACTTTACGGGGTCAAAGCTTATATGAATAATTAATAAACGGCGAACACACGAAATATTAAAAAGAGAATATAAAGTGTTGACTATTGGATTGAGTAATAACAAAGACCGGGGTAGCTATAATTTATTTGATAAATTACAGTGATCAAACTTAGTGTAAGTGGGATTTTAATCACTACTTTATAACAACAAAATGTTATTACACTAATGATTTTGATTTCTTATATAATATAAGAAATTAAAATAAAAACAATATAATTTATATTTATATTGTATTCCTTTCCAATATAAAAAAAAAATATTTATTAAAAATATATTTTATATATTATACAAATCAAATAAAAAAACAAGTTAAATTAATACTAAAGAAAGTCTACTCAAACAACAATTAATATGAAATAAATCAAATTATTAAACAAAACAAAATCAAAATTATATGCATAAATAATAAACCGAAACAATTGTATTAAATCGCTTATATTCTGCACTGTGGCGTAGGCCTTATAGGCACGCAGTAATCATTCAATTGCATCCTACCCTCATAAGTCAAATTGTTTTGCGGTTCCTTGTGTGAAACCTACCTTCTTATTTTTGGGAAATAAATACCTTAACCGTAAGTAGAAAACTAGTTAAATACACACGCACGCACACACCACGCATACACTATACATAAATTATTATGCACACCATACTTTTAATGCACAAACCTTCGCGCTAAGAGGCAAATTAGCGTTTAGATACTAAATTAATATCTTGCCACAACAATTTTTTTGTTTTTAAATACATGTTATTTATATTCCTCGTTATGTTATACCTGATTCCGTGGGGTGAGGACCTGGTGATCTGTAATACAGGTTTACACCTATAATAGACACCAGCTCCGCACACTAGACTGATTTTTTTTTGTTATGTTAGTTAGGTAATTTTAATCATGTAAGTCTTGTTTTTGTGGGTGAAATAATGATATTATTATAAATTACTCGATCCCAAAATTACAGCTATAACCCGGTCTTACAATTTATTATTGTTATTGATTTGAGGTCAAGCTTCAATTTCTTCCTCGTTCTGGAACGAATACTTAAGCTATGAACCTTAGTCATAACATAATGCACAAATCAATCATTATAGTCAATACCACTAACCATAATCATGCAAAACGTAATATTTTTATAATTTATGAGTGGGTAAAATATTTACAGAACTACTGTCTAATGACATTACAACACAAAAGAACTGGCATCATTCCTATAGTAAGTTTGACACTAATGTGTCAATTTAGTCTCAAGGTATAAACAACAGACGATAAGGTTGCATATTTATAGGGAAGGGTATTGTAACTTTATGAATCAAACTAAATAATAGGAGAATGGCACAATACAGTTTTCATTTTTTTATATAATAACTTATAATTTTATTATGGACATGAAATGAATATATTCTTTCGTTTTCAAGTCTATAAACTTTTAAATACAAATGTTCCCACAGTTTGATTACTTTTCTAAACGAATAATATGTAAAATGATTATAGATAACTTATAGCTGTTTGTTTATAACAAAAGACAAAAATACATTGTTTTCTTTTTATGTATCTCAATTATTATAAAATATTTAATTTATCTATTTCATTTAAATACATAATCAATGGTTAGTAACTGTCAGAAACTTATAAACTATGTTATTGTTGTTGTGTTTTCATTTAGAATACTTATAATATCTACTACTAGTTTTATTTTTTTAATGTCTTCCATTTTGTAATAGAGTTATTCAGTTATAAATTTTGCTTGTATTTCTCATAACAAGTGAATTAAATAATTGTTAATTGGGTGTAAAACTGTTAAGTTAGGTTATACACTGTATAAATAAGAAAGAAGTAAAAATTGTATTCTTCTTTGAGAATTAAATGTCATAATATCACTAAAATAGTTTAATTTTTTATCCTTTACTAATTCTCGTAACTTAGTAAATCTTAATCTGTAAGAAAACTATTACTAATAATGCTAATACTTACCACTATTTATGAAAGTAATTTATGTATATATATTTATATAGTGTTAATATATAGTAGTATATGTATACTTGTGTATTATGCCTTTATTGCACCTTATACCGCATATTTTTATATTATTTATAACAAAAAATAAAATAAAAAACGTTTAAAAATATAAAAAAGAGAATATAAATTATATTATATAATAATTACATTTTAAAAAAGTCGACTTAGAACTGGGATTTGAACCTGTGCCCTGTGGAACTAGCTTTGATATTCTGCCATGCTAATCCACCTGAGCTACCGATCTAATTATTAGAATATGCGAAAACGAGAGCTACTTTGTGAATGTAGGGATTTTATTATTTATGATCTACGCCATCTGTTGTCGAATTAAATAATATACCAATTGGCTTTTTTGCTTTAGTATAGATGGCGCTGTATTAAGTACTCGGAAATAAGAAAATAAAATCATTTGTTTGTTTTTTATTATATTATTATTACTTAGTAATTATTTTAGGTATTAAAAACCATATTAAGTGCCACTGCGTAATAAGATTTTTAAGCTATGCTGTGTTTTTTAAATGTTTGAACAGCGCCATCTAGCCGTCTCATGAAAGTCATGAAAGGTTTTGCAAAACCTCACAGTCAAATGTCGACCTAAGGTCTACCATGCAGCTTTGTCAATGTTAGTACATATTTGATCGTCTAAATTTTTGATATGTCGATACAATCAATATTTAAATTTTCGATATTTTGTCCAAAAATTCACCCTTGTGTACTTTCAATTGCCTTTGCGTTCCAAAGCCAAAGTAAATCTATGAAACAATCACGCAGCTCAAAGTTTGAATCTTAACATCTATATTTTTCTGTATTACGAAACTTTAATTTACCCGCTCAGGAGGCGTGTCTTTCCTTCCACATCCCACTGTCTGGAACGTCAAAGGTTTCGTCAAGTTAAGGCAACGTATACCAGTAAACCGATGGAATAGGTCATCAGCTGGTACTTCTATAGGGGCACACATAGGATCTTCTTTCCCTTTTGGAGCACAACAGTGACTAGTCCATTGTACGTAGTTTACTGAAAAATAATTATTATTGTTAATTTTTTCGCAATAGCAGTATGGCAAACTACTAGAAGTAAAAGGATGTGTGTATATTATGAATTGTTAATTTTTTAGGATACTTGAAAGAAAAAATGACCCGTATAGAATCACTTACATATCTAACTGTATGTCACAAATATTATAGCTCCGAACTTTACATGCTTGCAAACAAGTTGAAAGGCACACTAATGATTTTTTGTGACCATATTATAGCGTGAAGTGCATATGTATATGTAGTTTTTGGACATATATAAGTTTTGTATATATTATGTAGGTGTGATGTCCACCATGTACCAGTAGCGCAAGCCTGTAAGACTTGTAGTTCGGTGATAAAACGGGCGTGGTGGGATTAAATTGCGCAATTCCAGTGTACAGTTTCCGAAATGTAAACTACTCGACGTCGATGCTCAAAACTTTGATGCTTTGACTAGACGAATGCATTGCCGATGATCTTCTTGTCTTGTTTATCAATCCACTGTTACGCCTCAAGCTGGTATTTGGCAGATTTCAGGACTAATATTTTTTTTTACTACCTAAGTGGTTTTAGACTGTGCTCTGACTAACAGACATATAGGTAGGTTAAACCATCGTTCCTAAAAAGCTTTATTATAAAAAATATTTTTGACTTGGCGTAGAAGCACTTACCTGTATCATGAAGATTGGCAATGTCACTCGCGATAAAGAGGAGGAAATATGCGGCCAGCATTGTAAATGTTTGATCTGGTACTTTGGCCTCTGCTAAAAAACTTGTCCGCAGTCGCCTTACAAGAGGTAGATTGGATTTTTGTCCATTGCAACCTGAAATAGATAGATCGTGTTCTTCTTCAACTTAAAAGAATGCAATTTAATATATTATGATGTTATTTTTCTCTAATCCTAGAGGCCTGAGGATTAGAGAGCAGTGAGAAAATTATAAGGCTGGCTATGCTGTTATGTTTATTATGCTGTATTGCTGTGCATTAGCGTTTGAAGTTTTATAAATGGATATAATAATATTTTGAATTGATTAATGTAAACACTGAAATATTCATAGAAAAGTATTGGTTTGTAGTCGATACACTCGATACGAATATTAGGTCTAAACAATCACACGCAAAATCTCTACAGAATGCAGAAGACAAGCACTTTTACACCTATGTCTTCTAAATAAAGTTATATTTTATCTACTTATGACAAACTAAAACAGTCATCGTCATCATCTGCCTAGCATTTTCACAACTACATTGTGGTCGGTTTCCAGTCAAGCCGGATTTAACTGAATACCAGTATTTTACGAGGAGCGGCTGCCTACCAGACCTCCACAACCCATTAACTGGGGTAACACGGTACTTCATGGCAAGATTGGAGTAAGATTTTACTGACTTCTGACTATCCGTAACGACTGCCAAAGATCTACAAATGACAGCCGGACCTACGGCTTAACGTGCTATCCGAAGAACGGAGGAAACTCGGTATGTTAAAATGGTCACCCATCCACAAACCAACCTTGGCAAGCGTTGCTTAACCTTGAAGATCGACCCGTGTGGCTGTTATTATTGTTAAAACAGTCCAAACAGTCTTGTATTAAAATCATTGATCTTTTTGCTCTGCAAAAGTTTTGATGATTTTAATTTCACACATTTTGTACTTATTTGCAATTTATTTCAAAATGGTTTACCTTTATGGTAAGCCGCCGGCAACATTCGATACAAGGGTGTATGTGTGGCTCCTCTGGTCGGTTGCCGCAAGTTGTTGCACGACCCGTCTAGCCGCCTCCATTCTTCTGGGTTACAGGGTTCAATGTCGTTGATGCACCAACTGAAAGCATGTACTTGTTAAAAATGCATCAATTAATAAGCTATTACTATAAAGATTTATTTTTCTTTTTATTGAATGCAATCCCACCTGATGATGAATCCCCGACCGGTCCTATGAGACCGCGCTGTTATTGTTTTACTATTGTGTCTTGTTATGCGGGTATGTGATAGGCTAAGCAGCAATGCAATCGTTGATGTTGTTAAGAATTTAGAGACAGATATACATTTATTTCACAAATAGGTTATATAACACTGTTATACGTCATATTATTCATAAAAAAACTAGATGATACCGGTTAGCACTATGGAATGTTAAAAACCTTGCATTTTATATATAAACCGCATATTTCTGCAGAATCACCAAGGTTGTATTACTTTATTATAGGTTGTATAGCACAATCGTTGCCGTGGGATTTCCTTTCAACAAAAATGCCGAACTTCCTTAAAAACTGTCATCAAGGCATCGCTTAAAAATACTTTTGGAAAACTTGTTCCAAAAATTGTTTAAAAAAGGCAAACATCTATTATAGCTTACCCTAGTAATAGCATTTAGGACTTGACCTAGTCTTATTTCATTAACATCAGTAATTTAAATATCATCGTTAATATCAGTTCTATCTTTAATTCATGAATCCCCGACCGGTCTCATTGGACCGCGTTGTTATTGTTTTTGTCTCGTTTCGCGGGTACATACAAAATTTTCAAACCTATCAAAGGTTTGAAAATTTTGTCAATCAATCAAACTTTCGAATTTTATTAGAATTGTCTATGACTAAAGTCTGCCCATAAGATATTTTTTGATTTCATCGTTAAAAATATCAATATTTGTATAGCTGACAGTATGACAATTTTATGGAATTGTCAACATATCTCCTCGTCTCTACTACATATAACATAGTTATAAACATATCTTAAAAGCAGTACGTTTTGAATTTTGAAATACGTAATTTTACCCCAAAATAGTCAATTATTAGTATTATTTTATCATAAACAAATTGTCATTTTGATAAATCGATTGCGTCACTAGTGCGTTTGTGTCTGTGTACGTAAATACGTACGCCGATGATACGCTACGATGCTCATATTATTAGCCTTAAACTAAAATAAGAAAAAATAATGCTTTAATTTGTTTTTAAGTAAAGTTAAAGAATCTTGGCGAATTCATAGCTGAAATTTATTGGAGTGTCTTAAAGTGACTTATATACGAAGGCATTTCTATTATTTTTCTACGTTTTTTCAAAGTATCACATTAACTAGTTATAGCCGGATAAAAAAGATATTTGAAATTAAAGTTATTTATATTTATTCTGCCAAATGACAGTAATTAATGACGGGCAAAAAGACTATTATCCCAAATAAAAAAAATATAACTTGGTTCGACTTTGTCAATTGTTGATTGGTTTTACTAATGTCACAGACGCCTATCATTTATGCATATAAAGCAACTGACGCTGAAATTATGTCTGGTCTATTTTCTTCTGGCAGTGCTGATCATATTTCAGAGGAGATGATGTGTTCATTCTGGATAGGGGTTTTAGGGACGGTATAAGTTTACTAGAGAACGTGATTTTAAAGTTTTTAGGCAAGAGTATTTTCATCGCTCTCTACCTACCACACATGATGCAAACATTTCAAATCGCGACAGCTCTTTTGATCAAGTTTGGTGTTCGCTTTCAAAATAATGAATATGCTAAAGAAATACTTGAAATAATTAGAGAATGGATGAACTTACCAAACAATTTGGCAAATATGGTGGAAGCCTTAAACATGAATAGACGAACCTCATAATTTCGTAGCTAATGCTACGAGTTACGAGACAAGTTTATCACGATCAGCGGTAATCCGCTGATCGCGATAATGTTTTATGCTTCCCAACCCTGGAATATAGAGACTTGATTCTCTTCGCCCTGGGAACTTACCAAATAAGACAAGCTCGCTCATATTATGGCGAACGTATACGTTTCCACGGTGGGTACAGAATCGAAGTTTCCAGTGAAAACATTGATTCCTCTGAATATAATCTTAGGGGCACTGGCGTGACAACACCAACAACCTAAGGTCGACTGGTAGTAAATGCAGGCTTTAAGTCTGCCTTTGTACAATGTTTTGTGCATAAAGCTTTAATAAATAAATAATTAGAGGAAAAATAAAGTCACTTCACGTATCCAGGAAGCAATATTATGTTTATATTGTTATAGAAAATGATATTCCTGGTAGGACAGGAATCAGCGAGTATTGTTGTAATTGTTTAGTTGGTCGGCGCACAGTAGGATGTTGTGCTCATGTCATGACGCTAGTCTGGTATTTGGGATGGGCCAGACATCAGCAAAATATTTCAGCTCCTGCAGAATTTCTGGATGAAATAGTTATAAGAGAGGATTACGAAGAATAAATAATAATATAAAAAAACTTGTTTTATTGATTCTTATGAACATACTCAATATATTCCATACGCATTCAGGGATTTTGTGTTTGTTTTTATTTATCTGAAAAGTTAGCAAGTATTTATAAAATCCCGGAAGTCTATTATAGTCCTATTGCTTCAATATTTACCTAAAACAATGCTGATGGTAACTGGCAGCCTCAGTCCTATTGTACACAGTCACATAGTAGGTACGTAGTAAGTATACCTAAGTTAACCTATCAATACCCGCGAAACGAGACACAATAGTAAGACAATAACAACGCGGTCCTATGAGACCGGTCGGGGATTCATGAATTAAGGCCAAAGAGTAAGTATTTACACCTTTTACAATGCATTGCATGCTAAAATAACTGGGTCAGGAAAATAATAATGTAATATTGCCCTTTTAACTTCTTCTAATTGAAATTACCGTAGACATAACCTACAAAACTTCATGACTGAATTTCTATTAATTCCGGCCTTTTCGAAGAAAAATTCTTGCACCAGCTAATTCAGAAGTTGACGCCGAGTTTAATAAGATATTTTTCATTTAAAGACGCTAGAATTTAATCTCAGCTAATTTAATGTATAGGCGGCTGCCATTGTTCTTTCCGTCCGGGATAAATAAGTTGCCTTTTCGATCATTGCTAATGTCAATATTGATTTTTGATTTTTGATCAATCAGTGTCAATAGGATATAAAAGTGTCATTTTATCCGCAATCTAGTATCGGTATCTAAAATATAACACACAATTTAATTTGGATTTCTTTTTCCATTATGTTTCTATATTTTTTTTCTAATAAACTCTCTCTTGACCTCGATTTTGACTAATGGAAAATGATAGATAAAATCTATAATGGAACTAGTGAATCCAGAAAACGCTTGTAACGAGATGCTTCAGCTATATGGGTTATTAAAAAAACAGTTTGTACTTACAAAGTTGTATTTTGTAAACTATGTTGAATAACCTCCTCATCACTTATAGGAATCCCATCAAAGGAATCATACACAATCCCTTGGATCAAACCAAACAAAATACCAAAACACAGAAAAAATTGTAAAATCATGTTTCTCTTTGTAACTTGAATGTTATAACTTAAGTGATTCGTTAAGATTGCCTTATATACTTAATAAGTGACCGGCTCTTGTTAAGGCTCCTCCAAACAGGTGTGAATTTCCGAGCGACTTCCTTCGTCGCGCCGCCGCGCCGTTGTAGGGTTTCCCCGCGGTTAGATATCGACGTACAAACTTATACGATGGATGACGAGTGGTGGATTTTTTCGTCGGCCTTTTCCTATTTTTTTTTACTCTAATTTTTTTTAAACAATTTTTTTTCTAGTTTTAGCCTATAAAATCATTTTTCTAATTATCCTTGATGACATTATTTCTTCACTAAAAGTGTTAAAATAACAATTTTATACAGTTTAAAAACACAAATTTAAAAAATTAATTAGGAAAATACCACCAAAACATTGCCCCAGTGGTGGTGCTATTTGTTTGTTCGTCAATGCCTCCCACTATCAACGAAAAAAGGTATTTATTTGAGGCCGTCGCGCGATTGTTCATGTCTTTGTGGAACAACCCTTATATTTCCAAGTTTCAAACAAAATTGTTATTGTTTATTACTCATTGCTCTTAAGCGTCTAATTACCCATTACATGTAAATTAATAAAACAGAATATTTTAACACTAAGCGTTTTTTGCATGACTATGGCGTACATTTTTTTTAGTTACGCTCCAGTGGTTTAGAGGTTATAGTACAAAATGAACCTGGGAATTTAGTTTTGATTGATATATAAATTATGCAAATTAAACTTGATAATAGTCTAAGATATTTCTTTAATTTAAAAAATAAAATTGTTGATTCATTGCTGCTTTGTATGTCCGAGTATATAATAATATATGTATATTGTCGTGTTTCTTTTCTATTTGTTTTCCATTAATTTGTACCTAACATATTATGTTTTGTAGCACTCTAAGGTCGACTATAAAAAATGCCTTAAGCACTAACTTAATATCTGCCTTTGTATAGTGCAGTTTTTTCGCAAATGCATTAAGTTTTATTAAATAAAAGAAGTAAACATGTTGAATTGTTACTAGTCAATCATCATGTAATTGTCGGTTAAATTAGCTATTTTATAGTCAGATAATTTATTATTTGTTTTGATACATAACTATAGAAATTACTAGGAACTGTGTGTTATTATAGACCGACAATAAACAATCCCAGTAACATAATTATAGTCCGTCTAATGAAAGTGCGACCTGAGAAAAAGAAGTTAGGTCCAAAAATTTTGTATGTGGTATTACTAACTAGTAAGAGAATCATGTCTTCACACTTCACAATTTCTTTTATTTCCTACAATTGCGGCTGAATAATGTTGCCAATTAAATTTTAAAAATAAACTCCGGGTCGCGCTTTCATTAGACGCACTCTGTACCTAAATATTTTAGACATCTAGTATGTCCCTTTGCAATCTTCTCTAAAATTGAAAACAATATAAAGAAAAGTTATGATAGTCACTCAAACAGTTTGGTGCACCAGAAAGTTCTTTGTAGTTTTATATTTGCATGATATTGCTTTTCTGACGGCTATGTGAAGCTGATATTACCTTCAGCCGTAATTCCCTTGAGAGTTTCTCAGAAAACTCATATACCTACAGTGTTTTATTTCTACATATTTATTAATTACTTAGATACCCGCGAAACGAGACACAGTAGTAAAACAATAACAGCGCGGTCTCATTGGACCGGTCGGGGATTCAAATGTTAATTCGTTCTGTTGTTTTCTATCAAATCCAAAAATCCATTAATAATCCATATTTATGGCGGTAAATCCCCTCTTTGAGGAAAATGTCTTCAACTAGCAAACCTCTTTTATAAAGAATATTATTTAAATACTAGCTTCCACCCGCGGCTTCGCCCGCAACAACAAAATCGAAGAATAAATAAGATGACGCTTCTTTTTTTTTCCTATAGCCTATATGTTAATCCAGGGTATAACCTAACTAGATACCAAATTTCAACCAAATCGGTCTAGCCGTTTTTGCGTGAAAGAGTAACAAACATACATCCATCCTCACAAACTTTCGTATTTATAATATTAGTAGGATAGGATGTATGTATGAGTGGTTGGAAAGACGTCACGGTGTCCTCACCTTTTGAATGACGCAAATTTTTTTTTGTTTATATATATAACATAAACCAGTACTTGACTGTTCTCACCGGACATGATAAGGTCGCGGAGGACATAGAGGAACATACGGTAGAGCCCCGCTTGGGCAGTGCACCGCCGTGTCTTTGTGAAGGCGGAAGCAGGGACCTTCTGATGATTTTCCACCTCCAAAAAAAACATGTCACGCCTTATTTTGACTTTCATAATTACTACCGAAAAATCTTGCTTAGTACTCTTCAGGGAGTCTACTCTTTCTGTAGAATGTCTAACTCTCTCTAAAGACATTCCATTTTATTTTACAGGTCGTCTATAGGAAATCTAAATTGTCTACATAGATGTTCAGTGTCTAATCTCTCTTTCTTTCTCTATAGAACTCACATTCTCTTTGCAGAGACTTGACGCAGAACAAATTTTATGTATTTCTTTTGCGTCAAGTGTTGAGAACACAGCCTATTTTTTGGTGAAGGTTACATACCTTTAATTAAGCTATCAGCTCGTATTGTCTTCCATGTTTCTGAGAATACAAAAGGTGATCTGGAAGTGACCGCTGTGTGCGAGAAAACCCACCTTTGTAAATTGCTGCCTTGGACCTTAGTATGAGTTTTTCTTTGTTTGAATATAAATTACTTTGCGTGTGTCTGTTGGTAGGTTCCGGTTGAAACGGCATTGGTGCCAGTTTGTGGAAGTATGGAAATTACTTAATTTTACAGTATGGATTGACGGTGTAAACACGCTTGCTGATGTTAGTATGTAGATGGGTCCTTCTATTTCTTTCCAAAAAATATAATCGTCATCATCTGCCTAGCCTTTTCCCAACTATATTGGGGTCGGCTTCCAGTCAAGCCGGATTTAGCTGAATACCAGTATTTTACGAGGAGCGGCTGCCTACCAGACCTCCACAACCCATTAACTGTGGTAACACGGTACTTCATGGCAAGACTGGAGTCAGATTTACTGGCTTCTGACTTATCCGTAACGACTGCCAAAGATCTCCAAATGACAGCCGGGACCAACGGCTTAACGTGCTTTCGGAGGCACGGAGGAAACTCGTTACCTTGTTTCCAAAAAATATAATATCTCCTCAAATTGCCGATTATAAGATACGATGTAAAATAGCATGCATACCTTAATGTCTATTTTCCCGTGAATGTTTGAGTTGAAGTGCTCGAAAAATATTCATCGTGTCATTTCTCGTTTCACACGAATTTTTTCCTGTACTATGCATGCAATTTAGCATCTAACTGTACGTGCCATTTTTTTTTAAAAAAACATTGTTCTTTTAAGAATCTATATCTATCTATATATATAAAAATGAAACCCGTTTTCCGTTGTCACGACATCACATGAAAATGGCTTGACCGATTTGGCTGATTCTTTTTTTAAAATGTTCCTTGAAGTTCAATGATGGTTCTTACGGAGAGAAAATTCTAAAAAAAAAAAGTTAGGTAAAGTAGGGTAGGTAGGGTAGTGTAGGGTAGTGTAGGGTAGTGTAGGGTAGTGTAGGGTAGTGTAGGGTAGTGTAGGGTAGTGTAGGGTAGTGTAGGGTAGTATTGGGTAGTGTAGGGTAGTGTAGGGTAGTGTAGGTTAGTGTAGGGTAGTGTAGGGTAGTGTAGGGTAGTGTAGGGTAGTGTAGGGTAGTGTAGGGTAGTATAGGGTAGTGTAGGGTAGTGTAGTGTAGGGTAGTGTAGTGTAGTGTAGTGTAGTGTACTGTAGGGTAGGTAGGGTAGTGTATGGTAGTGTAGGGTAGTGTAGGGTAGTATAGGGTAGTGTAGTGTAGTGTAGTGTAGGGTAGGTAGGGTAGTGTAGGGTAGGTAGGGAAGGTAGGGTAGGGTAGCGTAGGATATGTAGGGTAGTCATTTGACGGGAGCGAAGCCGCGGGTAAAAGCTAGTACATATATAAAAATGAAACCCGTTTTCCGTTGTCACGACATAACATAAAAACGGCTTGACCGATTTGGCTGATTTTTTTTTTAAATGTTTCTTGAAGTTCACTGATGGTTCCTACGAAGAGAAAAATTCTAAAAAAAAAAGTTATGTAAAGTAGGGTAGGTAGGGTAGTGTAGGGTAGTGTAGGGTAGTGTAGGGTAGTGGAGGGTAATGTAGGGTAGTGTAGGGTAGTGTAGGGTAGTGTAGGGTAGTGTAGGGCAGTGTAGGGTAGTGTAGGGTAGTGTAGGGTAGTGTAGGGTAGGGTAGTGTGGGGTAGTGTAGGGTAGTGTAGGGTAGTGTAGGATAGTTTAGGGTTGTGTAGGGTAGTGTAGGGTAGTGTAGTGTAGTGTAGGTAGAGTAGTGTAGGGTAGGTAGGGAAGGTAGGGTAGGGTAGCGTAGGATATGTAGGGTAGTCTTTTGACGGGAGCGAAGCCGCGGGTAAAAGCTAGTAATATAAAAAACGCGCAATGACGTTATAATACCTACGCGTCACGAGACATATGAACTAACGTCATCAATCTATACCTCCTCTAGCCACAACACTTCCTGTCGCTACCAGAGGTTCTGCAGTCCGGTGCTCATGCGAATGACGCGCGCAGTTAATTACGGTAACAAACTGATGACGTGACACGTGTATCTTGTTATGTTCACACAGCGGGTTTGTGGGATGGTGGTGCGAGTCAAAAGAAGCAGCGGGGATATTTTTTAGGTAGTCATCCAATGACTTCTGTAACTCGAGGGTAGAACTGGTGGGCGTGTCAGACTTTTAGTGACTAAAACCCAATCCTATGTCTCTTCTTTGGACCAGGACACCAGGGTGCTTTTTTGCATAACCCATGGCCAGTAAGCTTCTCCACCAGCTCGGTTTCTATCCGGGCGGTTACTAAATGGCCGGTTGGCAAGCTATCGTGCGTAACCTCACGCCTGCTGTCATTGGAAATCCCCTGCACTTGCCTAGCCCCTGCCTGTGACAGTGGTGTGGTGACTTTTCTCCCGTCTGAATCCGATCAAGGAACCTCCCGGACTTATCATGTCTGGTGAGGACCTGTATCATACGGAAGGTAGGGACGCCGTGACGTCTTTCCAATCACTCCTCAAACAGCCGACTTACCGTCATAATTGTGGTGTGTTCAAATGTCGGTTAGGTTAGGTTAGTACCCGATTTTCTTTTTGCCTTAAAATTATCTCACACTTATAAAATTCTCACATTTATCTACTTACACAATGATTTTACATCTTATAATGTACCTACTAATAAAACTTAAAATATAACAATAATGCTTTTAAAGTTTACAACGCGTTCCCACAAATCTGTAAAACTGTAATCGATTAAAAAATACAAAGAAATGAAATCAATATCTCTCTAAGAATCGGACATTATAATAATCGATTTCTTTGATCCTATTCTTCAATGTGTCACTACTGTCAAACGGTACTTCTCAGATATAATGGGTTGTAGGCTCTATGTCCTTCTAAATACTTTAAGTTTGCCATTAATTCAATAAAAAAATAATAATATAATAACATATAGGTATCTACTTATGTGTGCGTCAGAAACACGAACAATAGTAAGATAAATTAGTTTTATCTTACGTCAGTTGCGTATATGCAAAATTAGATCCGTAGATAATTGTAATTTATAGAGGTATAATTAGCGGTCAAAACAATTTAAAAATAAAGTATAACAGACCAGTTGTTTCGGGTAATAGACACGTCGGGGTCGGTAACATAGAGGTACATAGACCAGCTTTTTTTAGGTTGGGAAATCATCAGAATGTCTTCTGCCGCTCTTGGGTGGAGCTAGAGGCGTGTCAGAGTTTTACTAACTTAAACCCACTCCTGCCTTCATTCCAGGGCCTCAGGGTTCATTTTCACATAACCTATGGCCTCAGCGGCTTCGACCTTGCTGGGCCCCTACGTTATGCTACTTAGTTTATTAGTTTTTCTCTAATTATAAAGACAGCTTGTAAAAGTAAAGAAAGAATTTCCAATTTATTTTAATAAAAAAACAGAAGTAAACTGCAAAGAGAAAGCGACAGATACGCGATATATTCATCAAAGAGGAATAATAATAATAAACAAATGGATAATAAATTTTTTATGAGACATTGAACCAATTACAGGTTCTCACGGGTAAGTACAGAAAAAATGATGTTTTGTTTATCATATTCTTTATTGTACACTCAATAAAAAAAACCAAACATTTATAAATTAAATTGTATAGATAAAAGAAAATAAAGCCCCGACATAAATGTATTAAATAGTTGTAAGTTTATTTAATTAATGTATCCTAAAATTTAGCTCACATGTCAACACGCTTATGTTAATGACATTAGTTAGACATCAGCGTCAACCGTTAGACGTCATCGAAATGGAAAATCAAGAAGACAGTTTTCAAAGAAAAATATCTCTAGGCTAAGTGGCGTCAACTAGTTGTGAGAATTTTTCAGAAAACCCGCATTATATGCGCACGAATAAAATACATTAATATGAACAGCAAAATACTTCCAGGGGGGGTTCACATCGGCGTCGGGTCGACGATGAAGTACCTGGGACTCGTCCTCGACAGCCGGTGGACTTTCGAGGAGCATTTCCGACGTTTGGCCCCCAAACTGGACAGGACTAGTGCCGCTCTGAAGCGGCTCCTGCCCAACCTAGGGGGTCCAGACGCCCCCTGCCGGAGGCTGTACGCGGGGATCGTTCGGTCCATGGCCCTTTACGGGGCGCCAGTTTGGGCGCCATCGCTAGGTAAGCGACCAGCGGCCAAACTGAACGCTTGCCAGAGGGTCATGGCCATCCGGATGGTGCGGGGATACCGCACGATCTCCCGCGAAGCGGCGAGCCTCCTTGCTGGCCTGCCACCGTGGGATTTGGAGGCAACAGTCCTTGCACGCATGCACGATTTGCGCGTGGAGATGCAACGCCGGGGCGAAACTCCGCTGCCACGACAAGTCGCGGTATGGCGGACAGAGTTCCGGCGGGATCTCAGGGTGGCATGGCGACTGCGACTGTCGCAACCCAGTGCTGGGCATGCCGTCATTGCGGCGGTAAGTCCCCTCTTTGAGGAGTGGTTGGAAAGAGGTCACGGCGTCCTCTCGTTCCGTATGACGCAGGTCCTCACCGGACACGGTAAGTTCGGGAGGTTCCTGCATCGGATCAAGGAGGAAAGGACGCCCGGGTGTCGCCACTGTGTGGACCGCCCGGAGGACACGGTGGAGCACACGGTAGAGGTGTGCCCCGCTTGGGCGGAGCACCGCCGTGTCCTTGTGGAGGCTATCGGCGGCGGTGACCTCTCGCGCCGGGCCCTGGTAGAGGCCATGGTCCGGAGCGAGGAGGGGTGGCACGCAGTCGCCTCCTTCTGCGAAGCAGTAATGTTAGCGAAGGAGGCTGCCGACCGCGTGAGGCAACGGAACTCACGCCGCCGCCGCCGAGATCCCGATCCCGATTTCCGACCACCGTAGGCGCGGGCTCGCGGATAGCGAGCGCTGGGTAGCTCGCCGTCCGGCAGTCTGGTAATAATCTGGACCGAGCCTAGTCGTCGACGGCGCGTTCTGTTCCACGCGCGCCTCAAGGAGATGTCAGCAAACTGTAGGGGCCCGGTAGGGCCGAAGCCTCTAGGGAACACGGTATCCAAAAGGTTGTCACCGTGTCCCCCAGATCGATGGTAACGAAGGAACGGGGTAGGGGTTTAGTCAGTAAGAGTCTGACACGCCCTCCCGCTCCGCCCAAGAGTGGGAGAAGTCATTCTGATGATTCCCCTACCGGAAAAAAAAAAAAAAAAAAAATACTTCCAGCGCTACCACTCACGTAACAAAAAATAATAAAAATAATGAAATAATGGTTGACTGGTAGAGAATGCCTTGTCCACCTATGTACCACTACTGTAAAATGTACATGAACTTTCAATAAAATAAAATAAATAATGACAATATTAACAGTAATATCTGAGTAATTTATAATAGGCAAATTAGCAGCAAGCAAGTCGAAGTAAAAGTTCTTTCAAAAGCTAGTATAATAAAAAACAAACACTATAAAGTCTCAACTCAGAATAATATAAAACTTAGAACCTCCGCTAATACTGCATGCTTTGCGCTCTTTAAATTCTACTAATCGATCGTATGAAGTTGGTCTAATTGGCGAAAACTTCGGAACGACTGCTTCCAAATTAATTGCTATAAACTATTAGTGATTGCATACTGGGGACGCGTCTCAGTGAGCAATTGGGATCATATTTTAATGGAATTCATTCTTACTTTGCTAGGGAGGAGCTCGTGGCTAGATAATAACAGCCACACGGGTCGATCTACGAGGTTAAGCAACGCTTGCCAAGATTGGTCTGTGGATGGGTGACCATCTTAACATAACGAGTTTCCTCCGTGCCTCGGAAAGCACGTTAAGCCGTAGGTCCCGGCTGTCTTTGTAGATATTTGGCAGTCGTTACGGATAGTCTGTAGCCAGTAAATCTGACTCCTGTCTAGCCATGAAGTACCGTGTTACCCCAGTTAATGTGTTGTGGAGGTCTGGTAGGCAGCCGCTCCTTGTAAAATACTGGTATTCAGCTAAATCCGGCTTAACTGGAAGCCGACCCCAATATAGTTGGGAAAAGGCTAGGCAGATGATGATTCCTACTTTGCTAAATGTGTGTTTCAGATTAGTAAAAAAAAACTAGCTCTTGATCTCTGTAGCTGACTACGGTTTAGGTTCTTCTGAAACTGACTTGTGGTAAAGTAAAAAGAAAATAATATTCTTATCAAGGATCGAATATTCTCACGCCCCAGCTGTGAAACATAAAATTATATACGTGGAAGCAATTTAGTTATTTACTATTGTCATTACAATGTTATTAGTCTGAAAGCTTTTAGAGATAATAAAATCTCGCTTACTATTAAACAATTATTAGCAGATTGCAACCTTTCAGTAACCGAATAGAATGAGGTTGCAACTGTTACGCAGGTTTTACTTTTTTTAAAGTGGAAGAACATCAAAATAACTTCCACTCTGAGTGGAGCGGAATGTCTGACTTCTAATGACTAAAACCCACTCCTGTTCCTTCTTTGCCTTAATTCCAGGATCCCGGGTTTCTCTTTCGTACAACCCAGGACCCCAGTAGCCTTAGACTGTGTTGGGCCCATACGGGACTGTTAATCGGGTGCTTACTTAATCATTGGTTAGAAAGTTTTTTGTATTCATATAAAGTCTGTTTTTTCAACTCTGAGACTAAAATGACATTATGTGGCTTGCGACACTTGTCACGACACAAAAGAAGTGACATCTTTACTATTGTAAGTTTGACATTTTCCTGTGTCAATTTAGTCTCTGGGTATAAAAAACAGACTTTAGGACTTTACATACCAGAAGTTACCAATCAATCAATAATAGGTAAATATCCAAATAAAAAAGCTACCAGCATCGGTTTCTGTATACCTACCCGTGTCTGTCATATCCCGGCTACCCGTCAATTACTCTCCCCAGTGATTATTATTCACACGCGGCCGAACCCTCAGCATCTGGTTCTAATGACGGCAACACGTGACCCTGTGAGGGACGCATGCGAGAAATGTTATAGATGTCGAAAAAATTGATGCTAATTTTGGTAAAATGTGTGATATTAGGTTTTTTTAGAGTTTTTGGTGGTATTTTCAAGTGAAGATCAGTGGCTGCTTTAATTATTTGCAAATTAAAATAAGAGATGATATTTTGATATGTAAAATTGGCATCGTTTTACATAGGTATATATGTATATTTTCCAAAGGCCCTACCAACTAGCAATTACATACATAAGACTAATAATATTAGTGTTATGTCCACCATCTTTCGCTTTTGTAATATTATTACAAAAGGGAAAGATGGTGTATGTTTGTTACTTTTTCACAATCGATCGACTGAACATATTTCGATGACATTTGGCACATCTAGATACTAACTAACTAGAACATGTAGATTTATCCTGGAATAGCACATAAAATAATATTCCTACAGTATGCTTCTTTGGGATTATTTTTCTATCGTTTTCGTTCCTTGCGAAGCTGAGGTTAGACTTCAAATTACACATTGAAGGGAAGTACCAATAGCATGCGGGTGAAGCCACTGACAAAAACTATCTAATCAATTTTGGTTCAAGAAAGAAAGAAAATATGAATATTATGAGCAATTAAGCTATTAAACGAATGCTTTTTTTTTCATCAAAATTACTTAAGCGTGAGGGCGTCTCAGACTTTAACTGACTAAAATCCCACTACTGTTCCTTCTTTGCCTTCATTCCAGAATCTTGGAGTTCTCTTTCGTACTACCCAGAGCCCCAGTAGGCTTCGACCCTGCCTAGGCCCCTACGGTTTGCTGACATCTCTTTGAAGCACGCATGGAATACAACACGCCTTCGATTAATTCGACTCGGTCCAGACTGTTACCAGACGGCTAGTCGCCATCCGCAAGCTCACGCCTACGATTAAACCAATACCTGAGCTATCACTGAATACACAAATTGTTATTGTTGTGTTTATTGAAAAAAAAACCGAATATATTCAGCCCGTCACCGCCAGAAAAAATATAATTTTCGCGCTCAATCAACCGTAACATCGACCATTGTAAATTGAACTCAAAATCTTTGAAAGCCGTTATTAATTTGTTCCAAATGAAGATACACTGGAGGTCAAGAGTAACTGGATATTTGTATTTCGATCAACTTGTTACAGGTTGTTTGAAAAATATTTAAAAAATAAAGTGTCCATGTAAAATCAAATAGCAATAGCTAATTTGTCAGTTGTTTGCTCTGCAACACAATAAAATTTTTTCATGATTTATTTATGGAGTTTTTTGCAGGACTTATGTTTCGATAATCTTTTGGCAATTCATTATGAGACTGTTTTCAATATTGTTGTATTAATTTGATGAACTAAACTGAATGGAAAAGAATGAAGTTAGATGGGGTGTACAGCGTCATCCCACTTTCTAGCTTGTACGCCTGTCATTTTAACATGTCATGATAAGATACCCAGTATACTCAAATCTGTGTAGTTCATGCCTAAAAAAACCATCTCAGACACTAATCTGCATGGTCAAATCATGTGAAAACACAAGATTTGATCGTTACAGGTGTGCTGTATAGACTTTAAATTAAGAAATTTTGTGATTTTTATGCTATTGAAATGGCTTAATTATTTTTTCTGTACTCTATATTTCATTAAATTAAGAGTAGATAAACTTAAAAAAAAACAATTTATTTAACTCATGAATAAAAGTGTCAATTTATACCAAACATAACAATTTTTTTTAAACTAAGCTATGGACCTTTTTTGAAAGTCCCAACATCATCATCCTAGCCTTTTCTTAACTGTATTGGGGTCGGCTTCTAGTTAAGCCGGATTTAGCTGAATACCAGTATTTTACGAGGAGCGGCTGCCTACCAGACTCCACAACCCATTACTGGGGTAACACGGTACTTCATGGCAAGACTGGAGTCAAATTTACTGGCTTCTGAAAGTCCCAACATATTTTGACCAAATATTCTTACAACCCAGAAAAGAGAAATAATAACTGTGTAAATATAAAATATGCAAGCACGCTGTAGACTGTCAGTTCGCAGCGTGGCTACTAACAGCGCGGAGCTGTCAGACGCACGCTACCATTTTTACATCGCCTCACTTGCTTATTATCTGTTGTGGTGTTATATTTTTATAGGGTAGCGTGGAATGCTGTTACAGTATTTCCTAGATATTAAATTCTAGCTTTAGTCGACAGTTTCATCCGTATGAAAAGTGTCTTGAGGAAACATAGTAGGTACTGGAACAAAGTATCATATTATTCTATTGTAGGATAATAAAATTATGTTATATCAATGTGTTTGATTTCCTCCAAATCCGTTTAGTCCGAGTAGAAGGAGTAACAAATATCGACATAGATACACTCGTAAATTTTATACGGAGTTTCTTGCCGTTTCTTCTCCATAGAAAACGACCAACTGGAACCGTGCGCTAGCTTCTGACGTTTAACTAGTGCTTCTGTAGGCCAATATGAAATAAAAAATATTGAATTTGAATACATTTCCGTATTATTATTACTATATACTTATACTACTTACTTACGTCAATTTAATTAAAAAAAGATTTGCTTGTCTTCTAGCTTATGCTTCTATTAGATTTCTGTCATTTTTGTCAGGATTTTCCGATTAAGACTGCTATTTATGAAATTCATCAATGAGTAATTAATAAAATAAACCTGCTAATAACATACTCATCGTCCTAATGGCTATTTCCAAACACCAATACCTTCTCAATCCCGAGCGGTCTTACGAAACATCAAATTCTTTAACAGTTCATTGAACTATAATCCAGCACCACCATCAATATATTCCAGCACAGTTTGTGGTCAAATCGCCGCTAATTGGACACCGCAATTGGTTGTCAACGCTACGAAGGGAAAGCACTAGCTGACCAATGGACAATAGTGTAGCTGTAACTGGTGTATCTATAGTGCATTCTATTGTTTTGATTATGCTATTGTGCTAATTGATTTTGATAATTAATTAGATTGTTATTTGTGGGGATTTATTTGATTTATTGGTTGCAGTTAAATTTAAAGGCAAAATGTTATTAGAAAAAATGTAAGCAAGCTACTCTCAGAACAATTAAAAGAAAAATATTAAAATGATAGACTCTTTTATTAACATAATTGGGACGAAAGGATCATTTGAAACCGGGTTTAAAACAATTTTCATTTGAAAGAATATACACTCATATATTATTAGTTTATATTAGTTATTAATATTATTAATTATAAATTAATCATTGTTATAACCTACAATATAATAGGAGGCATGGAGGAACTCCATAGTACAACAATATATCCTAGTCGTGTTTTAGCTTACTAAATTAGTCATGAAAAAAGGTATGTATGTGTGTCTCTCTTAGAAGAAGAGCACCAAAACTAAAATATTTTTCAAAAAAAAAAATACTGCCTACTTCATTATAAAAGATTTTTTTTTCAGAGCTTTTATGTGATAGCCTTCCCCAAATTAACAATCAACAAAAAAGGATCTCCGGAACAACTAAAACTCGTTTCTTTAGACAGTTTACTAGCCATCTAATGCCTTACTATCTTTTCACATGCACACAGCCAGGCCTATATCTATTGCCATGAACTATCCAGCTGTTTTCACAGAACCATCAAAAACCAACTAAAATTCTAGTCACAGCTTCTCCACAAAAATAGGCGTTCAAAATATCATTGACAGCGATAAACACAGGACACACAGCCGACGGATGTCCAGAAGTTTATGTGCCGATATAAAAGTCAATAACGGCGCGGTTGTCAGAAGCGTTCAGAATTCTGCTGGCGATCACTGACTCAATCGCTGACCATTTTATATGCATCGCTCGTGCGAGATTTGTTGTACAGACGGGTGGGCTTTCTAGTCATTGTTAGTGAGGTATAAAAGGTTTTTAGGTCAAGAAGTTATAATGATTTTTATGAGTGGTTATCAGATTATGTGAAGTAGATATCTGGTAAAATGTGCAAGGAGTAAACTGCCTGACCACACTATGTTGAGAATAGGACTAACGACTCTCAACCACTGTTTTATATGATAAAACGATTATCCGGTTGCGCCGACCCCCAATAAATTGAGAAAAGGGCAGGAAGTTGATGATGATTCGGTTAACTAGTATAAAAACACGTTGTAATAGTGTCACGTTATCGTGCGCTCCTAGATGTTGCCACTAAATCAAACAAGGAAAGATTTCTTTTTTAGGGTTCCGAATATTTGAATGAAACAACGGAATCCCAGTTAGATCACTAGCGTCTTTGTCTGTCTGTCAATAACAGCTAATTTGCCCCAAATTTACTAAAACGATCGAGTTGAATACGCTCGTAACGTAAAGTAATAGACGAATTTAGAACTCGCAAATTTTTCGGGTGAACATCGAAAAATAAACAAGTTTTCAAACTATACCGAGTGACATACCACGTGTTCTTTTTGTGTAAAGCCCTCATTTTTTCTAAAAAAATAATGAACCTAAGTTGCCCCTTATAACCTCAGCTATCTACCTGTAAAAGTTCCACCAAAATCATTCCGACCATTTCGGAACCAACAGACATACAATAAAAAAAAACTGTTCCAGCGTTCCAACCGCAGCGTCTCACCCGCCGGTCTACCCCACAGCTCTGAGCTCGTTTGACACTGGCATTGCTTTATCTGATTTACACTACATCTGTGCATTCTTCAGTCTGGCGAATTTCCTATCAGTGACATTTACATAGATCGTTGCACCTTCAATTGCAGCACATCCTCTATATTCTTTAATGTAAACACGTCCTGTATTGAGGTCGTAATGTGTGTCATGTTGATTGTAAATGTGTCATTGCAGACATATGGTGCGTCTTTAATGGTCAATAGATAATGGTCCAAAATTAATACTTAGGTTTAATGAGTTTTCTTACTAGTTTTTGCCTGTGGCTTCGCATGCGAGAAAATAGGTTACTCCATCAAAACTTTGAACCTCCATTTCATTCTTGTTTCAAAGGTAGGTAAAAAGAGTGAATTTCCTCTCGTAGAACTCCTTAATATAATTTGTTAGATTATTATACTATAATATATGTTATAGTTTTTTGCCGTACTAAGTTCTGCCCCTTCCCATTTATTTTTTTTGTTTCTTAAGCTATACCTACTACAATTTTTTTTAACAAATATTATTTTAAGAATTTTTAACAAAATTGATTGTTTTAGTTTATTGAAATATTAAATAGAACGGTTGCAGTTTGTACGCATCGTCTTTCTTAATGCTGAGGGTCATGAATTTTCTGCTTCATCACTTTCACCTGTATGATATTCCTCCATCTGTTTCTGTCTTTGGCGATGTAACTTGAAATTGTCTCTGATAATCAGTAGACTTTTTTTTACATTTCGCAGAATTCATTTATTGATACGAATAATTTATATTTAAAAAATACTTTAATATTAGTGGACAAAATTTTAATAAGTTGTTAAAATACATGTTTGGTTAGCGTACGAGTATATAATTCCCAATGGTTTTGGCGATAAACAACTCTTTACATTATACCCATTGAAATATGAATAAGAAAGTCATAGTATTACTAATTGATTTATTCTATTGAGTAATTTATAGCTAATAATGTATGTAAACGATAAACACAAAAGGTGATTCACGTTACCAAACAATACATCTATGAATCACTTAATGATTAATTAATCATTCACAATTATAATTAATATTCAAACAACAGTTTTCCTGACATGTGAATAGGATATAGATAGATTGAAGAATGATTTTTGCACGACTGTTGTACATGATATTGAAACACACACTTGACAGCTGTCACAATTATGAGTCTATAAAAATTACTGTGATCTTAAAGCCCGTCACAGACTTAGCTATAATAATAATAACTTAGCTAATATTTTTATAGCTAGGTATATTACTATATATTTTCTATAGTAATTTTCGCGTGACCGCACACTCAGCTATAATATATATTTCTGTGACGTCACCAACCGATACCGTAATATACAGTATTGCATATTATGGTATAGCAAGACACTAGGACGACCATCAATTAATAAAAGCAAAATATATATTTCTCAGTGTGTGGTAGCTTGCTATAATATAGCTAAGTCTGTGACGAGCTTAAACAAGACGTGAACAAAACATACATTTTATAACTCGAGAAACATTATGAATGAATGGCAATTATACATTAAAATTTATGATAATTATGGTATAGATGTATAGATTTGAACTTCAATACTATAATTATCGTAAATGTGAAAGTAAGTCTGTCTCGTTTGTCTGTTTATGACCTTTTGTTTGAAATTTGATACACACATGAAAAGGTAAGAAAGATATACGCGTTATACATGATACTTTCAGTTGAGAATTGTTCTCGCTTGACGCGGCTATTGGCTTATTACAATTTCTATATTTTCGATTGTTTTTTTTTTAACTTTAGTTTCATTATTCCGTATAATAGAGGTGACAATAAATATTTAACCGAGGTATTGGTAATCATCATCTACCTAGCCTGTTTCCCAACTATATTGGGGTCGGCTTCCAGTCAAGCCGGATTAAGCTGAATACCGGTATTTTACGAGGAGTGGCTGCCTACCAGACCTCCACAACCCATTAAACTGGGGTAACACGGTACTTCATGGCAAGATTGGAGTCAGATTTATTGGCTTCTGACTATCCATAACAACTGCCAAATATGTACAAATGACAGCCAGGACCTAAGGCTCAACGTGCTTTCCGAGGCACGAAGGAAACTCGGTATGTTAAGATGGTCACCCATCCTGAGACCATCTTGGCAAGCGTTGTTTAACCTTGAAGATCGACCCGTGCGGTTCTTATCATATAGCCACAAGCTCCTCGAGGTATTGGTTATACTTAACCTAATTTAAAAGATCTATGTCATCATCATCTGCCTAGCCTTTTCCCAACTATTTTGGGGTCGGCTTCCAGTCAAGCCGGATTTAGCTGATAACCAGTATTTTACGAGGAGCGGCTGCCTACCAGACCTCCACAACCCATTAACTGGGGTAACACAGTACTTCATGGCAAGACTAGAGTCAGATTTACTGGCTTCTGACTATCCGTAACGACTGCCAAAGATCTACAAATGACAGCCGGGACCTACGGCTTAACGTGCTTTCCGAGGCACGGAGGAAACTCGTTATGTTAAGATGGTCACCCATCCACAGACCAACCTAGGCAAGCGTGGCTTAACCTTGAAGATCGACCTGTGCGGCTGTTATTATTTAGCCACGATCTATGTGCAAGAGTTTATGTTTTTGTTAAGACTTTCGTCTATCGACCCTCCATGAAGTTTCTCGCACAATCTTCTCTATTGAGACCTACGCTTTGGAGAGTGCAATTAGCATCCTTTTTCTGGCTGTGTTCTTGACAGTTCAAAAGTGCTTGTATAGTTTATTTGAAATAATTATTCTATGGAATCAGAAAAATCAGATGACCAGAATTGTTTTCTGATTCTTGATTGTTGATTCTTGACTAGTAAAAGCTGGTATCAATTGTAAAAAGAGTAACTTTAGTCTTTTTTACATAGCATGGTTTGGGTGACAGCAGGACGAAAACATGCATCTTTAAGATGACAGAAAAGGATAGACAGCTATATTTTATGAATCTGACAGCTGTCACCGAAATCGTCCTATAACAAATTCAGTATAATAGACTGACATAATTTCAACGCAGATCCGTATCTACTGGAAAGGACATTTTTGTACAGCTTCCTTTTTATGACGTAAGCGAGCTCTAATTTTTTCCAAATTTCACCACTTGAAGCGATGAAACAGAGGTCTAAAGTAAGTATGGAGAAACCTACCTTTAGGTCGGCGAAGCCGCTGACAGATGCTACTTCTCAAATAAATTTCATATAACCACATTCGTTTCATATCGACCCTCAGAACTCTACTCAACCAAAACTAAAGTAAAATTCATCAAACAAAATAAAACTGTCACCAAACATTTCCTTTTTGAAATACAAAAAGTATTGTATTACTAAATAAGCGAGGGACCACTGTTTATACGTTTAGCACTAACAAACTTCTTGTCTGTAAAACATTCAAAAATCAACTCTATGTACTTGAGCCTAAGGTTGCGGTGTACGCATATGTAAATTGGCATCCCCCATGTATTTTTATTAGGTTTTCTAGTGTAGGGTAGGTCGGGGGAAGGTTGCCATAGCAACGGCACGGCTGCCTCTGATGGAGAACAATTCAGATGGTTTTATTGTTTCAAATGGAAATAATGAGAGACTGGCATATTATTAAGAGCTTTTAGTCATAGCTTTTAGTACATTTTTAAGGATGCTGAGGACTAAGTATTTCTAACGGCTACAGTAAATTACTGTATGATTGTTTTTTATTTTTCACTCGAGGTAAAAAGTAGTTACCCGATGGACTATTTTAAGATATGGCCAGCCATGTGGCAAGTTTCATTGAAATCCGTACAGTCGTTTGATCATGAATATATTAACAAATATACACACTTGCAAACTTTCACCATTTGTTAATATTGGTATGATTTATTTATTGATTTTTAATAGAGGTTACTCAAATTATATTTTTACACTTTAAAACTGAAAATTCACTGAAAAAGTGGTTAAAAAAGTTCAGTTAAGTTGGTGGGTAAGTCAGTAAGTGGGTGGTTAGGTGAGGTTAGGCGGTGGTGAGTGTGATTCTTTCTATATACAGACATCTTACAATCTATTATCCTTTATTATTTACTCTTTTGTTTTAATTTCTTCAAGGAATCAGAGTTCCTACCTTCACTTTTCGGAATAGATTTAATCCTGGACAGTTTCCCAATAAATACTAAACTATTTTTAAAACCAGTATGCTATGATTACTGTCATTTTATTTTATATCATAAGCATCGCCTTTAGTTAGTTAGCCTGTTATGTCCAACTGCTGGGCGAAGGCCTTCGTCATCACCTTTAGCTTACATAAAATGAAAACAATAAGATGCGATACTGCATAAATGCTTAGTATAGATCTTAACAGAAGTTCTACTAGCACAAGATCAAGACCAGTGCACAATGCAGTCTTCAAAAGAAACCTGACAAACAAACTCCAAACAATTCTTCAACATATCCAGAACTCGCCTAGAACTTAAAGCTCTTCATAACATCAATAGCGAAGTCCTATTCACGCTTAACATGTTTATCGGCGATTAAGAGCTCATTGCGGCCGATTCAGCCGCAAACTGTTTGCCAAGTTCGCAAATTGAGGGTATTCATACATTGGAAGATGTTCGCTTGTGTGTTGACATAGACTGTTAGTGGTTGTGCATGTGTGTTGAGGATTATAAGGGGTTACTAGTCTTAGTGGTGTTATATCAAAATATCTGTCTATCTATACTAATATAATAAAGAGGTAAAGTTTGTTTTTTTGTTTGTATGGGATAATCTCTAAAGATCCCGATTCGATTACATAAATGTATATATTGATAGAAAGCTGTCTTTGCTTGCTGCTTTCTTCCTGAGCGCTATAGGCTATATTTTATGTAAAAAAAGTTACTTTCACGCGGGCATAGCCGCGGGCGGAAGCTATCCTTTATATACGAAATGTAGTTACCGAGAGGTGTTCGGAGAGCTGAATAATGGAACTCAAAATAAATGATTCAGCTTGGCTATTTTTTTTTATATAAGCTAGTGCTTGAGTGCAGTCCCACCAATGATCAGCGATGCAATCGTTTTTGGTAATGTTTACTTGATTTCATTGACAACCTATTCTTCTAGCCTCTAGCTATAGACTCTAGTCTAAAAGACATCAAAATTATGATTGAATTAAAAGACCGCCGCAGGCAAATTGCTCGAGTCCTTGAATGTATGCTATATAAGCGACGAGCCGAAACTGTCAACAAAGTAAGAGAAGACTAGACGTCCGTTGAGTTGTCCAATAGATATAGGTGATGGCGGAAACAAGTCATGTAATTCCAGCGCACAATCTCCAAACTGCCCTACGCAAGCCTGTGTCTTTGATTCTCGGTGTAAACCGATTTCGAAATTTCGTTTTACAGAAAAGTGGAGAAGAAGGAGATATTGAAGATTCCGATATGTTAATAATTAATAATGATAGCAGTAAGGTGAAAAATAATATAATATGGGAAAAAAAAGGGAAGCCACCTTAGCCATTTTTGTCAATGTAAATATATGTAGGTCACTGTAATAAATATTTTATAAAAACTACACAACATTTTAACTTTCATATTGGATCAAAACACAACAAAACCTGTCATCTAAAACACGTTAAAAATACAAAGTAACCCTTTTCTAAATCCTGCCATAGCCCTTCACTTTAGACACGTAATAAAAGTCATGAACCCAACAGAAGATACTAAATAAAACATACAAATTCCCATATAAATTCAACTCTGGAAATAGCTGGAACACAAGTAGATTTGACAATTTATTACACGTCATAACAACATTAAGTGCTTCTCAGAAACAGTTATAACTCATTTAAATGGAAGATGTAAATAACATACGCTTTGAACGATTGTTACTATCTAATTAAAACATATGAGCATCTAGTTGAATTGAGTTTGGGTGTCTGTGGTTTGAATTTTGCGAAATTGTGTGCTGTGTTTAATATGGTTGATTTCGGTCATAAATTCGTAATACAGATGTATGACAGAGTTGAAAATCATAATTTTTGTAGAAAGACGTCTAATGCTGAAGGTAGTTCTACCCCAAGCGACAACCGACTTTGTGCGTCCCACATTCATCGTTGTTGATAATAATAATATTATATTCATTTCTCATAAAAAAATGTCACCTAAAACATAAAAACGTCTATTGTTGCAATGACTGTATTATTTGTGGTTCTATAAACATCAATAAATTTCTTGGATATTTCTTCGGTAAAATTATTTTACCCTCTTATGTCGGTCAAGAATATATGAGACTTTCATTATTGAAAAGTTTCTTCGAATTAGTTACAAAAAATTTTGATAAACACAGACCACAAAATTAAGCTAATATGAGTACACTGTTCCAGACAACAATAATTTTAAGATTATACAGAAGCTTTGTAATTAGCAATTTAGTTGACTACTACATGTTATTAGTCTGTAAGCTTTCCTAAAATGTAAAAAATTACAATAAATTAATAGCCAACAGAAAGTTTAAAATAGTAATGTGGTATTGGATATTGCATGACAAAACATTTGTCTTTTTATAATTCAAATTAATAATATTAACAGTTTTCCTTTTAAGGTTAGGTACCCACAGTATTATATTTCGGCACCTTGATAAATTTTATTCTGAACAGAGAAATTTTAATCAAATTTATTATATTCCAAAAATTGCAAGCCTCACCGCGGGGCATCCGACTACTGCAAAGTGAAATTCCTTTTCAATTGCGATGAACAAAAACTAAATTTCAACTCTGGTGCAGAGACGTAAGATTTAGAATCGTTTGTTAACGAAGACCAATTACCTGAGCGGTCATTCGCTCACTGGTGCCAGTTTTCCAAGTAATATAGCAATCATTCATTCCTTTTGGTGTATGACATTCACGAGAGATTAATGTATTGCGATTCTCATAACAAGTTGAAATATTAATTTTAACATTTGTCTTACATTTTCATGCTGGGAAGAAGAATAAATTAGATAATAAACGTAAATTGTTGAGATTACTTATGGTAAGGTAAATTCAGGCCAATTCGAGTTTTAAAAATTATGTTGACCTGAATAGAAAACCAAAACTGACTGAATTTGATATTATGAAAGTCAGAATATTAATAAATGTTTCGTGTCCATCAATGCAAGCTACGGTCAAGAGTTAATAACATTCGTAGAATATGACTGGCTATGCTATGTAATTCAGTTGTATGTGATTAATGAAAATATTGAAACCATAATCACAAAACGATTTTTAAGAGCTTACACCAAAAATAATCAATCGATCAAATTGAAAGATATCCTATCGGAAAAAAAAAACAAAATAAGGACTTTCATAATTACAGGCATAAAAATCGTCACACTCATAAAAGAACCATGGCAAAATAAATGAAGTATCATAATTAATTTCTCCTATCGTGACTGCAATATGAAGATACATCTCCATACATTTATGGATAAACATCTTGACATACAGATACCGATCGACGTTGTAAACAGAATACAGTCGTCACCGCCCATCCCATGTTTATGTGTGTCATAAAATATGATATAAATATCATCGGCATGAATGATATTTTGATGTTAAGGGGAGACTGCTATTGGAAGCATTTTATTACTCGAATCTTCAGTAAAGTCTCCGTTGAGTATTTGGTTTCTAATGGCTTTCGTTAAAACTGTTAAAAATGTCATGCTCATGTCATTATTCGTTTTGGAATGCCGCAGGGATGTGTGATGAGTACATCGTTATTCTTAGTTTAGCTAAGTGTATGAACAATTTGTCATCATCAATTTTAATAATTAAAGCTATTGCGAATATTGTTAATTACACTGAAAGCACAATTAAAATTAACAGTGATGATATATGTCAAGTCTGATAAAGATCTTTTTGGGGTATTATTTTAAGAGGTAATAATTCTCAAAGTATTAATATAACACAGATTTTTTTAAACGAAGGAAATGTTATGAATTACATCTATTTATCATTGGTTGCTTTTTATCACGTTGTAAATAAGGTTCCTGGTAAACTGCAAAAGCGAAAAAGAAAGTGTGTAAATATTGATTTTCATGATAATCAAGTAGAACGGTGCTCACACCTTTCTGCTTCTACTTCTATTTGCTTCCTCCACCAACGTAAAAAATAAAGAGTTATTATCATTTATTACTCGTAACTCCTTTGACATAGTTTATACATCTTTAGAAAACAATCATTTAATAGTACGAAAAGAGAAGTCCGCCAGTTGGAATATTGATCCAGGTTAGGTCTCTAGAGGGAGGAATCTCGCCATTTAAATGACCTAATCCAGCCAGCCTCATTGAGGAGTACTGCCTTTTTTATCAGGTCTTTGATCCAACTGCGCAACGACAACTTCGACAGATGGTCATTCAGGCTTTTTGCCATCAGATCGTTGGCGGCAACAGCAATCGGCACAATACCAGCCAAATCCATCCATAATCTACATTCGGACCACCTCGTGTGCTAAGTCGAGATATTGATTTGTCTCTCTATAAAAATTATTATTATATATTTCAGAATATATTTTCAATCTATAAACCTTACCTTTAACCCAACTATACCTGTATTAATCAAGCAAACGAATACCTTATACGATCGAACACTTGTTGATCGTAATAAATCGTACTGCACCCGAGGGTTACGTCGTAATAATAATTATGAATCTCTAATAAATTGCCTTTACTCCCTTGATATTTTAATTTGCTATTTGGCTCCGGCTTCTATGCTTGAGAGAATGAAATGCAAGTCTATTCTAAATTGATGCTTTCGTATCATCCATCCACATAGGTTTGTGATACAAAATTTGATGTAATTATTTTTTTAATTTATAAATACTCGTAGTAGGCAATGCAAACATTTGTTCCGTGCGGGAATCGAATCTTTCAATTATTGCGCTAACCATGCCCTTCAATTAGCGCTTTTTTTAGTAATGAACCTAAGAACTATATCAAATTCAGTAGACAGTGTTGTAGTTGTCAAAATATGTAAATGATTACTAATGAGTCGCAAAGGCCTTATTACAAAAATATTGTGCGATAAAAATAATATGTAGTAATATTAAAATTTGATGTCACATATGTAAGTAGCTCTGAAAATATTAGTTGAACATGTAAGAATTTAGTTACCCGCGCTGATCTAGGGTATGGCTTCGGGTACAGCCCTGCCGTTAGAGGCTTTTGAGGCTACACCCTTAATTGCCGCGGCCTCAGCCTAATAGGATTCTTTACTTCTGTTGTAATTAATGTGTCATATTATACTACGGTGTATATGAGACATCAAAAATGACTGTCGTCTATTATCACTAGATGGCATTAGTTTAGATATATTTATGATCCACTTGTTGTTGATTTACATTTTTGTAAGAATAGTTATAACCGCACGACGACGGGTCCTGTGCGTCTCGCATCCATCGGATTTCCGCGACCCTCGACAGGTGGTCGGTCCACCTTGTGGGAGGCCTTACAGCACTACGTCTTCCGGTACGTGGCCGCCACTCCAGAACCTTTGGTCCCCATCGACCATCCGTTCTACTAGCAATGTGCCCTACCCACTGCCACTTAAGTTATAGATCTTCGGGCTATGTCGGTAACCTTGGTTCTCTTGTGGATATCTTCACTGCTGATGTGATCACACAAGGAAACTCTGAGCATAGCCCTTATAATAATAATATAATGTAATCCATGATCAATCAATATTTTCCCCTTTTCAAACAAACATAGTTTACGATAGGCCTATTCAAGTTTAGTAGAGATACTCTGCATAATAATGCTCTAGACGCATCATTTTGTAAACCCCTAATTGGCCATACATAACTCAACTACATAAGGCTAGTTAACGCAGAGATATGTAACTGTATGCAAATAGTTTTAACCCCTGAATACATTAGCTAAAGCCGGAATGATTAATTGTAAATGAGTTACGACTTGCCTACAATTTCGTACTGTGTGTGCATATCATTATGTTGCGTCGATCCTTCCATTGAAGAAGGGAGGTAACTTTTTCAGTCCAGACTCGTCTAGCCTATGTATTTTACATATTTTTGTATACATTCAAACTTTATAAGGTCAACATAGGTTTAATAGAAGTCATTATTTACACACAGGACGGCGGTTTGACAGTTGTTACGGATAGTTAGAAGCCAGTAAATCTGATTCCAGTCTTGCTATGAAGTACCGTGATACCCTTGTTAATGAATTACGGAGGTCTGGTAAGCAGCAGCTCCTCGTAAAATATTTTTATTCCGCAAAATCTGGCTTGACTGGAAGCGGACCCCAATATAGTTTGGAAAAGGCTAGGTAGATGATGATATTATTATAGTCGCATATGTTAGGTTCATCATTTTACTCTTTTTTGTCAGATTTGTTTCGCCATTGCTCTTCGCTTTGCCTACTGGTGTATATAAATTAAGTCTATCTGTCAAAGCGTCACCACATAGACCGCTCTTGAACTTATCCCGGGACCTTAAAATAACATACCTTTGATCAAAATGCAATAAAACTCCAAAAAACTCATGAAAAGCGATCAATTTCATTAAAAATTAAAGTCATTCGTTGGAAACCCCTTGTTTTCTTAAGGAAATTGCCATGATCCCCCTGTTAGGGACGCATTGGGTAAACGATCTTAACACAACTAAATAATAGATGATGTTACCTAATGCAAGGGAAATCATTTATAAATTTACTGTATATACAGGGTGTCCCAAAACTCAACGATAATCTGGGACCGGATGAAAGGTCAAGCTATACCAGTTCTGGGAAAAATAAAAAATAAAATCCATATCACTCAGTTCAGCGATAATAGACATTTTAAAAAAAAGTTGAAATTCGACATCCTTGGTCGCATTTTTAAGGTTTGTGATCACCAATGTCACAATTTCGCTGTGATTTTTTTAATTTCGGGATCTTCATTAACGATGCTATTAATCGCAACTACAAATTATTGCAAAGAACATTGTTAATTTAATAAAATAAGTTCAGTTTTAGTAGTTCATAAAAATATTGTTCGTTAACTTTGGCACTTCATTTTGAAAAAAAAATGTACTACACTACCCTTGGCAAGTCATTTTAAAAGATGGCGCATTTAATCAAGATTTCATAATGGTGCAACACTTGCCACTTTTCTTGCCATTAAAAAAATTATTTCTTATTTTTTTCAAATTGAGCTCATTTCGAACAGCTCAACATAAGGAATTTTTGTTACTAAAAGGAGATTGACAGAGTGTGGACCAGGTGCATTTTGTTCCTCAGCGCAATACTATTCAGTAAACCGAAGCTCTTCAAAATCTGCTCCAGAAGTCAAGAGAAAAAAAGAGTTTTTCCAACCTAGGTTAGGTTAGCCTAACCTAACCTAAGTCAGAAATCGTTTTAAGGAAGTTTGACCAAGTGCTGCCCAGAATGAGCACCTAATGCATTTCATACCTCAGACCAATACTAATCAGCAAACCAAAACGCTTCAAAATCTGCTCCAGGAGTAAAGAGAAAAAAAAGTTTTTTCAACCTAACCTAACCTAAGTTAGGAATCGTTTTAAGTAAGTTTCACCAAGTGCTGCCCAGAATGAACACCTAGTGCATTCAGTTCCGCAGGCCAATACTAATAAGCAAACCGAAGCGCTTTGAAATCTGTTTAAGGAGTCAAGAAAAAAAAAATGGTTGCCTGTAAAGTCGTTTTTACGGGCGAAGATTTTACGTGACAACGTCTTTTTCTCGGTAGAATATTTATTGATATGAATATAATTAAATTGCACAATAGGAACAAGGAATTGAATGAAAATAAGAATTGCACAATTTTATTTTAAAATTCTCTAGTGCTGCGCGCGCGGCAAACCGATCATAGTTGAGTGGGAGAGAGACGCAAGGCATTCGGCGGGCCTCTCTCTCGTTCGGTGACTCATCGTAACGTTACCGAGCGTTACACTTTTTCATAAGTGACTCCCAGCCGCAACCTAATTTAAGACGTTGTCACGTCAAAAAAAATTGCCAACCAAAATTCCTTAAAACGATTTCTAACTTAGGTTAGGTTTAACCTAAGTTAGAAATCGTTTTAAGGAATTTTAAACAAGTGCTGCCTATAATGAACACCTAATGCATTTTGTTCCTCAGCCTAATACAATCAGTAAATCGAAGCTCTTCAAAATCTGCTCCAGGAGTCAGGAAAAAAAAACTTTTTCCAACCTAACCTAACCTAAGTTAGAAATCGTTTTAAGGAATTTTGACCAAGTGCCGCCTAGAATGAACACCTAATGCATTTTGTTCCTCAGGCCAGTACTAATCAGCAAACTGAAGCGCTTCGAAATCTGTTCCAGGAGTCAAGAGAAAAATCTAGGCCAATACTAATCAGTAACATACTAATTTGTATTAGCCTGAGGCACAAATTGCATTAGGTGTTCATTCTGGGAAGCACTCGGTCAAACTTCCTATAAAAGATTTCTAACTTAGGTTAGGTGAGGTTGGAAAAACTCTTTTTTTCTCTTGACTCCTGGAGCTGATTTCGAAGCGCTTCGGTTTACTGATAAGCATTAGCTTCAGAAAAAAAACATACGTGTTCATTCTGGGCAGCACTTTGACAAAATTCCTAAAAAAGATTTCTAACTTAGGTTAGGTTAGGTTGGAAATGTTTTTTTTTTTTCTTGACTCCTGAGTAGATTTCAAAGCACTTCGGTTTGCTTCTTAGTACTAGCCTGAGGAACAAAATGCAATTGGTGTTCATTCTGGGCAGCAGTTGGTCAAACCTCCTAAAAAAGATTTCTAACTTAGGTTAGGTTAGGTTGGAAAAACTCTTTTTTTCTCTTGACTCCTGGAGCAGAATTCGAAGCGCTTCAGTTTGCTGATTAGTACTAGCCTGAGGAACAAAATGTGTTAGGTGTTCATTCTAGGCAACACTTGGTCAAAATTCCTTAAAACGATTTCTAACTTAGGTTAGGTTAGGTTGGAAAATGTTTTTTTTTTAATCCTGGAGCAGATTTCAAAGCGCTTCGGTTTGCTTATTAGTGTTGGCCTGAGAAACAAAATGCACTAGGTGTTCATTCTGGGCAGCACTTGGTGAAACTTCCTTAAAACGATTTCTAACTTAGGTTAGGTTAGGTTGGAAAAACTCTTTTTTTCTCTTGACTCCTGGAGCAGATTTTGAAGTGCTTTGGTTTGCTGATTAGTATTGGTCTGAGGTATGAAATGCACTAGGTGTGCATTCTGGGCAGCGCTTGGTCAAACTTCCTTAAAACGATTTCTAACTTAGGTTAGGTTAGGTTAGGTTGGAAAAACTCTTTTTTTCTCTTGACTCCTGGAGCAGATTTTGAAGAGCTTCGGTTAACTGATTAGTATTGCGCTGAGGAACAAATTGCACCTCGTCCATACCCTGTCGATCTCCTTTTAGTAACAAAAATTCCTAATGTTGAGTTGTTCGCAATGAGCTCAATTTGAAAAAAATAAGAAATAATTTTTTTAATGGCAAGAAAAGTGGCAAGTGTTGCACCATTTTGAAATCTTAATTAAATGCGCCATCTTTTGAAATGACTTGCCAAGGGTAGTGTAGTACATTTTTTTTTTCAAATGACGTGCCAAAGTTAACGAACAATATTTTTATGAACCATGACTCACTAAAACTTAACTTATTTTATTAAATTAACAATGTTTTTTGCAATAATTTGTAGTTGCGATTAATAGCATCATTAATGAAGATCACGAAATTAAAAAAATCACAGCGAAATTATGACATTGGTGATCACAAACCTTAAAAATGCGACCGAGGGTGTCGAATTTCAACTTTTTTAAAAAAATGTCTATTATCGCTGAACTGAGTGATATGGATTTTATTTTTTATTTTTCTCAGAACTGGTATAGCTTGACCTTTCATCCGGTTCCAGATTATCGTTGAGTTTTGGGACACCCTGTATATGTATGCCTTTTTGTTAATTTTATTACGTTGTAGACAAAGATCTTTTCTGAGATAGTCAAATAGAAAACGTCATCTTTATCAATTTAAGTATTATAATATAACATAGTCATGCAAGCGCGGCGTTGTAAGGCCACATACAAGGTGTGTTGATGGCCTGGTTGGGGTCACGAATATACTTTGGGCCACGCTTGAGAGGCGCCTATGCTTAGCGATGGACGTCTTTCGGTTGAAATGATGTTTATATGAATGTAGAAAATTATCCCAAGAGAACATACACTCGACATAAAAAGATCTACCCGTGTACCAATTTTCATCGAAAAAAAAACTCTATGACGAAAAATGTACTGCCATTGTACAATTTTCGTGAAAGAGTAACAAACATCCATACATATGAACTTTCGCGTTTATAATATTAGTTTAATACAATAACTATGCTACAACCATCATCTACCATCATCTACGGTCAACCTAGCCTTATCCCAACTGTATTGTGGTCGGCTTCCAGTCAAACCGGATTTAGCTGAATACCACTATTTTTACAAGGTGCGGCTGCTTACCAGACCTCCACAACCCATTGACTGGGGTTACACGGTACTTCATGGCAAGACTGGAATCAGATTTACTGGCTACAACATAACAATAACATGGCAATAACTATGCTACAACATCAAGACAAAACAGCTAAAAATGTAAAATTTCAAAACAATCCTAGCATCAAGAGACTGTTCTTAACCATGCATCAAAAATACCTTACCCTCCATATTTATACGGGGTGAGACACGGCGCAGTAATAAAATGATGTATGTATTATTAAATTCTATACGTTTGATGTTCCGGAATAAACATCATCTTGTATGACAAAATTCTATTTTGTTAGAGGTACTTTTCTTTTAGATTTTTTTTTCTCTTTAGCTTTATTTTTGTAAAGAATGCTCTGAGGAGAGACATAAGGGGAATTCCTTTTAGGGATTGTGTTTATAAGAATTATGTATTTTTGTCGATTAGTGATGTATTATAAAAATAGTGTAAAATGAATGACTGTTACCTATGTTTCTTGCAGATATCTTCATTTATTATTTATTTATTTATTGAAGGTTTATGTACAAAAACATTGTACAAAGGCGGACTTAATGCCTTAGGCATTTTCTACCAGTCGACCTTAGGGTGGACATCTTCATTTCTGATGTGATCGCGCAAGGAAACTCCGAGCATAGCCCTTTCCATTGCTCTTTGGGTGACTTTAAGCCTTCTGATGAGGCCTATTGTGAGCAACCAGGTTTCCGAGCCAAAAGCCGAGCCGCAAGAGAACTATGGTAACCGACATAGCCCGAGGAATAGCCAAACTTAAGTGGCAGTGGGCAGGGCACATTGCTCGTAGAACAGATGGTCGATGGGGACGGAAGTTTCTGGAGTGGCGGCCACTCCAGAACCTTCCGTCCACCCACGCCATGATGATGAAGACCTATGTTTATTGTGTGCACACGGTAGAGGTCCGGAAGTCCGGTAATAACCTGGAACGAACCTACATAGTCGTCAGCGGCGCGTTCTGTTCCACGCGCGCCTCAAGGAGATGTCAGTAAACTGTAGGGGCCCGGCAGGGCCTTTGGGGACACGGAAGTTGGCAGAATCATTACAGCGCTGATTTATCGGATTCGTTTCTCTTATTAATTTTGGTTATATGTATGTATGTATTTATATATTTTATTTATTATATATTTTATTATTTATTTTTTTAATATTAGTTTATATTTTATTGTATTATAGTATATATTTTATTTAATATTAGTTTTTGTTTATTTAACTGTCAGTTGCACCTACTACGCCATGTTTCTGCACCACCCTAAGGTCGACTGGTAGAAAATGCCTAAGGCATTAAGTCCGCCTTTGTACAATGTTTGTGCATAAAGTTTAATAAATAAATAAATAAATATTCCGAAAGACGTACTTTCCGAGGCAAGAGGTTTCAATGTCCTAGCTAAACCTAGAAAAGTAGAAATATAAGATTTACTGAAGACTACACGAATGAATAAATGGTCTAAAGTACTAATATTCTATTTTTTTAATAAAGATAAGGATCAGGCATTCAAACTTACTATCAGCGACTTCGTCTTGCCATACCTAAAATATTCCTTTAACATACGAGTCCTTTGATAGGTTATTACCGCGCTACTATTATGCCAATTTCAATACCTACTCTCTTTTCTATGTAAATAACAAAAATAAACAGAATTAGTAAAAAAGTGTATGAAGTTTTTTTTAGAAAGCTTTGCCTCATGCTAGAAATTACTTCTGTATCGTGATTGTATTTAAAAACATGTAAACTGACGTAAACAAGACGAGAACAAATATCATGATTAGACTTAATTTCAGTGTTATTTATGTTGTTTTATACGAACCACATGGGAAACAATTTTAAAAGCACAAAGGCATCTTGCAGTAGCATCTCATTCAATAAATCAACATTATTCTAAAATAAGTACTCGACAATATACAAAAACATGGCGACTAAACGTTTATCAAAAAGAAAACAAATAACAAAATCATTCGCTTCACACCACTGTCACATCACTTTGACCGTTACCATCTCACAAATACTTTCACACCTTTATAAACAACCTTATTTTCAGGAATATAGAGTCCTATTTACTATGGGCCAAAGGTCATAATCTTGGCGAAATAAACGGACAACTTAATGTCACACTGTCATTCACGGATTATGCAAAGTAGCCAAGTTATTTTTTTTTTCTATTACCATAATACGCGTGGCAGAATGTTTGATGTAATGAAGCAACGTGGGAAAGGCTAACAGGGGCTTTTACAGCTCTATGTCTATAAAAATATAAGGCAAAGAAAACTAGACTGTAGTAGGGACAGAATAGAGATAGAAATTGTTTAAGTGTTGAGGTAATGGGCATGTTTGTCCGTTTGTTCTAAACCAAATCATCAAATTTCAGAGATATCACGTTTCTGCTACCGGCCCCTTTTTGTTCTAATGTTGGTAGTAATTGATTTCTAGTTCATATCAATTGTTAGTGCAGTTAGTGGGTGCAGTAACGAACCAGTTTCGGGTAAGTTCGGCAATTGTCGGCTACCGTCGGACGTCAAATTATCATAAATTTTGTAATACAGGATGTTTAGTGTGGACTTATGGAGCTTGTTAGTATATGAATGATAAATTGACGTTCATTTAAGCGGTGATGTAAAAGTTTTGGTTTATGATTCATTCTTGTGAAATACTGTGATGCTAATAAGGCACTGCTTTCTCGTGTAATGTTCCCAGAAGTTTTTCTTTGTGTAATATCCATTCAAGTTTGATGAAAGAAGCCAGAGAGGTTCTAATCCCAAAAGCCTTTTTAGTAACTTGGGAGTTATTTGACTGCTGACGTCGATCAGGAGTACCATGTAGTACAGCTTCGAAGGTCCTCCAATCACCATTGAAAATGAATGTTCGTCAACCAGACAGGTGCTATGTCTGTTCAGGGCCTCAACTCTGCTCTTAGAATAGTATCAGAACTGTTAATCATTGGCTTTATAATTGTTGATTTTGACGAGTTTGGTAGTGAACTAACATTTAGTACTAGTATTTAAGACCTTGGTCAACTGCCCGGTGCTTTTTGTCAAACAGTTGTATTATATGTTTAAACCGCGCAGAGAACTTTGCTTGATATATATTATAATAAATGTTTATTTTTTTACACAATTAAATACAATTTTACATTTACGAGTAACACAAACAGAAGAACCAAATTAGCGCAAAATAATCCATAAAAAACAATTGAACAAGTAAAATTAGATTAACATTAAAACATTATCACAATAATTATAATCGATAACATCTTAATGAGAATGAGAAAAAAAATGCAATTATATGACTCCTTGAACACTCGTCAATTAGCTTCACAAAATAAAAACTGCTAGATATGAAGAGATGCTTCAAATTTTTCTCCCTACAAGAATAGGTCTTAGTATTCTAGACACGTACTGACTGTTAGGTGATAATGAGTTACACATGAGTGCGCGTAGTATTTTAATTATTACTAATAGTATACAATTAGTAACATTATGTTGGGTTTCGCTAGACAAGTCAGGTTTTACATCATCGGGTTGATTTTGTAACGTGTTTTACGTTATTTATGGCTGTCAATACAGGTAGACGATGTGGTCGAATGATTCGGGTGTGGCAACCACGTATCAGGAAGATGCAACGTTGGAAGATTCCCCATAAGGGAATCTGCTGAAAGTCGCGGGAATCTGATGGATGCGATAGGCATAAAATCGGTTGTTGTGACGACACTTGGGGAGGCCTATGTCTAATAATTGTTTAATGCGTTGTTCTTATTGTGTATTCGGCTAAATGATTATTATGATATTAGCTCTTTAAATTGTGAAATAAACCGTGATAGCCTAAAACAGTGATATTAGCTCTTAGTCAGTAGAATAAGTCATTTTCGCCGACGTTAGAATTATCCATACAAACGTAATACCAAAATCATTTGCAATTTAAGCATATTTATACCATAATATGATGTTATTCGGATTCAGACAATAATTATCTAGGTTCCTACATCGTCTTTTTGTTGAAAAACTTACCCCAAACGAAATTTAAGCGAATTTAAATTTGCACATTTTCACAGCGAAAATGTCATGTTTTTATTTTGTTTTTTCTATAATTTATAAACAACAATATTTCAAAATATCTTTTCGTAGGAACACAGATATTATTATCAAGTTATAAATACTCGAAACAATATTGGAAATACATTAATTTTTCATTCATCGTTTTTGGTATTACGGAACCTCTCCCAAATTTCCAATAGTTTGTATTGCTATCACAGCAAGCAACTGTCAGTGTGCGGATGATGACTTTACTCCAGTCGGAGTGTCCAAGAATTGTTTATACTATCTGGATTGCTTCCATCAACCTCAAAAACGTATTTTATTTCGTCTCAACTCGAGATAGCGCGCGGTCTCCGCAGGCCTCTTAAGAATACATTACAAAATTAATTTTAAAAATATTATAAAATATAGAAATGACAAAAGGCTATGGAGGAAATATTTTTCCAACAGTAGGTAATATAATAACAGTTGGAAAAATACTTATTTATTTTTTGTTGTGTATTTGCTTGGACCAGTGGCTTCGTATAGTATTGCTACATATTGGTGAAAATGATATTATTAATATAATAATATGGATTAGGATAACAGGAAAAATGTTAAAATAAATAAAACATCCTTTCCATCCTTTCCATTCATCCTTTTTTAAACTCTTCCTCAATCCACATATACGAGTAAATCGAAAAACAAACAAAAGAAAAGGAACCTCATTTATTTCCAAAACTCACAAATCAATGTAAGTTCCGCTTCGAGCTGTCACTTGGTAATTCGGAAACACTCGTGTAAGTTCGTGTGAGCTCGGGTTATGTGAATGTGCAGGAGTGGCGCATGTCTGGTGCCAATTATAACAGCCGACTGACAAATGTGGATGACGTGGAGTACTGGTGGATACGGAAATCGTTAGAATAACAATAAACTTGTGCGCCTCACAATTTAAGACTGCATCGCTGCTTACCATCAGGTGGGATCGCGGTCAAGCACAAGTTAATATTAATTAAAAAAAAAGAATAGGTTTAAAAGATAGACGAATAGTATAGAGGAACAAAAAACTGGCCAAGTGCGAGTTGGACGCGTGCACAAAGAGTTCCCTTGAAAGCAAAAAATCGTTCAAAATCATCAATTTTTTTAAAGATTTATTTGGTATTTGCTGTTCTATCAGCAAAGCAGCAGCAGCAGTGGTGGCCCAGTGGTAACGGCCCCGACTTACGAGTTGTAAGTTGCGGCCCAGCCAGGTGCATTACCTTGTGTAATTTATTTCATCACCACTGCTCTCAAAACGGTGAAGGAAAACATCGTGAAGAAACCGGCATGTCAGAACCAAAAATTCGAAGACGTGACATCCGCCAATCGAAATCTGCACTGGGTCCGCGTGGTAGATTACAGCCCATTTCCTCTCCTAGAGAGGAGGCCTGAGTCCCAACAGTGGGAACATTACAAGGCCGATAATGCTAATGATGCTAATGTTCTATCGGCATCCGAAATACATCATCTGTAAAAGTTTGAATTGTCTAGCTATTACGGTTCATAAAATACATCCTAGTGACAGATAGAAAAACAGCGAAGTCATAGGCAATAGCGTCCGTTTTTACCCTTTGGGTACCGAACTCTATAAATATAACATTTTGAAAGTAGGTATAGGTATAGGTAGGTATTTTGGTATTCTGTCAGAGTTTAGTAACTCTGACAGAATACCAAAAAGTTTACTGTCCTTCACCGCATGCTTTTTATTACTGGAAGTAGAACTTTAGTTCCTTAAGTACCTACTCTATTTTGCTGGTTCGCCCGAGTGGTTGTAAAAGTATCCTAAGTTGTGCTTTTGAAGGAACCGCCTGCTGCGGTCTTTCCGTTCGCTTACAATTTGGGTGTCTTCAAGACTAGAGTGAATAGGCTCTTAATAAACTAGTGCGCCTCACCATCAATGACTGCAACACTGCTTACCATCAGGTGGGATTGCAATCACTGGTTTATGTGATATAAAAAAACATGCTCTCAAAAAACAAGTTCTCATTGGGGGTACCCAATGAGAACTTGTTTTTTTTTTCGTCACAAACTCACTAAATGAATCATCTTTCACCACACAAAAAAGCAAATCTTCACGGGCTACAAAACAGTAAAATTCGTTCATGAAGACCAACATCAAAGTATTTTCTACTCAAGTGTACTGGCAGCATGCTACGCTTACTTTGACTAATGTGCTGCACTGTACCAGCTTTAACCAACAGACTGCACGCGACATTTAAGTTCAATTTAACATACCTAAGAACACGGATGTCTTAATGACTAACCCCAGGGTTTTATTTACTTAGGCCACGGGTATTGAGAAATTCGTTAACTTCAAAGATTGAAGATCAACGGATTTATATTTAAAAATAGACGTCAAATTTTGTAACTTCAAGTAAGAAGTAATAACAAGAGGAGCTCGTGGCTATATAATAATAGCGGCACGGGTCGATTTTCAAAGTTAAACAACGCTTGCCAAGTTTGGTCTGTGGATGGGTGACCATCTTAACATACCGAGTTTCCTTCGTGGCGCGGAAAGCACGATAGTTACTCAGATACCCGCGAAACGAGACACAATAGTAAAACAATAACAGCGCGGTCTCATAGGACCGGTTGGGGATTCAAACGTTAAGCCGTAGGTCCAGGTTGTCATTTGTAGATCTTTGGTAATTGTAACGGATAGTCAGAAACCAGTAAATCTGACTCCAGTCTTGCCATGAAGTACCGTGTTACCCCAGTTAATGGGTTGTGGAGATCTGGTAGGCAGCCGCTCCTCGTAAAATACTGGTATTCAGCTAAATCTGGCTTGACTGGAAGCCGACCCATAATTATATAGTTGGGAAAAGGCTAGGTAGATGATGAAGTAAGAAGTAATAAATTTCTTTCTATAGTTTAGAAAAATATGTCGTAAATTAAAATAAAAGATGAATAAATAAACATTGAGATTGAGTTTCGTGAAGGTTTTATATCATGCGTCTTTGCGAGAATCTATTGCGCATTGATATGTTTGTATCTAGTTTCATTGTATTAAGATTACAAAATAATATGTATATTGTGAATAATTTATGTCTTGTTTTTTGATATCGATACCTTTGGGTAGAAAGGTCGTATAAACCAAAACCCGACTTTTCAGTAGAGCAGAAAAACTATTTTTTTTTTACATAAAAATTCATAACTTTTTTCCTTTTGAAGTTATAAAAAAATGATCTATGAGAAAGGTTCTTACATTTTGCAGATGAAAAAGGTTAAATCATCAAAACCCAGCTATCTTCTTTAGTTTTAAAGTTAGCTTGCATTTACGTCATAGAAAAAATCAATGTTTGGTTTATACACCCCATGAAAATGTACTTTATAAAAACTGTGGGGGTCGTATATCCATTTTTGGTAACCATAAGGGTCATATTTAGTGTAGTAAAAACCCATATATGTATTTTTTTTTGTTTTAAAAACCATTTATAATCATAGATCAATTGAATTCTGACTAATAAATAATCCTGTTACACATAGAATTAGTAGGAACTCAATTATTATTATTCTAATACCCAATAATGGTCGATTCAAATAAAATAAAACTACCTGAAATATGAAATCAACATTTATTAAGTATTATAATACATTCTAATCAATGGTATCTGTCCGGTACCGATCATTTATCGCGCTCGTTCTTCTGCTTGTCGCTGCGCGTAAATGCGAGCCTTGTATGTTGATCGTAAACTGTTTCTTGCAATCTTCTTCTTCCTGCCCTTATCCCATATTACTTGGAGTCGGCGCAACACGTTTTCTTCTTCCATTCTTTCCTGTCGTTCGTAACACTATCACTAACTTCCTTTTCTTTCTTATCGGTCCTTACGCAATCTATCCATCTTTTCTTTGGCCTCCCTATTCCTCTCCATCCATCCACATGTAAATTCAGAACTCTTTTAGTAACATGCGTTTCATCCCTCCTCTTCACATGACCATACCAAGACAAACGATTTCCTTCTAACTTTTCAGTCACTGGCGCCACTTTCAAACTTCCCCTCACACACACACACTCATTTCTCAGTTTGTTCATTCTTGTCACACCACACATCTCAATATTCTCATCTCCACTACATGCAATCTTTTTTCATCCATCTTTTTCACAACCACGACTCGTAGATTTTACCCTTCAACTTGAGGGGCATCCGTGGATCACAAGTTGTTCCCGTAACCTGTCGCTATTTCATCCATCCTTCGTTGCTCGGTTTACCTCACCATCTCCTTGGTGAAGCGAACCGAGGTACTGAAAGTCGGAACAAATCGGTATGGGCGTCCTAGCCAGAACTAAAAGCGAAAGATTGGAGGAGGCCGAAATTGCAGAACAAGTACTCTGTTTTGGTTTTACTCAATTTCAGGCCAACACACTCCAATCTTTGCCACAACACCTCCAATCTGAACTGAACCTCAAGGCCACTCTCGGCAACCAGCACAATGTCATCGGCAAACAGCATACACCAGGGGGCCTCTTCCTGAATGTCTCACGTCAAAGCATCCATTATGAGCAGGAAGAGTTAATGGCTGAGAGCCGACCCCTGATGTGGGCCGACCGCCACATTCAAACTGCCACTGGTGCCTACTGTAGACCGGACTTGGATACTACACCGACTGTACATCGATCGGATCAACTGCACATACTTCACAGGCACACCTCTCTCCTTAAGGGCCCACCACAGAACCTTACGATGTACCGGGTCGTATGCCTTTTTCGAGGTCAATTAATACCATGTGCAAGTTTTTATGTGCACCTCTGTATTTCTCGCACAGCTGGCGTATAGCGAAAATGGCATCCGTTGTACCCCGACCAGGCATAAAACCGAATTGGTTCTGTAAAATTTCACTCTCTTCTCTCAACCGCCTTTCAATACTTCTTCCTCCCTTACTTTCATAGTATGTGACCTTAGCTTAATTCCTTTATAATTGTTGCACTCAAGAACATCACCTTTGTTTTTAAAGATGGGCACCAAAAAACTTTTGTACCAATCATCAGGTATGAATTCTTCTTTCAACAACTTATTGAAGAACAAAGCTAACCACATTTATCCATCCACTCGCAGTAACTTCCACACTTCAACTGGTATTCCAAACTGGGCCAATGGCCTTACCATTCTTAATTCCATTTACTGCTATTCTGACTTCATCCATACTAACCATTCTCACTAACCCCTCATTTTCTGGTTTAGTTTTTAAAATCCCACTCCAATCATTTTCCTCATTCATAAGTCTTTCAAAATATTCCTTCCACCTCTCTTTGATTTTTTCATCATCTGATAGAACCATACCTGGTTCATTCCTTACACATTTTGCCTGACTTGCAATGAACATGGTTTATACACCAACGTTGTGAACTGTGTTTGGATTTACGACGTCAAATTTAACTTGTGTTTTGGTAATGCATTTAACATTTTAGGGCGTATAAACCATTTACAACTTTTAACACTTTAGGGCGTACACTACCCTATGTGCATTTAACACTTTAGGGCGTATAAACCATTTACAAATAATGCATTTAACACTTTAGGGCGTATAAACCATTTTCAATTAACGACTATTTTTACACCCTGAGGTAATATAAATTATGGTCATTACGACATAACAAAATTACATAAAAAAATATTTGGCTTTTACATTGAAAATTTACCTTTTTTAAGAGGTTATGACCGAAAATTTCTGGGTCGTATTAACCATTTTTGAGCGAATTTCTACATTTCGTATATACAGATCGATAGAGAAAAAAATTCTGAGAAAAATGCTATATATAACTCAATTTGGCCAAAATGGTTTATACGACCTTTCTACCCAAAGGTAGCGATATGATGTTTGGAGAATCGTATAACGTAGTGGCAGAATATAGTATATAGTATCAGTGTCATTTTTACCTTTTTCACTACTTGGTAATCTTTAAAATATTTTCACTGTTTTAGATATAACAGTTTTTTAGGGCAATCATCAATACATTTTCTTTTCCTTTGTAAGTTACAGTTTTTTGTCAAATACTTTTCATGAAAGTCTTTGATTTCTCACTAAGTAACAAAGCTTTATTAATTACTTTTTCTTCTTCATCAAATAAACATAAGACCCAATATCAAAGTCTACAGAAAGGAATTTTTCACAACATCAAAACTTTGATAGTCATAAAATTATAACAAGTCCGCGACAATCTGTTCCAATTATTTTTTTATTCTTCTCAGGGACGTTTTTGTGTAATTTTGTTAATTAAGTTCAATTAAAATGGTATTATTCAGTTTGTCGTTGGAGGGAGTTTCGTTGAAAACTTTTTCCTCCGATTTCTTTTTGCTAATTAAAACTGAGTTTGAGAATTTCGAATTCTTTGCTTGGGTTGCTCTGGGGTGACTATTGCAGACTTGTTGTTGACAGTCTTCTTTGTTTTATTTTAATGTGCTTAGAGTATTTTGCGGTGCTTTGCTCTGAAATGATTCGATTTCAGAAAGAAAATTAAAGTTATATCTCCAGCATAACTTCAGTGCTCTTAAATTTTCATGTTTGTGAAACTTATTAAAACAAGAATAAGATTCATGTACAGCAAGTTTTACATATTAGCATAACTTGCTTTTGATGCGGGATTCTTACGGTGCGATTGTATGAATAATTATTTCTACAGTTTTATGGATTGTTACAAAATTGTTGTATGCATAACTATATTAGTTCTATAATCCATACTAAATATTATAAATGTAAAAGTAACTCGGTTAGTCTGTCTGTTACAATTTCACGGTTAAATCAGTGAACAGATTTTTGATGAAATTTGAGACGGAGCAAGCTTGAACACCAACATTCTTGGACAATTCCGCTGGCAAAAGCTAATAATTAATAATTAGGTACTTAATGATATTGAACAAAATCTTGCGCAATCCATATTCATAGCAAATTAACAAATCTTTCAATAATTTGTCGAAATAACTAACTCTGACAAATTAATTCTCCTTCTATTTTCTCAAGTATTGATATATTGCTATCCACTTTCTTGGCGACATTCACGTCAATTAGGGGGCTCGTGTTTCTATGGCGATAGCAGACGAACGGTAAACAATAATCCAGTTATGTTCTAATGCAATAGTCGTTAGGGGCGACTCAGGGATTATTGAGAGAAATCAGCCAACTGTTCATATATTGTTTGAGAGTATTTGACGTCTTCAAATTTTTTTGTAGACTTATTAATTTCAGATTTACTTAAATATTTCTTCCACTAAATTATTCCTCAATTTGAAAAATTAATTGATTTAAATTTGTAAGCGCAAATAATAAAATAAAAAGTTGCGCTTTCAGGACTAATTTAGCTGCACTTGGTTGCGCTTAAAAATAGTTATGCTTTGAGGAATTATAATACCCCTCATTTACATAGCATTTAGAATTTATATTTACAAACTAATTGTTGATGGTTTTTGCTTTTTAATCAAAGCAAAAACCGTCAGCGATTGCATAACTGCTTGCCATCAGGTGGGATCGCAGTCAAGCACTGGTGTATATATTAAAATAAAGATTGTTAGCTCTTTTATTAAGTTTAGTGGTCCAACACACGAGTCCATTTTTCAGAAATCGAGACACTTTTATAACTCACTAACTACTTATCTAGTCTGTGCTTTTTAAACTCCACCATTATTTACTCAGCCAATATATTTTCTACTCTCTCTTGGACTCTGGACTGTTTCAATGACAATCTGCACCAGATAAGCCTCAACTTTCAGTGCAAACAATCGTAAAACATCGCGCAAACATCTCGGACTCCAACAATAGCCGACGAACAAAATCGTATAGACCCTTACGGAACTCGTAGACATTTCTAATAGCCCTTAAGAGTGAGGCAAACAGTTTTACTCCATTGTCCACTTCACTCGACATTGTTACTTGATAACAATCTTACTTTTTATCATCCTGTCAAACGATTTTAACTCTTACAGCAATGAAATTATTAGTTTCTTCAGATGCAAGATTAATTTTGCACACCGTTCGTGCCGTTTCCACGGTAACGGGTATTGTCCAAGCATTTTTTCCAAATATTTTTGTACAACTATCGACTTTATATCCTTACATGTAAGGGTGAGTGTCCTGTGTATGGATTTCTGCTAAGGATATTTTTATTATGAGAAGAATATTTTTCTGCAATTGAATTTTTATTTAGTTGGAATCGATGGCATTATTATTACTGTTAGATACCTCGTATTTTTAGATGTCGTGTTTGACCTTTTCATGCCCTACATACACCTAGAGCACGCTTTTCTTTAGAAATATATTTTATTTTATACTTCTGATAACTTTGCTAGAAGAAACTATTGAAGAATTTTTGTATTAAAAATATTTATATTAAATTGTCAAATGATTACTGACTTACTCTACTATTCATAATTATCTACTGTTTCCCTTTTTAACGTCAGCATAAGGAAAATACAGGTGGATCTTTGCATTCTGATACTATCTTTTACTAACTAAAAAAACCCAAAGCATCAATAAAATACTACTACTCGTAAATGGCAAACAAATGAAAATCTCAAACTTCTCAAGCTCCACCAAGACAGACTTTCAATCAGCGGCAACGAGTGTCAAAAAGTCAAAAGATTGACAAAGTGAAGTTTCAATAGCCCACGTCACACACTTAAATTTTGATGGCAATAGATAAATAGCCTCTTGAAGCAAAAATCCATATGAAGACATCAACAGAAGAACAGAACCCACACAAAACAATACTCTAACGTACCTCCATCCCATAGCTGCAGAGTTAAAGTTGACTATTTTTATTCAAGTGCCTTGTTATGAGAATAAATCGCGCGTCGAGACAACACATTGAATTGTGCTCGTCTTTTAGCTGCTGTTAAGGATCGTACACATTCAGTTCGTAGTTTATTGAATAGACTACTTCACTACTTGGAATCTTTTCAAAACATGAGCGTTTAGTTTTAAGTTTACGTTCGAATGGGGAAAAGAGTACAGCTGTGGGAAGGAATGTGTGTTGTATACAAATGTTTCTGTCTTTAAGCGAGAATTAATGAAGTTTAGAAGGATTAGTTTGCGTGTTTATTGGTAGACTCATCGATCTATTTAGTCTAGTAAAACACTTTATTGGTCTGAGATTCTGATTTTAACGTTTTTATGAATTGAAAAATGTATTGTTTTTGTGTTGATATTTGTGATCGTATTCATTATATATTTTAGGGCTTTATATCTATAAGGTGCTAGCAGGACGCTACTACTAAGTCTCCACTGTCTGTTGATTTTTCAATCAGCGAGCTGTAACTCATAAACAAACATTAAGTGTCAAGTAGAATTATTTTTTGTTTCAAAAAATGTATTTCTATTACCGCTAGAGCAACCCAAACCCATATACACTAAACATTATTTCACGTTGTAATATTCTCTGACTTACATACACCTATAATCTAATTTCTAAAAAGTTTCAGTTTTATATTCTCTTAAACTATTAACCCAGCCAATGTACCATCTTCTTAACATTAAAATATCTGCGCTTGATATTTTCTCCGCAGTTTCCGTTATCTTATAGTGTGCAATAAATACTTCAAGTCGCCCGTCACAACGGGGCATCTCCGTATGATTGCGGACTGAGCAAATAAAAACCAAGTTCATGTTGGATACAAATAGATCTTACTGTGCTGTGAATATTGTGGATTATTTCCAAGGAACTGCACTTAGGTCACTGGATGAACAAAACTTTAACACCAGGATGTTGAATAATGAATTGGATACAAATACACTGTTTAAAACATCCTACGAGACGCATCAAGTAGTACTAAGCAAATAATTCGTAATATTTTTCTTATTTTTTTCTGTTCGCAGTATCTTTGGAAATCTTGATGTCCTTAGTGTATACAAGATCGTTGATCCTACATCAATTTACGAAAAAATATTTAATTGACGAAAGTTATACTAACGCCAAGTGTAAATATGTGACTATAGTCCGGTCAATTTAGACATCCAAGGTTACAATAATTCGCACTTGGCTGAAAATTGGTAGGATTGTTCAATACACTATTATAAAAGAAATGTGAAAAGTCCTCATCGATCAAGCACGTGCAAAAAAAAATACACGTGGTCAAAGGTCACAAAAATGGGTTTTTCGCGATTTTCAGCAAAATGGTAAGTTTTATCATAAAATTAGCTCAGACAAAAATTGTAGATCGGACAATTTTCTATAAAAATGTCTAACTACTTTTTCTCCTAAGAGCCACCGTTTTTGAGATATAACGATTCAAAAAGTTGAAACAGTAGCAAGCGCAACCTGAGAAAAAGATTTTGTATGTGGTATTACTAACTAGTAGTTGTGAAGTGTCAAGACATGATTTTTCATGTCTTGACACTTGAATCAGACACGCAGAATCAGTCACGCAGACAATTGAATGGGAGGCAGATGTTGCTGAAGGTTACACTAGCGTAGAAGATAAGGGAATGGGTTTTTTTTACCCCAAATTTTCATATTTTATATGTGTTAGTCACACTGACCGATAGAACGATATTTTTGCTTGTATTACGGCTTCAGTGATGTACGAGTATATACGTGGTGTACTTATTCATATTTTGACGATTATAACTATTTCAATATTTTGAATCGTTAAATCTCAAAAACGGTGGCTCTTAGGAAAAAAGTATTTAGACATATTTATAGATAATTGTCTAATCTATAATTTTAGTCTGAACTAATTTTATGATAAAACTTACCATTTTGCTTAATAACGCGAAAAACCCATTTTTGTGACCTTTGACCGCGTGTATATTTTTTTGCACGTGCCGGATCGATGAGGACTTTTCACATTTCCTTTATAATAGTGTATTGAACAAACCTACCAATTTTCAGCCAAGTGCGAATTATTGTAACCTCACCCCAATTAATTAGTCTATTTTGACCGGACTACTATAGACTTTTAATATTGAATAATGGTTTTCTTGGTTCCATTTTTGTGACATAAACCACCGAAGTGATGCTACGGGAAGAGATGGTGCAAAAAATCAATCATCTTATTCAAATCCTAGTAAATCATATAGAAATTGAAGCTAAGAACTATGTGTTAATAATTGCCATATCAAAAAGAATACAACTGCTGAAGTAACAATAAAAATATCCCGGAAAAACTTTAAATCAAATCAATTGAAAGATTAAAACGTCCGTCTATACAAACGGTCAATCAGCGGACGGAACAGCGGCATACATTTAACGCACCATCTCGTTAATCCTTTAATTGATGCGCCGGTCCGCTTGGGCGCATACTCGCGCAGTAATGTACAGCTGAAACGAACGATGGGGCTCTGAACGATATGAGAGTATAATTATATAGCTTAGTTTTAAATGATAAATGCTTTAAAAAGTTGAAATTGTATCAATCTGATTAATCTTTGGAATAGAGAAAACTTACTGAGCTTTATAGATGTCAGATATTGATAATATGATCAATTGTTAGAATTATTTCGCAAAATCCAAATCATATTGATAAAAAGCATGACCAAAAGATTGGTACAGGTGAAGATTTGAAAAACAAAGAAGATAATGAAAGTTTATAGAGATAAGTAGTCGTCACATGTACTACAGATGTACAAGGGCAAGCACCAGATGCACACATTACTAATTACTTAGAAGATAATTTAGGTAATGACAATCTGTATAATGAAAACAAACAACACAAAAAGTTGTGATTGCATCGACCCGACTGAGATATAGGACACAAGATACAGATAATTAATTATATCTCCAAACATATCAGATGGTGTTTTGGATGATGTGAGCAGTGGTTGACTTACTCCTGCAAAATTCTTGAAATTAAACCAAATCGTATTGATAAGAAATGAAAAAAAAATCTCATACAAATGAAAATTTGAAAAGCGAAGAAGATATTCATTTAAATAAATATTAAGTAGTCGTTACACGTACTACAGATGAATAAAGGCTAGATGTAGATATTATTAATTACGTTAAAGATAATGCAGATAATGTCAGTCCGTATAATGAAAACAAACAACACAGACGTACAGCCCGGTTACAAAACAACGGTAGCGAATTAACAGCAGGCGGTAATCCTTTAATTGATGCAACACGACCTCTTGTTCCGATTCAATCCGATGAGCGATTTAAATTGCTGTTTGTTGTCGCTCTTTGTCCGGACCGATTACAGTTCACGTACAGTCAGCGAACATCTATGTATATTATCATTTTCGTTCTAGAACTTTTGTGACTGTTACTAGCAACGATTGATTTATTAAAAAAGGTGCCGTTAGTTTTCCAGTGTTTTAATTTCACTAATAACTTTTTTTTAATTCTTTAGTTTTATCGATTTATATTTTCCGGAGGAGTTTTTCGGCGCCATTCTTTAGTTTACTTGTAGTTAGTTCTTTAGGGATTTTTTTTTATTTTATTTAGTATAATTTGTAACATATTATGATCTAAGACATTAAATATAGCTATCTTAATTACAACCTATTTTAGGATATCTAATTCTAAGTTTCTACCAGTTTCTACATTGACGACAATTTCATCGTCTTTTTCATTACTTTTATCATTCTTACAATCACAGTAAGCAGCTTTCGATTTCCACTGGCGACACTAAGGCAATTTGTACATGTCTAAACAGCCACTGCAGAGTGAATAGACTTTAGAAAGTGTTGTTTTATTTGTATTACTATGACCTCAGCAAAACTTTCCATCTAAAGCAAATTCAGATTTCAAGAAAGCTGCCATGCCATACAAGAAAATTGAACCTGTCGCTACCACCAACGAGTCCTATTTGCCAGTCAATCAAACACATAATAGTACACCTATAGAAAATTCTCAATAGCAGTGCTTTTCACACTAGTGTGGTGTCAATTTTATGTAAATAAACATAGGTCAGCCACTGTTATTACTGTCAACATGTCGGTACTAAATAACAGCGCCAGTGAGTAGGAATGTCCCCGCGACTGGAAACTATCAATTATTGTTGCGCTGCGGTGGACGAGGCTTTGACGTTGGCGAGTTTTGTTCTGGCATTTAACTTCTTATCATCAACGAAGATGTAATATAAACTGTTCCATTCAAATATGTATCCATATAATTTTGTTATTGTATTTGCTCGTATTCAAATTACCTCTCTTTAAGTTTAAATATAGATTTGATACTTCAAAACAAGTTTAAAATATCAATATAATATATATTTTACTTTTAGTTAGTTCTTTAGGGTTTTTTATTTTGTGTAAATATTTATTTGTAATGTTATTAGTTAAAGTATATTTTTTATCCATATATAAGTAGTTTCTCCAGCGACTTCACCTACATGAAAATAGGTTTCTCGATACAAACTTTCAACCCTCGTTTCATCACTTTTAGGGGTAAAATTTTGAAAAATTCTGTCTTCCCCTGTAGTTTTGGCTGTACCTTGATATGTCAGTCAGTATTTCCTTTTATATAACATATTGTTTCTTTAACCTATCACACACCCCCAAAACGAGACAATAGTAAAACAATAACACCGCGGTCTCACAGGACCGGTCAGGGATTCATGAATTAAAACGTATCAAGACTGTTCATTTCTTCATACTTTTGCTTCATCTCAGCTTATTCAAATCTGTGCAGTCCTTTACTTGTCATAACTTTCATAGTAGAAGCTGCAGTCTACTTATGCAGAATCAACTTGCCAAATAAAACGTATAAAATTTCCAGTCAGTAAATCAATCAAATATGACCGTCTAAACCGCTCCCTTCGTAGCCACTTACAAACTGGTGCACGGCAAACGTTAATTAGCAAGAGGCGCCAATTTGCGGTCTTCAAATTGACTGACTGAGGCAGTGTTTGAGTGAGGCCTGATCGGTGGTACCATGGCCGCTATGTCAATTATGCAGTTTGTGCTTTTATGAAATGCAGTAAATGAACAATTTGTCGTTAGGATTGACGAGGTATTTGGTCGAGACTGGTTGTAAATTCATGATCCTGGTGGTTTGTTGGAAATTGCATAAAACAGTTTTGATTCAGATAGTAATTTAAATGATGAATCAAAAGTTTAAGCATTATTACTTTTTTCGTTATTTTGTTTTTCGTTGGTATCATTATGTACATTTAACAAGTACAAAACTAACAAACAAATATCTAGTAAGGATAAAATATGTATTTTGGGATGAAAACACTTTAATGAACCATTTTTGCCAAGAGACTGAGGTGACAGATTTTGCTTGATTTTCAGTTATGTAGGAATTCGTTCGTATGTATCTCTTTTCAGGTATCCTTCTCTCAAGTCAGTTTAAATAACTACCAAAATATCGTAATAAACCTCAGAAGAAGCTTTCAAACGAGCATTTCTATATCCAAAATCCGTAAACAGCAACCCCATCTCACGATGAATAGAGATAGAATTCCAAAATTCATAGTGAAGCGTCTACAAAAAGTATCCCGGACCATCCATCAGGGGGTAGACAGTAAACACAGTATTTGTATGCATTTCGCTGCATTCAATATGCGAGCAATCGCGTGCTCTGGCCATTTGCTACTAAATGTACGGAGTTTTTGGTACTTGTTTTCTAGTAAAAGGATGGAGTAGGGAATGTTTTGCGTCGTAGTCGTAATGTATTGGGTAACGTGCATGAAATTTATAAAGAGGCTATGAGAGATGCAATATAGGATTTGTAATAAAATTCAGAATTTGTAAAGTGAAATATGGTAAACGCTGGTATTGTAAATGTCTTGTAACATAATATTTTATCTTTGTATAATTTTTAATCCTCTTCTTTTATTACACGACTGCCCAAAAAAAGGAGTGTTATTTTCACCTAAGTTTTATATTTTCACCTTGTGCTCTATTGCTGATTATGTCTTATTAAGTTACTATTATAATATATGGTGTTCTTTAGGGCATTATACTGAGCTCATTAATTTTTGCCTTTTTTATTTTTTGCAATAACATTATAAATTATTATAGTTGGAACTATACATTTATCGTCTTTTACTGTCGTTAGATATTTAAATAATGTAGACTGATGATTATTTATCAAGCATTATAAAATGTTATGGTTTGGGTATTGTTAGCAGAAAATCAAATAATGTTTATCTATAGCTATGTTTTTAAGGTAGATAAATGGCAGATAGAATTTATCTCCCCCAATAAGACTCCATCCAACAACAAACATTTAAAATCGAATCCATCACCTCATTGCAAACCGAAAACTTTCTGAAATACTCTACGTCACACCCCTGAGATACCTACACAACATTACAACTATTCTACAACAAGCGATAAACGCCCTTATTGATATTAAAATAAAATATATTATATCTGTACGCATAATTGGTCATCACACAAATTTAATGAAGAAGTTGAAACAGAGTAAATTGGTCTTTCTTGTTTAGACGTTAAGGTGTTGAGAGATGGTAAGTAAGATGTGGTATGTCAGTGGAGCCTCGTTGCATTGTTTGGGAAGACGTTTAGGAAGAATGTCGCAGCGATTTCGGATATGTCAGTCGCGGCCGCCTGTCACGTCATGTGGCAGCTTGTTGGGGAGACTGAGGCCATTAAATAAGCGAGTTTGGACAATGTAATTTATTGTAATGCTGAATAGTCTCTTATTTTTTAACAAAAAAAATCGATCAAGCGCTTTTGAGAGACATAGTCAAAAAAACAAGAGTTAGAGGCAAGACTACTTTACCGAATGGTCCTAAATCTACGTAGATGTGTCGTATCTACGAAGACATGAGTAGATGGTAAACCAAATGACGGTTGAATTACAAAATACACTTTTTCGAGACTTCAAATATTCATAAAAATCATGTTTTTCGATATTATTCTGATTTACAAATTATTATTATTATTGATTTTTTTTTCTTAAGAAGCCGATGCACAAAACCGGGTGTTGTGGCGACTCTTTAGGAGGCATATGACCATCTGTGGACATCTTTTAGCAGAAATGATGATGATTACTTACTTACAAATGATGGATTCACTATTGAAATCGGAATATAAAGGTATATGAAAGTAATTAATTCACCAATACCAAGATCCATTAACTCGCTGACTTCATGGCTTACAGCACCGTCGTCTTCCCCACCATCAAGTGATTGCTTACAGTAGGAGGGTAGATTGAATAACGTTTTGTTTATTTTTGCTTCGTCCTACCCGTAAACAATAGTCTCCGGTTTCCCAGATTATGGAATATAAGCCGGCTTCTAAGCCCTTGATTATATTTTCATGTTCAAGCTAAGTGCCGAGTTTGAACAAAAGAAGTGGGAAGTCTTCAAATAGAGGTGATGCTTGAGTTAATAAATTAGTTTAGTAGGTACCTATTTTTTAAATAATTATTATAGAGTTATATTTACTTTACATTATTGGTAACGATGCACTCGTCGATTCGAAGTTTCAAAGTCGTTGTTTGAGCATAAAGTTGCTGATAGCATAAAGGAGTAAACAAACATATTCTTACACAAACAAATAAACTTTGAATTACATAATATTTATGTTGTTTATTTCATATACTTGATCACTTTATGCCAAAAGATGAGTATCATACATGATGTTACTCATCTTTCTTTTTTAAGTAATATTTTTAGTAAAATAAAACACTTCTTATCTTTTTCTGATGATACTCCTCTATTCATAATATTTGGAGGCTTGGCTTAATGAGCAAACAGATCAGCAATTTTTTTTGCAGCTGTTCCGTATTTGCTGAGAAATATTTGAGTCTGCGATGTGGCATTTCAAGGCTTTTGCGACAATATCGGTTCCTGAAAACGAATACCTGCACCAAATCATGTAAACTTTTGAGTTTAATTACTCAGATACCCGCGAAACGAGACACAATAGTAAAACAATAACAGCGCGGTCTCATAGGACCGGTTGGGGATTCAAACGTTAAATGAAAACGTCGCCAGATCGTCTAGTCATTATAAAAAAACTACTGACAGACTGTACGAGTAAACCAAAGTAATAAAAATAAACTGAACTGAATTAAGTTTCAAATTGTTTTCGATGACAGTCACGATCGCAAAGCCTATCGAGATCTGTGATTGTGGAATCAGTACACAGTTCTATATTGTTGTCCTACTTCCCAGTAATCCCGCAGATGCCTAGTTTGACACGAAGCCATTGAATCCTCCAGTATCCGGAAAATCTAAGAAATTATTTACAAATCATCGATTATAGCACAAGTAAAGGAAAATTTCTGAAAACTACAAGTTCATTCAGTACATCACAATAAAAATATTGTGATTCGGAAATATACCTAGAAATTAAACTACTTACATACGAGTTGGTATATTATATGGGTCCTTTGGCCTCGGTGCATGAGTGCAAGTGTTTTTTCTAATGTATTTTAAACATTTATAGGGTCCAAACTTGCGGTAGACCATCGGACAAACCGTCGTACGGCGAGTATTCACCCTTACATTATCGAAACCTCTACGGTCCGGACTAAGCGTTTTGCTTCATCGTTTATACCGCGTACATCGAGGGACTGGAATAATTTACCTGCTGCGGTTTTCCCGTCCGATTATAATTTAGGTGTCTTTAAGGCTAGAGTGAATAGGCTCTTAGTTCATGAATCCCCGACCGGTCCTATGAGACCGCGCTGTTATTGTTTTACTATTGTGTCTCGTTTTGCGGGTATGTGATAGGTTAATAAGCTAGTGCGCCTCACCATCAACGATTGCATCACTGCTTACCATCAGGTGGGATCGCAGTCAAGCACTAGTTTATTACAATAAATAGAATAGAAACTTTACGGGATCACCCGTGCGTCTGGAGAGCATCATGTTGTCAATGCTTTCATCACAGCATTCTCTCATTGCAAGTTATCATTTTCATTATTCGTCTGACATAGTCAATTTGTTCCGTTGCAAGTTGGTGCGCCCAGGGTACACCCATGAAGGTCTGTTATTAAAATATAGACATATATTTCGATCAACATTGTTGATCGAAGGACATATAACGTAAATAAATACATTTTCAATATGGGGTCACTTTTAGGTCACTTTAACTGTGTTCCATATCAAATTAAAGATCTTGTTTATTTAAAAAAAATTGCTACTGTTAAGTGGTATTGGGCCAGACCTGTCTGCTGCATGTCAAATAAGCTGTGGGTTAAAAGAGCCACTTAATGGTTCAAATTAAACGCGGGGTACCAACCCGAGGGTTGAAAGATGAGCTTAACTCTTACCCCTGGCCGCTGGGCAGACGTGTTTGGAAAAAGGAGCAGGCTCTCTTCTTGTCTCTAAAATTACTGGCTGAGTTTAAAATGTTGAAATGAAGACAGAAAGTGGTTCAATAGATTGCACTTTTGGTTTCAAAATACATTTAAAAAAATCGTTCGGTAGGTACCGATCGATTTACAAGCAAGTTCGACTTGCACTTGGTCTGTTATCATACTTATCATTTATACCTGACATAAACCAACTAATCTATTAAAAAACCTTGATAAAATAATTTATTCGTCTTTGACGGGTTTTTAACGTTTTCTAATCAATATCTAAATTAATTGATTTGCACTAGTTTTTAACAAGCTGAATTGTAAAGATAAAGCTGGCATGGTTCCAATTTCTAAACAAAAATAAAACATTATTACTTACTAAATAAGTTACTTTACGTGGACTATCATTAAAATATTTAATAAGGTCATCATATATTCTTAGTTCTATTGCATAACAAATTACTAAGGTTTGTTTTAGTAACCTAACTTTTTGATTAATTTTTGTGTGCTAGACTCAGATGAAATTTTCTCTGACCAGTATTTAGCAACCTATCATTGGCCTCGTATAAATTCTGAAAGGTGTACCTACACCTTGCCTTGCCTGTGTACCATAGCAGGTAACGTACATCCTGTAAAGCGACTACACACTTGACCAGATTATTTCAGCACCGGCCAACCTGGGTCCACGAAAGATTTCCAGGTTTACCACTGGTGCGCTCTTATTTGATTAAGTTTATCCCTTCAGTCACTATTATATCGTCTACGTTTCTGTGGAAACTTTATACTTTTTATTGTTCAGAAATATTTGATATTTCTGAACAATAAAAAGTGTACAGTGTACTGTGTGTAAAGCAACGATGAAAAAGATAATATTACAAGAAAAAAAGTAACTCCTGAAGTTACAAATTTTCAGGTATATTATAAAGAAAACAAATGCTGCACTGACCTCAACAACAATGCAATAAGCCTAAAAGATTGACGCAAGTCTAATTCAGTAAAGAAAATAATACTTAGACAACTACTTAAATTAAAAAATGCACCAGTAGAAAACCGCCTTACATTAGAATGCACTGCTGCAAAACAAGTGCAGAACAGATAAGCAAATATATTATAGAGAAAATTTAAAACTCAATAACAAAATACCGATATGAATAGAAACTAATTTTATATAAAGGAACCTACAGAGTTCATAACGACCAAGTCTTTGGTAAGCAAAGAAAATGGTCAAACGACTGATTTTTTTGACTTACGTCAGTCTATGTGTTGGTGGTTTAAATGCTGTCCTTTACGATTGTGTTTCTGGAAAACCTGCGAATAAGACTCAGTTGAGGATTTATGCTCAGAGAAATAATACAGGGTAAGTTTTTGGAATTTTTGGTACCTACCCTTTTTTTAAGGGCTGATGAATTCTCCCACTTTAGGATGGAATGCACACATACCCTCCTTTACGTTACTCCCCTTTGCGTTCCAGGGCCACGGATTTGGCCACAGTAGGTTACGGCTCTGTTGGCTGCTATGATTTCGCTGACATACATTTTTGGCGCGTGTGGAACACTACGTCAACGATTCGGAGATAAAAAATAAACCACAAATAATTTTTAAAACAACAAATGTAGACGACATTCGGTTTGTTTTATATAAGATCTAACTCAATATGTATACCATGACACTAACTGCAAATTTATTTGAACATTTTTAACAAATTATAAATTACATTGCCAGCGTGTGTACCGTCGACGTGAAGCCCTGTGACCCAAAAGAATGGCAACGTGTAGACGGATCATGCAACAATCTGAAGCATCCCAGTCGAGGCACTCACCGCACTCCCACAATTAGATTGTTACCGTTTGATTTTAGTCCTAGTAAGTATTTTTTTTTCTTTATCATTTAAACCGTGAATTAGTACGATTCCGCTACAATCCTTTCCTCTTCTTCTTCGACCTTCTGCAATTATAAGCCTGTCTATTGGGATAGAGTCCAGTTTATCTTGACATCATGTATCTGCCATTCTGTCATGTTGTTGATTTCTGGTGGTCGAGATCCTTTTAATGGTTAATTAATTTTGGTCATTCTAATGCATAGGTATAAAACCAGACGCAATGAGGGACTTTGCCCTGCCGCGTCTATAATCTATGAACCCGATAATCTCTCAAAATACTGAACAGATTTTCAAGCAATTTCAAGAGTTGTAGAAGTTTTGTTATTTACTTCTGTCTTCTGAACCACAATTTTAATTGTCGTCATTGCATTTTTTAAACAACTTCTATACAATCTTCAGATTATGAACCCAGAAAAGCTGCAGACGGCGGAGACCTAGAGTTAGCAAGAAAATTACGAACAGAACTTTTATGTACTGGCAAAGTATCAGAAATGGGGCTTACACAGTTGGTGGCATACTATCTATTGTTCAGTATTGGTGATGTCAACTCCATCCACGATCCCTGTAAGTATTACTTTGATATTGAACAAAATTCGTTTTTTTAAGTTTGAAGTCTGTAGGTTCGCAGGTTAATTTTGTTTGTTCTTATTTCATTACTCAATAATTATGCAATGATGTAGTTGATGATGGATCACGTTTGCCTGGACACCTTTCTGTTAAGTGTATAACAAAATAAAAACTACTCTTAGGTAACAAATCATTCATTATCATTATTAAGAGGCCTGCGGAGACCACGCGCTATCTCGAGTTGAGACGAAATAAAACACGTTTTTGAGGTTGATGGAAGCAATCCAGATAGTTTAAACAATTCTTGGACACACCGACTGGAGTAAAGTCATCATCCGCACACTGACAGTTGCTTGCTGTGATAGCAATACAAACTATTGGAAATTTGGGAGAGGCTCCGTAATACCAAAAATGATGAATGAAAAATTAATGTATTTCCATTATTGTTTCGAGTATTTATAACTTGATAATAATATCTGTGTTCCTACAAAAATATATTTTGAAATATTGTTGTTTATAATATAGAAAAAACAAAATAAAAACATGACATTTTCGCTGTGAAAATGTGCAAATTTAAATTCGCTTAAATTTCATTTCCGGTAAGTTTTTCAACAAAAAAACGATGTAGGAACCTAGATAATTATTGTCTGAATCCGAATAACATCATATCATGGTGTAAATATGCTTAAATTGCAAATGATTTTGGTATTACGTTTGTATGGATAATTCTAACGTCGCGCCCGAGTCTTATTCCCAACCCACCTATCGTCAACATGATCTACTATATAATTTGCCTTAACCTTAATTATTTATGCAATTTCAGTAAATTATCTAACAAATATAACATACTGCTGCACACCAAAAGGCAAAAAGGACTACAGGTGTACCCCACTCAAGATCCCAGCAGATGATCCTGTACATAGATTTTCTGGAATCAGCTGCTATAACCTTACTAGACCTCAGAGCTTCCAGACATATCGATGTCTCGATAATAATACTGACTTTGTCAGGGTAAGTATCAAATACTTTATTATCATACCTAGCTTATACTGTCCCACTGCTGGGCAAAGGCCTCCCTCCATTCTTTCCATCGTTCCCAGCTTTGAGCCACTTCTTGCCAGTTCTTAAGAAAGACATCCAAATCGTCCCGCCATTTCCTTTTGGTTTGCCACGACCCCGTCCCACATATTTGAAATAATAAAATAGAATAGCGGGTTGAAAACGATGGTGAAGTTCTAAAGACTGAAGAAGAAAAGAAAAAAATCTTTAGCCCTTTCCGTGGTATTGTTCGTCAAGTTGTTGACCTCCTTTGTAGTCCCCAGTTAAGCTACACAAATACTGACAAAATTGCCTGCACTGACTAAACAGGTCCACTCAAATCTGTGTGGTTCTTTCTTTAAAAATCCGTCTTAGATACTAAATTGCATGACTTTCGTATTTATGCTGACAAATTGCTACACTTTTTTTTATTTCTCTTTCAGATAGTATTTCAGACTCCAATCTACGATCTGTCCAATGTTTACAACTTGTTACCGGGTTTCGTCGACCGGATTCGGACATTTAAGCACGGGTTGTTGAAAGTAGAGAAAGCTAAAAACGGTTACTTGTTTCCCGAGTCAGATCCCAAATCAACCCTGTGCTTTTTGAATCAACGTCCACGGGAAACGCTTTGCCACAAGTATCGTAAGTACGAATATCAATGTAATTTTTTTATTGTTATAAACTAGTGCTTGACTGCGATCCCACCTGATGGTAAGCGTGAAGGAGGCTGCTGACCGCGAGCGCGTGAGGGAACGGTCCTCACGCCGCCGCCGCCGAGATCCCGATCCCGATTTCCGACCACCGTAGGCGCGGGTTCGCGGACGGCGAGCACTGGGTAGCTCGCTGTCCGGCAGTCTGGAAATAATCTGGACCGAGCCCAGTCGTCAACGGCGCGTTCTGTTCCACGCGCGCCTCAAGGAGATGTCAGCAAACTGTAGGCCTCTGGGGGGAACATGTGGTATTCCTAAAGGTTGACACCGAGTCCCCCCCAGAACGAAGGCAACGAAGGAACGGGGTAGGGGTTTAGTCAGTAAGAGTCTGACACGCCCTCCCGCTCCGCCCAAGAGCGGGGGAAGTCATTCTGATGATTCCCCTACCATAAAAAAAAACCTGATGGTAAGCAGTGATGCAATCGTACATGGTGAGGCGCACTAGTTTATTAAAAGCCTGTTCACTCTTGCCTTGAAGACACCCAAATTATAATTTCTCTCTACTCATTCTACTTTGTTGATACGACGGATTCGAGACGCACAGAACCGGTTGTTATGGTGACACTTGGGATTGTTCCGATCTGTCACCCCGCTTTGTCTTAGGGGTACATATCGGAAAAAAAGTTTGATCTGGCCCCCTGTTTGTAACTTATTTAAATACATATGATTATAAACCTAAACCACTGGTCTTTAATTTAATGTAATGTTGCAGTATGTGTGGCATTACTTTTAAAAATTAATCCCTAAGGGGACAAAGCGGGGTGACAGATCGGAATAATCCGACACTTGGGGGAGACCTATGCTCAACAATGGACGTCTTTGGCTGAAATGATGGTGCGGCTTTCTTGCGATATTGATTTAGTGGAGTTTTCCATGAGCATTCTTCTTAATAGAGACACACGCTTTGAAAATAGTTATATTTTTTTTTTGTTTATTTTTGTATCCCGACCAACCTCGATAATTCAGAAGTGTCTGTAAATGGTTTAATCGAAATGCTTGTTAATACTTTGGTTTTAAGTTGCAGTGTTAATACAATACAATTTGGTTGCAGGTACTTTATTTTAGGCATTTATGTACATTCCATGCTTTTAATTTTTTTCCATGAGAATGAGAGAAATATTAGTCGTCTTCTTTATAACATGAAAATATTGTAAATTAAGATTTTTTCTCTTATTGCTCCTTCTTTATAAGAAACGACCAATTAGAATCATGCACAAGCTTTTGACTATAAGTGCCCATGTAGGATTGTAGGCGTATGTGATATAAAAACATATATTATTGATATTGATTTCTGTAATCATTCCTGCTCCTAAATAAATGATTTGATTGTTACAGTGTCAAACAATGGCATCGGCACGAATCTTATGGGTATCCTTTTCTATAGACAACACAACAAGATAGCTGAAGAGCTTCGCAAACTGAACCCCTGCTGGAATGATGAACGTCTTTTCTTTACCGCCAGGAGCATCAACATTGCCATATTTCTGCAGATTTACCTTTATGAGCTACTGCCGATTGTGCTAGGTAAGATGACTTGAATTGGGTTAACCTATCAATACCTGCGAAACGAGACACAATAGAAAAACAATAACAGCGCGGTCCAATGAGACCGGTCGGGGATTCGTGAATTAAAATATGACACAGGTTTAGGTATGTGGAATATAAGATAATAAATACCCACATATCTCCGTTGAAAAAGGACGAAGGAGGTTTCTCCAACCTGACGAGTGATATGTCTGGTGGGCTACTGCCCTATAGATGAATTAGGGCTGTTCTATATGTTGTAATCGCGCGGAGAAGTCTACTAGTGCGATGCAGGATTACTTGTCTAGAAGAGAAATACACTGGTATAAAAGAAACATTCGTCATTTTGCAGCGAGTTGAGCAAACAATTATTCCATTGCATAAGCCATAGAACCTGTATGACATTCTGGAGCAAGAGGATTGGCGCAAAAAAGGAGACGCTATGTTCAACATTTGGTGAAATCTCTACAGCCAGTTGAACTTCGCAGACGACCTGGCGAGGGTCGCGGGAATACGATGGATGCGAGACGCACAGGACCGGTCGCTGTGGCGACGCTTCGGGGAGGCCTATGTTCAACAGTGGACGTCTTTCGGCTGAGATGATGATGAGTTGAACTTAGCTTCTCCAGGCTATATAACTTACATGAGATTAGCACTGGAGCTGAAGAGAGGCCTATGGTCAGCATCTATAGATGTCAGGCTATAGACGATGATATACCTGTTCATTTAAATGTTAATACAAAGAAAAATTACCTTGAAGATAATTAAAAAGACTAATGACCGGCACTTCGACCCGAACATGTCAATGACATGATTTATCCGAATAATTGCTACATTGCTAAAATTTTAACTTTTATTCTTTTAGGCAAAAAAAATTTGCTCAGGGACGGCATCATATGTGACGGGGGATTCAGGGACTTATACGATGAAAATATTCAACCCCAACTGACTGATGAATTCGCCTATGTGCACAGATGGTACCACACCATTCAGGAGACTACTATGAAGTAAGATTTTATTTAATTCTAGGGGGATTTTAAGAGAGCAGATTTTCTTTTTCATTGTTCTATTACTCACAAGTTTTGCACAAATTCAAGATGATTATTAACTAAAAGTATGATATCTTTTAGCATTATGAGTATTATCGGCCTTGTAATGTTCCCACTGTTGGGACTCAGGCCTCCTCTCTAGGAGCTGTAATTCACTACGCGGGCCCGGGTGCGGATTGATGAATGTCACATGTCCTCGAATTTTTGGTACTAGGACATGCCGGTTTCCTTACGATGTTTTTCTTCACCGTTCTAAGAGCAGTGGTGATGAATTAAATTACACAAAAAAATACGCCTAGCTGAGTTTGAACCCGCGACCTACAACTTGTAAGTCGGGGCAGTTACCACTTGGCCACCACTGCTCACAAAGAAAAGTATGATATCTATTATTTAAAAAAATACTTTATTTTAGATGCTACGACAAAGATGGACATTTCCTCAAGACGTTCCCAATGGTCAACGCTACTTTTCGAACGGGAATATTTGGCGTTGATGATAACATAGTGCACATAACTCAGGGCAGTTTCAGACAACAATCTGCTGCGTTCGACTTTACTATGGATACTGACGTAAGTATTTGATGCGTGGACATTGACATCTCGAATAGTCGACAGCGGATAGTATTCTACACGTGCGTAAAAGAGATGTCAGCAAAACCGTAGCCAGCAGGATCTAAGCCCACTGGGGCCATGGGTTTCCGTCCAATAGGGAAATCTGAGGTCCTGAAACGCTAAGCAAAGACGGAATATAGGTAGGTATGGTTTTAGTCAATAAAAGTCTGACATGCCGCACGAGAGCGGGATAACTCATTGAATGTTTTAACATATTAAAATTAAATAACCATTGACATTTTGAACTGATTTTTAAAATCTTTACTATAGTTTCGGGAATATATTAAGTATCTACCTATATTGAATCTTAAATTTTTATGACAGTAATTTGGCTTGTCACGTTAACTGAGTGGTTTGTTTTTGCTAGTCGAAACTAGTGCGCCACCATCAACGATTCCATCAGTGCTTAACATCAGGTGGGATCGCAGTCAAGCACTAGTTCTTTTGTTCATCTAAGCTGTGTTATCTTATAGAGTGAACTTACTTGGATATAACTAAAATAATTACCTATTTAAAGCTGTTCTAACTAGCAATTTGTTTCAGATGGGTGATAGAACATTGGGTGGCACACAATTGGCCGTTGACGTGGGTGCGAGTGACTTAGCTAAAGGGAGATTCTTTGGGTTCCCGCCGTACATAAAGTACAAAGAATTCTGCAAGAAAAGATCATATAAGGAATTTTCTGACTTGAAAGATAGTTTTTGTCCAGAGGTGAGCAAATTTTCACCGTAACATGTATATTTTGTTGAGCTGCTATAATTTGTAAAACTTAAAAAAGTCAGCCCTTTTCTTTATGCTGGAGGTGTGCCCCGCTTGGGTGGTGCTCCACGGCGGCAACAACTTCTTATGTCGGGCACTGGTACAGGCCGTGGTCCGGAGGGAAAAGAAATGGCAGAAAGCCGCCTCCTTATGCGAAGCAGATATCCTAGTGAATGAGGCGACCGCACGCATGAGGAAACGACCGTCCTCACGCCTCATTCACCACGACCCTGACTCCGACTAGTAGCCACTATAAGCAGTCTTATGGACGACGAGCCAAAATTCAAACAAATCATTTTGATGTTTGAAAAGTGCTAACTTATACTATTTCTTCTTTTCAGCGACTATACCGATTGATGCAAACTCACAAATGCCCATCAGATATAGACTTGCTAGGTGGGATATGGGGAGAGAATCACGTGAAAGGAGGAATGGTTCCCGAAACGCTTTACTGCGTAGTAGTAGAACAATTGAGACGAACCATAGCCTCTGATAGACACTGGTATGAAAGACCTAATAGGCCACATGCGTTTACTGAAGGTGACAAATTAATTCTTGTTTTATAGTTACAGTTCGTTTGCGTTAAGAATGCAGTGATTTATAAGGCAACTGTAAGATTAAGGGCCTGTTTCACAATGTCCGAGTAGGCACTACTCACTGAATAAATTCAAAAATTTGACAGAATTTGTATGAAATTATCTGTCAAGTAAGATACTCGAAACTTAATCATAGGTGGTGAAATAGGCCCTTAGGTGTATTTACAGAGGTATTAAATCCAAACAAATTAAGTAGTTTAATGAATTTATAAAAATACACTTAAACAGCTTTGATTGGTTAAGGGGCGGGGCTAGACCGACTGACAATGATGACTTTACTGCATTCTTAACGCGAATGTACTATAGTGTTAATCACATTATTTCAGAAACGAAGTTTTATCCGGTAATAAGTTATTTCTGGTATTGGTTTTGGCCCAGTTATGTAAGCAAAAGAAATAAGCAAGAGGACATTGTCAAATATGAAACTATTGAACTGAACCTGTTAAATGCAAGGCATATTGAGGTTGAATAAATAAACAGAAAATCACTTTATTTTCCTGAAATCTACCTTTTCGATGAAATAAACAATTTTAGTGATGATCAATACTATTATAATGTCACATTCATAGTGAATTCATTCATTTCTATCTGATTAACAAAATTACAATTACAAATTACAATTACAAAAAGATGTATCCAAGTACCAATTGCTCAAATTTTATTTTGGGTAGGTCTTTAATACTTGTAAATAATGCATATTTTTCTTGATTAATTTCAGATCAACTGAAAGCAATTCGTAAGGTGACAATAGCAGGTGTGCTGTGTTGTGTCGGCGACCACGTGACGGAGATACAACCAAGCGCTTTTCACTCCATTTGTTCTAAGTAAATATATCAAAAAAAAATCGATAGTATCTAGAAAATAAATTCTATGCATTAATATTATGAAGAAACTTGATAACAACGCCGAAAGTCGTATTGAACTGGGTGACTTTTAGTTCATTGAAATTATTCTTTCTGCCCATAAAATGATAGAACTCATAATATTTTTTTTAATGAATTTGAAAAGTCTACAGACGCAGTTGACATTTCTCTGGCAATCAAGGCCTGATCTTTTATAGGAGTCTTACATATTATTCATGAAAATAGGCATTATTTTAAATTTCAAAATTTTTGTAAATTGTTTAAAAATCAATTGTTTTTTTTTTTCAATAACATGACTAACCCCTGAATTCTTTTTAATCCCATTTAAATGTTTAAGGAGTTCAACCAATATCTTCAGATGAATTTTAATTTATTTTATTTTTTATTTCCACAGAAACCCCGTGGTGAAATGCAGTTCTTCTAAAATAGGGAAGTTAGACCTGTCGGCTTGGAAAGATTCAAGTACTTGCAAGAACTGAGTCAATGGGACAGGAAATGGGAAATGGGAGCTACATCTGCCAACAAACTGCTATGCAGTTTGGCAGAAGTATATAATTTATGTAAAATTGTCTAAAACACAAATAAAGCATTTTATTATTATTATTATTTTATTATTATTTATTTTTTTACAAATGCTATATCACAAATATATTTTATCCTGCTTAATTATATTTTACTGTCTTTCATTTTTCCCCTAGCCGTCTATTCGTAGTACTTCAAGTAAATAAGAAGTAGTTAGAACGAAATTCAAATACCTACTTACTTAGTAATTTGCACATTTGTATGAACAAGTGGTAGAAACAATCTTCATGACTTTTGTATCTGAAGGAATTCCCCCACGACGACTTAACATCGATTCTGTATCGTATTTTCACTACTTTGGGTTGAGTGTCGCATTTTTAATGCAAGACAGAAGCGATAAATTCTAAAACAGTGGTGGTACATTAATACCAATAAATAGTGATTCGTCAGTCAATGCACAGACATGACTGTATTACGTACTCAAAGAAGAACCACTCGCTTTTAGACAACTAAGTAATTTGTTTAATTAATTTACTTATTGTTTTTTATTAATTTACTTATACTTGTTACACTTGCTCAAATTGTTCTTTAAACTAAATTTAAGATAAGAAAATGACTACGAACCTTAAAAAGACGACAGCTCAAAGGTACGCATTCCTATATGTTTAAGTCTGATAGGTGTAGGGCTGCCGAAAAATAATACATATTTATGTTTACCTTGACGTCCTAAACACGTTTGACGAAACAAAAACTTGATAGAAATTAATGACTAAATTACATCTAATACTAATCTTTTCATTTATCTAGCGAACATAAGTCAACAAAGTGAATGATAATACCGAATGCATAAGTTGGATGTTTTATTTTTTGCCACGATCTTCAGCATCCGACCTTCACCAATATGCGAAGAATTACTCGTCTATGCTAGCGAAGGAGACGGCTGCACGCATGAAGGAATGGACATTTTCAAGCCCCAACCGCTACCCCCGACTACCAGCTACCGTAGGCTCAGGTTTGCGAATGCAAGCAATGCTGCACAAGCTGTCTGGCGTAGGGTCAGTTCACACCGAGACGCGACGCGACGCGACGCTGCATGCACATTTTAATAGAGTGACTCAAAATAGAACTTTATTTACTACACAAAAAGGTACACATTTCATTGAGAGAATTTAGAATACGTTACATCATGCACCGCTGCGCCTTGTGACGCTTCGCGGCGTCTCGCTGCGCAGCGGAACGTCTTTACATACAAAACGTCGTGTTGCCAACGATTTTATTATGCGCCGCGCAACGTTTCGATGCGTCTCGCGGCGGCGCACGGCGCAGCGCGAAATCACTGGCCCCTTCCTGCATCGTCGCGTCGCGTCGCGTCTCGTCTTGGTGTGAACTGTCCCGTAACCGTTCAGCCCTAGCCCGAGCCACCTAGTAATCCACGTGCATATCAAAGACCTATCAGCATAACCGTAGGAGCCCAGCAAGGTCGATGCCTACTAGGCCCATGGAACGACTTCTGTAAAGGTTACCCGTGGTCCGTGGTGGTGGAACTTTACCTCAAAAAAAGAAATTTACTTAAATAATTTTGCAGTTGACAACTGCTTATCATCAAAATTTACTCATTCGTAAAAGGCTGATAAGGCTAATTTTCAGAAACATTTTAGAAAATTTTAAATAGAATAATTACTCAATTAGCCTCTTACTCTAATTGATAATATACGACAATTGATATATAGACGTCTTCAAACCTTTAATCTTATAATAGAAGACTCTTCACATTTGTTGTTACTTAGTTTGTAGTAAGCGAGGAAGATGGTTAAACGATTGATTCTTCTGACATGCGTCAGTCTGTGTGTTGGGAGCTTTAATGCCGTCCTATATGATTGCGTTTCTGGGAAACCTGCAAGTACTGCTCAACTCAGGCTTTATGAGCAGAGAAATAACACAGGGTAAGTCCATATAATTTTGTCAGTATATCACGTGTTGTCCTGGCAGCTAACTTTCGCCCTAGCGGCAGCGTTGCATCTCCACGCGCAAATCGTGCATGCGTGCAAGGACTGTTGCTTTCAGATCAGTGGTAAGCCAGCTAGTAGGCTCGCCGCTTCGTGGGAGACTATATTGTATCCCCACACCATCCGAATGGCTCTACTAACCAATAGTAGCAATCTTGCAACAGGTTGTCTAAATTTTCAAATAATGGATTGTGGAAGTCGCTTCTTCTAAAACACAGGCAAAAGATAAAGCTACATCAAGTTTGACTAAAAACAACCAAGCAAAAGATAAACAGCGTTGTTCCACAGGCAACGACATTTAAAATATGTGTATTTGTACTTTCAAATGTTTTAATGTAAGTACTGATGACATTTGGTTGGTTTTGTACGAAAACATTTCAACAACTTAGACGTTATGCCTAGGGTGTGTACCGTCGATGTGAAGCCCTGCGACCCAGAAGGATGGCAACGTGTGGACGGATCATGCAACAATCTGAAGTATCCCAGCCGAGGCACTCACCGCACTCCTACAATAAGAGTGCTACCGTTAGATTTTAGTCCAAGTAAGTTTTTGTGCCTTTGCCGTATTCCATTATGAGGCTGATCATCCGCTTTCGTTTTGTTTCCTCGTCGTTCGTTTTCTGGTATTCGAGATCGACCTAACTCTTTTCTCTATTACTTGAGGCTATGTGGCTTCTCTGCCAGATCATCCATCATATCTTAATTAATCATGACACCACGACATTTATTGCATCACTGCATTTTCTTAGCTATATTTCTTGAATTCTCAGATAATGAACCAAGAAAAGCTGCAGCCGGAGGAGACCTAGAGTTAGCAAGAAGATTACGAACCGAACTTTTAAGTTCTGGCAAAGTATCAGAAATGGGGCTTACCCAGCTTGTTTCATATTATCTGTTGTTTAGTTCTGGTGATATTAACTCCATTCATGATCCTTGTAAGTGTATCTTTAATATTCAATTGATTGTTATATTTTGTTTATATAGTAACGTCATATAGTTTGATTTGTATTTTTATCTCAACTTATAAAGAAAAATAATGGTGGTCAGCAAAGAACTCGTTGGAGTAATTTACTAATTGTATGAATATTTTCGTCAAATTTTCATTTACAGTAAATTATCGGATAAATATAACATACTGCTGCACACCAAAAGGCAGAACTGACTACAGGTGTACCCCACTCAAGATCCCAGCTGACGATCCGGTACATAGATTTTCCGGAATCAGCTGCTATAACCTTACTAGACCTCAGAGCTTCCAGACATATGGATGTCTCGATAATAACACTGACTTTGTCAGGGTAAGCATCAAATATTTGTTTTTTTTTAAAAAAAGAACTTTATATTAAAAGTGTACACATACGTCAGATGAGATGAGGATCACGCGTCAGCTTATCAATAACGATAATATGAAAAAAGCATCTCGTTTTTATTTTATTTTTTTCAAAAATATGTATCTTCTCTTTCAGATAGTTTTTCAGACTCCAATCTATGATTTATCCAACACTTACGAATTTTCACCGGGTTTTATCGACCGAATTAGGAGTTTTAACCCTAGATTACTACTCTACGTCGCAGAGGCGCCCGCGTTTTTGATATATTGCTCTCTCTTTTTATCCTTCGCGCGTACGGCATTGACGTTTAAGGACATCTTAGTCATCGTCAGCACGTGTCACATGACGGTGGTTGCGTTACGGTAAGTCAGCTAGTTTTTTTGATATTACTACCCTTGGCGCTCCAAAGACGTATGAGTAGCTTGTATGTAAGTTTTGCGCTATACATTAAATTATTTTGTTAGTGTTTTTTTTTGTAATTTTAGTTACTACCGGTGTGTTTTATCTTTTTTGGGTACGTTTTGAAATTTCAACATCATGACTAGTAATAAAAGAGACACAGAAGATAAAATTAAGATAAACTGCTGATAAAACTACAAAAAAGACTAGAAGCACCTACGTTGAAACGCAATTTCCGGAATCATATCGAAGTCATCCTGAAAAACCTTTCGATTACTCTGCTGTAGAAAATGAGGGTCCACCACCGCCAAAAAAAGAAAAAATTGCTCTTATTGTACATCTAAAGTGTCAAAAATCTATTTGCAGCGAACATCAAGTTCATGTTAGTATCGAATGCATCCAAAATATTTTTTTGTTACTTTGTTAATTTTTTTTAGTTAATTACTTCATTATTTACTATTTTTTAAGAAAAGTGTATACTTAAAGATGTTTTTTTTTAATTTTTAATGAGAAGACTGTTTAATTGCCTAAGTTCCTTAAATTTCTTCCTAACATTTATTTGATTAATGATTTTATAATAAAAATATACAAATATTATTTAAAATTGGGGTTTTTCCTTTTTAGTAATATACACAATTATATAAACAGTTAAAACATTAGCAATTATACTTATAGGTTTTGAATAAATCATTAGTCAATATGATGCGCCTCGCGGGCGTATGAGTAGTTTCTTTGTACGTCGCAACATGAGTAGTATTGTAGGGTTAAGAACGGTTTGTTAAAAACAGAAACAGCTGAGAACGGTTTAATATTTCCTGAGTCAGATCCCGAATCAACTATCTGCGAATTGAACCAACGACCACGGGAAACACTATGCCACAAATATCGTAAGTATAAATCAAAGTTTGTGTTTTGAAACTAGTTTTATCTAGTGGATTATTCGTAAATAGTCTTTTCAATTATTGATAATACTTAGTATCAATAATCGAAAAGACTATTCACGAATAATTAAAATTATTCTAACAAACAATTTTATAAAATGTTTTGATGTTTTTGTTTTGTTTGTTGTTTTGTTTTTGTGTTGTGTGTTTTGTGTTTTGTGTAATTCAATTAATTTAATTCTTCTCTCTTAACTCTATATGGAGCCCTTGGAAGTTTCCTTTTTACTAAAAAAATTATAAATGTATTCCATTCTTACAGTGTCAAACAACGCCGTTGGTCCAAATCTTATCAACATCCTTTTCTATAGACAACACAATAAGATAGCTGAAGAGCTGCTTAAACTGAACCCGCACTGGAATGATGATCGTCTTTTCTTCACCGCCAGGAGCATCAACATTGCCATATCATTGCAGATTTTCATTTACGAGCTGCTGGCAATTTTACTAGGTAAGAGACAATAGAGTTTGGTATACATAAAATGTAAACTAGACTAAACATTGTGTAGTGAGGTAGTCCCAGAGGACACAAAACTGATAGGAAAAAGTCTTAAATGGGATTATTAGACGGACGTACACGTAGGCCACAACTGATGTGTACGTAAAACGATGGCACCGACGATGTGACGTCACGTGAAATGAATCTAATATAGCTCCACAAGTCTAGTTGCCATATAAATTGTATGAAGACTGACACGCCCAGATTGGCGAACATAGCCTACCTGTAGTTCTACTTATACTGACTAATACCTACCTGTGTTGTTCTCTAAGCCGTAGCAGGCATCGGCTCTACAGGCCCTCTAACTCTTGGACCCTAACATAAGCATTGCATAAATAAAGGCACTGACTAAAGCTCATAACTTTAATTCTTTCAGGCAGAAAAAACTTGATCAGGGACGGCATCATATCATGTGATGGCGGGTTCAGGGACATATACGACGAAAATATTCAACCCCAAATGACAGATGAATACGTCTATGTACAAAGGTGGTTCCACACTATTCAGGAGACTACTATGAAGTATGTATTCGTTTTAGTTCTATAATGAATTTTACATACATTATTTTGTTTAATGCACATGTTGACAGATACAATCAGGTACACATTGGAGAATAAAAAACTATTGCTCGGCTGTATTCTTGGATATTAGTCAGGCCTTTGATAGAGTATGGCATGACGGCCTCCTGTTCAAAATCAAAAAACAAATGCCTCACTTGTTTTCTGTTTTACTGAAAAGTTATCTAGATAAAAGATGCTATGAAATTAAATTTGGCAGTACTTCATCGCATTTATTTGAAATCAAGTCAGGGGTACCTCAGGGGAGCATCTTAGGGCCCGTACTGTATCTCATGTTCACTACTGATGTCCCCGTTGATGACAAAACCTTTATTGTTACATACACCGATAACACTGCCATACTATCAGTAAACGCCAACCCAGTAACTGCATCTGTGAATCTCCAAAAACACGAAAATGATATTGACAAATTGCTGAAGACATGGAGAATAAAGGCAAATCAAAGTAAGTCGGTATACGTTGCTTTCATCCTAAGAAAAGGCGACTGTCCACCGACGAATTTGAATGGCGAACCAATTCCTCATGTTGTTGCTGCTAAATACCTTGGTATCTACTTGGATAGGAGAATGACATGGTAGAAACATATCTGGAGTAAAAAAAAACACACAACAAACGCAAAGCTTCGAACTATGCATTAAAAAAAATCCTAGTTAAACAAAGAAAGCAAAATGGCAGTTAATAAAACATTTTAAAGCCAGTTTGGACATATAGGATAGAGCTCTGGGGAACAGCATGCAATAACAACATAGAAATCTTGGAAAGATTTCAGACTAAAGCTATAAGATCCATGTTCAATATACCAAAATGTATCCATAACAAATATTATTCTGCACGATCTGAGGCTCAACACTGTAAAATAAGAAATCGCTGCGCATAGCCTAAACTACCAAAAGAAGTTAACGACTCATGTTAATGCTTTGGCTGTTAGTCTAACGGGCTCTAGAAGTGTAATTTACTCAAGACTGAGAAGGAACAACGTTCCAAATCTTATAATACGATTCTTCAAAGAATAGTGAGAGTTGTCCATGGACGACTCCCCGTGCTCTACGAAACAATTACCCAGAGATAGCTCAAACAATAGAATAGCTAAATGTCCTTGACAGATTGCTATGCTAAATAGAATACAGAAAAAAAAATGCAATGCCCAAGTAAAACAATTTTTCATTGAGTATGATTTCTATCCGAATTTAATCATTACTTTGATTTCAGATTCTATGACACAGATGGATATTACCTAAAATCGTTTCCTATGGTCAATGCTAGTGCTCGAACTGGGTTGTTTGGTGTAGGTGATAATATGGCACAAATTATTCAGGGCAGTTTTAGACAACCATCTGCTGGATTCGACTACACTATTGATACTGACGTAAGTATTTTGCTAGATTCAACTTCTTAGATCCTCCTGCTCGAATCGTATTCCTGATTGCTGAGGGTCGTGAAGATTCCGCTGGATTAGCTTCTTCCTGATGCTGTCTCACTTTTATGAAGTGCGACGTGCAATAGGGTATCCAGTGTGGAGCGGACTTGATCTGTCCATCTCGTTGGACTGCGGCCTCTAGGAAGCTTGCCATCAACCATACCAGTCACAATGAGCTATTCAAGTTTGTGGCCAGATTTCCTGGCTATGTGGCCAAAAAACTGCAGTACTCTGCGCATACATGTAGTCGACAGTCTAACCTTGATGTTCAGGACTCGTTAGATCGAGACATTTGTACGGAAAGCAGTCCAAGGAAGCCGAAGTATTTTCCTCCAGAACCACATTCGGCATCAATACGGTAGCGGTCCACCTTTCCAGCCCCGTAGCTGAATATGGCGACACATATGTCTTGTAACTGCGGCATTGCACTCTTGGTCATTTGGTCATTCCTAATCTTAGATACTGAACTAGATATTTACTCGTATATTACTAAGATCTTTGCTGTGCTTTCATTTGTTTTTTTGTTGAAACTTAAGTTGAAGTATTTTGAGTTATTTCTTGAGATATTGAAGATCCAATCAGTAAATTGGTTTGCCACGTCTTCTGAGCAATTAATATTTCTTACCAACCATGAATTTATACGTAGCTAATTAACTAGCAAAGTCATCAACGTAACAAGAAAATTTGCTAAACTTAAGTGCTCGCAGAACAGATAGCCGTTGGACCGAATGGTTTTGGAGTGGCGACCGCGGACCGGAAGACACGCGTTAGAAGGCCTCCTACAAGGTAGACCGATGACTTAGTAGGGGTCGCGGAAATACGATGAATGCTAGATGCACAAGACCGTTCATTGTGGCGATACTTGGGGGAGATCTATGTCCAACAATGGATGAGATGATGATGAATTCACTTAAAGGTTTACTTATTGGTAATTTATTCCAGATGGGTGACAGAGCTTTTGGTGCTATACAACTAGCTGCAGATGTAGGAGCTAGTGACTTAGCTAAAGGGAGATTCTTTGGATTCCAGCCTTACATAAAGTACAAAGAATTTTGCACGAAAAAAACATACAAGGATTTTTCTGACTTGAAAGATAGTTTTAGTAAAGAGGTAAGTATAACCTAGAAATGTGAATTGTTTTTTCATTGTAATAATTTTCAATTTTCAATTAAATGGCTATCAAGTCTATCAAAAAGACTTGATAGCCATTTAATTGAAAATTTGCTATCAAGTCTTTTTGATAGACTTGATAGCCATTTAATTCAAAATTTTAAGCAATTGATGTTTTTTTTAAGTAGAACTAGTAGTACTCCAAACCCTTTTATGATTAGTTGCTTATTATTATGTAGGTCATTGAAGGTATATATGTCAAGGATCAGCGTTTTTAACGTAGATTTACATAGTTTTGACGTTCCAAACGGACTAACTTCTAATTTATTTTTTCTTTATTTGTTTTTAGCGATTATACCGATTGATGCAACTATACAAATGCCCATCAGATATAGACTTGTTAGCTGGGATATGGGTAGAAAATTATGTGAAAGGAGGGATGGTTCCCGAAACCCTATACTGTTTAACAATAGAACAACTGAGGCGAACCATAGCATCTGATAGACACTGGTACGAAAGACCTAATAGACCGCATGCGTTTACTGAAGGTGAGTCTTATTAGATATTGGGTTAGTTATGATCTACTGTAATAAATCGATTATAAGATTGAGATTAGATCCATTGTTAAAATAGATTCTATCATTGCTTTAACAATGTGAAAAAGAAATAAGCAAAGAAATATTTTAACTTTTTTTGAAAGGCGTAAGTTATTGTTATGATACACATTAAGTACATAGGGGCTGCCAAATTCGATTCATAATAAAATTTAGTTAATTGTGTATTTTTTAAAACATGTCTGTAAATCATGGTAAAAATTAATGTTCTTATGTCTGTTTCATTTCAGATCAACTGAAAGCAATTCGTAAGGTGACAATAGCAGGTGTGCTGTGTTGGGTCGGTGACCACGTGACGGAGATACAACCAAACGCTTTTCGTGCCATTTCTTCTAAGTAAATATATTCATCATCATCTGCCTTTTCCCAACTATATTGGGGTCGGTTTCCAGTCAAGTTGGATTTAGCTAAATACCAGTATTTTGCGAGGAGCGGCTTCCTACCAGACTTCCACACAACCCATTAACTGGGGTAACACGGTACTTCGTAGCAAGACTGGAGTCAGATTTACTGGCTTCTGACTATCTGTAACGACTGCCAAAGATCTACAAATGACAGCCGGAACCCACGGCTTAACGTGCTTTCCACGTGCTTTTCGTGGTTTCCATAATAAGGAAATTCACGATTAGACGAACTACAGCTGTGACCAATTTCAAATTTGACGAACTGCGTACTTGACGAATTACCGACTTGACCAATGTCGTGCCACCCTGATTAAAAGTCAGACTTTAGTTAAAGATACTCGAATGATTAAAGCTTCCTATTCTTTTAAATGCTTTAGGGGTTCTACCAATATGGTTTTAATAATTTTAGCACTACATGAGATTTAATGCAATTTGTTTTTTTTTTTACAGAAACCCCTTGGTAAAATGCAGTTCTTCCAAAATAGGGAAGTTAGACCTGTCTGCTTGGAAAGAAGAATCAAGTACTTGCAAGCACTGAGTTTATTCATTTGTATTTGAAAGAAAGAATTCTAAAATTATTTTGCACGTATTATCGCAATTTTAATTAAATTTTATTCTGTTCACATTTCCGTACATTTAAACTTTGGCAATGTATAGCGGCTATCTTAATAAAGTTACAGCTATCAAATTTGGTAGGTTCTCATTTGACCACAAAACCTTCCCCTCTCCATCCTTCTACTTCTACGTAATCCATAGGCTGCAAGTGTGAATAGATTGATCATCGTCAAGCGTCACCACAGCGACCGGTTCTGGGCATCTCGCATCCACCGGATTCCCGCGACCCTCGTCATATCGTCAGTCCGCCTTGTGGGAGGCCTTCAAACGCTGCGTCTTCCGGTACGTGAACCGGCCCCATCGACCATCTATTCTACGAGCAATGTGCCCTGCCCACTGCTACTTAAGTTTGGCGATTCTCCGGCTATGTCAGTAACCTTAGTTCTCTTGCAATAGATTGATAGGAGGCCTGAAATAATGTCACTGTGACTCACTGGTTTACCAGCGGCGGGCCAGCATGTTACAGCGCACATTCAGTTCCCTTCTCTCCCACTTAATCAATGTGCACCTATAGATACTTTGAGACTTTGTTACTCAGATATTTAAAGTAGTGATGTGCCGGATCGTTAAAAATGTATATCCGCGGATACGGATCTGAATACGGATATTTAGTGTAAAGATCCGCGGATACGGATACGGATACGGATCTTTATTTTCTTATTCAAAATTATTGGATTGGTGTCGGTGCCCGCGACCTTGAAACGATAGTTGACGTTTTCGCTTGCCGCAACGTCAGGCAGGACACGTTTTAAGTTAGTACTAACCGCGCAATACAAGTTAAAACTTTTAACTTGCATTGCGCGGGTATTAGTTTTGTTTTGGTTATGGTTTAGTGTGACACTGTGCCGCATACATAACGTTTGTGTATTATTGTGATACAAATTGAAAATAATGTCTACTAAGAAGTTTTCTAGTGTAATTTGGAAATATTTTCTGATAGTAAATGATGAATGTGCGAAGTGCAAAATTTGTGATGAAAAGTACTCGCGGAAGGGTAAAGGCACAACTTCTTTAAAAAATCATTTACAAAGAAAACATCCCGAAGAATATGATTTATTTTTGAAAGAAGACTCCGCTAAGAAGAGTACCGATGAACTACCACGGCCGGGAACATCTTTGCAAAAGGTAAAAAGGGAATTTAAACAAACTTTTTTTGATGAATATATGGAAAAAACTAGAATGTGGAACAATACAAATCCCAAGTCAATTAAAATTGACTATTTGATTGCTGAAATGTTGGCTTTATCAGATTTGCCTTTTCAACACGTAGAACAATTAGGGTTTCGACGATTGATGGATCATATTGTTCCAAACTATGTTCTCAAAGGCAGAAAATATTTTACGGAACTTGTTTGCAGCGAGCTTTACGATAAAGTGTCATCAAAAATAAAAAACATGTTACAAGATTTTGATAAAGTCTCCTTCACATCAGATATCTGGTCAGATTCGTTATCAGGAGTGTCATTGTTATCTTTAACATGTCATGGTATTACTAAAGACTTTCAACGAAAAAATATCGTTTTGAAAGCGAAAGTTCTTGAAGAACGTCACACCGGAGATTATATTTCGGAAATATTTCAAAGTATGTTAAAAGAATGGGGAATTCAGAAACAAAATGTGCACTGTATGGTACGAGATGGGGGATCCAATATGAAGCGCGCCTGTTCTTTGTCTGAAATACATAATATCGACTGTACAGCACATCAATTACATTTGGTGTTTAAAGAGGCTATCAAAAACGTTGATACAATCTCCGTGTTACTCGCAAAATGTAGGAAAATTGCAGGACATTTTAACCATTCCACAATGGCAAAGCAAGAACTAGAAAAAATACAGGTTCGACTCAATCAAAAAGTTTTAAAAGTTTTGCAAGACTCACCGACACGCTGGAATTCGCGCTATCATATGTTGGAAAGACTTGATTGCATCAAAGATTCCCTGTCGCTTTATGCTTCGAATAACAAAATAGAACAATTTAATGCTGATGACTGGACTTTGATTCATGACTTAGTAAAAGTGCTGAAGGCTCTAGACGATATTACAAAAACATTGAGCTCACAGAACTCTTTTATATCCGACGTTATTCCTCTAGTACGAGCATCATCATCATCATCTGCCTAGCCTTTTCCCAACTATATTGGGGTCGGCTTCCAGTCGAGCCGGATTTAGCTGAATACAAGTATTTTACGAGGAGCGGCTGCCTACCAGACCTCCACAACCCATTAACTGGGGTAACACGGTACTTCATAGCAAGACTGGAGTCAGATTTACTGGCTTCTGACTATCCGTAACGACTGCCAAAGATCTACAAATGACAGCCGGGACCCACGGCTTAACGTGCTTTCCGAGGCACGGAGGAAACTTGTTATGTTAAGATGGTCACCCATCCACAGACCAACCTAGGCAAGCGTTGCTTAACCTTGAAGATCGACCTGTGCGGCTGTTATTATCTAGCCACGAGCTCCTCAGTACGAGCATTGAATAAAATTTATGATGAAATCCAGGAAAGTCTCAATATCAGTGTACCCTCTGTTCTGGATTTTGTGTCTGCTTTGAAGAATGAATTAGATTATCGTTTTTCAGAAATTGATAAAAATATTTTGTTTCAAGTAGCTACATTTTTAGACCCACGGTACAAAAATAAATTCTTTAGCGATATTCTCATAAAACATATAAAAGAGAAACTGCGTGCAGATTTAGAAACTGAAGAAAATGTCACAGCAACTACAAGTACTGGAGTCAAACCAATTATTGTTAGAAAAGAACATTCCCAGAGTTTAGAGGACTCTATTGCTAATATGTTAGATAGTGATGACGATGAGCAATCCGAAAATCAAATATCAGATGCAAAAGCTAACTTGCTCGCAGAATAATGTCAGAAAACCAGTTAAAGACCAGTTAAAGTATTGGCAGATTAACAGTAAAAGGTTTGGGTGTCTCAGTTCCATTGCTTGCACATATTTATCATCACCTGCAACAAGCGTTCCAAGTGAACAATTTTTCAGTGCAGCAGGTATTATATATGATCCTCATCGTAACAGACATTTTAGGGAAGGGGGGGTGGAAGTTGCTTTTTTTGAAATACAATTAACCATTACTTAATTTCAATTATGATTAATCAATTTTTCAAGCTTTTTTAATTTTGCCTGTCCTTACTCACTCATGTAAGCTAATGTTTAAACTTTATGTGACACGCAGTATTAATTTACTTTATTAGAATTATCATTTAATTAGAATGTGTTTCTCCATTATCTCATACTTACAAAAGTGATTTTATAACTTTCTATTGTATTAATCTCATAATTATAAATATGATGTTATAACTTGCTATAATGTTCCTATAATTATATAAAAAAGAAGATTTAGTTTTAGTTTTTTCATTGTCATAAAAAAATGTTATAATTTGCTAATATAGACCTCATTAACATTATAAAAAAAGATTAAAGTTTTAGTTATTTCATTGTTATGAAAGTGATATTTTATCTTGCTTTCATTATAAAGATCTATCTATCGAAATGTTTGCAATATAAAGGTGCCAAATATTTGATTTTAAGAAATAAAAATAATCTGATTGGAATTTTATAGTTTTTTATTTAATAATTCTACTTAATCACCTGAAAAAGATCCGTAAAAGATCCGCGTGAAAAGTAACGGACACGGATACGGATACGGATTTTTCTTTTGCCTCGGATATCCGCGGATACGGATACGGATACGGATATTCGGAACATCACTAATTTAAAGTAAGCCGTGCCCTAGTTCAGGCTATGGTTTGGAGCGAGGAGGAGTACCAGGCGGTCGCTTCCTTCTGCGAAGCAGTAATGCTAGCAAAGGAGAAGGCCGCTCGCGTGAGAGAAAGAACGTCTTCACGCCCCAGCCGCCGGGATTCTGACCTCGACTACCAACTACGGTAGACGCGGGCTTGCGAACGCCGAGCAATGGGTAGCTCGCCGTCCAGCTGTCCGGTAATCGACCAGACCAAGCCCAGTATTCAATAGCGCGTAGTAATCCACACGCTCCTCAAAGAGATTTCAGCAAACCGTAGGGGCTCAGCAAGATCGATGCCCGTAAGCTAGAACCGCGGGGAATGTCTGAAACGGAAACCCGTAGACTTGGAACGCAAGTGTCAGTAAAAGTCTGACACGCCCTCCTGCTCCGCCAAGATCGGGAGAAGTCATTAGATGATCACCACAACAACAAAAAAAAACCTGTTTACTTGGAAAAAATCTAGTACTTGCAAGTACTGAGTCCATTTATTAATGTTTGAAATAAAGACTCATAAAGTGATTTTACTCATGCTATATCACTAATATATTTTATACGGCATATTTTTTACTTTCTTTCTTTTTTCGTTTCTACTGCTTCAATTACCCTTTGCATCATAGGTATGGTTTTAGTCAGTGAACGTCAAAAACACCCGCCCAACCGCTTCGCCCTACAACGGGAGAAGTGATATCTACTTAAATTCAAAAATTATGCAGTGGATAACTGCTTAACATCAAAATTCACTCATTCGTAACAGGCTGATAAGCGCTAATTTCTAAAAACCTTTCAGAAAACTAAAATAGACTATAAACTAGAATAGATTCCTCAATTAGCCTTTTAATCTAATTGATAATAATTATAGTATTTCACTAGAAAAGTCTTCAAGCCTTTAATTTTATATTAGCAGATCATTCGCAGTGTCACTAGTGATGGCCATAGACCTTTAATTTTAAATTAGCAGAATCTTCGCATTTTTTCTTACTTAATTTGCAGTAAGCGAGGAAGATGGTCACACGATTGATTCTTCTGACTTACGTCAGTCTGTGTTTTGGGAGTTTGAATGCCGTCCTTTATGATTGCGTTTCTGGGCAACCTGCGACTAGTGCTCAACTGAGAATTTATGCGGAGAGAAATAATACAAGGTGAGTCCACGGACTTTTGTCGTTATTTATGCTGCGTACTCGTACTTCTTTAATAACCAATAGAAGCAATCTTGCTGAAGGTTATCATTTCTAATTAATGGGTTGTGGTAGTCGCAACTTATAAAATGCTTCATCAAGTTGGACTAAAGGAAAAAATCCAGCAAAGGAAAGAAGCTTTGTCCCACAATCAAATATGTACGTAATTATAAATCTATACTAATATAATAAAGAGGTAAAGTTTCTTTTTTTGTTTGTATGAGGTAATCTGTGGAAGTACTGGTACGATTGCTAAAATGTTTTCACCAATAGAAAACTGCTGTATTTCTGAGTGACATAGGCTATATTTTATGTACGTGGGCGAAGCTGCGGGCTAAAGCTAGTGTTATAATGTAAGTGTTGATGACAATTGTCAATTGTTGTAGTCAGTGTCGTGGTGTTTTTGTACAAAAAACACGACACTGACTGTTTTTTATTTGAATTTTGCATAATTTGCATTATTTGAACATTTGAACAACTTTAACATGCAATTGCCAGAGTGTGTACCGTCGATATAAAGGCCTGTGACCCTGAAGAATGGCAACGTGTGGACGGATCATGCAACAACCTCAAGTATCCCAGCCGAGGCACTCACCGTACCCCTACAATTAGACTGCTCCCGTTAGATTTTAGTCCAAGTAAGTATTTGTGCCTTTACCGTATTATAATACTAGCTCTTGCCAGCGGTTTCGCTCGCAGGAAAGTAGGTTTCTTCATACAAACTTTCGACATCTCCTTTAATGTTGAATTTAAAAAAAATCTTAGTTCTCATTCTCAGTACAATTTTACGTTCTTAGACCCAATAGTATCGGCCGTGCGTTGATATTTCAGTCAGTCAGTTTCTCCTTTCAATATAAATGAGCCGGCACTGATCCTCCTTTACTTTACTTTATTTTACTGCTACTGATTTTATGCGATTTTGAGCCCGTCCATTGAGAGAGCCTCATTATTCCACTATAATATAATAATATTCTACAACTTTCACACAAAGCCATCTAGTCCCAAGCTAAGCAGAGCTTGTGTTATGGGTACTAGACAAGTGATAAACATACTTACATACTTCTAAATACATACATATTATAGATAAATTACACCCAGACACAGAACAAATGATCGGGTTCATCACACAAACATTTGTCCTGGGTAGGAATCGAACTCACGACCTCTGGCATAGCAGTCAGGGTCACTAACCACTAGACCGACAGGCCAGTCAAAAACTATAATCCATCCATTCTCCTGTAGCTATACCTGTAGTTGGTTTCTAGTGTTTGGGATCAACTTACCTTTCTTTTATCCTAATCGAGGCTGCATTACCTCTCTGCCATCATTCATCATCTCTCATTCAATAATGACACCATGCCATCTATTCATCATCATCATCTCAGCCGAAAGACTACCACTGCTGGACATAGGCTTCCCCCAAGCGTCGCAACAACGACCGGTCCTGTGCGTCTCGCATCCATCGGATTCCCGCGACCCTCGCCAGGTCGTCAATCCACCTTGTGGGAGGCTTCCAACGCTGCGTCTTCCGGTACGTGCCACCTATTATTTCACAACAATTTCTAAACTACATTTATATATTTCTCAGATAATGAACCAAGAAAAGCTACAGACGGTGGAGAACTAGAGTTAGCTAGAAAATTACGAACCGAACTTTTAAGTTCTGGCAAAGTATCAGAAATGGGACTTATGCCCGTTTTCACCAACAGCCCCTAAAATTTAAGTGTCTCTTAAACCAATTTAATCACGGTTTTTGCATATTATTAGGTTATTATTCTGAATTAAAGTATGAAATCGAACACGTAAGTTTAAAGTTTTCATATTTTAATTCAGAATAATAACTTAAAAATATGTAAAAACTGTGATTAAATTGGCTTAAGAGACACTTAAATTTTAGGGGCTGTTGGTGAAAACGGGCATTACCCAACTAGTTTCATACTATCTGTTGTTTAGCTCCGGTGATATCAACTCTATTCATGATCCTTGTGAGTGTATCTTTAATAATTATTTAATTTGTTTTTAAGTTCTGTGTTTATACTAAGAACGCTTTACAGTTGTTTGTTTTTTTTTTTTATTCACCAAATAATAATATCACCCATTGGTAAAATTTACTAACAGTGTGCATTTTTCCATTACCTCTTCAAAATTTCAGTCAATTATGTAGTAAATATACAATACTGCTGCACACCAGAAGGCAGAAAGGACTACAGGTGTACCCCACTCAAGATCCCAGCTGATGATCCCGTACATAGATTTTCAGGAATTAGCTGCTATAACCTAACTAGACCTCAGAGCTTTCAGACATATGGGTGTCTCGATAATAATACCAACTTTGTCAGGGTAAGCATCAAATACTTGTATTAAACTTGTGTTAAATTAACAACTTGTTCACGGATAAAAATTTCATATTAGAAGTTTATACATACGTCAGGTGAGACAGAGATCAAGCGAAAGCTTATCAATAATAATTTTATGCAAAAAGAAATCTTCTTTTTATTTTCTTTTTCAAATAATTGTTAACATCTCTTGCAGATAGTTTTTCAAACTCCAATCTATGATTTATCCAACACTTACGAATTTTCACCGGGTTTTATCGACCGAATTAGGAGCTTTAAGAACGGCTTGTTAAAAACAGAGACTGCTGAAAACGGTTTAATATTTCCTGAGTCTGATCCCGATTCACCTATCTGCGTATTGAACCAACGACCACGGGAAACGCTATGCCATAAATATCGTAAGTACTAATTAAATTATGCTTATAAACTGATTTAAAAAGTTTGTCCTATAACCTAATAAAATCCTTTCAGGATCTTTCATAAATGATTTTTTCGATCACTGAAAGGCTTTGCGTTTACAGACAGTTATTAAAAACTTGTTTAAAAAATCTTAATTTCTTTAGTATATTTCAATGAATTTTTTTTTGTCTCAATTTTGGTAAATTTCGTCTTTTGTTGTGTTAAAATACAACGACTTTCATCTAAGTCCAATCTTTTTCTTCTCCTTTTGGAGTCGATGATGGACTCATTCAATCATTTGGACTCAGTAGGCTACGTTAACTGCAGCATCGGTGGCATTCATTATATCCTCCAAAGTGCAGGATTATGGGCACTTGGGGCACTCCAAGGTGTGGCTCATGATTTGAACAGGAGCACCGCAGTCTAATAACTTTCACACTCACAATAGACAACAACAGAATTGGAGGGTAAAATCTACAAGTCCTTGATAAGGCCTGTCATGCTGTATGGATCAGAATGTTGGGCTGTGAAAAAGACGGATGAAAAAAGATTTCACGTTGTTGTCTTGGTATGGTCATATAAAGAGGAGGGATGAAACGCATGTTACTAAAAGAGTTATGAGTTTACATGTTGCGCGGACCCCAAATAAAACGGGACAAGAACAGGAATATGATGATGAATAGACAACCGCAGAGTTTATTCTATATTCTCCGACTAGGTATGAAAGTTATAGGAAATAGGCATGCAAGTATCTCGCATGCAATTTTAGTAACATTGCGGGGTATGATTAATTTATCACATTCTTTGTTACAGTGTCAAACAACGCCATCGGTCCAAATCTTATCAACATCATTTTCTATAGACAACACAATAAGATAGCTGAAGAGCTGCGCAAACTTAACCCCAGCTGGAATGACGATCGTCTTTTCTTTACCGCTAGGAGCATCAACATTGCCATATCATTGCAGATTTACATTTACGAGCTGCTGCCAATTTTATTAGGTGAGTATAGAGTTAGGCTAACATATTTGTCTGGAGTAAAGTGATAGAGGCCAAGAACGACGACAATGAAAGAGAAGTCTTAGCAGGAACTACATTAGACTGACGCACCCATGGCCACATACATAGTCACGTCTGATTTGTTCGTAGAACGACGTTGCGTGACGTGGATCTAATGTAGCTCTACAAGTCTAGTAGCCGTAATATAAAATGAATGGAGACCGATGCTTCCATATTTGTATACGTGACCCACGTATGCGCAAAGTAGTTCTACCTTTAGTTTTTTAGTGGCGAGATATAGATGAGATTCGCACTAGTATGGTGGTTAGTATAAGAAGAAAGAAGTCTATAGGCAGCAAATGTAACGTCAAGTTATAGATGACCGGCTCTACAAAGCCTCTTTAAAAACTCTTAAGCCCTAACATAAAAATTCAAAAATGAACATCGCACCGACTAAAGAACTTTAATTCTTTCAGGCAGAAAAAACTTGATCAGGGATGGCATCATATCATGTGATGGAGGATTCAGGGACTTATACGATGAAAATATTCAACCCCAAATGACAGACGAATACGTCTATGTGCAAAGATGGTTCCACACTATTCAGGAGACTACTATGAAGTATGATAAGCTTTAGTTCTATAGTGAACTTAAAATAGATTACAGGTCTTCCAAAGTGATAATGAGCATAGAAATCTTCGCCTCTGTTCGGCAACGGTCGTATCCCCCGAGCGTCGAAAAACGATGTGTATATAGAGTGATTAAGTGCATTTTCTTTATGCATAATTTAGTAGAATTATGTGTTTTGTGCTTTGTGTTTCCGAAAATACGACAATTAGCAAAGAAATGCATGCACATTATTAATTTAGGAATACTGCATTTTAAAGCCGAAGTAATAACAATTTTTCACTGAGTCGAATTTTTATCCTAATTTAATACTTCGATTTCAGATTCTATGACACAGATGGATATTTTCTTAAATCAATTCCAATGGTCAATGCTAGTGCTAGAACGGGGATATTTGGTGTAGACCATAACATGGTGCACATGACTCAGGGCAGTTTCAGGCAACAATCTGCAGGATTCGACTTCACTATTGATACTGACGTAAGTATTTTGCTGGATTCGACTTCACTGTTGATACTGACGTAAGTATTTTGCTGGATTCGACTTCTCTAATGATACTGAAGTAAAATTTTACAGGATTTAACTTCTCTATACATAGAGACTGAAGTAAATGTTTTGCTGCATTTGGTATCACTATTGATACTAAAGTAAGTTTTTTGGTTAATTCGATTTCACTATCCATACTGATTAATTATCTTAAAGGTTTACTTACTACTATTTATTTCAGATGGGTGACCGAGCATTTGGTGCCATACAACATGCTGAAGACGTTGGAGCTGTTGACTTAGCTAAAGGGAGATTCTTTGGTTTCCCGCCCTACATAAAGTACAAAGAATTTTGCACGAAAAAGTCATACAAGGAATTTTCTGACTTGAAAGATAGTTTTAGTCAAGAGGTGAGTATAATCCAGAATTTATTTATTTGTTTACTAAAACAAAAAACTGTTAAATGGCTATCAAGTTTTTCAAAAATATGTTGCTGTTTTAAGTACAACGTCAGATACCTTTTATGATTAGAAGTTTATTATTATGTGTAGGTATTTCTGTCAAGGATGAGCGTTTCCAGGATAGATTTAAGTAATTTTGACGTTAAAAACGTGATAAATCATATTAATCTGACAAGTTGATTTTTTTATATTTTTTTAGCGATTATACCGATTGATGCAAGTATACAAATGCCCATCAGATATAGACTTGTTAGGTGGGTTGTGGGCAGAGAATTATGTGAAAGGAGGTATGGTTCCCGAAACCCTTTACTGCTTAACAGTAGAACAACTGAAGCGAACCATGGCATCTGATAGACACTGGTACGAACGTCCTAATAGATCACATGCATTTACTGAAGGTGAGTCTAATTCTCATAAGTAAAAATACGGTTAGTAATGCCTACTACTACATATGTATGTGGTATTACTAACTAGTAGGAGAATCATATCTTGACACTCCACATTTTTAGGGTTCCGTACCTCAAAAGGAAAAAACGGAACCCTTATAGGATCACTTTGTTGTCCGTCTGTCCGTCCGTCCGTCTGTCAAGACCCTTTTTCTCAGGAACGCGTGAAGGTATCAAGTTGAAATTAAAACCATATATTGAAATCCGCGGTCCTTTGAAGTTGTGCAAAAATCAAACTTGTATGTTGACGGGAAAAAAGATACGCCCGTTTATGTTGCAAAAAACGTACATTTCGGCACTGTCAAAGGAATCAAAACTCATAGGGTGCTTCCAGTTGACCTAGAATCTTGAAATTTGGCACGAAGCAAGGTATTATAGCACTAATATCGGGAAAAGTCTGCAAACTGAAAATTTTTAGTTACGTCACAAGAAAAAAAAATTGAAAAGTCTTCAAGACTCGATTCGAGAATTAAACTGTTTTTATAGGTAGGTTGGTACGAAACCCTCAGTGCGCGAGTCCGACTCGCACTTGCCCGGTTTTTTTTTATTTCCTACTATAGGATTGAGATTTGATCCCATATAAGAGATTTAAATATCATTGCTATGGATGATATTCGATGTTTTTGATTTCTTTATGCCACTATTTCGTTTAGACCAAATTTTGCAGGGGTTTGATGTTAATTTTGTAATCGAGCCTTTTTTTACTTAGTTCTTAAAGCGCTGACCACAAAGAAAAGACGTAAGACGCAGACGGGGCGCGGGCATTTGTCTCTACCGCGTCTCTTTCATACAAAATGTATAGAAGCGTCGCGACTCAAAACATACAGAACAGACAGAGCGCGGGCGCAACGCTGGTACATTTGCGCCTGCCCGCGCCCCGTCTGCGTCTTACGTCTTTTCTGTGTGGCCAGCGCTTATGACCATAATTATGACTGTGATTATGACTGTGGAAACAACCTATCGCTGCCTTAACTTGCGTCTAATTACTGATGTGTATGTATTTTTTTTTCTGTAATTTTTGTTGTTGATGAACAAAACAATTCTAATGATGATGTCTAGTGTCACGTTCAAATTGAATCTATTAATTTCTATCTGACTGACTGTTGCAACTGGAGGCTACGTATCGGCGACTCTGTTTAAAAATAGTGAGTCTAAAGATTTGTAGACTTCATAATTTTTAATGATAGTGTAAATCGACAAGTCCCAAGAACAAAATGTTATATGAAAAATTACGATATGAGGCTTTAGGCTTATGTGAATAAATAATTTCGCGCGTCTAATATTTTTGATATGAATTTGGTTTTTGGACCTGTCCAAATGTTCTTATGCTTTTTCTATTTCAGATCAACTGAAAGCAATCCGTAAGGTGACCATAGCAGGTGTGCTGTGTTGGGTCGGTGACCACGTGACGAAGATACAACCAAGCGCTTTTCGCACCATTTCTTTTAAGTAAATATTATAATTTAAATACAATATTAAGTTTTAAAAAAAACCTTTCAATTGCTATAAAGAATGGCTTTATTAGCATTGTTTTTTCACTTCTTGAAATTTTAATAAGTATTTCCTAATTTTGAAGACTATGGAAAGAAGTACAGAAAAAAAAACAGATTTATTTTTAAATCACGATTAAAACTTCCTATTTCTCTAAAATTTCATTAATTTAGAGGTTCTACCAATATGGTTTTAATTATTTTAGCAATACATGAGTTTTTTAACTAATTGTTTTTTTTTTCACAGAAACCCCTTGGTGAAATGCAGTTCTTCCAAAATAGGAAAGTTAGACCTGTCTGCTTGGAAAGAAGGATCAAGTACTTGCAAGCAATGAGTTATAAAACTATTTTGCACGTACTACCACAATATTATAATTATATTTTATTTTGTAAATTTGTGTATGCTCTAAGTTTGTCAATATATAGCGGCTATTCTAATAAACTTATAGCTATCTAATTTGGCAAGTATACTTATTTAGATGTTTCTCATTTGAGTACGAAACCTCCTCCCTCTCTTCATCCTTCTACACGTATATTCATAACGCTTCCACATGATTTCATAAAACCATCCACATTTTCATCGCATACTTTACTAACCCTCTGCAGTGGCGCGGTAGTCCGAACCATATTCTGGACATGTCGTTGTCCACAGGCTGCAGTTGTAAATAGATTGATAGAAGGCCTTAAATGATTTCACTGTGACTTGCTTAGTATACCATGCAAACCTGCAGGACAGCACGCTACAGCGAAAGGTCAGTTCCATGCGCTCCCATTCTTAATCAATATGGTCATATAGAGAGAGAATTATTAGTTTTTACAGCAAGTCAAAATAAATTTAAATATAAGCAACAAGAGGAAATAAGTAGAAAACATAACGGGAATTGAGAAGAAGCCATGCTTTTATTTGAGCTGATAGCTAGTAAGTCTGGTTTGAGACTGCGGAAAATCTTTTACAGTTATGTTCATCTTGACTATATTATTGAGTGCAAGGCTATGTTGCTAGAAAATAATGACTAACTAAATGCTGAAGCAACAACTTATCAGGTGCACGAAAAAGATAAATGCTGCACATATATAACAAAATTGAAATAGAGGCAAGAAAGAGACACAAGTCTGTCTCGGTAAACAAAATAATACTCAAAAATTTACTCAAATTGAATAATGTTCTGGTTGATACCTGCCTAAAATTAGAAAATACCAATGCAGAACAGGTTACTGATAAGCGTTAAATTTTATAACATAACGCTAATGCTAATTATTTGGAAAGTTAAATGCAAAAACAACGCTATCGGCCACATACATTAACTTATTTAATAAAAAACGATCGTCAATTTTACATAAATGGAACTATAGCGTTCATACTAGTTTAGTTTTTAACAAACAAGAAAGATGGTCAAACGACTAACTCTTCTATTTTATTTAAGTATGTGTGTCGTGGGTCTGAATGCAGTTCTATACGATTGTGTTTCTGGGCAACCTGCGAATAGAAGTCAACTGGAGATTTATGCGCAGAGAAATAATACGGGGTGAGTTTGCATTATTAATTATCTTTATCTATTTGACTTTTGTTCTTATAAATAAAAGCAATCCAAAAAATTTTACAATGAGTGTTTATGATAAGTTGTTGAAATAATTGGACAAGTAAGTCATTGATGCTAATTTATAAACATATTCTCATTTTAATTATATTGCAAGGATGTGTACAGTTGATGTGAAGCCTTGTGACCCAAAAGAATGGCAACGTGTGGACGGATCATGCAACAATCTGAAGCATCCGAGCCGAGGCACTCACTGTACTCCTACAAAAAGACTGCTACCGTTTGACTTTAGTCCAAGTAAGAACCTTTGTCTGTCTACTGTTATTGTATGACCAGCTTGTATAGTCTTACCACAGGATATTTGTTTCTTTCTTATCTTCCCACTTAGCCTGTTTTTTAATAATTTTCAAAGTCATATTCATACGCCAACTTTTTGTGGGCAGGACGAATTATAATTTTCTGTTCTTTTTTTGGTGGTATTTTAACCCAGTGTTTGTCAGCATGCAGCATAAATGATACCAACCTTTATCCAAAATATTTTTAATAACAACATCTACAATATTTGTTTCACCACATTATCGTAATATTGTTACCAGCCAATCGTAGTCTTCTTTTTTTGTATACAATTTTTTATATGTTTCTCAGATTATGAACCAAGAAAAGCTGCAGACGGTGGAGATCTAGAGTTACCAAGAAGATTACGAACCGAACTTTTAAGTACTGGCAAAGTATCAGAAATGAAGGTTACTCAGCTGGTTTCATACTATCTGTTGTTTAGTATTGCTGATGTTGTCTCCATCAATGACATTCGTGAGTATTATTATAGTTACTTAATGTTTGTTACACTACTTTGTGATAGTAACTCTGTCTGTCTGTGACGCTTAAACTACTTCTATTGATCTGAAGTCTTCAGATCTGAAAACTAAACTAATGAAAATTTTGATGGAATTCTCTACACTCTAGAAATTTTTCTATTGTCATAATGACTAAGTCGAGTAAAGGAAGTTTCCTTTAAATGACTTTGAAGTTTCCTTTAAATGACTTTGAATATGAGGGACTCATTGATTGAGCGATTGTTTGATTAATTCATATAGGTACGCCAAAAATAAAATTATAATAAAAACTAAAAATTTAGGGTGACAGTTTATTAACTTACAAATACTAACAGTTACTTTCCATGATTCCAGTAAATTATGTAACAAATATACCATATTGCTGCAAACCAGAAGGCAGAAAGGACTACAGGTGTACCCCGATCAAGGTCCCAGTGGACGATCCTGTGCACAGATTTTCTGGAATCAGCTGCATGAACCTCACCAGACCTCAGAGCTTCCAGACATTTGGGTGTCTCGATAATAACACTGACTTTGCCAGAGTAAGCATCAAATACTTTCAATATTTAAAAAATAACACTTAAACAGTAGACACGCAAGCTAATGTTTACACGCAAATAAGCAACATGAGAAAAGTATAAAATGTTAAAAATAATTGTGTGGAAGATAAATTCAAAATAAAACTGAACCATACCCAAGTATGTGGATGTTTTATAGACAGTCAGTTTGTCAGGCACTCGGTTAGACTCGAAATAGACCCCAGCACAAAATGTTGAAATAAAATTTTGTATACACCGAAGCCGACCCTAATATAGTTGGGAAAAGGCTAGGCAGATGATGATACACATTAAATTTTTAATGTCATGCTAAATTGCTATATCATTGTTAACTAAAAAAGACGGTAGAACATTTTAATGAATTCACATCATATGGGTCATCATCATCATCTCAGCCGAAAGACATCCACTGCTGGACATAGGCCTCCACCAAGCGTCGCCACAGCGACCGGTCCTGTGTATCTCGCATCCATCGGATTCCCGCGACCCTCGCCAAGTCGTTGGTCCACCTTGTGGGAGCCCTTCTAACGCTGTGTCTTCCGGTATTATAAAAGGAAAGGTAAAATCCTTTATAAAATTATTGAAATTTCTCTTTCAGATAGCATTTCAAACTCCAATCTTCGATTTATCTAACACTTACAACTTGTTACCGGGTTACAACGACCAAATCCGGACATTTAAGAACGGTTTGTTAAAACTGGAGACTGCTGAGAATGGTTTGTTATTTCCCGAGTCAGAACCCAATCCAACACTCTGCTTTTTGAATCAAGCTCCACGGGAAACGCGATGCCACAAGTATTGTAAGTGTGAATTAAAATGTTATAGTTTTCTTGTTGCTTTATTCTGGTCGTCTTTCTCATAGGAACCGTGTTTTTTTCGGGATTCCAATTTTCGACACTCGTTAACTACTGTCGTAAAGGAACATTTTACCACATAATTTATTTTTTCTTTTAATGATATAGTGTTTTTGTTAATTTTATAAGACGTTTATATTTTTATGTTATTATTGAACTGTTTATTTGCTTAGCCAAGTAAGTGTAAGTAAATTTTATATTTACTTACACTTACTTGGTTTTGCATTCTTAATGCATTATTCTTTGATAATGGTGATTACGGTTATTATAATAATATAAATAATATTTTTTCGATGCATTTGCCTGTTACAGTGCTAAACGGCATCCTGGGTTCGAACTTTCTCAACATACATTTTTATCGACAACACAATAAAATAGCTGAAGAGCTTCACAAGCTGAACCCCAGCTGGAATGATGAACGTCTTTTTTTCACCGCCAGAAACATAAACATTGCTATATCTTTGCAGATACTACTTTATGAGCTATTTCCTATTGTACTAGGTAAGGTGTTAATAGATTTGAATAAGACATGTAACGTAAAGCAGTGACCGAGCGTCAGCCAAAGACTGAAGAAAGAACGGATAGATTAGCAAACAATCTTGTTGCCATTGGGAATAGAACGTAGATGATTTTTGAATAGCACTAGAGCGTGGTTATCACTAAAAATAAGAGGAGTACGGTCAATAGTGGATAAAATCGGGCACCACATTTGCTTGCTCTAACTGGTTTGGTTTATAGCCGACATGGATTTAGCTGAGGCTGGTGTTACTAAAGCTAATTAAATAAGAGACAATGAAAAGAAAATTGCCGTATATAGATAGTTTATAGAAATTCAGTGGGCCTTTGCATTTCAGGAATTCAGAAAATCTTTCCAACAATCCCGTAAAACGAAGAAATTTTTAGATTCTAATGCAACAATTGTATTTTATTTTGCTGCAACTTGTAATAAGTTATAGCTTTGATAATATTGTATATTCAGGTAAAAGAAACTTGATCAGGGACGGTATAATATGCAGTGATGGAGGATTCAGAGACATGTACGATGAAAACATTCAACCTCAAATGACAGAAGAATACATTTATGTGCATAGATGGTACCACATTATTCAGGAAGCTACGATGAAGTATGATTATTTTTAATTTAATTTAGAATTTCATAGGTGTAATTTATGGCATATTGATAAATGGCACTTTTGTTTAGTTACAGATGAATTCGATACTAAATTACAAATAACTTTCAGATTCTACGATAAAGATGGATATTTCGTCAAAACATTCCCGATGGTCAATGCTACTGCTCATACAGGGATGTTTGCCGTAGACGATAACTTCGTTCACATTACTCAGGGCAGTTTCAGACAGCAATCTGGTGGCTTCGACTACATTATAGATTCTGATGTGAGTATTCGGTACAAGCATGCATTGCGTGACTTGATTCCGCCATCTCCTTTCTACCATCGGTCAACCCAATGGCAAGTATCCACCCTTACGCTGTTGAAACCTCCACGGTCCGGACTAAGCAGTTTGCCTCGTAGTTTATACCGCGTACATCGCTGGACTGGAACAATTTGCCTGCTGCGGTCTTCCCGTCCGAAAAACCATTTAGGTTTCTTAAAGGCTAGAGTAAAAACGCTTTTAATAATGTTAGTGTTTTTCACCCTCAATGCCAAACTCTGCTCAACATTTGCTGAGACCTTCTAATATTTGTACTGAAATCTAATATTTTGTAAGGAGTCTTTTGTGTGTTTTTGTAATGTTTGTACAGTGTTTCCAATAGAATTTTCTTTCTTTATCTCAAAATGAATGTACGCTGGTGCCGGTTGATCAACTTTTTGATAACCCTTGTAAGTGACAAAATGCCACTTTTTACGCAGCATAATACAACATGTAACATAATTAATATACTCATCATTATGAACAACTTTTAATAAGGGACCAAACCTGAAATTGAGAAAAAATAATCAGCTGTTCCATGAATTTTCTCAATTTCAGGTTAGGTCCCATAGTAAAAGTTGTTCATAATGATTAGTACAGTGACCCCCTAAGAGGATGTGCGTTAATTATGTTACATGTTGTATAAATAGCCTCATAATGTTCCCACTGTTGGTGGATATGATGGCCTAGGGTTTTATTAAAAGTGAAGCAAGGTAAATGTACACAGCTTAACAGTTGAAGTTTTCTCTGAAGCGACACTTGACTTTGATTGCCTGTAATTAAATTAGATACTGTATAGGTATTTTTGTTTTGTTCCAGATGGGTAATAGAATTCTAGATGGTGCACAATTGGCTTCGGATGTCGGATCTAGCGACTTAAGTAAAGGAAGACTACTTGGCTTTTCACCCTACATAAAGTACAAAGAATTTTGTACAAAAAGATCGTTTAAGAAATTTTCTGATTTAAAAGATAGTTTTAATCCAGAGGTAATGAATAAAATATTGATAATGATGTTCTTTCTAAATTAAAAAAAGACACTCACTCGTGAATTTGATGTTTTGTCATAACTAGTTACATTTAAATAAAACACTCATCCCATTCGATTAAAAGTCTGATGTTCTTTTGAGTCCGCCAGTAAATGAAAATGAAATGAAAACGTGACGAGTTGACAATAACCCCTTTTGAGGATGTAACGTTTTCATTACTAGTACACAGATATCCTTTATGTAAAATTTAATCATTCATTGATTTGAAGATCTCATGACAAACATGATCTATTTACATTATAATTTTGTTTATTTAGATTTTTTTGTGAAAGGTGTTTTACAGGAAAGGTTACCATTTTTACATTCAAAAATGCAAATTAACTGCTGAATCTGTCAAATTTTTAAGCATATTTTAATATTTCGTTCTAGCGTTTATACCGCTTGATGCAACACTACAAAAGCCCATCAGACATTGATTTGATGGGTGGGATATGGGCAGAGAATTACGTGAAAGGAGGAATGGTTCCTGAAACTATGTATTGTTTGGTGGTCGATCAACTTAGACGAACTATTGCGTCTGATAGATATTGGTATGAAAGTTCTAAAAGACCACATGCATTTACTGCGGGTGAGACTAATTCTGGTTCCGTATAAGCGCCAAATTATTGTGAGAAATATTGTAAAACGTGATAAGTTGCAGTAACTAAACATTCATTCATAACTGGAGCTATACTTCATTATTGTTAGCTTCTTTCTGTAAACTGTGGAAAAACTACTAAAACAAGAAATTTTCATGATTTTCAATAGTCTACTGATTTGAAAACCTATCATATTTGTTATTATTATTAACCTATAATATTTTTGAGAATCTTGTAACTATAAGATACCAAATTTTATAGTATCCATTAAACTTCAATTTTTACTTCAACTGTCTTAAGGACTCTTAAATGAATAGTTTATGGTGTAAATTTTCTTATGGTTGGTTCATTTTAGATCAACTGAAAGCAATTCGTAAGGTGACCATAGCAGGTGTGCTGTGTTGGGTCGGTGACCACGTGACGGAGATCCAACCACGGGCTTTTTACACCATTTCTTCTAAGTATGCACCTATTAAGTATACCTTTTCTATGTTAAAAGTTTTGAGTCTTCCATTTGTGACACTATTTGTTCTTTTCCTCATATTTTAGCCGGTACTAATGTTTATTGAAAAAAATCTAAATTTTTTCTTTATTTATATGCATGCTTGTATAATAAGTTATAGTTTTTAGAGTTGTTACATCACATACTATAATTAATTTGTTTTTGTTTTTTAATATGCAGAAACCCTTTGGTGAAATGCAGCTCTTCCAGAATAGGAAAATTGGACTTGTCTGCTTGGAGAGATTCAAAAACTTGCAAGCATTGAGTTGATTGATTGATTAGTTATAACTATAGAATTTTATAATTTGTTTTTGATGAAGACATTAATTAAAATAAAAAAAAAATACATTTTTATTTTTGTGTATTCTACCCATTCTAACTAATGGTGCTCAAACCTGGTTTCTTAACGAATTGCAAAAGTCTGAGGTTTGCCAGACAGCGCAGCATTGTGATTGTAAAAAGAAGAAACCGATCACGGAATAACAGGTTGCGCTCCAAAACGAGCATAAGAGTGATGGGACATAAGATACGTGGGATGGGATTCGATAGATCATGTTAGTTGATGCACGGTGACCGCTAGGCAGGTGAGGCCACGTATGGGTTCCTGTAGAGTGAAAGCGCCGTGGAAGCCGACCTAGAAATAGATGGTGAAACGGCCCGAATTTAGACCCGCCTAGTAACACATTTATAGGATTACTTTATTTTTATGCAACAGAAAGTAAAATAAGCAGGAAACCCTTAAAATGCTTTGTAGATAATAGGACCGAAGCCTTTCTTGGAGTATACTTTTAAATTTTTTATTTGAAGTTTGTCCTGTCGAATTTTTCTCTCCATCTATTCTTTACTAGTATGAGGACAGGTGGTTGAAACAATAATTTGAAATAAGTTTTAAAGGGTGTTTATGTATCTAGAGGAGAAAATGTATTAGATAGAGAACGGCGTTATGGTTTTACGACTGTAACGGCACAAACAGGCAGAATACTGCATTGTGTTTATATCAACGCTGCGTTGTAATAGTACCAGTTGCTGTACTGCATTGGGAAGGTAGCAATAAAAAAACGGAATTAGGTACATAGGCAACAAGCATCACTATTATAATAGGAATAATAGCTCCAGTCTAGTAATGGTATATTGTATTGTGGTCTCCTTCAAGGATCTGTTCTGAGTTCAGTTTTATTCTACTAAAAAAAAACATATTGGATGTATACATAAGGCTAACAAATTTTTCCTGAAGACTTTAGTACAATAGAAAGGAGCTCGTGTCTAGATAATAACAGCCGCACGGGTTGATATTCAAGGTTAAGCAACGCTTGCCAAGATTGGTCTGTGGATGGTTGACCATTTTTACATACCATAGGAAACTCCTTCGTGTCTCGTAAAGCACGTTAAACCGTAGGTCCCGGCTGTCATTTGTAGATCTTTAGTAGTCGTTACAGATAGTCAGAAGTCAGTAAATCTGACTCCAATCTTGCTATGAAGTACCGTGTCACCCCAGTTAATGGGTTGAGGAGGTCTGGTAGGCAGCCGCTCCTCGTAAAATAATGATATTCAGCTAAATCCGGCTTGACTGGAAGCCGACCTTAATAAAGTTGGGAAAAGGCTAAGTAGATGATGATGACTTCAGTAAAATAGTAATAGTAATTTCCCTTTCTGCATATCTTACTGTGAAAGCAAGAGCAACAGGCGAGGGAATATGTGAACTTTTTGCTGATTATTTTCAATCAACATTTCTTAACGCCCCCTCCAGTGTGAACACGCTCGTGATTGATTCCGACACCTCTGGGTATGGTGCGACTGAGTGTCTCCCCAACTATGACATAAGTACGGTTGAAATTGATACGCCAGCCGTTCTTAAACTTTTAAAATCACTCGACCCAACTAAATCTTCAGGGCTAGACACTCTATCTACCGTGTTCATTGTTAATTACATCGAGGAACTATCTTTGCCTGTATCGCTGCTGTTTAAACGATCAATTTCTCAAGGGCTGTTCCCTCTTTATGAAAGTCTGCCTTTATATCTCCTATCCACAAAAAAGGTTCTAGAGAAATGGTTGAAAATTATAAGCCCATTTTCCAGCTCTGTCTTCTAACCATAGTGCTGGAACATATACTTTATAACCAGTTGTACAGCAGTCTGGCCTCTAGTTTGAGTTCTCAACAACACCGATCCTTGAAGGGGAGATCGACAATCTCTAACCTAATCCTGTTTACGGATTTCATTACTGAGCATATGGATGAGGTGAGGTCGTTGCAATCTATACAGACTATAGTAAGGCATTCGATAGGATCGACCATGACATACTGCTGAGAAAGCTTTTTGCTTTGGGCATCCTAGGAGATCTGTACAGATGGTTTTCGTCTTACGTGCAAAATAGGACGCAAGCTGTCGTGGTCAGTGAATTTGTATCCTCTTGGGTAACTTTTCTCTCTGGGGTGCCCCAGGGCTCCCTACTTGGACCATTATTGTTTGTGGCTTTCGTTAATGACATAGGTGAATGTTTCAAGCACTCTGAATACCTTATCCCAATAAACATTTTAAGACGTTGAGTAGACGTGTTGGTAGCAACTTAAAGTTATTTAGTATAATCGTATCATCATCATCTGCCTAGCCAAAGATCTACAAATAGCCGGGACCTACGGCTTAACGTGCTTTCCGAGGCACGGAGGAAACTCGTTATGTTAAGATGGTCACTCATCCACAGACCAACCTTGGCAAGCGTTGCTTAACCTTGAAGATCGACCTGTGCGGCTGTTATTATCTAGCCACGAGCTCCTCCTTTAGTATAATCGTATAAATGTCATAAAGTCGTTTACTCGACCGCATTAGGGCCCATTTTATTCAACTTAAGGCGCTAAGAGTTTCCTGTAACAGTCATATAAATACCTAGTCGCATAGTAGTCATATACACATCGGCTATTTGACTACAAAAACATGAGCCACATGTTAGAATGCCTCAAGTGCCCCTACACCTGCACTTTGGAGGATCTAATGAGCGCCACTGATGCAGCTATTAACGTGGCCAATTACTGGGTTCAAAAAAAATTGCGAGTTTACTGTTGAATCGAGAAGATCAAGCATATGACAAACAGGACCAATCGATTCTAATTTTTAAGATTGGGAGCCTTTTTAAATGTATTAATAATTGGCACAACGTAGTATGGCGACCGCCTATGGTGCCTTTTGCAGCGATATTTACACATTTGGAGAGAAAATACGTAAAGAGGGTCAATTTGTAAATAACTCTGTGATAAAACCACCAAGGATACATGAGGCTGGTTGAATGGGTCTATTTAGTGGTAACTGTTTGAGATTAACATAAGCACTACGGATGGTTGCAGTGATGCAAGACGACAGTGTAGGTACTGGGACAGAAATAAATTATGCCGTATAAACTGTAATAGATAAAAAAACAATAAAAATAGTGATATGTATTTAACGTGTGCAAAGAACTTTAAATAAAATTAAACTCACTATCTGCCAAAATGTATGTACCTTGTTTTGTTAATATGTTTAAACTGTTGAATTTTTGATGTAATTTAGAATAAATTAATAGATAAACACAAACCGCACACAATTACAAACTTTATAGCGAAGACTGCCCAAAAGTATGCCTACTTTTGTTATTTAAAACCAAGTCTGGTTTAGAAATATAAGACATGTTTATCTTTGCTTAATTTTTGCGGAACGATATTTAAAGTACTATTTATTATTCAATTTAACAATTTTATCGATATCCTATCTTAAGTTTTCGAAAGAAGTAAAATTTTGTGTGGAAAAATACACCGACACCTACCTAAATGCAATAAAAGTTACAGTAGATAACTTCCTAACAAATAAAATGCCCTCATATATGCAAAACATGTAAAAGCTGATAAGCATTAAATTCTAGAAAATTTAGAAAATTCAGAATAAACTATGTATCTACTCGATTGGTATCTTATTGTAATTGATCTTCAATAGTGACATGAATAAGACCTACATTTCTATATAAATGGTCTCTCATTGTTCATATTAGCAAAACGTTTGGTAAGCAAGGACGATGGTCATGAGACTGATTCTTCTGACTTACGTCAGTCTGTGTGTTGGTGGTTTAAATGCAGTCGTGTATGACCGCGTTTCTGGGCAACCTGCAACTAGGGCTCAGTTGAGGATTTATGCGCAAAGAAATAATACAGAGTGAGTTTACTGAATTTTTATATTTTTAGAGTATTCTGTTTGAATCTGAATAAAAATCACTCTCAAATTTATTTAATAAAAAGGTTAATTTGAAATTTCGACAAATATGAAGATACTGACTCTAATTTACGTGAAGATTCTGACATATTTTTAATTATAATGTTAGAATATGTACCGTCGATGTGAAGCCCTGTGACCCAGAAGAATGGCAACGTGTGGACGGATCATGCAACAATCTGAAGTATCCCAGCCGAGGCACCCATCAGACTCCGACGATTAGAGTGCTGCCATTAGATTTTAGTCCAAGTAAGAACTTTTGTGTCTCTTTCATTATTATATTTTGAGCCGGTATTGGTCCACTATAAGACAAGTGCTTTTTGTCCTCTTTGCACTTAGCCCGTTCCGGTATTTTAGTAAAATTGAGCCAGTCTTTTTTTTTAAAGTACCACATGGCATATACCATCTCTTTTTGAACTTAGAAAATCATTATTATTTGTTATTTCTTTTATTAACTAGTGCTTTAATTACTCGAAAAACGTTAGATTACATGATACATTGATAAAAAAAAATTGCTGCAAATATTAATTTTATTAACTTATTTGTTTGTTTTTTTTTTATTATATAAGGATTTTATTTATTGTTATTCCATAGTGCTTGAGTTCGATTTGGTGATTTTGCTCAATATCTGTTTCCACATTTTTCCAAAATATTTGTAAGAACAACGTCCAGGATGCGATTTTGTGAGATGTATATCTCACAAAATCGCGATATCATGACAAAGCAACAATTTTTTTTTTACAATCTTTATGTTTCTCAGATTCTGAACCAAGAAAAGCTGCAGACGGTGGAGACCTAGAGTTAGCAAGAAGATTACGAACAGAACTTCTAAGTACTGGCAAAGTATCAGAAATGGGACTTACTCAGCTGGCTATTTACTATATATTGTTTAGTATTGGTGATGTCCTCTCCATCCATGACATTCGTAAGTATCATTATGGGTACTTAATAAATCTTTCATGTCAAAGAAATCTTTAACACTTCGTGTGAAACAACAGCTGACTTTTTGCCTCAAATTAAGCAAGCAACATGGCTCAACCTCAACATAGCCTCTCTTAATTCATCATTTACCTCAACTCCAGTTTAGTAAATTATTAATACCGTAACTATTAACGTTAACTTTTACAATTACAGTAAATTATGTAGTAAATATAACATACTGCTGCACACCAGAAGGCAGAAACGACTACAGGTGTACCCCAATCAAGGTTCCAGTGGACGATCCTGTGCATAGATATTCTGGTATCAACTGCTTGAACCTCACTAGACCTCAAAGCTTCCAGACATATGGATGTCTCGATAATGGCACTGATTTTGTCAGGGTAAGAAACAAACAAAAAGATAATATGAACGAATCAGGATATATGAAAAGAAAAATGTTAAGTATAAAAGAAACGGACCTAATGAAGGTGAACTCAAAAGTAAAATGATACTGCACTGCGCTATTCGTGAATCGATTCTATGAGTAAACACCTTACATCTATTTATCAACTAGCTTCAGCTAGCTCTTTTGGCCACGTGCAATTAGTTCATATAGAATACTACTTTCCTCATTATTAGTTCATGCTATATATTTGCTAAATTACTGTAAAGTTTTATCAAATTCCGTTCACACGTTCGAGTGCAAAGGAGACAGAAGGGGACAGAGAAGTACATTCGAACTTTCACCATCATATTTCACATGACATGATTATTATGAAATGTACATATTTTAGTGTAAACAATAATGTTTTATATTGCCCTGAATGCACGTTTGAAATATTTGAATAGCAATTTTAACCCCTGTATTAGCGAACAACATTGTTTGCACTTTGATTTTATTTTATTTAAATGTAAGGGTTTAATAAAAGTAACACGAAAAAAAATGTTGTAAAAAGATTTAAATTTCTCTTTCAGATCGATTTTCAGAATCCAATCTACGATTTATCCAACATTTACAACTTGTCCCCGGGTTTCAGCGAGCTAGTTAGGACATTCAAGAACGGTTTGTTGAAAACAGAGGTTGAGAACGATTTGATATTCCCAGAGTCAGATCCCAACTCAATGCTCTGCGTATTAAATCAACCGCCACGGGAAACACGATGCCACAAGTACTGTAAGTACGAATTAAAATGTTATTAATTTCCTTTTCCTTTTTTTGACTGATGGACATTTTGACAATTCAAAAGTTCCTGAAATAAACTGACTTGACACTAAAGTTTCTGATTTCTAGCTATTCAACCAGATTTCCCCGTTGCTTTATTCCTATCGTCTTTTTTTTTCACTACTTTTTCTCATAGCTTTCATCTCGTTGCCATTAAAAAAAACTGATTTTTCCGCGACAATAAGTTTTCGACGCTGAAATGCTTTTTAAAATTGCGTAGGAATCGCATGACTTGATTCCGCTGTTTTCTTTCTTATATTGGACAACTCGGCGTATGGCGAGGGTTCACTCTTACATTGTTAACACCACGTTGACAACTCTACGGTTTTGGACTAAGCATGTCGTCTCATTGTTTATACAGTATACATCGATGTTCCAATTACTAAAACAATTCGCCGCTACTTCCCATCTCATCATAATTTAGGTGTCTTCTAACTCACTAGAATCGTAATCAAGTACTAGATTATGTCATTAAAAATATATTTTTGATTGTTACAGTGCTAAATGCCATTTTGGGTTCAAACTTTATGGAGATACTTTTCTATAGACAACACAATAAGATAGCTGAAGAGCTTCACAAACTGAACCCGTGCTGGACTGATGATCAACTTTTCTATACCGCCAGAAACATTAACATTGCCATATCAATGCAGATATTACTTTATGAGCTATTTACGATTTTCCTAGGTAAGATAATTTTAGATTTAGGTAAACATAAATAGGTTCTGGAGTAGCGATTACTTACGGGAAGACGCAGAGATCATCACCCTCGCCAGGTGGTGAGGGTCGCGGAAATGCAATGGATGCGAGATGCAATAGACCGGTGGTCGTAGCGACGCTTGGAGATGGCCTTTGTCCTCCGTGAGCGACTTTCTACTCAAATAAAAATGATGATGAAACATAAGCAAGACAGTAACCGAGTGTTGGCCAATTACCGGTAGGAGGTATGGCGGTGATTCAACAGGCCCATTGGCAATCGATGTTGGTGCCGTCTTCCGTCCGAACCTGGATGAGATACACACAAAAGTGTGTATAGGCACGACAAAAGAGAGATATAAGAGAATGATGGTAACAGTGAGTGAAGTCAGATATATATTTGCCTGAATACCTGCTCGAACAGATACAGTATAAGGACAAGAATTTTGGTTTGTCGTTTCTCCAAATTAGTATTTAATAGATAAGGGGCTGATTTTACATAACCTGATTAAACAAGAAAAAGAAAATTACCATTGATGATGATTTACCACAATATATTTTTCGACACACTTGCTCATAAAGTGGCTGTTATTGCACTGTACTTAGGTATATAAAGGGGCTCGTTACCAAACTGTGACATTTTGATTACTATTATGCACATGTGCGGTAATGTAGTTAGAACCTTTTTGTTTAATCTCTTTTTTGTCAAAAAGAGTTTTAAGACAAAAAATAATAAAATCTGTTATTGCGTTCAATAGCATAAATGAATGTTTTACTTACTTATTTCATGCAATTTCGTATTTAAATAAACTGTTTACAATTTTACATATTTAATTAATTAAATCTTTCATCAAATTTGTATTTTCCGTTTATATGCAACCTCATTCTTATTTTTTCTAAACCAAGAGCTAGAGTAGCTAGTCTATGGCCGCCATTTTTCGCGCATGCGCGCGTTTAAGAAAAGTCTATTTTTTAGCCGCCATCTTCTTCTTCTTCTGCCTGGCGTTAATCCCGGCCATTGCCAGGGTCCGCGTTCTTGGTTCTCTTAAGACCCTCGCCATGGCTCGGGTCTTAATACCACCGCGACGATAATGACCCACATTACACACTTGTATCATAATGTACTAATAATTTAAAATTGTCACGGATTCCTATGTACAAGGACATATTATTATTGCATGGTAAATATTATTTTACTGGGTGGTTACACAATTATAAAAAGAACATTGATATTTACAGGCAAAAGAAACTTGATCAAAGACGGTGTTATATGCAGTGATGGGGGATTCAGAGACTTGTACGATGAAAACATTCAACCTCAAGTGACCGATGAATACGTCTATATGCACAGATGGTTCCACACTGTTCAGGAGGCTACTATGAAGTAATTTTTATTCAATAGAAAATTTTAAATACGTTATTTTACTTGATGCTGCTTATTTTATGCTAATTAATATTTACCTTGATTTTAGATTCTACGACAAAGACGGATATTTTGTCAAAACATTTCCAATGGTCAATGCTACTGCTCATACAGGGATGTTTGCCGTGGACGATAACTTCGTTCACATTACTCAGGGCAGTTTTAGACAGCCATCTGGCGGATTTGACTTTATTATTGATCCTGACGTAAGTACAAGCAGATAAATTCCCTTAGACAAAATGGCGTTAAACAGTCAGTTACGCGAAAGGTGGTGGGCTATTATAAATCAGATAGGATTAACCAGCATTGTGGCTATGTCACACACTGTATAACATGTTGTCAACGCTGAGCTCTTTTTGCAATTCTGAAGTCTGATATGTTGTAAGAAGATTTGTTGTTACGATTTTCAGTACTCCCAATAAATTTTTCATTCTTTACACATCAGACCATCCTAAACATTTAGAAATAAAGACACGTGACATTCTGTTAGGACAGAATCTGAATGAAGAGTTTTATAACTGACCGTACCAATTGATTCCTAGCCTTGTATAATATACTGTATAGGTTTTCTTGTTTTGTTCCAGATGGGTAATAGAATCTTAGGTGGTGCACAGTTGGCTTCGGATGTGGGAGCTAGTGACATAAGTAAAGGAAGATACTTTGGTTTTCCGCCTTACATAAAGTATAAAGAATTTTGCACAAAAAGATCTTACAAGAAATTTTGTGACTTGAAAGATAGTTTTAACCCAGAGGTAACCATTGTATTAATTATATTTTTGACACACATAGAAAGATATGCATATTTGTATGAAAACTAGATGTTCTGTTGATCATGACATATTTAGTCCTTAGCTTTGTAAGGGTATTATTATTTATGCAAAAGGGAGTTATTTAAAAATTACGAAAGCAGTTTACATACTTTTCGTTTTTTTGCCATATTTTCAGGCTTTTATGGATGTTTTTTTTCTATAGTGAAATCAGTAATACAGTGCAGTTTTTTTTAAATAATATATTATTTATTACATTTAATTTAATTCTTACAGCGTTTATACCGCTTGATGCAAAACTACAAATCTCCATCAGACATTGATTTGATGGGTGGGGTATGGGCAGAGAATTACGTACAAGGAGGAATGGTTCCTGAAACTATGTATTGCTTGATGGTAGACCAATTAAGGCGAACCATTGCATCTGATAGACATTGGTACGAAAGGTATAAGAGACCACATGCGTTTACTAAAGGTAAGTGCAATTCTAGTTTCGTATGAGCGCCAAATTATTGTGATATTTTTTTTTTTAACATAACTAATAAGTTGAAACAATCAATCATAGAATTTACGTACTTATTAGGTATCCCTATCTGCAAAACCGTGGTTAAGCTATTCTAAATAACTAATGATTCTCGAGATGGCCACAGTAGTCTACTTGATTAACCTCGTAGATATTTTTAAAAACCTTGCAAAATAATAATACATTTTCATAGTTATCATCAAACTATTTTTTGTCATATGGTCTGTAATAATAATATGGGATGTTAATGATGTGATGCTTCATTTCAGATCAACTGAAAGCAATTCGAAAGGTGACCATAGCAGGTGTGCTGTGTTGGGTCGGTGACCACGTGACGGAGATACAACCAAGCGCTTTTCACACCATTTGTTCTAAGTATATCCTTATTATTAGAATAACCTTGTACATGTTGAAAGTTTTAAGTCCAATCGGAAATTCGTACATTTGGTGACAAAATTTATTTTTTATTCTCTGAACTCCTATGATTAGTGTTGTTGTTAGTGGAAAAATGGTCTTTTTCAGTTCGCCAGTTCTCTTTTCAATGTATCCCATATAGCTAATGTTGATTTTTTTAACAATTATTAAATATATTTTCATTTGTTTTTTTTTCACACAGAAATCCCTTGGTGAAATGCAGTTCTTCCAAAATAGGAAAATTAGACTTGTCTGCCTGGAAAGATTCAAGATGCAAGCCCTGAGTTAATGGATTGATTGGTGATTAATAAAGTGCTTTGCTTAAACTGCTTTCCTTTACACATATTTTAATTTTTATTAATATTACATATAAATCATACTAAACCGATTTTATTTTTATTTTGCATAAATAACCTAATTATATTTCCTTATGTCGAAAGACGATAATTATGAGGAAAAATAGGTGAAAGGTGACGAAAAGAGACAATGTATGGTGTTTGCGCTGTGTAGGTATACTGTTGTGGAGATGACTTTAACGAACATACGGATATTAAAAAAAAAAGATAAATTGATAAGAGTTATTTTTACTGAGTTACCTGCATATGCTTGTTTTGTTTATAAACTCAGCTGAAAACATAATTATTAAAAATATTCTAAACATCAATAACAGTGGTTTAAAAATTTAATACTTTAACTCAAAATAATATGCAAAAACTATGAAATAACACAATTGTTCACCAGAAACCATACAAACAACTTGTCGACAGAAGGCGTCAGAGTCAATACTCACGTGTTAAAAAATAGCTACTTTTTATACAACACTAAACACACAACACTTTTAAGTGAAGCACTGACTGAAATAAAAAAAATATATACCTAACTTTTTAGTAATAAAGAATAAAATTTAAAAATATTAAAGAACTAAAAAACATAATTCATAATCTATGAACTATTTCTATCTGATAGTACCGGTAAAATTCAAAAGTAGAACTATCATTTTTGTCGTATGCATTTTAGTTCCCACCATCTCGATAGATGGCGTTGTGTATTTTTGACCATTTGCTGAATCGCGATGTTAAGATTCTCCGCGATTTCATGACCCCCCCATGTATAGTGTAAATAAAGATACTTTTTCTGAGCTTGGCGTTCCATTATGTACAAGCACTGCTCAGCACTTTTTTCAAAATTCAATGCAATAGCCCCTGCAATCAAAATTATCGATAAAGTTCTCTTCGTCTCCTTGGGTCTCCAGTCTTTGAGAATTCCTTTTGTGGAGGAAAATACAAGATTTCAATAAAATTTCGTAAAGATTTCTCCAAATTAACATGCATTCGGCCATTTCCCTAATCCGATATTGTTGTTTCGGTCCTTTTTTCCTTCGTGCTTCCCACTTATGGAAGCACTCTCAAGTCTCACCTTTTGGAAAAAATCGACCAAATTATTCGGCATACCCTAAGAGCGTTTCCGCATTATCCGATCCGATATCGGTATCGGACTCCGATACGATATCGGGGTAAGTAGACCGTTTTCACATTTTCCGATCCGATATCGGTATCGGACGCCGATACGATATCGGAGTAAGTAAAATGTATGAAATTCTGTGCTCCGATATCCGATATCGGATCGGACAATATGAAAGACAGGTACATATTTCATACATTTTACTTACCCCGATATCGTATCGGCGTCCGATACCGATATCGGATCGGATAATGCGGAAACGCTCTTAGGTAAATGTTTGAGATATGTACCTGTCTTTCATATTGTCCGACCCGATATCGGATATCGGAGCACAGCATTTCATACATTTTACTTACCCCGATATCGTATCGGCGTCCGATACCGATATCGGATCGGATAATGTGAAAACGGTCTTAAAATGTATGAAATGCTGTGCTCCGATATCCGATATCGGGTCGGACAATATGAAAGACAGGTACATATCTCATACATTTACCTTACCCCGATATCGTATCGGCGTCCGATACCGATATCGGATCGGAAAATGTGAAAACGGTCTTACGTTAACTTTAAATGTGACCCTGGATGATCGAGCTAGGGTTCAAGTTAATCTTCCCATCTGTATGTTTATTTACAGGCATTCATATATTCTGTCTGTATATACTCTGTCCACGACACTGATAAATTAATCAGGAACATTCTAACTTCTACACTGACTCCTTTCGATGTGCCGTGCTTCATCGAGACTATACTTGCCCGACAACCCGTCTTCTTAGACACACAGGGATGCGTTGCTCTGCTAAGTAGTTCAGAGAAACCTGCTCTTCACATCTGCTACTGCTGCAGAGCTCATCTTCTAGCTGTGGGAAAGTGAGAGTCGAGCCTTTGGCTTCACGCACTATTGACAACTTCGCAACTTCGCTTGTATCGTCGAATAAGGTACCTATGTTCGATGATATAACTTATCGCTTAGCTGTTTCCCTAAGTCTAGATGGCCCTTGCTGTTTTCTACATCGCTGCCACTGTGGCGAAGTTGTCAACAGCCTCGAGCACCACAGCCTGTCATGTAGTCAAAGCGCTGAACGCATTCCACGGCGTGCAAATTCCATGAACGACATCATCCGACGTGCCCTTGTCACCGTCGGCGTTCCAGCTGTTTTGGAACCTCTCGGCCTGGCATGCGACGATGGTAAGAAACCGGACGGTATGTCTCTATTTTCATTGGAAATGGTAAGGCATTGAAGATGGGACGCTACTTGTGTCGACACTATTGGTGCTGCCGCTGGGGCTGCGGAGCATCTCAAGCGGCGAAAATATAACAATCTCGTCGGCAATTATATTTTTGAGCCGTTTGGGATTAAAACTCTTGGGCACCACCCGAGTGCTCATACGCTTTTTAAAGAGCTGTCCTTAGGCCTCTTACACACTTCCCTTCACCCAAGTGCTGACTTTTACCTCGGTCAGAGATTAAGCGTTGCCATACAACGTGGCAATGCCGCCAGTCTTTTGGGTAAGAATTTTTTGACGCCATATTTTAGGTAAGTTAACGGTGGTGGAGTTTATGAAGTTTTAATTAGTTAAGTGTTTTCATGTTCTATTTATGTTTAATACTCGTAAATTACCCGACATAAAAATTTTTTTTGTTAATTTTTGGGTCACATGCATTTTGCCTATTATCTATTTCAAAGAAATTCAGAATACAAAAATAAAAAACAACTAGTAACCTTAAGGGGATGGCAGTTTAAAACTAGGCATGATTATATTTAAACCAAGTGCGTCTATTTATTTTTGGTCTGTGAAAAAATCAGTGGATTGAAACAAACTAAAGGGGGGCAGTAAGATTAGATCAGATATCTGCTAGAGCAATGACACAGATAGGTTTCAGTCAGTAAAAGACACATCTTGCAAAAGGATAGGTCTATTCTGCCATCATTTGGAAGGAAGATCTTCTATTTGATTTCCTGCCCTTGCCCATATTGCTTGAGATCGACAAAATGCATTTTTCTTCTCAACCGTATAGCGCAATCAAACTTGGTCGTTAGTCCGTATTCGGGTGTACGATAAATATTACTCGAATTCGGGCACCTGTTGCATTACTTTACTTACGTTTGGTTACTGGAACATGGGCAAACAACCCAATCAAATCTGCGCCTGCATTTGGGTTGGAACGTACTGGCAAAATATTGCTTGACAATTGAATAGAAAAAGGCGTCGGGTAACCAAAACAAAAGTTATTCGACAGGCGTACTTGACTCCGTTCATTTAAACTTTAAACTTAGCCGTTTGTCCGAATTCCATAGGTAATCGAATACCAGCTAACGACTGTCACTGAATCCCTTTATTCACATGATTTATCAATATTTTATTTGGCAACCTCTTACTCTCCATTCACATTTAGTTCATGAATCCCCGACCGGTCCTATCAGACCGCGCTGTTACTGTTTTACTAATGCGTCTCGTTTTGCGGGTATGTGATAGGTTAAATATGTTTCCTCAGGCGCAATGAAGTGAATGATCAAGCAACAAATAACCCTTAAATTATTTACATGTTTAAATTACAATACAACCATTGTTGATACTCAAAAATGTCTATACATTTTAGTTAATTACAAATGTGTGTGCTGATAATTTTATTTAACAATACCTATAAAATAAAAGGACTACTATTATAGCAGTTGTTATTCGAGTTACAGTTAGTTGAAAGTAGGGTCTAATGATGTTGAATAGTATTTTTGTATTATTTATTTTAATAGTGTGCAGTGATGCTGTTTTCTACGATTATTACAATGGCACAAAGGTTTCTGAAACTATGTTGGCCTATTATAACGCAACGGGCCGACTTGGGTGAGTACTTCTGAAAAGATTTGCAATGCTTTGTGTTAGGCTGCAGCATCGTTTGAAGCTATCAGTAGCGAGAGATGTTACGGCAGTTGCATTCAAAAGGCAACTTTTAGTAAAACCGTAAGGGCCCAGCAAGGCTGATGCCGTCTAGGGCCATTGGTTGACTTCAGAAAACATCTAGAACGCCAAGGACAACTGAAATTACTCAGGCTAGTATTAGTCAGTAAATGGCTGGCGATATAAGATTTCCACCTCATTAAAAGCTCCATGGTGTGAAAATAATAGCCGGTTAGGAATCTAGGCTGCTACTAAGAAATGTAACACTTGGCCATAGCTTCTCTCCGGTACTCGCTGTTCCATTAACAGCCAGTAAAATTACTTATGGTTCCTGGAAGTTGCAGTGGTTAGAATTTAGTGAGGACTTGCTTACCCTGGAATTTAATTTACTGATCGTACTGAAGCAGTTACGTTAGTGGCTTACGACCACTAGACCATCGAGGCTGGTAGAATTTAGATTTAGTTTTGAAAAACTGTACCTACGGCAAAATTGACAAAAATGTCATGGTTTCTAATGAACCCTAACATACACAAATTAGTTTGCCAGCATTGTACGGAGTATAGTCTACATCAAACTAAAAGATAAAATAAAACTAAAACTTCATAACTAAAAACATAATTTCTTTCTTTATTTTCAGTACTTGTACCATTAACGTCAAACCATGCGATGCGACGGAAGGTCGACGCGTAGACGGAACTTGCAATAATCTCGAACACCCATCACAAGGAACTTTCACTGTTGTCCATCCGAGGATTCTGCCACCTTGCTATTTCAATGGTAATACTGAAAGCTTTTAGTCGTGTCAATAATCATAAACATCATCATCTCAACATCTGCCTGGCCTTTTCCCAACTATATTTGGGCCGGCTGTTACCCCAGTTAATGAGTTGTGGAGGTCTGGTAGGTAGCCGCTCCTCGTAAAATATTGGTATTCAGCTAATTCCGGCTTGACTGGAAGCCGACCCCAATATAGTTGGGAACAAAGCTAGGTAGATGATGAGTATGTGCCATTTTGGGGTAATGTATATAAATGATAATTATAATATATGTATATGGTATTTATTTTGCAAATTGAATTTAAAAAAAGCAAACACTTTTACCCGTTACTTTTGTTGATTGAAACTAGTTGAGGCCAGTGTTTACTGACTGACTAACCTAAGAAGAAACACCGAAACAAACTCAGAGGTCAAAGTCTCTTTTAAAATTTATACCGTATCATGGTCAAATCATAAGAGAGAACCATACAGATTGGTGTCACTGGTGGTTTTTTGAGGAAAGAACCACAAGATTTGTCAGTATTCGTGTGGGTCAAAGGAGGAGTTCAATGTCTTGACATAAAAAAAAACTTAAAGGACATTTGGGTAGGTTGCAATAAGTACTCAAAACTACCAATATTTAATACTGGAAAGAAAATTTAAGTAATCCACATAGGTAACAAGATAATATTAAAAAAAATGAACACTTTGTAAAGTAAATATTACAATAAAAAAAAATCATCACTCAAATATCTTGTTACATCAGGAAAAAACATCCAACCCGGAGATGCTAATTAATTATAAATAACACACAAAAAAATAAATAACAATAAAAAAAAACACAAACTCTATAAAGTATGTCGAGGCTGTATTGTGTTACAATAGCCAAAAAAGAAATGTTAATTGATAAATTTATCACGCACTGTTTACTTAAATGAATAAAATAAATTTTAATTAAGTAGGTACCTAATTAATTGTGTCCCACAAAACTGTAATTGTATTCGAAAACAATTAGATTAACAAGACAATGTCGCCTATATATTCAAAACGTAAAAATATTGAGCATATTAGAAAATTCCACCCGGTATGAGGACTCGATGACCCCAGATCGAATGCAACGAAGAAATGGGCCACCCCATTTCTTTAGTCAGTAAAAGTCTGACACGCCCTCCCACTCCACCTAAGAGCGGGAGAAGACGAACTTGAAAAAAAATTGATATGATGAAAATATCAATTTTTTTTCAAGTTCGTCTTCTGAGATAATTACGCAGGCAGCCAATCTATTCAACATTTCTTTCTACCAAGACTTTTTGTTGCAGGTTCTTATCCAAGAAAGGCAGTCTCTGGCAAAGACCTGACGATACCTCGAAAAGTCCGCGTCAAACTGCTGTGTGAAGGCACTTCAGTCAACACTGTTCTGACACAAGCAGTGCTTGACTTCGCTATATTCGCTTTTGGAGACGTTGGATCACAACATGATATAAGTAAGACCAACCTATGACTAACTTAGAGCCTAGTAATGCTAATACTAAAGAATAGTAATACCAACGTAAGACTAAAATACGGCAAAACCACACAAAAACTGAAGGCGCACAGGGGGATCCAGAGTTATGTACAGGATCCATGCATGTTAGTGTGTCGATATATAAAGCACGGCATATAGTGACTATTAACTTTGGATCTCTGACCCCTCTTTTATTTATCTGCAGGGTTCTATTTAACAAACAAGACTGACTGTTGCACAACGGGGAGAAATGACTACATGTGTGCTCCCAACATAATTCCGAAAGACGATCCCGTGCATAGATTCACTGGTATCCGATGTATGAACCTAACCAGGCCGATAGACTTCCAGTACTTGGGGTGCACCAATGATACTGTTCCGTCACCGGTAAGACGAATTTTATTGTTTTAGTATCTAGTCTACATTTATTTGTATTGTTTTACAAAGTAATAAGTCCTTAATTAATTACCAACTCTCTACCATCGATTTATTTAAACCACATTGTAATAATTTTTCATAATTGTTTAAAATCCATTCATCACTATTTAAACTTTGTTCTTCTCACTTACTGGCTTGTACCAGTGATACCAAGAAATGCGGTAATTCAGATTGTTTTAGCCTTAAATTATGACACGTCCATAGCATTTTCAGTAGGCAGTCGCATTGGATGTGTATTTTACTTTGTACTTGAAAAAAAGGGTCGCAGTTGTTGCGTACTCGTAAAAACGAATTTTCTTCGCAGATCGAACAAGCCACCGCTGTATACGATCTGTCATCAATATACAATGGCGGCAACAAAGGTGATAGCATTCTAAGGTCTTTTCAAGGAGGACGTCTGGACTTAGAGGTTGAAAACGGGGTTGCCTGGCCTCCCAATGGAACAGGCTTTTGTCCTGCCAATCCTCCTGGTGGAAAGTGTTTTAAAAATCGTAAGTTTTTATGTCTGCTTCTTGAGTTGAAATCAGAAGCACTGACTTTTAAGTATCGTTTACAATTATTTTCAATCATGAGCCTACCGTAAATATGGATACCTATCATGAACAAAATTCGAGTGAAGAGTACTTACAAAGCGAGCGAAGCGAGTTAATTATTATAAACACTCTGGTAAGGCAGCCGCTCCTCGTAAAATACTGGTATTCAGCTAAATCCGGCTTGACTGGAAGCCAACCCCAATATAGTTGGGAAAAGGCTAGGCAGATGATGATTATTCAATTTGTTTCTTTTTTCATTGTATACAATAATCTTCTTATCAAATATCAACCAACAACCGAATGTCCACATGATAACATAATTTTAATCTATCGCAACTCAGGTCCCCAAGATACAGGCTTTATCTAGTTTGGGGACCACCATCCAAACGATCTAGTGCTTACTAAATTAGTTACAGATAATATTGATGATCTTGTAATAGTCTTAAGGTATGATATATTTATTGTAACAATTGTAACAATGAATAATAAACCTTAAATCTTAAATCAGAAGTTACTTTGTTCCTGCTTCTGGATTTCCGCAGTCTGAAAACCAATAGACTTTATTACTATATATTTTGATGTTTTTACAAAAAACAGCGTCTTACTAATGTTCATTTTTCTAGACTCAAACTCCTTGCAAGCAATACAGCTATTCATTACATGGTTCATGAGGCTACACAATTACATTGCTGATCACCTCGCTAAAGTCAATCCTTGTTGGGATGATGATAAATTGTTCTTTGCTGCGAGAGATATAAATATTGCATTCTATCAACAAATTCATATTTATGAATTTTGGTCGCTTTTAGTTGGTGAGTATTTGGAGATTATTCAGGTTTTTTCTAATATTTATTTATGTTAATTTTATTTTGGATCCTGCAAATTTTTATATTATATACGTAGATCACTTAAAGCACGTTGCTTTTAAATGCTTTGTTTTTTTCTATTTTTCTTCCGTCCATTCATTAACATTTAGACATTTTAAATATTTTGACTCACCGTCAAAAACACGTGAGGAAACCAGCATGTCCTAGAACCAAAAATTCGAAGACATGTGACATCAACCAATCCGCACTGGGCCCGCGCGGTGGATTACGCCCCATTCCCTTTCCTATAGAGGAGGCTTGAGTCCCAGCAGTGGGAACATTGTAGGGCCAATAATGCAAAAAAATATTATGACAGATAATAAAATGAAATACTTAAAGATATGAATACTGGTGAGAACCGGAATTATTATTAAAAGGCTTGCGTTTGGTCACTATCTCTCCTGAAGGTAAGCTAAGATGTTGTCGACGATAGAGTACGCTTGCCTAGAAATAAGCTTTTCATTCTTGTCATAAAAACCCTAAGACGTAGGAAGAAGGAATAATATTATTAAAATGTTTTAGGTAGGAAAAAATTAATACAAACGGGCATTGCATCAAGCAGTTGCGGATGTAGAGACTTTTATGATAATTCATACCCAATAACAACTCTGGAATACACACTCCTGAACCGCTGGTTCCATATTATGCAGGGTGGTTCTTCAAAGTAAGTTTAAGCGATATATATATTTTTTATTTTTTAGGGTTTGATGGTTCCATGTAGGATATATCAAACCCATTGTACTAAATAATGTCTACATCATTCCTTTACAGTAACTTTAAATATAGCTCTCTATTGGCTAGTGAGGGATGGTGTTGAGGCTGTGTAGTAGCAGGTAAAAAAAATTCGCCGTTTCCGATACTGGATCTGCTAAAACGTGCTGAATGACTCCTATCTCTATAAGCTTGTATAATACATTTCAATTGGTTCCTGTTTGGTTCATAACTTTGGTACAAATTAAGACACTAGAGTAGAATAGATTTATTTGCTTCGAATGTAGGTATAATAGAATCCATGCACATTCTGCCTTAATACAAGCATGCAAATGTAATAAAATTTAAAGAATATAAATATTACAGTACATTGGTGACGATAAGAATTTTTCTTTAAGCCCAATCACAAATTGTTTCTCAATTACTTATTCCAGGATGTACGATTCTGACGGCACTTTCCTTGGAGACTATCCCATAGTCAATGGTACTATGAGAACAGCGGATTTGGCCGAAGGCAGAAATATATTCCGATTCACACAAGGCAAATTTAGACAACCGACCAGAGGAGCTAATCAAGGAGTTGATCCTGATGTAAGTAAAATATATACTACATTACTAAACGAAAATGTGGAGCAAAACGAAAAAAAACACATCTACATTATTAATATTATAAGGTTGAAGAGCTTGTTTTTTTGAACGCGCTAATTTTAAGAATTACTGGTTCAATTTGAAAAATTCTCTCAGTGTTAGATAGCCCATTTATTGAGAAAGGTTATATGCTATATATAATCACGCTAAGACCAATAGGGCGGACGAAGTAAGGGATGAAAGCTAGTATAAAACTGATTAAGAGGTCAAATGATCGAAGATTGTAATACTTTCATTCACTATGTCACTGCTTGCAAAAAATAAGTTAAGAATCTTTTTAGGATCTTCTACACATTTTAGGCCGCATTCATAGGAAATAACATAAACGGCTTTTCAAAAACGTATTACGTACATAATAGACTTTTAATCTTCTATTTAATTTAAGTAAATCGACGATTATTGTGATCCCGGCCTTGTACTCATAATATTGTTATTCTAATCCATGTACAAGTACTTATTAAGAAACATAATCATTCTGCTAATCTTCATTTAACAGAATCAAACCACTATAGCGAAAACTTTCCACAATTTTAATTTCTTTTCTAGATGGCACAACTGGGTTTGCCGTACACACAGCGTTCTTTCGACATCCCGACCGCTGACTTGCATAAAAACCGCTTGTTTGGTTTGCGGCCATATGTCGACTATGTTGAGCACTGCTTCGGATATAAGATCAAAAGCTGGCATGATCTCAATCAGGTCATTGACAAAGACGTAAGGGTGGTTTTTTATTTACCTAGTTAAAGGTTCTTACTTTTCTAATTATCTGATGCATTATTTGGCTAATCAATTATAGTCAAAAATAAGACCTAAGTGTTTTATTTTGATACTTAGTATATCAATTAATTCAGTACGAAAGGGAAAAAATAATAATAGATAGTTAAAGAAAATTAATCAAAGATCATGAGTGTAGTTCTTAGTACTGACCAACAGAAATTGTAAAGTTGCCGACATTGTAACTATAAATGATTTTCCCAAAGCTATAATATCCTACTATGTGATAGAAATCTGTATACAAATAGAAGACGATGCCTCAGATTTCTTTGATATTTCAGAAAATCATAATAATGCAAGAGGTGTATGAAGATGTGAGAGACATTGATGTATTAGCTGGTATATGGTCTGAACGTCTCGACAAAGGTGCTCACATTCCTCCAACTCTTAGCTGCTTGTTATTGGACAGCATTTTCAAAACTATAAAGGGAGACCGACATTTTTACGAGAGATGTAATCGACCTTATGCATTTACTCCTGGTAAGTAATTTGTTACATTCCCAGCGTACAAAAAATAAAACTTAAAAATATAGTAAAATAATGAAAATACAAACACGGTACGAAATAATATCTATTTTGAAATTTTTCAGCTCAACTGCATGAAGTCAGAAAAGCTTCTTTAGCTTTGTTGCTATGCTCTGTTGGCGATGGCGTTACAGAAATTCAGAGACATGCTTTCATGAATATATGTCCTAAGTAAGTTTAAATATTCATAGACCACATTTCCGGTAATCTCTGAAATAGTAATTAGTACAATCCTTTATCCTTTAAGTAAAATTTATTAAAAGTGTTCACCAATATTTACAATTAATTTTTTTCACGGATAAACTTCACTTAAGCGGTTTCAGATAAGCCTTTGCTTTCATGTTTAACTTTTATTTATCTAATGCAATGCTCTTCATTTCAGGAACCCATTGGTCAGTTGTAGTCAAATTCCGAAGATGGACTTTAGCGTTTGGGCTAACTGCACATCGACTTGATTGAAGAAATTTGACAGATATTCATAAGCGTTCCTCAAGGCACTATTTTCGGACCGATGCTTGTTATTTGTAACAATGGCATAATTTAAAAATAATATATCTACTTATTGTTTTAACTACTACAGAGATCTAAATATTTGAGGGATGATGGTTCGCTACTGAATATTTTTTTGTAATCCTAGCTTTCAAAATTAATTATTAAAACATATATTATCAAAAGCAGGGTGAATAAAATATTTATTCCAAAAAAAATCTAAAATTTTCCCGAAAGCTGGGCATAGGCATAATATACTGTTCTGGCACACTCACTTTTTTCCAGTAACTTAACACGAAGTAATGTGAAATATGTTTCGCCGTCAGATGTCTGGTTAGAGAATAGTAGTAATAGTTTCTGCATAAATTGTTACTTTTTTGGTTCACAATAAAGTTTAATTCTGTTCTAATGATGGTAGTCGTAACGTTATTCAACGAGAGGATGATATTCGTAGGATGATAGAAGTGGTTCATGTCAGTTCTTTCAAAAGGAAGTGTCAATTTAGCAATAATATTATGTTTGATATAGTCAACCAATTGTGATGAAACGACCTAGTAAGACATCAAGTAACACATTATTTTAATATATGTATTACAATAATTATCTACTTTTTTAATTCCGTACATTTTACAACTGATATCGCCATGACCGAGAACTGGGTCGGGCACATACTTGCAGCACGAAACCTCCGATTCCACAAGAGAGTACTTCAGAGCAACTTGCTGAAAAATAATCCTGTCCTGTGACTACATCACAATTTTGCGTTGTTGATCACCCTGTGAAATAAGCGCAAAGATTGGGAGGACAAGTTGTTCTAGTAGTAACAGTTTGAGACTGACTGCGTTATTATTTCATAATTAGTAAGGAAGAATGTAGGAAATAATTTAAAACTTACAAACAAGGTACACAAAAGGAAAAATCAAGCTCTATAAACTTTGAAATAGATATGTCAAAACACGTTATTCATTACTTTACGAACTGCAGAAAATTATCTATTTTAAAGACATTCTGAATAAATTTACATTTAAGCAAAAAAAGAAAACCACTACTAACCTTAAGGGAAAGACAGTCGAAACTAGGCATGCTTTTATTTATACCAAGTGCAATTTGGGTCAGTCGGAAGATATCTATAATTATTCTGGTGGTGGATTATCTATAACTAGGCTTTGCCCGCATGAAAGTCGGGAACTACGTACTTTTTTTACATAAACCCAGGAAGAAAGCAGCTTTGTATCAATATATACATTTATGTAATCCAATCAGGATCTTCAGAGATTATTCCATACAAACAAAAAAACAAACTTTACCCCTTTATTATATTAGTATAGATTATGGTGATGGTAATTTCCTTGACGACAACCGTACCTTCGATTTGAACTTTTTCAAAATTGGATCTGTATAACGTTTGGCTGGTTATACAGATTCAATTTTTACAGAACTGGGAAAGATCAGTATTGATATTATGTTTTCGATTGTTGAACAATCACTTTCAAATGCACGCTTCATATTTTGTGTTCCTAAGCCGAGAGCGCATAGTGTTCATGCGCATCTCAAAGAGATTACAGCAAACTGAAGAGGCCCGGTAAAACCTAGGCTATGAAAATGTTTCGAAAAGTGAGTGTGGCCCCAGAATAAAAATGACAACTGAAGACAAATACTGAACGGTTTCAGTCAGTAAAAGACACACCTTGCTACGATCTTTCCTACTCTCGATATTCCTTTCCTCTATCTTCTTGCCCTTGTTTCATATTACTTGAGGTCGGCACTAGCCGTTTTTTTTGATTCAGTCTTGTCAACCGTCATACTATCACCGAATCCTTTTTCTTTTCATATCTCCCCCTCGCATGATTCATCAATATTGTTTATCTTTTGTTTAGCCTACCTTAGTCTCCATCCACATTTAAAAACGTTTTTTTCGGAAGAATAAAACGAATGATCAAGCACAAACGATTACTTTATAAAATACAATATAAACATTGATGATCCTTAAAATATAGGTACATTATTTTGCATTTTATTTAACTAAAAATGAATGTGCTGATAATTTTATATAGAAAGAGCTATAAAATAAAAGGAGTTACTATCATTTGTTATTCGAGTGATAGCTATTATCGACAAACGTAGAGTCTGATGATGTTGAATACTATTTTTATATTATTTATTTTCGTGGTGTTCAGTAAAGCTGTTTTCTACGATTATTACAATGGTACAAAGGTTTCTGATACTATGTTGGCCTATTATAACGCAACGGGCCGACTTGGGTGAGTATTTCTGAAAAGATTTTGTTATGACATTTTAGTAAGAACAAAAATAAAGTTCTGGAAGTTTCTCAGCTTTACTTTAACACTCCGTATTGTAAATAATTTTAATTATTTAGAGAGATAAATCTTTTAGTTAAAAAGAGTAGAAATATTAAAAGACAAGCTGATGCAGTTAGCTAATTTGTCGTCACCTCCGAACTTCTCATAAGAGTGATGTTTGACAAGAGTAGAATAATCTGTTTGTCTGAAAAGGTCTTACTTTGTGGGTTAGGTGGGTAATAAGTTTGAAATTCTTTTTTTGTTTTCAGTACTTGTACCATTAATGTTAGACCATGCAATGCAACGGAAGGTCGACGCGTAGACGGAACTTGCAATAATCTCGAACACCCGTCACAGGGAGCTTTCACTGTTGTTCATCCGAGGATCCTGCCACCTTTGTATTTCAATGGTAATACTAAACAAAGTATTTAATAGTTTCAATCAAAATTAAATAAATAATTTAATACTATTTTCTCTAATCTATAAGTAATGTACTTGCAGTTAGTCGATTTTTCTTTCTCTTCTTGCATTGACAAGTAATATTTTGTATAGGTAAAGATCTCACCACATCTGGAAAATATATCCAACCTGAAGATTAATATCCAAAAAATACACAATAAAAAAGAAAAAACAGGTTTTATAAAGTATGACGAGGCTGTATTGTAACACAGATAGTCAAGATACAGACAAGTTACCACAACGTCTTTGTTACAGGTACTTATCCAAGAAAGGCAGTCTCCGGCAAAGATCTGACGCTACCCCGAATAGTCCGCGTCAAACTGCTGTGTGAAGGCACTTCAGTCAACTTGGTTTTAACACAAGCTGTGCTTGACTTCAGTATATTCGCTTTTGGGGACGTTGGATCACAGCATGATATAGGTAAGACATTACAATTTTAAAGTAGGATAACAATTTTATACATTTTACTTTAAAAAAGTACAGATTTTTTATATACCCGACCAAAAATTTCACCAAAAGGGGATCCAAAATCATAGATTAGATCCATGGTATTAGTTTGTGCTTCGATGTACATACACACGGTGTATATGTCGTGGCCATATTCTAAAATTGATAACTTCATAATAGAATAGAACTGGCCATACCATGAAATTGTTCTTTATCATTAAATTATTACATTTTATCTGCCTCGTTGGGCTAGTGGTTACAAGTGCGACTGCTGAGCAAGGGGTCCTGGGTTCGATTCCCGGGCCGGGCAAAAAGTGTTATTGGGTTTTTCCATTAGGAATTACTCTGTAGCTGCCCGGAGTTTGGAAGTTGGTGGTGTGATACCTCCGTGCCTCGGAAAGCACGTAAAAGCCGTTGGTCCTGCGCCTGATCTCTCTCCGGTCGTGTCGGATTGCCGTCGCATCGGACTATGAGAGTAAAGGAACAGAGAGTGCACCTGTGTTTGCGCACACACTTGTGCACTATAATATCTCCTGCGTACTTGGCTGATCTCTGTTGAGATTGGCCACCGTGATCGAAATTCGGTCGGGGGAGTATTATTATTATTACATTTTATAATACTGCACTCATATTCAAGTATTAACTATAATTCCGCGTCTCTGAGACTTCTGATATTTATCGCCAGGGTTCTACTTAGTAAACAAAACCGACTGCTGCACAACGGGGAGAAATGACTACATGTGTGCTCCCAACATCATTCCGAAAGACGATCCCGTGCATAGGTTCTCTGGGATCCGATGTATGAACCTCACCAGGCCACTAGACTTCCAGTACCTTGGGTGCACCAATGATACTGTACCGTCACCGGTAAGATAGATTTTTTTTTTCTGGTAGGGGAATCATCAGAATGACTTCTCCCGCTCTTGGGCGGAGCGGGAGGGCGTGTCAGACTCTTACTGACTAAACCCCTACCCCGTTCCTTCGTTGCCTTCGTTCTGGGGGGGACTCGGTGTCAACCTTTAGGAATACCACGTGTTCCCCCAGAGGCTTCGGCCCTGCCGGGCCCCTACAGTTTGCTGACATCTCCTTGAGGCGCGCGTGGAACAGAACGCGCCGTTGACGACTGGGCTCGGTCCAGATTATTTCCAGACTGCCAGACAGCGAGCTACCCAGTGCTCGCCGTCCGCGAACCCGCGCCTACGGTGGTCGGAAATCGGCGTGAGAACCGATCCCTCATGCGCTCGCGGCCAGCAGCCTCCTTCACGAGCATTACTACTTCGCAGAAGGAGGCGACCGCATGCCAACCCTCCTCGCTCCGGACCATGGCCTGAACCAGGGTCCGGCGCGAGAGGTCGCCGCTCCCGATAGCCTCCACAAGGACACGGCGGTGCTCCGCCCAAGCGTGGCACACTTCTACCGTGTGCTCCACCGTGTCCTCCGGGCGGTCCACACAGTGGCGACACCCGGGCGTCCTCTCCTGCTTGATTCGATGCAGGAACCTCCCGAACTTACCGTGTCCGGTGAGGACCTGCGTCATACGGAAAGAAAGGACGCCGTGACCTCTTTCCACCCACTCCTCAAAGAGGGGCCTGACCGCCTCAATGACGGCGTGCCCAGCACCAGGTTGCGACAGTCGTTGTCACCATGCCACCCTGAGATCCCGCCGGAACCCTGTCCGCCATGCCGCGACTTGTCGCGGCAGCGGAGTTTCGCCCGGCGTTGCATCTCCACGCGCAAATCGTGCATGCGTGCTAGGACTGTTGCCTCCAGATCCCACGGTGGCAGGCCAGCGAGGAGGCTCGCCGCTTCGCGGGAGATAGTGCGGTATCCCCGCACCATCCGGATGGCCATGACCCTCTGGCAAGCGTTCAGCTTGGCCGCCGGTCGCTTACCTAGCGACGGCGCCGAAACCGGCGCCCCGTAAAGGGCCATGGACCGAACGATCCCCGCGTAGAGCCTTCGGCAGGGGGCGTCTGGACCCCCTAGGTTGGGCAGGAGCCGCTTCAGAGCGGCCCCAGTCCTGTCCAGTTTGGGGGCCAAACGTCGGAAATGCTCCTTGAAAGTCCACCGGCTGTCGAGGAGGAGTCCCAGGTACTTCATCGCCGACCCGACGCCGATGTGGACCCCCCCTACCGTTATTGCTGGTAAGATAGATGAGTTTTTAGTCTACATTTATTTGTTTTGTTTTACAAAGTAATTTTTTCTTTTAATCTTCTCAGATAAAATAAAAAGAGAAGTCTTTTGGGCTTGATTAGCATCTATCATTTATCCACCATTAATTTAGTTAACCTGCATATCGATAAGGTTTCACAAGTAAACTTTTGATTTATTTTAACTTATTGGCTCCTGCCGTTGCAGTGTCACCAAGAAATACAGTAATTGGGATTAATTGAACCCTAAACTTCATCACTTCCATAGCATTTTCAGTGGCAGCACATCAAACTATGTTCGTTGAATACTTTGCCTGGTACTTATAAATGAATTTACTTCCTAGATCGAACAAGCCACCGCTGTATACGATCTATCACTAATATATAACAGCGGCAATAAAGGTGATACTCTTGTAAGGTCGTTTGAAGGAGGACATATGCTCATGGAAGTTGAAAATGGGGTTTCCTGGCCTCCCAATGGAACAGGCTTTTGTCCTGCCAATCCTCCTGGTGGAAAGTGCTTTAAAAACTGTAAGTTTTTATACTTCCTTCTAGAGTTGCATGTAAGCTACTAAGCGACTAAAGGCGACCAAAATTCATAAATTCATATTTATGAATTTTGGTCGCTTTTAGTTGGTAAGTATTTAGTAATTGTTCATGTTCTTGCTAATTTTTATTTTATCTTTATTTATTATTTTGTAATGTGCACATTTTTATACTATCTGTTTAAATTGTTAAAAGTCAAAAATCAATTTATTTCTTATCATTTTATAAATTAATTATTTTTTTAAATATATATTGTTATGAAATTAGTAGCCTGCGCCAACTTCAAAGTATGGTTTAATATTATTTTCAAACATCAACGTGCCATAAATGTTGATATCACGAACTGAGAACTAAAAAAACTTGCCAGATCAAACGAAGTGAGCTCAGTAATTTTTTCTCAGTAATGACACAACGAATTCAAGGATTACGTTGTTACTACTTCTCGTTTTCCACAGCTTTAAAACAAATAGATTCGACTTTTATATTCTTTTTGACAGTCAAGTATTTTGATGTAATAGATAATGTTTATTTTTCTAGACTCAAACTCCTTGCAAGCAATACAATTATTCTCTACATGGTTTATAAGACTGCACAATTACATAGCCGATCACCTCGCTAAAGTTAATCCTTGTTGGGATGACAATCAATTGTTCTTTGCTGCAAGAGAAATAAATATTGCGTTCTCGCAACAAATTCATATTTATGAATTTTGGTCGCTTTTAGTTGGTAAGTATTTAGTAATTGTTCATGTTCTTGCTAATTTTTATTTTATCTTTATTTATTATTTTGTAATGTACACATTTTTATACTATCTGTTTAAATTGTTAAAAGTCAAAAATCAATTTATTTCTTATCATTTTATAAATTATTTTTTTTTTTTAAATATATCAATAGAAAATTAAAAAAACCAAACATTTAAAAATATAAAAAACATACATACGTATTATTATTAACAAGCTTACGTTTCGTTTTTCGTCGACGATGGATTACGCTAACCTAGAAATAACTTGTTCACTCATGCTATAAAAACCCTATGATGTAGATATCTATCAAGAAATAATATTATTAAAATATTTTAGGTAAGAAAAAGTTAATAAAAATGGGTATTGCTTCAAACAATTGCGGATGTAGAGACTTTTATGACAACACATATCCACAAACAACTTTGGAATATACACTCCTGAACCGCTGGTTTCATATCATACAGGACGGTTCTTCAAAGTAAGTATAAGCTATATACGCTATTAGTTTCCTTTTGTTTAATAATTGTTGGTTCAAAATAAGACATTCGCATTGTTAAGATGCTTTATTTAAGCCCAAACGCAAATGGTTCTTAAACTAATTTTTCCAGGATGTACGATTCTGACGGCACTTTCCTTGGAGACTATCCCATAGTCAATGGTACCTTGAGAACAGCGGATTTGGCTCAAGGCAAAAATATATTCCGGATCACACAAGGCAAATTTAGACAGCCGGCCAGAAAAGCAAATCATGGAGTTGATCCTGACGTAAGTGATTTTTTTACTGTATTTACTAAGTATTTGTTAAGTGAGCATAAAGAAAAAACACATTTATGTATAAAAATAAACAAGTGTGTGTGCAATATCACTTCTAGTAAAAAAATAGTTTAGTTTAGAAGTCAGAATCTTCTGTATATTTAAGGCCGCAGATATAGAAAATGTCATATACGGCTTTGTAAAACCGTAATAAAACAATTGAGTTACTTATAAACTATGTACAAAGACCACTTTTAATCTTTTATCTAAAAATCAACGATGTTGTGATCACAACCCTGTGATCATAATGTTCTTATTCTATTCCATCTATATAAGTACTAATCGAATAATCATTCAGCTAATCCTTAATTAACAGCATCAAACAAAATAGCTAAAATTTCCTACAATGCTTGTTTAATACTATTCTAGATAGCTGAAAGGGGTTTACCGTACATACAGCGTGCTGTCGACGTCCCGACCAGTGATTTGCATAAGAACCGCTTGTTTGGTATGAGGCCTTATGTCGACTATCTTCACCATTGTTTCGGATATAAAATCAAATGCTGGAAAGATCTCCATCGGGTCATAGAAAAAGACGTAAGGCTTGTTTTTTATAACTGATCAAAGGTCTTAACTTTTCCATTTCTTTTAGTTATCTAATGCATTCTTTGACCAATCAAGCAATTTGTTAAAAATGAGTCCAAAGTGTTGTCCCAACATTTAATTTTAGCTTATAAACTAATTCAATATGAAAAGACGTTTTCTAATAACCTAAACAGTAAAAGAAAAGAAGAAAAAAACAAGAGTTTAGTCAAAGATGAAGCTCTTAACACTAACAAACAGAAATTGTTAAGTTGCCGACATTGTAAACAAAAAATATTTTCTTAAAGTACAATATCTCACTCTTCGATAGAAATCTCTATGAGAACAGAAGATGGTGTCTCATTAAACTTCTTTGATAATATATTTTAGAAAATCATAATAATGCAAGAGGTGTATGAAGATGTGAGAGACATTGATCTACTAGCTGGTGTATGGTCTGAACGTCTCGAGGAAGGTGTTCACATTCCTCCAACCCTTGCCTGCTTGCTAATGGACAGCGTTTTTAAGAATATGAAGGGAGACAGACATTGGTACGAGAGATGTAATCGACCCAATGCATTTACCCACGGTAAGAAACTTGTTACATTGTCAGTGTGCAAGGAAAAAACTTTAAAGTTGAAAAAACTGGTATAAACACGATAGGAATTTATACATATATACACACATCAAAAGTGTCTAGGGATCAAGCATTTTTATGCGGATTTCTTGAGATTGAGATGTGGCTTTGTAATAAATTTATGATTTTATAAATTTATATGGATCCTTTTTGGTGCATTTCATAATTTGAATCAGGAACTGTGAATCAAATTCGAGTAAAAGATGAAAATCAGCTGTCAATATTTTCCCTATAAAAACATACAACGCATTGAAGACATTATTAGTGCTACTGTTTCCCTACTACTGATTAAAACCAACGTTATTATGGAGCGGCGACGTCATTTAAGCAGGGAAGAAATGCTCAGAGCCGTGGGAATGATAGAAGCTGGTTCCCGGCAACGTACTGTGGCTTTAGCTCTGAATACAAGTCAGAGTGTTATCAGTCGACTTTGGACACGTTACCGAAGCACTGCTGGTACCGTGGCTGAGCGCCATGGAGGACGGTATTGCTGCACCACACGGAGACAAGACCGATACATTCAAATCTTAACTCGAAGAGCTCCAACAATAACCGCCATGATGTTAGCCGTGAGGCTTCATCACTCTTCAGGGAACTTAATTAGCGACCAAACAGTCAGAAACCGCTTGCATGAAGTGAACCTTCATTCCCGAAGACCGCTACGGGTACCACCTATAGCAATGCACAATCGTAGGATTCGATATCAATGGGCTCTTGAACACAGAAATTGGGCAGAAGAACAATGGCGTTTCGTGTGCTTTTCTGATGAGTCTCGTTTTGGTATGAGACCGGATACAAGACGTATACGACACTGGAGAACCCCTGGACGCCAACAGCGATTAAAATCCTGCCAGGAAGTCCATCCTTATAGTGGTGGAACCATCATGGTATGGGCGGGTATTTGGATTGGCGGAAGAACTGAGTTGATTTGGATCAGAGGCAACCTCAACGCTCCAATTTATGCTGAGACGATTGTATCAGACGTCATCATTCCTCTACAAGTGCAAATCGGTCCCTTATTTCAGTTAATGCATGATAATGCACGACCGCACACCGCAAGAGTTGTAAGACAGACTCTCGCCGCAGCTAACATCAATGTCCTGCCCTGGCCTGTTCAGTCGCCAGACTTGAACCCGATTGAGCATGCATGGGATATGCTACAGAGAAGAGCTCTGCCGAATATGGAGGGTATCCAGTCGCAAGAAGACCTTTTTTTGTTGTTGCAACGAACATGGGCGGCCATTCCACAGCGTGATTTGGATGAACTCATTTTGAGTATGCCAAACCGATGTTCTTGTGTGGTTAGTGTTCGCGGTAGAAACACGAATTATTAATTGTTTAAGTTACCCAATAAAATTTTAAAGAAAACTGTTATTTCAGTCTTTTTTTCGAACTTTAATGTTAGTGGTTCAAATGTCAAAAATCCCTTTATTAGGAAAATGGCAAATTTCTTTATTAATGCAAAGGTGACTTGGTTTATCGTTACTGTGACAAACGAAAACACTTTATTTGATGAATCCTTAAAGAAAATTTTAATTAATATCAATCAGGAGAAAAGTTATTGCAAAAATATATGTTGATCCCTAGACACTTTTGATGTGTGCATATTAATTTTTTCAGCTCAACTACAAGAAATCAGAAAAGCTTCTTTAGCTTTATTGCTGTGCTCTGTTGGCGATGGCGTTACAGAAATTCAAAGACATGCTTTCATGAATATTTGTCCTGAGTAAGTTGAAATATTCATAGACCATTAAAATAACCTTTGACAGCTTTGAAACTATTGACTATCCGGTAATCTCTGAAATATAAATCAGTAAAATCTTTTATAAATATAAGTAAAATTTATTCAAAGTTTTCACCGATGTACAACGTCCTGTGTACTGATAGACATACAAAGTTTACATAAACGGTTTCAGAGAAGCCTTTGCTTTCATGTGTAATCATAAATTATCGAATGCTACTCTTCATTACAGGAACCCATTGGTCAGTTGCAGTAAAATTCCGAAGATTGATTTTAGCGTTTGGGCTAACTGTACATCAACTTAGTTGAAGCAAATTTAACATAGATTTTAATTGGCGTTCCTCAAGGCACTATTTTCGGACCGATGCTTGTTATTTGTTCAACCATTATTGTTAATATTTTTTACATTACAATTGTATGATTCAAAATTTTTATTTAAAATATTATCTACTTATTTTTTTAACTATTACAAACACCAAATTATTTGAATGATGACGATTCACCGCTGAATCTATTTTATTACTAGTTTTTTTTTTTAAATCAATATGATTAAAATATAATATGAAAAGAATAGTAAATAAAAACAATTATAAAAGGATCTTCCTATTCCTAACAAAAATATAGCAAAAAACTAAAACTTTCCCAAAGGACTATTGTACACTATTGTATACTGTTCTGATACATTCTTAATTTTTCAGTTGTCGTGATGTCCCATCATCGTACACACATCAAAAGTGTTTAGGGATCAACATATATTTTTGCAATAACTTTTTTCCTGATTGATATTAATTAAAATTTTCTTTAAGGATTCATCAAATAAAGTGTTTTCGTTTGTCACAGTAACGATAAACCAAGTCACCTTTGCATTAATAAAGAAATTTGCCATTTTCCTAATAAAGGGATTTTTGACATTTGAACCACTAACATTAAAGTTCGAAAAAAAGACTGAAATAACAGTTTTCTTTAAAATTTTATTGGGTAACTTAAACAATTAATAATCTGTGTTTCTACCGCGAACACTAACAACACAAGAACATCGGTTTGGCATACTCAAAATGAGTACATCCAAATCACGCTGTGGAATGGCTGCCCATGTTCGTTGCAACAACAAAAAAAGGTCTTCTTGCGACTGGATACCCTCCATATTCGGCAGAGCTCTTCTCTGTAGCATATCCCATGCATGCTCAATCGGGTTCAAGTCTGGCGACTGAGCAGGCCAGGGCAGGACATTGATGTTAGCTGCGGCGAGAGTCTGTCTTACAACTCTTGCGGTGTGCGGTCGTGCATTATCATGCATTAACTGAAATAAGGGACCGATTTGCACTTGTAGAGGAACGATGACGTCTGATACAATCGTCTCAGCATAAATTTGAGCGTTGAGGTTGCCTCTGATCCAAATCAACTCAGTTCTTCCGCCGATCCAAATACCCGCCCATACCATGATAGTTCCACCACTATAAGGATGGACTTCCTGGCAGGATTTTAATCGCTGTTGGCGTCCAGGGGTTCTCCAGTGTCGTATACGTCTTGTATCCGGTCTCATACCAAAACGAGACTCATCAGAAAAGCACACGAAACGCCATTGTTCTTCTGCCCAATTTCTGTGTTCAAGAGCCCATTGATATCGAATCCTACGATTGTGCATTGCTATAGGTGGTACCCGTAGCGGTCTTCGAGAATGAAGGTTCACTTCATGCAAGCGGTGTCTGACTGTTTGGTCGCTAATTAAATTCCCTGAAGAGTGATGAAGCCTCACGGCTAACATCATGGCGGTTATTGTTGGAGCTCTTCGAGTTAAGATTTGAATGTATCGGTCTTATCTCCGTGTGGTGCAGCGATACCGTCCTCCATGGCGCTCAGCCACGGTACCAGCAGTGCTTCGGTAACGTGTCCAAAGTCGACTGATAACACTCTGACTTGTATTCAGAGCTAAAGCCACAGTACGTTGCCGGGAACCAGCTTCTATCATTCCCACGGCTCTGAGCATTTCTTTCCTGCTTAAATGACGTCGCCGCTCCATAATAACGTTGGTTTTAATCAGTAGTAGGGAAACAGTAGCACTAATAATGTCTTCAATGCGTTGTATGTTTTTATAGGGAAAATATTGACAGCTGATTTTCATCTTTTACTCGAATTTGATTCACAGTTCCTGATTCAAATTATGAAATGCACCAAAAAGGATCCATATAAATTTATAAAATCAAAATTTATTACAAAGCCACATCTCAATCTCAAGAAATCCGCATAAAAATGCTTGATCCCTAGACACTTTTGATGTGTGTATTTATGTTACACTTTTTAAAAAGGAAGTAGCAAAACTGTAGCTTTGGATGTCTGGTTAAAACATAACAATAGCATACATAATGGGGGTTTTCCCATACTTACATGTTAAACATTTCAATTCAACATAAACTATTTTTTTCCGATCGTTTGGAAACAATCGAGACCGTTCTTTATTAACCACTATTCAATTCACATTTAAAGATTTAATTTATTCCGAACAGAAAGTAAAAGACTAAATGATAGTGAATTAAATCAAACCAAGTGAACCAACTCATAATAACGGTAAACAAACTTCGACAAAACTTGGAACACTCAAAGCCCCTCACTGCCACTCAAAAATCGATTCATAGCAATACTCCCATCAAAGTTTAATGCCGTCAATCAATACTGTTTGAACTAAAATGCAAGGTAGCTTCAAAAAGGGCAAGGGGATCGCAAGGTAAACAGCGGGGCCCCACTGCGGGTAATTTACCAATTTACCCCAGCTGGAGTAAGCCAAGGGTTTGATTACTGATGCTACCACCTGAAGCGAAAATGTTTAAAGCGAGAAATTTTATAAGTGACTTCGTCATTTAAAAAGTCTAAAACAAATAAGTCATGGCCCTAGAAATTAATGTATTTTAATGATTCTAATACTGCGCTGGTTTTGCTGCAAATATACCTAGCAATCTTGTTTTTATCATACAAACCAACCGGAGTGTTACTTTTTACTTTTGCAGAGTATTGGTAAATCTTTGTTAGGTTTGTAGAAATCGTGTCTTAAACTTCTTGAAAATGAATAAAAGTGAATTTCGTTTTTATGTTTGGCAAATCTGAACGTTTTATTTTTAAAATTAGTCAAAGTATATCTAGCTGGTATCTAAAAATAATAATATTTTAACAAAACTTATGAGTCTATGACTCAACAAGGTATAATCGCTGTTTTAGGTTCACAAATGCGGATCTGCTAACTATCGTTGACTCAAATAACTCAAACTTTAAACTTGGTTTTCTAAATAATCACTAACACAAATATTCTGAACTAAAGGCTATTGGCTAATTTTCATTTCCCAATGTATATGCTAGTGATTAGGTACTACTTATTGTGCTTTAAGAAGATTATAAATTATAATACTTTTAGTTATTGTATAAGTCCACAGTATTCGTGTTCATTGCATTCTGAAGGATAAGCAAACAGTGATATTGTCGACGCATAGCTGACGGACTGTTTGCTACAACTTTATGCTTATACTGATCAAATATTGAATTTAATTGCCTATGCAATATTAATGATAACGTCATAAGGGTTCTTGATTCTGCCAGAAGGGATTGTTGTATATGTTTTCAAGTAGAAATGAGTAAAGCTTACTATATTATAGTAGTATCAGAAGTAGTCCAAGAAGTAATACAGTAAAGGTAATTTATTTTCTAGAAATATTGTGATAGAACTGATATGCATGCTTAGCATAATATTATGACTGAATTCCTAAATGAGTCTGGCAGAGGTGCTTTTATGGTACACTTACACTTGGCCAATCATTTTTATTAAAGACCAAGTTAAAGCCTATTTCATCAATCGGAAATTAAAGAAGGTCTTGGCTTGTCTCGAAAGGCTTGGCTACCCATTTCCGTTCAAAGGCGATCAAGTACAGTATCGTCCAACATATTATAATTACACTGGATAACCCACACTTAATTCTATAGTCATTGCGCCGAAACATTGACTATAGAATTAAGTGCGCAATTGGCTTAAACACCTGAAGCAAAGAGAACATGCAAACGCGGAACATGGTCATATTGTTTCTTACGTCTGAAATCCCATATTTTGAGCGCAAAATGTTCTCAAACAGTACATGCCAAAATTATACCAACCATAATTTTACAAGAGTAATTGGATCAAAAACTAAGCTCTATCCTAACTTACCAACCTATACTTTACAACCTGACCTAGCTAAATCCCTGAAGATCCTGAAACACTATCCTTTAGTTGCAACGTCTCAATCGATCGATGGTGTTGTAGCAACTTCGAGTTTAAGCGAGCGAAGCATGCTAATGGTGAACACACTTGAAACTTCGCCCACTGCAGGCTCTAACGACGGAACTTGATGGATTATCATATTCATTATTTTAATCAATAGTGTGACATCACAAGAAGATGACGCCACCTATCACATACACAATAGTAAGACAATAACAGCGCGGTCTCATGCGACCGGTCCGGGATTCATGAATTATGGATATGAAGAAACTGTTTTCCAATCATGTAGATAAAAATGTGATCAAATAAAAACCTAGCAAGATGGACTCACCTTGACCACTATATCACGTAATGATAAACGATGATATAAAATTTACTTTTGACATAAAGATCTCGAGGTTATAGCTATCAGGTAACATAGACGCATGAAAGGAATTCTACTTTTCAGCTGTATGCACAATGTATCTGTTTCTAAAACGCTTTGTACGTCTGAATGGGATGTCCACCATGTATTTAAAAGTAAGTGTTCGAAAGTAGTGGAATGATATGCTTAAGATCATACTAGCAGTAGCCAGAAACCCTGCCGACCAGAACGAATAAAAATAGATGAAAAGCAAACTAGGTATGAAGGTATCTCACAAAAATAACACTTTAAAGCTTTTACACTGACTTGTTTGACCTTTTACTGTAAAACCTTTCTTTAGTACTTCTTATTTATTTACAAAAAATAACAAATTTCGTCTACTTTTTGACGCATGTTCACAATAAAACAAAGTCGGTGTAATACCAGAATTAATATCGGTGAGTTTCCGTAATAAGGACAGATGGGGCCACTTAGTCTCGCTCAGTGGGGCAGCGGGAAAAATCTGGAAACTGGTTACTGGGCCCCGCATTTTTGTATACAATTTGTTTGTTGTTGGTCTGTGGTGGTGAGAAAATGTGCGTTTACAGTACGGATGCGTGCTGTGTAATACATAGTTACTTCCTATTTTATGAGAAAAAGTGAGTTTTATCTTTTCACTAGCTAATCAGACAGATGTGTTGTCCTGGCTTAGCGATTGGCAGTATAATGCCAAACGTGCAAACTGTCCAATGTCCACGCAATATTCTTAATTTTTTTCTTAAATAAATGGCGTTTATGCGTAATCACGTAATCACAGGAAATAGGGGTTAACTTTTACATAACATTTTAGAGATCAGTATGTTAATATTTTGTTACCTATAAAATTAAACCATGTCATACACTAATCAAAGTGGCTTTATGTCATAACATTAACAATTATTCAGTTTATTAATTTTGTTTGTTACTCTATAAGGTATATTTTCTTTTAAGGGTATGATTATCTGAAATAAAATTATTAATTTACTGGTTCACCCTGATTATAGAAAATTATCCCATGGGAACACACTCCAGGGATAAAAAGTATCCCATATGATATTCCAGGACATGGTCTGTTTGTATACCAAGTTTTGTTGTTATTCATCCGTTCATTCAGTTTTTTTTTCGTGAAAGACTTATCCATACAACCAACAACAACAACAAACTTTCCCATATATATGCAATATTAGTAGGATTACTGTTGTCGCCGGTTAGTCTAGTATTACCTCTTCACCTTGATCTTACTTTAGTTTTTGATTTTCTTCTAACCAAGTTTTGCACTTTGATACAATATCTACTTAGAATCCAGCGTAATAGCGTGTATAGTTTTATAATTATAAGTTTGTACCTACTAACATACTATGGACTTGTAATATTAATGTGCTGGTCTTAAATAAATATTTATAATTTAAATTGTTACTAAAAAAATATTGTGTTAAAGTAACAAAGTGAATCAATGGGCCATACGGTACAGAAACCCATAATAATATAATAGTTGAAGTCATAAAGTAAATTTCACAAGTATTAAACATACAATGCAACAAAGTTTCTGAGTATACGCGATTTGAACTCGGTTCTGAATATTATGTTCTAAGCTTTCCTTTCCTAGTAGAACTTGCAATTTGTTAATAGAAAAATCTATTGTCTGCAGAGAGTCAAGTAGGCAAAAACTTATCTGGAAATTTGAAACCTCATTGTCATCATCATTTCAGCCGAAGGACGTCCACAGTTGGACATAGGCCTCCCTTAATGTCGCCACAGTAAACATCCCTGAGCGTCTGGCATCTTACGTATTCCTGCAACTCTCACCAAGTTTTTTAACCTGCGGCTATATAAAATCAATAGATCACTTTGAATTCTTCTTAATTCTATTATTAAGTTATATTGCTTTTTTTAGTAGTTTCATGTTTGCAATTTAATGACCGGCATCAAATCATTATCTATTTGCCGTATAAAAATTGTCTACATCTACTTAATTTTTTACCATTACTTCTTATATACGTAAGTAAATCAAACTAAGCATGCGAAATGTACTGTTGCCGTCAACGCTCGGATTTTTTTGCAGTACACTGTTCACAAATTCCTCTAAGTCATATTTTTCATTTGACTTAAGCCTATGGGCACTTATAAAACGTCAGAAGCTAGTGCACGTAGCGGTAATTCTATGACTGTCCCTCAAGTAATCACAATTTTCATATTAGCATCGCATCTTCAATCATATTGTAATCTTTGTCGGTTCCCCGCAGAGTTGTGAGAATCGGCCTGGCTTCCGCATCGTAAATCAGTTTAGCGTCTCCGTCTAAGATCTACGGGGAAGCTGCGTGCTCTGGCGTTTTAAATTTTGAGTAGGTGATATTAGGTTTTACCTTCATGCTCTGCATTTTAAAGTTGGTAAGTGATATGTGTGTTAGTAGCGTAACTTGTGGGGTCTAAGTACTTTTATATTTGTTTCTTAACGTAGGATGCTCTTAAACGAAGAGTACAAAAGTTGGTAGACTGTACTAAAAATACTACTTTAGAAGTTTGTGTCATATTGTTGACTTACCATAGCACTCATATGCTTGACCAAAAGCCGTAATTAGATTTTGATGCGTTGTTTTGCAATTTATTTAGCTTTGGAAGACCTCTCATAAAGTGGACCATCGATGACCTGGTGAAGATCAAAAGAATCCGATAAAAGCAAGACGCACAGGGCCTGTCGACGAAGCGACTTTCGGGGGAGACCTTTACACAGCAGTCAAAGTATTTTGGCTGAAATGATGATGGTGATGATAATAAATTTTAAGCTTGGCCTATTTTAAAAATGTTATGGTATATTTGGAATTTCTTACAAAATTTTTCATACAAAATTACGTCCAACATAAACTTTACAACTTAACCCGTTACTTTCCACCTGGATCAAACGTACCTGTAAACATTTAAAGGGAAAATTAGTTAATTAAAAAATGTAAGTACCGCCCAAACCGGCGTCACCGTGTTTAATGAAACAAAAAAAAAGTAAAAAGAATAAACGAGAAATTGTTCTTAATAAACTTGTCACGCGAGAGGGCGAAAGTTAATTTCCTGTTTCGTCCAATCTACCAGGAGTTCAGGGGCTTTCACCAGTGCGAGGAGAGCGAATAGTTACAGCATAGCTTTAATTCGCAAACTTTTTTTACCAGTTCAACCACAAAGGTAGAAAAGAGGTTGTCTTAGCAGTTTTTATTCATTGTCATATATTATTTTGTTTGTTATATATCAATTTGCGTTAGCGTAACGTAATACGTCCATGTTAATACAACATCATCCACGTTATCACTGGCCAGTGTCTCTCTCATTACAACAATTACTACCCGATTTCATATAAACACTAAAATTATGCGCTTAGATAGAAAGAAGAAAAAAACTGAGACATCAGGAGGTATATTTGCAGATATCGAAGAAGAATATAAAGAAATTTGGAATCTTCAGTCTTCATTGTCCTTGCATATTATCTACATTTAGTTTCTTTCTGGAATTTTGTCAACAGAAACAATATCTTCTCTATATCTTTCAGTGTGCAACTAGCCCAACAGGGAAAAATTAGTGTTTTATTGGCGACCACGGCTCCGTCGGCTGTCGCGGTGTTATTTACCCCCGCGACGAGGGAAGGTTAAAAAGCCTTGTCGACTTAATGTGATTTAACTTGAGCACCAAGATTTCCTGTTACTAAACATTCTGATTCGCTTTTTTTTTGTTTAAGTGTTTTTTTTTATTTATTTGTTCGTTTTGATTGGATTCAGGAATTGGGTGTTTATTTTTTAATCGTTTTGGAAGAGGGTAGTCTTGAAGCTATTTGCTTTCTTCTCCTTTGAGGATAGTATTGATTTGATGAGTCTTCGGGTCTTTTATTTTTTGCAAGCTAGATTGAAGTCTGTAGCGAGCTTGAAAGTGTTCATAAAAGTGTCTTAATTTAAGACCGTTAAGACTACGATTATAAACTGATCAATAGGTAGGCATATCATCATCATAATTTTGGTCTTTTAGCAATTTAATTAAATCCCACGCTATTAGCTGTATGTTTCAATTTTACACCCAAAATTTGGCGTACACCCATACGCTATTCAATATAGTGCCTAAATTAAACCAGAACCTTCCATTTCTCAGATGAATCGCACTATTTTATGCCATCTTCCTACCAAATGTGAATGTGAATTGATAAAATTATGGTCAAAAACACCTAATTCAATTTCAATTCTGGTTCAAATTTTTATTGATAATTATTTTTATAATTATAACTTAATTCTCTAATTGGAGTGTATAAGAGTAGGTATTTGGAGGTAGTGAGACAGAGAGTAAAGTCCCACAAACCTCCATTGAAAAGGGAGGATCCTCCGACCGGACGAGGTGTTATGTCCGGTGGGCTACTGCCCGATAGATGATTTCGGGCTGTTGTATCTATTCAAATCGCGCGGAGAACTTTGCTTGCGCGATGCAGGATTCTGTGACGTCATGTGTAGATGTCGATGATCGTAGTCGCTACAGGTATACATCATTTCAGTTACATGATACTTGTCCATTAATGTCCATAGTTCAAGTGGTATATTCATAACATAACCAATACTCCTCATCTGATGAGCAATGTACTATCAACCTAGTTTCAAACTGTTAGCACGAACTTCGCAAGTGTGTTAGTATCTTCACCATATTTCCCTAGTGGCGAAACACGACTCCTCGTATCAAGGACCGCAAATTAGTTTAAAGTTTATCTAGAATTTAACAGTACGGAGAAGCCAAGGAGATGGCTGTGTTTAAAAATGATGAAACAGACAAAATGTTCTTTTAGATCGTGATTTTTTTTGTTGCTAAAAGTTTTCGCTCCGATCGATTTATCAGACGGTCAGACGGCGAACTACCCATTGCTCGACGTCCGCAAGCCCGCGTGTACTGTGGCTGGTAGTCGGGGTCGGGGTCTTGATGGTTGAGGCATGTAGATGTTTATTCCTTCACGCATGTGACCTCCTCCTTTGCTAGTATTGTTGTTTCGCAAAAGCAAGCGGCCGCCTGTCATTCCTCCTCGCTCGGGACCACAATCTGAAACAGGGACTGGACCAGTATGTCTCTGCCATCGATTACCTTTACGAGAACATGGTGATGCTCCACCCAAGCTAGACACATCTCCACCTTATGCTCCACCATGTTCTCAAAGTTTAGGTTACCAATAGAGTTTCAAACGGATAAATAATCATTTCGAAGTCAGAAGAACTTATTCTCCGTCCAAAATTTGCAAATTTGCGCAATGCGCAATAAAACATCCCTCGACGCGACGGTTCAAAAACCAGTAATTCCCAAACATGATTCATAGAAATATCCCTTTCATAAATACAAAGTTTACGACAAAAAATACTTCGGATTTCCTTTCAAAACGACAAGAAACGGGCGACTTAATCACAGTATACAGAACGTCCCCCTGCAATTTTGAAAATCACAAATTAGTGCTTTCAATACTAAATCGCTGCACCATAATTGCAGTCCTGAAGTTTTTGAGGGGAGGTGATCATCCCCTTATTCACGTCTGGGGATTGATTAGAGGGATGTAAATTGTGGGTAGAGCCTTATTACGTGGTACATTTTCTATTAACTATGTTCATTTTAGGATTTTGTAATATTTATGTGTTGTGGAACTGGCGAAAATAATAAGAAAGTAATAGGTTATATTATTTACTCGTCTGTCTCAGTCTGAATTGTTAATAAGTCAAAATTGTTCAATTTTGTTTTAACAATTATATTGAAAGAGGTGGCCGTATGCACTAGTGAATAGCCTTCGGATCTCAGCCGCCGGAATACGGACCCCAATTTCCAGCCACCTGCGCCGTAGGCGTAGACGTAAGGTAGCTCGCCGTCCGGCAGTCCGGTAACCAGTAGAGTCCATCCAAGCCTACTCAGACCATGGCTGAAATTTAATCCCAGGGGCCTAGTAAAAGAGGCAAAGGAGAAAAACCGATTTATAGTCAAGAAAAGTGACACGCCCTTCCGCTTTGTCCAGAGTGGAAAAAGTCATTGGATGATTTCTCACCTAAAAAAAGTGTGATATTTGGAATGTTGATAGAGATTGTGATGGTGTGGTTTCGTAATAGGGATGCAGTTCCTCTGGGCTTATAATGAAGATGTTATTATCATGGGCGTATAAACTTTGATTGCCTTTGAGGGAAATTGGGGTAATTAAAAGTCGATGTAAGAAGGGTAACGTGGTGATAGGGGAAGGTTGAGTGCGGTTGCCAAATTGTATTATTTAAGGTTTGTGGTGTTTAAGTCAATATTGTAACCAGTTTCGTGGTTATAAAGGTCATTAAATTAGTTCTCGGACAAAAAGGTTTTCAAATAATTACTCGGTTGTTTAACTATACTAGAATGTTCTTTATTTCTTTTAATCTCAGTAAAATTTATTTAAATATAAAATCTGCAAATTAAATTCCAATTAATAGAACTAAAATACATAATGGAAAAATTCAGATTTTTCAAATTCTTCTCTGTCGGGAAGAGAAGAATTTTAAAAATCTGAACTTTTGCTCCTTGTTTTTTTTTAATCCAAAATCCATTCAGTATGACAGGTCAAACAATCTTCCCACTCAATAAAAGTCAAAACATAACCGTCTTACATCAGCAGTTTTGGTAACCGTTCAAATTGAGCCCAAGTCGTTGACGGCGCGTAGGGTTCCACGTGCCAAGAGCGACACAAGTCATTCGATGATGTGCTATCTAAAAAATATACTTAATTTTTTTCATCCTTCTTTTTCACCGCCCAACATTCTGATCCATACAGTATGACAGGTCACACTTAATGAAAGTCAAAACACAACAGTCTTACAATAACAAAAAGCAAAACCTGCAAATGAACGCATACACGTACCATAACACAGTCTAGTGACCACCATAAACGGTTAATGTCGTCATAAACGTCAGAGGACGAGCTTCATCCAAACTTCACTAAACGGTCTCGTAAATTAAACAGTTTATGAGTAGGTTATGAAGTCGTTCGGCTAATATCTTCGTTTGTGGCTGGTTTGTTGATACGGATTAGGTTTTGTATTTTTCAAGGTCTGGTACAAGAGTGGAATAATTTGAACATCCAGTTTTTAACGGTTATAATGATCCTATATATTCTGTATTTTTATACACTTTTTATAATCTATGTGAGACCAATACCAAAAGGTAATAAGTGGCAATAAAAAAAATGTTGCCAAATCTTGGTCAAAAATATATTAGTAAGGGTACAACGACACGAAAAGCAGAAGAAGAAGAATAGTTGTAATGTATCCTACAGCTGAATAACTTGATTTTTTTTTTGAAACAGGAAACTCGAATACAAAAGTGTTTTGTGTGTGATTATTAATGTATTTCAGTGAATTATTATATACTACAACTGTATATGAAGTTTAAATAAATAATTAATAGATATGCATAAAAATCGAAGCTTTCTGGTACGTTCTCCATAGGTTAGACTGTTTAGTATCCAGCTACAGGATAGTTTCAAAAAGGTGCTGCAGCCCTTGAACCCAAAAAAGCAACTGAAAAGACACAAGTGAGTTACACCTCTCCGAACTCCACTCTACTCTACACGCTCCAAAGAGAGCATGAGGATTTATTTGATGATTTGTCAGCAAAACCCAAGCTACTTTCCTTTTCAGGGTCGCGTCAATTTTCCACTCTGTAAATAGACTTACAGTACTTTTTGTATTAAAATCGATTCTATCACTGGGGAAACCAGACTGATTAATGAATTTATGCGCGTGAAACATCTTCCTTTACCAAACCAAATCCTAACCATTCTTGAAAACAAACACCTAATTTCAACCACACTAAACTATTCCAATGAAACAATTCTATCTAAAACCCATCTAATATTCGGAACATCTCGATACAGTTCTAGTCGGAAACAATTCCATAATCGATTGGATATTCCTCCGCAATGCACTGGGGAATCGAGTCGACCACGGTATTCGATTCAATCGGTACGATTACTGATTCAATATTAGAATTGTTCGGGCGTTGTCTTGTGTGTAAGACTAATGTTTGGGGAGATGAATCGGATAGTATTGTACTGTGTGATTGTTTTTGCACATTTTTGAGTAGTCGGGAAACACATAAAGACATGTCCGTTTAAGGTAGAGGATTTTCTTTGTGAGGAGGGAAATCATCTAAAATGGTGTCTGTTAGACTTTTACTGACTAAAGCCCATCCATGTTCCTTCAGTTTTTTTTATTTTTTTATTATACATAGGCTCGCGTTTGACTACTATCTCACCTGATGATAAGCGATGATGTGGCCGACGATGGAGCACGCTTGCCTAGAAGTAACCTATTCACTCTTGACTTGAAGACTCCTAAGTTGTAGCTATCAGGAAACACACACTATCCTTTGCGTTCTAGGACAACAGATTTCCTTTTCCGAAATTTCCCGTAGCCATCACCAAGAGTATAGGGCCCTTGGGTATAAGCACTGCTGGGCCTGTACGGGTTTTACTGACATCTCTTTGAGGCGCACATGGCGTGTAAAGAACATGCATATACGTAAAGGTAGGGTAGGTAAATAAGTTTTTGTATTCTTGTTCCCTTTTCTTCGTCTATACATATATTATATTTGATTATGTTATTGTACATTCAATATTCATAGGCAGCGTTTATGCGTCTTTGTCACTGAAAGTAATCGTTAAATTTCTAATGCATTTCAATGCATTGTTGTGGCAAATTCTGTCGTTCCAAGTATCAATACTCTGTTGCATTGGTAATACTTCATCTTTGTCTTCTTTTCGTGTCAATGTACTCTTACTGAATCTTTTCTGAGCAGTATTTGGCAACCTGTACGGCTCTGTTATTGGCCTCGTATAGATCCTGAAAAGTGCAGGTGGTTGTGCACTTGTGCAGGATGGACAGCATAGCAGATGACGCATGTCCTGCGCAGCGGCTCCACACTGGCACTGCGCTAGGGATGGTGAGATTGTTTTAAAAGCGGCCAACCTGGGACCTCTGTCGGTTAAGCGTCAGTTCACACCGAGACGTGACGCGACGCGACGATGCAAGAAGAGGCTAGTGATTTCACGAGGCGCAGCCCTGCATGAAGCAACGTATTCTAAATTCTCACAATTAAATGTGTATCTTTTCGTGTAGTAAATAAAGTTCTATTTTGAGACACTCTATTAAAATGTGCAGGCAGCGTCGCGACGCGTCTCGGTGTGAGCTGACCCTAAGAGATTTCCAGGTTATCCCCTGTAATTCACATCCAGAGGGAAGTGTTATGAAGTGTGGAGCTGGAGGTGTTGGGTGTATCTGCTTCCAAAGCGTGCATCTCTAGTTCTCTGCACTTTCATACAAAGGTACAAAGTCAGACTTTATGTTTTTAGATTTTTTTCTCTACCAGACAACCAAGAAGTAGTAACTATAGGTATATTAGTCACCAAATTCTAATTTCTAATCCAAACACCAAACAACTAGTGAACCATACGACACAAAATAAACACTAGTTACGGCGACTGCATTCAACGCCGATCGAGCGTGCAGAATAACACTTCATCATTTGAATTCGGCGTCGCTCCCATACGGTAATACGTCATATCAATAGCGGGTAATGACCGGCAGTTAATTAGGCGTCATTGGGCGCATCGGCATCAAATGTGGTGGCCGTACATTGTTGTAGCTTTTAGTGTGATTAAACTTTTAATTACAAAATGTTTGATAGCTTTTTACTGCTGCAGTATTCCCAAAAATTGGCTGTGGGGTGGTTTGAAAGAGTTACCATCGGCCTGGAACAAAAAGGACTAATGAAGGAACACTGGTGAGGTATCAAAAGACAGACACTCGTTCTCGCTCCACCGAGAACAAGATAAGTTATTTTATAATTCCCGTGTCCTTAACAACACGTCCAAAGCGCGTATTTTGCGTACGAGCGGAAGCACCTTAGTCTACTTGAGCTGGATGACGCTCTTGCTAAATAATTCCCTACATGTCTCGTAGCTAATTCAATAAAACCAGTCACTTATTTCCAAATATATTTTTTAAAACGCGCCGGAATGAAATTCCATTGATGTGACAAGTCACGGTATGACGGACAGAGTTTCAGTAGGATTTCATGGGGATATGGCGACTGGGGTCATAATAATCATCGCGGTAATTACCCTCTTTGACGGTAGAAGCGTCACGGTTACTTGTCCTTCCACATAACGCAGGTCCTTCCCGAACTAAGTTCCTGCATCGGATTCAAACTCAAGAAATACCCGAATGTCACTTACCACTTTGTGAGTACGAGCAATGAGTAGCTCAACGTACGGCCGGTAACGGTGTCTTCTGAAAAGGTTACCCAAGGTTTTACACAAAAGAGAAACGCTTAAGTAGTCTTGGATGATTTCCCACCGCATAAAAAGAAGCTCTTTCTAGAAAAGCTTAATCACTGGCTCATAATAAGGCAGCTATCATTACAATTCCCTCGTACCATTAGGTTGTACGATCACAATGTTGCCACAAGAGTCCAACAAACACTGTCCGCACTGTGATGATGTCATTTGCGTCTGTTCGCTGTTCCGGGGTGTAATTGAAGCTGCGTTTGAATTTGAGATCATGCTCCGAATATTAGCTGCTTACTCTCTGAAGAGGCAAATTGGTAGATGAGAATTGGATAATCTCAAAAATCGGGAGTGATATTGCATGTACTGATTCCATATAAGGGCAAACCATAATAATATTTTTTTTTATTTCCCATAACTCCACACTAGCGTCTAAAAAAATTATCATCGAGTTTCTTGTCGGTTCTTCTCCATAAGAAACGACCAACTGGAACTCTAACCATACTGACTTCATTTTCTTAGGGTATATAAAGGTGTGCTTTATTCTCGTTACATGTTGTTTTTATTTATAAACTCATACTATTTTCCACAAGGGTAGGCAGAAACTAAAGATTTACTACTACAACAGCTTTTCCTTAGTATACACTGTTGAGCTTCTTTTTGGAGAATATTTTGAACTAAAATACTTGTTCCCTCTCGAGTTCCTAAAATAATAATATAATAAAATAATAATAATAATTTTTATCACCATGATTATAAATATAAAGTTTAATTTTCAAAAGGCAACCAGTTATCAAATATGTTAACGTAAACTCCCACAATCGCATCGGTTGTCAACATCTCATGATACCATTTTGATCTATGTAATTCAAATTTTCAAGTTTTAGACAGACTCGCTAATGAAGACACAAATCATGAAATGACTCATGAATACAGCAAAAGCAACGTGCCGACACAGAAACACAAATATGTTGAATACGCCAAGAGAACATGAGAGCCCATCTCATGACTCATCCGATAATAGCAAGCTATTAACCGAATCCCACGCCTTGATTACCTATTTTCTTCTGAGAACGAGAAAACAAATAGAAAGATAAAACTGATTTTTCTTTGATTACCTATTAGATGACATGGATAGGCGTACTTAAGTAGTGTACGAGTATATTCCGAAATGTTCTCGGAATAGTTATCCGATTCATTTACTACTAAACTTAGGATCAAAACAAGTGACTCAGTTAGGTTTTGGGAATGAAAATGATGGTCAAATCTGTGACAGTTTGAGTAAATTTCCAATATGCCGTTAATTCACTTCTGTAGATTTTTTTTTGAGGATAACGGTGTTTAATCATCGATCAGTCACTCTCTACTGATTTTTACTGTTAATCCTTATTCAAAGGGCAAAAATGGACTCCTATTGCTACGGCTCTGCTTTCCGTCTGTCTGTCACCAAGCTGTATCCCATGCATGAACCGTGATAGCTTGATGATTTAAATGTTCACAGATGATGTAGTTCTGTTCCCACTGTTACAAACAAATATTAAAGACAGAATAAAATAAATATTCAATTGGTGATGCGCCTTTAAAACAAACGTGATTTTTTGCTACGGATGGTACGGAACTCTTTGTGCGCAACCCATGGTTAACTTTAACACTCCCCCAAATAAAATATTATTAGGTAGTATCACAATGCGTCTTGTCGCATCTTCACGTTGTGGTGCGACAAGTCGCGCACATACCGCTTGTCGCAGACACATCCGACGTGCATGTCTGACGATACCACGACATGTATACGGGTGGCTAAGATGGCGCTGGGAGACAAGGAATTCGAAAGCTGTGTTTACAGTAACTGTGACTTCTATTTTTGTTAAAATGAGACAAATCATGACGTAAGTACTGTCATTACTAATTTGAATAAAGCTAAAAGTATGTACATAATTTTAATAATCTTAGCAGTTTTTTTCCTGTGGCTTCAATTGTGTAGCTCATCACAAAAACCGTGCATTAAATTTTTTTTTTAGGTAAAAATCATCAAATACTTTTCCGCTCTGAATGGAGCGTGAGAGCGTGTTAGTTTTTTACCGTCCAAAGCCTACCTGAGTTCATTCAGTTGTCTTTTACATTTCAGGGCCATGATTAACCCCATTAAACCGTAGCCCAAAATAGAAAGAAATAAAAACAATCCATAACACACAAAAAAATCAATAAACCTCTTTAAAGTATTACTGTAAATCACGATAATAATATTCTATTACGAAATTGTTACACCACTCAAAACCGGGACAGAACAATCAACTTTCCGGACCTATACCGGCTAAAACAATAATACAGTGCTTCTACGTATCGGTGACGTCACGTCTAGCAGAATTCCGCGTGTGCGGTGGACGGATACGACATCCGACATTCAAAGACATGCACGTCCGACCGACCGACACGCGCTCTAATAAAATGACGCTGGGTGGCGAATAGCCGGAACATGTTTATGACATGATATGACTTACGATATTGACGACGTGACTCACTTTATAAATAAATAAATAAATAATAAATAAAATTTTATTCAAAATACAATGTTTACAAAAATGAACATAAGTCTTCAGTAAAACAATTATCTATAACATTATTTTGCATAAGAATAAAGTAAATCTAATATAATATTAAAGGTGCAATTAATACGGTTCGAAATTGCAATAGTTAATAACGGACCACCCGAGCTAGGTTAATTTAAACCTGTGTTTCAGGCCATCGCATTACTTTTAAAATTAATTTTGTTGTAAAATATTTAAAATGACTACTGAACTATTATAAAAATATAGTCTATGTTTAAAAACTATGAAAATAAGCTTATGGTACAATAAAACTTAAGAATAATTATATCTATGAAATTATACAAAAATAAACAATAACGATTGGATCAGTTAACTTATGGTACAATAATACCTAAAACTATGTCTATAAAATTATACAAAATAAATAATAATGAGTGAATCAGATAACATTATGTCAATATTTCCAGAAGTTGTTCTGTGTCTGTGTAATTCAGTATCACTAAATGTTCCGATAACATCTTACTACATTCTTTATACCTTACATTATAGATGCTTAGTACCTTGTTGAGCCTATTGTATAGAAAAGGTCCCAAGAACACGTAAAAGCGTTTAGCAAAAGCATGTTTGGTTTGAGGCTTTATGCAAACCGAGTACTTCCTTCCCTGTCAGAAGGTACAGGGTCAAAAGGAAGTGCAGAATGCTGGTGTAGTACTACGTTTAAAATAAATAATTGCCGTACTGTAAGTACATTACATGCTGCGTAGAGTTCGTGCGTAGGAAATCTAAAAGGGCGAAATGTAGCGACCTTGAGAATTGCTCTTTGAGCACGCTCCAACGGGAGTAAAATTGTTTTAGCCGCTCCACCCCAGGAAGTTATGCAATATGTAAGAATGGATTGACACAAAGCTAAATAGACCTGTTTTATTAATTTGTAATCGGCTACGTTTCGCAAATTTTTAAAAACATATATTAATTTGCGAACTCTCGTACACAATAGCTCGATATGTTTACGGAAATTTAGATTTGTGTCAATCGTGACACCTAGATATTTTACATGGTCAGCTTTAACTAAAGTCGGGCAAGTGCAAGCAGTGTCAGTATACGTGCAGTTATGCGCGTGAATATTTAGGTTAGTAAGCGATATGTTAGCATTTCTCATTGTAAATAAAATGTAATTTGTTTTATCTGCGTTTAATGATAGGAGATTCTTCTGGAGCCAGTTAGACACAATGTTAAAACCATTTTGAGCATATTCATAAAAATCAACTCTTGACCTACCTGAAAACAATAAAGCGGTATCATCTGCATATGACATTATAACACCATTTTGGAGCGACAGGCTGCATAGTTCATTAATGTAGATTAAAAATAAGGTGGGCCCCAAAATGCTACCTTGCGGTATACCAAAAGAACTATTTTTTAGATCCGAACTGGTATACTGGCCTATTTTTAGGCATTGATGACGATCGCTGATATAGTCAGAAAATAATAGAAGTTGTTCACCTCTTATCCCAAGTGTTTCAAGTTTGTGTAAAAGCAAAGAACAAGAAATAGTGTCGAAGGCCTTGGCAAGGTCTAGAAAGATCCCAATTGTGTGCATACCATTATCTAGGTTAGTAGTTATATAGTTAGTCAAATGGTGGACTGCTTGACTAGTTGATCTTTTGGCCCTAAAACCAAATTGATTATCTGACAGTAGTCTGTTATCTTCTAAATATTTTATCAATCTACTGTTGATCATTTTCTCCAAAATTTTTGATAGAGCGGTTAACACTGAGATAGGTCTGTAGTTGTTCACGCTGGTTTTATCTCCAGATTTGAATACAGGAGTGACCACAGCCTTCTTTAGTAATTTTGGAAATATACCTTTAGATAAGCAAAGTTGAAAGATGTGGGTTAGAGGAGGGGCAAGTAGGTATTTAAAACTTTTAAGAATATTATTAGGTATGCCATCCCACCCAGTGGCGCAAACATCCTTAAGCCCGCTTATAATTCTGACTACTTCGTCAACGTCGGTATCTAATAAAACAAAAGAATTTAGTGTGGAGGATGAGGTGGTCGAGTTGTGTTGGGAAATGATACTTGAGTTAAGTGATTTTTCAGCCAATTTTTTACCAACATTAACAAAAAAACTGTTTGCTTTATTTATCGCTTCGGTTGGGTTTATATCTGATAATAATAAATCAAGCGGAGGTTCTGGTTTTTTTGATAGAAATGTGTAAGATTTTACAAACTTCCAAACAAGTTTACTATTTTTCCCGGCCTTCTGTAATTCGTTTTTATCGTACTGATTTTTTCGTTTTTTCAAAAGATTATTACAGAAGTTTCGATACCTTTTGTAAGTTATAGAAAGCCCTTCGTCATCAGGAGCCAATTTTAATTTTAGGTGAAGTCTGTCTCTATGCCTTATGCAACGAACGAGACCAGGGGTGATCCAGGGTTTAATACAACTATACTTCCTAGGCATTGTCTTAGTAAACGTGTTTTTCTTTATCGCAGATTGTAACGAATTAATTAAATAATTTAACGAGCTATTTGCATCGTCTGAATTATAAACAGGGTCAAGATTAATACAGCGTATGTCATTCTCAAGATTTGTCATATTAATTTTTGTGCAGCTACGCATGCAGTTTTTTCTAGGTGAACTTATTTGTAATGTTAGTAAAACCGCCTGATGATCGGTAAGCGTAGAATTAGTTACTAATGTTTTGGATGGATTTTTTGATTTTAGAATGATGTGGTCTAAACATGAGCCACTCTGATGCGTGGGGTGGTAGTGAGCTGGTAGAAGTCCATGAAATGAGCAAATATTCAGATAATTATGTACATTAGTGTCTGTTTTCCCGGAAGCAATGTTAATGTTAATATCGCCCAAAAGTATTATATTTTTAAAAGACGTTAAGTTTTTTAAATTTGTGTCAAGTGATTCCAAAAATCTGTCTATGTTTTGAGAAGGAGGCCTATAAATAGCCATGACTACCGTGTCGGGAACAATTTTAATGATCAAACAATTACTATCCAGGAATACAGGTTCTTCTTTTATTGTTCTTAAATTATTTTTGATATAAACTACTACACCATCGTTCTGGTTTATGTTTCTGTGACTTCTGTAAGAATAATAACCATCAAGAGATGGTAAATTAGTCGTCTGTTTTGATAGCCAACACTCTGTTAAGACAATAATATCACAGCTTAGGTCTAGGTCCTGTAACAACACTTCAAAACCGGTCATGTTTCGATTTATGCTGCGAATATTCTGTGTGAGTAGCGTTAATGTTTTGTCACCAGAAGGAAGATGATACTTGCAATCCTCAATATTGCAGATTTTAGACTCCGACACAGAAAAACTATCTAGATCACAAATAAGGTGATTTGTCATAATTATTATAAAAGAAAAAAAGAAAATAAAGTATATATAAGCTACCTGTTTAGCTGCTAAAAAACTAAAATGTAAGGTGACGCTCTTAGGCGCCTTCATAGTCTATTGAATTGATGTAATTCATTTCTGCATGTTTGCGGGCCGGGCAACTTACATCACCAGCAGGATGGTCACATTTCCTCTTGAAGCGTTTACATGTTGCGCATCGAGGGGAAGAAGATTTGCTGTTGCATTCCTTGAAGGAATGGCCGCTCTCTCCACAGTGGTTGCAGGTAGGACTGGTTTCCCGGCAGAACTTGGCTGCATGTCCAAACTGCTGGCAATTGAAGCACCTGGTGACGATAGTGAAATCTCTCACCGGGCATGACGTCCAATTGATAAAAATTCGGCTCTGGTTTATGATAACCTTTCTTATGCTAGCAGGTAGTTCCAAGATGTAGTTACAAGTAGGAAGGTCTTTCTTACCCGATTTATGGCTCAATTTGATGGAATCTAAGAAGGACTCACGAGTAATATTCGGCAATTTGTCAGATAGGTTCTGCTCGTAAATACAGTCAAATACTTCCTTCTCAGTGAGAGCGACGGGGACACCAATGACAGCAATCCTAGGTCGGCGTTTGGAAGGTTCTTCTATTTTAAGGCCAGATGATGCAAGTTTTTCCGAGTTCTTAAGTTTATCTATATCGCCTTTGTTTTCGGTGCTAATCAAAACGCCCCCATTTTTCACCTTCTTTAGGCCTCGAACATGAAGCTTTAGTTGTTCCGGGGAGATAATCTTTTGGACTAGAGACTTGGTGTCGTCACTTGATTGGGTCTTATCGCTGGGATAGATGGCGACTGAGCTCAAATTTGCTGGACGAACGATGTCGGTACCTTTCTTAACCATGCTAGCTTTGTCCTTGTATGGATTATTATTATCGATTGGTTCAGCTTAGCAACTGTTTCTTTATTGCTTTAGCTTTCGATGGGGACGAAAGGTTCTGGAGTGACGACCACGTAGCAGAAGACGCAGTGTAGGAAGGAATTCAATGGAAACGAGGTGCACAGTTCTGCTCGTTGTTCCTACAACACACATACACATATGTACATACACATGTCCAGCAATGGACGGCTTTCGGCTGAAGTAATGATGACGACGATTATGAGCTGTTAGTACTGCTTATTCGTTTGTAATTCGTCTTTATAATTTTGACAGAGTTTTTTAAAATATAATCTGTTTTCGAAAAGAAAAAACGTCTTTTTTGGAATATAAAAATCTTTGATAGTACAGCAGCATTTTAGCGGCGTCCAGTCCTAAGCTCGCAGTCGGCGCGTCGAGTCCGCTGCAATCGAACATCTCTGGAACATTCTGTAGCTTATACTACCGAATTACAGATAACTGCCTTTTAACACGACCAAGCAACAACCGCCCCAAGGATTAAAGCTGTAGGGTTTAGAATCGGGTGTGATACAAAGGCATTTATCAGGAAGCTTGCAAGGAGAAATGTGCCGGTACATACTTGCGAATGGAGCATCATTTCTGTATACCCCGCGTAAAGATTCTTGTGTTTGAGATGGTAATAGCTATTCGGTAAATGAAGGCTGCTAATTAGAAACGATTTAGTAGCTCAAGTTAAGTAACACGTGGTATTCCTAAAGGTTGACACCGAGTCCCCCCCAGATCGAAGGCAACGAAGGAATGGGGTAGGGGTTTAGTCAGTAAGAGTCTGACACGCCCTCCCGCTCCGCCCAAGAGCGGGAGAAGTCATTCTGATGATTCCTCTACCAGAAAAAAAAAAAGCTCAAGTTAAGTGAAATAGTCAAAGAACTCGCATAGTTAAGTTAGAAAACTTTACACACATACACAATCTTACTCTCTACTATAAGTTGGAGTAATCAGTGCAGTGTATGAACGATTGTCTAGGTATTTTAAATGAAGTTTGAAAGCTCATGATAAATGATATTTATTTTGTAAGTAGGTTTTTACAAACACTTTTACACGTCAAATTTTTCTTTCGTTATTTGGATTATATTTGACGACACGGTTGGCGTAGTGGTCGAGTTATTGACTGGCACGGGTTTGATTCCCGCACGTAACAAATATTTTTATGGGCTACAGATAGATTGTCTGATTCTGAATGTCTTGTGTATGTAAATTACATGTTTGTGAATGAACCCAAGATGCAGGAGTGCAGGGCAGCGTTTTTTTTAAATAACTTTTCTTTGTGGTAATACAAAGTTTGAAGAAGTTATAAAGAGAGTCAAACAATCTTGCCGTCCTGATTATGTTCGCCATAGATAGATATACTTTTTATTACGCCATAAAAAATACAGTAGGAGCTTAAAATTAATAGGGTGTGACAATGGGCGGTCTTATCGCTAGAAGCGATTTTTAACCGACTTCAAAAAGGAGGAAGTCATTTCTATATTCGGCTGTAAGCATTTTTTCACGTATGTTCAACGATTTCTTGGTCAGTTGTGGACCGAACTTGATTTTTTTCTTTGGTAAAACCAATACTAAAAAGATAAAATACTTTTTACAAAAAACGTTTCTTTTACAAACAAGCTTTGGAAGGATTTGACAGAGATGGATAAAAAATACGCAGGCTGTTGCTCGATTACTGTATAAACCGGAGAACAACCTTTAGCGTTCTCAAATTCTGCATCGAAAACAGAGCTCTGAATTCACCTATTACCAGCAATGCTTGGAAAGTGTTATTAAGGTAATAGTTTCCAGGAACTGACAGAACAATTAACTTAATGAATATGCGGGTAGTTGTATGCAAACAGTCGGTGCGTCTACTTCGGTAGTGTATGTGTGTGTGTTTGTAGGGACACAAAATAGATAGGTACAGAAGGTAATCTCATGTATGTAATTCACTTTTCATACCTGCAATCTGGTCACATTAACTTGACGCATCTCTGAAATGCGAGCATCCCCCGCTTCCTCCTACATTCCCTTAGCTTACCCGGCAAGTGTCAGGTATGGTTAGCATCTTTGTTATCGGCCTACGCTCGGCGATCGTGCTAGAGGAGGAACCTGCAGCTCAGTCCAAGCGCGTATGGTCCGAGACATCGTGTCTGTGAACGATGTCTATGTGTGCGTTGCTCGAGCGCGCTTTGTATGTAGATTGCCAAAAGATTGCCTTCTGTACCTATCTCTTTTGTGGTAAGGATATGTGGTCTGCAGTTTTTATGAAAGTGTCTAGTTTTGTTGGGATTGAGTGATTTATTGGATTTCTTCAGTCATTGATTTGCTTGTATAAATGGTTTCAAGTTGAAAAGCCAGGAGAGGTTTGTTATGATAATTATTTGCATAATCGACCTTGTAATGTTCTTACGGTTGAGCCTCCTTCTATATAAGAAAGGGAATGGGCCGTAGTCCACAATGCGGATCCAGTGCTAGTTGGTGAATGTCACACGTCTCTGAAATTTTGGTTCTATGACATGCTGGTTTCCTCACGATGTTTTTCTTCACCGTTTTGAGAGTAATGGTGATGAAATACACATAAACATAGTAGCTAATGCGCCGGGTTGAGTTTGAACCCGTGACCTATAACTTTTAAGTTCATGCAGTTACCACTGAGCTCGCTCTGTTTTCAAAAATAATGTTAAGGTATTATGAATAGCAAGGTGCAAACTTCATCATTCATCACCAGAACCAATTCCTTCTACCTTTCAATAAAACACTCCTACTAGTAAATATAATTACGAGTACATTAAACCTATATTTATCTTTTCACTCCAGCTATGAACGCTACCAAAACACAATCCCCAGCGCAGCAATCACGCGATCAATCAATGCGACATAATTGTCTGATTGATTGATTGATTATTGGTTTCCATTAGATATGTCCGCCGTAATTAGGTAGCTATTAAATATCTACTGTCAGGAACTTAGAATCAATAGTCGATAGTCGATAGCTGGTCAGTTTATCAAAGATTGTAGAAAACGATATGCGAGTATATATGTCAAGTAGTAGCGGTTTGTTCTATGAAAGAAAAACTGTGAAAAGAAAATTTTTATTACAAGTTATTTTTAGTGTGTTGTTGAATTTGTCAAAGTATGACTTTTAGACATTCTAAACACTCATTGGTAATGAGCGCTTATCTAGTAAAATACTGGCCCCGCTAAAAATAAATGAAAAATCGATTTTTAATGACCAAGTCACAGATAAATATACTAGCATAACCACAGAACATATAAAGGAAGTTAGAAAGGCCTTGTGGGCGTGGCACGCGCGCCGCGGTTATGAGCGAATGCTCATAATCAACCGAAATTTACTTTACCGGTCAGCAATCGTGCTTTTGTTTTGACAGCGTACGTAAGCTCCGCAAAAATATTAAATTATGCCGTCTTGCGCTATTGTAACGTGTCGGAAAAGAAGCCAGGTGTGTAGTGTAGCACGAGATGTGATTTCTTTCCATCGGTAAGTCCAAAAACATTAAAATACTTGTGATATTTGTAATTATAACATTAGCATTATGAAGTTTGTAGACAAAAACGATATAATCGCAATCAGACCAATAGTAATATATTGCTTGCAATAGGTTTGCAAGTCGTGCAAAATGGTACCCCATTTTGCACGACGTGAGCGATCGCGCAATGTATTACGTTCACTGCGAGAGAACCAAAAGTACAATTCCACGAAATTTTGACATATCGATAGTGCTGTGCCAATTTGTAAACAATGTCGATAATTACTATGGTACAAATGATTATTATCAATAGAAAACTTTATAACTAAAATAACATTATTTATCACGATTAATAGATTTTGAGTAAGGTTTCTATGTATTTAAGTTTTATGATTTTTTTAATTGAAACTAACATAATTATGATTTAATATGTTTTGTGTTTCCAACAGATCCAGGTATAAGAAAACTATAGATTGAGACAACTGGTACAATTGATTGGATCCCTACTAAATGTAGCACAATTAGTTCGCAACATTTCGATGATGATAATTACATAACAACAAAGTCAGGGAAAAGAAACTTAAAATCAAATGCTTATCCGCACAGATATATCGTTAAACACATAACGAGTTCAGTAAGTAAAGCTATTGAATTAAAGTAATTAAAGCTAAAAAAAGGAAAAATTTAGTAGCAAAAGATAAAGGTGGTTTTTTGTACCCTTCGAAAGAATTGCTACTAATCTGCAAAATATCTGAAGCAATTATAAAAAAGTACACCGAAAACCTTCGGAATATTAAATTAAAAGAGAGCAAGCGTATGCTACTTAATAAATACATACGTATTTATTTATTTATTGCATTCATGACGTATACAAGGCCTTGCTACAAAATTATAAGTTTCGTACATGGACCCTGCTAGGGCACCGCAACATTTTTGTTGATTAATATAAATTAAATTAAAATATAATTGCATGCATTATTAAGTTAATAAAGTTATTCAAGATTTATTATTACGTTATTATTGTCATCATGTAATTATTAATTTATTAATTATTGGCTGTCTTTATTACAATTATACGCGTCAATCTTCAAATAATCTTGATAATATTAATATTACAGAATGTCAATTTGTTAAGAACTCATTTAAGCTATAGTAACACTTCTGTATTAGGTACAATTTAAATGCGTTTACAAATTTATTATCAAATTCTATGTCCTTAATCTCATTCGGTAATTTATTGTAAATTTTTTTGCACATTACAAGAGGTCCTGATTGAAACATAGCTAATTTTGAACTTGGCAATGCTAATTCATTTTTTACTCTTAATGAGCGTTGCAGCGGTCTTTGATTCTTAGCCACAGGGAATAACGACGCATGTTTTCTAACAAACTTGCTTACCTCCATAATATAGATGCTTGTTAGGGTGAGCATTTTATATTTAATAAAATAAGGTTTACAACTCTGCATTTGGTCTATGTTCGCAAGAATTCTCACACATCTTTTTTGTAAAATGAACAGTTTTTTTACTGCGACGCAATTTCCCCATACAATAATGCCATATGTTAACCACGAGTAGACGTACGCGTAGTACGCTGTCTTCGCTGTTTTGAAGTCGGTTGATCTTTTCGACTCATTTAAAGCTTTCACAAAACTTGCAACTTTGTTTGATACAAAATTAATATGTGCCTTCCAATTTATATTAGTGTCAACTATCAGTCCCAAGAGTCTAAATTCATCGACACACTGGAGCGGTATGTCATTGAATGAGTAGTTAATACTCAATGAACGTTTTTGATAAGGACTGTATTGCATAATTTTGAGATTTTTTTTTTCAAATTGTGGTCCTTTTGCCAATTTACTATTTTTGTCAGTATTAAATATAGGGTCGACCAGTATTAAATTTAAGTTGCTACCGTCGTCACATGGAAACACTATTGAGATGTCGTCAGCAAAAAGGACACTCTGGACATTTATTTCTCTCGGCAAATCGTTAATATAGATTAGGAATAAAATGCACCCGTATTACTTCAGGGACACTATTTTTTTCCTTTTGAACTGGTGATAAGCACCGGAAATGTAAGGTTGAGAGACAACCGACTTTCTCTAATAATCAAATAATAAACACGGTAAATATTCCATGGTAAATCCTAATTTTAATAAAAAAATTGTTTTTAATAATTCAGTTATGTATTTTTTTATTTGTTGAATGATAAATGAATATCGTACGTGTTCACAACATGTATTACAGAAGTCCACATAGTCCACAATACTTGCAAAGTAAGAAGCAAGATTACATTAATTTTATCGATATCAATAATCGACCTTTTGGTCGCCCTAGCATACATGAGATTTTTACGCGTGTATGAGTGTACGTCAAACGCAGTAATTGCGTTAGTGTGACAACCAATAGCAAACTCACAATCGAAGTGTATGTTGTTTATTTGTGTGCGTAATCCGCGTAGGCATTGGTTTTCTGCTTGTAGTGAAATAAAAGAGTGGGAGACAAACGGCGACACGCGTTCCGATACAAATCAGGAACTATTTCCTTTCTAACTTCCTTTATATGTTCTGTGAGCATAACCAAGTGTTCAAAAGTGGATAATTTATATCCTAGTTTTAAATACTTGCACCTATGTTAGACTCTAAAGTATCTGTAAAATATGGCTAAATATAGACGTAGGTACCAATATATTGCTAGGTAAGCGATATAATTATAGTAAGAAAGATCAAAGAAGAAAACTGTGTTGATTCAAAAGTATTTTTTTTACGGTGATCATGATTGTATTTACCGTCTAACAGAAATTATGACATGCATTTTATATAAAAGAATACCCATCTGCAAGATTCATGATTCAAGATTTACGGCAATAAATAACTTTCATGTCAAATAAAGGAACTAGGACACGCTGGATAATATGACGTTGGATATCCATTTAGGTCACAATAATTGCTATCCAGAATATTTCTCGGAAAACTCCGGATGAGTTTCATAAGGATAAAAACAGAGCTATCCTAGCATGTTATTATTGCTTTATTAACCTTGTACTATTCTCTGGAAAATTCTTAGTCATACCAATTTGAATGATATTTTTGTTTGTGTTACTCATCCTTCCCTGAAATGCTAGTATCAAGTAGGTTAGTCATACCCTCTTTTATGTTCTGTTCTCCTAGTATCAAGGCTATTCCTTCATCTTGATCCAAATGTCTCGAAATTGCTTTTGGATTGAATGAAGCTTCTTTTATATCCCCACAGATATAAAAGTTTGTTTATGTACGGCGACTCATAAACAAATAGAATAAGCATTTACATATTTAGGGTTTTCGTATCTGATCAAGACACATAGTTTTGTAGGATTCCAAGAGCAGTTTTTGATTGTGTACCCACCAACCAACGATTCTTCCTGTACGCTGGCTATTTTATAGTGTACCAAAGACAATACCCGGTTGGTGATCAAAAATTGCGACATAAATGGAATTCAAAGAAATTGTTATGGTTCTGGGAAGCTAATGTAGACCGGTTAAGTGGTTGACAAGAACTATGTAAAGACTATGACCCCCTGCATGAACAATGGGAAGCTAAAGTGAACCAGTTACGTGATATAATGTAAAGAAGTCGTATGAGAACTTGCTCTCATTTAGTTAGCTATTAAGATCACTAAATGCTACACAGGACCATCATGTAGGATTGCAGTCAAGCACTTCTTCTTCTTCTTTTCGAGTCGAAGGTAAACTTGTCAAACTTTTTGGGCCCAGTAGGTAGCCACGTTGATTGCAGCATCGGTGGCACCCATTAAGTCCTCCAAAGTGCAGGTGTTCGGGCACTTGGGGCACTCCAAAAGGTGGCTCATGTTTTGAGTAGAAGCACCGCACTCATATTGAATATCCGACTGGTCTATAAAACCCCATTTGGCCAAATTGTGTTTGCAGCGACCCACCTGGGTGCGCAACCGATTCAGTGCTTTCCATACAGGCCACTGCAGTTCACGTCCAGGCGGGAGATGTTCTTGTTTCAGTCAAGCACTGGTTTAATATTATTAAAAAACATTACCAGTTTCAGGAGAATTCTGTCTTTGCAAAAGAGCGTGAAAACACAAAAATACAAATTCGCTCAAAGACAAGACACCTACCAATTCTTCGAAACTCAAACAATTAAAATAACTGAAGCACGCAATAAATACGGTGTGCTCAAAAAATGAAAAATCTGTAACTTCGTTTATAACACAGGAGTACTTAAAGTGTCCCAATTAGTGCGTTTTAAGTGACAAATGTGAGCAGTTAAAGGAACTTTGAGCTTGTTTTACTCATACTATTTGACTAATGGGCTCATACAAAAATAGCTTTGATTTGTGACTCGAGTGAGTTCCACTTTGTAGTCACGAGACGGGTGCGATGCGATTTGTGTTATGTGACTGCTTCAAGAGAGACGTGATAAGTGATGTCTGAAAGGAAGAAGTTAACTTTTTTTTGTTGACATATTACTCTGTCAATCATTTTAGACCTAAAATTTTTAGGGCTTTGGGCAAAACTGACTCGGCAAACACTGTTCTGCCATATTAATTACTTATAAAAAATAGTCTATGATCTATTATAGTCAGACTTACTGAATATACGTGTTACCGGCCAAACCCGATTTTAGGATGCTGATCCAAACGCGTGATATTAGTCGGCCAGTTTTAGCAGTAGAATAATTGTAGGACACCCCGACACGGACAAGGTTAGGTTAGAAGACGGGAGCGGAGCGGAGCGAAGCTTCCGCCTTAGTCTTCGTAGTTATTTTTTATAAATACGCAGTAATGGGAGGCTCATGGAGTTTCACGCCAGTAGGGAGAACTAGTTTGGCCTAGGCAAAACTATCAATGAAAGTTTTAATTTGATGCAACGCTCTTTCAGACGTGGAAACATTAGTGCGATAAGCAGTCATTTCATTCTAAGTCTTATCATCATCTATAGCCTGACTTTTTCATCCCGATTTCCAAGCTCCTGTGCTATTCTCTATAGCCTCGTCTAAATTCTACCCATGATGACAAAAATGTCGTTTGCCCATACTTTTTATTCCAGTTCTGAGACATCCCTTCCTTGCCTCACCTATCATCTCTAACTTCATTTGAATTCTATTTAATTTTCTTGTCCGATATCAGAAACTTTTATACATCTCCCAACAGAACTATTCAGAACACTTTTACAAAATTAGGCTACTAGATAAATGATATCGTGCATTTTAAAAGCTTCTTTATTTTATGAATTGCTCTTATCTATCATTTTAAAGGGTTTTAAAACTATTTTAAGTGCTTAATTTTTATTGGGTGATTGAACACCATAAAGCGTTGGGTTATTGACGTTGGAAACGTACATAGAATCATGTTTCTGTCGGTTTAATCATACAGTTATCACAGAAAACCCACTAGGATTATCCCACGATAATATTTGGTGCAATTGTTTTGCTTTACATAATTCACATTTCACAGGCTTTTAGAATAGTTTTGATTATATGTTTCATCGACTTCTTCCTTTTCGTCATGTTTCTGCTAGGTACTTACTCTTTCCTATGGAAAAAAGTCCGTACTTACCGTATAAAGTAGCACATCGACACGATCAGCAATTTTCTGTTTGCTATGAATTATGTGTATGTATTTTGTATATATTACCTATGGCCTAATAAAAATTTAACCAATTTTAGCCATACCAGCATCTAAAAAACTTCCTTCTGCTAATCATTTTTATAAGCTAATTCATCTGTTGTATAAACCCGAAACGTTTCTCCTCGTCGTTATGCCGTGGTTTATACCGTGTACATCAAAGAACTGAAACAATTTCTCTGCTGCGGTCTTCCCGTTCTATTATAATTTGGGTGTTTTAATAGGGTCTTAATAAACTAGTGCGTCACATCATCAACGATTGCATCTCTGCTTACTATGAGTTGGGATCAGTCAAACATTACTTTGTATTATATTTTTTTCACCTTCACCTTCTGTAACTATCTTACCTAACATAAAAGCCTATACATTGACCAGACCATCCTGCGGAGTTCCAACACAGTAATTAGATACGTACGATTAATAACCGACCATTAAGGCAGGCTACTGTGTGTACTTAGTGCCTCCACGGTTGAATGGTTGCGATCAAAGTGGTGCTAATAGCAACTACAACGTACAAAGTGCAGAAGGTTGGTTCCTTCGATCGAAAACGCCTTCGCACATTAACTGCACCGTTAAAACTTATGAAAATCAATACAACTTTTGAGTTCCATCTCAAACAGTATGCGACTGCCAATCACCATTTAGTACTGTTGCACTCGCTGCCTCGCTGTCGCCAAGTGTGTGTATGCAGCCGAATAGTCATCAAACTTCAGTTGCAGTGAACAAAAGGTACTGGTGTAATGAGGTGCTACACCAGTAAGGACCACCTAGCAAGGGTTGCGGGAATCCGTTACATGTAAGATGCACAGGACAACACGTTGTGAAAAGGGCATTTGGAGGAGGTTTACATATGTACAAACATGGACGCCTATCAGCTGTAAAATTATGAATTCCTGTTTCACTAACAGATACCAAACTGATTATTATTTAAGATTTGCGAATAACAGCCATATCTAATAGCTTTTGAAGTAAAGATGTCTCCTATCTACTAACAAGTCTCACAAGAGTAACTTATAACTGTTATTCCTTAACGTTACATAGACCTTCTGTGTCCAACTGTGTTGTGGTTGTGTTAATGGCAAGCATGGAAAGCCACGTGGTAAATTAAGGGGTAAAGATCAATATTATAAGTTGAATGTTCTGTTGCTATGAGATAGGGGATCTTTCGTTTATCATTTGGAATTGGATACTCTTGAGAAGGTGCCAGGTAGGTGAAATTGATGCCAAAATCAGTGTATCGTATGGGCGAGTAATATTATATTAATCCTTTGAACATATTTTATCTATACTTTGAAAACCAATGTGGTGTCGTATTGCAATGTGAAATTACTTTGATTTTTGACTATTAAGTTCAGTTTCAGGTTTAAAAGGGTGGGCTCTAGATTATACCTGAGCTTTTTTCCTATGTCATTACTAAAGGGGTAAATAATAGCATGACGGTTGACAGGAAAAAATTGAATTAGAAACCGCATTGCATCGACCCCAAAAAAAAGGCAAGAAGCTGGTGAAATTATTTTGTATCAAAAATTACCAAAAAATATAAGAGAACCTACGGTCGGTTGAACTTGAATAATAAATAAAACCAAAACTAAATGTTACAAATTAATTCATTTAATATCACAGATTTAAATACAAAATTTACATTCGGTTAGTATCTACATAGTACTTAACTAATGACCTTAATGTATTAAATGATAATATTACAAGCTCTGAGAGAACTATACCAATATTAACATTCTCGACTAATAGAGTCCAGTGCCCGCCTTACCACTTAGGCACATAACAAGCAAGGCTAGATAGAGCTCTTCAAACTTCATTAAAAAATAAACAAACGTTAAAATTATGATCCATGAAAATATTAAGCTCTTGCTAATTTTAAAATTTTAAATTGTGGAACTTTCACCATTCAAGCAATATTCATTTTTGTTATAAATCATCCCAGGTTAAGCCTGGGATGATTTATAACAAAAATGAATATTGTACAGTAGTATTTTCATTTATTACAATAAGGTAGTAAAGTTTACAGAGCTAAGTATATATAATATAAACAATAATATAAATGCGTAACAAATTGGCAGTTGATTCAATGATTCGTTCAGTCTTTGAAAGAAAACTTTATCTTTAGTATTGTTTTTACATTAGTATAAAACTTCTGTAGAGATAACGTCTATAACACAACACAGTAACGCTTTTGAGTCATAATTCGTTGATTCTATCTTAACACAATATTCGATAGAAGTTGAAATTAGGCCTTTGCTTTCGATGATATTTTCTGCGATGTCCAAATACTATTTCTTAATACCCGTACCAATTTTTAGCTTAACATAGAACGTTATTTTAGAATCAATACAAAATTCAAAACAAGAATAACCCTAATAATATCCAAAAAACGAAAAGAAGAAATAAATAATTATCAATAAGTCATGTTTAATATTAGAACCGTTTTCATTCAAACGGAACGACAGTTTCGTGGAGACATCCAGACATAAGCCTAGAAACTAATAAGTATAAAATTCTCACATAAATGCATTTTATGAAATAGGTCCTTAGTAGTATTTGCTATGGTTGTGAGAAAGGACTAGTGATTATTAAAAAGATGCACGTTAGAAAATATGAAGTAATTGAAGATAGTATGAAACAGTGGAAAGCAAGTTTGAATATAATTGATATTACTTTTCATATTTTTCATGTCTTTAAAATTATTATCGACATTATGATTGAACTTTGCTATAAGGTAACAACAGTAATAGCATTAGACAAGAAAGCCTAAATAAATAAACTGGTGACGAATCATGCTGAAAGAAACAATATTGCAGTAGATATCAAGTTTAAATGAAGATGAAGACACAAGCAAAATTTAAACAAGAAGATTTAAATCAACATAGATAGGATTAACCTCTCACAATATTTACACCTGTTAGTATCAAACTAACTTCCGTCAAGTTCCATTAGGCAAGATTGTTACAAAACATTTTAAAATGTTAGCTGCAGTAGTATTCCCATTAGTACCATCTAAAACAACGTCAAAACAAAATCACTTAACAATAGTCAGACATATTTTATCTCTATAGCTGGTGTCGAGATGTCCTGTGGGTAACGTTACTGCTACATCCACTTTTGACATTGACGTTGGTGATGCTGTTACAAGTTCAGCAAGGGCTGATGAGCATTCACTTGATCTAGATGTCATTGTTCTGGCTGTAAAAGAATAGGAAGTAAGGATGTTGTTCTAGATTCTAGAATAGGTATAGGAAGTAAATTAATGTTATAGGGTTATTGAGGCCAGATTTGAATATGATTTATCTAAACCCCGTCTTGTTATCAATCCATACTAATCGTCTATACGAGTAATAAGCGAGTGGTTTTGGTTAAACTTCTATAAAAAAAGTTTGTAAATGTTTAAATCCAAACATGTTCAAATGTTGGGTTTTCATCGGAGTTCATCGTCGATTAGATAAAACGTTCAATGTTGTAAGGTCTACTGACTTTATAAAAAGGGGTCCAATATTTGACATCAGAATGTGCAGCTGCGTAGAAAAAAATATGAAATTTCAACTTTTGAATATGCAGGTAAATATTCTTTTTAGTGTTAAAAGGTTTCTAAATAATCGTTAAGTATGAACAAGATATTGTTTTATTTAATTTCTTTAGTGCCTTTAAATTATTCTGTGTGATTTTCCCTACATTTTATTTTTGGCTTCGAATATTGATATTGCATTCAATTTCTTTATTTAATATCAACAGGAATACTCACAATTGGTATAACAACTGGACGCCGAGTCCCCGGAAGGGCTGTAAGGCTTCATCTCGTAATGGTTACTTCCGGCTGACGACTGATGCCTACTCCGGTTCCCAAATGGGGACGAATAGCTAGGGGTGGAAGAATAATGGCACATAAACCAAATGGATGTGAAAACTTATTACTATACAAACAACAATATCTCATAACATCACTTTTTATGTTACGACCTTTTTCTTTTACGGTGAGCAGGAGTTGAACCTTGTAGATTTTATTCAAAGGAAAGTATTAGAAAAATACGGAACTATAAAAATAGATCGTGCAATATTATTTGAATTCGGACGTTTATGTGGAGATATTGCTTTTTAGGGCCTAGTTAGAAATCCAGATCGGGAAGCGATCATTCTTATTTTTTTGCAGGGAGGGGCTTTTGCTTTTTTGTATGCCAATGGTCCTTATTTTTATAGATCACTAGTTTTATGAATAACAAGTCTTAATATTTTCTGAACGTTAATATTGAAAAATATCAGTTACAATGTTCTTTCTGAGAAAACTCGATATTATGTTCCCTTAATATCTATCATTGCTGCACCGATATTGATATTTGCTTTCGTAAAATCGACAAAAAAAATCTTAGGATCAAAAACTACAAAAAATGGATTGGAAGAGATGGATCTTACGGCCGAACCCAATAACCTATCTATCACATATCGGAGATAGTAAAACAAATGATACAATACAAAAATTATACATGTTTTCTGTTGTTTCATTTGTTTTTCAATCTCCGATATGTGAAAGATAGGTTATTGGTTTCGGCTGTTAGTTGCACAGTAAAATCATCAACTAATTTCTGAAAAAGATACACAATATATCAAAATCCAAATCTTTTGAGATTAAATAAAATTATACAAGAATAGCTTAAAATACTTAGGTTTATGATAAATACTCGTTAGATTCACAAATTGTCAGTATTTAAATACTTATATTAACGTGGTTTATAATCATTACTAACCTGTCTCTAACATGAGGCATGTCATAGTGGTTGTCAGGCCCCTGCATCCAGTACTCGTTGCAGGTCCGCGTCAGGTCGGGGCCCGCCGTGCTCTTGTCCCTGCCTGAATGTGTCTTTGGTATACCTAAGTGTTGTATGAATTGCTTAAGAGTATATAAAATGTGTCTTCTTCCTTGATTTTCCAGTTTGATAGTTTTATTTTTTATTGAAAAATATATTCACTAGTATTTTTCAACTCTCCTTGTTTTAAAGTGACTAAATGGAAATGGTTATTCAACAGTTATGTTAGATTATATTTGACAATCATTGATTTAAAATTTGACACTTAAGAAATATAATATTAAACTTTTTTTTGCTTATGCACAATTGCACATCCCTAAGAAACTAAAAAAGTTAAACTTTTTTAATTTAATATTTTAAACTTTTTTTCAATTTAAAGTATTAGATAGAAATAACCTTTTTTTGATATACAGAGGTAACTATAAAAGATATTGAAGGTTTTATACCTATTCTGCCTGCAGAGTAGCCAGGTCTACTTCTGTACTTGCACCACACGTACAAGATGGCCACCCCAGCAATCAGCATGGCGACTGTGATGCCGATACCGACGTACAACGTCGTGTTGTTGGTGTAGAATCCTAATCAGAAGAAGAATTTAATGTTGTAGTAATATTGTAGATAAAAAGTTCCTAAAGTAGTAAAAAAAACGAATTAGGCTAAGTTATCACAACCTATAATTACCAAATAATTAAATTAGACAGGTAATAAAAACTTGACTAATCCCTAAAAAAGTGAAGCACTCCAGAAATTTTAAAAAGACGGATTGCCAGATAGATGGCTTGATAAATAACCAGGTGGATAGCTAGTTAAATAGCTAAATAGATAGACATATGCGAGTCTAACCTTAATAATGCTACAGTAGAAGCTTAAAATGAAGACTGTGTAACAATGGACGGTGTTATACGGCATAAAGTAGAAGAAGAAAAACAAAACTCTAAAAAAACGGTAACTCTTAATACTATCTTTAAGAATGTGGTTTCTTACTCATGCCACTAGTGCACAGCCCATCTACACAGGCAGCGTGTTGCAGTGTGGACCCCTGGCAGTTGTTGCCAGAGCATTCTCTTCTTCGTATCCTCACGCAGTCTCCACTGCAGCTAGACCAAGAACTCCATGATGACCAGGAGCCACCTATAGTAAGAGTGACAGATATTGTTAGTAAAAATGACATTTTTTTTTATTATATCCATTTGTTAATTTAAGATTCGTTTTGTCTTTTTAGTTGCACTGCTAGTGCTTTGGGTTTCTTTCCTATTACACATTTAAACTTAGAAAATGGTTTCTTCTTACACAATCCAATCATTTCATTAGAGGCCCTACGTCGTTCGTTAATGCGATCCATTGGACGACTTGAACTGAATGGCTAAAGGAATGGATTTATATTGGGTGTATTCGTGTATACCTCCATCCTTCTTTCTCGCACGTCTATCATTTAACATGTCATGTTAAGGCCCCAGACATAGGTCTAGCTTTATAGCTGGAATAAAAATTACACTTATCCATGGATCATTGTCATTGGTAGCTGTTTCATCCGTAGCTAATAAGAAAGATGAATGTGAAGATTTCGGCGTCTAGTGCTATTTTTCCCTAGTCTGAACGTGTCTCTCTAAGATCCACTTGCGGTATTTTTTCTTTTGCCATTTACCAGCCAATGACATGGTTTACATTAAAAATAAAATTAATATTCCTTGACGACTTACTGTTCTGACAAGAAACGCATTCCTCGTCGCTCTGCGAGGCGTGACCCCTGCACGGCGCTCCTCCATTAGCGGGGGGCGGCTCGGTGCAGCTGCGCGTGCGACGACGCCCGCTTGTGGCTGAGCCGCACCGGCAAGGTGCCCAGCCTGACCATTCTGACCAGCCACCGTTTACTGTGCGAAAAATTATTCGTTATTTAATAATAATAATATTCCACAACTTTTCACACAACGCTATCTAGTCCCAAGCTAAGCAGAAATTGTGTTATGGGTACTAGACAACTGATAAACATACTTAAATACTTCTAAAAATATAGATATTATAGTTAATTACACCTAGACACAGAACAAATGATCGTGCTCATCACACAAACATTAGTCTTGGGTGGGAATCGAACTTACGACCTCCAGCGTAACAGTCAGAAAATTTAATTCTACTATTGATATTCTATTCTACGAAGGCAGGTTGGTTTTGGTTGTGTGTGTGAATTTTGGAGCACATTGTTTTTGTGTCCGTAATCTGTGCCAACGAGTGCTCTTAGCTTATATATGCTTCCTCGATGATAAAGAATATCTAGTCGATATTTCCATCAACAAGTGCTTTTGTCGAATCTGTAGAAAGTAATCGATAACTAGACCCACGATCTGCATTGCAACCCGAAAAGTAATCATTTAGAATCAGAAATTATTAGTATACAAAATTGATCATTACATAAACTGCTGTATAGTAGTATTATTGGAGACAAGTTAAAGAAACCATTCTGAATAGCCACCGTAAACGAAGTGTGTCTACGTAAATTGCCTATGGCAGAAATACAAATCAACGAGATATTAGAAAGTCGCCTTTCCGTCGATTCTACAAGTCAAATTGATTTTAAATCGATTGTGGAAGTCAACCCTTCGGGGGGTAGTATACTAAACTGGTCTGGGTGTTCTGCATGAAAGAGCCTGTATTTGGTAAATACACCCATTGTTCTCGTTTTACTAGTTTAAAATTTTACGAAAATTTAATATTTACTAATCAATCCTTAGCTTACAGCACTACTCAAGTCGAAAATTGGCAGTTTTCAGATTTGAATGCCTGTAGATAGAGCTGATCTATCAACATAGCTCTTCAAGTCACCATAACAAAAGGTGTTACACAATAAAGATGAACACAATGGTGAAGACATTGATATAATTATAATAATACAAGAGTTATGATAACATACCGTAGACAGACAAAACAGCGACCTCTGACTCGCGCCGACCGGCGATGTTCTCAGCTACGCAAGTGTAGTTTGCCATGTCCTAGACATTACGTAATATATTAATTGTATCCTCAATTTCTTTCATACTACAGCTTTCTAGTCATATCTTCTTATTGCAGAACCCCCAAATGGAGTCAATTTAAATGAAACTTGAGCAAAATGAATATCAAGTAATCTTGCTTAGGTAATAATAGTTTAGACTTGATCTCAAAATCGCGCATATCGTCATAATAGCACTGATCTCTAAGGTAAAGTTTAGGATACTGAAATATTGGTATATCTAAATTTATTTTTTTTATTTCACGTAGGCCTACATAGCCACTTATAAAACGACAGAAGCTAGCGCACAGTTCCAATTGTTCATTTCCTTTGGAGAAGAACAAGAGCAAAAAGCTCCATTGTAATTCTTTTAAGAAAAATATGGTTTATACAATATTTCCATATTACAATATTAATAAATATGAACGGACAATGCAGACCACAATATTATTCACATTATTCAATGCACATTCGATCTTACCTGTAAACCGACTTTAGGCAGCACCAAAGTTTCAACAGTAGGTTCAATAGTAACTCCGTTTCTCGTCCACTTGATGGTAGGTGGTGGAGCAGCCGGTGGTGGCACACATCTGAAGGTTACGCCTCTGCCAGCCTCTATCGTTGAGGATAGAGGCTGCTGCAGAAATTGCTTCTTTATGTCTGTTGATGAAAGGTTCAACTTAGGAAATTTCTTTAGTATAAAAGTTATGGGCAATGAAGTGGATGCTAAAGATGCAAATGTGGATTCTGAAAGTGTGTTCTTAGATAGATTAAAGACTATACATAATGGAAGAAAAGACGAAATCACTTTCACAAACCAAAAAACAAAGAAAGACCACTCAATAATGAAGACAAGCATGAAAACTAAAGATCTCGAATTACATGGAGCTCTATGTCAAGTAGTGAAATCACTAGCAAATAGAAAACTGACGAACCACTTTCGTTCGAGACTTTCACCAGAACAAACGTAGATCCACCCTCGTATCACAAATAGAAAGCTAGTAAGCATTCATCAAAGTGCAAAGTGCTCGAGTTAACGAGCGGAAATAATGTTTCCTCCATATAATGGTTCCGTTACCCACCCTCTTAAAAAATGAGGGATGAAAATAAAAATAGTCGTAAAAACATTTTGGACACCTAACTTAGAGCTGTATCGTTAAAAGTTGAGTTTTTTCGATGAATACACAACAGTCTGGAAATTAAAAGTAAGTGTAACTATTACTGAGTAGTCAGTCTTTTCAAGTAGTTACAAAACTCCCTGTTCCTTTCGATTTCAGATTTTTATTTCGACTTGGTACATGGGGCCCAAGTGCGTGTCACTTTTTCAAGATAATTTTTCACCGACTCATTGTGCCTTGCATGAGCAGAGAGCCGGATCGTTTTTCAAAATATTTTTTGGTATTATATCCGAAAAAAAAATCACAATGTAATGAGTATTTCGATTTATGTGAAATTGTATAAATTGTTTTCATTACAAAACGGATTCGTAAAAGAATATTATAGTACATTCTATACTAACATGTTGCTACTAGTGACTTCACCCGCGTAAAAGTAAAAAATAGTCCCAAGGGAATACTCCCCAGATAAAAAATATTTTATGTGCTATTCAAAGATATAATCTATCCGTGTGTGCCATTAATCTAAATCGACTCCACCTTTTTTTTTGAATGCGCTAATCTCAGGAACAATTAGTACAAATTAAAAAAATCTAATGTTAGCTCATTTATCACGGAAGGCTACATCACAGTTCAAGCTACGGGAGCGGAGCAAAAACCACAGCCGCAGGTGAAACTGCGTGAGACAGTATTATTCTTAATCTTTTTTATTTTAAAATTCTATTTTCACTCTTCTCTCCCACATTCTTTCTACACTTCCAAACCCATCTTCAGTTTCATTGAAAAGTGATAAAGTCGTTAAAATATTCCAGCTTTTCAAAGTGTCATTTTGTTGATTATTTCTTTCGCTGACATGGCGTGTAGCGTCGCGGCGTGGGGTGTTTATTTCTAGACAATAGACGTGCCCCTTAATTGTCTGCACTCCACTTTATTTTCGTCTTTCCTCTTATTGTTACAATTTATGCGTTACGTTTCGAGTTTTGTATTACGTTTGTTCCTTGTTTGTTTTATTTTATTTTCGTACCGTCCTGATTTAATTATGAAGTTATTATGAGTGAGCTTTATTATATTATCGTTTTGTGTGACAAGGTGCAATTTTATTTCTGCGAGTCTTCTGCTGTTAATAATCAAGGAAATATTATTCCCTTTTATTTATAAAAGAAAAAAAATGACTGACTGACATATCAGCGCTCAGACAAAACTACGTGAACGTGAAATTTTGCACAATGTTTCCTTATACATATAGCGTAGACGAGCACAAAGAGACGAATTTTCAAAATACACTCCCTAAGGAGATGAAACAGGGGCCCAAAATTTGCATGGCGAAACTTACTTATAATCGCGCGAAGCCGCTGGTAAAAGCTAGTATCTTATAAGTGTAATAAAAGCTCATCATGGCTATTTCAAACTCAAAGCACATCCATTCATCATAGTTACTAAGCACAATATCAGTTCCGTATAAAAAACTCTCAGTAAAAACATATCCCGTACAAAGACGGTCTATAATAGAGATAGTGCTAAATCGTAAGACATAAGCACAGGCTACAAGAAACAAAAACCAGTTTAAGTACTAGTAAGCGACGCAACCTGTCCTGTAAACCTAACACGATACTGTTATACGAGTCCTCTTTGACATAACTCGTGTGACCGCTTACAATTCAGTCCACTGCATAAAAGGCTAAGAAGGGTAAATTAAATTAAATTAGTCTCTCAGAGGCCGATAACTGGTTCTTTAGAATTGATGTAGGGAATATTGAAAGAACTTCTTGCGCGGCTAGTGCTGGTGGCAAGTGATTTAAATCATACAGACTTTCTACACTTTTAAAGGCGGCAGTTATTTGTTTCAATCAACTTTACCTGTCCACACCATGTTCGGTTTTTGGTAATATTTCACCATATCTGTCAAATTTCGATTAACAAACCACAGTTATTCTGATGGGCATAACTCTGCCCCCGGCCCAACGATTATGTCATAACTTTCAATACCAGAACATTTCTATAAAATTGATAAACCTTCTCGTTAGCATAATTTATAAAAATGTTGATCTCAAAACTGCTCCAGGCGTATCGTTTACAAAATAATAGAAACATTCGAATGTTAATAAGTATCAACGATACATCGTTAAGCGGCGGAAACTATTAACTTGTAGAAACAAAATATATTAATGAAAACAAAACTGTGCGCGGCATCGCTCTTAGTTCTACTTATGATGATCATAAAGTTTTTAATTTTACCTGTTGGCTGGGGAATATTTTATGAGAAAGGGCATGCTCCGGTTAACGGTGAATGTTTGTGAAGCGGAAACAAAAAATATTTGTCTGATGGGACTGTGATCAATCATGATTCTATGTGTTCCCAGATTCATCGTACCTAGGGAGTTGATACCGCAGTCATTGCAAACATTTTTTCAAATATGTATATGGGAAGCAAGCAGTTATAATACTGATAATATTTTTGGGATGTGAAATTGGTATTAAGGGTTACATGACGTTCTACAGTTAATTTGTATGAAAATATAAACTACGAATATAACGTAAACACAAAGATCGCTTATTTAGTAATGTTATTGACATGTTTAGTAGTGGGCTGCTATAAGCAATAAATAACTTTTATTCTTTTTTGGTAAGACTTAATTATTGCCTATCTCATGGGATTAAGATTTTTAATTGCCTACCTACTGTGTCAAAATTATAGGCTTGAGAATGATTTAGGTTCTTACCATTTATGTAACGGTTCAAAGAATTTATCGTCAAACAAATTCCGAATGGATATTTTTAGCTTAAACTTCAGTGTTCCCCAAAGTTTTAACTTAGAAAACAATGCACTAAAGTCTAGTGTTCAAATTTTACGGCTAACTTGGCACGTAGACCCAGTTGGCTGGGGAAAACACTTTTTGGCGGGAGAACGCGCCAAACGACATTGTGAATGGAGCATACGAGTTGGATAGAAGTGCCTACTATACTAGCATCAATTTTTAGTTAGATACAACTTGTTTTAACTGGGAAACTAGCTGAATTAATGTGCCTACTGCGGTCGTTTTAAATACTACCATTTACTTGTGTGGAAAGCCAATAAACTTTAAAAATTACAATCTTTCTGCTGCTTGATCATTACATCTATCATAATTCCGCTTTCTGTTACTCAATAGACTAAACAAAAAACAACGCTACAGAGCATAATATTTCAAACAGAGTACTCACAAGCAAATTCAATCAAAACGCCTTGACTCCGTATCCTTCCTTTACTGTTCCACGCGTAACATTCGCAGCTATACTTCTTACTGGCACCATCCAGTTCATTTCTGGTCACATTCAGTTCCGCTTCAACAACCCTCACCCCATTATGAGGATCCACATGTTCTAACTGAACTGTTTTATCAGACCTCACATCATTGCACTTGAAATATACTTGTAAAGCATTGGCTGCTCTACAGAGTAAATTTGCTGGTCTATTTCTTAGAACGTAAGAATTTTTAGGTTCTAGTAAAAATATTGGTAGTCCGTCTATCGTTTCGTCGTTTTCTGGTAACGGTATGTAGTCGTCTTCTTCTTCAGCTTCAGCTTTGAAGTCGGAGAGATATGGGTCGAAGTTTAGAAGACCATCTGGGTGTATATATTCTGGTCTTGTTTCTTTTGTTGTGTGTTCTGGATCTGAAACAATCATTTTGATTATTATTTGTTTATTAAAAGCTGTCTCATGAAAATTATAGTGGTTGAAGTTTCTTTATAGTTAATGGCTATTTCTTAATACATTGATTCGTATTTTTTATTCATTAATGCGCTCTGAGCTTTTAAATATCTATGTTATGAGTATGAATCATATTAATGGTAAAAGTAATCAATATAAAGATAAATCTCAAAGGAAAGATCATCAGTTTTAATTTACAAAGTAAATAAAGATTCAATATAAAATACTAATAAGTATATTTTAGCTACAATCTGTCGGTATTTCAAAGACCACATTTAGCTTACAACAGGTAGCCGTCTTTTCGTTGATAAATAGTTAAGATAACAGCCAGTAAGTCAGCCCCTGCTACTGCATGTTTTTAACTGAGATCATAAATATTTAAGTGCGCATATCTGGGCTATGAAAATAGACGAGATAATGGCGTAATCAAGGATGCCCATAGATGATTCATGGAGCTTGATATCGCGATTAAAATGTATGAATAAATTACTGTGTTGATGTTTGGTTACTAAAGCTATTAAGAACGAACTGCCTTATGAGCTCTTTAGGTATATTATGAGCACGTTACGCATAAAATAATTATAAATAAAGAAACTGACTGACATATCAACGCAAAGCAGAAACTACTGAGAATGTATCAGCGTAAAATTGTACAACAGGTTTTTTTTTCATGACTTAATTGAGCACTAAAAGAGGATTTCCCAAAACTCACTCCCTAAGTGGATGAAAAGGCGTCCAAAGAGAAACCTACATTGACGTAGGCGAAGCTGCTGACAGAAGCTAGTACGGATATAATAATAATTCCGTTTCAAATTCAGTGGCTAAGAGATTCCTGGCATTGCGTTCCTGTGAATTCAACAATTCAACCTGGGGATCCTTAGGTTAAGAGTTAGAGGTTACTTCTAGGCAAGCATATTCTATTGCTAATCACATTCTCCATCTGATGACAGTGATACGAGTACTGTAAAACAATAATACTGTGATAAAATTCCAATATATTAATAACATTAAATTCGATATAACCACTGAAGGCTATCGCTATCCTACCCAATATCGTTAACCACCTGTCAATCCCAAACGGTCGGTTACACACAGAAATCAACGACGCGTTATAATCGTACACAGACTTGCCACAAACAGTAGTGGAGCATTGCAAAGATATGCACAGAAGGTTAACTCCGTACGCCCAGCAAAATCAGAAGCACGTACGAAAGATTTAAAGCTTTTAAATTGTCAACTAAAACAAAAACTGCACACTGGGACCTATAATTGTTTCTGGTCATTGCCATCTGCATTGGCATTTTATTCTACTGTGTTATGATCAGGAGAGAACAGGTTTTTTTACATGAAGTAACGGCCTATTTAACCTTCACGACTACTAGGAGTTGGGTATAAGCAAAACAATTACTACTAGCAACCAATTTTTCAATAAGCATTCTAAGATAGAATAATAAATTGTGAAAGTCTCTCTTGCAGAAACATCGTTTTCTTGGCGATCGTACGGGCGTGGTCTAATTTGACGTCAAAGATATCAAACTTTGTTGCGTTGGACTTTCTCATTAGCAGCTCGATTTTTTTCCTAGAGCTAAAAAGCTTATAAGGAAAAAAAAAACAATTAGATGCATAGTCCTTATTCCTTTATAAGATTTCGTAGTAGATTTTCAGGATTCCTACTACTTACAACAACGAATAAAAACATAGCAACTACTAATTTCTGAATAGTTAAATTTACTTTCCATTTGACCTTCTGCACCTGCCTCTTCAGTGGTTAGGGTGCGCTCACATTGAGGCAGAACAGTGAGTGAAGTGTACGAGTAAAGTGATTTGAAGCCGCGCCCCGGAACCATCCCAGTGCGCACGGGAACGAACCACGACTCAAAATGATTATGCAGATGGACCCACTGTAGTGTGATCACTGTTTTGTTCCTGATAAGGTGTTTCCTGAACAGTGTTATAAAAAATTTTAGGTAAATGGCATAAAGGTTAACATTGTTTGTCAACATATTTTATGGGTTGTTGTTCAATTTGTTATTTTAAATATATAACTAGTTATTTAAATTAAAAGTTAATGCCTATCTATATTTTTTGTGTGCTAAATAAAACTGTTTCCTATCTTTTAACTTTTTATTAAACTTAGGGCCTGTTTCACAATGTCCGAGTAGCCACTACTTCCTGAATAAATTCAAAAATGGAACAGAATTTGTATGAAATTATCTGCCAAGTAAGATATTGGCAACTTAATCATAAGTGGTGAAACAGGCCTTTACCTACATATATTTGTTTACCTGTGCTTGCTTTTATTAATTTTAAAGCAAGTTTTGTATTTCTATAATCAAATTTATATTTTTTATCTATTTATATTCATAATCAATATTAACTAAATACATAGATACATACTGTATTATTTAATTCATTGATATCCGTATCGTGTCTATACCGAGACACATCCATGCACAGATTTAAACGACGGTATAATTACCTAGCTAAATGTAAAATCTCTTATTAATTGTATTACTTCGGTTTACCTAATGATAAATAAATAAGCAGGCTTAATGCAATAAGGTATTCCACACTTCGAGTCTTGTAGCAAAGCGAAACATTGTCGCGTCCAGTTGGTTGAATCCGTTTAGCCACTTATAATGGCCTGATACATCCTGCCATTGACAAGCTGGACGCATTAGCAAGTCAAACTATCCATAAAGTTGTCAACAGACTAAAAATATTCCGATTACCATTCCAATTTCGAACCACTTACGATTTTTAAATGAGCCAATGAAAATAATCGCGATTGCGTGTCTCTACCCAGTAATTGAAAAAACTGCGACTGGTCGCAAGCATCCTCTTGCCTTAAGACTTATTTTTAGAAGGGTAATTGAAGCACTCATACAATGTAATTTTATGATTAACCAATAAACAAGTTAAGGACTATTAAAAAGTTAGTGTAATTGGTACTTGAGTAGAGTGATGTCAACCTGTTTCAAGATGGCTTTTACGAGGTAAACAAGGCTATCAAATAAGTTATGATTTCAGGAGTGTTATGCGTGAAGCTTTATGACTTAGAAGCGATAAAGTTTACGTGAAATATGTCTGTAACAAAACGATAGTAAGTAGGTGTCTGTACCTAAAAAGCTTATAGCTTGACAAAGGTCATAGATCACACTTCGCTAAACACATAAACATGTTCATGGTCTTTAAAATATTCTTAGCACCGTGTGCACAGGTATTTGTTAAAACCTATATCAACCCACAATCGGAGAGAAACAGTTGAAAGTCTCTCCAAGACCTACTACTGTTTCTGTCTCAGGCTAGTATGGATCATTGGTTGGTATGAATCGCCAAACTTAAGTGGCAGGGGGCAGAGCACATTGCTCATATAACAGATGGTCGATGGGGACAAAAAGTTCTGGACTGACAACCATGTACTGGAAGCAGCAGCGTTAGAAGGCCTTCCATAACATTGGTGGATCGATGACTTGGTGACGGTCGCAGGAATCCGATGGATGCAAGACGGTTGGGGGAGAGCTACATCTAGCAGTGGGCGTCTGTGATAACCCTGTTCATCCTGCATGCTTCATCTACGAGGTCTGCTCTAAAATTAGCCCACAGGGCCTAAACCATGTGGTAAAAGAAGCCAGGCCAAACCCATAAACAAATCATTAACATTACTTAAAAAAACGAAATTGAAAAATGTCACATTCAATTAATGCTATGCCCATTTTAGCCATTTATGGACAAATTACAAATAGTCAAGCGTAAAAAGTACAAATTGGCATTAAGGGAACGGTGACAAAAACGGTTTAGCTAACCATGTAACCACTTAAACTCCTAACCATTGCAGTTTATCAGAGGATAAAACTCGTCTTCTAATTGACTTTAATAAATTTAGGATGTGAGCTCCATGTAAGTAAGTCTTGTTGCGTAACTTCCTCTTAAACCGTGTTGGCTTATTATACAGGATATTACGTCAGAATTTATTACCTTTGGCAAATTGGATGGTGTTAATATGTAATTATTTGGACCAATTATGTTTATTAATGGCAATGAACTGAGGTTTGCGGACGATGAACAATATGTAGTTTACCGTTAAGCCGTATGGACCGAGCTCGATTTGATGGTGTTAAGTGTTCCAGGTGTGACTTTTTTAAGGTGGATTTAAGTCATAAAGAGATGTCAGAGAAACTGCAGGGCCTTATAGGCCCATTGCCTGCTAAGACTGAGGAGGTGTTTTGAAAACAAAAATCGTAGACCTGGAATGCAAAAGACAACTGAACGAGTATCAGTAATTAAGATATCCGCAGTAGAATCAAGGTATTGATTTTGTCCCCAGTGAAAGCATATACATTGTACGGCCTATAGCTACTCATTTACCTAAAAGTATAGTGTTACCCTTATAAGGCTCCCCCTCAACCTTTCCGCTCTTTGGTTCAACGCCACCTAGGGCGTCATAAGTGGCGTAACAGGGATTATGTGAAGTGGATAAGCAGTATCCATCAAACTAATAACTCCAACTGTGAGGATCTGGCCTCCCTTCGGATTGAGGAGATCAAACGACAGCGTGGAACTGATTAAAAATCAAAAAGTATGCTTCTGATTTTTTTTTAAGGTCAGAAATCATCAAAATTACTTTACTGTTTGATGTGTCAGACTTCTACAGACTAAAACCTACTCATGTTCTATGGCTGATATCTGTGTACTTGTTTGTTTTCTTTCTTTTTGCGTACCTTCACCATCATCATCATCATCTGCCTAGCCTTTTCCCAACTATATTGGGGTCGGCTTCCAGTCAAGCCGGATTTAGCTGAATACCAGTATTTTACGAGGAGCGGCTGCCTACCAGACCTCCACAACCCATTAACTGGGGTAACACGGTACTTCATGGCAAGACTGGAGTCAGATTTACTGGCTTCTGACTATCCGTAACGACTGCCAAAGATCTCCAAATGACCTTTTTGCGTACCTTCATGTGTAATTATAATTATTTTTTTTAATATTTATTTTTGTTGTATTCGTGTTCTTACTTTATTAAATTTGTTTGTGCCTTGGTGTGTGTTCTGTGTTGTATCAAATAAACGTTTATTCTATTCTATTCATGTTCCTTCTTTGCCTTAATTGCAAGGTCCCGGGGTTCTCTTTCATTCAATCCAGAAGCTACCAGTGCTAAGAATGAGTTATGTTGGATGTAGTCGACGAGAGACGAAAACTACAAGTACAGATATCGCAACTTTAAAGTAAAACCGTTACTAAACGAAAAAATTATGAAATTTTATAGGAGAGCCAATATTAGAAAATAGACACTGTTTTTTCTAAATAAAATCTGAATTTAGGGTTTTTTAAGATACTTTTGGAGGTAGTGAGACAGAGAGTAAAGTCCCACATACCTCCATTGAAAAGGGAGGATCCTCCGACCGGACGGGGTGTTATGTCCGGTGGGCTACTGCCCGATAGATGATTTCGGGCTGTTGTATCTATTCAAATCGCGCGGAGAACTTTGCTTGCGCGATGCAGGATTCTGTGACGTCATGTGTAGATGTCGATGATCGTAGTCGCTACATCACTCCCCTCCGGAGATCGGAGATCGATAGTCCTTGATGCTTCTATGATGCGTGCCAGGCCAGCGGTAGGTTGGTTTGTGTGGGTTGGTACCCAATACCGCATAGTTCACAGTGAGGTGCTGTCTGAACTTTGTGCTGCGGTAATGCCCCAGTGAATCGGGGTGGTGTCGTCCCAGTGAGTCGGGACGATGTTGCAAGCTCCAGTGAGTCGGAACCGGATATCGCATAGTTCTCGGTGAGTCGGAACTGCGATGATGCCCCAGTGAGTCGGGGTGATGATGTCCCAGTGAGTCGGGATGATGATGCAAGCTCCAGTGAGTCGGAGTAATGCTGCTGGTTCCAGTGAGTCGGAACCGGATATCGCATAGTTCTCGGTGAGTCGGAACTGTCTGCGATGATGCCCCAGTGAGTCGGGGTGATGATGTCCCAGTGAGTCGGGATGATGATGCCCCAGTGAGTCGGGGTGATGATGCCCCAGTGAGTCGGGGTGATGATGTCCCAGTGAGTCGGGATGATGCTGCAGGCTCCAGTGGGTCGGAGTTATGCAGCTGGCTCCAGTGAGTCGGGGCCGGACTGTGCGACGTAGGGCTTGATTGCTGGCGTCGACCAGGAGAGGTTCTTCATAGCTCTTCATGTGACTGGCCGAAGGTGCGGTGTGCCAAGGTCGATGATGAGGCTGAAGGTGATGACCAGGTATGTCCAGGTGGGCATGCTGGTGGTCATGATACCCTCAGTGCCGTGCTGGCTGCGTGGCTCGCTGCTCGAAAGCTTGAGGAAGTGAAGATGACGTCACGACGTGGTTGCTGCACGAAGGCTGCGCTGACGTTCATGTTCGAGGGTCACCGGTTTGGAGGTAGTGGAACAGAGAGTAAAGTCCCACATACCTCCATTGAAAAGGGAGGATCCTCCGACCGGACGAGGTGTTATGTCCGGTGGGCTACTGCCCGATAGATGATTTCGGGCTGTTGTATCTATTCAAATCGCGCGGAGAACTTTGCTTGCGCGATGCAGGATTCTGTGACGTCATGTGTAGATGTCGATGATCGTAGTCGCTACATACTTAATGAGTTTCTATGATAGATGTGACGATATGATAGATGAAGTTTATCTTGTAGTTTATGTATATTTTAGATAGGTAGATGACATTGACACCTTATTCATGAAAATATTCGTTAAGTAACGGTTTTACTTTAAAGGTACGATATGTATACTTTAGGATCTATACTGCAGTCAACATAAAAAAGAGATTGCATAATGTGCGAGTTAAACAGTTACATATCATTATGCGTACAGATAAGGAATGGAATTCCCCGCCGGAGTCAGTGTTTCCTGATAGCTACAGCTTAGGGGTCTTTAAGTCAAGTGAATAGGTTCTTTATCGACGGCCACATCATTGCTTACTATCAGGTGAGATAGAGGTAAACACGAGCTTATCAATAATAAAAAAAATATATAATAGTATTAACGTAATCAGCCATATACTGCTGAGACTTAGGCTTTTCTCTAAAAGAGAAAATAGGTTGTAATTCATCACACAGGCCAAATGCGGGTTTTTTTTTGGAAGGGAAATCATCAGAATGACTTCACCCGCTCTTGGGCGGAGCGGGAGGGCGTGTCAAACTCTTACTGACTAAACCCCACCCCGTTTCTTCGTTGCCTTCGATTTGGGGATCACAGTGACCACTTTTCGGATTTTCCGTGTTCCCTGATTTTCCCGTGTTCCCTGTTCCGTGTTTCGTGTTTGCTGACATCTCCTTGAAGCGCGCGTGGAACAGAACGCGCCGAACAGGCTCGGTCCACATAACATGTTCCATCAAAGTTTTCATTCTAAGACATGTCGGTTTCCTTTCAATATTTTTCTGCACCGTTTTAAGTGCCATAAAAATTTACTTGGAAAGTTAATAGACCAATGACGATTTTTTTAAGACTGACTTCAGCCGCGGGCGGAGCGGGCGGGCGCGTTGAATTTTTACTGAATAAAACCCAATCCTATTCCTTCTTTGCGTTCGTTCCAGGGCCTCGGGGTTCTCTTCCGCACCACTCACAGCCCCAGTAGGCTTCGAACCTGCTGGGCCCCTAAACGAATTGACTATATCATCCGTATAGACAAAAGCGAGTACATACAAAAAACAGATACCTCCCAAGTGAACGCAATCCGATTTGTCAACGCCGCTCTCCGATTGATTACATTCACAGAACGTTACCGATATGAATGAAAATATGGAATGTATCTCCTGCTTATTATTCCGCGCAAGCGTTCGTCCCGAGAGGAACGGGTTACTACGCGCGTAAGCGATGGGTTTACATCCTGTCACTATCAGCCGAGGTACTTGTGGTATGTATGGTGTGTTGAGGTGATATGATAGGTGTGGAGAGAGGTCATGAGAAGATTGTATCTGGTATTAAGTATGTATACATTAAAAAAGTATATAATATAATATTATGAGCCAGTGTTTAATTACAATCCCACCTGATGATAAGCAGTGATGCAATTATTGGTGAAACGCACCAGTTTATTAAAAGCCTATTCACTCTAGGCTTGAAGCCACCTAAATTGTAAACGAAGGGGAAGACAGCAGCAGGCAAATTATTCCAGTCCTTCGATTTACGCGATATGAATGATGAGGCGAAATAACTAATTTCACAAGGCTAATATCGAATATATGCAAGGAATTTGGCAAAAATCGTCCACTAACGACAAAAATAGAGGCGACACATTTCCTGCAATAAAGTTTTACGATTGAAACATAGCGTCCTACTCATACCTGAGTGTCTTTGCATCTATCGTTTTTTAAACCGACTGATGTAAAAAAGTGTTTTTGGCAAAAGTGACATGGATAAATAAAGGTAGCTTTGCAGTATCAACGGCTATATCTAACAATATGTAACTGTGTTTTTGTGTGTTTTTTAAGTTATGTTGTTTGATGTAGTTGATCATGGACGATATTATTATAAGCAAAGCATTATCAGCTTCAAAATGTTCCAACTGCTAGAACTCAGGCCTCCTCTTTAGGAGAGGGAATGGGCTATAATCCCCCACGTTGGCCCAATACGTGTAGGACGGCACGTCTTCAATTTTTTTGGTTTTAGGATATGCCGGTTTCCTCACAATGTTTTGTTTTACCGTTTTGAGAGCAGTAGTGATGAAATAAGTTACACAAATTAATGCGCCTGGCTGGGCTAGAACCCACGATCTACGATTCGTAAGTCTACTGGGTCACCACTGCTCCTAATCAACGAATTTATTTATTTAAACTTCATGTACAGTAGTAGTACATAGGCGGACTTAATGCAACATGGCATTCTCTGCCAGTCAACCTTTGGGCAACAATTGATGACTAAGTGATCTTTTTCGTTTCGAATCGAAGGTAAACTCGTTAAATTGTTTGGGCCCAGTAAGTAACGTAGCTAACGTTAATTGCAGTACCGGTAGCTTTCATTAAATTCTTCAAAGTGCAGATGTTAATATGACTAGTTCCGTTCCCATAACCATCTGCCTAGCCTTTTCCCAACTATATTGGAGTCGGCTTCCAGTCATGCCAGATTTAGCTGAATACCAGTATTTTAACCTATCAATACCCGCGAAACGAGACACAATAGTAAGACAATAACAGCGCGGTCCTATGAGACCGGTCGGGGATTCATGAATTAAGAGGAGTGGCTGCCTACCAGACCTTCAAAACCCATTAACTGGGGATAGAGGGTACTTTAGAGCAAGACTGGAGTCAGATTTACTGGCTTCTGACTATCCGTAACGACTGCCAAAGATCTACAAATGACAGCCGGAACCTATGGCTTAACGTGCTTTCCGAAAGCACGTTAAGCCGTTCCGTTCCCATAACCAATATTGCTAAAAATCTCAGAAGCTCCATAAGAAACATAATATTGAATAACATGATTACAAAGATACAGTACACTATAAGTACATGAAATAAGAGCGTAATGCAGGTGGATGGGCAGCTGCATACATCACAATAGCTGCTCAAATTACAAGTCTTGTCAACGAGGGGATCAGCGCTTTATCTCCGGGAGATTCGTTGTAACTATGACAAGCGTCATATTCAGTAGGCAGTAGAATGTAGATGTGTAATCTGCGGGCTGATTGTGTATCTTTCTCATCTGTATTACTCAATGATTGTGTAGTCAGCTTTTAGTCTAGCCAGATAACGTCAAAATAGAGCTGCTGTTTGAATTAAGTATTCATGTTTGGTTTGTCGAAAGGTTGAAGTATTTCTGTTTTGGCACTATTGTTTTTTGGCAACAAAGGTTTCGGCACCAAAGCTATTCCTCTTCCGGCACCAATAAGTATTTTGAATTGGTAGTAACCAATACATAATACCAATGCAAAATACACCACTACTAGCTTTTCCCAGCGGTTTCTTTTACGTGAATGTCGCGGTCGGTTAAAACGGACGCAAAGTCAAAATCAAAGCTAGATAATAAGTAAGCCTATGTTCGCCCTTGAGTTATGTGGTGAAGCCGCGTCGCGTTGTAAGTCACTGGTTCAAACCCAGCCAAGCGCATTTATTTGTGTAATTTATTTCACCACCACTGCTCTCAAAGTGGAAAAGGAAAACATCGTGGGGCATGTCCTAGAACCGGAAATCCGATGTATGTGATATACACTAATCCACACTGGGCACGTGCGATAGCTTCTGACTCATTCCCTCTCTTAAAGAGGAGACCCGAGTCTCAGCAATGGGAAAATTATAAGGCTTAGTCAAAATCATAGGCCAAAATAATTCACTGTTGGACATAGGCATCTTCCAAATGTTGCCGCAACGTCCTGTACGTCTCGCATCCTTCAGATTCCTACAACTCTTACCAGGTCATTGGTCCACCTAGGAGGTCTTCCAACGCAACATCTTCCGGTAGGTACGCGGTCGCCACTCCAGAACCTTTCGGTACCAACGACCATATATAATTATAATGTGAGCAATGTGTCCTGACCACTACCACTTAAGTTTGGCGATTCTTAAGGCTGATTATGCTATCATCATCATCATCTCAGCTGAAAGTCGTCCATCGCTGGACTTAGGCCTCCCCCAAGCGTCGTCACAACAACCGATCCTGTGCGTCTGTGATTATGCTCTACTATTGAAACCTACCTATTTTCTTAAAATCTATAGCTATGTTTTTAAACGATCTTCGCTACTTCATTACTATTATAATTGACGCATACATCCTTCACGCTCACGATATAATTGGATGAGTTCAAGTGGTAATCGATTTAATTAGTGGTCATAATCTTTTGGCTTCTGTTCTCAATGGCCTGTAACAAGCACACTCAGGCCATTCATGGGTGATTAGGTAAGTACGTGTTTTAAATAGGGCTCTTGAAGTATAAATAACGTATTAAATGCAGGCTTTAATCTGAAATGTTGCTGTACCTACTGCTTTGTTTTGGTTTAATATTTTTTTCAGCCAATCAATTCTAAAAGACGAACAGAATTTTGTGCAAATGATAAGAAGTACAATGCAAAAAGAAAAATTAGTGTAGACGTACATGCCATACCAACAGATCAATAAAAACAAGCAACATATAAAATTTATATTAAAAAAAGGAACGCTTTTAAAGTAACTACTATCATTGTAAGAGGAATTAAATTCACATTTATATTTTTTAAACAGCTGCAATCTCATGATCACCCCTCACATATGACTCAAGCGGTCAAAGGGTTGATACAAAAAAGCGCCCCTCATAAACAAAATGACCAGTATATTACACATTTATTTTTAAGATCAGATAAACAACAAAAAAAACTATTCTCACCTCCATTCATGACACTCCTAGCTGACATGACGAGAAAGAACAAAATCCTCAAAGTCCTTTTCAAAATCATCACTGTATCACAAAAACTTCATTCAATGTTAATCGCGATGTTTTTCGAAAAACGAACGAGAATCAACGAACGTGCGCTCGTCGCGATGGTCCGCGGGTTACTGGAGAACATAGCTACCCCATACATCATGGTGATACATCGTACAGCCCATACGGGGCCATAGGATGCGTACCAATTAATATTAATTATGTTTCCTCCTTAACTTTTTTGTTCTAATGAGACTAGAAATTGAAACAATTGAAGAGCAAACAGAATGTTTTAAATATGCTGAGAGAAAAATTAGCGTGTGAAGATTGTTAACTGGTAAAAATTCGTTATTAGCATGTGGCAAGATACACTGCTATAATTTTGTATGTATCAAAAAAAGTAGCGGTATTGGCCTCATATTCCATATTTGGTAATTTTAGAACACATTTAGGTGATCACAGAATCTTCAAAATTTAAAAATAGATTAAGCAATTCAATCACAGGCTCTTTAAATTAATACCAATTTTTAATAGAAACTGTAAAGTTGTGAGCTTAGATACTTTGGTCTACGGCTATCAATGTTCCTAACGCTATAAAAACATAAAATGAATCAACAAAAACCAACATGCGAAAAGATTTTTACAACCTAACCCAAAAAAGTGAGTGTATTGTTAGAAAAAAAAAACAAAACAAAAGAATCGTAACAAATAACTAAAGAATAGTCATTAGTTCACAAAGAACAAAAACCGATTAAAGTTTAATCGAACTTGCAAGACACACAGCGCCATCTGTGTAGAAGCTTCTGCAAAATCTCACAGTGACGAAACCCACAACGAAAGCTCTTTATACCCCAGTAACCGGGGCTGACAGTGTATAAAAGCTTCAACGAAAAGCTCAGTGCACTACATCGTTCGTAGTTCAAAACATCACCAAGAGATGGCGCTAATGTTGAATCTGTTAAATAGTTCCCAGAGGCCTCGACCGCCCTAGATGGCGCTAGTGCTGAAACTGTCAAATGGTTCGGAAAGAACTCGACAGGCGTCGCTTTGGAAGTACAACGCCACCTACTATCTATGAGTGAACGTAGCTACAAGGAGTGTATTCAAACCTACCCTACCCTACCCTACCCTTTTGATCCTTTGTTGAAAAATAATTCAACACACAGGGGTTTTGGTTCTTCTGGGATAGATGGCAGGAGTAAGGAGGTTTGCCAGCTTTCCATGACTGGTCACAACGGTGGCCAGGATTATATGATTCAGATGGAACTCAACTTTGTTCAATGCAATGAAAATACAATGACGGTGGAAAAGATGTTCTGTCTGCGATCCCACCTGATGGTAAGCAGTGATGCAATCATTGCTGGTGAGGCGCAGTAGTTTATTAAGAGCCTATTCACTTTAGCTTTTATGACACCCAAATTATAATCAGACGGGCAAAATGGCAAATTGTTCCAGTCTTTCGATGTTCGCAGTATAAACGTAACCTTTCAAGTATTCTTTAATTAGATGACAGAGATAACTAACGTTAATGTCACAAATATTAATAATATAAACCGATTTCTTCAACAATTTTTCGTAGCCTACGAGGTTTATAGAGGTTATTCTCTACATTAACCTATCAATACCCGCAAAACGAGACACAATAGTAAAACAATAACAGCGCGGTCCAATGAGATCGGTCGGGGATTCATGAATTAAATTGAACTGATTAATATTTTATTACTTATCATTAGTGATAATTTAATTCATGAATCCCTGACTGGTCTCATGCTACCGTGCTCTTATTGTCTTACTATTGTGTCTCGTTTCGCGGGATGTGATAGGTTAAAATAGGTACATCTTTTTCCCGCTTCAGCTTTTTTCTTTAACATCACCTTTACAAGTACTTTTCTTCTCGAATTTCATTTTGTTCAATTTCTTTAATTTTTGCTCAGGAGTCCTGACCACCGGTAGTTTGGACCCTATACCCGATGATGGTGGTTGACTATTGTTTATATTATTTAATTTCTAATATCAGAAATATTAAAAACGGAATGAGTACGTATATGAAAATAAATAAATGGAATAATAATCATTTATATTGCTAGAATATCGAGTTCGTAGTTACTCAGATACCCGCAAAACGAGACACAATAGTAAAACAATAACAGCGCGGTCTCATAGGACCGGTTGGGGATTCAAACGTTAAGTTACATACTAGTCATGGTAGGTTACTATGTAATCATCTACTACTAGAAATCTTTCACCTTGCTCTCATATCCAACCAATTTTCACACGAAACGTCTTCACTTGAAAATTCAAATGATTGATTTCAAATTCAAACTTGGAAGAGCAGTGTTGCCAACATTGAATATTGATTGCACAAAAGGCGTTTGGTGCCAAAGCGTATTCTCAATTCAAAATTATTCGAGAACCATCGACTCCTTTTGATGGCGCAAAAATATGTAAGTAGCTGAATTCGTCAGTCACATTTTTATTCCGAATAACATTTTCTATTCCGTTCATTCCCCTACAAGAAACATCTCTCGTCCTTCTCTTAATTTGCGGTACGGAAATTCAAATTCGACGGGTTGGCTCGCCTTTCCGTTGAATTTCGAAGTATAATGAGCCTTTAAAGGTGGAGCAATCAATAAAAATATCAAAGGTTTACCTATTTTACGGAAAGCTTTGACTTTGTTGGAATATTTCACATTTACATGAAAAATTCGTAGTGAACTGTGAAGGTAACGAAATTTATTCGAATTTACCTTGAATTTTGAACACTATGTAGAACCAGTATTTACTCAGATAATTTTGGTAGCTATTGATAAAACATACATAAATATCTAGGTCAAAATGATAGACGTATGAAATTCACATAGGTAGGTAGAGGTACCTACTTAATATAAATCTAGTTCCTTTAGTAACCTTTTTGACTTCGGCAAATACTTATAAAGTATTTATTGTTAACTGAATATAAATTTTTTATATAGAACAACAGCCTATTTGACCTCCACAACCCAGTTACTGAATTATATTCCTTGGAGTCTTGGTGGCAATTTTTTCAGGCTTTTAGAAAATTTAAATCATTATAACAGACACAGCCAACCTAAAACTACACCAGCATTATCTTTCAAAAATACCTCCAAAAATAATATTCAAACTGCTAGCCACTGGACGCGATTATCATAATAGTTTAGCGAGCAAAGTGGATAAAATGGAGAAACTTAAGTAAATCCGTATTTGCGGGTCCGCGGCCGGTTGTTAGAGCCACTCCAGCCGAGTTTGTAGTGAGCCGCTTGAGTGCGTCGGACTTTTATATAGTACGACGAAAAAACTGGATAAATAGTATTTTTACTAAAGAAATTTTCCCGAGTGATAGATTATGGCCCAGGAATTAGGTTATAATTACTAGAGAGAAGGCCTGAATCTTGGCAATGGAAACATTGTAAGGCTGATTATGCTAGAGGAATGTTAATGTTTAAGTAAAAGAAGAATGTGTGTTCTTTATCATCATAGTTTTATTCAGCATAGATGTGATATTGAATCCAATGTTAATGCTGATTTTTACGATCAGCCATTGTTCAATCTTGAAAAAAATTTCATCTTTCTTCTTACTTTGATGAGTACCTTATATCTTATCCGCGCCATAGCGCGACCCACACAGACTCTGAAAATTTTAAACTCCATTGGACTTTACTTCCGCAAGAGACAAAAATGTAATGGCACTAAAGTTACTTGCTGCTGCTGCTATCAATAATAAAATTTTACTGACTCAATAACCAGAAACATTTTGAAGTTTCTCCTTCTCTGAAGTTCATAATGACTCTAGTAAATTATCATAATCGCGTTTCTATGCAAGGAAACAGACTGTTTCAGGGTAAAATAATACTTTTGCTACTGCTATTGCTAAATATCATTCCTGTTATATCCACGGCTTCTTCTTCTAATCGTTGCCATGACAGTACGTACGCCAATTTTGCAATTCCAAGTCGGATCGTCATCGTCTCCGTCTCTTCCACTCTAAATGTCTCCCAACTGTCAACTTAGTATATTTTCTTCCTTAACATTCTGTTTAACGCCCACGTCACGTGCTGCAAACGAATGCGGGACGACGACGACGCGTCTCCAATTGTTCGAATCTTGGAGCTTAACTCGATCAAGCGGGTTTAGTTGCCAAGTGATAAACCGCTTATACTCGTAGACCGCACTTTTTCGACTCACGACTGATTGGAGAGAGATCGATAGCACGTTGGATGGCGTTGGTCTGCTAGCCTAGAAAGGTTTAAGTGATTAGGACGAATGTGTGGGTGAGATTAGTTAGTAAGTGGCTGTGCTTAAGCCTACTTAAGAACACGATTGTGGATCTGCAATACCCTCGCATAGTGGTAAGTAGCTTCTAATAATTATTCTTTCATTCTAGCACTTCAAATAAGGAAGAAATCAGACTATAGTGTGAGACAGAAGAAAAATAAATAAATATTTTAAACTCTGTTTTAGGCTATCACGGTTTATTTCATAATTTAAATTGTCACTTACGGGATATCTTCCGTGATTGTCTCAAAATAAAAAACAATCACGGAAGATATCCCGTAAGTGACAATTTAAATTATTTTAATCTCGAATAAATTTAATCGAAACATTGCAAAAATTATATCTCTTTTTTTGTTTTCGAGCACAGACAGTTTAAACTTAACTGCTTATAAAAGTCCTATACTAACTAGAACGGACGTTTTTTGTTTCATAAAAAAAATCACGTTCATAATCCCTCCTAATCCGCCCCACTTGTGTCATCCCAACTTATTTTATCTAGCCTCTCGCTCGCACACAACTGTCAACATTCCCACAGACTATACGCGAACTTTATTAATTTGCTTTTTTCTCGTCGAATTAAAACCTTTATCTGATTATCTTTTATCGGTTTTTCGGAGCAGTAATAAATAAAATAAAATAATTTTATTATTTTCATTCGCTCAGTAAGCTGATGTGTTTTTACGCTGCAATGATTTTGAATGAACGTTTCATTTTTTGGCGAGTGATGTTCATTTCGATAAAGCACTATTTAATTGAATATGACCTTTTTTGTGGCCACAGGTGTACGAATTTATGGAACAAGTGTTGATTGTTTTGTGTTATATTTTTATAAGCTTTAATATCATTGAATATTTTGCTATGTGAACACACTCCGATTCCAATTAATCTTTGAATTATATACGATCTTAGATGAACAGAAACCACTAAAACTATGAACACACTGAACGAATATTCCACTAAAGTCTTAAATTCAACAAATAATATCAACCTGGTGCATCAAAATATTCAAGGTCTTATGAACAAAGATTTAGAAGTGGAACTTTTTTTAAATTGTAATAATATTGATATTCTTTGTTTAACAGAACATTGGCTTAAAAGCCAACAGTTAATGTTCAATTTTAGTAATCACCAGATTGGTAGTTCGTTCAGCAGAATTAATGCTATACGTGGTGGCTCAATGATAATTGTAAATAACCACTTGAAATATAAAGAACGGCAGGACATTGTGAGCTTATCTGTTGAGCGGTCAGTTGAAATAGCTTGCGTTGAACTGGATCAATTTATTATATTAAGTGTTTACAAACCCCCTTCCGGATTTTATGACTGCTTCGAAAAGGTAATGGATGAAGTGTTCCACAAGATTTGCCATTCAAATAAGTACATAATCACTTGTGGTGATTTTAATATCAATCTACTAGAAAACTCAAGTTTATGTAGTAAAATTTTAAGTCTATTTAAGTCCTACAATCTGGTTAACCAATTTTTGGAGCCCACTAGAATAACTCCTAATAGTGCCACATGTATAGATAATATTTATACGGATGTTGTACCCAGTCGCAAAGAAGTCATTAATTTATTAGATTCTGATCATTGTGGGCAATTAATTACTTTTCAAAACAAATGCAACATAGTGGCTAAAAAGAATATCACTGTTAACCCTAAAACTGCAAGTCGTTTAGAAAGTTTTAAAACAAAACTTATTAATAATTTACCCGACTTGTCTACATATGATGATCTCAATCATCAATATGAAGGTTTCTTTATCATGTACTGTAATCAATTTAATTCTACTTTCATACCTAAGTCTCTCTCGGTTAACAGTATTGTGTCGTTCAGTGAATGGGCTACCACTGGTATTCATAAAAGTAGAACTAGGCTTTACGAATTGTATGACGAAAGAATTCTTGTTAATACTGCAGAATTTAATTTATATGTTCGAAATTATTCGAAATTATTTAAAAAAGTTTGTACTCTAGCGAAATCACGTTATTTGAGTTCCAAAATTAAAAACAGTAAAAATATAATTAAGACTACTTGGAATGTTATAAATAGTGAAACTGGAAGGTCAACGAGACCATCTAGTGACTATAAACTCGTAATTGATGACAATGTGATCACATCAGACTCACAGGTTGCTGCGGCTTTTGAGAACTTCTTTTCAGAGATCCCTATATCAACAACAAAATCTCTGAACTCATCACCCACAGCTGCAGATTCTCTGCTTAAAGAAAACGTTAAAGTTTGCAATTCTGTTTTTAATTTCGAACATGTTACTTGTGCAGATATTGTTAAGACGTTTAAGTCCTTAAATGTAAAAAAGACTGCTGATTTATGGGGTAATTCTGTGGACGTTGTTAAGTCTATAATCCATATTGTAGCTCCTTCTTTAGCGTTTATTTTTAATAATTGTATCGATCGCGGTGAGTTTCCTGATTTAATGAAGAATAGTAAAATTATACCTTTGTTCAAAACGGGTAGTACATCTGACCCCACGAATTACAGACCTATTTCAGTGCTACCCACTTTTAGTAAAATATTTGAAAAACTCATTTTAGAGCAATTACAAAAGTTTTTTAATAGACATAAATTGTTGCATACCAAACAGTTCGGTTTTACAAGGGGTCGTTCAACAACTGATGCTGGTGTTGAACTTTTAGGACATATTTTTGATGCATGGGAAGACAAATGCGATGTCCTGGGTATTTTTTGCGATTTGTCTAAGGCCTTCGATTGTGTTCCCCATGAAACATTAATCAGGAAACTACACCATTACGGAATCCGGAACTCCTCCCTGGATCTTCTTGCATCATATCTGGGCGATAGGATTCAGAGAGTTGACGTAAACGGCAAAAGATCTCCTGGGTCTGTAGTAAAAATGGGTGTCCCTCAGGGCTCAATTCTTGGCCCATTTTTGTTCCTAGTTTATATTAACGATTTACCTTACCTCATGAAGGATAACGATAATATAGTGTTGTTTGCAGACGACACTTCACTTTTGTTTAAATTGAAACGTCAGCAGTCGGTTACTGACGATATAAATATAGTTATCTCTAAAATAGTACACTGGTTTAATGTAAATAACCTACATTTGAATGAAAAGAAAACTAAATGCATAAAGTTTACCATGCCCCATGTTAGGCAAGTTGAAACTAGTGTGCTAATAAAAGGAAAGGAGTTGAGTCCTGAAGATACTACAGTGTTTTTGGGCATAACTTTAGATGCCAAGCTTCAGTGGGGCCCACATATAGACAAATTATCTAAAAAACTTAGCTCTGCAGCATATGCTGTAAGAAAAATTCGAAATTTAACTGATTTAGAAACAGCCCGTTTAGTTTATTTTAGCTACTTTCATAGTGTGATGTCGTACGGTATTCTACTGTGGGGAAATGCCGCCGATATCCAAACAATTTTCGTTTTACAGAAAAGGGCTATTCGTTCCATTTATAATTTAAGTCCCAGATACTCCCTCAGAGATAAATTTAAGGAGATCAAGGTAATGACTGTGCCTTCACAATACATTTATGAGAATATCTTATATGCCCATAAGAACAAAAACATGTTTAAAAAATACAGTGACATACATAATTTTAATACTAGAAATAAGCACAAATTTGTAGTTCCTGCAACTAGGCTCAAAAAAATAGGGGGCTCATTTAGATGTCAATGTGTACACTTCTATAATAAACTTCCCAGTCATATTCAAGAACTAAGCCTCAATAAATTTAAATCATTTGTAAAGCGTAAACTTTGCCAAAAGGCTTTTTATACTATAAAGGACTATGTTGAGGACAATAAGGCTTGGGATTGACCTGCTCCAGTACTCACTGTACTGTCGTTTATTCTTTTGGATTTTTGTTTTTGATTGCATTTTTCCATTGTAAATTTAATGGAGTAGTGCACAATTTATATTTCAATTTGACATTAATATTCATTTTTTTTTACAATCTGACATATTATTTTTACAATTTTTGTAAATTTTATTTATATCTTTTTTTTTTTTGTGAATGTGAGGACTATGTGGATAGCTTTCTTTTTCCTTTCTTTTAAGTAATTTTAACTTATGTCTGGCAATTTGAGTATTCTTGCGGCCTAACCAAATGTCCTTTCCTTTGTATTGTTCGTCAAGACGTTGAGCTCCTTAGTAGTCCTGAGTTGAGCTTTACGACGAATGACAAATGCTTGCACTGACTGGACAGGTCCACTCAAATCTGCATGGTTCTTTCTTTAAAAGGCCATTTCAGACCCTAATCTGCATAGTTCGCATATGATTTGACCAATACATTTTGTATGGATTTTTTTTTTTTTTAAAAGAGACTGTGACCCCTGAGTTTGTTTCGGTGTTTCTTCTCAGGGTAGTCAGATAGGAAACACCGGCCTCATCTAGATTAATAATTATGACAAAAAAAAATTTGACGTGTAAAAGTGTTCCGTGAAACCTATTTGCAAAATAAATATCATTTATCATTTATCATTATCATTTACTGAGCAATTTTTCATTGAAGCCATTTATTTACTAGGACTCAATGACTCAACAGTAGTACATAGACGGTTGAAAAAGCTTAATTGTCATCACGCTCATATTTCTATGTTCATATTGTTCAGTACATCATCAATAAGGATATATTGGTTATAAATACCTATTAATGATATATGATCAGAGAATGATGCAAAAATACTGGCCAATTGCGAGTCGAACTCGCACATGAAAGGTTCAATCTGTAGCAAAAAATGGCCTAAAATCACGTTTGTTGTATGGGGTCCCATTTTACTCTTTGGGAACGGAACCCTAAAATCTAACACAGAATAATCTGAGCAAATGGCATTTTCATGATGATCCTGATTATTTACTGAATAGGTATTACAATAGATTTTGGATATAGTAATAGAATTTCTCTTTCTTTTAATATTTAGTAAAACCACAAAAATCATATTTTATTTTAACAAAAACTAAACGCCAGTCTTTCTAAAACTTAACTGACCTATGTGCAGAAAATAGATTTGAAACCTAAGCTCCGTAAGGCAGTAATCCAGCGGCAGATAACCGATATAGCATCGCGTTTGAGCTGTGAGCTATGGACATAATCCGCCGACAACCCCGCCCTACCCTTTAACCAATACGTGACCACAAGCATTATGTGTAGAGATGTGGGAAGGTTTGGATATGGTGTCTTGAATTTGACTGGAATAGATTCGAATAGAAATACTCCTCTTCTTCTTTTTTCTTGCTCTTTGGTGGTTCATTTTCAAATTTATTTTTTTGAGTTTATTTAGGACAATCTAAGACACCCCGTGTCTTGGAAAGTAGAGACTTAGTCCTTGTTATCATTCATACTAATACATCTTCTGATCTGGACATCAGTCTATCCAAGAAGTATTGCAGAACTTTGTTGTGGATGTACAGTCAGTCGCTGTATGTAAAACACCGGTCATTCAGTCGCATCTGATTTAACTCTCTCACGGCCACACTCCCTACGATCCTTCTTTGATCTCCCAACGACGTAAGCATTCGGTTTGTCCCTATATTCGTACAAATTTTGCTTCGGCCCAACGCTTCTTCCGCTTCCTTAGTAGTCATGTGTATAATAACTCTAACAAATTTTTAAATATATACCCCTTATGCAAATCCAAATGTAAAGCAAAAATAATGAATTGGTTTCTTGATTTGGATTATTTTGAGACGGAAAATATATTGAATCACACACCTACACTCATTCTTACAAATATACTTTTACACACATACAATCACACTCACTCACAACATACACCATAAACTACACACTCTCAGATTTTGCCTTGATGTGTTCAAATTAATACCTACTTAATAGTATTGCTTAAGAGGGTTAGAGCCTGGAGATCTGTAATACAGGTCCCGAACCCACTTTAGACTCCAGCTCTCACAAAGGTTACAAATTTGATTTGACATAATATGACGTAAACCAATGCCTGTACCTTTTTGAGAGAAATAAAATCATTATTATTATTATTTTATTATTAACTGGAAGCCGACCCAAAGTTGATTGAGAAATGACTAGAGAGATAATTTTCTTTTTATTAGTAAAATCATTATGTTAACCTTTTTGAGTTTTTAAATTACGAGTAAAACAGCCACACGAATAAAATTGCCTTAGCGAGTCATTTTCAAAGCACTACCGCTACTCAATTCTACACGTTTTATTGATTACTACAAGGTTTTTCTTTTACTGTAGAAGATTTTAAAGATCATTTACTACTGTAGATACTCTCCATTACTCTTCGATTTCTGACTTGATATAATTATATGAAAGAATAAGGTCTGCTCTATCGTGAATTTTTGCGACATTCTTATTGTTATAAAATAGTTTGCCGTCATTTCTATTTGTTCCATCAAAGCAATCTAGCTATCGCAACATAAACTATCTTCAGTAGCCAATATTTATGCCACATCCATTCTCTTATCCTCCATGCCCCCCAGCAGGCTTGTCTCTTGTCTCTCACAATCGGCTCAGTGTCCAACGCTCCGTAAAATTGTATTTGACGTTCGCTCGGACGCGGGGAGAGCCGGCAAATTAACGCGGCTTAGGAGAAAATCTCCGTGTTATGATATTGTGGCATTTGCGAAGCGATCATCGCTTTAAGTATGTTGCGGGATTTATTTAGTGGATTTTATGAGCAGGGTTTGGGTTATTGTTGTTTTGTTGTCTTATAGGTTTAATGGGAGGTGGTATTGCAGGAACTCAATGGGTAACGAAAGTGGTTGATTGGAATTTTTGTTGGGTATGAGATTTCAGCGATTCATTGCTGTTACGTAATGTTTCATAAAATAATTCTTTATTTTTCTAATCTGATCCTTACTATGATTCTTCTGCTTATTCTTGATTTTACACAAGATATCTCTTCAATGAACTCACTTAAGCTAGAATCGATGTAGGACGAGATATTTACCATTTTCTGCAATATATCGATTACTGGATTGTTACTAAAATCTGAAGTACCTAGGTATGTATGAGGAAAATTCAATGTCCTAATATAGTTATTTCTGATATTCCACAGCACATAAATAACCTTTATTTTTACTCAATCCTTTGAACGCCTTGATAGAAAAAAAATTGGCATCTAAATTACAAATGAAAAATTAAATTAATTCAAAGTGGTACGAGCTATCTACCATTTTCTGTAATACGAATATATCAATCACAGGTTTGCTGAATTATAAAATCTACTTGATTAATGCCTGGACAATAGTGTGGGTTATAAATATTACTTATTTATCTAAAAAATCTTTTATGTCACCTTAACATGGAACTGTTTATTTTGTCCCTAATAAATAAAATTAAAATAAATGGATTTGAAATCCAACGCCTTGAACCTTAAAATTCTTAACACCACATGCATGTGTAGAGACACAAACATGAACTTTAACACAACACCACTCATCATCATCATCTACCTAGCCTTTTTTCCAACTATATTGGGGTCGGCTTCCAGTCCACCAGTACCAGTATTTTACGTGGAGCGGCTGCTTACCAGACCTCCACAACTCATTAACTGGGGTAACATGATACTTCATGGCAAGACTGGTGTCAGATTTACTGGCTTCAGACTATCCGTAACGACACGACTGCTTTTTTTGTCCCTAATAAATAAAATTAAAACAAATAGAATTGAAATTTGACGCCTTGAAACTTAAAATTTTTGACACATGTGTAGAAACACAAACATGGACTTTAACACAACCCACTATCAACTAAAAAACCATTCGTACCATAATTTCTTCGTACAATTTATAAAGGCTGCATATTTCGCAGCAGTCTGCAGCCGAGTCCCGCGAGGGTTGATAAAAAGTGACGCTAAAACGTCTCTCATTCGCACGGAGTGGGAAAATCATATTCTGTTAAACTCGTTATGTGTCCACGACTCGCTCGTAGCGCTGACCTAGCAGGCGATGGAATAGTATGGATGTGGTTTTGAAGTTCGATTTCCCTCTATTACACTCTATTATTTGATTTCAGTCCTTTGATTTGGCTCAGAGCTCTAAGAAACTGGAAGTATGCTTCCTTATACATTTGACAGTCTCAGAATAAATATATTGAAAATTAATTCATGAATCCCCGACCGGTCTCATTGGACCGCGCTGTTATTGTTTTACTATTGTGTCTCGTTTCGCGGGTATTGATAAGTTAAGCGGTGCCTTGATCCTAACGTTTGCGTAAATAATAAATATTTGTTAGTTTAAACTTCATGTACAGTAATGGTACATAAGCGGACTTGATGTAACCAAGTACCTATTCTCTTCGAGTCAACCAACAACCTTTGAGTTGAAACAGACTACACTATTGAAGATGTGCACAATTAATACTCGTAAATAATAGATATTACAAGTGGAATGGATGTGTTATTTTTCACCCTCCTATCGTCACGTCCCCCCCCCCCCTCCTAATTGTTCTTTTTGGTAATTTATATGACAGAACAATGTTGGGCGAGTCAACCAACTTACACATACATATATATTGTCACTTTTAAAATACAATTGGGTTCATCTTTGATCATTATAGATGGCCAAAATCTTGCAGAAGCATAAAACGGGCTTCATTAGGTATCTATTAAGTACCAGATATGCTCTTCCTTGTCAAATTCACACCAACACGATCCACAATCGTCTCGTCATGTCCACACAAAGCCAACACAGCTACTTCGCTGTGAAAGCAATACTGTATTGAGTTTTTAGTGCTCGCAGGGCTCAACTGTCGGGCGATAACAGAAAATATTGGGTACGGAACCTTTTTACCGGCGAATGTGGGCGATGATTGATTTTTTGATTGGACTACTATCGTGCCCTACTTAGGCAGGGTCTGTAGGGGTGGAAGAAAACATGTTGGATTTTTTCGTTACTTGTGCTTACAATAAAATGAAGGTTAAAAGTGTGTTTCTTTAAGATTTAGGTGGTTTCATATCTAGTTCAATGGGTAGGTGCATACTTACCTCTAATGACAATAAATATTAAGATTATTGTGAAAACTTTTAAGATTGAATAAAATAAAATAAAATAAATTGTACCCTAATCGGAAATGAAACAGAGAATTCAAAGTAAGTACCTACTCGTACTTTTAATTCTTCGATGAAAGTTCTCGAATATTTTATTTCACACAATCTGCCGAAAACTTCTGGTCCCAGTACAAAACGTACTCAAAATCAATATTCTCACAGGAAAAAACCCGACAATGACCACCACACTCCAACGGGACAAATGTCGGGAAAATTAATAAAAAAACAATACGAACTCTCCTGAAACCACTGAGCCGTTATCTCTTACAATTATAGAACATTTTTATTCATTTATTTTGATCAATTCAAGTCGAGCACCTATCGCATTGCACGGGTTGAAAACTTTACCACTTTATTTTACACTTCACCAATTCCCTTCTCAACTCTATCTTCATAAACTTAAGGGTCAAATTATAGTTGTCGAGGTTCACAAATAAGTTGGTATGGGGTGTGTAAGTGGTTATTGGAAAAATGGCTTTTGAAGAACTCTTAAAATATTGGTCGAGAGGTTCTCGGTGCAAGACGACACGACTTTGGTATTAATGTGGAACAAAAGAGGTATTGTTTAAGGATTTCGATATGGATGGGAATTATTTACAGGAGTGGGTTTATTTGCAAAATGGACTTTATCAAAATTATTACTTGTATTGAGTCATTAAACATTTCTTTAAACATGACTACGGATTACAACTTAAAAGCTATTCATCATCATTATGATGGCCGATGGGGATGAAAGGTTCTGGAGTAGCGATTACTTACTGGAAGACGCAGTGTTGGTAGACATCCCATAAGGTGGACCGAAGACCTAGCGAGGGTACCTACCGGGAAGCTACGAATGCGAGACGCACAGGACCGGTCGTAATGGTGGCACTTGAGGAGGCCCATATCCAACGTTGGACATCTTTACTACACCTCCACCACCACTCCACTGGTGGTCGAGTGTGGGAGGTTTTCATAACGTTGCTTCCTCCTTTGGGTTCCATTGACAATTGTACTGCCAGAAATGTGGCTTGCCTTATTAAATAAGATAATTTTTTTGGGATATTTAATCTTGGTTCTCTTTTTATAACGTGGCCTATTCGTTATCCTAGGCAAAATAAAGTAGTGAAAAACCTAACACAGTGTTGTCTTTTTAACTTAAAGGTTGATTGGTAGAGAATGCCTTTTTGCACTGCTGTATATGAAGTTTAAATGAATAAATAAAAACAATTTTGAAATTCCGTTTTCTTAAAATTAGAGGGTCATAGATTCTATGATCATATTCGTAAATATAGCGGGAACAGACGAATCATAAAACATATCTGGTTAATAACACAAGTCTGCGTGTGTGGTGTTTTATGAGAATATTATGACATAGCGTGGGCCGTATGATAACAGATAGGCTTAGAGAAAAAACGGTAGGTGTTACGGTACCACGCGTAAATTTTTTTGCACGTGCCCGATCGATGAGGACTTTTTACATTTCCTTTATAATAGTGTATTGAACAATCCTACCAATATTCAGCCAGGTGCGAATTATTGTAACCTTGGATGTCTAAATTGACCGGACTATAAACTAGTGCGTTTCATCATCAACGATGGTATGACTACTTAACGTATCAGATTATTAATTTTTTTTTCGGACGTCGTAGTCAAAAAATTAGACTCACATAAAAACAATGCTATTTCTAAATTTTATCTTATCAGGGCCAGGAAACAGTAAAAACAGCCCCTGAGGCTTTTAAATGGCCCTGTGATTAATAATATAATTGACTAGGTATTCCTTAGTATTTAATCCGTGCAAAGATCTCTAGAGTCTTCCTAAGCGGCAAGCCACCTACTGTTTTACCCGTTGAAACAGTAGCAAGCACAACCTGAGAAAAAGAGGATGAATCCAAAAATTTTGTATGTGGTATTACTAACTAGTAGTTGTGAAGTGTCAAGACATGATTCTTTATGTCATGACACTTCACAACTGTTTTATTTCGTACAATTGTGCTTGTATTACGGCTTCAGTGATGTACGAGTATATACGTGGTGTACTTATTCATATTATGTCGATCACAACTCTTTCAATTTTTTGAATCGTTATATCTCAAAAACGGTGGCTCTTAGGAAAAAAGTATTTAGACATTTTTATAGATAATTATCTGATCTCCAATTTTTGTCTGAGCTAATTTTATGATAAAACTTACCATTTTGCTGAAAATCGCGAAAAACCCATTTTTGTGACCTTTGACCGCGTGTATATTTTTTGCACGAACCGGATTGATGAGGACTTTTCACATTTCCTTTATAATAGTGTATTGAACCAATTTTCAGCCAAGTGCGAATTATTGTAACCTCACCCCAATTAATTAGTCTATTTTGACCGGACTATTATTATGATTCAATTCACACTGATCGTGAAAACACCTAAATTATAATCGGACGGGAAGACCGCAGCAGGAAAATTATTCCAGAATGTAAATTGATCAGTTTAGATCTTAAACAATTCCAGAAAAAAAAAGAATAAACGGAATTATTTTTTTAGAAAACTTGAGTTTAAAGTTTCGTACCGGTAGAGTTCAATAGGTATTAATATGATCATCATGATGTTTCAAAGAAATGCTAATTATATCAAATCGTACAGTTTACAAAAGATTACGGCTTCAAAAAAGTATTTTTAAACAAAAGCGTTACGATTACTTTCTGTACAAGTCGGTAAAACAAAAAAATAACATCGAATCAATTCCAACGCTATGTTTTTCGCGACATCCAGAAACATACACTCCATATAAACACAAGGTATATTACATCCAGTATATAAAGCCCGTATCAAAACAGCTCCCGCTATGGTGCTTATTAATAAGGTATATATTTTACGGCGGCGAACATTCGAGGGTGTCGGATTTTCTCGCTATCTGCCACGGCCGTGGTTTGACCGACATATTCTTAGCGCTTGCCTTACGAACCCTGGGACAGAAGTGTGGAGTCGGTTGCCATTCCATTTTTTGTAAGTTTTTCGCTTGATAAAAAAGGTGACGTGATTTGCAAAGTTTTTTTTCACATGATAATCATTGGCATGACTGATTTCTACTTTATCTACTTGCTTCTGACTATCAGAATCTGTAAAAAAACCGAAAAAAACAACTGTTTAACGTGCTTTCTGAGATATTGGAAAATCTTGGTAAGCTCAGATGGTCACACTTTTGCTCATAGAGTTTGACACGTATTTAGCTCCGAATATTAAATTTACAAACATTTCTTTGCATATTTAATGCATCTTTGCATTTTTTGCATTTAATGGCACACTTCATGTAAACCTTCATTCAAAAGAAAGGATCTTCTAACTAGATGGTTGTTGTACGAGTATATGGTCCGGACAACTACCCGATAGTCGATTTCAGCACGCCAAAACACTAAAAGCATGATTTATGTGGTTTTGAATTTTAACAGTGCCGTAACTATTGGTTATTAAATAACTAACAGTTATCAATTTTAGATACATAGAAGCTAGCGTAGCGACAGGCTAAATAGAAGATATGACTATTAATAGAATATGACTTGCCGCTCATATTACAAAGAACTGCTATTTCGAAGAAGACGTTAAAAAACAAACGCGGAGTTTCCATTCGTTCCGTATTCAAAAGAACGAATATATTTTTACGATTGCCACGCCATCACACTCAATCCGATGAGTTAGTGTCGCAGAGCGCGCGCGACATACGCTGTTCTATATTCAAATTGAACGGCGCGCCGAGACCGTCGCCATTTTGTCGTCGTCACCCGAAGTTAAGATGGCGGACGGTAAGAGGCTTAGAGGAAATGTGGTCGGTATGTTTAGTGAGGGCTTTTCAAGTATATTTAAAATAAATTGTGTTACGGACGAAGTGAAATGTCTTGCTTGAATTAACATGGTTATTAATTTTGTCTTTCTTTAAGTTTAGCATGAAATTCTACTGTGATTTTATCGTTGCTGTAATTTTACATACAAATCAACTAACTAGATTTTTTTTACAGGACCACATTAATGATGTTCCTCAGAAAGAATAGCAGTATCGTAAGACGTACGTTGTACTCGCAATAAGAGCACATATGATAATACAGCGTAAACTTGTCTTTTTCTTATCAAGTACCTACTAACTTACTATTAATTTATGATTTTTAGTGATTTTGCTATTTTATGATTATTATTGATGCGAGACGCACAGTACCGGTCGAAAAAACTGGGCAAGTGCGAGTCGGACTTGCCCACAGAGGGTACCGTACCAACTTACTTATTCAAACAGTTTAATTCCCGAATCGAGTCTTGAAGATTTTTCGGAATCCCAATTTTTTTCTTGTGACGTATCAAGAAATTTTCAGTTTTCAGACTTTTTCTTATATTTGTACCATGACAGTGTTTAACAGTAATAACAACTGCAAATGACATTTTTTACCTTTGTTTTTGTATGAGTTTTCAAACGCCAAAATTCGCAGAGCCTAACTTCAGACTCGCCAACTTATAACAGCCATACTGTACCCTATGAATCTGGATTCCCTTGAGAGTGTATAGCTGATAAAGGTAGAACTTTTGAACCAACGCGCAACATGGGCTACGTACGCTGATCTGAGAGCGGCAGTCTCTATATATTTTACATGTTAACTGGACTTGTAGATCTACATTGGACCCTCGCTACGCGATGTGGTTCTACGCAGGTACACACGTAAGCACAACTTTTTACGTTTTTCATCTCATCTGCCTAGCCTTTTCCCAACTATATTGGGGTCGGCTTCCAGTCAAGCCGGATTTAGCTGAATACCAGTATTTTACGAGGAGCGGCTGCCTACCAGACCTCCACAACCCACTAACTGGGGTAATACGGTACTTCATGGCAAGACTGGAGTCAGATTTACTGGCTTCTGACTATCCGTAACGACTGCCAAAGATCTCCAAATGACAGCCGGGACCAACGGCTTAACGTGCTTTCCGAGGCACGGATGAAACTCGTTATGTTAAGATGGTCACCCATCCACAGACCAACCTAGGCAAGCATTGCTTAACCTAAAAGATCAACCTGTGCGGCTGTTACTATCTAGCCACGAGCTCCTCCGACTTTTTACGTTTTTATTTTATGAAATACATCGTAGGCTACTAAGTAAAGAAAATAAGACCTTGACAAGACTTGGCTTATATGAGTTTTCAGATTAACAATCAAATTTAAGGCTAGAAAAAGATCAAACACTTATGGTCATTCTCAGAGTCCAGCTAATGGTCCATTAACGTCCCTAATGTCCATCAAAGTTAAGTATTGTCAAACCTTCACTGAAAAACTGTGTAAAACTGTCAATATGACAATTTCTTAATAGATCGTTTAGAAGTAAAGTAATGATTAACGTTAATGAATGTCCCTGAGTGCGGCCGTTAGTGGTATAAAAAACTCTAGTAGAATAGATATTAAATGCAAAAATCGTAGCATCATAATAAACCAGTTATCAACTTGATGCACCTGAAACATCAGGGTTACCCCGCATGGTCACACAATATGATGCTATACATTATTAACTGAGGAGACAAAAGAATCTATAATAGAATAATAATATGGATCTATTTAGTAAAGGTATACGCGTTGGATTATTCAGTATTTTTGTAAATTTAATTAAAATTAAGTGTATTTGATTTTACGAGTGAGAATTTTTCAAATAATTCCTTGATGGATCTCCTAGGTGGATCGAGGGGATCTGTAAAGTTTTCACTGAATAAATATGTATTACTACTACTTCTGCCAGCGGCTTTGCCCGCGTGTAGAGTTAGTTTAGTCTTAGCGTGATGATATATAGCCTATAGCCTTCCTCAATAAATGAGCTATCTAACACTGAAAGAATTTTTCAAATCGGACTAGTAGTTCCTGAGATTAGCGCGTTCAAACAAATAAGCTCTTCAGCTTTATAATATTAAATAGATAATTATAGATTATAGATTTTAATAAGATTGTCGTTTACTTTCATGGGCCGCGGTCATTCTTACGAACAATCCCGTAGCCCTTGCAAAACTCTGTATCAAAGGAAAGCTGATTTATAAAATGTTTTTGGTTATAATACAAATGAACACCTATTATGTTTGAAAGGCACCGACTTGCAAAATTTCATTGAAATCTTGCACTTATTAAAATTGTATTCAAAATTGTGTTAATTAAATTATATACTAAAAAAATAACACAATATTTTTTTTCAACATGGAATAAAAACAATATCGTTACATGAATTAGTTTTAATTAATTACTACTTTTGATCAAAAATGTATGTGCTATGAAGCAGGTAATTTTTTATTGGGTACATTCATTTTAGTGTATTCACTTTATTTGATTGAATTTAAAAAAAAAAACAAAATCCACAATTGACACAGTGCCGAATGCATCATCGTTAACTAGCATGTCACAAAGGGCGCTAAACAATCGCTTTGTTAAGGCAATGAAGACGTATTAGGGCTGGGGGTTACTTGCAGATGAATAATATCCATGTTTCAATTTGTTTCCGTCAAATTCAATCGTTATGAGATCTAATTATTTTTAACAGAAAAAAGTGGGTTGTTTTGCAATCTATTTAGTAGGTACTTTTTAAATCAATATAATAAATCAAAGAAAGCCACTTGACCCCATCCGCACTCGCACCTGATGATCTGGTGAGGCCCGTGGGAATGCGATGTATTCGAGACACACTGGACCGGTCGTTGTAGCAACACTTGGTGGAGGTCTATGTCCAGTAGTGGACGTCTTTCATTTTAAATGATAATGATGAAAGAAACAAATTAGTACTTTTCACTGCAGTAGGAATAAAAGATATAATTATACTACACAAGTAGGCAACATATTAAAAACTTTCCTGCTTCCATCACATCTCTCTGGTATAAAAACATCAGCAATCCCTCACCGAACCTTTTCAGTGCCTGTAAAACAATTGCCATTAAAATCTTGGACAACCCTAACCGTGCGTTCAACGTGACAATGGCCCGACTGAATAGTTATCTGTTTAAACCTGGATTAGCACTCGATAAACCATGATTAATAGTCGTGCCGACGGACCGTACCGTCCGCAGACTAACTCACAATTATATATTGAGAGAGCAGATATTTCTAGCAGTGGGATTCAAGAGGACTATAAATTATTATAATTAGGAATCATTGTTTTCGATAGAAAACTCATTTTGACACAAGATTCCTGATTTATTTTTTGTTCGTTACATTTCTGTTTCATCACTATTTATTTATACTGATAAAGAAATGTATCTACTTGTGGAAGGCTGGAGATGGACAAGTAGAGTTACGCCAAAGAAAAAGATGGGTAGATGTGGAGAGCAACGATAAGAAAGTAAATGAAATCAGTGATAGACGGCTAACAGGACAGAACAGAAGAACAAAACTAAGACATAGGACAAAGCCAGGAAGATAAGGCATGGTAAAGAACAACAGTTAACTACACAGAGTTGCAATTACCTTAATTAGCAACAGAAAATTATACCAAGGAAACATACTCTAGGGATAAAAATTAAGAATCCTATGTACAATTTCAGGACATGGTCTACTCGTGTACCAAGTTTTATAAAAATCCATTATGCAGTTTTTGCGTGAAAGAATAACCAACAAACATTCCTACAAACTATCGCGTTTATAATATTAGTAGGATTTTAATTAAATTTCGCATAACTTTTATTTTGCCATCGGTACTTACTCGTGCGTATTCTGCACGAAGCGCGGAAGGTTGCGGCGTGCGGCAAACAGATAGTGCCGGACCGCCGCAAAACTTCGGATTAGCGCCGCGCGGATAATTTATTGCGCCCAGCGGACATGTACGGATATTCTTTTGCGGACTTATTATTTTATTATTTTGGGAGTAATTAAGAGAGAGCTCTTTTAACCAAGGAGAGGTCTGAGGTGCTTTTGTGCATTTATTGGTCGTGATGTGATGTCAAAAAGACCTATAGAAGTTAGCATGAAATGCTGCTTGATTGTCAGAAAGAGTCGCTGAGGGCCTGGAAAGGTAACTAAAGAAACCCGGGTTAGTTTAAGGGAGTTAAAGTCTGTCATTTTTTGTCGCTCTACACAGAACGGAATATATTGTTATTTGATGATTCATTCTGATAAAACACATCGGCTGTTCCAATATCTAGTGTTTCCAGTGTGTCGCCACAATGGTCCTGAGTGCTCTCATTCCAAATCCATCGAATTCCCACCATCCTCACTAGGTCATAATTTGTCCGCCTTGTAGGGGCTCTTCCAATGCTGCATCTTCCAGTACCCTGTCGCCACTTCAGAACCTTTCGGCCCCATCAACCAATTGTTCTGCGAGCAATATGCTCTGCCCACTGCGACTTCAGTTTTAGCAATCTAAGACTCAAAAACGATCCTGTACCTCATGATTGTGATAGAATAATTATGAGCATTCTCGAATTAAACATTTTGTTAATTGCTTTCAGTATAAAGGTTTTTTTTCCTCTGTCTTTTGATACACAACCTTAGTTTTCTTTGTTTTCTTGTTTTACTTTAGTTTACTTTCTTCACAAGAAATATACTACAACAAACTCATCTGCCATTCGTCCGGGGCAAATCCTCAGATGAAGGATCTAACCATAATATCCAATTCGCAATAGTTCAATATTCAACATGTTAATCTTAGATTGAATTACAATATCGTGTAGATGGCTCACAGTTCGAGGTCTGAGCTGTTCCTTCGCATATGTATGCAGGGGTACAGCGGGATCTAAATAACGTATGAGTTTGTGGAATGAAGTAAGAAAAATGTGAAGAATATTTTTGGAAGAATTAAAAAGGCAAAGGAAAACATCGTGAGGAAACCGGCATGTCCTAGAACCAAAAATTCGAAGACTTGTGACATCCACCAATCCGCACTCGGTGGATTACAGCCCATTCCCTCTCTTAGAGAGGAGGCCTGAGTCCCAGCAGTGGGAACATTATAAGGCCGATAATGGCAATGCTAATGCTAAAAAGGCATTAGACGTAAGGTGGACCGATGACCTGGTAAGAGTTGCGGGTATCGGATGGATGTAAGATGCACAGGACCGTTCATTGTGGCGAAACTTCGGGGAGGCCTATGTCCATCAGTGGACGTCTTTCGGTTGATGCTGAAAAAGATCACGAAGAGCACAAGAGCCAAGAGCTGAAAACGTGGCCGTCCCCGTCAAACTTGGCGTCGCACCTTGTTGGCAGAAGCGGCGAGTGACGTGGAGCGAGGTGAAGAGGAAAGCTCAAGACCATTCGCGATGGAGGATTACTATGGACGCCCTCTGCCCCATCTAGGGGACATAGGACATTAAGTTCAAGAGCCACGGTAACCGACTTTGGCATAATAGCATTCACAATTTTAGGCTTGATATTCGAAGGCCAAAGCACGTACTCCTATCTTCTTTGGAGTTTTCATTACACCTTTTCTTATTTAAATATTTCAAATTGGTTTATTTTATTACAACACAGTAAACGCTAATCGTATAGTTTAGACTTTCACGTGATAACTCAGTTCTAAGAGTTGCTTTAAGTGATAGTGAATGTGGAGTTTAGATAATAGTAAATCAACAACTTATTAGTTAAAATGATTCCGTGAAATTTTCTCTTATTTTCTTTTAATAAGTTTGAAGCAGTTTAACATACCGAGTTTCCTCCGTGCCTCGGAAAGCACGATAAGCCGTAGGTCCCGGCAGTCATTTGTAGATCTTTGGCAGTCGTTACGGATAGTCAGAAGCCAGTAAATCTGACTGCAGTCTTGCCATGAAGTACCGTGTTACCCCAGTTAATGGGTTGTGGAGGTCTGGTAGGCAGCCGCTCCTCGTAAAATACTGGTATTCAGCTAAATCCGGCTTGACTGGGAGCCGACCCCAACATAGTTGGGAAAGGGCTAGATAGATGATGATGAAATTTGAAGCAGTTTATGGTAAAAGGCTCAGAATATTCTTCTTCATCATTTTTTTGTAATTTTAGGTTCTAGTCACTGAAAGCAATATATCACAATCCTATCACCCTGTATAGCACAAGACACAGAGATACACCGGTTTATGTAAACTCAGCCGGTGGGAGCCACATGTCGCGCCACACCTGACGGTCGAACACACCCTGTATAATCCTGGCCTTAATTAAACAGTGTTAATCTGTTTCTGTTGAAATTAGACGAATAGATAATCGTTTTGGAAGCTCTTATTAACTGCCTATATATTATATTAATACATAGAACATATAATTGCATTCATATAAAGAAGCTTCAAGATTTTTCAATAAGATCTTTTGTCTGCTGAAATGATTCTAAAATCATGCTTTGTCAATAAGTAAGTTATAATATATTGTGATGGGAGTTCAGGTGGGAAATCAAACGAAGTAACATCATTCGAGTTTTCCTATATTTTACACAAATTCACGCTATCTCAAATTCCAGCTACTTTACAAGCGTCGCTCAAAACAATCTAATCTAAACTCCCGGAAGTCAAAATACAAACCCTTTTCCAATATAACACGAATTATTTCAATAAGTCACAAATTGACAAACCTATAAAACAAATCAAAGTAAAAACAGGTGTTGGTGTACCAACCTAAAATATTATAATCAGACGTGATTAACAGTAATATTTCCAAGGTAATTAATTAATGTCAAGAGAATTAAGTATTTAAAATAACTATTATGAATATACAATTATCTGAACAGTGTCTCAATGAATTGATAGATGGCGCTATATTGAAGTTTATAAAGATTGTCTATATGGATTGGGCTTCTAGTACACCAGGTGTCTTGATTAGCCGGTAGATGGCGGGTAATTGTAACACTCGGCCATCCTGTTCACATCGTGGTCCTCCACGAAGTTAAGCTCCCGCACCCTCAGCAGTGGTAGAGACATCAGAATATCTTTTGTGATATCTGGAAAAGAAGAACAAGCCCACAGTATACTGATATAAATAACAACCTAACTAAGTATTTTTTAAATTTTGCTCTTATTATAATAACTGGAAGATAGATTTTGATCATTATACACACATTCACATACAAGTAACAGCTTAAACCGGTTTTTTTTTTGTATTTATCACATAAATCTTCTATCACTACAGCTACATAATAAATTCTTTATCCTATAGGTACCATTCATGTACAAGTCTCAGCTTGTGAGTTTTTTTTTATTTATTATTATATTCATAAATCACATTAGACCTTTTCTATTACTACTGTAGCATTTCTTTATACCATACCATTCATATCTATTTATTTAGTAGCTATAATTCTGATGACAACAAGGTATATTTTAATTTTCTTAATGAGATTAGTGAGACATCTCACATCAATGGGTGTGTTCAGCCTGAGGATTAATAAAGTCTAGTTAGAAAGATATTCACTCAGACTCAGATGCAGCATAGCAGATCAGTATTAGTATTCACATAGATCTAAATGGCACAGTATAGCAGAATAGTTTTTCTTATGGAGTAGCAGGATAGTCACACAGATCTATCTGCCTTATCACACAGTAGAGCAGTATAGATATTAATCACACAGATGTATCTGCTGAACACACAGTAGAGCAGTATAGATATTCATCACACAGATGTATCTGCTGAACACACAGTAGAGCAGTATAGATATTCATCACACAGATGTATCTGCTGAACACACAGTAGAGCAGTATAGATATTCATCACACAGATGTATCTGCTGAACACACAGTACCGCAGTATAGATATTCATCACACAGATGTATCTGCTGAACACACAGTAGAGCAGTATAGATATTCATCACACAGATGTATCTGCTGAACACACAGTAGAGCAGTATAGATATTCATCACACAGATGTATCTGCTGAACACACAGTAGAGCAGTATAGATATTCATCACACAGATGTATCTGCTGAACACACAGTAGAGCAGTATAGATATTCATCACACAGATGTATCTGCTGAACACACAGTACCGCAGTATAGATATTCATCACACAAATGTATCTGCTGAACACACAGTACCGCAGTATAGATATTCATCACACAGATGTATCTGCTGAACACACAGTACCGCAGTATAGATATTCATCACACAGATGTATCTGCTGAACACACAGTACCGCAGTATAGATATTCATCACACAGATGTATCTGCTGAACACACAGTACCGCAGTATAGATATTCATCACACAGATGTATCTGCTGAACACACAGTACCGCAGTATAGATATTCATCACACAGATGTATCTGCTGAACACACAGTACCGCAGTATAGATATTCATCACACAGATGTATCTGCTGAACACACAGTACCGCAGTATAGATATTCATCACACAGATGTATCTGCTGAACACACAGTACCGCAGTATAGATATTCATCACACAGATGTATCTGCTGAACACACAGTACCGCAGTATAGATATTCATCACACAGATGTATCTGCTGAACACACAGTACCGCTGTATAGATATTCATCACACAGATGTATCTGCTGAACACACAGTAGAGCAGTATAGATATTCATCACACAGATTTACTAGTAAGTTTAGTTATGTTTGTATCACTGTATGTCGGGTTGTCCACTTACAAAATATTATTATCCCCTCTTTATAATTCTGTGTTTTCATTAGAAACCTATTTTTTTTGCCATATTTTGTATGTACTTTTTTTTTAATTTCCATCTTACCTTAGGTGCAATTAAAATATTTATTAATTAATAGTAGATGTTTGTTTACATATCTCATGACACTGCATCAACTTATCTCTTTTTTATTATTCTATTTTATTATTATTTACCTCATGAGTCTGTGGAGCTGTCTGTTACTGTTTTATAACTCGTCATAATTAACATCAGTAAAACTATGCTGAACTTTTTATATCTCTCAAGACCCCATGAAACTATCCATTGCATGTACCTACACCAATTAACTGAGGCGGTTCAAACCGCATTATGTTACGATAAACTCTTCCTTCCAATAAACCAATTCTTCCATGTATCTTTTTTTATATCTACTTATTGTAATCGCCATATCTAGGAGTGACTTTGCATTGCACATTTAAGTAGTGTACATTTAAGTAACTGCTATTTTGGGTTGATAATGTTGATATTCATGCAGGAAAACATGATTGTTATTTACATCCTAGACCACATCTGAAAATTTCTCAACCTATGTGCATTCACATTCAATGGTATTATTGAGGCCATTTACAATAATTCTGTATTCCATAATCAAATGATAATTTAAATAAGGACAGGCAAATGTATATAATTGGAAATATCTGAAAACTGACTTGTGAGTGTTCTCTTCTAAACAATATTCTGCGGAGGTTGCCAAATGTACATAGTAAAATTATGTTGCACCTGCACTACTTATGTCATTATTACATACATATGTCATTATACATCCTAAAATTGTTACCAATAATTAAACTTGTAAAGCTATTTTCAACCATTCACTCAAAATAAGGTTTCGTTGATAATAGAATAAAATTCCAGTAAAATAAGGTTTAAGACCAGCACAACTGCCATGTATTTGTTTGGCTTTGTTTTGCTAAACTGGACCTATTTAGCGCAGCCATGTTAGTTCTTACCCCTTTTTTTTTTATTAATTATTTGTTGTTTCTACATTGTGTGTCTGTGTGTCGACAAATATTTTCCTTTCCTTCTTTTTCTTTATTACTTTTTGTTTAAATCCCTTAAAAAGAATATCTTTAACAGCCCAGACAAACAATTCTGTGGAAGGACTCAATAATTACAGTTATTATCACTAGGTATGTAGAAGACAACAGAATTTTGATACAGTCGCTGGGTCACTAGATGATCTTGATATCAAAATCCTGGATTGTGAACCTCAATCGGACTAGGCAAGGGCTCCCTTTTTTTCATGGTTCCTTGTAACATACATTAGGTATTTATCATAACTGAGAAACCCTTCCTTTGTTTTTTACTAATTTTAGAATGGAGTTTCATTATGCGAGTCATACATTGCCAGAACAGGGCGTCAGCCAATGTGTATTTTAGAAAGCTGGAAGAATATTCTTGTTCTAAATTCTGTAAATATCTTGGGTATGGTTCTTTACTTTTCTAGTGACTCTTAAGAATACGACATTGAATTGATTGATCAACACGTTTCATGCACCCGCCACCTGCATGTACTTCCCTAGAATTAATAACACTACTTATAGTGGATTAACTTGTTCGTACAGAGCCCATCAGTGACCTTATGACCTAATTAGCATGAGAAAGAAGTTATATTAAACCAATAATAAGAGGAGGAAAGATTTGACTATTTTTTTGTATGTATGTTAGGATTTAACTCAAAAACTACTGGACTGAATTTTTAAATCCTTTCACTAAGCATAAGCTATAATTTTCCATGAGCACAGGATTCGAAATCGAGTGGAACATCTACTAGTCTTTATATAACTTTATACCTTCTTGTATAATAAGTAGTATATGTACTTATTAGATTGGTACCGTCACTATGTGAATTACCTCAGGATCTAAAGCTTTTCGATTTAGACTTTTTTTTTAAATTACAGGGCTTACGTAAATATTGTTTAATTCCTCGCACCTTTTAGGTAGGTCGCCTCGGTCAAAGGTCATTCACCCTTTCCTGTTCAATTTCACAGGGTCCTGCTGTACGCCTTACAAAACAATAGCAACTTCTGATTAGGTTGCAATATGCATTTCAATATTCATTGCTACTTTTTAACTAGCATTCTAACTATAGGTACTTCTTTAGTAAGTCTAATTATAATTTAGAAAATTTTCATCTACATCACTAACAATTGGTAAATAACTAGATCAGAACATAAAATGTCTTGTTCGGACGGATGTACTTATGCAACTGTTTATTGTTATTGTACCTACCAAATCAGTCGGATAATGATCTCCAAATTAATTTTGGTCTACTTTCTAAGATAATTTTTGGAAGGAACCTGTATTGTTGAATTTATCGAACAGAATAATCTTGAGTTGGTAACGAGTAGATATGTCAGTTGACGTTACCTAAATAAATTACGTGTAGACGCATACCTAAACCTATGTACATACAGGTGCTCGAAAGCGGAGGGTCCTCTAGCAAAACTGAACGTTGACATTAGATCAAACGAATAATTATGAATGGACATTTTTGGTCCCGCCTGATTGATAGTCATATCCAACGAGTAACGAAATGTCGCACTCATTCATCGTTTAATTATTTTATATTCATTCCACGGATTTAGAGGTTTAAAAAGATTTATGTCCCAGTTATGAATCTACTCTACTCGAAGATTAAATTAATATCATACAGATTAACGTTTGTTAAGGTTATCAATCTCAGTCCTGTTTGTTTTTACATGCCCTTCCATCATCAGTGGTTTGTTTTAAAACATTTCCAAGCATACTGCCAAAGCCTCTTTACTGGTAAAATATTTAATCGTGACCTTCGATTGCTCCTTACGTACCTAGTTGGTAAAAGTCGGAAATCACTTCTGTAATAAAGTGATAAAATAATGTACTCTACCTGATGATATCTTTGGAGTGGCGGTGGCGCATCCCGCTAGCTACTCCCGGCTGCATACCAGCAGGTGTTCGCGGCGTGTTCCAGGTGCTGGTAGACCTGGCAGCGTACAGTCACTGTAGCTCCGCAATTCTCACGCCTCACGACCCCGTCGTCGCCAGTCGCACACACTTTCGGAGCCAGGTTCCCTGCGGAGCCTCGTTGACAAGTCCACCTGTTCGGCTTCTGGTTGGAGCGGCGTCTTCACTTTACAGTCGTCGGTTTCACTTCATTGTACGTTTTCTTCATTCGTAGCTCTCTCAGGTGTTCACCATCTTGACGTGCTAACATGACCAACGATGGACGAAATTGGTGGTACGCGGAATTGATGGTGGTGTGGAAATAACATCGTCAGCCATTGTTCCCATCCATGTATTCCCTCGTGACGTTGTAATCCTTCAGGTCGTCATAGGTACCAGATGAGCACCGCGCCGCGTAGGCGAGTCTGCGTAGCAAAAATCAGTCACTTGTTCCTTATTAAAGATTTTATCCCAGTTGGTCGTTTCTGTGGAGCCACCCTTGCAAGTCAATAATTTTATTCAAGGGTTCGAATTTAGGAATGGTTTCTGTATCCAAGTAAGTTTTCTCTGGTATTTTGTTGGTAGGTTAGATTGGAGTAAGAACCGAGAAGAGAAAAAAAAATGAAACTTTTTCTCGCGCGGCGTCCACCATTTTCTTCCGACTTCACACTCGGTGATTTTCTCAAGCCGCGATGATATGGGCAGTGGAATTCTTCAATCCCACTTCTGAACTGTGATGGGAGTTCAGGTGGGAAATCAAACGAAGTAACATCATTCGAGTTTTCCTATATTTTACACAAATTCACGCTATCTCAAATTCCAGCTACTTTACAAGCGTCGCTCAAAACAATCTAATCTAAACTCCCGGAAGTCAAAATACAAACCCTTTTCCAATATAACACGAATTATTTCAATAAGTCACAAATTGACAAACCTATAAAACAAATCAAAGTAAAAACAGGTGTTGGTGTACCAACCTAAAATATTATAATCAGACGTGATTAACAGTAATATTTCCAAGGTAATTAATTAATGTCAAGAGAATTAAGTATTTAAAATAACTATTATGAATATACAATTATCTGAACAGTGTCTCAATGAATTGATAGATGGCGCTATATTGAAGTTTATAAAGATTGTCTATATGGATTGGGCTTCTAGTACACCAGGTGTCTTGATTAGCCGGTAGATGGCGGGTAATTGTAACAATATTACATTGTTTTTTTTATCAGGCTACAATTAATTAAAGAAGCCAGGGTTTACGAGGTTTTTTAAGGTGTGGTTTCATCAAAATGACTTCTCCTGGCTCTGTGATCATCATCTGCCTAGCCTTTTTCCCAAATATATTGGGGTCGGCTTCCAGTCAAGCCGCATTTTAGCTGAATACCAGTATTCTATGAGGAGCAGCCGCCTACCAGACCTCCACAACCCATTAACTGGGTAACACGGTACTTCATGGCAAAACTGGAGTCAGATTTACTGGCTTCTGACTATCCGTAACGACTGCCAAAGATCTACAAATGACAGCCGGGACCCACGGCTTAACGTGCTTTCCGAGGCACGGAGAAAACTCGTTATGTTAAGATAGTCACCCATCCACAGACCAACCTTGGCAAGCGTTGCTTAACCTTGAAGATTGACCCGTGCGGCTGTTATTATCTAGCTCTGTGAGGTGGGAAATCATCCAACTAATTCTAGTTCTAGTGTTCCACGTGCACCTCTAAGAAAAAAAAATTATTTAATCAATAATCAATTAATATTAATCAATTATAATTTAATCAGGACATGCTAATGATATTTGTTAATGTTATTTTATTTTAATTTAATTTATGTGTTTTATGTGTTTTCTTATTAATTTTAATCTCACTTTTTGGATGTAAAAGCTCTAATTTTAATAATTTATATCGTGCATGAGGTGTTAACCTATAAATAATTGTTGCACTAGTAAATGTTGATAGCAATTATATTAGAAATGTATTAAGTGTAAACAAATGTTGGTTAACCTAAATAAATAAATTAATAAATAAATAAATAAGACAAGTCAGCAAAACCTTCTAGATCCAACAGGGTTGATGCGAACTAGGGGCGCGCGGGGATTTTCTAAAAAGGAAACTCGAGGTCCTAGAACGCAAAGGGCAACTGAAGGACACAAATGCGGTTTTAGTCAGTAAAACACTGTTACGCTCTTCGACTCCGCCTTAGAGCGGGAGAAGGCATTTGATGATTTTTCAACCTTAAAAAAAATTAAAGGTATTAAAACTAAATCTATACTATAATAATATTATAAAGAGGTAAAATTTGTAAGTTTGTATGTAGGAGGTAATCTCTGGAACTACTGGTCCGATTTGAAAAATTCTTTCAGTATTAGATAGCCCATTTATCGAGGAATGCTATAGGCTATATACCATCACGCTACGGCCCATGGGAGCGGAGCAGTAACGAAAAATGCGGGTGAAACCGCAGGGGACAGCTAGTCATAAATAAGATACTCTACAAATTGTGTAGAAAATAAAGGAAAAGCTGACGCCAGAAAAAAAATGATTTAATTTAAACCAAAGCTTGAAATGTAATGGCAAACCATTAAAATAAAAATTCAATTCTCAAAAACACATTACACATACGACCAAAAATCAGAACCGATTGAAACCGCTATTCATTACGACTCGATCGCGCAAATGTTCTCATATCGATATGAAATCGAATTAAAATCGTTATTGAATTTGTAAGTATCGAGTTCGTTGTCCAATGGAGCGTGGGGTAATGGTAGTATTATACGAATGTGAGGAACAACTGCTCGGAAGTGAGGGAAAATATTGAGGAGTACTCGCTATCAGTGGCGAGGGGTAGACTTGCGTGCGAGTTAATCCGCTACTTATTCCAAAAATATTATAAACCTGACCTAATTAAGCGACGGAAAATCTTAACTGTGAGATTCAGAAACCGTCGCTCAACTAACAACGCCATCTAGTGACCGCGTTCCCAACTTTTTTCACAAATTCACAATTTCCTCAAAAGATGACGCAGTGAACCAATATTTATGTAAACGCAATTTTAAAAATAGTATGTAAAATATATTATTAAAGTTCACTCACCAAATGCAGTTCGCTCAATGATGCAATAAATCCAAACCGGCGTTTTTATTAATTGTCGTAACACTCGTAACTTAATTTTGGGAACAGGATTTGGTTGCAATACAAAGAATCTATTAACAATATTATATCTCTACCATGAATTAATGCCATTACTAAATAGCACGAAATATATGTACAGTAACGTTAAAAACAAAAAAAAAACAACTACAAAACAGAAAATGAAAGATAACCGCCATGATAATTCGGTTGTATAAAAAACCCTACCAAATAAGATGTATTACTCGCCAATATCAGTTATTATGCAGTGAAATTCATTCTTATTTTGGAATCATTATAATTGCACAATGAATGAATTTTTCTTTCTCGCTTGCACCTATGCAATGTTTACTGTCTTCTTCCTCATAACTCGGTCCGGATCGAGTTATATTGAGTTCAATTTTCTACGTGCGAAAACGAGACGGCAAGAGTTCGAGTAATAGGCGTTAGTTTATAGGAAAGAAAGAGATAGATGCGTATTATGGGTTTTAGTTGTTTGAAAAGGTAATCCGGTGTTTTTCGGCTTATGATTTTGGCATTGACGACAAATGTTGTATACATTTAAAAAAATCGAAGTAATTGAACAATAGAAGGGTTGTTGACCTATAGATTTCTGTTTCAAAGTGAACTCGTAAGGAATGGAGTTATATGAAGGCTTCGCGACTGCTCGCTATGGGTTTCCTGATTGGATTGGATGGAGTGTCTTAGATTTTGTTAAGATTGAATAGTTTGGATAATGTAACTGTCTATTAATGTATTGTGAGTCTATGGACCATTTTTCAGGATGACTCTAGCCAGCCCACTTTTTTGCAAAGTTGAATAGGTCTTATTGGCTTTTTCAGGACATCTTTGACGGAATGCCGAAATAAACATATCGATATTAAAGAAAATACCAAATCCAAAGAAACCAAAAAATAATAATTACCAAAAATGAATTAATGTACTTTATTTGAACTTACAATTCCAAAACAATCTAAAGTTATCACAATTCAAAGTATCCAAAAAACAGCAATTTCATAGGTAAAGATCTTATAATAAAGTTAAACTAGTCAAAAAAATATTTTTTTAATAAATTTAAAAATATTTAAAAATATTACAGTGGCCTGCATTAACATGATGTCTACAGTCTACTGTAAAAATGTTAAATAACAAATCAATAATTGCAGTCATTACTTAACCACTTATAAAAAAAAAACTATTTTGTTCTGAAACAAATCATACAAAAAACCCCTTGCTCGAATAAATCATATTTAAAAAAAAAGTGCCTATCGTTCATTTGAACCAGCGCATGCCGCTAAACGCGATCAAATCTAACAAAACATAAATTTTAATTTTAGAAACGTAGGGTGTAAACCCTTTGTGTTTCAAAAATCAAGCGATGTAAGCGACAATAGATCAACGGAGCTAGTAATTACAAAAGAAGAGATAGTACTGCTAAATAGCAGTTCCATTGATGATTTAGACCAGAGAATTGAGTAGAAAAGACTCACTGACCAAGCAATGGAATTGTTACAAGTCTATATGAACGAGCTTATTGCTACGATACTCGTAGCGGGCTACGTCCGAAGGTTGTGAGCTTAAAACATTTTCAAGCGACGAACCCGCTTCAAGCGCTGTTTTTACAAAAAAGAGTTTAATAGATTTTGGCGTATCTTACTAATGGAACGGTTGGCGTAATGAAATAAGGTATTTCTGCTCGTAATGGAGAATGTTCGAGACGATTTATTAAAAAATCGCCCGTTTTTCAATATGCGGCTGTGATTCTGAATCTGTTGCTTTATTTTCGTTCGTGCTCGATGTTAGCTGTTCTAATTGAAAAGGGAATCCTGATTGCTAATTGCAAAAGTTAAGTGTAACTGCAAATGTAAAATAGAAATTCAATGCAGCTTCGATTAATTTTTTTAATCGTGTTAATCGAAGCTGAAACTTAATACAATACGTTCAATTTTTTATGAGACTTTATAATGAAGGTGTAATATATGAAAAGTTAAATAAATCTTATTGATAACCAAATGAATTACATTTGGTAAACTAAGTTTGCAGCTTGCCTGAAGGAAATCGCAAAACGCGATAAAACCGCTCTAGTTTTCTATTTTTTTTAATATACATATTTCGTGTAATAACTAAAATAAAGTATAGATTAATAATAAGTTTTTATTATAGAAACCTCAACAAATAAAGCTGGCAAAAAGCAAGGCTACATTTTCTTACGAACAAAAGAAAAAGAAAACTGCGCCAAAAGCGAATCAGTGAAACAATAAAATTAAGCATTATAAAAACACCTCGACCGAATTATCTTAATCTGCTTCCATATACCAACTGTCAAGTTAAAAAAAAGAAAAAAAAACCTAAAGCTTTATCGGCAATCTCAACGAACAAAGGGGGAAGATACTTAGCATAATGAGTGACATTCCATGCACCGTTTAGAGAAAACGAGATAGATAGATGAAGAAATCTGCGAGTGAGAAAGAGAGGGGTAGAAATTTAGAGAGAACAATATCGCAATCTTGTTTCTGGGCCATTTCCTTTAATTAGTAGAGGACATCAGGATTGCTACGTTGTGCTGAGTTACTGCCGGATGCGACTGGTTAACGTGTGAAGGGTTGAACGTTGCTGTATGGTAGGGTTATGACAGCAGAGATTAGAATATAAAATTAATGTATGTGAACTTAAAATTTCTGATGACGAAAACAAAAGAACGTCGAAGAATGATGTTATTGATGAACTTGAAACCAAGTATAGCATTGAAGAAGTAAGGGCAGAAATGAATGATGATCAAGATATTGTGTTTGAACTTACAAATGATTTAGCTTCAAGACAATGATAGGAATGATATGGAGAGAGATAAGTCAAAAGTGAAAAGGTTACTTCTAGGCATGCGTGCTCTATCGTCGGCCACATCATCGCTTGCCATCAGGTGAGCTAGAGGTCAAGCACGAGCCTATCTATAATTAAAAATAAAAATAAATGTTTGCTTTGTCCATAACGACAGATCTAGAAGACAAGACCACTCCTAACATTTTAATTCAAAACTGTTGATTATTCACAATATTTCAAAGTTTCCACCTCCATTGATATTCAGCCAGACATAAGACGTAACTCAAGCATGATTCATGGGCTCTCAGTTCATTGGAGACAGAATGCTGATGTGTCAACTGAATGTGAATGCGAAGCTGTTATAGCCTTATTTATGTGATGTGCCAGCCATGTGGACTTTAACGTGATATACTACTTGACTGCTCTGAATTTTCCGTTGCAGGGCCTTCAGGAACACAGTCAAAAATAGATATACAAATTTTGATGAAAACTGTCAAAGATTTCTAGAATTTCAATTTTTCATCTCTTTTAGAGATTTTACCTCTGTGAAAATAAATAATTATCGTAAGAAAACATACTCCTGGTATACAAAATTGCATCCAAATTCGATCAATCAGAGTATCACATACAAACACATCTATTTTAAACAAACTTTTGCCTTTATATTACAAGGATTTAAAATAACTCCAAAAAATGACTCAAGTTGAATGATTTACGAATATACCTACAAGTTGCTACGTTCATAGCGGCGGCGTCAATGGCTTTTTTTAGAAGAGTATTAACAATATTTAAGCATATTTCAACTTATTTATTACTATATTTTCCTATCACTTTTAGAGAATAAAAGAAAAAATATCTCTTAGTACGTTTTTTCACATCTGCTTTAGTTTTATCCTGGCTTGCTGTGCAAATCCCTTTTACACCTAAATCTGCGCGAATTTAAATGAAATCTGCCATGCTCTAAACAATACAGGTCTTTTGTACCACAGTATCTACCACAGACGATATGTCCCAACATTTTCAACCACCATTAATATTATTAAACAAAGACAACCCGTTTACAACTGCGCGGTTAGCGAGAATCTTTCCATCGAATTAACCCTACAAAACCGACTGTGGGTCATAACGACCGCACCGAGAGGGCGACGCGGGTGTTACATTAAATTGAGACATTTAACATTGAGAGCCTTTTGTGTTAATGGTTAACACGGATGACACCGTGCTTGATAAATACGGAACTGTGTCTAAAGGATATGGATGGGTTGAAAAGTGAGTCAAATCGGCAAGTTTTTAATGTGGTTATTTAGTTACACATCGAATTGTAAATCTGCTCAGGACATTGACATAAAGTGGTGACAATATAATGACAAGTTTGCTTATTGTCTACGATAATGACGTTCTAGTAAGTGCCCAGAGTGACCTTGGTCCTAGAATGCAAAGAGCTACACTAAGGGACACAAGTAGGTCTCAAAAAAAGTGCCCTTTGAACAAATAAAGAAGCTAGTTTAGAAACAAATACCATGTGCGCGACATAGTTTTATTTATGTTTGTTTAAGAGAAGAATATGAATTTTTGTAACACTAAAAAGATATCAAATAATCACTGTTACATAATTAGTTCGTTAAACCACGTATAACTACATAAATATAAAAAAGAATACAGCTTCTTTCTATGAACCTGTTTTATTTTTAGAGAGCATCATTCAACACCGACTTGGCAATAACCAAAAAACTTGGCGCCAAAAACTGGAGCATTAATTAACTCAGTTCTATCAATATGCTCTCACATTACTTGGCAGAGTTCAAAGTCTTGGCTGGTTCTCTGGTAAGGGGAGAAAATCAACAAAAAATAGTTCATAAATCATATCAGGCAGACGGGCGGGCCGAGGATTCAGAATACGTAATGAGCCACCATTCATTTGAGGGTTACCGGCCACATTTTTATCGTTTCGTATGGATTTTTTCGCGATTTGTGAAAAATATTATGTGTTTTGGCAGTCTTAACCTGTTATAACTACGTATGGCAACTTATCTAAAAGACATTGGTTTATTCTGTACCTAATTTTTAATTCTTGAGATCTATCTAATTCAATATTATTATAATATTTTTTACGAAAAGAAAATTAAGTTGATATAGTCATATCAACTTGATAATATTTCTGTGATTTGATTTATACTTAGGCTCTGATGAAAAACGTGTTCAATTCATACCAACAATATAAAGGCGAAAGTTTCTAAATAAGTCTATGTGTGTGTGTATGCTTATACTTCTTCACGCTTGAACTGATTCGGCAGAAGGGTAGACCCATATCTTGATATAGCATAATAGAATACTTTATACCTAAGATTAAGTTCCCTTGAGATAATTTTCTACTACCACGCAGGCGAAGCCACAACCACTAGCACAAATTCGATCATAAAACTCTATATTCGTCTACAATATCGACTTCATCTAAATCTTCATTTACTCCACCACCTCAACAAACACTAGCAGGTAAACATTCTAATTACAAATTATCAACAAAAGAATCCTCGACTACCCTCCTTTCCTGTTCAACGAGGGTACTTATTCACGCAGTGTTTCCTGCCCTGTGTTCAGGAGCATTGTATTTTTTCCCTGGGAACTTTTTCTCTTCATTTGTTTCCCTTTTTTTCAGCTTCAGGATTTCTTGAACCCATATTTCACGCTCATATTGTCCCCAATTTGCATCTAGACTCTGGAGTTTGTTTGCTTTTTAAAGGTAACATTTTTAGAAGCTTTTTGTTCGTGGTTTTTTATTGAGTGCTTTTGTTTTTGCTTTGAAAAAGATTCTTTGTAGTGTCTAAGTTTGTTTCTTCATATTCTATTTTTTTAGGAATAAGGTTTTTTTTATTCACATTTGTTTGGTATTCAAAATTATTGTATTTAGTAGTCACTAATTAACCTTTCCCGTTCTGGGTGGTGCGAGTCGTTTAATGACAAAAACTCATTTTCTATCAGTTATCTTTTTCATTCCAGGGCCTTGGAGATACACCTTTACACTTTCCGCCACCTTCGTCGCTCAAGAGGAACAGACTATCACCGTATGCTACACCGCGCCCTTCAGGCGATCCACACATTTGGAATACCCGTGTATTTCTTTTCAACAACCTAGAGCGGACCTACGTCAGGCGTGCTGACCGCGAGCGCGTGAGGGAACGGTCCTCACGCCGCCGCCGCCGAGATCCCGATCCCGATTTCCGACCACCGTAAGCGCGGGTTCGCGGACGGCGAGCACTGGGTAGCTCGCTGTCCGGCAGTCTGGAAATATTCTGGACCGAGCCCAGTCGTCAACGGCGCGTTCTGTTCCACGCGCGCCTCAAGGAGATGTCAGCAAACTGTAGGGGCCCGGCAGGGCCGAAGCCTCTGGGGGGAACATGTGGTATTCCTAACGGTTGATACCGAGTCCCCCCCAGAACGAAGGCAACGAAGGAACGGGGTAGGGGTTTAGTCAGTAAGAGTCTGACACGCCCTCCTGCTCCGCCCAAGAGCGGGGGAAGTCATTCTGATGATTCCCCTACCATAAAAAAAAAAAAACCTACGTCAGGCGTAAAGTGAGAACCGCCGTGGCGCTTCTCTAACCACTCTTCAAAGAGGGGACTTATTGTGAAATTGTAACTCAACGCTGGTTTGCAACAGTTGCTGTCTATCGCTATACTGCCACTATGTCTAGCAGGAGTGCTGACCGAAGTAACCACAATTTGTCGCATTGGCAGAACTTCGCCTTGGTCTACTCTATACGCGTTTTATATGAGTGTGCGAAAACTACAATAATTGTTATTAAAGTTTTAAAAAATAATAGTTGGCCATCTCGACGATCAAGACATCAACCTTGTCTCAAAACAGTTTGTACATTAATCAATACATTTCCGACCAATATCTCAACTGATCCCTGCGCCCAGCATGCCACACAAGCAACTATCCCTAAACACCACATATGCCTAAGTGGGTCGTCAAAATTAAAAGCTGCACTCGACTTGGGGTAACGTAATGCAATTACAGCTGAATTTTTCGCGACATATGGCAGTGGATGCGCTTGCGTTGTAGGGTGCGTTCACTAAACGACGATGAACGAATGAGTGGAGTATTTTGAAGTTTTATGGTTTTTTGATATTGATTTTATGTTTTTTGAATGTTTAGGGTTTTTGTTGTGGGATGATGAGACGTGATTTGGCCAGCAATTTTTGTTATATAAAATAACAAATGCGTAAGTCTATGTGACTGTGTTTATTTTTCTTAAACGTGGAGACGCCTAGAGAGGCGTTGTCACTTACGTTGTAACGTGGTTTATCGCTAATTCAGTTTTGATATATTATGGTATTATTTGATTTTTAACTCAGGAGTACATTCCCATTAGATTATTACCGACTTTCATATTTTTACTAACTGACTTTAACTGAAATGTACAAATATGAACACTGATCAACAACAATAACATCAATAAGTGAGGTTTTGTAATTGATTTGGTATTTTTGATATCAGTCTTACGCTAATCCAAAACATACACCCAGAAACATAAGGAATAATCCCTGTACTAAAAAGTAAAATTGCTACAGCACCACTATCATTTGACAATATTAAAAGCTCTACTCCATTTTCATTAGCGTAGGGCGTTGTCCCTAGAGCCTTTAAGCCCAAAGGTACATATGGCGTGTAAATGCTCTTCGTATTGAGTAGCAGCCCTTCGAGTGAGGCCCTAAAAAATATTGATGCGGTTGCAAATTGTTGTACAATGTTATTGTGGATTTTTCGAAGTGTGCAGTGTGGTTAAGCTAGGTATTGTTCGTGGTGTAGTTGAAATGCTAACGGTATAGGTTACTTTAAATCTATTCAAGGTAGGTAGTATTCAATTTGAAAAATTGGTTTCTTTACAGGAACTTGATTTTGGTGACGTAGTTTTTGATAAGAAAAAAAAGTAACATAGAATTATCTACCACGCAAATATAGAAAAATTAGAATTTTATTTTTTAATTATTATTTTTTGGCCTGATTTTGATACGATCTTCTGTATTGATATTTAAAAGAAAATGTATTACAATAAAAACAATGAACTTTTGTTACAATCATTTAGAATCTGAAAAAAAAATCCATATAACCTATTCATATCATCCCGAAATATATTTTTTACAATTTTAAATTAACTATAGTTTTCCACAAAGCACAAAACAATTACTACAAAACCTAAAAGCATTCGTCTGAACTACTTGAAACCAAGCTCCGATTGCAATGATAACTGCCCTGGGGGATGCTCTGCGGCCATTATGCTCATTGTGATCAAATGGCAGTACACCAGCGCATATGTTGTATGATCGTAACGTATAGAATACACGGTTAAATGATTTTGATACTTTGGTACACAGATTTTGTTTTAATCCTGAATCTAATATTGGTTATAAAAGTGCAACAGCAACTCCACAATGTAAAAACAACAATATGCTATATATGCAATCATATTTATTTTCTGTTGATATTCCTTGACTAAAAACTGAAAAAATTAATAAATCTACAACAAAAGAAATCAATGAAATATTGTTTCAAAAAGTGCTCCTATTCTATTTTGTCTTTTTCTTTGTTGCTAACTTATTACCAAATTACCGTATATTCATCTATGAGTTGTCTGAGACATACGTTTTAATACATTTTTACATAAGGCTTTGACAATTTCAAAGTTATCAGCTTAATGCTGATAGTCAATGTTTTATCATTATTAATCTCCGAATGTACTTTATATAAAATAATGCTCATCAAACTCCAAGTACCAAAATCATTCACCATCTACGTCACTGCTTTACTATTGTCAGCGCATACAATATGCATTATTGCGCCACATTGTCCAAAATGTTGTTTATTTGCGCAGACGCACCATCACGATATTCGACAAGTGGCTACATTATCATACATGTTTATTTGATTAATGAATTTCGTCTGTTGAAAGATGTTACATTTTTCAATCAAGTTAATTTTCATCAATAGTATCGTTTTTATTTAGATACACTTACAGCATAAAATTGTTTTAAGAACTAACTCATCAACGGTTTGCGAGATAACATAAATCAAAGTAGTTTTTTTATTGAAATGGAGTAATTATGATAAAAAAGTTAACTTACTAATCGAAACAACATCCACCGATACTTTTTTCCTGCATGCAGCAGTCAACATATCGTCATGAACCTTAGAGATTAGAATTTCTTTGTCAAGTTTCTACCATCCATCAAACTCTTATTTATCGATTGCCCAGATTTTAAGGTCAACGCAATACGAAACTCTTGAAATACGTATTTAACGTGTCCCATATGGTAATGGGGTACCACCATGGGGGCGTATTGTCCAAGTCGGCTTTTACACCATATGGTCCAAAAATTCATAAACAAGTGCTCGCAAAATCCCGCTTTTACAATCTGCGATCACTGTACGTTTGGCTTCATACACCATAAAACTCAAACTTGAACTTTGTTGAAAGGTGATAAAGTCGAAAATAGTTTAGAAATTAATGGCGATTTGATTAATAAAATAAGTTTTTCTAATATCAACCTTAAATTTGAGGCAGTTAGATTCAAAATAACAAAAGCGAATTCGACAGCAAATACAATAGTATTGAGCACAAGTTTTAAACGCGACAAAACTACTATAAACGAGCTTTGCAATGTAAGCACGTTACAGGAATGTAATTCTAGACATCTTGAAAATAAAGTCCAAATTGCATTGATAGTAACAATAAAAGTATTTTTACAATTAATAGGGTGAATGATCCAAAGGCCATTGAGAGTACAAAAGGCATGATTACGTAGCAGGGCTATATTGTTGGTGATCCACCATATGGTAGGTCGGTATTAGAAGCGTTCTGTATTATGGGGATTAAACTGAGCATATTTTAATAAGCAGTACAGGTGTTGTTTTGATTTACGAGGTCGCTGTTTGCTTTGTGGATGACATGCAATGTATTGTTATGGGTGTGTCACAAAAAATATTTAAATTCAATTATGAATGAAACATTTTAGTTGTTTTTATGCATTTTTATCAATAATTGAAAAAAGTTAATGAGCCTGGCCCTTTCCCAATTATGTTGGGGTCAGCTTCCAGTCTATCTGGATGCAGCTGAGTACCAGTATTTTAAATGAAGCGGGTGCATATCTGACTTCAGTATCAATACAGTGTGTGGGTACCGATTGACAAGACTGGTGCTGACACGAGTCTTGCCAGAGAGGTACTAACTAATTCTGATCTGGTCCTGAATCCTGGTTTTTGACTAATCGTAACGACTATCAAAGATCTGCAAATGACAGCTGTAACCAACAGCTTAACAAGAATTCTGAGAAATGGATAAATTTAGGTAAGATAAACCTTGATAAGATTTGCTTAAGTTTGGAGATCAACACATAATAATATACTGCTTATACTACAACAGAAAAATAAATAAAAAATGAAAATTATTAAGCTTCAAGAGATAATATATTTAGATGAATTATAATTAATCTTACCCCTACTTTCTCACTCCCCAAAAGAAACCAAACGACACCAAACAAAAACCGTCCAGCAAATACTTCCAGATTCACACCCACTTCATCATTGTCTGAACACAATCGGCCGGCTCCTAAGGGACGCGTCACAGACCGCTCGTCCAATCGGAACAACATTAGTAGTAGCAGCTAATCTGTCGGGACCTGTCGAAGGACCGATCGCAATCAAACTTGCACATGTGAACTTTGCTCCGGTATCATCCGTCACGACGAGGAATTTGTTTTGTGAAGATTTTCTCAACGGGTTAGGCTGATTCAGTATTGTTATGGTTAAGTCCCTGATGGTAGTGTGTGTGTGGTTGATGATGGCAGGTGATTGCCTACAAGTAATTTAATCACTTTTGACTTAAAGACCTACAGGTTATGGCTATCAGAAAGCACCATCTCAATTTTCAAATCAGGCTCAATTATACGGTTCGAATTTGCAAATTCTATTTAATATCTGGACGATGGATACCCATTAGGAATTTAGCGAATTAAATATCTTCAGTAATTATATTTATTTATTTATTGAAACTTTATGCACAAAAACATTGTACAAAGGCGGACTTAATGCCTTAGGTTAGTAGTTTTTGTACCTGTGCTATAATTTAATTGCTTATAAATAAAGATATTCACTATTGCAACTTAATTTTTCTGTAATACAACGTATAAAAAATCAAAAAGTAAATTGAAAAAGATTTTTTTGCAAATTACACATAACTTACCTACCATCTTTGAATGTACTCGAAAACTTACTTTACTGAGTTACTATTTAATTTTATTTATGCCGAGTTCACAACTAATCTATAAAGCCGAAGGCTTTTATGTTTTTTTAGTAATATGTTATTTATAATCTGCGATGTTGAACATAAACAAATTTAAAACAAAGTCAGATTTATGAAATTACAAAGCTAAAAATACAATTTTCATATTTTCTATCACCCTTTCAACCCTAATACCAATTTATTCAATATTCCAAATAAATAATCTTCTAATCTGTTATTTATCACAAAATAGGATTATGTTGGTGCAAAAGCGTCACAACTACAAATCCAGGGCTCCTGCCATCCCTCATGACACGTGCGGTAATATCCGTGGCGTGTGCCAGCAATTACTTATCAAGATATTTGGAGGTACCTCTATTGATAAACGATTTAAGCACAATTTATTTATATTTGATGTTATGTTGATCTACAGTATCGTTTTATACTCAATACTTTGTTGCGTACCATAATGATACAAAGTTGGTATGTTGTTCAAAAGATTAGGTTTACGAACCCTATCGAGCACAACACAGTCTGTTTTATAGGAGTGAATAAAAGATGTTAGCTAAAATTAATTATTGCACTTACATTTTATGTTAAGACGAAGAGCGAATTAGTAAAATTATATATCTAGTGTTGTCTTGTTCATGTTTCTTATTACAGCATTAAGTTAAAAGTTCTTATTAATCAAATCTCAAATTAAGTTACAATATCTGTAAAACATGAACTACTCTTTAACTCAATTCTATTTTTATTCAATAAACGTAAAGTGAACAGGCTTTTAATAAACTAGTGTGCTATCAACGATTGCAACACTGCTTGCCATTTGGTGAAATTAAGCACTAGTTCACATCGTATAATAAAAGTTTTGTACAAAGACCAACATGTAAACATGAGAATTTCACATGTTCTTGCAAACAGTCGTTTCTCCCTGAGTCGTTGATCCATCAATCTCTGTAACAGGCTGACTCGTCATTGACATCTTATTAGGAGTAAACACCGACAAATGTCCTTCCGAAGATTGGTCGAGAGCTTCCGTTCATCTGTCGGAGTCTTGAACAAATCGTTTTCTGCGAAAAAAAGAAGCTGATAGTGAAACATTTTCTGGAAAAATTCGTCCATACCAGATTATATTTCACATAAAATGCCTGCGTCAAATTTAATTTTTCTTACATAATTATATAGATACTTTTCGCATATTACCATCATCTACTAATTACTATCCTTCAATCTACACTTGATACAGACCAATAAATTCACTCCTTCCTTCTGACACACAGAAAATAATATAAGTCCTACTAGAAGACTATTAAAGGACTGACTCTAAATGCATGCTATTCTTTCCATAACCCTTCTGTGAAAGAAAAAATTCCAATAAAACACCGAATATATTTCACAGCTGCATGAATACCTATAACATCAAAAGTATATTAAGGGAAAAACATATTATTTTCCCAAAAAAGATACTCGTTTTTAGCTTACGAATCACTTTTATTGTGGCTGCGAAGACAAATGACGGGCAAGCCTGGCTGATTCTCTCTCCGTTCATCGCAAACACATTTTTTACTGGCTCCTTATCATTTTTATACAATCTGTGTACAATGGCTGAATAAAAAGCTTTATTGTTCGAATTTTTGTGATAAAATACTGTAATTAATCAAAAATTGTTGATTTATGAAAATATTATAGAGTTTGACAATATTTTAATCGTCGACGTGACATGTTTTCGTAGATGACTGAAGATATTCTTATGGGATTCATATATCCATCTACATAATTCTACTAATCTACATTTGAAAAAACTCAGCATTTTAAAACTAACTTGCTCAATCATTTCAATTCCTTCATAAACATAAATTCAAACATAGATAATTATAACAGTATTCACAGCCAACTTGCTGCAAATCCTGACAATATTTCTTTAAATTTTCTCATTAACGCGCCGAGAAAAATAAATGGAACAGATTTTCATTGAGAACCAACGAATGGCCAAAAAAATGGCAAAAATCTGACAAATGGTTTTCCTTTAACGTCTGCGCCCATCTTATTATCGTTACCCACTACCGAACAGAACTCATTTGGGTCTTCTTTTAACTTTCCTATATATTGCCCATCAATCGAATTTATGCCCTGTACTCTTATTTTTATGACCGATTTTACTTTGGCAATTTTTACGGTATTAGCTTCGATCTTATTCATAGGATTCACAATTTTATTACTATCTAGTTTGAGTTCAATTTTGTCTGTAGCATCTTCGAGTATGATATCAATTTGAGGAGAAGCGTCTGTGTTAATAGCATTATTCGCAATCTCATCTATACAGTCGGGGGTTAGGCCGACTATATGAAGTATCATTTTTTATGCGACATATAAAACATATTTATTGCAATCATAATCGTTTCAGTTTCTCTAGTGCCATGTTTGGGTGAGATAAATAGAAGATAATAGTTGGGAAAACTTTTTTTATTGATGAACTTAGTTTACCTATTTTTTGTTTGTTAGTGGTATTATTATGAGAACATGCTTAATACATTTGAAAAATAAGCCCTAAGCATCCATTAATTTCTTACACTTATTTATAAAAATCAATAAACGTATTCTTTTATTATCAAAATATCTATAATTTATTACAGACTACGAAACAATGAAAGAGTTTTCAAAACCTATCGTAAGATGATAAAGGCAATAATTTTGCTGACCGTACAGAGTGAATAGCGAAATAAACCACAGTTTTCAATATCGCGCCGCTATTGTCAAGCTGACCCTACCACAACTCAATGCGCTCTCAATTCACAGCAGTTATTATTATCTTGACCTGGTGATTGAGCTCTCCTGCTCTGTATCGTCGTGAAGCTCTCTCATTGGCCCACCGATTCCTTTCACGCCTCCCGGTTGGCGCTTATTGGTCCGTCTCGCCACGCCTTCACAACTTCAAACGCTCTGTTAAGGGTAGTTCAAAACCCCACTTATATATTTTTCACCCTTATGTTACTCACATTCGTATTGTGGCCGTCGGGTAGTACGCACGCGTCTTCTCTGTATCGCCGCGATATAAGTGCGAAAAGTTTCGAGTTCGTGTGCTGTTTATTAAATGACTAAACGATGACAATGGACGTTCAAAATAGCTATCAAAATTATAAAGAAGCGTCTCCTGATTCTAAGGAAACTAATTTGAATATCGAGAGTGCTAGAACTTCACAAATAAAACCTGAGATGCAGTCAACTGTTTTAAACCCCGGGAAAGCTTCGAAGAGATCGTTTGATGTGGCGTTTTTGATGATGCCGGATGAAAAGGTACGACCAAAACCACCAGAAAGGCAACTAAGAGTCTCGAAGCAGCTTTTTCATAATGAAGAATGGGAACAAGTACCTAAGAGAATGACTGAAATTTACAAGCATAGTGATTACTCCAGTGACAACACAATGGACCTGAAAGATCACGACGATGACCGAATTGGCGCGAACAACAACATATCCCCGAGTTTTGGGTCCGACATCAACATTGACGTCGGTACAGATGAGTACCCTAGCAAGTCTATGTATTGTAGTGACTCGGATAATTCGGAACGGTCAAGGAGCCGACCAAACTCTAATGAAAGTGCGGCGCGCCAGCCAAAGTTTTTACCAGAATATAAAAACAAAATATTCGATGATCCGACTTTGATCAGTATGCAGTCTAGAGCAAGGTACGAGAGATATTCGGATAAGACAGATATGTCACCGAAAAGTGCGTTTACTAAAGTTTCAAACTACTCAATGAGATCTCCGAATCCTTCAGTCAGCCCCGACAACCTACTGTACCAGAACTCTGTGAGTCCGCCGCTGTCTGCTGCCAGTCCACCATCCAGTTCCTTTAACAAATCACCGGGCTTTAACAATCTTCTCACACCAGCTCATCTGATAAATGGCAGCCACTTCTTCAAAGGTCAGAATGTGCCGTCATCGTCACCAAACTATCCGGACTCAGCGATGAACCAACGATCTTCAGGATTCAATAAAAATAATATAGAATACCAAGATAAACACGATACGAAAACACCTCAAATGTCGCCAAATAAATTAAATTTTCTGCCATTTAGACCAGAGATACCGTATCTTCAGGCTGGGTCATCATACCCGTTTGGAGTTCAGAACTTCCAATCACCGAATTCTGATTTTATGAAGTTTCCTGTACCACCGAGGGAGAATCCTTTGATAGCTAATCCAGCTGCGGCCATCCTGAGTACATTATTGCCTCCAACTCTGGCCGCATTTTCTCTGCCGTCGCAAAATGTTTGTGCGAAGTGCAGCATCAGTTTCCGTATGACTTCAGATCTGGTGTATCACATGCGGACTCATCACAAGAGCGAGTCAGCGATTGATCCGCACAGAAGAAAACGGGAAGAGAAATTGAAATGTCCTGTTTGTAACGAAAGTTTCCGTGAAAGGCATCACCTGACCAGGCACATGACGGCCCATCAGGATAAAGAAGGTGATTTAGATGAGGTGCCAGCTGGGCATAAGAAGAGCAAGCAATTCTTTGCACATAACGGTAGTTCTCTCATACATAAATAAAATAATCGTTATGGACTAAGTACCGAAACACATGAATTGAAAACTATTAAATTTAAATTAATGTCTTTGAAACCGCGCAACGAGAAGTGAGTCTAATAAAATTGAATGTATTATAAAGTTAGTGTTCAATTTTGGGATGAAATTCCTTCTACTGCCGAAGGCTTAGTATAAATTATTTTCCGTGTTTCGGTGGACATAATGTATTAAAATTAGTTTGACTATTAATAGGGGAATGTGTCAAGTTCGAGTCTGTTCCATTGTTTCTATAATGTTAATTGTTGTTATCTCTTAATCTATGTGCAATATTAGTTGTTAAGTATTTATTTTGTAAATATTAGTTATAGTAGCGGATCATGAATTACAGAGGTTTAAAAGTCTTCTTTGCTTTTATTTTTTGTCCTTTTTTTTTTATTTAGTGACTTCTGATTGATTCATGATAAATCATCAATTCATCATGGATTACGATTTGGATTACGATTTGGATTGGTACAGCGTAATTTGTAAAGAGAGCTGATTGGATTATTTTTAGTAACTTTTAGATTTAATTACTTTATGGGGTGTTACAAAAAACAACTTTTCATTCAACTAATTAGACTCAAACCACAAAATAGACCCAAGAGAATAATCAAACCACTAGCTAATATAAAATCCAATTTTCTTTATAGCTTCCACAATTATAATAATTACTAGCATCCGTACTCCCTTCGATATGAGACATATCTGATGCATAGCCACCCTGGCAGCATTAGACTCGCTAACTGGGCGAAGCGTGGCGAATTTATGCGTAGGGTGACAGATATAGACGTCATTGTACCCCTGTTTTGGCTGATTTGATTTAAAATAATGTTCTACTTGGTTATCTTTATGATTTTATTTCTATTTAGGGTGAATGGAAGTACGTCTTAAAGGATATCATTATTAGTCATGAAGGAGTAACGGAGATAGGGATTTTGACGTTCTGTTTACTGATTTTTTTCGTGAAACATTTCTGATTTATCAGTGCAGTTGGTAGATTAAAAAAGAAATTAAAATCAAAATTGGAATAGAATAAAACTATGGTAAACATAGTGATGTCATTGTCACCAATACTAAGAAATGTATTATTTTAGTAAATTATCTTAACAAAACACAAGTACCTACAACAATATTACAATCGAATTAGAATAGTAAATTAAACACATTCATTTTAGAAAACTAATTCTTCTGCATAATCCAACATAAGATGGAACACAAATCCTACCCTATCTTCCAGTCATACCCAAAATTCAAAACAACATCACACACAAAATATCAATAATCAAATTCATCATCAGATCTATCCACCCAATACCTCCATTGAAAAGTAGCATCCCTTCTATAGTACTGAGGCGGAACTAAAGGCCCTTGACGAATTCCTTGCGAACCCTGCGTTTCCCATGTGTCGTGGACGTTAGCACCAATGTAGGTTAGTCCGGTCCATTGGCAAGACGGCCGTGGCTAATGGCTATGGGAAACTAGGACCAGATTTCGGTGAAATTAATCATGGGAGTTTAGTGTTTTGTCCTGTTAACTTAATCAGTCAATCAATCACACAAGCTTCAGTAGTTGAACGAATTTGAATTTAAGTTAGCACACGAGTATACTGTGATTTGATTTAGGACATAGGAAATTAGGTAACATACAAAAATAAAACGTTATAAAGATTTTGTAATTAAATATACGCAGTTTTGTTTAATGTTGTTATCAATTCAATTGACCTTCATTAATTTGACAGTGGTGTGTATCAATATACAAAATGAGTCAATGCAATGTATTGCATACGTTTCGTTCAAATGATTTTTTTTAGAGTCATCTACAAGTTTCACGTCGGTGAATGCAGACAGGAGGTAGATCATACATGTGTGGTTTTTGTAAGTTAAAACAAGAACAGATTTGTAATGACTTAAGCCAGAAATTTTGTATAATAGAACAGAGAAAGATACATTACGTATAAAACAACATCATAATAAGGGTGCCCATTGCTGCGTATGTTTTTTAGTTTACCTTTGTGTAAAGGTGGACAATAATGAACATTATCTAACAAATAAACAAACGTAACATTGATTCCTTCAAACTTCACCGTAACACAAAACTGTAACCTTACAAAAACAGAAACCCTAACTCTACTTTTATCTCGACCAACGTCCCCATAACAGAAATTTCAAAAACTTGAAAGAAATATGCAATGGTAAGTACATCTGTGTCTCGTAATGTGGAAACTTCTTGTGTCCGCGAAAGTGCGAAGAGGACAATATTTTTGGTGGTCTGCCGAAGCGTGAGTAATTCAATAGAAAATATTCATACTGGGAACTGAGACCGGCGCCCCTTTACAAGATCGTATAGCGTGTTGTTTTTTAGAGGTATACGTGATTTTGGATATTATGTAATCTAATGAACAATGTACCCGTACAATACAGGCACAGCATATGTAAATTTCCTAGAACTTAGAGTCAGACAAAGGGACAGGATTTTACGCCTAAGAAGTTTTAAATTAGTCCTACAGACAATAGCAAAAGCAAGACCAATTCAGGAATCTAATACAGGATACAAAAAATGATCAGCGTTTTACTACGAGAGAGGACTAAAAATTAACATCTTATTATGTCACTAACTTGTTTCTTCGCAGTATTTTCTCCCTTTCACCTAAAAAAAACATGATATTTCACGGTTACAAGAATAAAATTTAACAATTAGATTGGAGAGATTTAGAAAAAAAACTAGTAATATAAATTGTGATATTATAAGTTAGTATACATATTGATGTATAAATAATATTAGAATAATGCAATATGAGTGTTACTCACACTCACACACCTCACTCACACACCTGCTACTGCGCCTTTTGGCCTAGGCAAACCTATTTTTCATGAACCAAAACCTTATTAAAAATTTGCGCTGTCACTTCTGCAAGCATCCTGTACACATAGTGTTAGCAGACGCCAGCAGTAAGACGGATGGCTCGCGTAACACACAGCTACATTTGAATACGATGCCCTCGCTCCGAGATATGCAGCTTAGATCTGACTCCCGCCTTATGACCCGGAGAAGTTTTATTGCACGTCTTATTTGAGCTGGAAATGAGTTTCTTCATTCCCTGATGATGGCAGTATCGGATTTTACAAATACGTAGTTCAAATCAGAGAAATCCGGCTCGAAGGACCAACAATTTCGGTTTTTTTTTTAATGGTTATAAACTAGCGCTTATTAAAGCATGTTGATGTTGAATGCTGATTTTCAATAATAATGCATTCAGCTCTACACCAATACGTAGCTACATTTGATTACAATGTCCTCACTCTGAGATATGAAGTTTAGAGCTCATTCACACTTAACGACCCGAGAAGTTCTAGGGTTTATAGAATGAGGACTGAGACTATTACAAAATGTTTGGTTTGATTTTGAAATGTGTTTCTTGATGATAACGATACCAGATTTTTGGGTACTTGCAAAACTTGAATCCGGATCGAAGGACCATCCATTCTGGTTGGTGTATTATATTTTTGCATAACTGTTATCATAAGTACGTGTTTGCCATTCGTAGAAATTAGTTGATTTGCCGTATTCTACAAAGTTGGGAGACTAGTCATTGGCAAAATCATGGTGATTGTAAAAATTTCTGACAAATTCATCAGTCACGCTTACCAGTTCCTGAATAGTGCTTCAGGTAATTAAGTTATATGTTGTGTTTAGAACTGGTTCAGAGTAATACTCGTGTTTGAACTCCGACCTATCAATCGTCGGTCAAACTTTGCCAGACAAAACCAGAAACTATGAACAGATGGATATAAATGACTAGACAGCTTCACGAACCGTTCAAAACATTAGACCGTCATGCATAATCAATGCGAAAACAATATTTTCCACTCAAATAGCTACACAGAATACGAAAAATAATAAATATGTATTTTGCTGAACGCATTTACAAGATTACAATATTAGCGAGCACGTCCTCACGCTGCGAACGCATCATTACAAATGATAAATAGTCGGCACACTTCGATAATCAAATTCTAATTTCGAATCTGTTCTACCCTCGCGAATATTTTTTCGAGGCAAGGGAAAGGCGGCAGGCAGCCTGTTTTGTATTGTGAGAAGATTGTGACTTTATTAACCGTGAACGAATGGTCTCTTTAACCGATTCACCACGGAGGCCACGTGACCCGGAACCGATTATGGTTCCGTACCCGATTTGTATGTATTTGTATGTAAATTGGTGCATGGGGTGAAGAGATAACCGGGCGTGCTTGATAGGGATCTCTGTTATTGAATTAAGTGTTGGCGTTTAGTGATTGTTTAGATGAATGTGTCTCTTCATTGGAGAATTCTGTTGTGATTACTGTGTAAGGAAAACGAGTCGTTTTTGTCATAATGTTTTTCCTGTTGCTAAGTCACGAGGTGGAAGTATGAAAAAGAATTTTGAATAAATCTTTTTCTTTAGCATCGTTTTTTCAATTTGGTCCTGAGGCTTATTTCCATACAAAGAGTATCTATCACAACTATCATCTTATACCTTAACAAAAAATACACGTAACTTAAGATTTTGTGTAATATGCATAGGCATATAAAAGTAGTAGGGGCTTAGACATAGGTCTAAGTCCCTTCTATCTCCAACAACACTATCATCAAGATTATATCTATCATAATTGAAGTAAATATATGATAAATATAGCCCCTTACCAAGATTTTCGATTTTCATATTCTCCAGAGCATTTACAATTTAAAATATCTTTTAATTATTCAACGGAATAGTACCAGGCTATCATAACTAAGAGGAACAATGGCATGAATACTTCCTACGCAGACATAGGGTGGGCAACAACGCAAGAACAGACGGAAAACATTGGACACGCTCGCCGTCACAAGATACTGTTGAAACAGAATTGTTTGGGTAATATTGTAATGTATGAGCAGGCTTGGAATGCTGAGGAAGAATGTGGTTTGGTGGATAAGAAGACTCATATAGTTGTGTATTCGTTTCATTCGTCAATTGACTTGACTTTCTTTGGTTTTGTATTCACTATTCTGCAGTTAGTTTCACCACAGTCAGTATCAGTTTTAGCAGGTGCGTTGCTGTTAACATTCGTGGCTTTAGTGACTCATATTCAAGTAATAAATCAGTAAAATACAAATACAGTATTTCTGTATTTGTATTTATATTGTGTTTATTCATATCATCTGCACTTCATTTCTTTAATAAAATATTTTCTCAATCTTTTATTGCACCTATCACTAATCTTCTCTGCATCACCCAAAGGTTGACTGGTAGAAAATGCTTAAGGCATTAAGTCCGACTTTGTACCTTTATGTACATAAAGTATAAAATAAATAAATATTCCAAATCTGTTACTAAGTGCTATTTAGAAAATGGACTATGCTATATCAATTCATTTAAAATGAAGGTCTTGTAGAACATTCTACTATACAATTTTGCATGTTTGTGATATGTCGGGTTACGGGCAAGTCGATCTATCTTAACCTCCTAGCGTTATCAGTGGGCTTGGTTTGGCCCAAAGCAACATACTCTCAGAATATTAGTTGTATTAGCCTGGGACATAGAATACTTCTCTTATACTGCTACTCTTATTTTGGAAGGGCAATATCCATGTAACTAATTTCATCCAAATCTGATCAGTCATTAGGTCGTCAAGGAGTAGTTAACAGGCACACATAATAACTTTCGCCTGTATATAACTAGTATAACAATATTTCTATCTTCTCTTCTTTTCGAATCGAAGGTAAACTCGTTAGATGGTTTGGGCCCAGTAGGTAGCTACGTTAATTGCAGCATCAGTGGCGGTTCTATACAAAGCAGGAACTACAAACTACCTACCACCATAGCAATAAACAAAAATGTTCACCTAAACCTTTCACCCAGAAACACCTACACCTTACCTATCCCTCTACCTTCCCCATACACACGAGACAAAGGAGTATCGTAAATAAGAGGAACTAACGCACTTCCTCATCCGTCGTGACAAACAAACTAACAATAGAACTAAATATTTGGGACCTTCCGTTGTACTTCATTGTAAGTACACCGCCCTTTATTGTGGCTTTTTGTTTTGGGAACTATTTATGCTCATGTGTGTGTTTTGCTCATGTGACATGGAAAATTGTAAATAATGTAAAGGGCTTGTTTTTCAATAGTCGGATAGTCTTACCTGAGGGAATAAACTGGTGGTTTGACAGCTTTTGTAAAATATATCTAACAGCCATTTTACTTAATCATCTTTTATTTTTACACTGTGCTTTGCCCTTAGTTGCATCTGGCCAATCCTTTAGAGTTCACACCATCTTCTTTTGAGCCTGCCGCGTCATTGTTATTTGAGATTTAGTCTGTGGTTATCCTTGCCCAATATTTTTCGATATGCGACAGATACCTACCTACTTGTATGGTTTACACAGTTCAATTTGAGTTTGGTGGCTGAGTTGCCTAATTCTACGTTTTATGTTTTAGAACGAAATAATACTGTTAGGCCTATGATTCTGACTCCGAGAATATTTTGTTCCATTTCTCGCTGGTAGAGCTGGCGGTGTGGATTTTTGACGTTTCGGTAATGCGCATGGGTTTCACATACATATTGATTTACAAAAGTTGTGTTTATAGTTATTTTTATATGTAGTAGCCTATTACTTTGTAAGATTTATTTGTGTATTTTTTTTTCTATCGGCTTTAGTTGCCTGATAATAAACGATTTATTATTATTATGATTCTTGTTATTGAATAACACCCATCCAGCCAACAGCCAACCAACCATCAACAGTTTCTACGCTTTTCAGGTCGTTATAATATAACCCTGAATATAGTGTTTCGCATGAAATTTAATAGAATATTATTCAAAATAAATTAGAATATAAAGCAGCGACTGTTTTCACTGAATTAGCAGATGGTTGGCACGGAGCGGATACGGTTCAAAATAAACCTGATTTATAACGCCTTATTTACATTTTGTTGGGACTACATCTTGGAATATGGAGCCCAGAATATCTTAATATAATAGTTGCAGAGAAATATTATATTTTTGGAGTTAACAGTTGTCTCATAATAACTAAGGGTGTATCGAAACTAATGACTGTCTTTATTATTCATTTAGGTAAGTATTTGTGCCAAATTTCAAGTATCTTGATTTCAAGAAGAGATTTCTATGGAATTAAAAATTCTTCAAAAAACACTTCTTAAATCAGCTTTTTAAGACTAATTTTGTAAAAACAAACAGATAATGGAAGTCTTTAATATTAAATTAATTTATTATTTGTGGCATGATTGCATACACTCAAAATTCTCCCTTTTTACCTCCATAGGTAGAATTTACAAAATCAAGGGTTCTTGGAGCTTTTTCTTAATGTTTACCGACAACATACTAAAAGGATGCCTAATATAAATTTTCACATTCCTCTTCCAAAAAGTTTTAAGTATCAGTCGGCTAGTTTTTATTCTTAACCGTCAAAAAAGGTTTAGATTCTCAACTCAATTATATTTTAGATGAATAGGTACAGGTTTTAAAAAGATAAGATGCTACATTAGGGATGAAATGAAGTAATTCCTCAATGAAACTTCGTCTCGGTAAGAATTTTAACCATGTTGTGAGTCATGATATTAAAGCAATGAATGGATGAAGTAATTGTAGTAAAGCTACAATGACTACAATAATCATTATAAAAAGCATATCAGAGATACGATGAGCCACATGTTAGGGTTTGCCAAGTGCCCATACACCAACACTACGTAGGATTGAATGAGTGCGATTGAATGAGTGTAGGTGTAACTGCATCATCGGTGCAGTTAACGTAGCCACCTACTAGGGCTCAAACAATTCAACGAGTTTACCATCGATTCGAAAAGAAGGTGAAGATTTCAGATTAAGATATAAATTTTTCGAACAACCGTAGTTAGACGTAGAGAGGTTATAACAGCAAATCATTAGTTGATTTCTCCAATATTAACGGGTAACTTATTGCGTTCCACTTTATGCTAAAACAAAACATAAACATTCATTTATCACGCGTGAAATCAACCTGCATCATTATGAAATTACCGCACAATAACCCTATATTTACAGGCAATTTATAAATAATGGTTCCCAAGCACCAAAACAATAAAGTAGGTAGCGAAATAGCGAATGGTTGACAAAACACCGCATCTATTTAGCATATGAATTAAATACAGTGAAATATGGTTTTAAATTAATATGGATATATGCCGTCGCGCAGAGCTGTTGCTGGTGGGTTTCGTTTTGTACTCAAATTGATGGTAAATCTAAAATAGAAGACAGTTTTATGGACTTTTCCTGTGATGCGGACATTTGTGCGTAGTCCATATATAGACTTAATTTTGGTGGGCTTAATTATTCTAACCTGCTCACCTCTCTCCAAAAATAGATTATCCTCCCAGATTTTTCAGAAGTGTAAGTGAATTCAAGGATACTTTTATTTTATTTATATAATCCAATGCTTGACCGCGATCCCATCTGATGGTAAGCAGTGATGCAATCGAAGTCACACTAGTTTATGAAGAGCTTATTCACTCTAGCCACCCAAATTATAATCGGACGGGAAGACCGCAGCAGACAAATTATTCCAGTCTTTCGATGTACCCGGTATAAACGACGAAGCGAAGCGTTTAGTCCGGACCGTAGAGGTTTGAACAACGTAAGGATGGACGCATCCATGTATCAGAGACAACTGTGCAGTCAAGGAACACATATTAATATGCAATTGTACACAAAACTTTATGAGAATCCAGGTACACTCCTTACACTACATAGGTACACTCCTTGTGTATTACGTGTCAGAGTTTTTGTTTCCTAATAGGTATAACTTTATACATCCATATTTAAGTCAAGAGTGAATAGATTTCTTTTAGGCAATTATCATCCAACGTCGGTTATACGAGTATAATAGCTTACTATCAGGTGAGATATTGGTAAAACTTGACCCTCACATCAATTATAAAAGTCTTCGACGTTCTTCCTATTTGTTTTTTTTAAGTAGTGGCGACCACCAGCAAAAACGCAAAACTAGTAAACGGTAACATCATCATCTGCCTAACCTTTTCCCAACTATATTGGGGTCGGCTTCCAGTCAAGCCGGATTTAGCTAAATACCTGTTCTGACTATCCGTAACGACTGCCAAAGATCTACAAATGACAGCCGGGACCTACGGCATAACGTGCTTTCCGAGGCACGGAGGATTCTCGTTATGTTAAGATGGTCACCCATCCACAGACCAACCTAGGCAAGCGTTGCTTAACCTTGAAGATCGATCTGTGCGACTGTTATTAAAACTAGTAAACGGTAACAAAGACCGAAAATTGGTACTCATCTTTACAGGTGCGAATGAAATCGGGTCGTAAGTGGAACCCATTTGAAAGTAAGTCGAAAGTAATAAGCGGGCTCCCGCGACAATATTCACTGAATACATTATATTCTGTCTTGCTGTGCCGTTGCTACTTACGGAACTATATCTCTTATGTGGTATACGGTGAATATGAATAATGTGTACACGTACAGGTTCGTGATATTTACATTCTACATTAGCAAGATCTTGATCAACCAGTATTAGTTTCTCAACTGTTAAGGGTATAGAGGTTAACAGAGGTTAATATAACACCATGTAGTGTAAGAAACTGTTAGTGATTTAACAAGTCTTGCTCATCGACGTGGAAGTGCTAGCCTGTAGGTTTTCTCATCTGCCTAGCCTTTTCCCAACTATACTGGGGTCGGCTTCCAGTCAAACCGGATTTAGCTGAATACCAGTATTTTACGAGGAGCGGCTGCCTACTAGACCTCCACAACCCATTAACTGGGGTAACACGGTATTTCATGGCGAGACTGGAGTCAGATTTACTGGCTTCTGACTATCCGTAACGACTGCCAAAGATCTACAAATGACAGCCGGGACCAACGGCTTAACGTGCTTTCCGAGGCACGGAGGAAACTCGTTATGTTAAGATGGTCACCCATCCACAGACCAACCTTGGGAAGCGTTGCTTAACCTTGAAGATCGACCTGTGCGGCTGTTATTATCTAGCCACGAGCTCCTGTTACAATTCAGCTAGTAAGCATCGGAATCGTATAACCTAATTCTGCCAAGCCCGTTCCGTCGATGCCTCTGGTTCATAGTGGATCTCTCACCTATACGCAGGAAGCACTTAGGGAACTCATTTATTGTACGTAAAGCTAAGGAGTGGAATTCCCTGCTGGAGTCTGTGTTTCCTGATAGCTACAACCTGGGGAAATTTACGTCAAGAATATTCACTCATGACGTAAATTTTTTCCTTGGTTACTTTTAGGCAATCACATTTCATTGTCGACCAAATTGTGACTTTCCATTAGGTGAGATAGAGTCAAGCGCTAGCCTATCATCAATTTAAAATAAAATATATCTTTACCGGTAACTTCGGAAACGGTTTGACCGATTTTTATGTAATTTTTCTTGTGGATGGTCTGAGAATTGGTCGTAGGCTATTTTACCATACCCCCCATTTTTTTCTGATAATTTATAATAGTAAAACAATTTTTGCCAGGTCAGCTAGTAAAACTATAATATTAAAAATATCATCAGCACTTCTCCTATTGAAAGTTAACTTAATTTACTCTAAAACAAAATGCCACTTTAAATCGCACAATCTTCCGAATGGTCCCGGTGAGAATGAGCTACAAATTCGACGCTGTTATAAAATTGAATCTAGCGCGATCCATTAAGGTTCGATTTGGGATCGTAAATCGAATATCACATTAGTTTGATGTATGGAGTGACGTGCTATACTTATATGGGATGTTAAGGTGAGGTCTGAAATAATGAAAAAATATTGTTTTTCTAGCGAGCTAATTTGCACTAGATGTAATTGGCCATTTTACCTAACATTTTGCACCTTTTCTTCCTTTTTTTTAGCTTGGGTATTTATTTCCATTTAGAGACACGAGCCGTACTAGTGCTAGTACTCGTCTTATTAAGTGTTTGTCTTGGGTTCAAACCCAAGCGGGTGTTTTACTTTGTGAACCTTATTCCATTTACACTACTTTCAAAATGCTGAAGTAAAACATCGTAAGGAAACCAGTCCAAGAATAAAAAATCGATCAGCTTTATTAATCCTTCGGTGTCATTACCTTTGCTGGTAAGCATAGTTATCTGTAAAGCCAAGCTTTTTCATGTCTTCCCGGGAATGAAAAAGCTTGACCTTACTTTTGTCATCAAGGTGGTAATTAGTAGTCTACTGTCCCTCACTGTGGCTGGGTGAATCCAAAAGCAATAGGAAAACTAGGAATTATTAAATAAATCCATTTATGAAAAAAAGAAATTAGAAAGTTCATATCACGTACAGTTTTAATGTTAGTGGAATCTTTCTGCCAAATCACTGTGCCTTAAATAAAAATATGATTACTAGTTGTCAAACGTTCGCGACGTCGTCTGATCTATGATTTATAGATTACTGAGAATGTGCTCAACTTGATTGTGTGTTTGATAGAGGACCCCTGATAGCTAATATATCGCCTTCGGGAAATAATTGCCGACTTTTTTACACATTACTCTTTTAGTGAGGAAGAAAACTTTCGTAGAGACAGAGTGTTTTACGCAATTATGTTGTTTGTTCCCTACTCTAAGAGTATCTAATAAAGAAATAGAGGTAGTACCTCTATAGTAGTGTTGATTTGTCTTTTCATTTTGGTTGCATCGTTTTGGTTCTTTTTCTCTTATTTTAAAAGTTAAACCTATTAATAAACGGGAAAAGAGTAGTTGATAATATCTGTAGTAACAATACTTAGGTATCTACCCCTTTAATCCCTATGGTCGTAGAAAACATTAAATCTTTAGGAATCATTAAACTCCAGTGGCTTTGCTAAAAAATGATGATTTTCAGCTTAGTATTCTTTAATAACTTATGTTCCTTCGATCAGGGTTCACAATATTTTGCTAATCTCGTAATTTGATGCACAAAAGTTTTTAAATACCTTCCATGTTTACGCCGCCAACAGTATTATTATAACTATTGACTGAGACAAATCCTAAATTCATCAAGCGACGGCTAATAAGACAGAAATGAGCAAATATCACAGAAGAGTTCAGACTTTTACAGGCCTACATTTAAAGTAATAGATACAAATTTTGCGAATTACTTATTTTTATGTAGTAAACCTAAACAAAATCGCATATCACATACATAATATAGATATCAAAGTCGTATGTAAAAGTTAGAGTAAAAACAAATACATTCAAGTATTGTGTGGCCATAAAACCAGCGGGCCGTCACGATAGCGACGTAAAATATTGACAGCCCCCATGCAAATATTGCTGGTATGAAATAAAATGCCGATATGCTGGAGAGGGGAGTATGTAGTAGCTTTGTTCGACTTTATTTTAAATGTATTTTGTTTAAGTGTAGTTTCTGTAGCAACTTTTTTACGAGAGTGTAGATAAGTCTAGAATTTCTTGCACTATCGCGAGGTTGTGCTTCTTTGCGAGTATTGACTGAAAAGTCGTCTACTCATAAACATTTCAGTTTACGGAATTCAGATGGCAGAAACTCTAGCTACCTTTATCCTATTAAAATTACTAAAGTGAAGCCCGAAGAATCGCCAAACTTAAATGACATTAGGCAGGGCACATTACTCGCAGGACAGATGTAAGATAGATCTGCAGTGGCGACCACGTTCTGGAAGACGCAGCGTGAGAAGGCCTCCTACAAGGTGGACCGATGACCTGGCGAGGGTCGCGGGAATCTGATGATTGTGAGTCGCACAGGACAAGTTATGGTGATACTTGGAGGAGACCTATGTCCAACAGTGGATGTCTTATGGCTGAAATGATATTGAAGATGAATGTTTGTGTGATTCGGTATTTAAATTTTTAGAAGCTTCACTCCTCAATACTGATCAAAGAAATTGGGACGTCACATAAGATACTTAGGCGCTTGTTGAATTCTCACAGAGTAAATTATGCATACCTAATGATAACAAGGTCTATAGCAAAAACATTAAAATCAAAACTTTTATTTCGCACCAAAACTGTACACAAAAGGACTAAACCCAATAAAACCCGTAAAATAAACAAAATCCCATCATGTATCTTATACAAAAAGGTGTAAAACATTGCTGAAAGCTTTTTTCAGTTGTCACCGGACAGCCGAGCGCCGGCGGAAACGGTCGAATCGCTACGGTGACGGGTTACCAATTGACAAGCGCTGTCCCTTTCTGGTACACAGTGTGAGAGAGGGATGGAGGTTGTTTTAAAGCACAAATTGAGAGAGGCATCGTTGATGCGGGCCCTGCAGGAAACAATACTCGATTCGGTGAATTAATGAAGCAGGGGTGTGTAGGCCAGTGTAGGTTAGTGTGGGATTGTAAAATTGAATGTTTTTATTTAGTTTTTGCTACAACAGGATTGGGCAATTAAGCAATTTAGTAAAAAAAACTGAAACTATTTTTATTATGGATAAGCTCGCGTTTGACGACTATCTCACCTGATGGTAAGCGATGATGTGGCCGACAATTGAGCACGCTTGCCTAAAATTAACTTATCCACTCTTGGTCTTGACTTAAAGACCCCTAAATTATAGGTATCAGGAAACACAGACTCCGGCAGGGATTCCAAGACGCGTATAGGTTGGCTCTATCATGTACGTACCAGTGGAGCAACGCCTTATCCACTCTAATGATCCGACAATGGAACGAATTTGGCGATATTATTGTCTTGGGCTAAAAAAATCAATGTTATCAATATATACATAGGTTACATGTATTAAAGTACTCGTATCTCTAAAAACGAGGCTTAAAGGACTCTATCCCCAATACCATGTTTAACTCTTAACTGTAACATTACCTACTAAGTAGAAGCTACTAGCACAGATGTTTTTATCAGATAACTTATTCAGTGAATTTTAAAATCTGTTAAAAATTAGAACCAACGAATATGACCAAACGAAGTAGTCCTTTTTTTCGCAGGCATGTGAAAACTGGTCTACGTTGTGTGCCCCTGGCTGTAGCAATATTTCAGTATAACAATGGTAGCGTTGTACAAAGCGAACGATGCGTCGCTCGTTCGGATCAACCTGCGGATATTACCTGTGTACGATACGATTCGTAATTACCATCGGTGTGATGCCGGTTCGATTTCGAGAAACGAGTTGTTTATTTTATTTGTGAATATTTATTGACAAAAAAAAATTGTTGAAAGCTTGCAGACTAATATAGGAGTCACTATTGTCCAATCAGCGACTTCTAGCTGTGGTTTAGGCCATGGTCCGGAGCGAGCAAGCATGGAATACGGTTACCTCCTTCTGCGGAACAGAAATGTTATCCACCACCACAGCCACGACAGCAAACGCCCCGGGTCGTAAGTCGCAGGGTGGTTCGCAGGCTATCGTAGGCAGGCTTGCGGATGATGAGCTAGTGGTAGCTCGCTAGTCAGCCACCCGGTAAAGATAAAGCCCAAATCGTCAACGACGCGAAGTGTTCCACGCGCATCTTAAAGAAAAGTCAGTTACCCTTAAAGCAATAGCGCACTAGCGGCCATCAAGATACATACATTAGTATGAAATCGCCATAGAGCGCGCGCACCTAGCCGCTCGTCTAGTGCGCTATTGCTCTAAGAAGCCCAGCAGAGTCAACACCCGCTAGAGTCACGAAATTCTTTAGTTGCCAGTCACTTTTCCGAAAAAAGAACGCTTTTATTCAAAAACAGAATTTTCTCTGGCTTCGAAAACAGAATCAAAAGTGAAGCTACGAGTACCTAATCCCCGGTCGTGATTAGCGCGGGCCGTTCCGGCTTGCGTCCGGTGATCGGAATTAGAATGGCCGACCCGTTCCGATCATTACGCGTTCCGGACCGGCGGCCGATGTAACGGCTAATTGTTGATACGCCACCGCCTTTTGTGTAGCCGCCATTATGAAAGGTATTAGAATAGAATTATGTTCGGTTATCAATTTTGTAGGTATTGTTTTGTGATTTTAATTGTTGTGTTGTGACGTTATTGGGTCTGTGGAAACATGAAGGTAACCCAAAATAACCGTTAAAAGCAACCAAACCCTCTCAAATATTAAAAGTTGATTTTTACGTAGGTCTAAATTAATAATTATGCTAATGCTCAGCAATATTGCTGTATTTAGAAAAATAATCTTATTAATGTTCTTAAAGCTGGGACTGGCTGGGACTCAAGTCTAACTCACTGGTTGGGATTGGTTGTAGTTACATAGCTTCGAAGTTTTGGTTTCAGGACATACCTGCTTCCTCACGATGTTTTTCTTTACCGTTTAGAAGCAACGCCTGCCTGAATTTGAACCTACAATGTATGATTCGTAAATCGGGACCTCTCCATCTTATTATTAAAAATGCTTTGGGAATCTTTTTTTGGTCCTACTTTATTTTTCCAGTTAGTCGCTAAAGCATAAATTTTTATTCCTTGCTAAACACTCAGAAAAGCTGATTCCTAATCTAATTATTAAACCAAACCTGTCTCAACCACTAACAATAACAAACATCTTTCAACTACCCCCAAAATTAACCGCCCAATAATAATTAAAAATCGCACTAAATCGTCCGAAAGTTAATCAACACTGAACCGAAACTTTTCGAACAGAGTCTCGGTCCCCACAAATCACGAACAAAATTGTAACTAGATAAAAACATCATTGGCGTACAAAACTGGGAACTTTGCGAATCTAATAACTGTTGAGAGAGAGTTAATGACTTATGCCGGTGGAGTGTGAACGCACTTTAAATGTTTTTGTGTAAAGCTTCCCCTTAAAATTTCAGTTAGTTTTGAAATGTGATTGTGTTTTTCTGTGAATGGGGTGCAGAACGTGCCGACCAACAGTTTTCTAGGCCAGTTAAGTTAGTAGAAAAAATCTTTGGGAATTTAGTTTATATTTATTTATTGATGTGAAATAGTGCTTAACTGCAATCCCACCTGATGGTAAGCAGTAAAGCAATCGTTGGTGGTGTGGCCCATTTACTCTAGCCTTGAACTACATGATAATCGGACGGGAAAACGGCAACAAGCAAATTGTTGATATCTTTCCTCTGTCTCAAGAATCTTGGTGTTTACAAAACAGTTAAGTTTTAATTAGTAAAAGTCTGACACTACCTTTTGATGATTTCCCACCTTACAAAGAATAATTTTGTTGCTAAATAATGACTAATTAGACAATAATTACGATAATAAATATAGTGTTACTAAAATATTTCCTGTGCTAATTAATTAATACAAATCAAACTGCAGAAATACGTAGTAGAAGTAAAAATTCATTCCTTTTGTCTTCCCAAAAAATTACAAAAACACAAAATGCCTCCATTTTCCTAACCATCGCAACAATGATCAACAAATCCGCATCGGAAGTGAAGAGGCGAAACATTATGTACTTAAATCCGAACGAACTATCGCGGTAGGCGGCACTTCAGTCCGCCATTATCTTATCGAACGCGCAACGAATCAGTGGGCACGCGAGTTACGAGCGCCGCCGAATGCCGCCGAACTTTGGCGAGGGAAACGTTTCAAAATTCGAATTCTAAAAAGTGGTGTTAAGGGGTTGGCGTTTTGTTTTGAAAAGGGTTATTTGAATTATTTTCAATTGAAACACTTTTTTGCTAATATAGCACTAACATTTACACTATCATTTACAATGGGTTTCGTCCTACTATAAATTTGTTACTTTTTTGACCATTAGTTCATGAATCCCCGACCGGTCCTATGAGGCCGCGCTGTTATTGTTTTACTATTGTGTCTCGTTTTGTGGGTATGTGATAGGTTAACGACGCTATTTGCACTGGTATATTTCTAGCAATGATTTTTAAATTTTTGGTTTTTTGGTCCATGTGGTAGTCAGGTCCTTAGCATAAATTATGTAACACACAAAATCCTTCAAGCCTACAGAGGCAGGCTTTTACACATAACATTTTTCTCTTTCCTATGTTGAGGTAGACTCCTAAACAACTGTCTAACAGAAAAAGTTACCCATTGGTACAGTTTATTAACCAACATTTAATATGCATGTATATAAAAAAAATATATGTAAACTTATTCTTATATTTTCCATTGCAATAAGCGACACTAATGGGAGAAGATAATGACTTCAGTAACACAGATTTTTACCTAATCAGAAGCTAGGGCTCCAATACCTATTTTATTTATTATATTGACCATATCTCACCTGATGGTAAATGATAATTCAGTTGATAATCGAGCACGCTTGTGAAAAATTCTTGATAATTATAAAGACTGTCGACAAATGGTAAATGGGGATGAAAGGCGACCACGTACCGGAAGACGCAGCATTGGTAGGCCTCCCACAAGGTGGAACGATGACCTGAAGAGGGGCGCGGGAATTGGATGGATGTGAGACACACAGGACCGGTCGTTTCGGCGACGCTCGTGGAACACCTATGTTCAGCAGAGGACGTCTTTCGGCTGATGTTGAATTATAATGTTTTATGGCATTTTACTAAAAACCATTACACATAGAAATGTATAAAACTTCTTTATACCTTTTTAGTGCAATTTTTTAACAACAAATTTAATATTCGATGATCTGAAAAACCTGGGTTTTAATTAGGGGTGAAGTGAAGAAGAAGTGGGCCACCTTATAAAAAAAAAACGAATCATCATCTGCCTAGCCTTTTCCCAACTATATTGGTGTCGGCTTCCAGTCAAGCCGGATTTAGCTGAATACCAGTATTTTACGAGGAGCGGCTGCCTACCAGACCTCCACAACCCATTAACCTATAATTATCACATACCCGCAAAACGAGACGCAATAGTAAAACAATAATAGCGCGGTCTCATAGGACCGGTCGGGGATTCATGAATTACGAGTAACTGGGGTAACACGGTACTTCATGGCAAGACTGGAGTCAGATTTACTGGCTTCTGACTATCCGTAACGACTGCCAAAGATCTACAAATGACAGCCGGGACCTACGGCTTAACGTGCTTTCCGAGGCACGGAGGAAACTCGTTATGTTAAGATGGTCACCTATCCACAGACCAACCTAGGCAAGCGTTGCTTAACCTTGAAGATCGACCTGTGCGGCTGTTATTATCTAGCCACGAGCTCCTCACTATAAAAAAAAACGAATATAAAAATTAAATTGCTATGATGACATTAAAATTAACCTTGAGGGGAATGTTACTACTATTAATAATAAGATTCATTCAAATAAAATGTGTGATTACAATAGTATGCTGTAAAAATCTTTTACTTATGTGAGTAAGATTGTAATACGTACACTGCTTTGATGCGATGCTGAAAACTGACAGCTATGGTCAAAATGACCGTACGCTACCTGGTCTGATGATGTTTTCTTTCGTTGAAAAACAGGTTGCACAAGATTCCCACGAAATCACTGAAATTTATGTTTTTATAGTGCGCCTTTTAAGAGCTGGGCCTTATTCGGGTACAGTACCATATACAGATTTTCTACTTCTTGTGTCCCATCCCCTTAACCAGTTCACCTGCTAATCGTCAGACAATAGTCGCACAGCTAACACTGTACGACCGTGCGAGTGTGTCGACGTGTTAAACCAGATACCGTAATGACGCCGAAACAAATGGCATGGAACGATTCCCGTTCTTTTATTCTAATGTGCGTGTGATTAGGACGATTCTGGATTTGTTGTTTATGGGAAACCCGTTTAACCAGGTCTAACCTTTTAGGGAATGCTGGTGTGATGTTGTGACGTACAGGATACTGTTAGATGTTGTTAATGGAAAGTATGATGAATTTGAACTGGTTCTGGTAGCGATGGTAAATAAAGGAATGACTATTATACTCAAGCTAGTTGTACGTATCTAAAAGAATATCACTGGAACTTTAATAAAGCCTGGAATATAGATACGTCGTTATTTGAAACCGTCAAAGAATTCTCCCACTCTTAGTGTTAGACTTTTACTAAGACCCGCAGTTTTTCATTATTTGTCCTTTGTGAATTAGGGCTAGAGCAACTTCAAAAATTCTATCCGAGGATAACGTTTATTTTTAACGTGACTACACATCAGAATAAAGTTAAGTATAAGCAAGATTTGACCCCAAATTTTTAATTTTTGTCTTTCTGTCACTCTATTGAAACAAACATTTGAAAAAATACTGAAATTAGTGATACGTAAAGATTTATGCGTATCATTACTTCGAGTATAACTGCGTTTGTATCAGTCATGTCAAGTGTGTTGAAATTCAAAAGTAATTTTGCTTTAAAGAAATACAAAAGAAGAGTAATTCGTATATTTGTTAGGGATAACAAGCCACCAGGTATCGACAATAGATTCTCCAGATTCACGGCAGCTGAAAGAGGTTAAAAACATACGCAGTGTCTAGAAGCACACATTTCAGGATAAAGCTCTTGAGCTAACTGGCCTTTTCAGATGTTTAAGTATTTGTTTATTTATTTTAGGACAGCCAACATAGCATCCACAAACAAATGTTTCCTTTTCTTACGTTTTATACTGTAACCTTAATAAAAGACTATCAAAATATGCACTATACATACAAGGAGAAAAAAAAATTGTTCGATTTTGTGCCGACTAATAAAGGAAAAGCGATATTTTAAAATGCTCATCTGTAAAATTTATCAGCACACTAGGTAACTCCATTAATTAACTAAATGCATACCTAAAAATATGAATGGTTTATCAAAAATACTTGCACACACATTTTGTACAGGGTGAAATAGGTTATAGTTTAGGTTAGAACTGTGACCAAACGCGCAACGGCCGGCGAGCGCTACTTCTCAAATTGTTTTGTAGAATATGTTCCTAAAAGTAAATTGAGAAGCTCGTGGCTAGATAATAACAAGTCGATCTTCAAGGTTAAGCAACGCTTGCCAAGGTTGGTCTGTGGATGGGTGACCATCTTAACATAAAGAGTTTCCTCCGTGTCTCGGAAAGCACGTTAAGCCGTAAGTCCCGGCTGTCATTTATAGATCTTTGGCAGTCGTTACGGATAATCAGAAGCCAGTAAATCTGACTCTAGTCTTGCCATGAAGTACCGTGTTACCCCAGTTAATGGGTTGTGGAGGTCCGGTAGGCAGCCGCTCCTCGTAAAATACTGGTATTCAACTGAATTCGGCTTGACTGGAAGCCGACCCCAATATAGTTGGGAAAAGGCTAGGCAGAGAGAGAGAGTTCCTAAAAGTAAATTAGGTGACGGTTTTCCTTAAAATGTTTGTTGAACTAAGAAAATTTTAGATATACTATTTTAATAATTGTTATTCGTTCTGTTTTACTGAAAATACCATTAAACAATATATTTATTTTGATTTATTTAGCGTGCGTAATTTGTGTGCTAGTCAGTATTTTAGATTTAACCTTGCAATATTTTGTTCGAAAAAGGAGATAATACAGATATCGATTTAAAGACATGCCAAAGTAAAATATGAAAAAATATTCAAGTTGTCGCGCTAACCTTTTCCCAAATAGCTTGAAGTTTGGGTTCTCTACCAGGTTGTGGTTAAATAACATTGTTTTACACGGACCTCCACAACACGATACTTATTGGACTGATATTAGACTTTCTTTCTGGTCTCTGACTACCTGTAATGACTGTCATATATGACAACCGGGACCAACTACTGTACGTGCTTTCGGTGGCACGAGATGTCAGTAGTGACCTAGCAAGTTAAACTTAGAAACTAATTACGAATTGAAAAATTCTCTACCAAAAAAAATTGAAATCAAACAAGCCCGGGTACCAGGGCAGCATCAACACTGTAGAACGTTGTCTGTTTAATATTTATGAGTTTCGCAAAACGCATCAGCGTGCGGTTTGTTTAATAGCGTTGTTTTTAAACGACTATTTGACGGGGAGAGAAACCCTTTAGGCTATAACTGGGGAGCGGTAGGGTTGGCGCAGATTGAAAGCTTTTTTGAGAAAGTAAAACCGTTAGATACTACAGTGGCAATAAGAATTAATCTTTTAATTGAGGTTGCCCCTCAGATTAATTCTCATTGCCAGAATAATCAATACTGCATTTTAAATATTGATAAGCCTAGTCCAAATACTATTATGTATAATTTCTTTGATTTTATTTTTACACTTATAAAAAATTGCAATGACAAAGACAACCAATTAAAGATTCTATAATTTTTTTGCTCGTACTTATTGCTTGTGGTAACGTTTATAAATCTTTCTAACAAAACATCACCAAAAGGCCTAAACAAAAGTTATAATTATTCTATTAAAATATTTATCAAATAAACCACAATATATGTGTGAAACCAATACCCTACATGTGAAAAAAGTCTCGTGGGCAAGTTTTCCACTCGTTAAAGGAGGAGTTTTGAGGAAATAACTATATAAATTTGAGTGGGCTTATCTAGTAAGTGCAAGCATAACTATAGCTCAGCTCAGGATTACTAAGAAGCAATGACTTGACGAACAATATCGAAAAAAACATTTGGGTAGGCCGCATAAAGTGCTCAAAGCCGCAACGTCCACTGTTGTCTGTAAACTCTTTCCGTGGCAACCCTATAGACAGTGTCGGCGAGCGCTAAACGGTAGCGTACCCGCTCAAACCGCGTTACACCGTCATCTTCCAACACAATCTTCTGTAACTGATTTACACTCCAATTGATATCGACACTTTTTTCAAATACTTATTACTGAAGAAACCAAAGCCACTTTAGTGAAAACCATAGGTATATAGACAGTCAGTTTTAGGTAGTAACTACATGGTTATATCACCTGTTTTGATTCTATGAGATTAAGTATTACAAAAAATATGTATATTTATTAGATGCAAGAATACTTACAGCTAAAACAGCAGTAATGTCAAAGATTGCCAATAACAAGTTTTAAATGTTATTAAAACAGTAATCAAACTTGTTTAAAATTTACCTCTGAAAAATGTTTCAAAATGAGTAGTGTAGTCAATATTTTAATCGACAACCAATTTGTTTTTTTTCTAATATTTTTACAGAAAATAAAAACACTGTCTACGAGTTCCATTACACAGAATACCAGTTCCATTACATAGAATAACAGGTTAAATAACATCACAACAGTTGTCTAAGTTAAAACGGATCTGGTATTTGCATATTCCAATCTCGGAGCGCCCGCGGCTACGCGCTACGGTGCTACGTAGCGCTGCTACGCTTTCGTAGAGGCCCGAAAATGTGTAGCCAGAAGTTTGATATCACTTGTTACTTGGTTTAGTATGGGACTATAAGTTAATTGTTTGATTTTGTGAGAAAGATAAGTTTTAAGGCCTGGTAAGCAACGATTAATGATACCCTTGCAAAATGATGAACTTGCCTTATGATTTATCTTGACATTCTGAATTTTGTTAGGTAGGTTTTTTAAAGAAAGGTGATATTTTGTCCAAACCAGGAACAGGATTAGGAACAGTATGCTCCTAGTTTGAAAAGAGTGGTTCTCATTATGTTTAAGTTACATTAAAGAAGTTATATTTTTATTAACTTTATTACATAATTATTATCAAAGTCTTCAGTTAAAATTACATCAACACGTTTCATTTCGAAGTCCGAAAACGTTCTAATTTTTTTTTTGTATTTCTCTACAAGTGACTTAATAGGTTTATTAAATACATACCTGTCGTTACCACAAATATATTGTTTGTCACCATATCATTCGATACTGATCTGCCAAAAAACAAAATGAAAATTTTAATTTCTCAAGTTACAAGTACCTTGGAATAAGTAGTTTACAATCCATAGATTTATTTTATGATCAACTAGTACCTGACAGGGACTAAAAATACACATACCAGTATATAAAATAAAAGCCTAAACCATTCCACATAGCCTGCACACAATAACCCGTCTATATCCGTCACCCCCGCCGGCTGGCGCCGCCCTAACTCTCGGTTTCAGGCCATTAGCGGAAGGGTTTGCCAATTAAACAGTTTTACAAGGCCTTAGCTCGATGTTACTGTGCTTACATTTGCATAAAAATAACCTGGAATGAGTTCAGGTTTGTTTTTGTGGCGATTAGTTGGTTGGCTGTGGCTGTTATCCTACTGTATAATATTGTAAACGCGATAGTTTGTTTTTTATGGATGTTTGTTACTCTTTCACACAAATCCTTCAGGTGAGATTGCGCTCACGCACTAGTTTATGTAATATAAATAAAGTACTGACTGGATTTTTATACAGGTAGACTTTATTCTACGTTTTATGCCGGGATAATTTTCTACTATCACGCGAGCGAAGCCGCTTGCAGCAGCTAAGTTACTTATCACATAGAGTACATGTCTTTAGACACATCAAAGATTTAATCATTATTAACGGTAAATAATAATAATTTTGATTTCTCATGAATAAACAACTAGAACGATAAAAAAAATACTTTCACTAATAAAAGCCTCACTGAGTGATATTATGAATTTAATTCATGAATCCCCGACCGGTCTCATAGGACCGCGCTGTTATTGTCTTACTATTGTGTCTCGTTTCGCGGGCATTAATAGGTCAAAAGAGCCATTTTGATAGCAATCAATCGTACAATTTAATGCCCATTATTTTTTTTTATAATTTCCGATCCTCAAACTCGTATTTTTATTTTTTGTTCCAATTTACGTAACAACGAAGTACTGCAAACAGTAAACAACAAATTCATCGTATACCCGCTCTTACAAAGCTATCAATCATAAGCAATCAAAATATGAAACGTAGTGTCACTGGACTAAACGTCTTCTCCGAATCAGGGGGCAACACTGAATCATATTTTGTTGTGTAATGAAATGCGGAGAACACCCTATATATTTTACGCACAGAGACGAAAAACTGCTGAGACTTATTCTTTGTAATCAACAAGATAAATATTTTATTTTTGTAACATGGTATTTGACCAGCGGGTTAAATATTTTATTTTCGTAACATGGTAGAGAATAATTTGACTAGGTAGTAAATTACAGGCATACCAATTCTGAAATATTCGTATTTGAGAAAATTCAAATAGTAAATACTACTGTTGTTTCATGAACTCGATCCGAAAAAGTTCGTTCCATCTTTTTTTGTCATGGAAGAAATAATAGATTTTTTTTTAAAGTGTGGATTAATGGGAAAGTTATATTTAACTTTGGTATTTATCCACACATTTGTTAATTTCTTTTCCACAACATGTTCGTGTACAATAGGTTTCTTATTAAGATAGCTAAAATAAAAATCATAGAATAGATTTATCGACACATGCAATGCAATACAACAGCAACAACACACAATCATGAAAAAGGTACAAAAATGCAATACAGTTGCACTGAGCGTGTCCGAACCTAAAGTGTCGTCAACTTAGCAATTTCTGAGCGTCAGACATCCAGCGCCGGTTTTCAACTGCCACCACATTGCCAATAGGGGAAGTAAAAATATAAACCGTCGCGTTCCTGTGACACCCAGTGCGTGTTCCCATTAGCGAATGACGATAGTAGCGCATCAATCATAGGGCAGCCAATTCATTACCACGGCTCCACCACTCGGCGCAGATTGCCCGTAAGCATTACCATTATCTACCGCTGTCCAGTTGTTCACTACCCATTCCTTCGTTCATGGTCACCGGTTCATTTTTAGCAGATTTTTTGGTGCTCATATCATCTTGTTGGGCTTCTATAAAACCGTTTCTTGAAACGAATCACTTTACCCCGTGACTTTGAATTATACTTTTAAATGTGTATAAACACTTTCTTTTTGCTCAAAATTATTCCATTATTCTTCGTTACTTTTTTTGGGTTTTACTTTTCTGTAAAATCATTAATTTAATGTCAAAAATGCATCTCAATCGGCCCAGCAGGCTTTGTTATTATTAACCAGAAATCGTAAAAAAAGAGTTTTATATAAATTGTAAAGTTAAAAATGGTAAAATTAGTAACGCGAAAAATTAGAATATTATAGAAACAAAATAATAACAGAGACTCCACACATAAGCTCAATTAAAATGCAGTATTAATAAGTATAGCTAAAAAATAAATTGCGATTTTTCCCATTCTTTTCAAACTTTTGACAGGGAAATCTCACTTAGATCCAACAGCAATCAACAATGGTTGTAGCTCCGAATTTAATATGTAAATCCAAAATTTCATAAGTTTTTTGCAATATTCTGGTCAAAATCCAGTTCTAAGTAAATTTTTAAGAAAATTTTGTCTTCGCGGGCTACCCTGGCTTTACTATAATAAAAATGCGAGGAATAGAAACACTTAACATTCAATCTAAAATAAAACAAAAAATCAAGAAAAAACCAAGTGACATTTCCAATATTTTCTTGAAAATATTGTAATATCACAGCGTGATCGATGGTGTAGGTCCTGACGTATCGCTGTGTTCATATTGTGACGACAACTTTGTCGGCCGCATATGTGATGGCTCTGACGTCACATGGCAATCTAGTAAATGGTTCTACATGGAAGTATGAAAGAAGTAAACGTTTAATTGTAAATATGAAAAAGGATGTAATAACCCTGGGCCTGCGAGAAAATCCTCCTTTCGGAAAACTTCTCCTTGCGTCGTATTTCTCAATGCTGAGAGTCGTGACTTACTTCCCAGCATTGAGAAATACGACGCAATCATCCCCGCTTCATCACTTTAACCTTTACGATGTTCTTCCATCTATTCCTGTCTGAAAATACGAGTACATATTTATGGTAAATATGTTGATATTTTAAATCAAGACTCTTTTTTAAACGACTTCAAAAAAAGGAGAAAGTTTTTAATTTTTTTTCTATATGAGCAATCTCAGAACTTTCATGCCGATTTAGAAAATTATATTTTTCATTGAAAGGATTTGCCCCATTGAAATTTAGCTTTGATGATTGATATTGATATTTTCATCAAGTGGAAAAAATCACTCTCAGTCACTCAAAGGTTTGCTGGGAGAAAACTCATTGTTGAGTTAAGCTCGCCTTTGTACATGTATTGTCAAATGAATGTGTGTATATAAGTTATTGTGTGTACAATAAAGAATAAATAAATTAATAAGAATTAATAAAGTGGAAAAAGAAAATAAGCATGAATTTTGCAACGACATCCTAAGGTCTCTGAAATATATATATATAATCTCTGAAAAAAAGGTCACATGAGAATCGGCAAGATATCCAGGAAAGGGTTTTCAGACAATTTACTTCAGATAGAATCTTCGGAAAAAATTAAATAAATAAATAAAAGTTACGCCTAAACTTCTTATAAATATACCACATCCACACCACCTCCTTCCAAGCTCATCATACCATCTGACAGGTCCACTGCGTTCCGTTGTCCAATTTAATTATATTTGTCGGATCGCCAGCCATTTTTAATATTTCCTCGCATGTCCTGACGCATACGTACTGTGGAACGCTTGCCAAAAGTTATCTGCTTTCAAGACAGACTTTTCAGGCTGAAACCATTTTTAGGATTATTTTCCTTGTGGCATATTGGATTGGGTGGAAAATCTGGGTTTTGAATTGCTGATGCTTTTAATGGAAGTGGAAAACGTGAACAGGAAAGGAAAATAGTTTTGCTGTCAATAAACCTTAACACCAACCAGTTTGATGAGAGCATCGATACGAAAAGAAGAAGAATAAACATCAAGTGACAAAACTTAACTTACATCAACCTTAATTATTTGACCGACAAGGCCTTTCTATGAGGGGTGAGTGGCTGGAAAGACGTCACGGCGTTCACCTTTTACATGACGCATGTTCTCACTGGACATAGCAAGTTTGGTAGGTTCTTGTTCAGAAAAAATATGGGATATACTCGTATACCAGAAAATGTAGTTTGAGAGTTTTACAATCCTCCTTTTTGATGATTTCTCAAATAACTTCTTCCATTCGTTGGTCGGAACGAATGGGAGTGTTTGAATTTTACTGATTAAACCCACTCCTGTTGCTTCTGTTTTTCTGCAAAGAGCCACCAGGGCTGCAGTGACCCTGTCAGACAATACCGCAGATAAATATACCTTCTTGAGTCAAGTTTTGATCTTCAGTGTATTCCAATCACAACGTGTATACATTAAAGGAAGTTGTCAGCAAGTTGTCATGACCTGAGGTACGTGAGTGCTCAACATCCGCTCTTCCTCTCGACATAAACTCCTTACTCATGTCACCCAAGGCCCCAAAGTACCTTTTCTTCTCCGAGATGTAAATCAGTCTCGAGTCAACAATACGTTGACTACAATGGCTCCATTTAATCACGAAGTAGCTTATTGCAGTAACGTTATTACAACGCCCTCTGCCCCACTGCGATGCAGTAAATTTCTATCAAAACGATGTTAACATTGTCTTCATCATCATTTCGGCCCAATCATGTCTAGTATTGGACATAGCCTCCCTCAAGTTTTGCTAGTTCACCGGTCTACCAATGGGACGCTTGCCAACGTTGGTTCTTCAGGTACGTGGTCACCACTCTAGAACCTTTCATCCCCATCGACCATCTGTTCTACAAGAAATTTGCCCTGCCCACTGCCACTTAAAGGCGATTCTTACTTAAGTTCTTCTTTGGTTTAGTCTTCAATGTATTTCAGTTACGTGTGTGCCTAAAAGGAAGTTGTCCGCTGGTTCTCACGGCCTGAGACAAGTAAGTGCTCAACATCCTCTCGACATAAACTCCTTACTCATGTCACGCAAGGCCCCAACGTACCTTTTCTTCTCCGAGATGTAAATCAGTCTCCGCTAAACAATACGTTGACTACAATGGCTCCATTTAATCACGAAGTAGCTTATTGCAGTAACGTTATTACAACGCCCTCTGCCCCACTGCGATGCAGTAAATTTCAATCAAAATAATGGTAACATCATCTTCATCATTGTTATTATCATCATCATCATTTCAGCCAAAACATGTCCAATATTGGACACAGCCACCCTCAAGTTTTGCCAGTTCACCGGCAATATGCCTTGTCCAGTGTCACTTAAATTTGGTGATTCTTACTTAAGATCTTCTTTGGTTTGATCTTCAATGTATATTTCAACTACGTGTGTAAAAGGAAGTGCGCCTAAAAGGAAGTTGTCATGACCTGAGGCACGTTAGTACTCAACATCCGCTCTTCCTCTCGACATAAACTCCTCACTCATGTCACCCAAGGCCCCAACGTACCTTTTCTTCTCCGAGATGTAAATCAGTCTCCTCTAAACAATACGTTGACTACAATGGCTCCATTTAATCACGAAGTAGCTTATTGCAGTAACGTTATTACAACGCCCTCTGCCCCACTGCGATGCAGTAAATTTCAATCAAAATGATGGTAACTGCCGGACGGACGAACGAATGGGATGATTCTGAGGTTAGTTGGAGATGTCGTGACGATATCGTTTAGACTATTTTCGTTGATAGAAAATATTTATTTGATGGTCTCTGAAAATAATGAAAACACAACGCGAGTCTATATTGAAAGAAACTTCCTGAAATACGGAATAATTGACAAAATTGTTTAGCTTGACTAGGCATTAATTACGTCTACTAAACAAGATACTTACTGATCAATTGATCATGTGTGACTTTTTTTCTTTTTCTTAGTCCTAGCTAACCTTTTCTTGTTCCGCTGCAAAGCAAAGGCCTGCCACAAAGCCTTTCAGATAATCTTTTCCCGGTCCGCCTCATACCAGTCCTCGCAGTGCGCGACCATTTCATCCATGACACCTCTTTTTAGACCGGCTTTGGCAGTGCTTTCTCTCTGCAGGAACCGGCAGCATGTTGCTGATATGCCTGCCTAATTCCATTCGAGACAGGTAGCCTTTTACTTAGGTTAATTGGCATAATAGACGTGGGTTTATTATGCGCGTTTTGGAGCTATGTGTTTGACTTTTAGAAGCAGGATATTAGTCAAGCATTTAAACCGATCTAGAACCTAATGTATTTGACTACTTGACCATATAAGCTAATTCAACTACATAAACACCTTTAATTGTGAATATGTTATAAGAATACCAAAATATCTTTGAGCCAATAGAAAAACGGTCAAACAAAATTTAGGACCACCCTTTAGCGCTACTTTTCAACACAGGTTTTCAAACACACTTTGACTTCAGTAATTTAATTAAAGAGATTTTTATTTTTATTTATCCTTTGAAACATTTTAATATACGAACCTACCTTACCGCTTAATACACCTTATTTTACTTTCCACAAAACCAAAACAACATCTGAATACAACAATATTACCACAGAATCTGCCGTCCGGCGGGCGACGACGGGTGGATGAAATATGCGGCCCGAGTGGAGCAGAGACTACACGACACGACACTTTAAAATATTAACACCCTATATTATATACGAATAAACGGATTATCTGTTTAGTTTGGATCGGTTTAGTCGGATGAAAAATTGTTGCGAATATTTGTAGCTGTTTTTTGGGGATATGATTTGTTCAGTTAGAACTAGCAGTGAGGTTTTTTTTATTTTAATAAACTAGTGCTCGACTGCGATCCTACCTGAAGGTAAGCAATGATGCAATCATTGAAGGTGACGTGTATACAATGGTGGTGAAAATTTTAATCGGACAGAAGGACCGCAGCAGGCAAATTGTTCCAGTACTTCGACAGTTTCTTCCGGTAATAATGTAAAGAGGCTTTCAAAAATCCATGGGTACTCCGAGTGATGGTGATCAATTAAAACACATCAAATGATCTTAGATGTGTCTTAAGTGTGTCATGTTGCCCAGTTTTTGGATTTTAGAGGTCTGATACGCAGTCGCTCCGTGTAAATAATGTGTGATGACGAAATGTGTTATCGAGAAGTAAAATTTTAAATGAAAGCAGAACGAGCCAGTGATAGTATGTCAGTTTACAGGACGGAATGGAAGAACAAGATACTGTGCCAACCACAAGTAACTTTTACTAGGAAGATGATGATTGAGAAGCTAACAGCAAACGTCTGTTTATTCGAAGGAAATGTCGTTGTAGAATTATTTCAACAATTATTTCAATACGAACGATGAGAACGTATACAACAGCCCGAAATAAACTATCAGGCCGTTGCCCGGACCAGATAAGTAAATATTCTAGTAATACAGACTTGTAACAGATTTACGAGTCCGATGCCTTATAGGGACTAAAATTTCTGAAACCCTGCATCGAGGCTTTAGAATTCTTCGCGCAATTAAAACATATACGGCAGCCCAAAATAAACTATCGAAATGTACATGTGTACCGGGAAATCTAAAAAAAGAAAATGGTTCCAACACTGCTTGTAAAAAATAACTCTTCCAAAAACATACTAACGTAACACACCAAGCAAACAATCTTGCCGAGCTCACAGCTTCTAAATCAGAAATAAACAAAACAACACAATGATACAGCAGTTTTGTCGGCCAGCTATTATGGCGAACAGTTTGCCGAACAGTTTGCCAAAGCGCCGCTGAAACATGGGCAATAACTTTAAGAGTTTTCGCTATAAAGTACGTAGGCGACAATACGTGGAAACGGAGATGTAGACGAAAGGAGTAGAGGTGACAGTGGTTAGAGAAAAAAACTTAAACATGTGTCGAAAAATGACTGAATTAATCCAAAACTTTTTTTACCCTTTTTTTATTTTTAAACGGAATCATTACTAAAGACATCAAATAAACATAATTATCTAAAGGTGTTTTTTGGTTTGATTTTATTATGTCCACAGGTTTTCGTAACTACGAGTATGTAGTATGCCCGTGCCTCCCTGAGACGCCATAACCCGCCAGTTAGTTGTTGCCTAGAAATTGCAGGCAGCTCTGTCTCTGTGTATGTGTGAGATGATGTTAGTTTATGTGAAGTATGGTTAACTAACTTTATGGTTTGGTTACCATGGATATATTTTACTGTTAGAAAAAAACATTTGTCAGATTAATAGATACTAATTGTCTTACGTATTTTTACCAAAAATAAAACAACACTAACATTAACTATATACTGCTTTATTCTTTGTAACATATGGTGATCATCAAGATCCACAAAATACAAGTTTAAGTATTTAAACTTTACATGGTAGCAGAGCCTTTGATGTTGCAAGAATACCAAATGTAAGTACCCATACAAAATGTCGAGTGCAAAAATAGACGCGCTCACGAAAGACAACTACGATACATGGGTGATACAAGCAGAAGCCGTCCTAGTGAGACAAAAACTTTGGAAATACGTTGAGACACCCTTGTCCTCGAACGCAACCGCCGACGACATAGATAAGGACAGATTAGCTAAATCTGAACTGGTCCTTATTATCGCTCCATCTGAGCTTAAACAAATTAAAAACTGCGGCACTGCCAAAGATGTTTGGGACAAACTGAAAAATACCTATGCCAGTAAGGGACCTGCACGAAAGGCGTCTCTATTAAAACAGCTGATCCTTACGAAACTAGAAGGACACGACGTACGCAGTCACCTGAACAAGTTTATGGATACAGTGGACAAACTGGCCGACATGAACGTTATCATCAACGACGACTTGTTAACTATCATGATGTTATACAGTCTCTCTCCTGATTATGAAAACTTCAGAGTTGCTATTGAATCGCGCGACAGTCTTCCGAAGCCAGAGGAGCTTAAAACCAAAATATTAGAAGAATTTGAAGCACGTCACAACCAAAACATAACCAATACCAACGAACCTCAATACTCATATGAAGAAGAAGCATTATACGCGTCCTGCCGAATTTGCAAACGAAGAGGTAACATTTTCAAACGCAAGAATCACAAAGTATGTACAAACTGCTGGAAGAAAAACAACGAGAGGTCTAAGAAACTAAACACTGACTCTCATCGAAACAATTATGCTACACAGTGCCTTCTTACACGCAACAAGAAGCCTGAGAACAATATTTGGATTCTGGACAGCGGCTGCACATCACACATGACTTTTCAACGAGATCTATTTAAAAATATCGAGAAATCATCCAGAAAACTTAACTTTGCAACTGAAGATTGCACTGCGGAGATTGAAGGAAAAGGTACAGTCTCTTTCATTTCGAAAAATGGAGACGGTGAAGCTCTCACTCACCTGAAGGACACGCTGTACGTACCTAGTCTGTGTACTAACCTACTGTCAGTCAGCAAGATGACAGATGCCGGCTGTTCTGTCCTCTTCACAAAGAACAAAGCGACAGTCTGCAACCCAAAAGCTGGAATAACTCTCACTGCTCATAAAGAAGAAGATGGTCTCTACCACATCAAACCAAACAAGTACGAGTGCAACAACCTGGCCAATGAAAAAGATGACGTAGCTCCGACATCCTCAAAGAAAATGGATTCGGCAAACATGAACATTTATGACTGGCACAGAAAACTTGGGCACATGAACGCCAACGATTTAAAACATGCACTCCAAAACCAAACACTACTCGGTTTGAACTTTAATGCATCAGAAACATTACCAGAATGTGAAACCTGCACTCTAGCTAAAATGCACCGAGTACCAGCTCCCCATGAGAAAACAACTCAACGTACATCTGAACTCATAGAAATCATTCACACCGACGTCTGTGGACCTATCCGAACGTCCACATTAAGCGGAAATAAATACTTCGTCACCTTTATTGATGACTACAGTCGCTACAGTCGCGTGTACATGCTGAAAAACAAGAGTGAAGTCTTAGAGAAATTCAAAGAGTTCAAACAGATGGCAGAAACTCACACAGGGAATAAAATAAAAGCCGTACAATCGGATAATGGCACCGAATATGTTAACAAAGAATTCGACGCTTACCTGAAACGCTGCGGGATACAACGAAGGCTTAGTGCACCTTACACATCGCACCAAAACGGAGTAGCTGAAAGAAAAAACCGCACTCTGATCGAGAAAGCAAGAGCCTTACTCATCGATGCGAAAGCACCTTTAAAATGCTGGGGCGAAGCTGTCATGACTGCAAACTACCTATCTAACAGGAGTCCGAACAGTGCCATCCAGAACAAAACACCATTTGAAGCATGGGTTGGCAGAAAGCCGTGCATTAATCACCTTTATATCTTTGGATCTAAAACGTTTGTTCTTATCAAAGGCACTAGTGGTCATAAATTCGCACCAAAAGCAATTCCTGGCATGTTTATTGGATACTCTGAAACCTCAAAAGCTTTCAAAATTCTACTACCTTCCAAAAACAAAGTGGTCACATCAAAAGATATCCGCGTGATAAAATCCATGTTTTACGACGAAACAAACAAACATAATATCACCGATCTCTTCAACGATGAACCTCCAAAACCTTTGAAAACGTCAAAACCAGAACGTAAGCAAGTAACAATACATTTTGACGATATTGAAGATGGAGACGGCTCACCACTTGACAGCATTAGCGAAACTGACAATGAAAATCTCAACACTACGGTGCAACAAAATTTGGTCAACAGCACTGAAGATGTTGAACTAGCGGAACAACTGGAACACGTAAACAACGAAAGCGACTACGAGTCCCGCTACGATTCCCTTTCCAGTTCTAACCTTGTCGATGATGACGAACCTGTCAATATTGGTGCTGAGGAAACCATAACAAGATCTTTGAGAGACAGGTCAACAATCTCAGCTCCTAAGCGATATGATGAGTTTATCATGGCAGCTGCTGAAGAGATTGAAAACCTGTACAAGCCCATAGAACCTGACACTTACAAAGAAGCGATGGAATCTCCTGATAAACACAAGTGGCAGGAAGCCATGAAAAACGAGATGACGTCATTAAAGGACAATCACACCTGGGACCTAGTCGATCTACCTACGGGACGCAAAGCCCTACCAAGCAAGTGGGTGTACAAAATAAAAATGAACCCTGATGGTTCCGTCGAAAGGTACAAGGCCAGAATGGTCATTAAGGGTTATTCCCAGATACCAGGAGTGGACTATGACAGGACGTTCAGTCCAGTGGTTCGACTGAGCACTGTACGGTCGCTACTAGCAGTGGCTGTTCGCGAAAATCTAAAACTGACTCAGTTCGATGTAACCACCGCCTTCCTTAATGGCGAAGTAAAGGAAGAAATCTATATGAAACAGCCCGAGGGCTATCGAGATGGGACGAAACGGGTCTGTAAGTTAAAACGCAGTCTGTATGGCCTAAAGCAGGCACCACGTTGCTGGAACACATGCATCGCAGAGTACCTGTTAAAATCTAAATTTAAACAGAGCGACGCAGATCCGTGTTTATTTGTCCGAACGAAAGACCGATCAAAAGTCATTGTAGCTCTCTACGTAGACGATGGGCTTGTAGCGCACAATTCGACAACAGCAGGTGAAGAGTTTTTGAATGAACTTAGAGGAAGATTCAAAATTACTACCAAACCTGCCTCGTACTTCCTTGGAATGGAAATAAACGTGCGAAAGGATAGAACTATATCCTTGTGCCAAAAGGCATACACAAAGAAAGTCCTAGAAAAATATGGAATGTCCAATTGCAAGCCAGCACCGTCACCTATCATTAAAGAAAATGAAACGGGAGTAAATGAAATTATCAAGACGAATTTCCCTTACAGACAAGCTGTGGGTGCTTTAGCTTACCTATCAGTAGGTACGAGACCTGACATCACATACGCTGTTGGAGTCGCATCCAGAAACCTAGCAGCACCTACTAAGGAGGACGTCATGCTTGTCAAGCGCGTCTTCCGCTATTTAAAAGGGACGTTAGATAAAGGCCTGACATTCTCGAAGAACTCACCATCACACTTGGTCTGCTACAGCGACGCAGATCATGGAGGAGAACAGACAACTGGAAGATCAACATCCGGTATAGTGTGCATATTCTCTGGTGGCGCTATAAGCTGGAGAAGCCAGATACAACCTACAGTGTCGATATCTTCAACTGAAGCGGAGATAATAGCAGCGAGTGAATCTGCTCAGGAAATTTTATGGCTGAATCGATTATACAATGATCTGACCAAAACAGAGAAACCTGTCTTGCACTTAGACAATAAGTCAGCCGTTTATCTGGCACACAACCCAAAGTACGAATTTCACAAACGTACAAAGCATATTAAAGTGAAACACTTCTTCGTTCGGGAATGTGTCGCCAATGGAGATTTTGTTGTCAATCAAGTTCCGTCACAGATTCAATTAGCTGATATGCTTACAAAGCCTCTGTTCGGTCCCAGACTATCAGATTTAAGTTTCAGAATGGGACTGAAGAATTTAAATTTAAATTCTTAAAACTTCCGAGGATGTGAAGTATGGTTAACTAACTTTATGGTTTGGTTACCATGGATATATTTTACTGTTAGAAAAAAACATTTGTCAGATTAATAGATACTAATTGTCTTACGTATTTTTACCAAAAATAAAACAACACTAACATTAACTATATACTGCTTTATTCTTTGTAACATATGGTGATCATCAAGATCCACAAAATACAAGTTTAAGTATTTAAACTTTACAGTTTATTTATCGCATTCAATAGTTATTGTAAGATTATAATGTCGGATTGTTTTTAATACAATAAAATATCATTTGACTCTGTATTTATTCATTTTCGCATTTAGCTGTTTGTGTGCACATAAATTAGAAATAGATTTTTTTTTACGTAGAGATATAAAGTAGATATTATTTTCACCTCCATTCGTACATCGCTGTATAGTTTGGCAACAATATGCGAGAACAATCCGACGTGAAAGCCTCTCCGTATGCTCTCATATGTACATAACGCATAAAGATGGACGCGTCCGAGAATAGCGCATACCTTATAGCTAAGTAATTGAATGGTGAGGTGGAGATAAAAATACGCAGTTCTATATCGAAGGGAACTGGGAGAAAATTTCTTGCTGGTTTTGAAGAGGAATTTAACTTAAACTAAAATTGAACACTTTGTTTAGTTATTGTAAGATCATGATATTTTTTAAAATTGCATAGGCTCGCATTTGACTCATGGTATACAATGATGTGCCTAGGTGTGGCTAGAAGTAATCTATTTACTCTTGTCTCAAAAATCCCCTTTAGGCTTTACTATAATTTTTTTCTTTGCGTTTCTTGCCGCTCCTCATAAAATACTGGCATTCAGCTAAATCCAGCTTGACTGGAAGCCGACCCCAATATAGTTGGGAAAAGGCTAGCCTTTTACCTGTGATCTGATGATGATGATGAAAAACTTTCCGATATTTATTAATTTACGAGTATGCAAACAAAGCACATAAATTAATATTTTCGCGAACCAAGTCACTAAGTGCTACTTTTTAGTAACTTTTATGTGAATCAGATGCTTATTCATAGATAAGTAACTACTTCTACCTAAATCTATTTACGCATTGCCCAGTACATAATACCAAATTGTGTTTTTTTATTTTCGGGGAATTATCAAATTACTTCTCCCGGTCTCAAGGCGACTGAGAATTTAATTAACGATAGCATTCCAGGTAGGTGTTGAAAGAGTTAGCATTCCAGGATAACTCTTTCAACAATACCTGGCCCGTTTTTGTACTTATGGTTTTGCAGATATTTCTTTAAGGCACGTTTAGAACACAACGTGCCGTGAACGACTCAGGCTCAATTCTTACCGGAGCCGGACGACGAGCTACGCATTACTCGACCTCCGCAAACACGCGCCTACGGTAGCCGAGAGTCTCCTATTTTGTACTCTGGTAGTTTTTGAACACAGGGCTGAGTAGTATGTAGAACTGAGCCAAGTGGCGTGAGTCTAATGTAGCTCTACAAGTCTAGTTGCCATGCAAAATAAATGGAGACTGTCGCGCCCAAATTGATGTACTTACGTAGCCCACGTGGCCCCAATATAGTTCTACCTTAAACCACTCTTTTAATTTACAAGATAATGAACACAGATTACTTATATACCTTTCCTAAAAAGTAAACACCAAAAATACCTACTCCTTCACATCAATGTACCTATTTACCCATCACCGGTACATAACCCTCAAAATTGGCATGGAATAAACAAGTGTACCTGTGCCACACATCTATAAAGCACGTGCCGATTCCACTTCCGCGCCGCCCTCGCTTCCGGCACGGCACAGGGTACGGTGGGGCTAGGGTTGATAGCTTCTAAAGTTAGAAAGCTCAATAGAGTAACCAACTGATTGATCTGTTGAGCTTTTGTTGAGCATCTGTCAACTCAATTCTACTCAAGACTTTGCTAGACTTAGCTACACTCTAGCTAAACTCTTGAGTATAATTTAATTGGCAGAGGTGTTTTATCTGGAGTGAAAGAGAATGGGATGCGGTCGCCTTCATTTGCGAAGCAGCAATGCTAGCGAAGGAGACGGCTGCAAGAATGAGGGAGTGTAGGTACATTCTCATGCCTCAGCTACCACGACAGCTTAGGAGACACCCTAAGCGTTGGAAGTCGCAGAACGCAACACATAGACGCCAGTTTGCGGATGATGAGCAAAAGGTCGCCGTCCGAAGATGTCCGATAAAGGTCCGCGAACGAGCCTGAGTTTTCAACGGCGGGTAGTATTCCACGAGTACCTCAAAGAGATGTCAAAGAAATCTGTAGTCCTAGACCGCTAAGAGCGACACAAGGAACATTGATTTAGAAAAGCAGAAGAGAAACTTTTTATCCTCACGCGGACAAAATCAATAGCAGCAGCTAGAAACAGATTATTTATCTGACAATTTGACTAAATAGGCCTTTAGCAACCCTAGCCACGGTACACCGTAGGTACGTACACGGGGGCCGCGTCGCCCGCGCCCCGTATGTAAATGTAACGACTCGTAGATACCCACTTGTTATGTGATTTAATACCGACTTCGTTTCAACGGCCACGACATGTTTATTGCCTTATAATAACCGTTGCTTTTAATTTTTCAGTGAAAAAGTTCTTGGGAAGAAAGTTTTTGTAAGTTGTGTGGTATTATTTTTGTTTTTTTTTGGGAGGATTTTGTGTAAACAATTGAATAATTTGTGGCAATATACAGGAAAAGTTTTTAACCACAGCGTATTTTTTTTTGGTGGCTCAGTGTTAGTAATAGAACACAGATCGATCTTCAAAGTTAAGCAACGCTTGCCAAGGTTGGTCTGTGGATGGGTGACCATCTTAACATAACGAGTTTCTTCCGTGCCTCGGAAAGCATAGGCTGCCTACCAGACCTCCACAACCCAATAACTGGGGTAACAGGGTACTTCATGGCAAGACTGGAGTCAGATTTACTGACTTCTGACTATCCGTAACGACTGTAAATGACAGCCGGAACCTACGGCTTAGCGTGCTTTAAGACTACATTGTAAATTAGTTCTGGTATACCTACTTACATTTTCCTATTTTTTCTTAACACAGGTTGTTCCACCAAAACAGGGCCCTGAAATATGTTATTATCATATTCAAGTCGCAAGGAATGAGATGTCCGTAGTATAGTTTTACGCCCCGACTCCGCCTTCCCATTACCTCACCGCCCAAGGCTCTGTAGTAACTAGGAAACATCACAGGGATTTAGGGAGAAAGGAATCGCCAACAAAACGGGTCGTGCTTCCAAAGACCAGTAAAACCATTTTACAACAATAGGTGAAAATTAGGAGCTCGTGGCTACATAACAGCCGCACAGGTCGACCTTCAAGGCTAAGCAACGCTTGCCAAGATTGGTCTGTGGATGGGTGACCATCTTAACATAACGAGTTTCTTCCGTGCTTCGGAAAGCACGTTAAGCCATAGGTCCCGGCTGTCATTTGTAGTTTTGCCAATAAGTACCGTGTTACCCCAGTTAATGGGTTGTGGAGGTCTGGTAGGCAGCCGCTCCTCGTAAAATACTGGTATTCAGCTAAATCCGGCTTGACTGGAAGCCGACCCCAATATAGTTGGGAAAAAGCTAGGTAGATGATGAGGTGAAAATTAAAAGTATCTTTGAGTAGTCTGTGAGTATGAGTAAAAAGGTAAGTGAGATAGAAAAATAATGTCAGAAGCACTAGAATATTTGCCCTTATAAATAACACAGTCTTGATGTTGAACTTGATGATATTCAAGCGACGAAAGATAGAAAAATAATTTATTTGGCACATATAGACACACACAATGTAGAAACAACATGTAGACACTTATGACAAAAAAAAGTGAAAATGAAAGTAAGGTGTTATGAAGCCGAGTGTTATAAAGGCGAGGGCGGTAGGGACAAATTTCCACATGTATACAACGACATTTTTCAATACATTTTTGCGAAATAAATAAACGTGGCGACCTCAAGTAATATGGGATAAGGACAGGAAGAAGAAGAAATAAACGTAGTTTGGACGTGCGACTTGTGGAGATCTCATAGCACCCAGCCTAATTACGATAAATACAATAAATTAAAACTTGTCCGCACTAGAAAACAGTAACTTGCGTGCCTAGAAACGGTACAAATAACAGCAAATTTTCGAAAGAGTGTATTTCCAAAATATTTTCAAACCATATCCAGTCAACACAACTCCCTGTAAACCCGGTGTGCAAGATAAAAAATAGGAAGAGGTCTGGCGTAAAATATGTAACTTACATATTGGCAGCGCCCGACCGCCATATTGAAGGAGCGGTCCACTGATGGCCCTGCTACTCTATAACTTGATACACTTACTTTGGAACTGTTCTGTGCTGGACGGAAGAGAAAATGGATTTGAGTAAAATTATTGTAATGATGGCGTATACGTACTTGCATAGATGGTATTGCAGCCCTGTTTTTCAAATGTGTTGGCTTGAAGAGGCTACGGATAGTTGTCCCGGGTCTAGTTGTCATGTGTAAATAGATATATCTGGTAAATAAGTGGGGATTTTATCCATTTTCTACCAGTTACATATTAGGTTAAACAAATAACTGTGGAGCAATAAATAAATATCTAATATTTAAAATCCAATGAAGTATCACGTTCACTAAGTTTAAAATTTCTGATGGCAGATGATGGCAAAAAAAATGTCTTTAAACTAGTTTAAAGAGACGATAAAAAGTAACTTGGATAAATATTAACAACAGAACTGTGTAATCTGTAACTTAGGAAGGCAGAAATTAAAAAAAAAATGCTCAATGCCAAAAACACGTAATCTCAAAAATTGACTATTTTGTGATATCGTAAAACTGTCAGAATTACGAAGAGATTATATTGAAAACTAAATGTACTTACTTCAATACATTTATTTCCATTTGCTCCTTGAAATAAAATGAAAACAGAATCAGAATGAGGCAATAAGTGTAAAGTGGGTTCCCAAAGGACTGGGGCACAGCGGACAGGGGTCACTGCGGATCCAATTTATGCACAATCTTACCTTCTTTGTAACATTCAATATTTTTTGTTAGACAAATAGGATTTTTGATAATATTGGGGTCTTGATTTTGAAGCTGTTTAGAAGATTAAATGCAAAGCGGAACTTTGTTCAAAATTATTAACTTGTCGTTACGTTAGTAACTACAAATTACTAAAAAAAAAATATTTATTTGTGTGACGTTTGTTTAAACTCTTTGAACATAATTATGCTTAAAATTTTGCGAAAAATAAAGAAAAACGTATTATAATAATTAGTTATCAACGTGCAACAACCCTAGAATTCTTTTGTTGCAATTGAGAAAAAAGACATACCTGTATAAACTTATGATTAAAAACTTAGTAAACTCAATAAGGCTTTCACTTCAAAATATACAACGACTACAGAAAATACTTGCTTTCAAGTTTTAGTCGGATAAATATAAACCTAAAAAGCTTTCGAATTCATTTCAGATCTTGTAGTTACTAAGTTAGGTAACGACAGGGTCGGAAACTTGGAACAAAGCAGACAAAACTGGGTTGAAAAACAGCGTACAAAGCTATGTAGGTACACTACCTACACAATTCTTGCTCACCCCAGATACCTATAAATTAAGGCAGCTCGGAATATGCATAATAATATATGTTATATGAGCTCCGTACAAACAAACAGTTGTTCTAGCGAGTCTAACGCAGGAAGTGTGGTACCGTACACAATGTCTTATGTTCACCCGACTGGATGTGCTGGGAGGCGCGAATGTCGCGGCGGTGGAGGAGGTAAGTAAAGACTTTTTACAAGACGCGACGTTCGCTTTACTAAAGACTAGCTTTAGCTCGCAGCTTCGCCCGCGTACATAAAATATAACCTATGTCACTCAGGAATACAGCAGCTTTCTCAATAGAAAGCTGCTGTATTCCTTTACCAATGTGTAAAAATTTTAGCAATCGAACCAGTACTTCCACAGATTACCTCATAGAAACAAAAAACAAACTTTACCTCTTTATTATATTAGTATAGATAACTGATAAAGAAACATGCAGGTCCTATTTTGTCAAGATAAGGTCTTAGGGTTACTGTCTAATAAAATCTCAAGGAGATATCAGCAAGTTGTAGCAGCCAGGAGAGTTGAAGCCTACTGGGGCCATGAACTGTCCTGGAATGAAGACAAAGAAGAAACAGGAGTGCGCTTTAGTAAAAGTTTGACACGCTACTAAACTACCCACCAATGTTTTGTTGGTCCTTAGAGGCACAACACATTTTGCTGGCGATTCCTTTCATCCTTCATCCTTTTGCTGTTTTCTAGTTACTACAGAGCCTTTGGTGGTGAGGTAATGTGAATACGGAGTCGTGGCGTAAAACTATACTACGGACATCTCATTCCTTGCAGTATGATAGTAACATATTTCAGGGCCCTGCTCGCAATAAACCGTCTAATAGAATAAATTCAAGGTGCTACGGGTCTTGACTACCCCGGTTTTCTTTTCTGGATAAACCTTCGTCTTTTTCTTATCTAACTTATCAATACCTCTGACCGTAACACAAGTAATGTTTGAGCAGTAACGGAAGTGACAGAAGAGAAAGCCGCACCCATTCTCCAAGTTCTATCGCAGATCTGCGGCCGCGCCCCACCGCCGCCACTCACATGGGAGTTATGCAGATTCGCTCGGTATTTATCGCAAAACTTCAACTGATACGAGCCGACACCGCGAATCTGATTCCGTTTCTACTATCAACCAGATTTATTGACTGTAATAATGTTATTGGACGTTTGTTTGCTGGCGTACTTTTTCGTGATAAACAATAGGTATGTTTGGCATGTATCAGATTTTGCGGAGTTTAGATGTTACGTATGTAGATTTGTCAGATATCTGTAATGCGGGTTTTGTTTATTTCTGCGAGGTTGCTGAAATATTTTTGGGGAGCAAAGACGTTCCAAATGTTTTTGGTGTAATTTATTTATGACAGTTTGGTAGATTCTTGTCATAACATAGAAAAGAGGAGATGAATCCTTTGGGAATTAGACACCAAACAAAAAAAATATCTTTAAAGCTCAAAATGCAACAATTTTTGGTTTCAATACTGCCCGGTAAGCAGCAATCATTGAACAACGGTGACTTAGTGGCAACGGTCCCGAGTGATGAATCGAACATTGCAGCTCAAACCCAGTCAGACGTTTTCATCACCATTGCTTTTAAAGCGGTGATGGCGCTGAAAAAATCGTAAGGAAACCTACACAAACAGTGTAGACAGACAGTGTTGCCAGTGATGACGCGATCATTTACAATGGAACTCATAAGAATGCTTAAAGTTACCCAAAGAACAATGGAGACGGCTATGTTTGAGGTTTCCTTGTATAAACCAATAAGATGGTCCGAAAACCTGAAGAGGACCGCAAGAATCCGATGGATGCAAAACGCTTAGAACCCAACACAAGCACACAAGGGCTCAGGACCGATCATTGTGGCGACACTTGAAGGAGGTTTACGTCCAATAATGTACATCTTTTATTTATAATGACAATGATGACGATGAGGTTTTGACTTCAGAGTAGCTAACAAGGAAACAGCCCCATCTAGTTCAGAATTACAAAACAAAAGATTGGTAATTATGGTTTTAATCCTATGCCCTAAGTAAAAATTATTACGATAAAGATTCTCAAGATCAATTCTTAATATAAGCTCTGTCATCTGCATTCATAATATTCGCCAAAATTAACCGAAGAAAACGACAAAGTACAGCACACTTTGAAGTTTTCTTCCTAAAAAATTCTCCGTCTTATCAGTGAGCGTGATATTTTATACCGCGGCGTGGGTACCTCAATCCTCTCTCGTATTCAGAAGGTGTTGCCAGTCATTACTCGCGGCAATATAGATGTTTAAGTGAGCATTTAATATTTTATTAGCAAGATTCGCGGAGAACGCGCTGTTTTCTAGGGTTGACTGTTAGGAAAATGCATTATTTTCGTCTTAATTCATGAATCCCCGACCGGTCCTAGGAGACCGCGCTGTTTTTGTTATACTATTGTGTCTCGTTTTGCGGGTATGTGATAGGTTAAACTTAGAAAAATAGATGTCGAGTCCCCAAACATTTTGCGGTGTAGTTAGTTGGCCAGATAATTGTAGAGATAACAGCACAGTAGGCAAACAGTAAAAGGAATCTAGAGGATGAAAATAGTAGGTATTAATAATTACCTGACAGTATTTTGAAAAGCATGACTTCTATTAGAGCATAAAATTGTGTGCACCTTGTGTTAAACCTATGTGTTTTATTTACTCTACAACAAAACTGGTACTTATACCTTGGACTTGAATATCGTCATAACAAAAGCTGCTACCACCCCTAAATGCATTAAAAATACAAGGATCGTAACTCAGTGCTGCTTGTATTTTGATCTACAAACAAATTCAACGAGCAGATTTATGAACAATGGCTACTTGTCACTTTTGAACACTCTGAGACTCAGGCCGTCCCTCTAGGAGAGAAATGGGTTATAATACACCACGCTAGCCCAGTCCCGGTAGATAGTTTAATATAATTTCATTCAAATTTCACATAATTTCAACGACATGCTGGTTACCACAAGATACTTTCCTTTACTATATCAAGAGCAATGATGATGAAATAACAACTGTAAACACTGGGGCAAAAGTACTCTAAAAGTCTTCTGTCTAATTTAAACAGCATAGCATTTTTAACATTAGCGGCCTTATAATGTTCCCACTGCTGGGACTCAGGCCTCTTCTCTAGAAGAGGGGATGGTGATAATCCACCGCGCGGGCCCAGTGCGGATTGGTGGATGTAACATGTCTTCGAATTTTTGGTTCTAGGACATGCCGGTTCCCTCACGATGTTTTCCTTCAACGTTTTTGAGAGCATGGGTGATGAAATAAATTACATAAAGTAATGCGCCTGGCTGTGCTTGAACCCGCGACCCACAACTTTGCAGTCGGGGAATTACCACTAGGCCACCACTGCTTTCATGCTGGTTACCACAAGATATTTTCCTTTACCATATCAAGAGTAATGATGATGAAATGACAACTGTTAAAACTGGGCCACCAATACTCAAGTTTTCTCTCTACTTTAAACAGCATAAGTAAAATCTAGTTCGAGCAGCCCTAGAACACAAGAAGCGTTCTCCAGCGTTATCTAGATCACGTAACGCGGATCGCGCTCGCGCCTTGCATATTCCTCGCCTTTAAACCTTATCGTTTTATATAAATTAATTGCGCGGAACAGAGATTTTGGTGGTTACAGCGCTCTGTGTACTTACTCAGGAGGCTTTGAAGGCAGCGGGTTGGGAAAATGATGAAGTGAAAACGCTGGAGTTAGGTAAAGAACTGGCAGATATGGATGGAGGATGTTATGAGGACTTGGACAATACAAGATAAGACATAAGATTTTCATCATTTAGAAAATGACAAATCATTTAGCCTATCACATACCCGCAAAACGAGACACAATAGTAAGACAATAACAGCGCGGTCGCATGAGACCAGTCGGGGATTCATGAATTAAGACAGGGCAGGTGCAAAAATAACAGTCTAAGGTTTCATCAATTAGTAATAAGAAAAATTCTGAGGTGTTTTTGTTCCCACCTTAAAAAAAAATGTAAAAGCATTCCCTTTTCCTCGCGCTGAGTCAAATACATTGAAAATTTAATAAGGTAAAAAGTCAATTCAAGGTATTTAAGTTGGTGAGGATCAACTAACAAAACAAATCAAGTCATACAACGTACGAGTATATGCAGCAAAATACAAAAAAATAAATAAAAAGGGGTATAGTTCGTCTAATGAATGCGCGACCAGAGAAAGCTTAAAACCGATAATTTTGTATGTGGTATTACTAACTAGTAGGAGAATCCTGTATTGACACTTCACAATTTTTTTATTTCCTAGAATGGCGGCTAAATAATGTTGCCAAATAAATTAAAAAAACAAGGTCGCGCTTTCATTCCTTTTGACATAGCAGAATTTTATGATAGTAATCTAATTCGCTTACTTCATAGCCACACAGAAATTCTTAGTTATCTAGCTTGTTGGTTAATTGAAACCATTTTGCGTTGATTTGGAGAGACTATAAAATTTAATATCTACTCTTTTGAATTCAATTATCGCAGTATAATGACAAAAGTTGAAAATTAATATTGAATCAATTAAAATTTTCATTTATCAATGTCTACTTATCGCTGTGCGGTCTGTACAAACTCATAATTTAATAGTGAAAATCATTAACAAAAGGATTTGTGTTTTATTTTTCTTTTGTTTTCCTTTGTTGAGGTATGTCAAGTCACAAGTGAATAGCTTTATCATTATCATTTCATCCGAAAAACTGTTGGATGTAGGCCTCCCCCAAGTATCGTCTCAAGGATCAGTCCTGTGCGTCTCGCATCCATCAGATTCCTGTTCTGCGAGCAATAGGCCCTGTCCCTACTTCTTAAGTTTGGCGAACTTCTAGGCAAAGGAAATTGCGAATCCTGGGCTTACCTTCCTATCTGAATGATTTTCCTTAATCAATTTTACAGATTATTTGAATTGATTAACTTAGAAATATTTAAAAAAAACTGATATATAAATAAAAAAAACATACAGAATGCTTCCGAAATCAATCGCAAACTAAAACCAAAGAACGAAACATAAATACTAAGGAAAAATAATAAGCTAAAAGCGATCAAAGTTTTGGTTAGTCACCCCACTGGAGCGGGGGCAATATCGCGTTTATAGTGAGAACTGTCCCGCGGGGACGTTATAACTAGCCCATGATTATTATTTTGTTTCGCCGTAAGGGGGCCGATTCTGGTGGCAGGGAAGGAAAATGGTGCTTGTTTTTTTTTGGTAAAAAATTTAGATTTATCGATAAGTTTTGTACTAAATTATTTGTACGTAAAATTTTGAGTAAATTTTTCATGAAAGAAACCAAAAATTACACTTTTAATGTATTATTTATACATATCTGAAATTTTCATAGGTAAGTACCCGTTTTCCATGACATCGGACAGATTTGAGACGCATATGTGTGACCGGTCGTTATGGCGACGCTTGGCCCCAAGGCCTATGTAAAACAGTGGACGTCTTTCGGTTGAAATGACGATGATGATGACCCCTTTTTTGCGGTGGGAATCAATCTAATGACTTTTCCTGCTTTAGGGCGGACATGGAATGCCAGACTTTTACAGGCAAAAATATGTGACATTCATTATTTTTCAGAAACACAGTAACTCTTTGAAAAGAATGCCGTGGATTTCAATCTACTACACTTAGGTAAAAGATTATAATAATGTTTTGTTTCTAATTAGTGTCTGATGCATTCACAGGTTCAACACCAAAAATCAAAAAGATTTAAAGGAAAACAATTGGACCAGATTCAATCCAGCACACACTCTTCACAGAATAGACGCCCTCTCCCTCCAACCCTCTTAAGATGCTCATAAACATGTTTTTGTCGCAATAAAAATGATAAATCATCCGGTTTTTTATTTGGTCAATCAGTAGATACAGTGTTTTCGCCATTGACGGATAAAATCTATGGTCTCACAGTTATTCTTTAATGGAGGAAAAACTCGACGGAGTTATAAGATAAGTCCGATTGTGATTGATGGTGTTATGATAAGGGGTACGCTTTTTATTTGTAAACAGCTTTTGGTTGAGATGCGTGTTTTGATAGACGAAATTCTAAAACTACACAAATATCGATGTATTACTGACTGCTGCCAGCGGCATCGCTCGTGTGAAAATTTAAAATTACTCCAAGGTAACATATTACCGGGCTAAATACCTTTAGCCCGGTAATGTGTAAGGTGCCCCTTACATGCTATTCCAGGACATGGTATACCCCGGTGTCAAGTTCCATTCAAATCCGTTCAGCAGTTCGACCGTATAGAAGTAAGAAACATAATTACGCACAAACACACTGTAATGCACTCACGAACTTTAACCTTTATAATATTAGTGTGATGTAAAACCTAGTACGGGCCAAAGGAGTCTGTTGGAAGCAAGAAATACACCGGTCTATGTGGTGATGCCTAGAGAAGGCATATGTTCAACAAGGGGTATATTTAGGTTGATATGATGACGCGGAAAGTTGTAGAGACGCCATTATCGGAAAAAGAAAGGCAACAATCAAAATCACAAAATGCTGAAAAGTTGATTGTGTTCTAATTTTACAATAGTTTAAATTTAAAACAAAGAAACAACAGGAACCCGCCTGTCGTATTTTAGTAATTTAAACTATTTTAAAATCATTGAGACAACACTCTAGATACCCTATCAAAAGCAGAAAATAAGTTTTTCTAAATGTAAAAACAAACATACTCGAAAGACTTTTCATCTACTTTCAATAAGCTCATGAAAAACCTTATTCTTAAAGAAAAAAAGGCTAAAATGTCATGTTTTCTTATTGCCTGCCAGTCTCATTTCGAACAGGCGTAGGCAATAATGTATTACTTACGACGATTATAAATTATGCTGGGCGATTCTGCAAGCAAAGCTTACGTTATGCCTTATTGAGTATGCGACGAAAACAATCGATGAATTATTGCAGAATACGACCGCAAATAAGCCTTATATCATTTTTTCTTTATTAATATTAGGCTACTCATGGAACCAGGGATAATGTTAGTCAACTTTGTTTTTAGAATGCCTTTGGAAAATAATAACAGAATGAAAACATTTGTTTTTTGTTTGTTCGAGAATAGTATTATTAATAGTCAGTTGTAGATACTGATAGTTTGGAATTATATTCGTAGGTATTTGAATAAAGAAAATTTTGATAAAATTTTAAATAGGTACGGATCGACATTTCTTGTAAAATCGTTTGAAAATTCGTAGAAATTCTTTGACGGAAATCATATTCCGTCAAGACTGTACTCTGATCTATAGATATTATTTTTGATTTGCTGAATACCTATATACCTTCCGCCAATCAGATATATTCGTTTGTTCCGTTCCTTTATCTAGGTACATAAAGAAACAAAGATAAATTGCCTCAAATCGTTTCTACCAAATCAAGATGAAATGTTTATAGCCTGCATAACAAGTAACAATCTTCGTTTTTTCGGCACAAACACTAAAATATTATGTTTTCGTCCCCCAGCAAAAACTAGTTAAACAAAACGATACAATAAGTCTCAACAATAAACAGATAACAAAAATTAACTTCACAACTAGTATACAGACACTCCGTTCCTTATTATTTATCCCCGACAATGTTTTCCAAAACAAGACACTGTGTTTTTCGGTGTAACATTTTTGATGCAGATTTTATAGTTGAAGGGAACACTGTGTTCGAAAATTAATGGTGTGTGTCCGCTAGAACAGTTTACATTATGGTGTTGGAATCGGCGCCAAGTTTTGATGATCATGGTTTTATTAACCAATATTGGTTGACGGAATTTTGGCAGGGATTCGCACCACGAGGCGTTTGTTGATCCGAGGTTTAAGGATTTTAATCAGGCGTTACATTTTTATGATAATTTAAACAGCCTTACATGAGACAACAGCTGTTTCAATTAAAGTACCTGCCCACTACAGATTTACAGATTCATATACTTACCTAGAAAAAGCTCGTTGTCATTGTAAAAGACGGAATCTTCCAGTAATTTAAACGGTTTGCAATCCAACTGTATAAAGCCATATACCAGTACTTACTTTACATAAAGCGACTACTTATATCTGAACTTCACAAACTAATAATTGGGTAACACGTTACCTCGAAGCAAAATTAGTCGATGATTTCCTGGCTTCTGACTATCTGAAACAACTGTCAAATATTTTTAAACAACAGCCAGGACCAATGGCTTAACTGATTCTCCAACGTATAGAGGAATCTCGGTACCCTATGTTAGGATCACCCATCGACTTCAGCAAGCCTTACTACTTGAATATATATACGTGTGGCTATACTAGGTATGTTAGCCACAAGCCATTCAATGCTCATGACCAGATTTAGATACTATGAATCCTAGCAGTTAACCACCGTTAATCCACAAAAACCCAAGTCAAATCTTTAACCACGATTCAAATCTGTTAATATTCGGTGCAACCGGGCGTCATAAGGTTCCCCAGAGAGCGGCAGTTAGTCGCAGCGTCGCCTCTTGATTGGGATCGTCGTAAACCGTTCCTCGCCAACTACACTACTAGGGAGATTGCTGGAACTTGTCGATGGAACCGCATTTTTAATTTAAGTATCAGTTTTGATGGATCGAAAGTCTGTAAACCTGTTATTTGCTCTTGGAAGTTGTACGCAAGTTTACATGCAGAAATAACAGGAACCATCTACAGTAAGGGCCTATTTCACCACCTATGATTAAATTTCGAGTATCTTACTTGACAGATCATTTCATACAAAATCTGTCACATTTTTGAATTTATTCAGTGAGTAGTGCCTACTCGGACATTGTGAAAGAGGCCCTAAGGGTAATTAGGTACCTAGTAGGTAAGTAGTACGTGTAGGTAACTTAAAATGACATGACTGACAGACACTACTGGCAGCCTCCACCACTAAGTAGAAGGTGTATATTTCAGGGAGTTGGTGAGTATGAAGAGAAACTCAGGATAGCAATTTTTTTTTCGTCTACCTCTACCAATTGCAATATCTTCCTATCAAATTAATGCAAAAGGTAGGAAATCATCAAATAACTACTCTCGCTTTGGATGGACTTCTTCTCGAAGAAGTGTCAGACTTCTACTGATAAAAGCTGATAGTCGTGTTTCATGAGTAGCCGTTTTCGTTCCAGGACCGCAGTGACTCTTCCGAATAATCCCGCAGCGCTAACACGTATCTATCGACCGTGCCTGTGATTTGTCGGACGGCTAGTTACCCATTGCTCCCGTCTCCAAGCCCGCGCCTACGGTCACCGGAAACCGTCCAGGGACTCCTGTCTTGTATCGTCTCTTATGGACTCCATTCTGTTCCGCAAAGGCTTATCGACGCGATTTTAGCGTGCCTATGTACTGCTACAGCCCCTTAACAAACACCCTTTGTGTTCAATCGACCAGCATGCATGTTATCATGATACGTTATTAACGCGATTTCCTTTAGATAGCACCTACCAGAATCCTATCTGACTTTGAGGCATTTCATGATAATCAGAAGCTTTCCCCTGCCTTAGAATTTACCTATTTTATTCCAGACAAGTTAGGTAGGTATATGCCTACTCACAAAGAAAGAGTGAAACTCTACAAGACGAAATTTCAGCAACCAATACCTACTTCTTCTTTTCGAATTGATATATTATTAGAGTCCAGTAACTGCATCATCAGTGGCACTCACTAAATCCTCCAAAGTGCAGGTGTATGGGCACTTTGGGCACTCTAACGACTCATGTTTTGGATAGGAGCACCGCACTCACATTGAATATCCGACGGGTCTAAAATACCAATACTTAAAAGTTAACCCAGGTACACACAAAACTGCTGTCTCAATGGCCAACAAACTAAGTGCAAGAAAGCTTGCACGCAGTCTTTAATTCTAGCATCTATTTAAACTTGGTTGTAGGTAAACAGCAAAACTTTTAAATGAAATCATCGACGCGATTCGCAACACTATTCACAGCTTTGAATTCAACTGGAACTATAAAATTTTAAGCAGTTTATACTCTACGACTTTCTACACTTGCTATGTAGGCATAACTCATTCTTGGTATGAAATCATCAAATCTGGGAGCAGCGAGAAGGAGTGTTAGAGTTATACTGGCTAAAACCCAGATGTGTTTGTGTTTCATCAGTTGCTTTTTGCATTCCAGGGCTACGGTATCTTTCAACAACGACCTTTACGCACGTGTTCATCTCCTGTGTTCGCATTTCCTACTGCTTCGCAGAAGGTGGACATCTCCCATTGCCCCTCGCTCCAGACAGTGGCCTGAACTAGGGTCGGATGTGAGAGGTAGCCGACGCCGATCATCTCTACAACTACACGGTGGTGTTACGCACAAGTGGGAAAGTCTTCCACCGTATACTCCACCGTGTCCTCCGAGCTATCCACACAATAGTGATACCCAGGCCCGGCATTTCTTCCGCCTGAATACGAAACAGGAATTTCCTGAACTAGGTAGGTGAGGACCTGCATCACACAGAACGTGTGGACGTCGTGGCGCCTCTCTATTCACTCTTCAAAGACTTACTGCCCCGTTTGTGGCGTGCCCAAACTTCCTGCAATAGGCTGACATTTCACTACCAACTACTTACTAAATAAACAGACTTCCACCGTAACTATGCTCCACCGCGTCCTCCGGGCTATCCGCTCTATGGTGACACGCGGGTGTTTCTTCCACCTGAATCTGAAACAGTCCCGAACTGGTTATGTCCAGTGAGGATGTGTACCTATCAGATGGAAAGTGATGTAGTGGCGTTTCTTTAGCCACTCCTCAAAGAGGGGACGTACTGCCGCGCTTTTGGCATGTCCAACCTTCCTGGTATAGAGTATAATTTAATTAACGACTACAAAATAATGTCGTCCCGTCTCCGCATCGTCCCCCTATATTCTAAACAACCCCGAATCAAATTCTCAAAGCGTGAATATTCGGAACAAACCTATGTGTTTTGTTTGACAACTTATTGGCGCAGAAACTGTTGTTATTCACATTATTTGTGGCGCTTGTTTTTGTTCGACAGTAAACGATTATGATCTTGTGTTGTTCTGTGGGGATAGGTAAACAAGTTTGTCTTAATTTTAAACAAGAGGGTGGTAGAAATCGGAATAATGTTTACTGAAAATCTTTAGGTACCTAGTTATTTTCCGGCAGGATTGTCAGGAGGCACCTTTGTCAGTATTGTGGAATTATTTGAACGAGTTACCGCGGTCCTAAAACGCAAAAGGTAACTAAAGAAACACGGGTCAGTTTTAGTCAGTAAAAGTCTGACACTCCCTCACTTCTCCCAGAGCAGGAGGAGTTATTTGATCATTTCTCGCCCAAAAAAATGGTAAGATAGTAGGTACCTACCTACTTTTAGGTGTGCCATAGTTGCGGATAACTACTACATAGTAAAAACAGTTAACCACTAAGAGGACCTTACTGTGCCGATGCTAAATAAATTGAAAGAAGCGCAGCCAGATTATAAATAACCAGTAGCAATAACTTCCCGAACTTACCATGTTCGGTGAGGACTTGCTTCAAATCGAAAGCCAGGACGCCGTGAGACTTTTCCTGCCACTCCTCAAGTGCAGGACAAACGTGAGTAAACGGACATTTTCACGCTCCTGCCGCCGGAATCCCGACCCCAACTTCTAGCCACCGTAGGCGTGGGCTTGAGGACGACGTGCAACGAGTAGCTCGCCGTCCGGCACTTCGGGGCTCAGCAGGGCCGAAGCATTGTGGGGCTCCTGGCTGGGTTGACTTGCGAGATGAAACCCTAGGTTCCTAGAACGCAAGGCAAAAAAGGATGATTTAGTCAGTAAAAATCTGACACACTCCGCCCTAAAGAGGGAGAAGTCATGGAATAATTTCCCATCTTAAAAAAACCTAGATGATGAGGCAAATATTGCAAATAAATAATTAAAACGTAAAAAAAAATTGGTAATCTTATGTATAACTCCTAACTTTCAAAACCTATAATTTTGAAGGTAGCTAGCGCCATCTGCTAATTGTTTTCCAAAACTTATACACAGAATACTGCCATCTATGTTTATTCAGTCTTGCAAATTTCTTAGTGCAGTTCCACAAAGCGGGATATGCGCAACTGTTTCTTATACTCACTACTAGATGGCGCTGTTAACTAGTTCGAATTCAACCTCGACTTACTTTGTCTATGCATTAAATTAGCAGTTTTCCTCAAAGATTAGAATAAATTATCTTGTGTAGATAATAAATTGAATAAATTAAACACGAGTTGCTCTGCATCTAACATTTAATAAACTTCTCCAATATTCTAACATATTGACACATAAGTTCTACACAGTTATTTAAAATAACACATTTATTGACATTGCTTAGTTTATTTAATGACTCTTTCACACTCTCCAACTTATCTCTTACCATCGGTGCAATGATAATATTTAGATTATTATCATTGGAACAAATGGCGGCAGAGTAAATCAATCTACTTACATCGGTACTCTGATCATAATAGTACTTCACAACTAATAACAAACCATAAAAATTATAACTTAAGCCTTTACAATCAATATACAAATCTTTACATAACCCGTGATTATTTATAAAAGAAATCTGGTCTTGGGATAACTTAATTGCTTTTGTTTTCAAAAATAGAACCACTTCTTCAAAGGTAAATGATACATAATCCAAGTCATTGGCCGGTAAGAAAAAACCATATTCCGTAATTAATTTCAAATTATGACTGTCTCCATAACATATGAAAACCTGTGTATAAGGATCAAAATCATTTTTGGTGTATATTGAAAATTGTACATCTGAAAATAAGTCTTCACTTAAACTACTAATGCTAACATTTTCTATGTTCTTGCTAACCAGTAATTTGGTCTCGTTTCTTGCATTAGGACTGTGGTTGATCATATCTAGATATGGGCACAATGATATATTGGTATTATCACTAATAAGGGTAAGTAAAGAATTCTCTATATTTTTTAAATCAATCACTTTACTCAGATCCATAAACACACATCTTGTATTTACCGTAAAGTATGCCCATTCATACCCAGCCATCGTAAATGACTTTTTAAAGTCTTGGATCGTACTATCTTTACTAACATTATTCATTAAAATATTTTCAAAAATACTATAGGAGGAATCAATGATATTTTTTTGCTTTAGGATCACAGTCAGGATGTCACTATCAATATTTTGTTTCACTTCATTTGGCAAAAAGTAAGGAACAGAGTACTCTTTTGGCAAACTTTCCAAATAAATATGCCACTTTGTTTTGCCACTTTGGAATTTTATAAAAGCGAGATAAAACGCCATCAAAGATTGAAATGAAACAGATTGCTTATATTCTACTAAACAACGTTTGGAATTTTCTAAAAATATTTTATCAAATAATTTATCCATCAAAATAGTTGTGACGTTGATGGTTAAGTTTAGGGGTAAATTCATAAGCTCCTCTCCACTTCGTATCTTCCTCTTTGTCAGGACTCCTCGGCCAGTTTCATCAAATACGGCCAGGAACAGCTTATCGTTGCAGCCCATGCCATTTTCGGAAAGCCAAGAATTTAATTGAATTATTTCTTCTTTATCATCACAAGCGCAAAAGTCGCGCGCTTTTCTTATGTTTCGTTTCCGCCGCGTTCGGCCCATAGCTGACTTCAACGTATACCACACATTTCAATTTCATTTAAATGACACACCTACTTCGATTTAACTATTCATTAAATTAACTATATATTTTAAATCAAATTTGTTTGTTGTCATGACACTCGCATACACACACGCGATATGGGCGTCGTGCATGACGTTAGCGTTTTGTTACTATTAATTATCCGTTGCGATTTCATTAACCATTAGTGTACTTAAACAAAATTGATGACACTTATTTCAAAATAATTTTAACCTTCAACAAAACTCATAGATTGTAAAGTGTTAGAATATTTATATTTAACACTACCAATTATTACTATTTTAAAATTTTATTCATGAGAAATAACGAAACGCAGAATCAATAACAGATTTCGGAACGTTTAGAAATATGAATAGAATTAGACTGTATTGCCGGCTCTAATTAAAATAATTTTGAATTAATTGTTAAACTTAAAATATTATACTTATATAAAAGTCCCATGTATTTCCATAAACAAAAGCCTACTTATCTTAATTCATCAACATTAATCGTCACTTCTGATTATCCATTGATCGTTGTGGAACAAATTCGTTCGAAAATTCAGTTGCACATTTTGGTTTGAATTCAACAGCCAAACGGTTTCGTTCGTCGTCTTCATTTTTATTGTCAACTTTCTTTCAAATTGAATACAAAAACTTTTGAATTTAATTACACCAAGAATAATCCACGATGTCTCAACAACAGACCAAAAACTGCATAACACTTCGAGGATCGGCTCAAATAATTTGTGAATATCTCAGTAAGTCAAAAAGATAGCTATAAGTACTTAACTAACAAAACAAAAGCAAATCATATTTCATAGGTACACATTTAACAACGGTCTTATTTTCGGCCTGTATTATATTATTAACCTGTAGGTCCTCGGTGGCACGAAAACGTGCCAAGATTAAAGTTCATGATTGTTTTTTTACAGAATTCGCCATAAATTCAGTGTTATTCCAAAGAGGTTTATATCCACCGGAGACTTTTAAGGCCGAACAACAATACGGAATCACACTTTTGATATCAGAAGACGCAGAAATCAAGAGTTTTCTAACCAATCTTCTCACTCAGAGTGAAGGTAAGAATATTGTGTAATTTACTTATTTATTGTTTGTACATACATAGTCAATGAGGAAGTACATTGTTTGGCTTTTAAAAATAAAAAATAGATTTTTCAATGTGCTAGTCACCATATTAACTTTATTAATTTATGTGTTAATATACCTTCATTAAAATATTATTATTTATTATTGTTCTTGTATGTTTAATAGTGCGGCTATTACAACTCTAACGGCCCGACTCAGGGACATTCATTAACGTTAATCATCACTTAAGAAATTGTCACATTGACAGTTTTACACAGTTTTTCAGTGAAGGTTTGACAATACTTAACTTTAATGGACGCTAATGAACCATTAGCTGGACTATGCGTTCGGCCGTTAATGCTGCCTTACCAATAAATATTACTTAACAAAACAAATTCAGAAACTTTTTACACTTTTAAACATTGGTTCGTAATGAGTGCCGATACAGACCATGTAGAGTAGGTGCTATTGTTAAGGATTTCTGTACCCAGAGTGTAGGTATTGGTAAACATAGTAATTTTCATCCCAGTCATTATCACACAGATGGGAATTGTGTACCAAAAAAAAAAAAACTATAATTGCATGTCGGGCCACATGCAGTATAGGTACAATGTATCTCAGGTAAAATAGTCAAGCGCAAACTTATCTACAATAAAAAAAAGCAATTCTGTAGTCGCAACATACCAATATTTTTTTTATGTACTACGTTTACTATTATGATTAGTAAATGCTTCTGATTCCTGAACACACATTTTACTTCTTTTTATGGTGGGAAATCATCTAATGACTTCTCTCGTCCCTTGAAGAGAGAGGGCATGTCAGACTTTTACTGACTAAAACCACCAATGTCCTTTGCATACTACGACCATGGGTATAATTTTCCCAATAATCCTAGCGTCATTGTAATCCATCATTCCAACTATTTATGTTAAGATTAGTTTCCAGGCATTTTATCTTATGTAAATATGTCTTTTTTTGTATAACTTTCAGAATGGATAGTAAACAAGAAAGTAAGCAAGCTCTCCCTCGTCATTCTCAATGTAGCCAACAAAGAAGTTCTAGAATGCTGGGACTTCAATGTGCAGTATGAAGACGGGGACGTAGCATTATCCAAAGAGAAAAACGAAACCGTAGGCAGTAAAGACTTGAAAAAAATTCAACAGGAAATAAGAGACGTTATGTTGCAGGTAGCGGCTACAATATCTTACTTACCTTTCCTTGATTGTAGGTGTTCCTTTGACGTGTTAGTTCATGCTAAAACGGATTGTGACGTACCAGAGATGTGGGCGGAAGCAAAGCCCATTTCGATAGCTAACGCACAAAATGTACAATTGAAAAACTTTTCCACTAGTCTTCATAAAATGGAAACAGTTGTTAGTTATAAGCTTGCAGATTAGTGTAGAATGTTTGAAGTGTTGTGTTATGTCTTCTTGTTATAAGTTTCATCACCATTTTTATCATGCTACTTCAATGAATTGATCATGTTGTTGGCTTACTGCAAGAACACATAATTTTTTTTATTTAATATAAACTTGTGCTTGACTGCAATCTCAACTGATAGTGAGCAGTGATGCAGTCATTGATGTTGAGGCGCACTAGTTTATTAAGTGCCTATAACTAACAAATAAAACAACTTGAATAAAGCCACTTTTAGTTCCTAAAACTGGCCTAATTCAAAACTTTGATTTGTCAGTTCATAAGTTCTTACAGTAAGCCGATGATGTGGTAGGTACTAACAGTATTAAATTTAATGTTTTGGAAATAATATTATAACCAAAGTTTTTTGTTTAATACTTTGTTTTTTAGTTTGTATTTTTTTTTATAAGGCCTGATTGCACAAAAATTATTTTCCCAAATATTTTAAACATACTATGCATGCAATTTTACCATAAAACAAAATTATGTTGTTAAGTAGTAATGGTTTTACATTAATGTACCTAGTTTTGGTTTTACACAAATGTGATTTTAAAGTTTAAGCCATTTACAGATCAAGAGCTATGTTAATTTAATTATAGCTAACTTATATGCAAGTATAAAAAATATTTTAATTGGGTAAATTAAGATTCAACTAACTTAGTTTTAGACGTTGGTCTGCAGTACGCATAAAAAGGCATTAATTTGATGGTGGCTCATACATACTGTCAGTTGTTTTAATTTGGTAAACATTTCTTTACCAAGATGTTGTATATTTACTAGAATAATTATCTTGCAATCAGGCTAAAGAGCAGCTCTTACATTCCTGTTTTAATGAATATCCAAATAGTGCATGAATTTTTAACTGTAAATATTTGAATAATTTTGCATTAATGGAGATTGCCTGGTGTCAGTTTAGCAAGTCTTGCACTTGACAAACCAACTGATATCAATATGATCATCATCATCTGCCAAGCCTTTTCCCAACTATATTGGGGTTGGCTTCCAGTCAAGTCGGATTTAGCTGAATACCAGTATTTTACGAGGAGCGGCTGATATTGATGTCAATTTTAATTATGTCCGAAAACATAGGGTCTTTGACATATGCCTAAAACTGATGTCTCAGTGCTGTACATTATTTTAGAAATGCCTCATTTATGCTTTTTCCCATGGGAGCAGAAACATTAATACTGATAACTGGTCAGATAATTTTAGACATACTCATTTTGATTAATTTATGTTCATAGTGCCATTTTGTAAATTCCTCCTCTTAGAAACTTGTGAAGTGAGTTTGAAGTAAACTGTCTTTCTTGATTCTACCAGTTAAATGTGAAACTCCTATAATTGGTGCGCCTCATTAGTAAAACCGTCTCCATTACGCCATCGATTTTGACTTGTGCATACCTACCTATACTACCTACAGCCCAACGTGACTCTGGCAGAATAGTCGAAAATGGCTCAATTGTAAAAAGTATACTATACGATGGCCATCGTATTTTAAGGTGGTAAATAATCTATTATAACACGTAAAACTTAAACTGACTAAAAGCCAACTATATTCCTTCAGTGTGCTTTGGGCTTCGGTGCATCTTATAAGCAGCCTACTATCATTTTCACTTTACTTTAGTTTTCATGAAGAGATTTAAAAAATATAGGTATACTGGCCGTCATACACGCCAGTTGTGAAGTTTATTTGTATTTCTGAAGGATATAACCAATAAGGACAGGGACAGACCTTTATCATCATCATAATAATGTTTGTATATTTTTTGATAAATGCTCTTCAGTACTATGAGCCAAAAGTAATCCATGAAATGGCTTTTCTTAGAATAATGCATTCCTAGTTTAAGTATAAGTTACAAAACATAGTAACTAATTTTAGTTTTTAAGCTTGTGTAAAATACTGTGCGGTTGTTTCCATTTTAATATAAAATTAGACTAAATATATTTGTTTTTGTTTACTATTGACCATCGCCTGATAAGGTGTTTTTTTGTTTTGGAAAGGGAATCACTGGAATGACTTCTCCCGCTCTTGGGCGGAGTGGGAGGGCGTGTCAGACTCTTACTGACTAAACCCCACCCCGTTCCTTCGTTGCCTTCGATTTGAGGGTCATGGGCTTACCTTTCGGAATTTCAGTGTTCTCCAGAGCTTCGGCCCTACCGGGCCCCTATAGTTTCCTGACATCTGAGGTTATCGGCCGAGGGCCGTTCCCCCACCTGCTCGCGGTCGACAGCCTCCTTCGCTAGCATTACTGCTTCGCAAAAGGAGGCGACCGCCCGCCACCCCTCCTCGCACCGGATCATGGCCTGTACCAGGGCCCGGCGCGAGTGATCGCCGCCGCCGATAGCCTCCACAAGGACACGGTGGTGCTGCGCCCAAGCGGGGCACACCTCTACCGTGTTTTAATACCAATGTCAATTTTTGTATATAGGTTTATCAAGGACATTACCTACTGACTCCTCGTACCTCAGACAGAAAGCAGGTAAAGTAGATCTGTGACAGTTGTTATAGGTAGTCAGACACCAGAAAGTTTGACCATCAGTCTATTCAAGGAGTACCATGTAACTGGTTTTTGGAGCTGCATCTGGTTAGACAGGAAGCCGACCCCGAGCTAGTTGGGAAAAGGCTGGGGAGATGATGACTGGGTTAAGAAGGAACGCACCCTCAAGGCAGGGTAGCGGGAAGATAGTCAGTTTTTTTTATTGCTATAAACTAGAGCTTGACCGCGATCCCACCTGATGGTAAGCAGTGATGCAATCGTTGATGGTGAGGCGCACTAATTTATTAAGAGCCTATTAGATTTAATCTAGCCTTAAAGACACCTAAATAATTATAAACGGACGGGAAGACCGCAGCTGGCAAATTGTTTCAGATGCTAGTAAAGAAAACTGTTGGAGCCATGCATCATCATCATCGTGTTGTTGACAGCTTACATCTTCCAACCAGTCCACACTGCAGCCTGAATTCACATAACTTGGAGTCGCGTCATATGCTGTTGCGCTTTTCAACTGTGAGCCCAAAAGTTGACTGGTAGAGAAGTTGTATTAAGCCCGCCTTGTACCTACTAAAGATAAGTAACCTTTTTTCAACGCACTTGCTCAGAAAGTGGCTTAACCTGTCACATACTAGTAAGCAAAACGAGACACAATAGTAAAACAATAACAGCGCGGTCTCATAGGACTGGTCGGGGGATTCATGAATTAATTGTATTGTATTTAGATACCGTACCTATGCTTAATTATTATAATGTCGCTTGTTACCAAACTGATACCTACTTACCTACTTATTTGGATTATCAGATTACAAACTATAAGTAGTGCTATACCTAATGTAGTTAAAACCTTTTTGTTAAACCACTTTGTTCTCAAAAAGAGCTTGAACACGAAAAAAAATCATTATTGCGTTCAATAATATTAATTATTTAGGTACTTATTTTATGCAATTGTTGTAACGATTTAGGTACTTAGATAAAAAACAATTAATCATTCAAATAAAATATAATTATGTTTTCTTTGTTGTCTATAGCCGCCATATTAAAATGCGCGAATTTTTTCTTAATTTTTTGTTGTCGATTTAAGAGGCTGTATTAATTAATAACATTAAATACTACAAACCATTAGAAAATGTTATTTCCGCATTCTATTGTCACTATGAAAGATATCGTAAAAACTTTTCACGCAAGAAAACAGAAACTATGCAATATGATCAGAAGACCTTAGCCTTCCTCTATATGGCATAAGAAAGAAAACACTTTTTAATTTTTACCGCCATGACACTTTTTATTGTTTGAGGTAGGTACTGTTGTGATGATAGTTAATTTGTTTTTCTTCACAAGTGTAAGTACCTATTTAAAAAATCGTCCACATAATACATGTGAGTAATTGATGATTTCCGTTCTTGGCTCTCTTAACGTTTGAATCCCCAACCGGTCCTATGAGACCGCGCTGTTATTGTTTTACTATTGTGTCTCGTTTCGCGGGTATCTGAGTAATTAATCTACTAGCTATAACACAATTCCCTCATAGAGAAGACCCGTAGGTATCCAAGCAGTGGGAACGTTTTAAAATGATATTCTTATGGTAGGTATCTAATTTGTCTTTTAGCACTGTTTGAAGCTAATTATTACTTTTTTAGAAAGTTAATAAATTGGAAGCGATACCTACCTACTTGTTTTGTCCGGGAATTGGTAGGTATTCTATTTCCTAATTTAAAAGTACCTACCTATGATACAATGTGTAGTTTTGAAAGTGTATGGCATTTCGGGAGGTAATTATGTTAGTGATACTCGACCCGAATCAGTAATAAAATGAGTAGGTAATTTTTTATTAAATTTTACTGTGTGTGTTCTTAGGTACTGAAAATGCTCGATATCATCTAAGTACTTGCAGTTTTAAATGGTTTATTTTTACAGCATTCATGAGAAAAGGGAGATCAACCACTTAGTAGGTTTATACCTATATACCTACACTTGGATCGGCAGGCTGCCAAGCATGGAGCATTGGAGTCCCATTAAAATCTAGAAGTCCTAGAACTTAATGAAGTTGAAGTAGTCATCTAACTGTTCCCAAATTATTTGAGGGTGAACCACCGTTTCGAAAAGAAGAAGGACCCAAAAAGGTTAGTATAATACCCGGCAAATACGTTGGCAAGTTTCGCGCATGGTGCACAAAACAGCCAATGAACGAACAGGACGTAACGCAGTGCGGAGGCAAAAGTCGTCTAACGCACCAATCATGAACTACTATTATAATGCTGCACCAATCACGCGCTGGATCGGCGCTACCTCGTACCCCGCGTCCCGCTTGACCACCAAATAGACCTAAAAAACTATTTCTGCGCATTGCCAAGTTATGTGCCGCCGGTTATAGGTACTTACAGTTTTGTTAGATTCAGGAGCGTAACTAAGTAAGTATATCAAGTGAGGTTCATGGCAAATTCATTAGAAGAGGCCCCTGAAAAATCGTCACGTATATTGATTTTCATTTGTTTTTTTATGGTTTTGTGTTACTTTTGTGCTTGCGGTTTCTTATACCGAGGGCCTATGGCATTTTTCCAGACTTGCGACCCTATAATTCCGCCACTGGTCGCACACTTCCTATAGTAATAATTATTATCATCATCATCTCAGCCGAAAGATGTCCACTGCTGGACATAGACCTCCCTCTAGCGTCGACACTACGATCGGTCCTATTATGCGTCTCGCATCCATCGGAATCCCGCGACTCTCGCCAGGTCGTCGGTCCACCTTGTGGACCCTTGGAGGCCTTCCAACGCTGCTTCAATAATAATTAGGAATAAAAGAAACTCAATTTAATATTCACATTTCGTTTATTATATAACAAAGCACTTAAACATAGCAGTTATAAGCTACAATAAATAACAACTAATCAGCAAATAATACTGTACATGACTGTTAATACAACTTAACATTTTTATTAATATTGGCTTATTCGATAGTAAAGTCACAACTCAAAAGGCGAAGTACAAATAATACAATTTTTGTGCGTAAGTTTAAAAAAAAATGGGCTCAATATCGGGTTCTGTCAATACTTTTCCATATTTAAAATTAAATAAATAAAAAATGAAATAATTGTGCCTTAGACAAAATAGTTTTAGCTGCCAGTAGACTTTAGGCTGAAATTACGGAGTTCTAAAGTAGGTAGGTAGATGTAATAAGTAGTAATACAGATTCAAAATTAATGTTTAAATTCATAGTGTAAAATCCCGACTGAATTCATGTAGATACGTAGGGACAGCAAAAATCGTAAATAATTTAGGTACCTGTCGCAATGACTAACACTGCACAGTGTTCGAAACGTCGTAATTATATAGAAAAAAGTTCGTGAACAATTCGTTTTAAAACATTAATTCGGTTTATAAATCTATTTGTTATTGAGACATTTTCACGCATTATCTAAAATATCTATTGTCACTCTGTTGCTATCAGTCTTCTGTTTTTATGTTTACTATCACCTGTTGCCTTTATTTTGCTCATAGATGGCGCTACTAGTCTTATCTTTAGTCACAGTATAATATTTATGGATGGATTGTGTGAGGAATTAACTGAAAGAAAAAATCATGAAGCATCATACCTACTAAAAGAGAAGAAAGATAGTGGTGGGTACAGGCACTATTGGCTTTTTATGTGGATAATCATCGAATTACTTCTCCCGCTCTAGGGTGGAGCGGGAAGGCGTGTCAGACTTTTACTGACTAAATCCCACTCTTTTGTAGGTCTTTAAGTCAAGAGTGAATAGGTTACACACATCCGCACTTACTGTCTGGCGAGATAATGGTCAAGCGCGAGCCTATAAATAAAAAAATTGTAAGTATATTTATTTTTAAAAAGTTTGAAAAGTTAAAGCAACAGGTGTATAGAAACTGAAACGAAGAAGTTCTCTTAATTCTAGGAGTACCGTTCGATATTAGGAACATAGAATGGAATTAATTTTGTTAACACTCACATTTTTCCTAAGCACCACAATATTACTTAAATCTAGATATAGTACAAAATGTAGTACAAAAGTAAGCTTATCTAAAGCACATATTATATGTATAGGTGTATACTGGATGTATGTACACTCAGGGAAATTTTCATTAGAGTTGATTTTTTCGTTTTAGTTCCTTTGTAGCAAAAGTATAGAAATCTTTTTCACTTTTGAAATCTGTCGAAAGGGGAAACTATCAAGTAACAGAAAAAGGATGCACATACTACAATGTAACGTCACTGCTGTTAAGTTACGCGCGTAGAAAAGAAATAGTGAGATCTTCCTACCTCGCTCCATCTTGTTCATACAAATATTTTAAATGCTAATTGTAGCTTCATTGTATCAATTATTATTTTGATGCAGTTTTGAGAAAAATATTTATTTCTAGTGGTGTGTTTGTTACTTAGTAAACACAAAATATTTTACAAAATTTAAAACCGGCACTTGTTTACTAATTTCCCTGAATGTACGTACATTTATAATATATAATGTGCAAGCCACAATATAGTCCTGCAATCCTACACGCCCTGTTACCTATTCCTATAAGGCCACATGTCCCCCTTGCAAGCAACTAGCAAGATGATGAAAATTAGTTGTCAATAAAGTTAAATGAAACAAGTCTTTCAATGTTATTTTATCTGATTAAAATAACATGAAGTCTAGTGTTAATAATATTAAAATAGTTCTTCAGTTGCTGTGAATAAACTCGGAAATTAAGTGGTACCCAGAGAGACATATACTTGGATTCAAATTTAATGACGAGTGTGAAGTAAGCTACTGACTGCCTTCGTGCTGCCATTATATTTGACCCAAGTAGATACCTATACCTAACACATTTTGCTATTGGCTTGCACTACATTAGATTCCAGTATATTTTAATTAAATTCGACAAATAAATAGGCAGTGGGAAATCGTGTCTTTAGTTGCTATCGATCATAATATTCATAGGCAAAATACAAATAAAAATAACAAATCGCAAAGTATTACCTACATCGGATAACATTAAAATGCAGGAATGCTTTTTTCTTATTAATATTTTATATAAAAATGCCAAAATACCATTTCGCTTCAGTCGTACCATTTCGTTATGTTCGTTGCGTTCATCAACCTCGCTTCACCACAGTGGTTCCCCTTTACCTGTAACCAGAAAAAAATGTCAAGATTTTTTTCCTAAAATTAACTTTTTTCGCATGCAATGTTATACGAGTACCTACAAGTTATTGTTATCTCACAACAAATAGTAAGTTTGAAGAAGAAACATGCGTTCTGCATGCTTTACCCCAGTTTATTAGTAGGTACCCACGAACATAAAAAAAGCATTAGTAGGCTATGAGGATAGTCAAATGAAAAAATGTAACAGGAAAAGAGAAGAAACTTAGTGTGTGAGTTGTTACATTTTTCCATTCATCGTAGATGAGTGCGGATTGTTACACGAGTGCACGACATAAAATAAATTTCGATCATACATACCATTCCAGATTTTTCTAATTCCCATGTTCATTCCGTCGCGTTTTTAAAGGATTAAGGGAAATGCAAATGAAAAATAAAAACATAACATTGTCGCTTTTCTGTTAATTCCAACACTCATTCTTTTATTGTGGTTTTGGTATATCCATTACATTGACTTAACATGGTGTTCGCGCCTTAATATTTGTTGTGAGAATACAAAAACTCAAGTTAAAAATGGAATGACGTCACTCAAAGAAAATACTGACACGAGCCGATGATGCAAGTGCGGTACCAAGTGGTATTTATTCAATTGAAAAGCTTTTAAGTCCTTGACTTTTATTAAAGTAAACCTCGAAGTAAATATTTAGTTACCGAGTCCCAGAATTTTCCCGAACGACGCCATTTCATCTTTGTCGTATAAATGCCCTAAAAATCCTCAAAATTTTATTAAAAATAAATAGTCAGTTTTCTACTTTAATTACATAATATAAATAGTGAACTTAAATTCGTAAGAACTTTATACAAAATGAAAAAAAAAGAAACGAAAACATAATTGTAAAAATATTGTGCAAGTTTCGGTCCCATATAGCGAGTTAAAAAAAAACAAAGAAATAAATGTTATCGCTATATCCACAACCATACGTCCAATTAGACACACTCGTAAAATTATATATAAATTAATTTATTTATTACTACCTAGCTATAGTTAAAACTGGTATCTGACTAGGTGATGTAACGGACCGGTGAAAATATGGGAATTGCCTTTTTAACTACGATTTTGGCTGTACTTGCTATGCTTTAAAAAAAACCAAGCATTCAATTCCAAATCAAGATTTTTGAAATTAAGTATGAACGGAACTATTATGATTTTATTTTTTATGTTACCTACTGGGGACAATAAAAAAAGGAGTTATTATTAAAATAATGAAACTTGGAGAGTCAATAGCATAGCAAGCACGCAATACTATTTTCTGAATTGTATTTTTGTAAAAAACCCTTACCCTAATAGATATGTACATAAGTTGCAAGTCTCTTTATCATAATATTACATACTACTAGTTATCAAACCTTACAGTTAATAATAACAATAATAAATTGCAAATATTACAAATAATGTTTAAAATATTTACATCTTCAATAATAGAAGAAAAAATGGATTGCAAAAGTTATCGCTACTAGCAAAAGTTAAAGAAATAGCGCTTTTTGCAATAATATATAAAAGATAAGTCTTACAATAGACTTTATTCGGTTATCACCAAAGAAAAATCGATAAAACTCGTGAAATGTTAAGAAAAATCAGTTCAGTTATAATTATAGTTAATATAATTGTTGGAACTGTTAAATGGAAATACTTAAATGTGTATAATCTCACTGGGCTATTAGTATAAATAATTTAATAATAATTTAAAGCTCCATGAAGTTAAAATGTTGCCGATTTTAAATGAAATATTCCTACATAAAAGCGATAGATATTAACGAGTAAAAAATAATAAGTTAGAATCTTCAAATCGATTTTCAGACTCGAGGTTCCTAAAAACATGTTTTTTTTTAATTATTTACAAATGCCAAACGCACGGCTGGCTACTAAAAATCCTAAGTATTCAGCATAATACATTGTCGTAACATTTACGACAGTTCGTATTTGCAATATTCTCGTATTTTTTCCTACAAGCGTTCGCGATGGAATCACTGGGCTTTAGGGCTGTGAAAACTATAAAAACTGTAATCATAAAACAAATTCTAGCATACCAAATAAAAGTGCTATACCATTAGTTTAAATTATAAAACAAATAAAAACGTATTTTACATTGATAATTTTGTGAAATATTAATGTAAATCTACAAATAGATGTAGATATTTGTCTCGTAAAACGTAAAAGTTTTCACAGTCCAGCCGAGTGCGTCGGAAAGACGCGAGCTAAAAATTTTAAATTTAAAATTGGAACGAGGTGGGTTATGCGCCTGCGCTTCGCTGGCTAACAGTAGTACGTATTCGACAGGCCCAGTTTACATGTGTAGGAATGGGACATACTGCTTCTGTTCGATATATCCTTGTTCTCGCAACGCTGCCCGTTGAAGCCTTCCGGACATCTGGAGTGAAAGAAAAAATATTGTATTAGAAATTATTCTGTGACCTTACGAAAAGTTACCTAACAATTTAAATATACTTTAATTTCGTGAGTCACATGCACCACCTCTCAAACTAGGATACCTAGTACCAAATCCAGAAAAAAACGTCGGTAGGGACATATCTGTCAGCTTGAGCTAAACAGAGGCGCCCATCAGAAAATGAATCAACAGTCAAACTCAATGCGATACTGAAAAAGAAGATAGAATTTGAACTTGATACTCACTTGCAAGCTTGTTCCTGAACGATCTCGAAGAACAAACAGGTGCCTCCATTAAGACAGTACGACGACGGGTCGGGCATCGGACAGGGCGAGCCCAGCGTCGCTATGGAAGAAAGAAGGATATTTTTATATACAGCAATAGTATCCGTTGTTCCATTACCTTCAAAGAATGTTGCTGGAACTTGGCAAGACAAGGAATCTAGCTGAAGACGAAACTTATTAAAGATTCTGGGATCATATGAGTCAATTTTTATAGCGATTAGTGTCAGTGGCTGCGCTATGCCACTTCAAAGAATATTGCTAGAAGTTAGTAATGATAAGACAAGGAATCTAGCTGAAGACAAAGCTCATTATGGAATCAGGAATCACAGGGGTCTTTTTATAGCAAATAATTTGTAACATATTGAAACATTTTACAATTATCCGTTTTGTCCTGAACAGAACACAATACAAAAACGAATGATACAAGAAACTCATTATACAATGTAACCGATCACCCTATTGGCCTGTATACAGACATTGTTTGAGCGACATTCGCGGAAGAAGCAGTAAGTTTCCCAAGTGTTCCCAGTACAACGGTATGAGTACCTATCGGTAAACAATGTGACATGGTTTGTTGTGTTCCTTTGTTTACGTATCGATACTGTTAAATCAAGGTGAGGGTATCTTGACTTCAGTGTCGTTATTCGCGTCTTGTTCAGATTAAAACGTTTATATAACGTTTTGCTTCGTTTTTTATACCGCGAACATCGACGGACTGGAACCATAATTATTGTTCCAGCTGCGGTCTTCCCGTCCGATTATAATTGAGGTGTCTTCAAGGTTAGAGTAAATAGGCTCTTAATAAACTAGTGCGCCTCATCATCAACGATTGCATCACTGATACCATCAGGTGGGATTACAGATTGGTCCACAACACAAATGGTAAAAAATCAAACTTGGAAATTTTCAAAACAGCTTTGGTCCAAGCATCGAACCTTGTGGGTCACTTTCGCCAAACAGGAGCCCTAAAATGGTTTTTTCAACTACATGTGCATCCCCACACTCTTGTAAGACATGTTTTATTAAAAAAAAGCAACAATAGATTCATGTTTTGTAGGAGATACTCACTCGAGTCATCAGGCGCGGCTGAGACTGGAGGTAGAACGCTGACGTTGGCACTGGCGATGGCCGGAGGACCCACCGCGCCTTGTGCCCTGCATTCGTACGCTGCGGAGTCTTCACTGCGCGCGTGCCTTATCACTAATACCGAGCGCCTCCTGAAATAGCCAAAAGAGGTGTTGAAAATATGACAAAGAATAAAAAGAAATTGTAGAAACAAAATATCTTAAAAATGAAATAATTGAAAAATGATTTTACAATAAGTATTCAAAATGACGATCACAAGGAACAGACGTGTGAAAGATTTCAGCTTAAGTGTAGAAGAAGCATACAATTCGATGTATCATAAGAAAAAAATCTCTGATTACATTATTTAGTAGAAAATGCATGGAGGTTGGAACGAATTGCAGACTTGCAGTTTAGTTCGATATCCTTCATCTAAACCATAGTAAACAATACCAGGACGATGCAACATGCATTTGGCAAAACGATCTCTTGTGCAAAATATCTAAATCACCATCAAAAGGCCCAACGACCCATGAAATTGTCTGCGACGCTCAATCATAATTACTCTATACATGCATTTTGACCTCTTAAGGTATTGTGTTATCTTCTACCACTTGGACTTATGGTTTATTTTTGCTTGATGCAGCAGCAAGAGTATTTGGGGATGCACTTCAGGTCGGTCAATGACAGCTGTCTGCAGTTGCGATTAGTGTAGTAATCGTTGCATTTAATGTTAGCACCATATGAGTGCATGCCTCATTTGTTTGCAGACAACATTGTTACTATTTAGCTGTATCAAGTACGTCGCTAGTACACAAACATGCTCCCATTCTGGATCAAGATCAACATTGCTTTAAGTCAACTGGGTCATCACGGTAGCAGCTTAGAAGATAAATACCGGTAGATGTAATGTGCGTTTATTTATTATTAATGGTCATCATTATGGCTGTAGTAAGGGGAATATTTGCGCATCTGTCTTTAAATGTCGCTTTGCTTCGTATAGTTATTATGGTAAGCGAGTATAACTCGAGATATTCGCATCGTCTTATTAACTCTTGAGTTATTATTTTGGAAACATGCATTTCAATAGGTGTCAAGCAGATAATTTACTACCAAAGTATTTTTTCGAAACGAGCCCTTTCAATTAATATAGTGAAGTAGGACTATAAAAGGGAACTCTATAAATTTTCATTTCTTACCTAAAATTCTGCACCCGGAATCTCCTTAACGCGATATCGGCGACGGGCTTCCCGTCCTTATACCATGAGATGCGAGGGGGCGGCCGTGCACTAGCCTTGCACTCCAGTCGCACCCGGTTGCCTCGTGTTGTCCGCACCGACTGCATTGGTTCCACGCGCGCTGGGCTACCTGGGGACAAGGATGGACTATTAGTCAAGACTACAATATACGCTCAAGAACAGCTGTCTAATTTAAAATGCTAGGGGAACACCTTAGCCTTTCACAAGGTCTCATGCACTTGGAAATCTGGAACTTTAATTTTACAAGTATTCCCAGAACGGTTGAAGCGTTATTCCTGAAAATCTGTGACAAAATAATTGATACGGCAGATTAAATTTTTATACGGCTGTCGTTAATCTAATTCTCTAGAAGTCGAGTTCCAGTATCCTACATACAGTCGCGAAATGATGATACGCAACTGCAAATCGAAGCAAAACATTAAGAGGAAATTGGAAAAATCCCTATCTCCACACAAACACTTAAGCAAGTCGCCTTCAAAAGCCCCGAACTAAAAATAAGCCGCTGTCATTAGGCCAATGGCCTTATTATTTTGTGTGACGAGTAACATATGTAAGAACCGAAATAAACTCGTATTATCTAAACGGGACTCACTCGTTTGGACAACATCCCATCCACGGGCGACGGAAAAAAAATTGGCTGTGTTTCAGTGTGTAAAGCGAAAAAAACGAAAGCGTTAGTAGTAAATCATTAACTATTTCTTTAGGATGTGTCATCCTTAATGTCTGGTCGGAATAGATAGAATTGCGAAAGCTCGAACACATTTTATAATGGACATATATTTTTATATGAATTGGACTTCCAGGCGCCCCGCCCGTTGAAATCTTTATAAGCCACGAGACTGTAAATTTTGACCAAACGTTAACAAAATTTGGCAGAGAGCCGTGTTACGTGGTGTTTGGTAACAGTTGCAAGCGGGTGTACGTACAGAACTACAATTAGATTCAGTCTAGGTTGTAATAAAAAAAACATATAGGCCTTCAATGACATTGTATTAGAAGAAGACAAGTCCTCACACTGGTAATTTTCATGCTACAAAGTCAAATGCGGATTCGCCAACGGTAATTACCCGTTCACAATCATTATCATGTTGTGCCTCTTCTTAAAAATCAAGCCCTTTTTCGTAGAAACTAACTATTAGACTGACGCTGTTAAAGACAAATTTATAGCAGATATATGTAGACCATAGCTATCCACCTACGTCCGCGTCCCTTAATTAATGGCTAGTTTTATGTTCTTCATTTGACACCCCATACTATGTCCTATGAGCTCATCACAGTGACGTCACCCATTCATCCTTACACCCACTCACTAGTTCATTCATAACTTTGACCGCCCAGATTTATGGCATTCTTTGATCGCTATATTTGCTATATTATCAAAATCGTTTTGCGATATGGAGTTGAAATGTTTAGTGATACTTCTAGGAACACATTAGAGATTTGGGTTTCCTTTGTGTTAGGAGGTGTTCCTGTTAAGATAGTTTTCAAGTACGCTTAGATTAAAGACTTTAAGGTAATACGTAGCACCTGCTTCTTGAATTGAGGTCTTCTATTAATGAACGGTGCTGAAATTGATATTTTCGTTCGGATTTTCCTTAGCAACTAGCAATGCAGAATTAGAAATTTGTCAGTATACTAGGCACTCTTCCTAGAGGTTTGTGTCCAAAGACTTACAGTGCAATTTAAACTCTTTTCGGTGAAAAGGTTAGTTCTTTATCTATACTAATATTATAAAGAGGTAAAATTTGTAAGTTTGTATGTAGGGGGTAATCTCTGGAACTACTGGTCCGATTTGAAAAATTCTTTCAGTGTTAGATAGCCCATTTATCGAAGAATGCTATAGGCTATATACCATCACGCTACGACCCACGGGAGCAGTGTGATGGATGGATCATCGTCGGGCATGAGCAGTAACGAAAAATGCGGGTGAAACCGCAGGGGTCAGCTAGTCCCTAATAAAGGTATTTGATTGTAGGTACCTTGTGATGTGATTTTTAGATTCTGTTTATTTCGTATTATCTTTATTTGTAAATTCGCAGGTGTTCTTTTACTATTCAGTGTTAAAATCCAAATGCTTCATATTTACCGCCAACACTGAATGTAGGCGTAAAGTATCATTCCACTAAGGTCCATCACGCTTGAATGGAATGCTATAAAGCCGTATGAATGGAGGATCATTGACATTCATGCCAATCCTACCACCCACGCTTGTAGGTCTGACGTCACAGGTATTTAACCAGTAGTTTTCGACTCATGAATGGGATTTTTACGCTATTTCTATTGACGAAAGTGGACAAGTGCCTCTAACGAAAGTAGCTTAGAGCTGCCAAGGTAAATAGGCACGTCTTTTAAAGAGGCGTCACATAATACATTAGATACCGACGTGTTGATTTGCAGACTAGACATATGGCGTGGGATAGTTACCTACAGTTCCTTTTTTTGTTGTTTGCTAGTAGTCTCAGACTTGACGCAAATCGGGGTGTTAATTTCAGTGCAGTCTCTGATTTTTGTTAAAAATACCTCAAGATAGATAACCATGTCACCTGAGGTGCCGATTACATCACTCCCACCAAAACACCTACTAAAAAATCAGTCTACGAGCGTAGACCGTGGCTAATCAAATACATCGTCACCTAATATAAATAGTCTGGGAGCTAGGGACCACATCCTGAACGGAAACTGAATTGGAACATCACAGGTGAGGTGAACTGGCTGTCAGCCAAGTGACTCAGAACAGTGTCGTTGGAGTCGCACGAGCGACAGACAATTGTCCAATAATGTGAAGAGCCGAAGGTCGGAGATTCATTACCTGGCTTTCGTACTCGTAATTGGTATTGCTAAGCTGAAAGGTATTTGGCAATATAAGAAGATGGATGCACTTGATTAAGTCTCAGAAGACCGTTAAGCCTGTCATGACTTCTTCGAAGTGTTGACTTTTCAGAGGTCGTGGCATTGTTTCAGTAGGTACATTAAATCCGCATTACCTACATGTTGTGCGATGCCGCAAATGATTGGAAGTGAATATGTTACGGCTAATACCCGAAGTGCGGCTACACCTAGTTTTAGCCGGTTAGAACTAGGTGTAGCCACTTACTCTTGGTTAAACCTAGTACGAGCCGATTGTTTTCGGGTAAAACTAGGTCTAGCCTTCATCATGCCGGCTACAACTAGGTCTAGCCATTCCCTGTTGGATAAAACTAGGTCTATCCGATATCATTCCGGCTAAAACTAGGTCTAGACAATCCCTGTTGGATAAAACTTAGATGCATGTCCCGCCAAGCCTTCCGCCCCGCGTCACACTCATGACTCACAGCATCTGCAGCAGCGGCGCGGGGTGGAGGGCATAGCGAGGCACGCGCCTCTGCAGGTTGTGAGCGCAAGGTGCTGCTGATCTACTGCAGGTCTACTAGCGAGTGTGACTCACAGCGTCTGCAGCAGCAGCGCGTGTCTTAGTTTTATCTAACAGGGATTGGCTGTACATTGTAGTTGTAGCCGGCATGCTATTGGCAGAGCTTTTTTAGATATTAAAAAAACATCCCATAAAAAGAAAGTAGAGTTTTTTTATTCTTATAAATCACATTGTAATCATCTGCCTAGTCTTTTCCCAACTATATTGGGGTCGGCTTCCAGTCAAGCCGGATTTAGCTGAATACCAGTATTTTACGAGGAGCGGCTGCCTACCAAACCTCCACAACCCATTAACTGGGGTAACACGGTACTTCATGGCAAGACTAGGAGTTAGATTTACTGGCTTCTGACTATCTGTAACGACTGTCAAAGATTTACAAATGACAGCCGGGACCTACGGCTTAACGTGCTTACCGAGGCACGGAGGAAACTCGTTATGTTAAGATGGTCACCCATCCACAGACCAACTTAGGCAAGCGCTGCTTAACCTTGAAGATCGACCTAATTATTAGAAGTACAATTTTGAATATAATAGGAATAAACAGGAACATTTTTTTAACAACAGACAATAAGTAGTTGCATATTATAATTTAAAAGAATATTTTATCCAACAGGGATTGTCTGGACCTAGTTTTAGCCGGAATGATATCGGATAGACCTAGTTTTATCCAACAGGGAATGGCTGGACCTAGTTGTAGCCGGCATGATGAAGGCTAGACCTAGTTTTACCCGAAAACAATCGGCTCGTACTAGGTTTAACCAAGAGTAAGTGGCTACACCTAGTTCTAACCGGCTAAAACTAGGTGTAGCCGCACTTCGGGTATTAGCCGTAACAAATATAAATAAAAATGAAACGTGTCATGGTTCGGAAAACGCAAAGCAGATTATGGTGATGATAAACAACACATGACAGGTTCACCTTCTAGTTGCGTGCGATGAATTCATACACAATAATTAAGATACTTTAAAAGAATATTAAATAATACTGCCCAAAGGCTTTCACACAAGCATTTCATCTACTCAAAAACAGATGGCGCTAGCTACTCAGTCACTATCAACAACCGAACATCAAAATAACGCACCACAAGAATTAACAGCTGAAAATTAATCATAGATTGATATGTTATCCAAATCAAAAGAAACTATAAAACAAATTGTTTACCCAGCAATGAAAATAAGGAGCGTTAGTGTGCTTGGCCGATATAAATATCCAGTGGTAATTAAAGGCAGCGCAGACGGGCCGACAGTTTCAAAATAAACTGCTTTTTATTTTTAACTCTGCAGCCACAATAGATGCAGCTTAGTTTGAGTGTTCAGGCATAGCTTTGTTGATGAGCATTTATTTACTATGGTACTCAATACTAACAATAAATATCTATAGTCTTATAGCAATTGCTGTATTTCGGCAACACTGACTCATTTAGTGCATTGGCAGCGTAAGGCAATTCGTTAATATTCATTACTCTTAATAATGTGAAGTCTTAACTACTTTTAACCTTGATAAGAGTTGCCACTTCTTGCTCATCAGCTACCTTATTGATTTTATCGATGATATAATATCGGGCGCAAGAGTTCCCTTGATTGCCAATTCACAGTTTAACATTAGTTTTTATTCCACAGTTGACTGAAATATTACCTTTTTACAACCGACTTATCATAATCTTAAAGGATATCATTTAAAATAAAAAAAAACCCTAAAATTATTGATGTTTTTGCGGTCGTAATTTTGACAATAAATACTATATTTTCGTGAGTAAGTAGATTAATTCTGCTTTTATTCCCAATTTATCTAAGCATAGCTTACAAGATGTTTCAAATAGGTACATCTCTCGATATTCTGTTTACCTCTTCAAATGCATCCTTAAATTACTTGATCCACCTTCTACAAACTCAACTAAATGTTAAAGCCCCACAGTCTCAAAACATAAACACAAACGATCTTCATAATGTTACTTGCAGTTCATTTTTTCCCACATAATATAATATCGACAGCAATTTATGTTTTACTGAGGATCCGAACCAATCTCCACCTACCGTGGTGGCTTCGTGTGTGTTCGTCCGAGAAATTGCGTTACAATCGCCATAAAAACATTTGTTTATATCTTCATCGGGATGATCGGGCGCGAGGGCTCCCTTGATTGCTAATTCACGGTTTAACAGTAGTTTGTACTCCACAGATGACTGAAATATATCGTAATCGATATAGTTTGAATTTTTTTTTAAACCATAAGAATAAAAATAATATAGATACAGTAGTGTAATTGTTTTATCAACTATCAGGATAAAAGGCAAAATAAAAATAGTAATATGCCCAATTGTCCCTACGACGACCAGTCTCTCAATTAGGCCCTTCAATATAAACGCCATTTCAAGCCCAAAAAAATGCATTCAGGCACTTTTCTGTGATTACCTACTGTATCTCTAAATACTAACGCTACTATAAATATACAGCACAACATTGCAATTGGATCAACTTTAATGCATTCGGTATTGCCTCTGTATTGCTGGACCGTCCATGTATTGATAGATTCAGGTTACGTCTTCATATTAAATGCGTTGGTGGTCGATCAGGACAGTCGTCGTAAAAATTTAAGTGCTTCAGTAATAATTCCATAATAAAAAACATCATTCAATCCTGGAGCGGCTTGGTTTTCAGAATACTTTATATTTAGCTTTAAATGAAGTATGGGCACTAAAATTCATGTGGTTATTATGTCTATTATTTTTATTATACTTTTCTCTTGATATATTACTTTCATTAATATTTAAGACGGACATATTTGAAGGGTATAAGTTAACTAGATTTATGAACTTCTGAAAATTTTAAAATATTAGCTTTTTTGAGAATAATCTTAAGATGCACCTGAATTTGTGCATGCACAGAGTAGATTTATTGCAGTGGTGAAAGGTGTTTTAAAATATTAACATAATATTTTACCAGACTTTCAAAGTACTTAGTGATGACGAAAAGCAAATTTTGTTGAAATATTGCAGACATACAAGTACAGAGAGGTTCGTAGAGGTTTCAGAATTGAACATTCAAAGTTAAGAACGTGTCAAACTCTATCATGCAAAGTAAAATTTGACAAATGCCTTAACTTTAAATTCTCAATTCAGAAATCAGAAGATACATTCAACCAACCAATGAATTAGGTTACAACTTTCGGGTTCAAAAGACACGTTAGAAAATTTCTCAACAACAAATAAACGAATTCACTCTTCCGAACACTCGTAATTACAGTGACCGATTGCTTACCGAGTGGCGTTCCAATTTTTTACATTTTAAAATAGTTCACCCACTATAGGTAGTGCCGAAATGACACGAGCGCCGTACGTCGTGTGCGTAAATTTAAACGTAACGATCTCAACAATAAAACACGTTTCCCTGAGTCACAGGTTTTTCTCGAAATGCGAATGCATGTTGTGATTTTTCACGGATTGAATGAGCCAGATTTTCTTGAGATTCTCGTGAAGTGTCAGGTTTAATCATTATTTACCTGATTATTTCTTGTTTTTTTTTTTTCATTTTTTTATATAAATTAGTTAATAAGGTCATTCTTCTTTTTAGAAATTAGGTAACTACAAAAAATTGTTTATCAATAAAGTAGTATTTTAATTTTTGAGTTAACCGTGAACCGATAGATAGACGCGGCGGGGAAGCTTTCTTTTAAAATATATAGTTATCAGATGAGTTCCATATTTTGTTAGTAACAATATCTTAAAAACTGTTAGTAAATACTAACAGACTACACTGCGACATGAAGCTGCATCTTTGCAACATGAGGGACCTCCCTCATGTTGAGACCTATTTGCAAAAACACTCAGTACTATATAGTGTTGATACTGCTTAGGGAAGGTACCTACTTAAAAGTGACGTTGTAATAAGAATGATTTATCCGGTATGAAAAAATTATACTAGTAGGTATCATAAGAGTATTAGGAATATCGTAAGAAAACTTTTTGTAGATTTATGGCTGTTAAGTTATGGAAGCTAGGCCAGTAGGTAGATTTTCTTAAAGATGTTGTCATAAAAGATTCTAAATAATAGAAAAAGAAACAACAATTATGTCAATATTCGGCTCCTAAGCTACAATAAGGGTTGGCACCAAAATTTATATAGCTACATATTTATCACTGTCATTACAAGAATTAAGAAGTGTTTTCCAAAACGTCTCAATATAAAGGCCAATGCGCTTTCACACCCACGATTTAAAAAAATATCAACAAGTCTTTAAAAAGTGTTTAAAAAGTTGGCAAATCTGCAGCCCTATTAATAATAATTTTGCGAATTACCACTGATTTCGATGGCCGTTGGCATTTAGTGAAAGGGCATATAACTGAGGATGAACACGTAATTTTACGACTCAAATTATGAGACTGGCAAAGTAGGTGGATGCTTTTTATAGGGTCTTCTTAATTCATGGCTAAAAGAGCCACCATTCTTTGAGTCATTGAGAATGCCTTGAAATAAAATATAACTATGCAGTTATCTCAATAATACCAGAAGGTACTTAGTTAGTAGTGTTATATTTAACGTATATGACGATTGTAAAGAATATTAGATACATTAAGTTACTTTATATATTCTGGTTTGGGAAAACAATCGAAAAAAAGCTATCGAAAGTTTACGATACGAAGATGTGGGGCCATGGATTATGTAAAAGTGGACCCTGGGACCCTGGATCGAAGACAAAGAAGGAACATAGGAGTGGGTTTCAGTCAGTAAAAGACTGACACACCCTACCGCTCCAACTAAGAGTGGGAGTGTTAATGGATGATTTCCCATATAAAAAAATAAATAAAAAAAGATAGGTTTCTTGTGGTCTCAATTACATGATGTGTTAATTTATTTAAGTAAGTACCCTTTTGTGTGAGATTAGCACGGGCGTCGTCATTTGTCAAAAACCATTCAACAGCAAATTGGCACACATCCGAATCTACGTAAGCAAGTGTTGCGACACTCAGTTAAAATCATAGCTTGAAGACAAATATTTACTATCGTTTTAAAAAGTAGAGCGTAGCGCATTGACCTCTCTCAATCTTTGACCGGTGAAAATTTACCTAAGTAGATAGATAAAACACACACATACACACCCTCACACACACATCCACACACCTCATCAACTACAACCCCTCATCTTACACATTTTCCAGTCGAGCCACCCCTGAAAATAAAACGTTTATATGCAGGCATGACAAGCATGATTCAAAGTCATCGCATCCTTATACCAAATGCAAATCTCCTAAAAAGAAAGCCACTTAATTACTAATCCTAAACATTTCCACAAAAACTAAAAACCGCACGACAAACGCAGTTGCGATCGGTTTGTTTACGCTGCGCCGGCGCGGGCGAAAAAAGCACGTAGTACGCATGCGCGACGCGCGGGGGAGGGGAGGCATTCTACTACGCTACGGCGGCGATGACTTCGTTTTTTACCACAATCGGGTTTCCTTTTGACTTGAGCGCCTGGTTTTTTCGTTAGCGCCCAGTTTGGCGTAGCAACTCCATATACAGTTACACTGGAGAGGCAACCCCGCAGAATTGTTTTTAAATGACGACCGCTTGCGCAGACGACGCGACGCGCGTTGCTTTAGAGTGCGTTCTTTGTATGATTTCATATGCCGACGGAATTTACTGTGTCCGTGAACATAAAACTGCTGTCTTCTTGCTGACATACGGCATCCAATGTTTAAGTCCTAACATATGAACACGTTCTTTAAATTTTAAATTTATGAAGATTCGTTTTCCAGAAATGGTCCGAAATAAGTAATTAGTGAGCCTAAGAAGAATGAAAATATTGAAATAACCTTTTGTAGTCATCAAAAAGCTTACATAAACTCAATTGGTATATTATAGTTCTTCATTCGCACTAAAAGAAGCAAATACACGAAAGAAATATCAATCCTCGAAGGACTCAAACTTTACTATATCAAGCAGTCAACAAGTACAAAATCCTTCAGCTTTCAAGATCGCACTAGAGTCGCGCGCACGAGCTGCAGTCGGCAAATAAATACAATCTTTTGTTCATCCCCACATGGTTCGGAGTTACGATAAGCGACTCCATATCCCATCCCGGCCGAGGACAGTAAAAGTATCCATTTATTGTTGTTTTTTCTTTATTTCATTTTTACTTGCGTTTTTCCTTATTTTTGTGACGTTTGAGATGGTTAGCGATATCGAGAAGATTGGGTGTTTAATGTTGAGTTAAATGGAATCCTAACGTTCTTTAATAAATGTTTAGTTCGAAACTCAAATGTGAATTTGAATCATAGAAAAATGTGAAAATTCGTAAATTCTTTGGTGACATTAATTTAAGTAACAAGATGCAGAGATATAGTCTCGACTAAGACAAGGCTTAATTAGAAAACAACAAAATAACTGACTCTTCACGTGAATCTGAGACAACAAGTTTGCTTCTTTTCCTCAGGTGGCTTTGAAACAGTAGACCCATATTCACCAATAAAATTATTTCATTCGATTTGAAAGCTACGAGTAGAGATTGGTGATGTGCTGTCAAAAACAATATAGTATTCATATTGTGACTCACACTATTACTATAACATACTATGTACTTTATCATATCTTACTTTATGTAAGACCTATAGTACCATTTGAAGACGATGAAAATTGAGAACATGACTCAGAAACTGATATCTATTAAAAATATCCTGCCTAAAAAATTAAAAAGTAAATTAGGAAAGCAGTTTTTACAAATTAATACGTAAATATTTAGTTCCGTTTATTAAAGTTATTAGTTGGTAATTACTAGCAGTAAGTACTAACTTTAAATGTGAAAAGTTACAAAATTATTTAAATTAAATGTATTCCAAACTCACTAGCAATTTATAAGCCATTAAATGTTTTTTATGTATTTAGCATAATATGTAATTTATACTCTGCGATTGGGAACATAAATAAATAAATTATAAAAATAACGACATATTGTGACTCTTAATTTTGGCATTCACTTGAAAGTAAAATAAAATCTCAGATTTAACAAATTATCATCATTATAACCGTATAAAATTTCGTACGAAATCATCAGGCCATCGGAATACTTCAAATTCACGAACAATACCTGCTTCAGGCGGTTTACAATTTAAATATTTATAGGGCACGCGTGGTAGCGAATTTTCGTATAATTTTTGTGGATTCCAGCAATTTATTGTGAATAGAATGTGATCGCGTGATATTTGAGTGTAGTACCACCAAAAGTTTGGGAATATCCAGGATTTTGTGCATTCACTGGAGAGACTCATTATCATTGCTAAACTAGTAACAAAAACTTAAATAAAACTTATGAAAAAACTACTTTATTACTTTGGGGGTCGAAATGTAAAGCATACTAGTGTAGTAAATTTTAAATACGAATGCGATAGAATAGACACACTTTCTATTTTAGCTAGGCCTTTAATTGATGAGACTTTATGAAATTAAAATTGTAAACAAAATTTTATAATAGCTCTCTTCCTACTTGTTATTTTGTTATTCCCGACAGGGCCCATAATGCTCCAAAACGAATGTATATCCTTATGTAGGTACCTACCACCTAAGTTCACATTGTAGAATGCAATAAACGTATTGAGTATTGAAAATTATATAACAACTATTCTTAATTTTCCAGAAACCCTAAGTTTGCCAATCTAATTAACTCTCCAAGTCTCCATATATCAAAACCGAAAATTCATTTCTAGCCTTTTTGACCATTTGGCGAACCTAACTCATGGTGTTTCCAAAGCACAGTCCATTCGCACCCTAGTAATTGGCAAATCGTTAGGGACGTTAACCGTTTTAGGAAATATTTTAGGGTTCGATGACTCTTATTTAGAGGTCATGGTAGGTTGCTATGCAGAGGGCAGGATGAGACCAATCATGATGATAGCATGAGACACCTGCCTTTCTGCGGCTAATGACCGATTGATTTCGATGTAGTAGTCTGGAATTAATTCAGGACGACATGAATCAGTAATTTGTCTGATATGGTAATCTAATGGTTAGCTTAATCGGTAGATGAGTGGCCTTAGCGATAGAACCTTCGGGTTTGATTTATTGCGTAGGTAGTTGATCAGTGCAGTACAAATTGTACGTTTAATTCGGAACAAAATTTTCTTGCTAAATTTTTCTTAAAGAAAATTTGTCATCGGCAAAATTTGGATGTTCGAGAAAAAACTCTAATAAAATTACCTTATTTAGATCACTAGAATGACGTATGTACTTTTGTATCAATCGTCGATTGAATTATAAGAATACTTGCAGTAAACACCTATTGAAATTTTGGAAGCTTCGTCCGAGTTATAAATAATGTGTTTTAGTTTTACATCGTGTCCTAATTTACGCGAATTAGATGCCGTACCGACATGCGGCGATACATAAACTGTGGGAAGTGATTGTTTCTGGTGTAATGACAGCCATTATTGTTGGGATGATGGTGAGATACGACTTTGGGAACTAAACGAATAACATTAACAGTTGTCATAAAAGTTGAATGTTTTAAGGGTTTAAATAAATACGCTTAGATTATAGCAGCATATATTATTAAATCAGCTTCTAGATAAAAGTTCAATATCGTATTCCATGTCATACATTTCAAATTCTAAAAGTACTGTGAACTTTTGAGCTTAGAGAAATGTATGAGCTTTTTTAGTAATAACTAAACTGACCAAATATGACATGAATTAAATTATACGCATATTAATACAGATGTCAAAGCATTCAAGGAATGTAGAGCAACCAATTGAATAAATAAACAATAAGCGCGTAAAGGAAACCAAATAACCATATCGGCAAACATGATAAGTAGTCGGTGTTAATAAAAAGAGCGAAACATTCCCAAAGCAAACACAGTACAATTGTAACAGAAAACCTTCACATGGTGATGTTTAAACAATATTTAATCACAATACCGAACCCACTGTATTTGTTTTCAACATGGATTGGGCATATTATAAAGAAAAGGATGGTGATACAGAATAACTTAAATAAGAAAAAGGAGAGAAGATAGAAACACTTGAGTCCACAGCGGTCTGTGATGAAAGGACGGACAGAATACAAATGAGAGTTGGTGACAATGCATCGGAATCCAGAGACGGCAACAAGTAGGTTAAAAGGTGAACATGGCAGCTATTACTGTAATTAGAGGTGTGTTGGCATAGTGATGCAAATGACGAGGCTATATGGAGCTAGCTCGAAGCTCGCGTGTCGTATTGGAAATGTAGACCTGATTATTAAATAATTTGATTGGCGTGACGTCAGAAATGTTAAGACGGGAATTTTGCACTGTCTCCATGAGACAAAGGATTCTAATGAAACGAAATACTGTTTCTAAGAAGTACCAACCCTGCCACGGCGCCACTTAATGATCAATAGCAACGTGGCTGGCTTACAAATCAGAATTGTGCATAAATAGTCAGGCATATGCAAGATCGATCACACCATCTAAGATAATTCACTGTTTGCGGGATCAGAGCACGTTCTTATCTGAGAAAAACTGTTGACACTGTGTGAGGTTAGAAATCGAGTAGTAGTTGCTCTAATTTTGTTGCAAAACATTGAGTCCAATTGTTAACGTGTTGTCTAAGGTCAGTCTTGACGTTCGTCTGAATACAAATGAAGATCTACGGATGCTGTGGTCGCATTGTTCGAAAATGTTGCCGAAGCTAAGATCTACAGAAAAAAACATGAGTAGATTTTAGTCAATATAAATAATAACCGATTACAAAGCTAAATTTAAATTTCGTATTGATAAAAGAGCCAACTCTAAGTCAGCTTTACCTTTAAATAAATTACTTTTAAGAAAAGCAGTCACAATCACAAACCTTTAATCCTAACAGAGTTTCTTATTCGAATGTATTTGAGGACGTCGGAGAGGTCTAATTAAACAGTTTGGTGAACTTTTTACTGGTGAAGCCATAATCGGCCTTAATCGGTTGGTAATTAAGGCGATTGCTATCGATTCGGCCGTGGGAGATGCCAGCACGACGAAACAGTCTGTGAGGCCGATTTTTTGAACTTTCCATGAGTAAAATGAATTAGTAAATTGCTGAAACTAAGGGATAATGGCATTTCGCCTTTTTTGTTGGTGAACGGTAAAAGGTGATATGGGTTTGGCAAGAATTGTCGTTAGTGCTACATGATTTTTGGTTTTACTTGCTTATTAGGTATCTACAGTTTTTGTTTTTACATTATTTGTTTCTATTGTGTCTGGTTCATTCCTCTTCTCACTGGTGTTTCCTTACGTTCTGTAATATCATTTTCATTATCTACAGCAAAAGTTTTTAACCACTGCGTAAATTTTTTTTGGTGGCTCAGTGTAAGTAATAGAACACAGATCGATCTTCAAAGTTAAGCAATGCTTGCCAAGGTTGGTCTGTGGATGGGTGACCATCTTAACATAACGAGTTTCCTCCGTGCCTCGTTAACGAGAAATGTATAAGCTAACGATAGACAGTTACAGTATTACCTCTTTGTATACTTAAATTAATCATCCTGAAAACGTTTATCATTAGCATTTTGCGTCATTTAATTTCGTGTGCCAATTAAAGATTTCATATTATTCATTTGATACATTATTTGTTATTACAGTAATTGGTTTTTCCGAATTCTAAAAAAGACTTGGCAACAAATTCAGCCGGAAACCACTTGGGTAGCAGACGAAATGAAATAAAATTGACTATTTTTGTCTTAATCGCAGACACAATTTAAAACCTTGGCAGTACGGCGATATTTTTTTAAAAAAGATATCAGACCTTTCTACGCCAACAGTAGAGCAACTATCTGTAGATCATACAAACATTGGTTCTGTGCGGTAATCGAGCCCGCGACACTCAACGCATCAACCAATCGCTCAACCACTGGACTGTGCCAATCGTGACGTCATAATGAATAAGACGTGAAATTTTTCATGACATCCATAAATTAGACCGCTTCATTATTGATTCATTATGTCAATGTGGAAGCTTTTGCAATCGTCAATACAATAGCAATAGGTAAAGTTTCAGAAGATTATTGCAAAAAAAACAAAAAAAATCACATAAAAAAAATATACGTAAAACTGAAGATATTACCTCCATTTTTTTGAAGTCGGTTAAATCCTGAACTACTACTACTACTACGCTATGAGTTGACAATTTAATTTTTGTAAGCTTCACTCAATAGTTAGTTTTCTCCCCGTAAACCCTAAACCCTCTTCACTATCAGAGAGTAAAATTCAATGTACAATATAAATTCACCTAAATAAGCACGGTCTCCTCTTGAAGACCTCCAGAGAAGGGCTGTCGCGAATAGAGTCTGGGAGAGTTCTAGAGAGTACGTTCTGAAAAAAATCCGTTGTTCAGTACATTTACGAGTATGTTCGCCTATTAACAGGTCAACATGTATAATTGAACTGCTGATTTTTTCGTGATTTCAGGTTTGTGTTCATAGTAAAAGTTGTTCGTTATCATGAGTCAATCACTTGTTTTAGTATCGGTCATTAATTACTAGTCACCCTATACAAAATATATATGAAAACGATGAAAGCTAAGAAATATGTAAGTACATAATGACGTTCAAGAGGAAAAACTACGTTTTGCATTTTGCTGACTTCCAAACCTTGTGACTTTGACATTTTGTTCTCATCATTTATATTATGTTTAACTTTTCAATAAAAACAATAGAACAATAAAAACTTTTATCGATTACCACTTCAAAAACCAATAAACGTGGACAGAAAACTTATGAAAACCTTCTGCAAACATAATAAACTCCCAGAGCTATTGTGAAAGAGCGGAAAGTGGTGAAAACATGACACGTTTTTATTTGAGTCTCCATTCAAAATAGTGCGGCGTGGCCTCAATACGCGATGGACGACGATACCAAGTGGGCGGGAACCTTGACACTACTTGCATTGTCTCCAAGTCCTGAGTTCCTGACCTCACAAGAAAAAGAACTAAATTTTTTACAGTCTAGATAGTCTAGGCTCATTCGGAGAGTTTTGATACTTTACTTCTTCTCCTAAGTAGGTAATTATAATAATAATACTCCCCCGACCGAATTTCGATCACGGTGGCCAATCTCAACAGAGATCAGCCAAGTACGCAGGAGATATTATAGTGCACAAGTGTGTGCGCAAACACAGGTGCACTCTCTGTTCCTTTACTCTCATAGCCCGATGGGACGGCAATCCGACACGACCGGAGAGAGATCAGGCGCAGGACTAACGGCTTTCCGTGCTTTCCGAGGCACGGGGGTATCACACCACCAACTTCCAAACTCCGGGCAGCTACAGAGTAATTCCTAATGGAAAAACCTAATAGCACTTTTTGCCCGACCCGGGAATCGAACCCAGGACCCCTTGCTCAGCAGTCGCTCTTACGATCACTAGACCAACGAGGCAGTCGAGAAGTAGGTAATTAGGGTTTAATTAACATAAGCATTGCTGGGAGTCAGGCTTACTCTCTAGGAGAGGGAAAGGACCGTAATCCACCACAAATTTTTGGTTCTACGAGAAGCCAGTTTCCTCAGGATTTTTTTCCTCGTTTTGAGAACAGTGGTATTGAAATATTTATTACAGTACTTTGTGTAAATTTTGCTGGGTTTGATCCTACAACTTTACAACACGTTGCGCCGATCCCAAGTAACACGGGATTAGGCAGAAAGAAGAAGATCCTACAACTCTAAGTTTAGGCCGCTACCATTGCGCCACCAGCCCACATCTTCACCTAATCGGTGTTAATTAGCCATTTTGATCTTATAATGTTGTTTTAGTATCTTAACCTATCACATACCCGCAAAACGAGACACAATAGTAAAACAATAACAGCGCGGTCTCATTGGACCGGTCGGGGATTCATGAATTAAAACTGTAGATCAGTAACATAAAGATCTGTCTTCAATTTAAAGTCAAATAATTTAACTTCCACCATAAATATTAGCACTAACTTCAATAAATACATTCGAATAAGTAAATCAAATCGTTATCTTTATAGAGACACCGACATCTCATCCAATTATTGACACTAAATGCATCGAAAAAATAATAAAAAGGGAACACAATAAAATCGTTTATCTTGATCGCTGAATCCCTAAATCAAACCCTGGGATCGGACATCAGACAAAATAAAACGGCGAAAAAGCAATGGATAAAATTGAGATACTGTTAGTTGAGCAAAAAGCATTCCGTTAGTCCTTGCCGGAGGCGCCTGCGCACAAATTCGTGAAACTCAAAATGTTTTTTGCAAAGTTTTGAAAGTTATTGTTGATTTACTTGTAATGTCACATATTCTTACATCTACAGATGCTATAAAATTTTGGTTAAAGCCTACGAGAGTAAAAAAGTCCAAGTAAATTCAAGATGCATTTCTAAAGCAGGCAAAAGTCTTCGCCGGTTACTTAGTTATTTTAACTTTGGACTTGCCTTACGGGTTGCAAGGCTTGCGGGTTCAGAGGGTGAATTTAAAAAAAACTTCTCTTAATGTTCTTCTTTCACGCGTCTAGTGTCAGTAGTTTCGGCTGTGCGTTGATATGTCAGTGAGTCAGATTCCCCTTTTATTTATTTAGATAATTCAGGGAACCCACCTATTTAATGCAATGCGTAAAAGTGTGTGCACTTAACCAAGTACCGTATGTACATAAGGTGACAGCACAGTCCAAGTGCGAAAGCGTCACAACCCGAAAAAGCGAACTTTCCCCTCCCACGGTTTTTTGCACACTCACATTGTTTTTGGCCGATGGTTGCTGGCATTTTCGGAATTCAGCCATTTACATAAATACCGAGGAGTCTTTGTTGAGCCGCTAAGGCGCCGCAGAAGGAACGGGTTGTGTCGTAGTTGCGTACGCGCAGTTGTTCGTAAATGGCGAACACTGTTGTTTGTTTTCTGTTTTTGCTAGTTTCAAAAGTTGCGAAATTTGTTTTTTGATTCATGAAAGTTTTGGAAAGCTAGATTGATAAAGGATTTGTTTTACATACGAGTAACTACTTATTTAGATACTATAATAAAAAACGTCATGTGTTTTTTTTTCATAAAGCAATAAGTTTTAGTTTGGGAATTTATCAAATAATTTCTTCCGCTCTGGGTGGACCGATAGAAGGATTAAATTTTTTATTAAGGGATTAGCAAACTAACTTCATTTAAAAAAAACCTGAATGCAGTCCATCAAAGCACCACAGCGGCCTAACCTATAAACCTGAGACATAACAATCGAAATTCTAATTAGTTTTCAATATATTCAACCCAGGAGTCGAACCGAAACAGGTCATCAATCTTAAAGAGCCGTGGCGCCGTCTTTTCACTGACCCCAACACCCCATTTTGGTAAAAAAAATTCAACCGACGCTTCTATAAAGAATGGGCAGCAAAAACCATAATATTTTTCACAAAAATCGAACGCATAACCGTGAACTAAAATGATCTTTAGCTGGTTAAAAATAAAGATGATGTTGCTAGCAAAATGAAATCGCAAGTTTGGTAATTAGATTCTGACAGTTTGAAATCGGCAAAGAGGCCGACTGTCAAGGAGTCGGCGCCAGAATCAGCGTGTTGTAAATAAAACATTGCAATTCTAAAATTTACGATTCTTAGGTTTGGCACGTTCTGTTTTTAGACGCGGGGCATTAGTCGTATACATTATCATTATATTCCCGCGTTTTTTTAAGAAAAATATAGCATATTTTACTCCTTGTTCTATATATTAAGTATTCAGATAAAATATGTGTTAGGTCAGACAACGATAGTTACAACAAAAATATTTTCAATTATAATATTTCACGAACTTTTTTTTTATTTTGTAATTACCATCACAAAATACATTTTTAAAATAAAATAGCTAAAAATGATATCTATCGTTTTTAGATTTTTCTATCGTAAAAATCACCGTGCCTAGATTTTATAATAAAAAATAAACATCGGTACTAAAATCAGATCACCCGATTCTCTTATGCGAACGCAACGAACTCTTATATTTTAATAGCAACTTTCAGTATACGTTGCCAATAATTTGATGTGATAATATTTTTTCTATTATTACAAGAATTGAATCATCCAAGCGGTGTTGCCCAGCCTTTATAACTCACGTTAATATATTACTCACACTAGCTTTAAATAATAGACGATTAGCTTTTTTTTCGGACTTCAAGACCGTCAACGTATTTCTTTCTGTTGGACTTCAAATTCTAATTTATGTTTTTGTAAATCGTTTTGGGGTAGCAGTTTTGTGACTAAATGCTTACAATATTATCGACAAATTTTTAAATAAGCTGTTTAGTAGATACATATTATTGAATAAACAAGCCAAAAGTAATGGTCTAGTGACAGTTCTATGGGCTGTTATTACAAGGCCAGTAACAAAAAATAAAGGTGTCTAAAAGAAAAATCTATAAAAACAACAAAATGATTTTATGTCAGAATCATATACACTGCCTACGCTTCAATCTTAATTTGCATAATAAATACAAATCACGTTCTAATAAAAATAAAAAGGATTTTCGTTATTGCAACTACCCTACGTTTAAATCTGATTTTATCATTAGTGTACTCGTCCAATGGCCTATAAGTTTGTACCTGAGTGAAACTGTTGGCATTAAATCTAATACAAATCGGCCATTTACTAAGCTTTCTACTGCTGGGTATATAAAATTTTGAAAGTACATTATAGCTCTCATAAATCACAGTCCTAAAACGTTTTCTTGAAGAGAAAATACTATGTATTTGCAAAATTGATGGATGTTATGTGGGTAGCAATAGACATGAAAGCTTTTATAATCCGTATGTTTATAATAGTAAAATATACCTATGGGTTTGATTTCCTCTGTTCCTATGAGTAAGAGCACTTTGCAAAGATTTTACGAAGTTTGACACGGAAAAGTTTATGTGAGAATAGAATAAACTTTATTGTACACCAAAAGAAGTTACAAATTATGAAGAAACTTAAATCTTTGGGTGCAATGGCGGTCTTATCGATGACAACGATATCTACCAAACAACCTTAGGATGGATCGTAAGAACTAAAAATAATACAGGGTAGTACGAGGTGTAAAACGAACAAATGAAGATATAGATAAGCAAATATATAAAATAATAAATTATAAGTCATATATATAAAACTCGTTAATTTTATAGTGCTATCACTATTTCTGTCTAGTAAAACTTTAAAAATATCACCATTCTTTAAACCCTCATTCGCAAAGAAATGTCTATGATCAACATAAAGAAAATAATAGAAAAAATAAATAAATAGACAGTATAAATAACCAAGAATATAATACAATACACAAAAGACATCTGTGCAATAAAAACGTAACTATAAAATAAATAAAACACAATTAAATTACTGAAGTTACTATCTAGAAATTTATCGAGCCTGCTAATGAATAGGAGACTACTGCACCTGCCATTGGTGACTATGATACCGTTACACTTGTCTTTTACCATAACATGTTGGCACTAACAGGTGAAGACTATCATACATCTTAGGTTCCTAAAGCCTGAAAGGATGAAATAGACACTAACAATGATTATCATAATTTTGATAATGCTAAATTTTAACTTAGAGATAGGCTCGTGATATTTATTGAAATTAAATTTTAGATAGATTTGACTGGATTTGATATGAATGCGGTTATATAATCAATTGCGGTAGTAATTCTTCAAATCTGAGAGAGAGAAGATCCTCAGACTACACTTTATATTTGAGCTGAAAGGGAGCATGTTATAATACATAGTACTGAAAAATCTGATTTAGGCTCTGCAGATATTTGTAGCATCTTTGAAAAAAACATTATTATAGGCACTGCATAGGGAGCTTTACCTACTGTGGGGCGTTGCGCGTCAAATATTCTATCTCTCCGTCAGTGAAACAGGTGGCCATTATTATAATTTACTTAAACATTTATTACTTCAAGTATTTTTGATATGAAATATGCAGGAGTATGAAAATGTGTCGTGTTTACTTCTGACTCACGCACTCGGAGCTTACGCAAAAATTGTAGTAGTAAAAAATAGTTTCACACAAGTTTTAAAATAAAACAAAATGTGTGACGAAGTTGTACATGAGTAGGTATAAGGACTGCACAAAAATTACTGAGTAAGACTTTTTCTTGTGGCTGAAATTAAGGATTAGAACATTGTGGTTCTAGAACATCTACTGAAGGATAGCAGTAATATTCATGAAAAGGAAGGATTGATGATGAGACAGAAAACAAAGACAAAAGTGAAAGATAGTGTTGAGTAGAAGATGGTACCAGTATCAATGATGTGTTCAAAACTTCTTCTGATATCTAAAGTAAAAACACTCAACAATAAAGATGTAATAGAGAATGTTATGAATAAGCAATTTATTTTCATATCCAAAATAGAAGACATGTGACAAACTCGAGAATCTATCTACATAAGCATTCAGTCTATCTAAAAGTGTGATGAACTCTGAAAATATGAACTAGTAATTCAAGCCAGATATGACAGAAGCAAAGCAAATGACAATAAATCAAAGAACAGCCAGAAATAAATAAGATTTTACGGTTGAATCTAACCAGGCTGTATTTTGTCTGTGAGTAATCACTGGTTTCTATTCTGTTCCGCGGAAAACTGACTCAGAATATCAATCTAGAGGACACTAGTAAGAAAAATATCGTAGAAGACGGTTTAGTATATCTTTTACTGAACTAAGTAAGTAGGATTATTAGTTCAGAGAAACCGACAGTAAGGAAACTTGTTGTTTTTTCAGTAAGTACTTATAAATGCTTTACGCACGTGTGCATAACATATATCTTAATTCATATCTTAAAACTAGTCATTTTATTAAATAAGAATATCATAATGAAGTATATTTTTGATTATTGTCTATCAAGAGTTATTAATATCTCAAAAGTAATCACAAAAAGCACCACACTGCTACACTCAAAGAAAAAACTTACATAACAACAATTTTTCATTCATAAACTATTCAGCTGCAGTTCGTACTCCGTTAAACGCTCGTTCTCTCGTCCAGACGGATTATATTTAGACCAAGTGACTTTTTTCGTCGCGTCAAGTATTTTGGTTGCAAAATATCGTTTCGACTCAAAGTGAGAATGCCAGCGTTATAATTTATAGTGTCATACCATGCTTCTAAATTAATGTGCAATAGAAAAAAATATAATAGAAACTAATAAAATGCTATAAATATTTCTTTCAGTTTTGTATCATGAACTGATTTCCCTGTACCTAATGATGATAATATCGTTCATTTCATTTTTTTATTGGTCTAACGTTATACTTTTCACGTGACTTACATTACTCACAATATTTTCGAGCTTATTTATTAGTTCTCTCGGTACGACGACATCAATAACTCTCGATTCTTCATACAAAAACATTTGTTTGCAAAAAATGTGTTGACAGCTGGTAAAAGGCTTATGTCACTCCATGCAATCGTCGAGTGTGACATTTTTAACATGTATAAAGTTATTTCCCTCAGTGTACAGTGTGACCCCGATTTTTCAATTTATTCAGAGAAGATGGCGGATTTTCTGGAAATCAATGACGTACTCGTTGAGTTATTAAGTTGCCAAATATATCACGTATACACATAATTAAGAAACCTAAATGATGTCATATACGAATGAAATATTTCTTCTTGCATTTGTAAATTGATGATGTAAGAATACTAACAACCCATTCGGAGTAATCAAAACAAGATATATTTGTTGTGTTTTCTTTCTTTATTTTTGCTTCAAACTGATGAGATCGTTTCTGCAAACAACTGTTTATTAGTCACATTATTGCGACCACTAATCTGCCTGCCTGACATTTACCAGTGAGGCGCTTCGGCTACTCAACGCTGAGATATGTGAGGACTGAAATGGACATCTGGATGCTGATCCATATTTAAAAAATATATCTTAAATACAAGCAAAACATTAAAAAACTAACTAAAAAATTCTTTACATTAAAAAACTACACATAATTATATTTGTAAGATTTCTATTTTCATCCCACAAACGACACTCTATACCGCATAGTATTTTCCTCTAAATCTATACTGGCTAAGTGCTAGTTCAAAGAACCTTACAACTAAATCATACCCGTAAAGTGGCGTTTACACGCAATCATACTCAAGTACAAATGTTATGATTTCAGTGATACGTAATGGAGGGTACTTATGAAAACTTGCTGTAATGGGACACCCACTAGCGAACGTTTGTCTGGAAGCACGTTATGTCTCAATCTGAATGTGCACTACGGGGAAAAAAATAAGTTCGGTAGAGTTAGCAAAGAAATCTGAATCAGTATCTACGTTGTTTCGATTAGTTTTAGTTTATTATTTTGAAATGTATTGAGGCTGAAAAAATATTCTGACTACATCTACAACGTCTATAGTACGATCAGCTTCTTGAAAACAATTATGTAATATTTGAAGAGTTTTTGCAGTCTCTGCTGTTTCTACTTCTATTAGCTGGAGAATCTTGGTAAATGTCTCGAATATCCAAGCTGTCTAACTTTGCCCTTCTCGTTATCTTACCATATCTATTTCTCATTAATGAAATCATTTAGGTCTCGCAGATCCCGACATTTATCTCACTATCTACATATCCATCACTTAATCTTCTCAACCTTATAAGGAAAAAAATAATCGCTAGTCACGCGACATTTCCTAAAGTTTCCCCAGTTTTCCGTGCCGACGGTATAGCACCGACGCGCCGTCTCGGCCGCGCTATTTCGGTCCACGCCCGCCCATCCAAGTTTATTGACACGACTTAACGCGCTATACTATGCCGAGATTTAACTGCTAATACCTCAGCCGAAGTGCTTGCTAGTGCCGTGCTAATATGTGGTCCGGAGTTGAGTTTGATGTCCTTTTCGAGACAGACGAAACGCAGAAACTGTCCTGGCTTGAACCCTGTCTGGATTCGTTTGAGTGAGAATTGCAAATTGTAAAACGTATGGCCGCTAAAGACGGAACTGAAATGTCAAATAACGACTCGGTTTGAACGAAAGGGCTGGGAGTGAGTAAGCTTCGGATCTTATGTAGAATGTGTGTGAGTATAGAAGAAAAAAAAAACATTTGATTCAAAAGCTACGAGGTGTGCCTCGTCTTTTACGTATGGAACATGTGAAAGACCACTGAAGAACTCCTTTTTATAAATTTCTGGTGCCATAATATATCTTGCTTAAAGAGCTTTTGGATCCAATCAAAGATATCAAATTCATTATTTCGTTGCTAGGTTGATCATTAGCAAATGATGTGTCCCTACAAATTCATTGGTGTGCTTTGGATACATTTTAGAGGAAACCAATTAAAGAAGGTGCTTCTACATGGATACAGTAGTGAACATTGTTTTTTCACGTGCGAGTGTAACTATACATTTACAGCAAAGTTACCTACGTCAAACGTTCTTTTAATAAAATGATGAAGAGTTGTTTGTTTTATAAAATTTTGATGTTGTATATTCGTATTAACGCAACCTAAATTAGCTGCTATATAAAAATGTTTGAAAACAAAATAAGTTTAATTATACACGTCGGTATGTGTGTAAAAATACTGTGAGAACATTTTTCTAATGAAAAATCGTAAAGATGCGAAATAAGGTTTCGGCTCTCTTCGATAGAGGCACGTTTCTTTATATATATTCCTCAACTCTGTAATACAAAAAAATAAGAAAACGACATGACTGCCCTGGATTATCTGAGTCGTATTTTTGGTGATTTATATTATCTAAATTTGAGTCCTAGGCCACTAGAATACGCCTAGTTTCAGACACCTAGGTCAGTGTGTTTATTAATGGCCAAATTACTTTGACCCTTTATTTAATTAATATCTTGAGTCAGGTATAATAAAAACAATAATCATTTGTTATCATTCAACTAAGGTCTAATACACAAATAATGTTACAAAATAATAAACAAATACATCCAAAAGAAACTATTGCACACGAAGTCATCCATAATTTCCAACAACTTATTAATTTGTGTTCCAAAACAAAGCAAAAACACACCAAAAACAAATTAACACCCTCCAACAACACGTACTTTCCGATCCATTTACAGACAGACACAAACGCCAACTGAAGTAGTCGCGTGCACAGGGCAGATGTTGCGGCAGCCCGCAGCTGCGTTTGCGCACACTAGTCGCGAAATGTAACGAGATCTCGTCAACGATGCCGCGGTGATGTGACGTCATAATTAAGTTGTTATGACCGTTGGCTTGGTTACTGTTTGCTTAGGCTCTCTTGTTTTTGTTGGCTGACGTGTTTAATAGAGATTTAGAGGCGTAATAATGGATCATTAAAATTTTTGGTAAAAAAATTAATCTTAAGTTATTTTAACTGTTTGGCCGCCCACGCGTGAAAATTAAGATCAACCTGTTGCTTAAACTTGAAGGTAGTAAGATATTCTGTTCAGTTATAATCGTCTTCTTATGCTTTTTTCTTTTTATAAATAAAATTATGCTCAAATTCAAAATTTTCATTTAAGTTTACAAGGGCATTTATAAAATGTCAGAAGTTAGCGTACGGTTCCCATCGATCGTTTCCTATAGAGAAGACCGAACAAGAAACTCCGTGGTTAAGTACTCTTTTAAAAACAAATATTGTTTCTAATAATATATTTCCATATTTTTCTGTTTCTTCTCTTTTCGATGGTTTTCCTTCCCACTTAGTTTTTGAACACTTCCATACTACAATATTCATAGATATGAGAGGACTTTGTACCCAAAAAATGCAGTTTGTTAGACTTGCTAAAACTCAAAATGTGTGATTTTAATCTTTTTTTTTTGAGTTTGCTCATGTAATTATACGTGTGGTAAAAAATAAGGAACAGTGGAGAAATAGAAAAAAAATGATTAAAAGGGCGGAGTTTCGGGCGGTAGCTTACTAGCTACTACTATAAAGGATAAAATGTAAAAAAAAATCATAGAGAATTTCGATTAAACTTGCAAGGTTTACAAAATATCAAGTGAAAGATGTGTAAAAACGTCAAAATTACATAAGAGCGTTTGTAAGAAAAATTTTAATGGGTTGTGGAGGTCTGGTAGGCAGCCGCTCCTGCTGGTATTCAGCTAAATCCGGCTTGACTGGAAGCCGACCCCAATATAGTTGGGAAAAGGCTAGGTAGATTGATGTTTGTAAGAAAAATAATGAAAATATATCTCGGGTTGGACGCTCTTAAAGACTCACTATAATTTCTTCATCGTATTTGAAATACTACTGCTGCCAGAAATTATTATTAATCTATCTTTCTAGTAGTCCCTCTTCATGCCTTCACTTTTTCTAGGATTGCTACTAGGTTCACTTCTAATCTAATAGAAATGTCGAGTAATATAATAACAGCCATACGGGCCGATCTTCAAGGTTAATCAACACTTGCCAAGGTTGGTCTGTGGATGGGTGGCCATCTTAACATAACGAGAGTCGTTATAGATAGTCAGAAGCCAGTAAATGTGACTCCAGTATTGCCATGAAGTACCATGTTACCCCAGTTAATGGGTTGTGGAGGTCGGGTAGGCAGCCGCTCCTTGTAAAATACTGGTATTTAGCTAACTCCGGCTTGACTGGAAGCCGACCCCAATACAGTTGGGAAAAGGCTTCGTAGATGAGAATGAGAAAAGTCATAGAAATATTATGTATTTGTTCCATGCAGGAGTCAAACCAGCAACACACAAAGCAGCGGCCAATCGCTCAACCACTACGCAAACCGTGCGGTCCAGGGCTTCAAGTCTGCTATTAGAATTGCATCAGAATTGTCGATCAACGGCTTCATAATTGTTGATTTTGACAATTTGGTTCTACAGTTTTTTAACAAGTCATGGTAATTTATCAGTTTAAAGGTACAATAGTCTTCCTAACAACTTTACTAAACTACACAAGTAGGGCAGGCCGCCGCCGCCACCAGGTGGCGCAGGTGCGGCCCCGCCCTCCGGCGCCTGCGCACCCGACTAACGTAAACGATTCACTTTTACGCTAATCATACATTTATCTTTGTTTAGTTTGGCCAGAGTTCGCCGTGATCGGTTAAAGGGAAATTATGGCGCGGATATAATGTGGGAGTAAATTGGATCTGAGTGAGTAGAACCTATACATTACAAAACTAAGGTTTCTCATACAAACCCTTTTTCAAGGTTGAGGAAAGAAGGAAAGTCGATGTACCGACTCCAAGTTATTATGAGTTTTTGAATTATTCTTTCTTGCTAGATGATTTTGGCATCTGCTTTCTGTTTTTATTATTGTCAATTCAGGTTTCAGGGTTACCAAGGATTAAAGACCTTACTGCTAAGCCTTCGCTATCCGTCCGTCCATCTGTCTGTCCATCCGTCTGTCACCGTATCGTATCCTATAGACTGTAACAGGTAGAATTGAAATTTTCACAGAATGTGTACTTCTAGGTATTGCCACCATTGTATGAATAAAGTGGGGGGGGGGCTACAATTCGTAAGTCTCGGCATTTACCACTAGGTGACCACTGCTGTTACTCGTAAGTCGGGGCGATTACCACTGGACCACCACAAGAGTATTTTTGTTTGTAATGAATAAACTCAAAAACTACTGAAGCGATTTTAAAAATCCTTTCACGAGTAGAAAGCTTTATCCCTAACTGACATATTTTTTATATTTTCTATATTCACGCGAGCAAAACCAGTAGCTGAAGCTATTAGTATCTAACATATCAGCAAAATGCATACAAATCCAACATCAACGTGTAAATCAAGCTCATCGTACGAACGGAGTTAATTAGCACTAACCGGTGCGAAGCAGTTCAAGCCTCCATTGTGCGGTCCACACTTCCCACGACCTGAACACATCATATACCTACCTACATACACGTACATACAAATTATTATTTATTTTTTTATAGTTCTTTTATCTTTCTAAATTATTCTAGGAAGATTTTTGTTTAATTGCAAGATCTCACATGACCGGAGATGGTTCTATTGAACTTGGTTTCGTTTGTGAGGATTTTGTTTCACTTGGATGTTTTTGTAGCACTATAAAAAGTTTGCTTGTGGACGGCGAGCAATGGGTAGCTTGCTGTCCGGCCGTCCGGTATCTGTCCACACCGAGTCCGAGTCGTGGACGGCGCCCCAAGGAAATGCCAGCAAAACCGTAGGGTCCCAACAAGGTCGAAGCCCTTTGGGGCTCTGGAGCACAAGGCAAAGAAGGTACATATATTATAGGACTGAGTTTTAGTTAGTAAAAGTCTGAAATGATAGAGCGGGAGAAGTCATTAGTTGATTTCCTGCCAAAAAGAAGCAAGTTTAAAGTCCTTTATTTGATTAAAATACTTTTTGTATGTGCAAAAAAATATTTCAGACACATTTTTTTTATTATTGACAAGTCTGTTTTGACCACACCTCTTGATGAGCAATAATATGGTTGACGATAGAGTAAGATAAATATAAATAATCAGCCTTATAATGTTCCCACTGCCGGAACTCAGGCCTCCTCTCTAGGAAAAGGAATGGGTCGGCCCAATAAATAAGAATGAATATACATATATGTTACGGCTAATACCCGAAGTGCGGCTACACTTAGTTTTAGCCGGTTAGAACTAGGTGTAGCCACTTACTCTTGGTTAAACCTAGTTCGAGCCGATTGTTTTCGGGTAAAACTAGGTCTAGCCTTCATCATGCCGGCTACAACTAGGTCCAGCCATTCCCTGTTGGATAAAACTAGGTCTATCCGATATCATTCCGGCTAAAACTAGGTCCAGACAATCCCTGTTGGATAAAACTTAGATGCATGTCCCGCCAAGCCTTCCGCCCCGCGTCACACTCATGACTCACAGCATCTGCAGCAGCGGCGCGGGGTGGAGGGCATAGCGAGGCACGCGCCTCTGCAGGTTGTGAGTGCCAGGTGCTGCTGATCTACTAGCGAGTGTGACTCACAGCGTCTGCAGCAGCAGCACGTGTCTTAGTTTTATCTAACAGGGATTGGCTGTACATACACACATCAAAAGTGTCTAGGGATCAACATATATTTTTGCAATAACTTTTCTCCTGATTGATATTAATTAAAATTTTCTTTAAGGATTCATCAAATAAAGTGTTTTCGTTTGTCACAGTAACGATAAACCAAGTCACCTTTGCATTAATAAAGAAATTTGCCATTTTCCTAATAAAGGGATTTTTGACATTTGAACCACTAACATTAAAGTTCGAAAAAAAGACTGAAATAACAGTTTTCTTTAAAATTTTATTGGGTAACTTAAACAATTAATAATCCGTGTTTCTACCGCGAACACTAACAACACAAGAACATCGGTTTGGCATACTCAAAATGAGTTCATCCAAATCACGCTGTGGAATGGCCGCCCATGTTCGTTGCAACAACAAAAAAAGGTCTTCTTGCGACTGGATACCCTCCATATTCGGCAGAGCTCTTCTCTGTAGCATATCCCATGCATGCTCATTCGGGTTCAAGTCTGGCGACTGAGCAGGCCAGGGCAGGACATTGATGTTAGCTGCGGCGAGAGTCTGTCTTACAACTCTTGCGGTGTGCGGTCGTGCATTATCATGCATTAACTGAAATAAGGGACCGATTTGCACTTGTAGAGGAACGATGACGTCTGATACAATCGTCTCAGCATAAATTTGAGCGTTGAGGTTGCCTCTGATCCAAATCAACTCAGTTCTTCCGCCGATCCAAATACCCGCCCATACCATGATGGTTCCACCACTATAAGGATGGACTTCCTGGCAGGATTTTAATCGCTGTTGGCGTCCAGGGGTTCTCCAGTGTCGTATACGTCTTGTATCCGGTCTCATACCAAAACGAGACTCATCAGAAAAGCACACGAAACGCCATTGTTCTTCTGCCCAATTTCTGTGTTCAAGAGCCCATTGATATCGAATCCTACGATTGTGCATTGCTATAGGTGGTACCCGTAGCGGTCTTCGGGAATGAAGGTTCACTTCATGCAAGCGGTTTCTGACTGTTTGGTCGCTAATTAAGTTCCCTGAAGAGTGATGAAGCCTCACGGCTAACATCATGGCGGTTATTGTTGGAGCTCTTCGAGTTAAGATTTGAATGTATCGGTCTTGTCTCCGTGTGGTGCAGCGATACCGTCCTCCATGGCGCTCAGCCACGGTACCAGTGCTTCGGTAACGTGTCCAAAGTCGACTGATAACACTCTGACTTGTATTCAGAGCTAAAGCCACAGTACGTTGCCGGGAACCAGCTTCTATCATTCCCACGGCTCTGAGCATTTCTTCCCTGCTTAAATGACGTCGCCGCTCCATAATAACGTTGGTTTTAATCAGTAGTAGGGAAACAGTAGCACTAATAATGTCTTCAATGCGTTGTATGTTTTTATAGGGAAAATATTGACAGCTGATTTTCATCTTTTACTCGAATTTGATTCACAGTTCCTGATTCAAATTATGAAATGCACCAAAAAGGATCCATATAAATTTATAAAGTCATAAATTTATTACAAAGCCACATCTCAATCTCAAGAAATCCGCATAAAAATGCTTGATCCCTAGACACTTTTGATGTGTGTAGTTGTAGCCGGCATGCTATCGGCAGAGCTTTTTTAGATATTAAAAAAACATCCAATAAAAAGAAACGTAGAGTTTTTTTATTCTTATAAATCACATTGTAATAATTTACACAAATTATTAGGAGTACAATTTTTAATATAATAGGAACAAACAGGAACATTTTTTAACAACAGACAATAAGTACTTAGTATATTATATTATAGTTTAAAGAATGATTTATCCAACAGGGATTGTCTGGACCTAGTTTTAGCCGGAATGATATCGGATAGACCTAGTTTTATCCAACAGGGAATGGCTGGACCTAGTTGTAGCCGGCATGATGAAGGCTAGACCTAGTTTTACCCGAAAACAATCGGCTCGAACTAGGTTTAACCAAGAGTAAGTGGCTACACCTAGTTCTAACCGGCTAAAACTAGGTGTAGCCGCACTTCGGGTATTAGCCGTAACATATATAAAGGAAAAAAAAAACATTCAAAGAGGTCGAACCCACCCTGGCTACGACCTCTTTGAATTTTCTTCTCTTTTAAACCCATTAACCTAATGTCTCTACCATTACTCTATTTTTAACACCACTTCATTCATCCATTAACGATTTAGACATTTTAGGAACCCACGCGAATCCACGAACACAACCATCACCTGTAACATTTAAAACGTAACGATCAAAACTATATGCATCCCGTTCTTCCTAGAAGTGTTGAAGCGAGATAAAGATTTGTATCGCGTAACACGATACGGAGAGCAGGAACAAATTGCTTCCACGTATTCCATTGAACGTTTAACAGTGTATTCGGGTAACATTGCCAATAGTAATTAGTCTTTAGATAGGTCAAGGTTTCGTTGTATCGTTTTGCCAACAAACTTGTTTGTTTCGGGTATTTTTTGTTAGGTTTTGTATTTATTTAAATAACTAAAACTATTAGTCAGAGTTTTTTGAAGTTTGATCCAACTTTTTTCTATAATTGCATTTATTGAACAATAGGAATGTAGCGACCTCCATAGCGTCACATAGGAACTAAACTACGAAATCCTGCATCGCATTATTAGAGTTCTCCGCGCAATTTCATCATATACAATGTCCCGAAATCACGTATCAGGCCCTGCGCCGTTTGAACATAATTATACAATAGCCTGAAATCATCAATCGGGCAGTTACGTATGTTCTACCGTATCCTCTGAGCGGTCATTACAAAGGCGTACTACCCGGGCGTTTGTTCCACCTGAATCTGGTGCAACAACCTCCCTATTAGTCCATGTCCGATGAGGATCTGCATGTAGAGAGGGAAGACATTGTTATGCCTCTTCAGTCAGTCTTCAAAGAGGGGACTTATTGCCATGATTATGGCCCTAGCGCTGGGTTGCAATTGCAATGACGGGATTGTATCGAGAACGAAGTCTTAGAGCCGGTACTAAGAATATTCTGTTCCTTTCCGTGTCCATAAATCACCGGCATGTCCTAGAACCAAAAATTCGAAGACATGTGGCATCCACCAATCCGCACTGAGCCCGCGTGGTGGATTACAGCCCATTTGTGTTCTCCTAGAGAGGAAGCCTGAGTCCCAACAGTGGGAACATTAGAAGGCCGATAATGCTAATGCTAAAATTATTTGCTATGCATCCTAACCATATTATTTTAATCTATGATCATGACCTATGTTCATTAGTAGTTTGTTATTTAATTTCACGGGTACTTACCGTTATACAATACCGGTATATGTACTACGTATATATGTATTGTATGTTTAATGTCTAGACTACCGACAGACAGGAAATCACTGTGTCATTCAAACCTTTTATCTTGTTAATATGATACCTCGTTACAGTGTACGGTATACAGTAGGGTAATGAGAATTCGGGTAAACAAAATCTATTTGCATGTTTCAATCTTAAAATGAAAAAAAAAAAATCCTTGCAAAAGACTCTCATTTTCAACTACTTTTAAAATATTTTACAATTTGTTTTTACATACCTACCTATTTTAAAACAAAATCCCTCACCGCGTCTGTCTGTCTGTCAGTGTTAACTCAAAAACTACTGAACGTTTTTTATGCGGATTTGTAGTGCGACTTGCCTGTCGCAGTATTCATTGAGAAATACAGGTACTGATTTTTACGGGCTCTTGAAGAGTCGAGACTGATAATGACTCGCTTATGTGTGTGTGTAATAATGAGATAGTGTCTGTAGTATTTCGCTATGTGTAGGTACATGCTTAGACGTTATTTGGATTGAACAAATAAAATTTGTTTTTTAAACTCGCATGAAGTAAACAACCATAATTATGAATTTGAGTTAATCTCAAACGAACTAGTCAAAGGCGTTCGTGTCGTCTGGTCAACTAGTTTGACGTGTCTTCAGGTCTAACTAGTTGACCAGAAGACACATCAAAACTTGATAATTTCATTAAAAACACGTGTCAAATCTATCACCATCTCTAGTCTTAAAAAAATATCTTTCACGAGCTCATTTCGTTAAATTAAATTAATTGTCTTACTGTCTCACGTACACTGTGTCTTCATCAACGGACACTCGATATGCATTCTTCACTCTTGTTTACAATCTTTATCGTGTTCCGGAAATTTTGCTAATGTGGACTTTTACATTGCAATGTTTTATTCGAAGAGATATCTTTTATTGAAGATACTAGCTTCTACCAGCGGCTTGGTAAAAGTAGACAATGTACTTACGAGTAAAATATGGCTATGGCTGAGGAGCTCGTGGCTAGATAATAACAGCCGCACGGGTCGATCTTCAAGGTTAAGCAACGCTTGCCAAGGTTAGTCTGTGGATGGGCGACCATCTTAACATACCGAGTTTCCTCCGTGTCTCGGATAGCACGTTAAGCCACATCATATCCATTGCAACCATTAATGTTAATAGCGGCAAAATGAACACCAAACTACTTCATAATATTACTAAAAAACAGTTTGTTTATAATATCTGACGTTTACTGTAATAAATAAGCAGAGATATCCAGCGTCAGACATACGTATGTAATAGTCATGTAACTGAAAAACTGATGTATTTACGAGCATCCGTGTAAACAACTCATATTTATTTGTAAAGAATAACAACGGACTGTGAATGATTTGTGTTAGAGTTTTCACTTAAACATTTCTTTCAAATGTTTTCGACTGAAAGCAGTTGAATATCAAATCAATCAATAAAAGTTTACCGATTTTCCTATCAAGGAAATTCAGTTGGTGGGTACCGAGTAAAGTGGGTGAAGATTGGCACTAGCTTATAAGTGGCACAAGCTTATTCGCCAATAAGAGCAAGACAAAATGTGTTTACTGTGTTTTTATGTTTTGACACTCACTCGCATCATCATCATTTCGACCGAAAGGCTGTTGGACATGGGCCTCCCCCAAGTGTCTCATATCCATTGAGTTTCCACCATACCATCACATCATCGATCTACCTTGTGGGAAACCAACGCTGCGTCTTACGGTACGTAGTCGCTACTCTAGAGCCTTTCGTCTGTTCTACGAGCAATGCGTCCTGTTTACTGGCACTTAAGTTTGGCGATTCCTCAGGCTATGTCGGTAACCTTGGTTTTTTGCGGATGTCTTTCTTTTCTGATGCTATCACGCGAGGAAACGCCGAGCATACTTTTCCCTTTTGGATGACTTTAAGCCTTCTAATGAGGCTCATTGTCAGCGACCACGATTCAGAGCCATATGTCCTCCACGTTAAAATAATGCCAAAATAAAACTGCAGACAGACTGTTGATTTTCCCACAAAGGTCAGCGAACTGCCACGACTTTAATGCCTAACATAAACCGTCCTCACTGATGATAAACGCGTTTACAGGCGATCGGGGAAATATTTTTGTTTGTTGTTACTCGATTGTGTAAATCTTTACGCGGCGGTAACGACTCTGCGTGGTGTTATGTCCTTTGATCTGTCTTATTTGTTTGTGTTTCTTTAATTAATGGTGATTCTATTGGCTGCGGTTTTAAGGATGATTTTGGGATGGTCTAGGAATGTTTTCTGTGATTGTGTACTTCATTCTTGCATGGTTTATGTGATCGATCTTGACCAATAATTTGTCAATATTGTAACGTTCCTAGAAAAGGTATATTTTGATACACAATGGCTTTATCAGTGAATATTTACTCACTTATTGAAACCACAGTATATACAGAGACATATTCAAGAGCAAATTAATGCAAGTCTTACAGGAATCAGTCTTCATTTAAAGAAAGTTAAGAAAAATAAAAAAAGATGATCGTAGTTCTCGGGAAACCAATACAATAACTGTCACCTGTGAACTTCAAAAGCTAGCACCATTACTCTAACAAGTCAATAATTGAGTCCCAGTTAAATAATTTCTAACCTCTTTCTCCTTACAAAACACTCTTTTACATCTCATCATTTGATTATCACCTACTAAAGTGTTTAAGACGCTTTTTCAGACATATAAAGAAGTTATTATCTCATTTACGATCACCCTTATAATATTTAGAAATATAATATTTAAGTATGCACTTGAGACGTTTCATAGGTCGTAATAATTTTATGTCGTGATCAATCAGAATATATTTGATAAAGTGTTTATTGGTAGTAAGCGATTTAGAGTTCTTATTGATAGCTAGTCTGCGGCCCTCTTAATATCGCGTTAAACGATGGCCAATCGTGTATATGAAGCTTGCGGTTTGATCGTATGGTGAGACTGCTCAAAATATTTGTTTCTGTTGAAAATATCATGGCCAATTTAGTTTGTATAGGTTTCTCTTGTTGGATAATTGTAGCTTATCTTGCTTGTAGAGGACAGTGAATGAGAAAGAGACTGTTACATTTGAAGGATAACATAATATAACAGTAACAAAGCCTTTAAGAAACCTAGGGATCTGGCAAAAATGCAATAGCCATCTTAATAATCATAATGATAGCTGTATTATATACCGAAAATATAATAGAAACTTATCTTGCTTGAAGAGGAAAGTGGAGAGGACAGAGAATTTAGAGAAGAAGAATGAAAAGAGAAAGAACCTAGGATAGAATATACAACTATCATTGTTAATTTCAAATGGTAATAATTACAGTTGTATATACCAAAAAGAAAACAGATAAAATATTAAAATAATAGAAGACCAGAAGAAGAAACTTTTCGAACGATGCCCTGATCATCTATTATGGTCTAAACAAGGCTGGCTAAGCAAGGGAAAACACAAAAGCAATAGTTTCACGCGTCTGGACTATTAATCATAATATTCTTCATTACCAAGGCAAACAATCAAGACAATTTAATGCTATCTAAATCTGTTCGTCTAAAGTCGTAAAATACAGTATGTATCGTGAACTCGCTCGGTTTCCCACGTGTAAAACTGTTATGAAAGATATACTCCTGTGAATAACATAACAATGTGTTTCAGTTCCGGATTCGTTCGGGGATTTTATTCTGGACTTGATCAATTGGAAGCGAATGAGTAAGACAGCAATTTAGCAGCACTGTTTATGTTATTGGTACTACATATACCATGTGTACCTTCTTTCATCGGCTATGACCCTTTGCGCTACCATTGCAACTTTTTATCTATTACGTCATTAAATCTAGCCTATACTTTCCTACTGTTAGGCAAAAACCACTCTACATTGCTTCAATTATTTTTTTAGTTGACTTAGTAAAGTTGTATTTGACAAGCATTTTCTATCTACGCAAAGACACTCAATGCCAATGTATCTTTCTCCCAATTACATAATTTGTAACTAATATTTTAGATAACAGTCTAACCTTGCAAATACAAACAATTTTAACCTCTTCATAATCTGTATAAGGAGAGGTATTTATTTTTAATTATTTTTATTATTTACTAGCTGTCCCCTGCGGTTTTACTCGCATTTTTCGTTACTGCTCCGCTCCCGTGGGTCGTAGAGTGATGGTATATAGCCTATAGCAATGGCTCGATAAATGGGCTTTCTAACACTGAAAGAATTTTTTAAATCGGACCAGTAGTTCCAGAGATTACCCCCTACATACAAGCTTACAAACCTACAAACTTACAAACTTACAAACTTACAAACTTACAAACTTACAAATTTTACCTCTTTATAATATTAGTATAGATTATTACCTCTGCTCTGATAAAGTTAAAGTATACAGTATTTATACTGTACTTTAAGAGATGCATTTATTTTCATAATTTATTAAAATTTGTTCGGTGTCATTGTCAGCCTAACCTTCGTAAGCATGGAAGATTTGTATTGTAAAGTATCACAATTACATAGCACTAACCACTAGTTGTGTCAGATCTTATGTGATAGGCACGGCGCCAAATTAGATAGTAATCGTAATATTCAATTCTGGGCACAGGTTGTCGGTTCTGAACGCCAGATCTGGCAAGTTAGAAGGACATACACGTTGTGACATACTCGTATATATGACTACACAATCTTTTGTATCTTCTTTTCGAAACGGATGAGTCTGTCTCATTTAGATACTCTTATTACTGAAAGGAAATGCTGCCAGATTACCATCTCTTGATAAGCTTCATTCATCTTTCCTAGTGTGTAGTTTTATACAAATTCTATTAAATGTTTCTTTTACTCTGATAGCTGAACTCTAAGGCTCTTTTCACACTTATCACAACCACACACATCACAGCGACAAAAAGATGGTTACGGGTTTGCAAACAAACTACAGTTCACGATATCGATGGTGCATTTCGGTTATGGTACGATGTGATGGCGGTGTAGTCGATATCAACGAATGGCACCTCTGAATACATACTAAACAATCTTTCCAATATTATAATCAGCCTTATAATACCCCTACTATTGGAACTCATGTCTTCTCTCTACGAGAGAAAATTCCTCCAATAATTTTGTCAAAAACTGCGAAAACCAAACTATTGTCCATATTGGGGACAATAGTTTGGTTTAATTTTCTATAGACCATCCCACTACAGTTAGTATATTCACTTATTCAGTTCTATTCTAGGGATATCCCTATATCCATCGCTCAGCCACTTCACGAGTTGCATGATTCATTTCTCAAGTACGTTTGAGCCGACTACTCATCTGTTATTAGCAGCTAGTGAAGCGCGCTATCGACAAATGATATTCGATAATATTGTTATGTAGTGCGATCTCGAGTGCCGTGTTGAAAACTCGTATCGATATTTAAATAGTGATGTAGATTGGTATTGGGAGTGATAATTTTGTTAATATTGAGATTAAGTTCATTCATTTGTAAACTGATTATATTGGCGTTTGGGTTCTATGATGTTTTTGCTTGGACGGTTTAAATGGTAACCTTTATCTGTGGTAACTGCAATATGTAAGTATTTCTGCTTGAATGCTCTTCTTGTCATATTAACATTTATAGCAATTACAATAAAAAAAATAATATTGTGCTTTAAATGGCTAAAACAAATGAAATCTTCAAAGCTAAATGCATATGATGACAGTTCTTTCTTGCCTAAATTTCAAATAACAAATCGTAATTTATTGGCAGTGGAGCATATGACTAACTCATAATTAATGTTCAAAGTATAAATCATTCCCCTATTTGTTTATAGTTTTCAGACGTTTACCATTTCGAATATGTATGCGCCAAAATTCCAGAGTCGACGGAAATATACCGATTAATCAACAAATCAAAACAATTAACATTCTCCTGTCCTTTTCAAGTGCTTACAAACATTCTACAATACCGTGATTGTAAAAAATAGACTATACTAGCATAAACCATTAGGTTTTTATAAACAAAGCGTTGCCAGCCATTAATATTAGTTATCAAACAGTCTGACACTCTTTGTGTTGCTAACTGCAAAAACACGACAAAAAAGTATAAACATGATCTGTGAATTAGAATTCACTGTGTGTTGGATGGGAAGTTTTCCCATAAGGTGTGTTGTAGCTTACAAAACTATCTTATGTTACTCGTAACTCTATCAGTCGGAAGGTTGTAAGAAAACCAACATTCTGATTCAAAAAATGAGATAGAGATAGTATGTAGTTTTTTTGTAATTATATTTTTGTATTGCTGTTCATATCCAAATTCCCAACCGCTTCTATGTGTTCACGATAAACCAAGAAATAGTGATTCATGAGAAAGATTTAGTTACTCATGCATATTGTGGTAAAAAACGCCGGGAATATTAAACATTAGAAATGTTGACACCCGTGCGAAAATAAGACAATCGTATTAAAACTTCAACAACCCTATAATGCCCTGCGCTTATCATAATCATACTCTATTATATATGATGGTTCTAAACCTTAAAATTATTATCATAATTACGTAAGAATATCATTGACGATTTTTGTATCTTACCCAGATATTATTTCTAAATTTTCAATATTCAAGGTACTACTATTACAACGGTATCTCCTACTTAGCTGTGAGTTAATATTCTTCTTCTTCTTCCTGCCCTTGTCCCATATTATTTGGAGTCGGCGCAACACGTTTTTTTCTTCCATTCTGTTTTGTCACATTATCACTAACTCCCTTTTCTTTCATATCCATCCATCTTTTCTTTGGTCTCCCTTTCCATTGGTCTAGATGTTTATACGAGTGATATTAAGTAATCTATAATTATACTAATATTTACACAGTCAATAACCGCTACCGCTAATAACACATTTATGAATGATTTACCAAATCCACTTAACATATACTCTAGCATCCTCATTAAAACAAAAATCACTGCATTCAAGTTCAACAATTCACAACTGGTGGTTAGTCAATTAAAATCATAATCATCAGCGTAGCGCCACCGCGGGCGGCGCAGAGGCAAGTAATTAGTGCCGACCGACTGGCTCGGCAGTCAGCCTAGTCACGGTCGCTTCCGTCGAAAAAACACGTCACAACAATGTTATATCACCAGACGACCGATGTTGGACTTTTGACGTAGGTGGGCTTATAGACGGACTAATTGCTAGCTGACGGATTGGTCCTTGTGATCTGCTATTGTTTAAAATCTTCTTCGTCTTCCTCACAGTCTGCCTGTTTGGCATTAGTCCCTGTAGTCTTAATCTCTGGACGTGGTAATTCATGCTTAGAAAGGTCAATGATTTCAATTGAATAAGATACGTTTTTAGGGTTCCGTAGCCAAAATGGCAAAAACGGAACCCTTATAGTTTCGTCATGTCCGTCTGTCCGTCTGTCCGTCTGTCCGTCTGTCACAGCCGATTTACTCGGAAACTATAAGTACTACAGTGATGAAATTTGATGGGAATATGTGTTGTATGAACCGCTACAAAATTATGACACTAAATAGTAAAAAAAAGAATTGGGGGTGGGGCCCCCCATACATGTAACTGAGGGATGAAAATTTTTTTTTCGATGTACATACCCGTGTGGGGTATCAATGGAAAGGTCTTTTAAAATGATATAAAGTTTTCTAAAAAACATTTTTCTTAAAGTGAACGGTTTTTGAGATATCAGCTCTCAAAGTCGTAAAAAGTATGTCCCCCCCCCTCTATTTTTATAACTACGGGGTATAAAATTCTAAAAAAAATAGAGGTGATGCATGCTAATTAACTCTTTCAACGATTTTTGGTTTGATCAAAGTATCTCTTATAGTTTTTGAGATAGGTTGATTTAACTGTAATTTTGGTTAAGTTATTGTGCTTACACTGAAAACGATAAGTACAAGGCAAAATATCGGGAGAGTTTAGGCTCCATTCACCAGGTGTATAAATTGACATAATAAGTTTATTATATTTGCTGCTACGGAACCCTTTGTGCGCGAGCCCGACTCGCACTTGGCCGGTTTTTTTCATGTTCAATATTTCTAGGGAATAGGGATGCACAATCATATCTGTAGTCTGGGAGTTTTGTTTCGGTCCTAGTTGTAATTCTAATGTAAAATGATTTTATATGTTCAAAGTATAGGTATTCAAAACCTTTGGCTAGACTATAAATGCTGGTATTGCTTAGATAACTGCTAAAATAACAGTTGTATCAAGATATTTAAATACAATGTAGCTAAGCTGTACTATTAACCTTTACAATCTAAAAACAAATACTCTCAATTAAATGATGTAATAGTTTTATTATTGCCTGTGTCATTCAGGATCTAAATGCTAATTTGCATAAAGCTTTTATAAATTAGCTTGACTACATCGATAAGTTTTTCCTAGTTCAAAATTAACAGACTTAAAATATCGTCAGCTATTTTTCTTTCCTTAAAATAAATAACAAATACAAATGTTTCTATTGTTTCTCTGTACAAGTATCTGCTTTATTTTTTTTCCTAGCAACATAATTAGCGTCGTCGGTGTGAACGAAATCGATAGTCGATGCAGCGGAGCGTGGCAACACTTTTTTGCTATTAGTACCTGTGCAAGTTAGGGGCGAATGCGATAGAGTGAAGAGACGTAAATATTCTTTAGCTTTAGTTAAATGCATATGAATAATGCAGTAAACAGTCAGATAAACATGACGTCAAGACAAAGCGAGTAAATGGTAGTGTTGACTTAGGAAAAGACTTAGTTTATGATGAAAAGTATAATGGCAATGAAGCATCTTTCTACTATTTCAATAAAGTAGGGCTTATACGATTCAAGACTATTTCCAAAGTGATGAATATGAACAATAAAATTATTGGTAAATGTCGATGTCTGCCAAGCATATTTGCTGATGCCATCAGAAGTTAACTGCTATCGATATCTGTGTCATCTTCAGAGATGAATAGTTATGATAGTTTTCTTCTTCTTGCTGCCCTTGTTCCATATTACTTGGAGTAGGTGCAACGCGTTTTTTTCTTCCGTTCTGTCCTGTCAATCGCCATACTGTCACTAACATCCGTTGCATCCCTCCTCTTCATATAATTAGGATAATACTTCGATATTACCTAATCAAATCCGCAGATTTTTGCCATTCACCCCAACTCCCACCAATTAGCCACAAAACTATACCTTAGTTAACAGTTTTTGTTTCAACACAATCAACTTAGACATTTCGATGAAAAAACTTTAGTTTCCGAGAAAATCTGAATTAAAATAACTAAGTATAGAACTAAAATTTTTTGCTACTGACTTATTCACAGGTTATTAAGTCTGAATGAGAATAACATAGATTTTTATATAAGAAATTCGGATAATGATAATTAAAACCATTGTTGGTGTGCATGGAATATGTGCAACTGTTCGTCAAATATGCAATTATGCTCCGTTGCCGATGATGCATTCATTAATTACTTGACGTCTCTACTAATGAGAACTAGTACTACTAGACTTTAGACGTAGATTCAATAATAATAATACATAAGTGTATACACTCATATACAGATCCCAGTTAATGGGTTGTGGAGGTCTGGTAGGCAGCCGCTCCCCATAAAATACTGGTATTCACCTAAATCCGGCTTGACTGGAAGCCGACTCCAATATAGTTGGGAAAAAGCAAGGCAGATGAGATACACTCATATACAGAGCGTTTTGGTAAAACAATCACAGTGCGTACACCGTACAGCCAAAGAGTAGAATTCCCTGGTCTGTTTCCTAATAGCTAGAAATCTTTAAGTCAAAAGTGAATAAGTTACTTCTAGGCGCCACCAAGCAAGCTCAGGGCAGGTTTGAAAAAAGACAGACTTATCTTTCATCAGAAGAATAGAGAAGATAAAGTATCATCATTATCTGCCTTGCCTTTTTCCCAACTATCTTGGGGTCGGCTTCCAGTCAAGCCGGATTTAGCTGAATACCAGTATTTTATGAGGAGCGGCTGCCTACCAGACCTCCACAACCCATTAACTAGGATAACACGGTACCTCATGGCAAGACTCGAGAAGATAAAGTATATGGAAAATAATTACTATATGATGAATTCGATAATGATACAATGTTAAGAGTTTATCGACATACTAAGCACGTGGTTTTCATGAGGTTAGGAATGTTCAGTTACGCGCCTTACGCACACCGCGCCGGCTCTTTGATCCGTCGGCAGCACATAACTCAGGGAAGTGGGCGGGCGTTAGCATGCGCTTCCAAAATGTTCTAGCACAGCTATATCTATATGTACTATTAGATTCGTTGCTACATTGTTATCCTGGTCTATGTTATGAGTTACCTACTACACTATTTTGTTGATCAATAACTGTTGAACGTAACTGGTCTGAGATTTCCTTAAAATCTTCTAAAGGGGGAGGAGAATCAAACACATGTATCTTCAAAATTACATATGCGTGGAAGGTGGGGCTTTTATCTTCCCTTCTCTCGTGAGTATTCAGTACTGATACCTATTTACTAGTAGGTACTATAAAATCTATCTTCAATGTCACTGTTAAAACAATTTCTTTTAAAGGTCAGATTTATGTAGCAGTACAAATATTTAACAAAGAACACTATCTCCTGTTTACCTTCTAGTATAAACAAAACAGAAACAGTAGAGCGCATACATCTACCTGGCAGTTCGAATTGACTTTTGACTGCCTCAGACTAGATGGGCTTTGACGTTAATGTGATTGGGCTGATGGGTAGGTAGTACTAGTACGTGTGATTGATTTTTATGGGAAAGCTTTACAGTTGGGAGAAACATAGATGATTCAGAAGATCTAAAATAAAGTAAATTTTAGAATTTGTGCTACAGAAATTATTACAGACGTCATTCACAAATGTTAGGAAGATCAATCATAATATAATTATCAATGTCAGTGTTTATGCTTGGTCATTGTATCGAATGTAGTTGCACCGACAGCAAGTAGAAGACATCTGTACAAACAGACGAACATCTGCTGTACTTATTGTAACGATCGATCGCCGTGACGTAACATTAGCACCGAAAGATCACGTGCGTAGGTATCGACAGGTGGTTCAATTATATACATCCGAATTACGCTATCAAAGGTTTCATTCAGCTGACAGGAATGAAATTGCTGTAAGTAAACTAACAACTGTTGATTTATGAAATTCATATCTTAGTAAATTATCACTGGGAAGACACAGTAAGCCCTAACGACTATTATAAAAACTTTATACAAAAAAGATAACATGATGCTAGTGATGCAATAGGAAGCCTAATTAATTCTATGACGAGAAGTCGATGCACTACTATTCTTAAATGAGCGGCAGACATTTGTACGTAACCGATATTTCCAGGAAAATCTTAGCCTAAAGATCTCGTGAGCACCTGAGTAGGTGTCAGACTAAATAAAACGCCAGTACGTTTCTGTGTGAAAAAATCGATATTAGGCCTTTGATTGGGTACTAATTATAATTTGGGTACTAATATCACCGGCGTATGTTTAGATTTGCATTATTGGATCATCACTAAAGACTGAATCAATTCTAAAGCAAGGAGGTTTTTGGGCATTGTGGTATACATATGCTAATCATAACAAAGTGTTTTTAGCTAAATGTCAAGCCACGTGTCATCATCAACCTTTAATCTGTACTAAGTGGTTCCAAAACAGCAGTTTCTCCTTAAGTGCTTTAGCTACTGATACTCGTTGGAGCACTCACTCATTTTGTTCCTAATTTTCATCGTTGCCTACCAGAACGTTGGACATTGACCCAAACTGCGAGACATGAAAACTGCTCAAGCACTCTTGACTGTACAGCAAGAATCAATGCTGTTTCTTCACTCGTTTTACTACTTGGGCTACTACCGACTCCGTTGTGTTAAGCGCTATAGCGAACGTCTAAACCAACATTCTTATCTAAAAATACACGAACGCATCTAAAGCTACTACTGACTGGATCTAATAATAAGTCTAACAAGTCATTCGCGAGGCTGAGTAACTCATCTATTGTTGAATTTGCACTTGCCAATGTTTTAGTTTTTCATTTGCTTTGGCAGCGGCATGACTAATGTCATTGATCAGAGTACTTTCTGGCAGGAGGCGCGATTTAAAGAAATGATAACAAAGTTGTTTACTAAAGACAGCATCAAATGAAGAGGAATATTAATTTAAGAAGAGGTCAAAACTATGTTCCTTGAGGAGCTTTATTCAGAAGCTACTCAGTATTCAAAACAGCTCAAAATCAACTTTCCTGAAGCTAGCTTATAGCTTGATAAGATGATAGTTAATTTCTTCTATTTCAAAATTTACCAATATACCTATTTACTTCTTATAAACAATAAAAAAACAAAATTATGATGCAAATAAAAATATAGCATATAATATCAGTCTTCATAGTGCATATTAGAACCAAATGTTTTTCTATATCCTTTGCTATAGAATTGAATAATGCAAAAGTATTCGTTGATTCGTCTAATACTAATTTATTTTAGAGTATTTTATATTTTGACAAGGCAAGTAGAATTTTCTTATGACTATATAAGATTGTCAGTGAGGTAAACAAATACACATACTACATATATGATCATGAGCAGAAAAATTGTGTAATGTTACGTTTTATTATCTGGGTGGACATTTCATTATGCATTTCCAAGTCATAGCGCATTAAATCTTCATTTTTAATGGTAAACGGCTCTGGCATGCCTCCAGTCTTGAATAAAAAATTGTCTGGACTCGCTTTCAGCTAGATATATGTATGCGTAATAAGCTTCGATAACATTTTCTGTAGTCTGCATTTTCAATATTCGTTTTTGAACAGGAAAATTTTCAAATTCTGAGAATTTACTACAAGAGTACGAATTTGGTTACGAGTGTTTAATTTTTCGTTGCATAATGTCAAAATTGCTTGATTCTATTTGATAACTTCATTTAGTTTTGCCAATAAAATATTTTATATTTTTTTGTCACATTGAATAATCTTAAATCAAGATAATATGAAAGTTGTATAACAATATTGCTGGAAGAACGTTGACCTGATATTTTCAGAGGAAGCAATAAATCTGATTCTTTCTTTTGGAATATTTTTAATTGGGTCGATTTTCTACTGAGCAAAAATCAGAACAAGGTGCCTACTAGAAAGTTTTTGAAGGAGAATACTGAAGTTTCAATTTTTTTTTTACTTAGCTCTCTATATTTATATAATTATCTGTATTTTATGACATCTATGTATTTTGAGAAAAAATAATTATACTTTCTTTCATACTCATAGCTCTTGGTTAAAATTTCCAACAGTACTACTTTGTCTTGAATATTTCTCATAAGTGAGTGATCTTGGATATTGAGCCTTTAACCTTTTGCATCGTAACCTTCACCCACTTCACGAGGCGTGTAATACATCACACATCAAAATTACCCCGTATTATCTTGTTAACGTGATTTTAGATCATTTATCTCTTTGATTTGAATATGATCGTTATCTGGAAAAATTATAAATGGTTCTGTGTCCCTGTTTGTACTAGCTTTGTCTGTGTTATCGCTGCTATTTTTATTGTTATTTCTGCAACTATTGTTTTTGTTGAAAACTTTTGTTTATCACCTTATAAATTGAAAACTTAGATTCAATTTTCCTTTTCTAAGCACAACCCTGTTTTGCGTTACATTTTGAGTCAGTGTTTTTTTTTTATTTTATCTCGAGTCTTGCATCTATCAACATTTGGATTGTTAATCACACATCAATTCTTTAAAATATCAACATTGAAAATTACGGCTATTGTTTCTCTAATATCTACTGAATTGAGTTGGCGAAGATTGATTAGTTTCTACCCGACACCTGTCTATAGGCTGTCATCTCTTCAAATATTACGTCATCCATGCAAATATCTCGCAAACGTCTTTATAATAAACATAAATAGACAATCAACCGAATGATTTATTTCCTTTGTTTCACGGCTCTATGAAAAATAATGACCTTATAAACGTGTTATAAAACTAGAAGGCAACATAGTGTGTGTAATAGTATGTTGACTATATAAAGATAAATGGACATAATATGCGGCTGGATTGTTGATTGTTGCAATTTGTTTTATCTCATTTTTCTAACGGTTTTGGTTTGGTTCCCACGATATGTGGGTAGTTTAGAATTCTAGAAAAAAATATGAAAATAATTCTACATAATACTATTGTTTTATCAGTTTTTCTTAACCTTATTCATATTTTTAGACGGAACAACAATACCACAAACCATCGTTTGTGGTTTTAACGTTGATAAGGAACCAATAAATAGTAATTAAAACTAATTCTTTGCCGAACCTTGATCGCTTGGTTACAAATTACATGAAACAATGGTTACAAAGCAGTTTAGAGTTATAATTAATATAAACAGAATTGATTGTACAGACTAGACACGGTAATAGGTGAATATCCTGTCAAAATTTTGTTAGTTCATCCAAAAATTTTCCGTTTCAACTTTTGTGGTAAGAATTAGAATGAAAGTATTTTTTCTGTGGCTTTTAACGATAGTCAATCACCGGAAGGAAAATTTTCATGGATATTGTTCACGATAACAATGAGCGAGAAAAAATTACTGATTTGTATTGACAGAAAGATCAAAGTCTTGCCCGAGAATTGTTTGACAATTCTGCCTAGCTGGCATTAAAGATAAGTGCATTTGGAATTTTAGTGCAATGAACGTGTAGTTTGTGTTACACCGTTTCTGTGTGGAGTAATATAGCTTTCTTTCTTTACAGTTGCTCCTAAATAAGCTGAGCATGACTTCTCATCTTTATAAACTTTGTAGTAACTGCATATTAGCCAAAACTACCACTTTACTACTACTTTATTGCATTCCATGTTAAATACATAGATGGGATAAAAATATTGTCAAGTTCAATATCGATTTGGTCGAGTCGATATTGATAGTCAGCTAAATTAGGAAAGAGGAAGAGGGCTAAGTAACAATTCACTGAATTCAATTGTAGATTTAATTCATGAATCCCCAACCGGTCCTATGATACCGCGCTGTTATTGTTTTACTATTGTGTCTCGTTTTATGGGTATGTGATAGGTTAATAGATTGGTTTAATTTCGCATATAATTATGTATGTATATTATTATGTCTGAGTATAAGTATTGGTAAATCATGTCAGATATTTTAATTAATTATTTTGTCGTTATTGTTCTGATTCAGTTTAAAGCAAGGAGTTAACAGCTGATACTAAGCTCCCAAACCCACCCACCGATTCCCCATGGCATTATTACGCAAAACCAGTTCACCTAAATATAATATATCTAGTCTAGACAAGTAAACTCAATTTTATACGAGTATCTACGGAGTTCTATAAAAATGGGTCTGATCTAATGTAAACAGTCGGGTCAACGTATTGTGGCGTGTTGGATTCCGCGAATACTAAATCTCAAGCTCGATATGTTTCTATTCAGCCTCGATCAAGGTAACAACGAATCATTCTAATATTGTTCTGTCATGTTACGTCACATAGGATACGGAGAACATTGGCTATGTATAAAGTTTACGCGATTTTTCTTTACGGAGAGCTCTCTCAGCGATACATGCTGTATTCCACTTGTGAAGGCTACTTTCAATGTTAGAATATATCATTTTACGTTCTTTTTTTTACTCAAAATTTAAAGAAGACACTTTGAATAGTAAAAAAGGCATTTGCACATTAAGGTTTTGAAGAGAGAATTTTGGTTACATTTTCAACGATGCACGAATTGGTGTTCAGACAAACGTGAAAAATTAGACTAACGCAGCTTTGAAAAACAAGCAAATACTGATTTTTTTTCAATGAATTCAAATGTTTATTTTTGGATATAGACGAGGTCTTTAATCAAGTTTCTTCATGAAACGAATTAAAGCTGGAAAAATTGTGGGAAATTCTCCACACGCGGTTTTTATTATGTTATATAATATTCATAAAGTTATTAGGTTTATTTAAGCTTACTAGACCAGTCATTGTGGCGATACTTGGTTAGGCCTATGTCCAGCTGTTGACAGCCTTCAGTTGTAATGATGATGGTATAGATTTATTGAAAATCCTAACTTTATCCCACATTAAAAAAAAATAGAATGATATGAAAGAAGCTTTCATAAGTATACTTAGGTGATATGATTGTGTTTTCTCTAAGATAAATAATACAAACATTGGTTTCAGTGATAAATAAATTTTCGAAGTTTATCTTACGCATTTAGGTAGGTACATCTAGTAAAGAGTGTTATGTATAGAGTTAAACATAATGTAACTGTAGGTAATCATAAATCAAAACATTTTAATGGCTATGGCGGAAAACAGCATTAGTTCTTTAAAAGAGCATGTTTTAGAATTGTATATTAGTGTCACTCCTTAGGTTTTGGCATATATTATGATAGTTAATAAAATATTATTTAATAGCATAAATAAAGATCAAATCATTGTATCTTTACACAACACTTCAACAGTGAGACAATACAAATATATTATAGTATTCGTTGATGACACATTTTTAAGCGTCACCTATTTAGGCATCGAAAAATTAACGCCGTTTAAAAAATCATAAAAACTTTGATAAAGCTCATGAGCGTTCAGAATATTCGCAAATTATCCATTCTTTTAAGATAACGCTTCTTTTTGTATTTACTCTCTAGAAAAAAGCTATCAAACTCAATTCATCAAAAAACATCTCACCTCACATTATCGAAGCCACCTTTCATCCGCGCCGAAACTTCAGTTCATTCATTGTTTACTTCAGTAGTCAGAATATTGGCGCCAACGAGCCAAGCTTCCCAGAACATCACGAACCGTATCAATTATTATAAGTTTAGTTCAGAAAGTAAACACGAGAACACCGCTTTGTTTTGGTCCGTCACTCTCCACTGAAAATTTATGAGATACCTATGTGTGTATACGGAATGATTTTGAATACCGCATGCCGCTGGGTGGATGCAAATTCAGTTATTTAAATTAGGCTAATGGGAAGCATTGGTAAATTGTTGTACAGCAAATTATAAACGAACTTGTTGAAGGATTTTGTAAGAAGACAATAGTTTAAAAATAGTAAAGGAACATATTTAACACACCAATTAGAAAGGTTTGCTTGCAAACGTCTGAGTATTTCTAGCTAATCTACAACCTAACAAAAAACATTTTTTTAACCAATGATTTGGGTTTTGATATTCCTGACAGTAGATACCGACCACAACTTTAAAAAAAAAATTATGTACATTAATTTCTAAAAATCTCGTAACAAATCATACAATGTGATAAAATCAGTATTGAAGAACGATACATGAAGAATGCATAGGCTATTCAATAACGTTGAGTAGAGTAGGTATTAAGAATTCCCTTTAACTGTTTACGTGAGCCCAGACAGAGCAGGGCCGGCTGTTTAGTCTAGTGTTTTGTGAAGTCTAGATGTCAGGAAGAGAGGAAACGATTCCAGAAATTTCTGGAATATTTGCCGGTGTATCTTGTTCATCTGATGAATAGCGGAATTTTAGTAAATGAAATGATTTTGTTTGTAATAGTACACCTAATAATCGAGCTATAATAAATAAGTATATGGAGTATATTGCGTTCTCAAGCATTTTGAAAATGATTTATAAGATGAAGAAATAAGATTACGATTGACTTCTATATCGACAGCTTACGAATAAGATATAGAAATCAGTAAGCTAACTAGCACCTTACAAGATCCATGCAGACCTATTTCCCCAGTTTCCTAAACACAGTCTGAGAGAGTTTCTAAGAAATACAATATATTCCCTTACATAAATATTCGAGTAAATGACTCATGTGCTATGATACACGGGGAATAGATGCCAAAATATATAGCGCCACCCACGGTACCGAGAAGTGCTTTGTATTAATTTATCGATTCCTCATCTGCAACGACCCTTGGAAACTGTCCCAGAGCGAATTTAAGATTGTTTTACTTATTGTAAATTGTCGCCATGTTGACTATCGTAAATTGATCTTGAAAGTTTTAGAGGGCAGCTTATATAAAAATATTAGAGTTATCTGCTTCTTGGGATTAACGTATAAAATCCTGTTGAAATATTATTCATAACATAGTATGCGAATGTGATGCTGCAGAATACGGATACTTCAAGTTTTATTGATAAAGAGACAAATAATCTCGATGTTATTGGTTTCTTTGTCAATAAGATAATTTAAACTTTGTCAAAAAAAAAGTAATTTAAATTAACTAATAAGGAAAATCTAGGCTTAGTCCTAATATCAAATTGTAAATTGGGAATCCATTACCTCTGCTAGTGAGGCAGAATTTCCAGTAAATACCTAAATAGCTTAAGGATATTAATAAACAATATCTCTGCTTTGGTTTCCGAATCACGGAATGCAAACTATTCAACTATCTGCTTATTGTACCATGTCTCTGTGGAAATGGGTTACATTCGATGAACTGCGCAAACAGATCCGATATAATATCGCTGCTCGAGTTATTGAGTGTTGAAACTTTGCTGATCCCTAGACAGATTGAAATCAACAGATATAGAACACAAAACGTTTAGTAAGTAGTCAGGCTTAAGAATAAGCCTAGCTCTCATTGTGATGGGCCGTATATTTACCCACTAATGCTTTCGTCTGTTTTGACAGCTTCTTGAATGAGATAACACGTGCAGTCATCATTAGAATTGGGTTTTGCTGACAGATTGGATGAGATTTTGATTCACTGACCTGTTACCTCTTATTTATTTCTGTGGTTGTGATTCTTATCAAGTTTACGAAATTAATTTTAATTTTTTACTTTTTCATCCCCTTCTTTGCCTTCCTCTTTATCTTAATTTCATAATTATATATTTTATTATAATGCAATGAATCAGAGTCCTTCTCCTAGAGTAAAAGCTTTAACCCCAGCAGTGGTAACATTATAAAGCTGATTATGCTTTATGTTAAGCTAAACCAGAGTAATATATCTCTTTGACCAACATTTACGACAATAATTATGTAGTTCACACATTTACTTACAAATCAATTCCAATAATATTGAAAAGTTGTCAATCAGTGTTAAATAAATAAACCGTCAATTTGCCGGTAAGATCAGTCAGCAATGACAAATAAACGGTACTTATTTATATAAAAGATTAATGTGTTAATGTCAACTTGTAACTCTATAAACGTTAGATTGATTAGGACGGGTGGTTGTGGACCAAATTATGAGTGACGGCGAGTTTTGTTTATAGTAATTGCTGAAATATAATAACACGCTGAAGAAGTTCATAATATTGCAGCTGTTAAAACGGAAACCAAATAAGATTAATTGGTAGAGTCGTGGGTTTACAGCAAATGTTTAAATAGCCCATACACACTTGGTTAGAAGCAGGTAATTTAAAAAACTGTAGGACACATATGTAGTGTAATAGTCTGACACCCCTTTCAGTCCACCAAGTCAATGGATGACCCACCTAAAAAAAATCAATAAAAAGCTTACAGATTTGGTTGATTGTGCATCTGAGTTATGTTTGTAAACACACAAAGATTGTAATATCGATGCGTAATGCTATTTTTATTCTAATATAAAACAACACTTCAAACATTTTTTTCCATCACATAGTACTCATTGCGTCTTTCAATTCACTGAGTAGTTGCAGGAAACGAGCATCGACTTCGATTGTCTTACACACTATTATGTAAAGTTAATGGCTTACATACATGTGTATATTTGTTTCGAATCCGGATGTTTGTGCATGTGTCTTGCATTTTTAATTTCTGTCTCGTTTGCTAATAGTGCTTTGCAAGAATTAACATGTGTCGAGAAATCTTAAACTTGCCCATTTTTAGATCGTAGGTTTTATCAGGAGCTCTGACACTATTTATAAATCTGCTTATAATATGTTAATTTGATGAAGACATTGAAGAAACATGATATTATTTGTTTTGCATTGGTTTAACATTATTTTATCAAAAGCATCTACAATTTTTGCATCGTGTCTTCATGGATTTGACTGCAAAAACACGATAATTATACTCTTCTATTCTCTCTTGTTCTACAAGCAAACTGTTACCATTGACTTCTTTTGTCTTACGTGTAATTTTTCACGTAATCCATTCATTATTATCATTTCCTTTCCCAGTCCTTGAAAATCATACATATTCATCATTTTTTTTACTTCTAGCGTTGCATCCTTTATCATCACATTACTTTAATACTTTTTTAACATTAATTTTATTAACTCAAACGTTTGCTTGAAGAAAACTCATTGCTGAGTTAATCTTGCCTTTGTATATGAACTATGAAATGTTTATGTTATGATTTAGGGACAATAAATAATTAAGAATTAGTTTTAAATATGTCATGAACAAGGACAAAAGTTTTCCAAATCGCCACCCCCTTTCATCATGCACCACCGCCAAGCACGACCGAGGTCGGCCCTACATATTAGGCGCTGGTCAGACTATGTGACGCGCGTCAGCAATGAGCACTTGCCTTACTACTAGGTACTACTGCACCTACTGTTACCGCGTATACTACTTCCAATACTATCTGATTTAGCTAGTGGAAGGGACGGAATGATGTAAAGAGTCTAGTTGGACTTGTGATATCATAACTTTACCAAGCAAAGTAAAATGGATTAGTATCTAACTTTAAAATTGCTTGTCGTTTAAGTTCAACAGTGAACTCAGAAGCTTACTTAAGGCTAGACAAGGTAAAATAAAATAGAATATCATTCATACGACGCAGAAAAACAGAAAAAAATGAAAGTAAGTTCAAGACTTACTGATTACGCATACCTCAAAGACCTGTCACTAAAATTGATAGAGTTCTCTATGGCAAGACCTGTCACTAAAATTGATAGAGTTCTCTATGGCTGATACTTACCTACCCGGAATGCGGGATTGTTCGATGGCAAAGAGAAACTGAAGGAACACAGGTGTGTTCTAGTCAGTAAAAGTTTGGCGCGCCTTCTTGCTCCACCTAAAGTGGGAAGAGTCATTGATGATTCTCCACCGAAAAAAAAGAAGATTAATCTCGGGATATTTTGGCAGTATTTCTCAATGAAATACAAAATGTGTAAAATATTGAAGCGTTTGGTGGGCACTATTGCTGCAATAGCGCTTTTTTTCAAATTTTGAGTGATTTAGTGACAAAAGCAGTATTGTCTAGAACGTAATTTATTTATTTTTGTCATATCGTCTAGTTAACGTCATAGAGATTGTAGAATTGACCATTTGGGTGACATCATATTTAATTAGAGTTCAATTTAAACTAGTAAATACTACTAACTATTCAAGTTATGTGTTTAAAGGTCCGTCTGATATCAAATAGCCTAGTTGCATGAGATGAATTGATAGCAGGACATTTTAATGGAGTAATTAAATATGTATCATATTTAAGTGTGTAATCAGAAACTGGTCGGTAACGATTACGATTAAGACGAATGGCTTGGTCGAATTTAATATATGCGGTTAGGAACGGATACAAAAGGATAAAGTAATAAATACTTACAACTGGTTAGGGAAGAAAATAGGTTTATTTGGCACAATAAAAGCACATAAACACAACAAGTTACAAGGTATAGAACACGGATAGGTGACGGATAGACGACCTATTTTGATGCGGTTGATTGCTGCATCAAAATAGGTCCAATTCTTGAAAACTGCCAGACTGCTCAACTGACCTGAGTCAGTAAAATGACGGACGTACTCGTAAATCAGTTTTATAGTGTAATGCTTAATAGTGGTGATGCATAGGTATTTAAATAAGAATAATACATAAATAATAGGAAGAAAATGAAAGGAACTAATAAGATACAGGCAAATAAACATATATCATTGGAAAAAGAAGACGTGCTAACACAAACCCTAAATAGATTAGGACTAGATCATAATAAGGATAATGATGATGGTACATCAGTTTGAATGAATTGAAAGAGTACATAGGGAAATCTTCAAGAATAGTGTCACAATTGCAGTCAGCGATAGATACACACATACAAACTCACAAGAAGTAAGTAGATGTTTCTAAATAAATTAAAACAATAGATGCTAAGACATTATTGTCGGTCGTTAATATTTGATTGATTGGTGTAATAGAAATTATATTGTTAACAAATGACAGACTAATAAACCTACTTTCGATACAGTTGTGTTGGAAAGACTATATTTAAAATTGCATTTTTAACATTAACAGTTCATCTTAAGTGGTTTAATGATGTATTAAAACTGTTCTTATAATGCTGTCACTTTCATAGTTTTATGCTTAAAAGACTTGTTCTAATTTCACCACTATCTCATTTGATGATTTTTTTATAGGTGTGAAATCATCTAATGACTTCTTCGGGTTTGGTGTAGCGGGTCCTAGAGTACTTATTCACATATCCCATGACCTAAGTAGGCTTCGATCCTGCTATGCTCCTACAGTTTTGCTGACGTCCACTTGAGGCGCGCGTGGAACACTACGAGTACGAGCCGTCGACGACTCGGTCTCGCTCCGGACGGATCTGACAGTAAGTGGTGATACAGTTGACGTTGAAGCACCTACTTTATTTATTTAATTTTATATATTAAATTACATACTGATAAGTATCTCAGCAGGTGACACGTCTATTTTCGCCGGCGGTAACCCCTAATTACAAAGAGATTGCACTTTCGTCGACATTTTATTATTTCGGTCGACATTTTCACCAGTTCGGCGCGCCCCGCAATTAATTCTAAATGTCATATGAATCGCCCACTTTAATTTTAATTTAAGTTATTTACTGACAGCGGTTATCGTGGGAATTTGTGTTGCAATGGACGCACACTTTACTGATGACCGGGTTTCATTTCAGGGATATTTTAAATTTTTTGACGCATAGTTAGATTTGGGTAAGTTTTCAGTGTTAGATAAAAAACTATATCGAAGAAAACTGTAAAATTAGTCTGATACATGCCAATTTTCAAGGTCAAGGTCAAGTTAACTTTTTATAAATTTCACTTAGAACTAGAATGAATGAAAAAAGATTGCATTTATAGGAAATGAGAATTTTGAAATGGAAGTATGGTGTGATAAGAATGGATAAAATGAAATGAATGGATGAATGTGTACTAGAAGAAGCTTGAAGAAAAGGAAATGCAAGGTACTAAAATGAAACGCAAGGTACTAAAAGAGTTTTGAGTAAACATGTAGATGGTTGGAGAGAGAGAGAAGCCAAAGAAAAGATGGATGAATTGTGTGAGGAGATGTGAAAGAAAAGGGAGTTAGTGATAGTGTGACGGGTGACAAGACACAATGGAAATAAACGTATTGTTCCAACCCCAAGAAGGGCAGGAGATAGAAGAATACTCCCAACTAAACGCTATCGGAATCATTGGCTTCGTAGGAACCTATCACATACCCGCGAATCGAGACACAATAGTAACGGCCGAAACCAATAACCTATCGATCTCCAGTTTTGGCATACTGGAGATTGTAAAACAAATGATACAATACAAAAATTATCATGTTTTCTGTTGTTTCATTTGTTTTTCTATCTCCGATAATATGTGACAGATAAGTTATTGGTTTCTAGACAATAACAGCGCGGGCGCATGAGACCGGTCGGGGATTCATGAACTAAGAAAGGTAAAGGAAATGATGACCCAAAATTCCCGCTGGCGCTCTATTCTTGCACCACAACTTCTCGCCCTCGACATTTGCACGTGGTAAATTTTACCGAAACAAGCTGCAACCCGGTCAGCGCTTGCGCAATATGTCGAGCATACGATCGTTCCACTTCGTTATGAAGGGAAAAGTGCACCCGATTTATTGTAGACAGTTCATTTGGAAAATGCTTTATTGGTCGATGCTTATCAGAAGATTTGGCGGCTGACTTATGAGGAGTTCTGCAAGTGCTAAATGGTTTTGGAGATGCTTGTCTTGATTGAGTAGTGACCTACACCATCGTTGATGTGGTTATCTTGTGACCTTCTAAAAGTTTTTTTGTAAAGAATTTACTTAACTTACGTCACATAATGAGTATTTTAATCTTTAGTTATTTATGTTTTTAGTGGATCAAAATTGTTCCTATGTGTATAACTCTACTTTCGAGTTGATTTAACTAATTAAAGACTGAATTTAATACGACTGGACTGATTTTGAATTCAGTTCTTGATTTAATTAGTCAAATCGCTATGAAGCTTTATCTATTGGACTGCAGAGTTCAATATACCTACTAATCATCGAAATTATCATTCTTCTGTTTTTTTTTTTCTTTAAATCATCATACAACATAGCTTCCACCGTTCTGGGTGGAGGGCGCAAAAGGAGTGCCACAGTTACTGACACCCGTGTTCTGTCTTAGACCTTAGTGCGAGTTGTTTTCACTTCAACGCTATCGAAACGTGTACCTAGCGAGTTTGGCTCTCTGATTGGTTTAGAGATTGGGGCGATCCAATTCATCGCGTTTACGAAAAATAAACTCGCACTAAACTCTCAGATGCCCTTCTTAATCCCGCAGCTCTTGATCCATTCTTTATTGCCTGCCTTCTTTATTACCTTAGATAAAATAATACCAGTCAAAACTTCACCCGCTTAGCGCTTTACCCAAATACCTACCCCGATCTCAAAACGGCGCGTCGATGCATCGCTATAATAAATGACATAATAACTAAACACGAGTATACCCGATGTTTACCGAAGTCCATTACGCATGCGTACAGGTGCACAACTCTCATTATAGTACGCGGGTGGTCACTAATGTCCCCCGTATAACCGTACCCCTTTGAATTTAACTGGATACAATGTAATATGATAATATTATAGAAGAAATATGCTTTTGCGAAGCTTTGTTAATACTGACATTATTTGGTTGAATTAGAATGTACTGGCTATTGGGATCTTTGATACAATCAGAATGGTTGGCAATAAAATACTATCCAGACACTCATTCGCCTCTAAATCGTAATCACAAAAATATAACACAACATGCACGTTAGTAAGAGTCCGACATGCCCTGTAGCTCTACCCTAGAGCACGTTTTTTTGGAAAGCTATGTCTATATGCATGTATATATATATGCTATCATGTTTTTCTAGCTACCTTCACAGAAAAGAGTTTTCCAAGTCTCGCTAAAATGTTCGGTCTTGTGCGTCCAGATTCTCGTGAACCTCACCAAGTCGTCAGTCTACTTTGTGGGAGTCCTTCAAACGCTGCGGTTGGCACTTCAGAACCTTTCATCCCCATCAACCGTCTGTTCTGCTAGCAATGTGCCCTGCCCGCTTATGATTGGTGATTCTTCGGGCTATGTCGGTAACTTTAGTTCTATATATCTTCATTTCTGATCTGATGATGCATACGTGAGTTTAGCTTTCTCCATTATCCTTTTGGTGACTTTAATCCTTTTGATGAACCCATTGTGAACGACGACGTTTCACTTGCAATTTAATTTGCTCAAATTATTCCATTTAATTAGTATTTCCTTTAAAGACACCAATGAGAGAAAAGCTTTACCCTACCATTTCAACCGACACATAATCCTAAACAGATTTCTTCAAGGAGAAAAAACGTGTACAACAGATAAATTATTTCGTTCCCAATTCAGTATTGTAAACGCAATTAGTTTCCGCAAATATCCATATGCAATAATATATAAACAAGCGGCTCACGTCGTTCTGATCGTCAGATCAGGTAGGCGCCACGCCATAAATGGCTCAGGGTTTTTCTAACGATTCGAAAATTAATGTCTTCACCTTAGACGTAGGTAAGAGGGAATACATGACTTAGGATCCGTTTATGGACACAATTTGTTTTATGTATTGGTCATTTTTTTTTTGTTTTTAAGTGGTGGTTTGAGGTTAAAGAATAAACTAGTAGTGTTACTTGTCACAGCAAGTAAAGACAGCGATTCCAAAATGTTGGTTAATAAATTCACCAGATTCTAATTTAGTATAAGGTTGGATAGTCATTAATTAGCGCATAGCTAGTTAGGTTAATCTTGAATGTTAAATAGGTAAGATTGGCAATGATAGGTAAAGTTTCCATACAGACCGACGTAAGAAACGCACTTTAAAGGTAATTTGATTAATTAATTAATTACAGCTTGGAGGAGCTAAAACTAAAAAAAAAACAGACATAGACGATAGCAAGCCAATTACAAGTCCTCACGAATAATATCAAACTTAAAATTGAGAAGTGAGCATAACAGATTAACAGCCCTTAACTCAATGAGTTAAAATGAAAAGGTTACAGTTACATAAACCAAGTTAATCGCAAGGGTTAAACGAGTAATTAAACTACAAACCTTTAGTTAACAGTAAAGTTAGAAATATAGGAAAAACAATAAAATTAGAAGGCTACTAAAAAAATCTGAAGCTTATGCGTCTTTTGGCTATACGTCAGACTAGACTTGAGATCCAAAGCATGCTGTTTACATATATTATTAAGTCTATTTGCACGTATAATAAAACTACTTTTTTATAGGTAATGATGATGACGTTGATGCTAGAAGTAGACATAAGGGCAGATTATGGCGAATAATGATTAAAAAGTTTACAGAACATTGTTAACGAAATTCCCTAAATCTTCTACAGTTATTTCTTCGTCATGTTTAAATGTGGAAGCGTAAAACAAAGTTTTAGTTCAAAAACCTATTTAAAGCTCACCTCAGTTTGATGATCAAACGGTCGATTCGCGTTAACTTTGCCTTAAAACTTCGTCCTAGCTTTAATTATAACGTGAGTTGCGTAACATGTGAGTGGTCCGAAGTGAATATTATTTTAGGAGTTCAGAGACCGAGCTCTGGCTTCCAAATCTGTTGCAATACCGACCTTGTCTTCTCATTCTTAGAGTTTGTTTTGTACTGGGAAATTTTCTAGTATTTATGTCCTTTAGGTTTCAATATGCCGTCACATGTCGCATATCACTCAACGGCTCGCTTCCTTTTCGACAACAATAAAGAAAAAAGTTTGGACGAGTAGGTTTGAAGCAGTTTCAATGAAATTAAAAGGTGATAGATTGTTATTTCAGACAATTATGAAAGAATCTCATTTTGTAACGATGACTGATAATTTGCATCTCGGCATTCTACGACCAGGCAGTGAAATATTTCAAATTTGTGACGTGAATCTGTAGATCCTATCAATATTATAAATGCAAAAGTTTGTATGTATGGACGTTTGTTACTCTTTCACGCAAAACCTAATAAATCGATTTCCATGATACTTGGTATTCCGGTAGAATATATCGTGGAATAGCATATAAGATACCTAAGATTTTATCTTAAGAGTATGATCCCTTGGAAAAAAAATCTACTATCACGCAGGCAAAGTCGTCAGCAGCATCTAGTAAATCATGAAGCTTATTGGTCTTTTGAGTCATTCTCTGATTTGACCTAAATTGGCAATGTAATAAACTGATATCGAAGTATCTCGAGGAATCTGGTCTCTGTCCAAATCTTTGGCTCATAAATCTTTTGCTCACTCTTAAAGAATAAGAGCATAAACGTATATCTTTTAGTCGGTTTTAGTAAATTAAAGGTGAGTCCGATTTGCACTTCAGTAGCTCCGCGCAGTCCTATTGACCTCGTTAATAGCGTCTTATTTATTTAAGAAAGATCTATTTTAAAGTGTTATAGTAAAGCGTTTCTCGTCTAGATAAAGTTTGAAAAAAAATCTTTTATATCGCATGTAGTATTTGCTGTGATTTGAATGTATGTAACTTGTAAGTCTTTTTTGTGGCTTTATGAATAGACTAGCTGTAGCCAGCGGCGTCACCCATGTGAAAGCAGAAATTTATCCCAGGAAAACATACTACTGATATAAAAAGTGTCCAATTCCAGAACATGGTCTATCCATTTAACAAGTTTTATTGAAATTCGTTCAGCTTCCAGCGTGAAAGAGTAAGTAATATGAAAACACATATTTACAAACTTTCGCCTTTACAAATAATATTGTTTTGATCTTCTATCACATTTTTCAGGTAGGCTGTAATATTTTTCTTTTCATATTGGGTTTTGGTAATGTGGTATTTAATTAAAATGTAAATATCTTAAGCATTCTCTATCAGTCAACCTTGCGATGTATGTGTATGATGAAAATACAATAATATATGATAGATGCGTAAAAGTATAGCTACGTAGGTATAGTTCAACAACATCTCTTAACATTGACGATGTTCGTGATACTAGAAGAATGATATGAGCAATGGCATCAATAATTATAGCTCATCTATTAATCCGAAAGCATATACAAGTTATTTTTGGTGGGTTATATTCCACTCAAACAATAGTTGATTGGAAAGCTTTTATCCAGAAATAACATAAATTGTCTACATAGATTCTTGTTTTGCTTTGTATTAGACATCGCCGAGGAATTTCAGTGTTTACGTTGATAAGAATTCTGGACTCATTAGAACTGTCCAAAGAATGTAATGTCAATCACGCTGCAAAATTATTTATGAGAGTCATTGTTGCCTTGCAACATAAATGACAGTAAAAATTGTCAGTATTTCTCACTCCACCTAGAGCAAGCACCAGCGAGAATAGAAACGGTGAAAGATGTCGTGCGGTGTTCCGCAGGGATCGGTACTAGGACCGCCCTTGTGGAACATCGGGTACGACTATGTGCTGCGTCTCAACAGCCGGGGTCAGTGTGCCATCTTTTAGTGTTAGCTACCTATGATGATGATATTTGGCAATTCGAAGCATTTTTTTACTAAGGCCTTCCGAATCCGAAAAAAAATCCGACAGGTTTAACCGAAACTACCTTCCTTAACTTCTGTCCACATAAACCTCCCAAATAACCATAATTCTTCATCATGGTTTACCATGTATCGCAATAGTTTCCCACCAACTAGAGGTTGTCCTTGGGTGTACTTGCATATCGCGTACGAGGATAATGGTTGATTGGTACCACGTTTAATTAAAAAGTGTCTAAGAGGAGTCTGCGTGTTGGCTTTATCTCTTCGTATGCATTCCAAAGGTCCAGGACCCCAGTGTTCTCAAGTATACTAACCAATACTGTCATAAAATCGTATTGTGAAGCTAACACAATATTATGTCTGTTCTAAAAGAATTGGCACAACATATTTTCTTACATCGTAAGAAAATATTTCTTTGTGCCTGACTTTTAAGGTATTTTCGCTTATAAAATCACTGATATCGTATTACTATAGATGGTGTTAACTGCTTTGCAGGACAATAGCTACGCTAGGCCCTCTTACGAATCGATCATGGTTATAGAACCTGCGTGAAACAGAAATGCGGCTTCGTTGAAAATCGTATTAGTACCAAGAAGTTTGTATTTGTTGATAGTTTTACTATTGAAGTAGTAAGGAATTTGTGTGTAAACTTAACTTCACTATATAGTGAAGTTAAGTTTGATACATATAATATCTACAGATCTTTTTCCAAATACTGAAATATGTTTAAAAAACAGGTTGGAGTGACTCGTATCATTATAGTGTGTATTTTGGTCTATTAGATACGTATCCTATTTCTTCCATTTAGCATATTATTATATGCAAATTTTTCAAAAGATTCACCCTGAGCTTTTCTTCCTTCTTGAAACCTGCCCATATTAACCTTCCGCATAAACCCCAAAAAAAATCTACCTTCTAAAATGTATCACCTGCACTGACCTATCTGTATTCAAGTGAATCCGGGGTAAAAAGCCTATAGTAATAAAATGGCGAACAGTAACGGGCCTCGACCGCGCCAGTATGTGTGGCAGACGCGTCCAGCAAAAAGCGGGCCTGGCAATGTTGCCATATTCGTTGATAACGATTATTATGCGGCCAGCAAGCGTTATCAAATGATCGCTGCGGCGACTGTTCTGATTTAAATGAAGATTTTTTAGTCAGGATTGAAAGGAAAATGTGGTCGCTAGCTTTCTAATAAAAAATAAATCGTATATCGTACGAAAACAGAGGTAATATTGTATTGATAATACAATTATTAATTATTAAAAATATATTTAATTGTTATAAAAGAAAAAGTCATGTTTGCAAGTAAAGCACAAAAGATATGACGATGCCACGTTTATCAATAATGATAAATTACATAATTATAGACGAAGGACTAACAAATTCTAAAACGCTACAACAGCCTTATAATGTTCCACTGTTGAGACTCAAGCCTCCTCTTAGAAAGGAGTCGTAATATACCACGCAAACCCAGTGCGGGTTGATGGATATCACATGTCTTCAAATTTTTGGTCCTAAAACATGCGTAAAAAACAAAAAGAAAGAGGAAGAAAAGAAAGATTTGTGCCAAACAAAAAGCACACGCATAGAATCTTTCCTATCTAAAAAGAGCAATACACACTAAACAGTAGCTCACCATCATGGACCATTATAATATTCTTCCAACAATTACGTAACCACACAGCCTGATCGTTATCTAACTTTTTTGTAGACAGCATAGAGACATAGATAATACTATATAACTATACTGCTGAACCTGCCAATTGGAGTTAATGGGTAAATTGGACGAAAAAACGTCTCCCAGGGCAATTGTCGAATGTTGGTTTGGCCAAACATCAAGTGTTTGTGAGGAAACTAGTGACCTAGTCGCGACTGCATTTTTAGTCATTTGCACCTACCATGAGATGCTCAAATAATAATTTAGAAAAGAGGCTATTGGTTATTTTTTTATAGTCGAAAATCATAGTAAAAGGTGGTTTGGTGGTTTTGCCGGTGGTGGATGGCCATATAATAGAAACGAGAAAAAATTATGTGACCAAGATTTATGTAACTCATCATCATCATCTCATCATCATTTTTTTAACTCATGATATTATTTAAAAGTGTGTCCATGGGGTTTCTTACACGTTCTTCTCCATAGAGATCTACGTTTTGAAACTTGCAATTTAGCTTCATTTTTTTTACTGACTGGCATTTTGTCAATCTGTAGCGACTACGATCATCGACATCTACACATGACGTCACAGAATCCTGCATCGCGCAAGCAAAGTTCTCCGCGCAATTTGAATAGATACAACAGCCCGAAATCATCTATCGGGCCGTAGTAGCCCACCGGACATAACACCCGTCCGGTCGGAAGATCCTCCCTTTTCAACGGAGGTATGTGGGACTTTACTCTCTGTTCCATCTACCTCCAAAAATCCAAAAATGCCTGTAAATGATCAATTTGAAATAAACGTGTTTCTGTTACTAATTTACTTCATGCTTAGTCACAAAACAATTCAGAACGTCAACAAGCCTTACCTAGCAGATTTATTAGAATCGTTTTTGAAAGTCTCTAAACCCTCATGTTCAGTCATAACATTTTATTGGCTACTTCCAGTACTGAAACTGCAGTTAACGATAGTTCGGCTCTAAAAGCCTGCAATGATAATATTACTGCGTGCGATAGTTATCGAGACCTTTATTAATTTAGACGTAAGATACTAACGGTCGATGAATTGTAATGGCAAAATTAGTTGAGGATAATATGTGTAAAGATAATAATATTATAGCATAGAAAGATGGGAATATTGAAATTGTTGTAAATTATATACCTAGGGCAAAAACACATACTATATCGACCATAAATCAATTTGTAAAAAAGCAGGAAGATGATAGGTAGGTAATAAAGAAGGTACAGCTAAAAAGTGGAATTGCCGGAGTCTGTTTTCTGATAGCTACAGTCTAGGGTTCTGTAAGTCAAGAGTGATTAGGTTAATTCTAGGCAAACGAACTCCAGAACAATAACCTAAGAAGTAACATAATCAACACACTAAGATGCATCTGCGTATCTTCAGCAGGCGTCCTCAACTATAGTAAGTTTTAAAATCCGATCACGTTTTATATATTTACACACGAGATGAAAAGAACTGAACATTTCATTCGTTTTACTATCAAACCGTGGGGCGACCAGACCAATATATCCAAATTGTGGAATTTTTATATGTCACATAACGTCGTCTAGGTATTTCGGCGGTTCCAATTAGACGGCGCGACGTCTGTGCGGTTCCGACGCTTACGTTTCAATTTTTTTCGTAACTTCTTTTATTTTTTACGTCACAGCTTTTTGTGTTGTGAATATTACGATCTTTTTTATTATTGATAGGCTCACGTTTGACCACTATCTCACTTTATAGTAAGCGATGATGTGGCCAACTATGGAGCACACTTGCCTAGAAGTAACCTATTCGCTCTTAACAAAGACATATTAATATTATTATAGGTACTTAGTACGTACACTACCTGCCTGACAAAGTCGTAACAGTGTGCTGAGACAAATTGATTTCATGTAAGCTAAATCCTAGGGCCGACAACCCCGTACTATTCGTTATGGGCGCTAAAACTAACTTATTATTACCAACTTACCTTTGAAAAGGCTCCATATACAATTTAATATTCGTCTAACATTCGTTGGGCTAGTTAAAACTAATGAAAATACAACGACTCTCATGGATGTAGGTACAAGTACTTTCATTAATTTTTACTCACTATTAGTGCAACAGAGAGGCTTCAATTAAAAATTATGGAGCATTTTTATTCTTATTTTATTTGTTTTGTATAATTTACAGGGTGGCCAGTCTAAGCTATAAAAAGATAAGACATAATGATAAACTGAAACTTACATCTAATGTAAATGAATGGGAAGATCCATGATCTTTTATGTTTGAAGTAGTTTTTGAGCAATGACCATTTGACTCAGCACTATAGGTCTAAGCAATTGTAACGCACAACATAATTTAAAAAAAACAAACATAAATTATAACTAGAAAATACGGATTTGTTGCTTAAGGTTTATTTTATTATAAATATAAATAAACAAATAATGCAACTGACTGAATTTCTATCACGGTAGTCGATCTCAACATAGATTAGAAAAAAATTAGGAGCTATTATGTATAGTGCAAAATTGTGTGCGCAAACTCAGGTCAACCATCCTTTTCCTTAATGTCATAGATAATAAGACTTCTTTCTGGATGCATTTACCCTTAACTTGAAGGAATATCCTCGTAAATATGTATTGGTCTTCAGTGTGTAAACGTCTTGAAGGTAAAGCCTTTTTCAGTATACTATCTCCATTACGTTTAATTTCGAATGCATTTCTCTCTGTTAGGTCACCAACTTGTTCGCTACAGTTCAGAAGCCAGGATGCAAGCCAACCGACCTTTTCAAAAGCAACTTTACGATTACACATTGGCGTTACGTTAACATTATATTTAGAAGTGGACTTCTCGACCTTATCGTATCTGATGCATTTTCATTACAGCTGTTCATTACGCGGCTTTAGCTACCAATGACACACAATTAATGTAACCGGACAGTAGGGATACCACCTTGAAAGAGTTGGATGGGACAAGTGCTGTAGCTTCAGAACAATTTTGTTTAATTTACTCAATTATGTTAAGTCAATTTGTGCTGAAACTATGAACGCGCCGTCTCTGACTATAAAAGAAAACTTTTCTTTCTATAGTATTAACTTATTTTTTAAAACTCGTACTGATTTAGGTTTTGTGGCAGTACCTATAAATAATAGACTAATTATTTGCTTTAAAAGTCCTTAGGATATAGATATTGTACACAGTATATTTACGAAATACAAATAATTAACAAAACTGAAACTTTTTCCTTGGTATTCTTATATGTTTATACGAGTTTCTTGTTTGTTTATTGTTGTTTAGTGTCCTGTTAGAATTCACTAAGAAATTTTGTTGCGTTTGATTTATATTTCTTAACCTACGCCATGTCTATTCTGTCTTCTCATAATCTCAGTAGATAGAACTATCAGATTTGTTTCATATGAGTAACTAGGTAGATACAGAAGCCAAACTATTGAGAATTAAAAATTTTTGGATGGAAATAAATCACATACGATTTATAAATTGATTAAATTAACTGTCGAAATCTAAACTAAAACCCATAAATCCATGGCAACCCTAGGCCAGGAGGGCGGGTGCGGATATACGCGTTAATTGCGAGGCCACCGAGCCCATAGATCGATCGACACCATTGTCGAACTCCGACCATCGTGTCGCGATGGGCCCCATGGATCGCATGTAACAGCCACACTGTTGTTGCTATGTGATTGCAGTTTTTATTGGGAATTTGGTCTTGGTTTAGGTAATTTAATTTGATGAGTTAATTTGGCAGGGAAGCAATAAGTAGGTATTTATTTTTGTATTGGCAAATTTTAATGTCCTTCTAAATTGATACTAGAATCCCTCACAGCTTTAAGCAAAGAACATACTCCATTAGCGACTTCAATAGTTCAAAAGTCAATTTCTTACACCAAGGAGGGTTGGTAGCAGAATAATACAACCGATACTCCCAAGCTTGTATATTTCCCTAATGCAGTACCTGTTCACTTAAATCTAAGTCTATGGTCTATCTTTTTTGCTAATTTTTACATTATCCACATATACTTCCACTTTTGATTAGATTAACTTTTTATAATCTACTGCAGTTCTATTTCGTTTCGACTCTGGTTTAGGGTCTATAGAGGAAGCTACCGAAATCACTTCCTTTTCAAAGGAAGGTTCACCGTGAACAAGCGCCAATAACTTGATTTTTAATTTTCTAACAGTTCCTATATTCATTCCTTTATATTTGCAAATAGAATTAGTAAGCTAAGTAGTGCCAGTAGTAATGCCAAAAGCATCAGGTTTCTGATTTAGATTTCCAGTAGTGTCACTATTGATATTGAAATAATTTTGCTTTATTTTTAGTTCCTGAGTCACGTGTATTTTGAAACAGAGTCTAGTTAGACCCAACGATGAGTAGGTGTGCTAAAATAAAACTGGGAATTTGATTTAAACACCCAAACATTAGAAATAGATTACACCTTTCGTTTTTAAAGCTAATGAAACATTTTTAGTTCAGTTCACAGTAATAATTTTCGTAAACTTTTATTGTATCTATTTTGGTTTTAGGAATACTAAAACGTAAAAATACATTGGTGTGCAACTAGAAATATCTGGTTATTATGCTCAGAATTTATTAAAAGTAGCTTTTATGATACAATTTTCTTTGGCCATTAATCAATTAACGACGAAGAAATTCCTTAGACATGAGTAAAAAATTAAAATTGAAAATTGTCGATATTTTAGTCCTGCATCTTAGCTCGAAACAAACAATTTTGAGGTGAACCTACTCCCGTACTATGAGACATATTTAGCACAACTAGAGGGGTTAACAGGTGTAATACCTCATAAGGCCGTTGACATTATAACTTTTTTTAAATTACGAACCAATTGCAATATGTACGAGTATATTGACGTACTGATTCCTTATCTTCATATTTCGCATCATGATTGAAAGCAGTGTATAGTTAATCGTTTTTTGTGCTGTTAATCGTAGGACATAGAAATCGATTTGATTTAGATTTGCAAGTTGTTCCAAAAATAATTTTAACAATGAATTTAAGTATAAGTCCTAAAATTAAAAGAGCATTTATAAGTAATCAACGCAATGACATCACCAACAAACGATAAAATCTTTGCAAATAAAGCTACAAATTAAAATTAATTACTTTAAACATAGTTTTTACTTCAATCTCAGTAATGACTAAAATTAAACGTACTGAGCAGTTCGGTTAAACATTTCGCACCGTAGACCTAGGATTAATTACCTTAATAAAAGAATACCTGATTTTCATAGCAGTATTACATGGCCTAAAATATACATTTGGATGCTTACAGATTTTATGTAGCAGTTCGATTTTGTTTTTTATTCCATTGAAATTGAGTCTAGAATTTCTTTAAATGACAATTTTCTTTTCAAAACCCTTTATTTATTTCCGATCATAGCGATGAGTTCGGTTGACGACAGCGTCCCTAGACATTTTATAAATATCATTGCATTTCGCTCACCACTCTGAAACAAGCGTGTTGATTTTGGCAACCCGTCACGTTTCCTAATTGTAGCACTTATTGGAAGATGTGTGCGAGGATCTGATACTATGATACATTGTCTCCTTCTGTATAATGTTCTTCAGTTTAGTTAATAAAATGAAAATTGTGGTCCTTGGGTCGTTTTTAAAGATTTTAAAGTTACACCCACAGAAGTTCGCAAGTTCGTTTTCAAGAGATTGCAGATTGCAATAAGGCTGCCAATTGTATGTTTTAAGATTAAGTTAAAGGCTCATACTGCAATATGTGTTATCGTCGCTGTAGAATGATAACCTCGTATGTCCAGAAATCCAAACTTCACAAGAAACGAAAAAAACGGTTAATTTCGACAATGTACGAAATATTCGTTTTACTCAATAGATGACACTAGTAGTCATGTACTGGGTTCACAGTTTCGCCATATTATAAAATACTTGGTTTTCATACGATTTTTACAACAACATAAAAAAAGATTTTTTGACATACGAGGTTTTCATTCTACAGCGACGTTATATTGGTGTAGAATAAAGTACATATAAAGAAATAAATAAGCTTGTCTGTGCGACTGATAAAGAAACTGATTAGACTGATGATCTTTTCAATTAAAATCCCAATATCGCAGGCAAACTGCATGTTTCACGCCATCAACTACAACAAATGCACAATAACCCCATGATGAGGCTAACGAGTACAGTCTTATAAAGATAGCGGCCGTCGTAAAATATAATAATTTTACGTATGTTAATATATAATAGGACAGTAAAGCCAGCGGAGTGCGACGCCGTAATGGAGGTGTGGCAGGGCGGAACGGCGTGTTAACAGTCATAGGACTTGCAGCTAGGAAGTTTAGTGTTCAATTGTCGTGGATTTTGATTACGTTTGATTAAAAATTATCACTGGCAAATAATTAAGTGATGGTTTTAATTTAGCAGCCGCAAAAAACGGTTTAGGCAGGATCAGACACTGTCTCTTTCTTCCTCAAACTAGATAGTGAAATAAAAAAAAGCGTTTATTAAGGGAATATCTATGATGGACCCATAGATATATGAGAGTGTTTATGAGCAAAAAGATTTTGTTACAAATTTTATTGAAGACTAATACAACTACTGCGTACTGGTTCGAAAAAGAAATTTGATCGATGGACCAAAATATTTATGAATGTTCAAAATTTTGAAGTAAAATGTGCTGTGAAAAATGATAATTCTAAACAAAAGTCTTAAAATCACACACAGCTGTTCACAGCACCATTTCATCGAATGAAATTCTAACCTCGGAAAGATTCACGCAAACCAGACACCATTTAGACGAGTAGACACACAACACTTGCTGTAAAGATTTACAATCGCACCCGAGTTCCGAGTTGCCGACATTAACAAAGGAAAAAACGAAGGATCCCGAAAAGTAAACATTTTGGCTAAACATCGTACCGACGAAGTAAACAGTAGCCACGTTTTACGTGTAGAGTGTAAAGGTGAAGATTTTAATGTTACTCTTTAATTGCGTTGTTAGAATATGGACTGAATATATTGATAAATTTTATTATAATAATTTTTGTTTGTCATAATTTTTATTACCTGCTTTATTATTTTACTATCTGCTTTAGTATTTTGGTATCATTTAAATGTTTATCTTTTTTGTACAACTGCCATGGAGTAGCCTCTTTAACCTTAGTCCTTTTAATTTGTAGAGAATCCCTTGTTGCATTATGTTCTTCAATATACCTATGGCACATGGAAGTTATACAAATATTTCTAATCCAACAGCTAAAAATCTTTTTGATACGTGATAAAGACGAACTACTAAGATAATCAATGTTGTCTTAAGTGGCTATGAAGAGGTGATTAGTCACTATTATCATGGATAGCAACAACCACTTCAAGAATATGATCTTCATAAGAGTGTACTGAATGATGAGGATCGCATTCGTATTTAGGATTATATTAATCTAAATATTTCTTTGACATAATGAGACTTCACATAACTTAAGTGTATAAGGTCACTGGTATTACGTATTCTTTGACTAATTCTCATGTCTGTACTCAAAGACAAAAAGCTAGAAGCTAATAGCGGTATTTCATCCCTGACGCGACAGGTGCAAATTCTCAAGCTATTACACGTTAACGTTTATTGTGAAGGCGTGGGATTCAAATTATATTGAATTATGATTAATGATGTTAGAAGATGATGCATGAATTAGGAGAATTTCGCGAATAATACGGATCTCAGTTCATCTTAGTCTTGTGTTTCACACAGACTTTTTGAAAGCAAATACTAACGGAAATGCTTTCTAGAGAAAACTAGATGGTTCACAAAGAAAGATTGATTTCTACATTCAATAGTTTCATGAGTCGTATTTTTAACGAATGTAGGTGACAACTTGGCTTCAAATGAAATGGTTGTAGACGATGAACTTTCTTTCGATGCTACTAAATGAGATAATTTCTGTTCTCTATATTTGTAGTTGCACGATCATCAAGATCTTTCATTACAAAATTCTCCAAAACACCTACTAAATCGCCAAAAAGACTATTAAATCAATAGTTTTGACAATAAACCAGTAGCCAAAAGTTCACGTAAGAGATCGCAACTGGCAGCGACAAGTCCGAACTAGAGCGTGTAATGACGTCACCCATTGAGTCGCAGGCGCAACGGATCATCAGTTTATCATTATTGGATTTATATCATTGCGGTCCTCTTAGTTTTGCAGTGAGAGCAGTGTTGTTATTAAAAATACATCATAGTTCAGATTCAGTGGATCACTTGGTTTTTTTTATTAATGATAGGTTAATAGATATTTCATTACTATCTCACTGAAAGGTAAGCAATGATTTCGTCGACGATTGAGTACGCTTACTCAGAAATCACCATTGACTTAAAAATTCCAGATTATAACTATCAAGAGACATATAATCTACTTTGGTAGGCAATTTTACACCTTTTTATTCATTTTTGGATGAAGGGGATACATACATATTTATAAAAATTACAGCAGGACCTTCTTATCAATATTATAAATGGCTGTATTATGTAAGGCCATTGCAGGAATAAATGGTGTGACTTTAATAATTAGATTTTTTCCTTTTGCATTGTTGTCGTAGGTAATCACATGGTTTTGTGGTTCGCTAATAAAACTAAATGGTAAATTGATTAGCTTTTTTCCTATATTGTTTTCCCTAATCGCTCGTTTTTGCAGTTAAACCGCTATGTTCCTACAACTGACGTAAATAAGAAATATTTCAATTGTTAACTTGGTCTTCTTTTTATTTCTCTTTGAATTTTATAAGTTTTAATTTTTGTCTTAGATTGTTACTATTTTTACTTCTATATACTGTGTTGCATTTGCATTTAAATTCATGCTAGACAATACTTAGATATTATCATTAATGTCTTAAGAGAAAATATCTATTTAAAATATAATTATTAATTATCCACGTGTTTCGCTTTGTGCAAAAACACAATTGTGTTATTTGTAGAAACAGTTTCAGGTCAATTAGATCATCAATTTAGAATTATTGGAAGTCATAATGATAATGAGGTGACAATTATTTCCAGCTAGTGATATTCAATTGCATCTGGTAAGACTTAAAACAAGAGTATATTTAAATCTAACGAAAAATTCAGCGTTGGTAAAGATGATTGTCATATTATTGTATTTGATCAGCTCATCATAGCTGAAGGGTCCAATTCGATTAGTTTTATTAAGAGACGACTTTGTTCAATTGTGATGTTTATCTATTCTTTTTCCGTGTTTATATTTTAGACTCTTGCAAATGCTTTTCCTATTATTTTTATCGGCCTATCTTCTACCTACGTTGTTTCTTTGTTTTAGTGTTCTACTTTTAAAAATTAATTGCAATCCCATTTCGTAATTTTTTGAAACTCATCTCATTTTTCGTGCTTTTTCATAAACAAAATGTGTCAAGGATTTGTCAAGAAAAACAACTTTATGGAACTGGACAAGATTATGTTTCATAATATTCTTTGTAGCATCATTCAAATTGTTGTAAGTAACGTTTAATTTTAGCTTTCTGTTATCTGTTTCCTAACCACCTGACCGTTTATGAAGGGTGCATAAATGAGGTCCGGCTTTGTACGAGTAAGTGGCATGCGCTTAGTATGTTTTGCAGCCGACCACGTTTGCCGACCACTATTCACTGCTCAGCCTAAAATGGACTCATAATGGCTACTTGTTCCTACGATACACCTGCTGTCATCGCATATTTGCTGCCAGTATTATTCGTATAGAGTTCTATGTGCGGCTAATGATATATTCGCGAACCGATGCGACTTATAATAGCATGCATGATCACATGGAATTTGACAGAGCGTTGGTTCAAAATTGACTTATAAAATTGTGATTTTTTTATACCTTCGGTGTCTTCAAGTTCCATGCGACCGCGCGGCTCGCACACACCACGTCGTAATAGAACACTGATCACTCACTGTAACCCTGCTTGTAGACCGCACGGATCCTCTTGACCAGCTTGCTGGTCCGCTTGATGGGCGGCCCGAGGGCGACGGCGGAGTGGCCGCGCCTCTCCGCGAACACGATATAGTTCCGTCTATTTTTTAGAGGCACTTCGAAACGGCCGGAGCAGTCAAGGTGCTCGGGCGGCAGCTTTAGTCGGATGACGGCGTTCTCGTGGGGCCAGTGTCCCTGGTGGCGGAAGACGCGCTTGATCTGGACGGTAGCGGCGTCTTTGGCGAGCGACTGGACGCGCGCCTCGAAGGCGGCCGGCGCGCGGTAGGCCCGCCACGCCACGTCGGCGCGGTCGCAGTAGAGGCGGCGCGGCGCGGCCACGGCGGCACAGCACAGGGACAGCAGAGCCCACAACGCCGCGCGCCTTTCTGTCTTCATCGCGCCATCGCAACAGCGCTCGGTGACTCCCTGCTCGTTCGCGGTGCGCCTATGTTCTCCCGTGAGCGGTCGGCGCGCGACTGGCCCCAACTGAATCATTCTCCGCCCACACCGAAATAGTCGCGGTACGGAGCGGGCACGCGTCGCTAATTTATCTCGTCTGATGATTAATTTGCGCTTGTTATATGTAATTAGTGGGTACCATGTCGATTGTTTGATTGGGGTGCGATTGATTCAAGTTGAGTGAAAGTTTTAGCTTTGAAAGGGCTTTTTGTTGGGAGTTTTACGAACTTTTTTGTGTATTTTTTAATAATTATAATTAAATAAGTTTATTTCTTTTTAAATAAGCTTAAAACTGTTTTCTGCTGGTAGTATTGTTATAGTAAATTTCTGAGATAAGGGATGCCTCTTATCTATGACTATACAGCCATTATCTTTTGTTGTGAAAATTTACATACTACGATTTGTCTAGTAGCAAGCTTTACCTACCGTAGCAGAGGTTTCCAAGTGCTCTCGCCTCGTAGCACCGCCTACGACTCGTGTGTAGGCTGTAGCGCGTAGACGCACCGTAGCTTTGACCTCAGGCGTAGACCCGCGGCCTTGGACTCGTAGCTCCAAATATTCATATTTCATGAAACATGTATATTTGGCGCGTCAAAAATGATGACCATTTTTCGGGGTTATTTATTTAACGTACCTACCCTAACTTTTTTCGGTGTTTCTTCTCAGAGTAATCAGCTTGGAAACATCGGCCTCATCTAGTTTAAACTGACGAACGAGTGAAAGTGTTTTTAAAATCTTTTCGCAAAATTAAGTACCTACTTACCCGAAATCGTATACCTAGCTATACGATTTCGAGTACTTACTTTTAGTTATCCTTCGATGAAAAGTTAATACTATTTGCTTTCTTCCAGCCATTGGTCTAAGTGTTGTAGTAGTTTCTAAAGAAAATTATTTCAAGTTCGACCAATCGCTCAAGGTTTTCTACATTATTGTATAAAGAGGTAAAATTTGTTTTTTTGTAGGAGATAATCTCTGAAAGCACTAATCCGAATGCAAAAATTTCTTCACCTTTAAAAAAGTTGCTTTATTCCTGAGTAACATAGGCTGTATTTTGTGTCAGTTACACGTGTGAATCTGCGGGCAAAAGCTAGTCCATAATAAAGACATCATCATCATCTACTTAGCTCTTTCCCAACTAAATTGGGATCGGCTTCCAGTCAAGCCGGATTTAGCTGAATACCAATATTTTACGAGGAGCGGCTGCCTACCAGATCTCCACAACCCATTAGCTGGGGTAACACGGGACACACAATAATAAAGACATCAAGATTGCCAAATAATCGAATTGGCAATACTCACCCACACAAAAAAAACTCCTCAGAAACAGTATTTGAAAGTAACTACTACTGATACCCAAACACATCCTTTATACCTGGAATCAGCTTCCCCAATTCCCACAGGACGAATGAATGAATGATTGAAACCTAACGGTTTGGACCAATTGCCTCACATCCGGTAAGGACCGTAAAAAAAAGGTAAATAGTGTGAACACTATGTCTCGGCCGTACTCTCAGGTAGACGGACTCATTCATAATGGATATGAATGACCGGTGGATTTTAGGGATCCGTGGGTCGGTTACTGAATTCACTGTTCGAAATTATGTTTTTTTTTCATGTATTATTTTTTTTTGTTTATATCATTTAAATGTTAGATGTAATAGCTTGGACTTTATTTTTTAGCGACTTTATATTAGATCAGTACAAAAAAATGTGATGAAGGCGTCTTTATTATTTTTATGAATCGATCTAAAAGCCTTGTTATTGTGCATTTTTCTAATAAACACAAAAGTAAATTGAAAAACAACTATTTCACACGTAGCCGCGTAGGTAAATACGACACTTACATTATATTTCTAGGAGACAAGTGATTGACGCTGAAAAAGTTCGTCCCACCTACGCTTTATCGAAAAAACAATACAACGTTCATTTACAAAAGTATTACTAACGAAGATACTCAAACATCGTGCTTACCGATAATAGGGATAGAGTTTAATTCAATTTAAGTTTCTTTAAAAAATGTAGTAGTAGAGTAGCATGGCATTTATTATATTAATTATACAACAATTGATTTAGGCCTTTAAATTTTGAACAAATTTTAATACTGGTAATACCAAAAAAAAATTGCAACAATATAAAAAATATTATTTATTTTTGCTAATCGTAAAAACAATATCACGATCTAGGTGTAAGTATACCTACCTACTCACTTGCCGCAGTTTTTTGTTTTTAAAAGCTGCATACGAGTACACTTCTCTTTTGTATCCTACAAGATACTCGTACAGAACCCATCTCCCAAAATGGACTCAAAATTTTTTTTACACCGTCCACAGAAACGGGTGGCCATGGTGGCCGGAACCTACCTTTTGTCGCGTCCCATTGAGCCAAGCACGTGCGTCACGGTGTGAAGGCGGCCTTCGTTTGTAGATGAATTACTGCTATTATTGGCTAATGGCTTCCATGCCGGTTTCGGACAAATATGGCATATTATTCTGTTTCTTGGTTATAGGACAGTATCACAAATGTAACATGGAGCAGAAGCGCCATCAAGTAGGTCGTACTCCTTCATAAGTGCCTCTATCTACCAGTAATCATTTTAGCTGTTTTTTGGAAGAAAAAAGTATATCTTTTCAATATTGCACCTACCACAATTTGTCTCTGCAACACCCAAAGGTTAATTGGTAGAGAATGTCTCAAAGCATTAAGTCCGTCTCTGCACTTTTGTGTGCATAAAGAATTAAATAAATGTACCTCCCTTTTAATCAAAAGAAAAGTTTGATGAAATTCATGCCCTTAAAAAGGCAAATGGCAAATTAGTTTCACTAACACGCTATTTACTTCTAGGCTGTTTTCTATATACGCTCTCCGACCGTCTGGTAAGGCCCAAACCCTGGTGGACGAAGCGTTGTGCTCCACGCGAAACTCAAAGAGATATTAGCAAAAATGGAGCTAGTTAGGACCTCGGCTAAGTAACCGCTCTTTCAAAAAGGACAACAAAAGGAACATTAGGTTGTAGTCAGTAAAAGTTACATCCCGCTCTACCGATAGCAGGATACGTTATTTGATGAATTCACGTGAAATATATAGTTACGTAATAAAATAAAATAAAATAAAATTTTAATTTTTAATAGATTTTGTATGCAACTTTTTTTTTAAAAGCCTTATCATACTACATTAGTATTCGCCGTCCCCAAAATAGTTGGCAAAAGGCTAGGCAGATGATGATCATACTACATTAGTAAAAGCAATTCCAGAAAAGGATAGAGGACAGACAAACATTCCTATCTCATTCTAAAAAAAAAAAAAAAAATAAACCTGCCAAATCCGAAACGCATGTTGTTACGTTACACTTTACAAATCGCGTAAACTTTACTAATTACAAACGGGTGAGAACTTTACCTTTCAAACAAAAGTCTTTGGATTGTTCCAAAGAAAAGTTTCATAATACAATAAAATAAAGCCGTAAAGGTGTTACGAACGGGTATTGTTTGACAAACACGTGTTCGTAATTTGTCATGGGAACTGCAAAATTTGTTTTTTTTTGTATTCTTTAGTTTTTGTTTGTTTTTTTTTGTTTTTCTTTAGTTTTTTTTTTGTTTTGTGTTTTATTGCTAGGTGAGTTTGTTTTAATGGTTGACGTGGTGCATTATTTTTGTTAAGTAGAAATAACATTTATTGATTTGTGGACTGCATATTGATGTAAGTATACTGTAGGTATAGTTTCTGCCAGGAGCATCGTCAGCGTGTAAGTAGATTTCTCCATATAAAAATTGACTCCCGTTTTACGAGTATTAGGGTTTGAATTTAAAATTATCCTTCCTTAACAAACAAACTTACAACATTTTAGGGCAAAAACAATGACAATTAATTAATTTAATTTACTAAAATGCAAAAAAACAACTAAATATCACAGTAGCGAGGAAAAGGGGAAAAACTATTATTTAAATTATTTAACATATAAATTGCTTTTATGAAACAATGATACCTACATAATATAGGTGTATTATTTGGTCATATCTAAAGCTCAATCAATACGAAAGACAATTTTCTGTCCTCTTACTTCTATCCTCAAACAGATACAAGAAACAACTTTATCCTCAAACATAAACGTCCAGAATGTCCACCTCACTCCACAAACTTCAAAAACCATCACAAGATCGCGTAAAATGGTCCAGATGGTCGAATTTCGTGATGTCTTCATTACGGCCTGCGCTGCTACGGCGGTAGTAAGTCATCTTAATGCAAAAATGACAAAATAAATTATAATGTTGGTGCCCGCGCGAACCGCTAACATTTGGTGGGCGAAACGGCTGGAAAGTTGCTCTACTTGGTGAAATAATAAGGAAATTGGTGATGTATGACTGTTTGTTGCGTTATTTGAGGTCATGTATTTGTTTACACACCTAATAAAACACTGGATATATAAACTGTTTTTTAAAAGTTCTGAGTTTACATGTAGATGGATGGAGAGGGATAGAGAAACCAAAGAAAAGATTAATAGATTGTGTGTTTGTGTGATAGCTTCTTTTGGTGTACAATAAGGTTTATTCTATTCTATTGTGTGAAGAGTGATATGAAAGAAAATGGAGTTTGTGATAGACTGATGAGTAATAAACGGCGGGTGACAGGACTGAATGGAAGAAAAAACATGTTGCACCGACTCCAATTAATATGGGAGTAGAGCAGGATGAAGGAACTGTTTTTTTTAATAAGGCGTTCTTATCCCTCAACGTGGCTCTTTTTTTGGGGCTCTAGAGTCACTCTTCTTACAAACAATTCCGCGACCCACAAGACGGTCTCTTACCGACAAACTTTGAATCAAACGAGATATTATTTCCTTTTATTTCCTTTCACGAAATTATGAAATACATAGTACATTAGACATAGTTTTTCTGGAAATACCCAGACAGATATTTCTATTAATCTCACACATTTTAGAACAATTAAAACCTTGAAATTCCAGGTATTTAACCTACACCGAAAGAATGTGTAATTTTTAATTAAAATAACAAGGATTTAATGTCTGTATTACGAGTTAATTAGGAAATATCTTCAACATAGTCCAAGTACCTAATTTTATTGAGGTGAATTTTATTATAAAATAATCTTTTGTTCTTTTCTAAATTGAAAATGGTTATGATCGTTCTGAAATTGTTTAAATAACTTCTCATATTTTTTTTACATAAATCATTATTTTTTTTAAAAGGCTTAATTTTTTTCACCTCATCAGGTTAAAAACTTGTGATCCTATTTAATGCAACTTCAAATTATGATTGTATAATCCAAAAATAGTTCATGAACACCAAAAATTTTACAGAACATTTCTCATTTTAAATTGAAATTTAAAGATTGATTGATTTTTTTTATCCTATAAAAGCAAATTATTTCCAAATAAACACTATATACCAAAAAACAGTTAATAAACTTCCAAAGTTGCCGGAGGACCGGTCGATATTTCACCGACAACATTGGCAGGGTTAGCTTTATAAAATAGGGAAAAATCACTTTCTTGATCTCAGATCATAATCATCATTTCAGTCAAAGAGAACTTAGATATAATAAACTAATATTATTTTAAGATCAGTCGGGGCTTAGAGAAGTTAAGCCCAGTTTCTTCTTCTTCCCTGCATATAGTAGTAGAGCATCCTTCCCACCCCTACACCTCGGCAGGCCACCCTCAGTGACGTTCGTTTCTCGTTAACCGTATAATTGTTTAAATTGTCATAATTTCGCCCGCATAATGTAGCCACATAAATATTTATTTATCGGTCCAGTACTGATAACCAAATTGCTGTCCAGCGCTCCTCACTTGATTTAAGACCTTCGTAACTGTGGTCTTTATTGTGGGAACACGTTATTTAAGTTTGAATTAAATTCCTAAAAGACAAGAAATGGTACAGGGAAAATAAGAACTTTTAAGGAGTTTTGTTGTGAATTTACAATAAATCTTCCTCAAGTGCAAAATTTCTCCCCCATTTTTGTAAGGTTTGCTGTTAGTCAATTCAAAATCGTTTTCATTTCCGTTGGCCTACATGGGCACCTATAATAGATGAGAAGCTAGTGCACGGTTCCAATTAGTCGTTTCCTATGGAAAAAAAACCCAATTGTTGGTTAAGCTTACCTGTGTACATCAACTTTCCTATTTTTGTAAGAGATTTCCCCTTTCTGCTAAACATTATTATTATCATCTTCATTTAGAACTAATATAGTTTGTACCTGGTTATCCACGATCTTTGATAGCAAACGCGAAGCTTATTACGTCATTTAATTCACATACAAGCTGATGAAATACTTTTTGGATATTACGACATGTTGCAAACTTATTGCTTAGATTTACAACATCATTTAGTTTATACCTATTTATCAATCTGTTACAGCCCTACTTCCGGACAAAGACCTTATTTCATACAAGTAAGTGGCTATGATTAACCAGCATAGGTACTTATCATAGATCATCATCGTCATCATAATCGTCTACATTTCAGCCGAAGGGCGTCCACTGTTAGACATAGGCTTCCCCCAAGTTGCCATTTGGGAGGTTTTGTTAACCGCCACGCTTGGTACGGGTTGGCGATAGGAGTATGGCTATTACAGTCGACAGAAAATGGTGCTGCCCATTCTCTGGTTTATCCCTTAGTCGCCTCTTACGGGATGTTCATGGGAAAAGACAGGATGGTACTATTCTGAAAGTCTGAACACCATACGGTGCTCAGACTTAAAGACATAGATATTTTAAAATATTTCTATAGAACGAATGGTTTTATAACCATTTGTCATCCATTTCATATCATTGATTCTTCATATCGAAAGTCTATCTTTCTAAGATTCATAATGCTAGGCTATATATTGATTAATATCAATATTTCCCTTGCAGTATCCATCGCTTCCAGAGTAATCATTCTCATGGATTATACAAGAATTAATCATTGATTAACCTGTTTCCTCGTCGCGTGTGATCAGTTCTGAACCATTTTGACCACATTTCCAATACCAACTTTATTATTGAGAAAGTAAATTGCTGCCCAAGTGTTTCGATAAACGAGACAATAATGGCATAAACTAGTATCATTTGCAATTCGTTAACTCTTTGCCACAAACATACACCTATAACTAAGACCTGTCTGACTGAGACGCCATCCATCGAATCATAATGCCAGTCCTAGATAAGCCAGCATAGAAACAAAACGCTCAGTATCACCAGCAGCAGTTTGTAAGCCGAACACGATCGGCCGCCAAAGTACCCATTCGGTAGGTCGCGAGTGGTTTATTTCTCTCGCGCCCCAGAGTAAATATAACTCGCATGCTACGGGTGTTAGCGTTACTACTGGAAGTTTTGAACTCGATTGGAGTTAGATGGATGATGAGTTTGATTTTGAGACGTTTGTGCTTGTTGATGCGTTTTTGTTTTTGTCTGTTGATTGCATGGGTTGTTGTTAGCAGTAAAGGATTATAAGTTGACTAGCGCGTCCTAGAGTTTTTTTTTTAAATTTAATTGACAACATTATTCAGTTGCAATTGTAGGAATAAAAAAAATTGTGAAGTGTCAAGACATGATTTTCCTACTAGTTAGTAATACCACATACATTTTTTTTTAATTTAACCTCTTTTTCTCAGGTCGCGCTTTCATTAGACGGACTATATTTTTTAGTCTTGGCATAAAGTAATAAATAAATAGAATAGCCTTTATTTACTGAAGGTGGAGTTCTTACACTACTTTTTTTGTTGTATACGTTTACTTTTGTATGTTTGGTTTCCGAGGCATAGGGTATCCTAATAGTGTCCTAGATAAACCTAAAATAGTGTATATAACACTATTCTAGGTTTATCTCAGACATTACTGATACTCTGTGACACGGAAACCACGTAAAGCCTTTGGGCCCAGTAATTGTCGTTCACATATCTTTGAAAATCGTTACATAGAGTCTGACGCCAGAAAGTCTGTCCCTCAATCTATCCATAGAGTAGGTATTGTATTGTCCAGTGGCTGAGTTGTAGAGGTTTGATAGGCAGCCGCTCCACATAAAACACGGGTATTAAGCCGCGTCCGGCTAGACTGGATGCCAACCCCAAGTTAGTTGAGAAAAGGCTAGGGAGCTGATGATGAACTTTAGTTATTTTAAATACTTACTTAATTGTAACCCAGGTTCTTTCAAATCTCTCTTTATCTTGGTCATCATTGGCTATTATAGCGAACAATAAAAAATCGATGATTTTTGCATTCGATTCTGGTTACCAAACCATAGAAGTGTTACCATCGAGAGCACAGCCAGTAGTAGGGGTAGTGCTCTCACCTTTACCACGTGACGGAGTGACGTCTATTTTCACTACATTTGTTAGCCATATCAGGGTATTACAAATAGTTAGACTAGTTCTACTGATAATCCCGTTCTCATAAATCTGCTACTGGCGAAGAAACAAAGAATATCAAGTGTGTTCTTCAGTAACGCGTGGTGGTTCTCAATCTACCTACTAATTTGGTGCAATTGACTACTACTCAATCTCGTGGCTAGATAATAACAGTCGCACGGGTCGATCTCCAAGGTTAAGCAACGCTTGCCAAGGTTGGTCTGTGGATGGACCATCTTTGGCAGTCGTTACGGATAGTCAGAAGCCAGTAAATCTGACTACAGTCTTGCCATGAAGTACCGTGTTACCCCAGTTAATGGGTTGTGGAGGTCTGGTAGGCAGCCGCTCCTCGTAAAATACTGGTATTCAGCTAAATCCGGCTTGACTGGAAGCCGACCCCAATGTAGTTGGGAACAGGCTGGGCAGATGATGATGATGACTACTACTCAATCGATTTGTATACAGAAAACAAACCAAAGAACGTAATAACTTATAATTTCAATTAGAACGTTCTGTGGGATTATGCCTTTCAACCTCTAGTTTCTCCGATTTATCCCTGTTACCTACAATATTCTGCCAATCGTTTCTTGTTATATAGAATCTAATAAATTGTCAACCCAGCTTCTCTACGGACTGGTTAGTTCCTTTTCCTTGGAAAAAAACATACTATATGACATCAGAATTTCCATAAACATCTGTAACTCTGTCCACCACGTTTACAGGGACTAATAATGATGATGAATGGTTAGATGATATATTAATAATCCCTGAATAGTCCAACTTAAGGCCCTCCAAGCACGTTGCCTCTTCTTTGGGCCTTACCATAATGTGTCAAAATATAAGTCGTGCGAGCGAGAAAGAGGGATGGAGCTATACACTCTATATATAGCTCCATTAACAGTTCAGTATAGGTCGTCAAATAAATCGCGTTAAGAGCGAGTGGTAGTGCCTTTCATCAAACTATGATTGCGTTAGATGAAACAACAAGTTTGTAATCCATGCTAACGTTAATTATAGACAACTAGAGAAGTACCCTCTTAAGTACCACAGCAAAACTGTTATCTCGTACAAACGCAGTAATAAAGTTAATACCATTTACAACCCCGCATATAGAAAATATCGTCTTAAAAATCGTCTGTCGTCCCAGACTGGCGTTTAATTAAAAAATAAACACCGTAAGGGCGTCTACACGCGGGCGGCGGTCGGCGGCGCATCTGCGGTCGGTCGCGTGTCGCACTCGCCCGCTGACTTAATTAGATACCACCATACGAGTGGCGTGGAGGGGTGATGGGACTAAAGATTTTTATACTTCACTTCGTTTTTTCTCTTTCATAATTTCCTAAGCTAGCAAACTTACAAAGTTACATTTGCATGTTTTTAATTATCTACAGACTCAAAAAAAATAAAAATTGGTTTTAAAATTTTTGTTATGTCTCTTATACAATTGAGTCAAGAAAAAAGAACTACACAAAAAGAGAAATAATTATATAAATTCCGAACATTTAGAGATTCCCGAAAATGTTGTAACTTGATCTCTATAAGGAAAAAAGAAAGAAGAAATAAATCTAGGTGCTATAAACTAATACAAAGTTATATAAAACCCACTCCACTGTCAGCATTGTTCTCAAACAATCGCCACACACCTGTACGTAAATAAAGGTCTCCGTTAATTTGATCGGACTACCGCCAAAGGCAATAAATAATCTTTGACATTTGTGAGCTTTTCAAGCAAAATAATAAAAACTATAGCGAAAGACATTAAAATTACTCGTTTCTCATTTGATTGTACAATTTTAAATTGAAAAGTCATTTTTAATGATATTCTTTACTGTCGTAATCCTCTCCATGTATTCCGCTGTTTCAAACGGTTTTAACACACCTGTACATTGACGTTTGCTGTCGCGGAATTTGCTCGTATTTAAAAAAGAATATTTTCATGAATCCTATTTGTCTCAATTCCAAAGGTTATGACGACATGTAAATTTCAAAACCTATTTTCTGTATATGGCTTTTTAGGTTTCTTTCGATTGACCGCACACATTTAAGTTTAATTTATTCTAACCCTATTTTTAAAGACATCATCACCTAAAAAGAACTTCTAGAATCTTGGAGTTACGTTTCTTAATTTATTTTTTTCTAAATACATTTCATTGTTTTTATTTTTTATTCCAACGTTCAAGCGTTTAGAATGTTTTCAGATGTAATAATTAATTTTACGAAATATTTTTATATTTGGTGCGAGACTACATTGAATGTGAGACGCTTGGTCCAGGTCATAAGTCCAGCCGTGGACGTCCTTCGATAAAAACGATGATTATCAATGCGGATGGAGTGTACTTACCATTCTTATTTAAAGGCACGGCAGGCATATTGGCTGAACGGTTGACTGTTACACTGTGGATTGTGGGTTCAATTCCCGAACGAAACAAATATTTTTATAGCCTATGGATAGGTGTGTCGGGTCTGGGTATGAGATTTTATATATGCATCTACATGGGTAATTCCTAGTGTGGGGTTAAGTTTCTTTTAGCTTATAGCTTTAGCATAGCATAGCATTAGCATTAGCGGCCTTATAATGTTCCCACTGCTGGGACTCAGGCCTCCTCTCTAGGAGAGGGGACGGGCCGTAATCCAACGCGCGGGTGCAGTGCGGTTTGGTGGATGTCACATGTCTTAGAATTTTTGGTTCTAGGACATGCCGGTTTCCTCACGATGTTTTCTTTCACCGCTTAATTCATAGCTTTAATTAATGATAAGTGTAAAGTAACTACAGTGTTCTACGTCTTGCTATTCCAATTTTCCCAAAGTATGTCGTCTCCACGCATTCCTGCGAGTTCAAATACACCTGTACATTGAATGATGAGGCTCGGAATGTACTCATACTTATAATATCAGACGTTATTTTCATAAATTCAGCGGACAGTGGTACTGCTGCCGCGGGCTATACGAGTTAGGAAAGTGCACATCGAATGCGATGATATTTTGCGAATAAAAGCTATAGCGACGGTCTTTTTCCATTTTCGAGATTAACTGTGTATTGGACTATTCATCACCTACCTAGCCTTTTCCCAACTATATACCACAATCCATTAATTGGGGAAACACGGCACTTCTTAGCAAGACTGGAGTCCGATTTATACTGGCGTCTGACTATCCGTAACGACTGCGGCTTAACGTGTTTTCCAAGGCACGGAGGAAACTCGGTATATTAAGATGGTCACCCATCCACAGACCAACCTTGGCATTCGTTGGTTAACCTTGAAGATCGACCCGTGCGGCTGTTATTATCTAGCCACGAGCTCCTCTGTATATTGGTCTATTGTAGGTGAGTATCATAATATAGACTAGATATTTACAGTTGACATGGGTCTATCTTTAAACTGAGAGTTTTTGTGTTCGAAAATCATTCAATTATTCCTCTCTCTCGCTCTTAGGTAAAACGAGAGCTCTACCCTAGACCATTAAAGTCATTGAATCAAACGTGGTCGCTCACCGTCCGTTCGTCTGGTAACCGTCCGGACGTCCAAGACGTCGATGGCTTACGAGCCATCGACGTCTTGGTTTCGGTCTGCAAAGAGTTTCAAAGAGTTGTCAACAAAACCTTATACTCTAATAGTATGCCTCCTACTTATAGAAAACGTACTTGGTCTATTCTTTTTTGAGGGTGGGAAATCAGCAAATTACTTCTTCCACTCTCTTTGGAGAGAAAGAGAGAGTGTTAGATTTTTAATGATATACCCTCGATTTCTGATTTCAGCATTGAAAGTTGAGTATTTTTCCAACTCTACTCTAGCCTATACACCTGTCCCCCTCTTTCGAACTAGCTCAAAACACTTGACTTCGTTCAGTACCTATATTTTTGTACAAATAAAACTTATCCCAGTATAGCTTTTGCCGTGCCCCAGCTTAAATTTTTGGGAGGTCATCATTACTTTAGATTATAATCGCGCGCCGATTCGAATCGACATTTAAAATTGTTAAAATCGATATCGTGTAAACTTATCGTTACTTGAATTTCGTATCGATTTAATGTGCGATGTTGAATTTCGGCCCAAATACTTGACGTGATGTTATTAAGTGTTTAAAATAAGGGGTTATTTGGTTACATCAATGGTGTAGTTTTTTTATTTAATTTAGAGTATGCCAATGTTCCTTTGGGCAGTGTTGTGGGTATTTTTTTCATGTGTCTTGGGTCACAAAGGTAATTAAAGTAACAAAATAAGAGATGACATCAATTTGGGTTACAGAAAGAACAGAACTTATAATCATTTGACACTAAAAATACAAAAAGAAAAAAAAACTGTCAAACACGGCTTTGATGAAGATTTTCTATGTGCTATATTATATTTTTGATAATATTATTAATTTCTATTAATTTTCGATTTTCATCACAATGAATTAATAAGTAAGAGTACTTAAACGCTATGAAAAAATAATAATGAAACGAATTGAAAATACCCTTCAAATTGATCCTATTCCTATTTACTAAGTCTGCGTATCTATTCACCCAGTTTGACTGTACCTACAACAAAATAGCGCAGACATCACCAAGACGGTATTTTATAAAAAACCGCTAACAATACTTAACAAATGAATCACCATTTCAATCAAAATAATACAAATAACTAAAAAACCTAAGTTAGTTAAACCCACATCAGTCTGACACTAGGCACTAATTAAAATACTTCTTTGTAACACAAACATATCTTTAGCGAGCTAAGTGAGGAATCCCAAAAAATATAGAACTTCACAACTTAGGTGGCAATAGGTTTTTTGCTTTTACAAATTAAGAATTTAAATGCTTAGTCTGACCACTGTTTCGGTTTTGCTCCGGGATTGTTCGAAAGATCACCGCAGTCCTGGAACCCAATGAGTCAGGGAACGGACATCCTCACGCCCCAGTCACCATAGGCGTGGGTTTGCAGACGACGAACAATAGGTAGCTTGCCAGCATATAGCCAAAGATGTCAGCAAAACCGTAGTCTGAAAATAATCTGGACCGAGCCCAGTCGTCAACGGCGCGTTCTGTTCCACGCGCGCCTCAAGGAGATGTCAGCAAACTGTAGGGCAGGGCCGAAGCCTCTGGGGGGAACACGTGGTATTCCTAAAGGTTGACACCGAGTCCTCTCCAGATCGAAGGCAACGAAGGAACGGTAGGGGTTTAGTCAGTAAGAGTCTGACACGCCCTACCGCTCCGCCCAAGAGCGGGAGAAGTCATTCTGATGATTCCGAATGATGAAAAAAAAAATGGCCTAGCAGTACGGAAGCCTATTGGGACTATGGGTTGCCTTCTGAAAGGGAACCCTGTCCCCGGCCCATTCTGAAACGCAAAGGGCAACTGAAGGAACACGGCAGATTTAAGTGAGTAAGAGTTTCCCTCTAGCTCCACCTAGAACGAAAGAAATTGTTTTATGATTTTCCTCACAAAACAATGGTGGGTTTCTATCGTATGTAACACGATGTGCTAAAGACTTAAAACACTATTTTAATATCAAAGTCTAAAATGTCAGAGGCTAGCTAGAGTTTAATAAAATATCTCCTCATCATCATACTCATTATTTCAACCGAAAGAAGTCACTGCTGAACATAACCTTCCTCTAACAACTACGACCAGTCATGTGCGTAGTGGCGATGCTTTGAGTCCCTCACCGGCAGTGATGCATCGGAAGCGTCTTAATGGAAGCAGAAACGGAAACAGATGTCAAAAGTAAATCTTAGCGGATGCTGATGCGAATGCGGAAGCGGAAGCGGAAGTGGAAGTGTTAATACTATGAAGAAAAAACAAATTTTATTTTTTTTAAGATTTGTTTAAATTTGTATTTTGTACTTTTAGTACTTGAAGTGAAACAGATTTAAATTATATTTAATAAAAAGTAATTTGGTCGCTTTTACACTTTTGAGTCTGTTTCGGTGTTCTGTCCAGTCGCTCACGCGCCCCCACCCCCGCGCTCCTCGCTGTATTCTCCGTTTAGAGTTCTGTTATAAAGTTGCGGAACCAGAAACGGAAACAGAAGTGAAAAAGTTTGCGGAACTTCTGCAGAAGCGGAAGCGGAAGCAGAGTTCTGCTGCAACACAACTCACCGGGTTATCGGTCCACCACCGAAAGGCTTTCCTTTCGCGGTCACTAACAATACTCCAGAACATTTCGGTTCCATCGACTATCTTGTTTTGCGACTAATGTGCCCTGCCCACTGCCACTGAGATGTGGTGCAAGTGTAACGGAAAACAGGAAGACTTTATTACTATAGAAAATATTGCTTACACTTTTAAGATTGTGTCACTGTACGATTGAATAGTCAATTGGCATACCTAGGTTGTCCGAAATTGTTTCGCTTGAAGGAAAGTTCGACATTTCCTTTCGCTGCAATCGGAACTGAAAAAATGATTTAAGGAATACTCCAAAATATAGTTGCCAGGCCATATTCAAGATAGCACCTTCTAAACTTACACCTAACTTCGTAGACATTCATAGAATACCATCGTGGATGTGTAGCGCATGGCTGGAATGCGCACAGAATGGATTTACATGCTCTGAATCAGTTATCTACAGTCTAAAAGGATGGGTTTTAGTCTGTAGATGGAGTGTAAAGATTAATAGCTTAAGGCTCTATTATTTCACGTTCCTCAAAGAGATGTCAGCTGACTGTAGGGGCCCGGGAGGATCAAAGCTTAGGGCTCAGGGTTGAATGAAAGAGAACCCCGGGACCCCGGAATTAAGGTAAAGAAGGAATTGAGTGGGTTTTCATCATCATCATCGTCTCAACCGAAAGACGTCCACTGCTGGACATAGATTGGCTTCCCCCAAGCGTCGCCACAGCGAGCGGTCCTGTGCGTCTCGCATCCATCTGATTTCCGCGACCCTCGCCAGGTCGTAGGTCCACCTTGTGGGAAGCCTTCCAAAACTGCGTCTTCCGGTACGTGGCCGCTACTCTAGAACTTACCGTCCCCATCGACTATCTGTTCTACGAGCAATGTGCTCTGCCCACTGCCACTTAAGAAGAATCGCCAAACAATTTTCGTTTAGGACCAAGTAATATTTAGGTATTTCTACTAGATTTTTTAGTAGCAGCTCGGAATTTTGTGTCTGTTATTTAAGAATAGGGTTGACGTCTATGACATAAATGTGGGTTAGTATAGATAGATACACTGTCCCGCTCAACTCTCTTGCCAACGGCTTTAGGTATACAAAACATCCAAAGGGTTGTTCTTTCAGGATAATTTATATATTTCACATGTTTATACCTACTTCTGGGATAAAAAAATCTTTGTCCTATTCCAGGACATAAGTCAAGTTTCACCCCATTTCGGTCCACCTTTAACGTGAAGAAATAACCGATATACCACCTTTTATAATAATTAATTTGATCTTATAAAGATCGAAATGTATTGCACATTATTGAATGGTCCTAATTTATGGTCGCATTCCTGGCATAGTATTAGGAATCAGGATCAATTTAAAGCCAAACTAGGTCTTGTTATTAAGCAATAAATCTCTCGCTCTTAACTTTTTGCATGCATGCATCAGTAGCCGTTAAGGAGAAGCTTCTATGCCATTCTTTGGTGCATCGGACTTTGTGTGTTTAATTTAATTCAACCGTCAAGATGACATGAAAATTTCCGTATTTTAATTTTTAATTTATATCAATTTTCTTTTAATAACTCATCTTAAAACAAAATGTGTTCGATGTGGGATTTGGTACATGTCGAATCTTGGAGGAGTGCTGGCCTGGCGAGCGAACATGACTCAGCGCCGCGCCGCCGCCGATGACTATCAATCCACAGCGCAGCGCCCATGATGTTGGAAAGCAGCAGATTCTAGACTAAATGTGCTCCAGTAGTGTAATTGCTGTAAGGCGTTCTGATGTGAGGATAAACAAATAAACAACAACGTGAATACTGTTTGACGAAGATATTCATTTATTAAATACTTATCAGGTTTAAGCGGCATGCGACGGCGAGCTCTACGAGCGGAGTGACAGTGGCCATGCCACGTTGCACGTACACTACTATGCGTACGTGTAAAGCCTCTTGTACACGACACGTTTTTAAACCGTACGGCACTTTTTTCGCCGTGTGTAGATTTTTTTTTCTGGTAGGGGAGTCATCAGAATGACTTCTCCCGCTCTTGGGCGGAGCGGGAAGGCGTGTCAGACTCTTACTGACTAAACCCCTACCCCGTTCCTTCGTTGCCTATGATCTGGGGGGGACTCGGTGTCAACCTTTCGGAATACCACGTGTTCCCCAGAGGCTTCGGCCCTGTCGGGCCCCTACAGTTTGCTGACATCTCCTTGAGGCGCGCGTGGAACAGAACGCGTCGTTGACGACTGGGCTCGGTCCAGATTATTTCCAGACTGCCGGACGGCGAGCTACCCAGTGCTCGCTGTCCGCGAGCCCGTGCCTACGGTGGTCGGAAATCGGGATCGGGATCTCGGCGGCAGCGGCGTAAGGGCCGTTCCCTCACGCGCTCGCGGTCAGTAGCCTCCTTCACGAGCATTACCGCTTCGCAGAAGGAGGCGACCGCATGCCACCCCTCCTCACTCCGGACCATGGCCTGAACCAGGGCCCGGCGCGAGAGGTCGCTGCCTCCGATAGCCTCCACAAGGACACGGCGGTGCTCCGCCCAAGCGGGGCACACCTCTACCGTGTGCTCCACCGTGTCCTCCGGGCGATCCACACAGCGGCGACACCCGGGCGTCCTCTCCTGCTTGATCCGATGCAGGAACCTCCCGAACTTACCGTGTCCGGTGAGGACCTGCGTCGTACGGAACGAGAGGACGCCGTGACCTCTTTCCAACCACTCCTCAAAGAGGGGACTTACCGCCTCAATGACGGCGTGTCCAACCGTGTGTAGGTACGGTTAATAAAACGTACCGCGTGCCTATGTCGCTTTTGGGTCACATCATCATCATCATCATCTGCCTATTTTTTCCCAACTATATTGGGGTCGGCTTCCAGTCAAGCCGGATTTAGCTGAAAACCAGTATTTTCCGACCGGCTACCTACCAGACCTCCACATTGGGTCACATAGTACCTACGCAAAATATTTTAGATGAATCTGTAGCGGTACTAGGCCTACGTGTAACGTGGCATGTCCGCCACCGCGCCCCTCCGCTCGCAACCGTTCGCCGCCGTATTCTGCTAAACACAGAACTCCTGGCGAGGCTTTAACAATAAGACAAATGTCGTCGCCTTAACAACAAAGGCTGGATCAAAGAACAAAATGCATGTAAAATGGGTAAAAATAAAATTTGGCAAAATGCGACGGGAATGCGTGGGAGTCGGATCGATGCCGAATTCTGACTCATTTGTTCCAATAGTATTTATTTTAAACGTTATTGTCGCTGTCGACACTTTCCTTCTTTTATATTGGCCCTATGACTTGCATCCTTGAGTTTAATATATTTAATCAATGACTTTCTGCACCAAACTGTATTCACGTTGCTGATTTAAATTGAAATACCTACTTATTTATATTTCTGCGCAAAGTAGATCATTGAAAAGTGTATGTCTTCTCACATAGGAGAAATGCGTTAGACTGTTAGGTAATACCTACATGTGGGAGTGAGTGTTATTGTGTTCAAAACATATTTCTTATAGACAGGAGACACCCAGATTCAGAAGAATTTCTGTAAGCCATACCTACCTACAAATATTTTTTATACTTGCGAACAAGCAAAACACAACGCAAACCAATGCCGATAGTTCCTAATACTTAGAACGAAGTATTACGAGTATCTTGGTTAAAAGAACAGACTGCATAACGCACAGTATGAAGTATACTGTGCGTTATGCAGTCTGTTCTTTCAAAACACAAATTGCAGACGTTGGTAATTAACTCAGTCACCAAACAATAATAATGGAATTGGGCAGGCCATACCTGCCGCATATCGCAACGGCATTGGGCGAAAACAACCACTGACTGGATTCTTAAAAGTAGGAGTCGGCAACGCGATAGGCCCTGAAAAAGATGACGTGACGAATTGGACTGTTACCTAAAGGATTGACCAGTAGTAGCTAAGGACAGAAAAGAGTGGAATAGAGGCCTTTCCCTGCAATGGGACGAAAAAAGCATTAAAAAACCTTATTCCCTATTGCAATTCTTCCACAATATTTCATTATGTTAATAAACAAACACAGCAATTATAGAACGATTATAAAGATCGGTGGTATCTTGTGATACGGCGCCGCGGTCTGCTGGGCTTGGGGTAGATTTGCAGTAAAGATAGCCGGCACAATGGAACAATTGGGGGTAGGGAGCTTTCACTTGTAAAACGAACCTATAGCTATACGGGTGCGGATCTTCCGCTGCACATGAGGGCTCTATAAATACTTATTGCGAAAAATGTTTGTGGAATTGTGAAAACGAGTTCATACGTAGTCTACCTAGCCTTTTCCAACTATATTGGGGTCGGCTTCCAGTCAAGCCGTATTTAGCTGAATACCAGTATTTTATGAGAAGCGGCTGCCTACCAGACCTCTACAACCCATTAACTGGGGTAAAACGGCACTTCATGGCAAGACTGGAGTCAGATTTACTGGCTTCTGACTATCCGTAACCATTGCCAAAGATCTACAAATGACAGCTGGGACCTACGGCTTAACGTGCTTTCCGAGGCTTGGAGGAAACTCGGTATGTTAAGATGGTCACCCATCCACAGACGAATCTTGGCAAGTGTTCCTTAACCTTAAGATCGACCCTTGCGGCTGTTATTATCTAGCCACGAGCTCCTCCACGGTTCTATAAATACTTATTGCGAAAAATGTTTGAGGAATTATGAAGACTTGTTCATACGTAGCAGGACTTTAAAAAGATCTAAGGACGTCCATAAACTCTTAGCGGATGCTGTTGTATTCACACAACAGCACATTAAATTCATATATTGTAATTTTCCAAGTTTATTTAGGATATTACTGACACACCTCGGAAAGCACGTACAGCCGTTGGTCCCGCTTGTCATTCGTAGATCTTTGGCAGGCGTTACAAGTAGTCAGAAGCCAGAAAGTCGGTCTGCCTAGCAATGGAGTATCGTTTTTCCCAGTGGCAGAAACAGGGTTGTGGAGGCAGATCTGTGCGTGTTTTACATGGAGCGACCACCTGTCAAAATAGGAGGCCGCTCCATATAAAACACAAGTAATCAGCCACATCTGGTTAGACTGGAAGCCGTCCCCAAACTAGTTGGGAAGCGGCTTGCGGACGGCGAGCACTGGGTAGCATGCCGTCCGGCAGTCCGGTAATATCCCGGACCGAGCCTAGTCTTCAACGGCGCGTTCTGTTCCACGCGCGCCTTAAGCAGGTGTCAGCAAACTGTAGAGGCCTGGCAGGCCCGAAGCCTCTGGGGACACGGATCGGTATTCCGAACGGTAAGCTCGTATTCCCAGATCGAAGGCAACGAAGGAACGGGGTGGGGCTTAGTGGGAGAAGTCTGAGGTTTCCCCTACCTAAAAACAACTAGTTAGGAAAAGACTAGGAAGATGTTAGCAGATAACCTAAATAATTCCTTATGTCTAACTGCATCTTGGAAAACGATATCTTTACTTGCATCATCAGTATCCGCATCATCGCTTATCTAGTAAGCTAACCTGTCACAAATAGATACACCTCAATAAGGTTATTTGTTTTATATCCGTAGTCTTACTCATTCTTAGTCGCATTGACTCTTGACCTCGTAGCTACGTACTCACTCCAATCACACGTCGCGATCTCTCCAACCTAGAAGCCATCACGAATGAAACACTGACTTCTTGGCTTAGCAATGATGGTTTATTGTTCGTATCACCACTTATTGTTTCAAATAGTTATCGTTCATCATCAACATCTACCTAGCCTTTTCTCAAGGTCTTGATGTCGGCTTCCGTTCTAACCGAAAAAAAAAAATGTTTTAAGTAGAGACTGCCTGTCAGACGTCCACAACCCAGTTACTGAGCACTTCTCTCCTTGGATAGACTGATTGGGCAGACTTACTGGCTTCTGACTACCTGTAACCATTGTTAAAGATCTACTAATGTGGTCACTTGCTGTCTAAAGGGGTTGGCTTCTAACCTAATCGCATGCGGTTGAACACCCCGGTTTTACAGAGAGCGACTGCCTGTCAGACCTCCACAACCCAGTTACTAGGCAACATACTCCTTGGATTTATTATGCGTACAGCTGAAGAGTGGAATTCCCTGTCAGGGTCTGTGTTTCCTGATAACTGCAATCTAGGGGTCTTTAAGTCAAGAGTGTATGGGTTGCTTCTAGGTAAGCGTGCTCCATCGTCGACCACATGATCGCTTACCATCAGGTGAGATGCGGTCAAGCGCGAGCCTCTCAATAATAAAATAAATAATAGATTGATGGTCTGACTTTCTGGTGTCCCGTAACTGCCGTCATAGATCTACAAATATTGCGGTCCATATATCTGCGACACACGGTTCTATCAGGTTAGCATAGTTCAACAATCAAACAATCCCAGCTCACATTGAGTCCTCAGCTCGTTCCTCAGGCCGGTCACACGTTGCGACCTCTCCACGGTCGGCAGCGCTCGCCCCCAGACGAACTAATTACCGACGATAACATCCAACGCGTAGACGGTAGACGCACTCAGCGTGACCGCATCAAGATCGCATGTGAAAGTGGGATTTGATCGGAGATTCAAGCTTTTTATGGGGGCTTTTGAGTTGTTTCTATGGTGTTTTAGATAGAGCCTTCTGAAAATTGCAGCTGTTGTTTTCTGTTGAGTATGATGAAGGATATATTTATGTTAAAGAAGTGTTAGTCATGGGTTTGTCTTCATCACTGTTGAGGATAAACCTTGTCATGTCTATCAATTTAAAAGTATTTTTTAAGCGTGGGAAATCAGCAAATAGCTTCCTCCCGCTTTAAGTGGAGCCAGAGGGAGTGTCAGACATTTACTGACGAAAATCCACACTAACTTCCGTCAAGGCTTGCAGTGACTTTTACAAACAATGCGATACCTTGACGTACTTACTTTGAACAGTTTTTCCAATGCTGTGTTTTCAAGCAACTTGAGCTTGACTTGAACTTGACTTGAGGAGCTCGTGGCTAGATAATAACAGCCGCACAGGTCGATCTTCAAGGTTAAGCAACGCTTGCCTAGGTTGGTCTGTGGATGGGTGACCATCTTAACATAACGAGTTTCCTCCGTGCCTCGGAAAGCACGTTAAGCCGTTGGTCCCGGCTGTCATTTGGAGATCTTTGGCAGTCGTTACGGATAGTCAGAAGTCAGTAAATCTGACTCCAGTCTTGCCATGAAGTACCGTGTTACCCCAGTTAATGGGTTGTGGAGGTCTGGTAGGCAGCCGCTCCTCGTAAAATACTGGTATTCAGCTAAATCCGGCTTGACTGGAAGCCGACCCCAATACAGTTGGGAAAAGGCTAGGCAGATGATGTGTTTTCAAGCAACTGTGAAGTATACCATTGCTACTACTATTATGCATAGCTAGATTTGTCAGGCTGTTTCTTGGACTTCATCTAGCGTGATCTCCTCGCGTTCCTGAGAAAAAGTGTCTTAACAGACGGATATACGTATAGACCGAATGCGACTGACTGACAGACAGACCGCCATCGCGCCAGATAGACGGACAGACAAACAAACGAACTGATGGACAACAAAGTAATCCTTAAGGGTTTTTGTCAACTTAAGTACGCACGCACGAACTCTAAAAAGGAGAATGGCTTTAATATCTAAATCATGCGGTAAATGGGTCGAAAATCTTCATTTTGTAAATCTATTTGAACAGCTAGGTCGATGGTTGTTCAATTATGATATCATAGCTGGCGTCATGGTAAGCGGAGTGGTTTAACGGTAATAAGTTTAATTTAACTAGCTTCACATTTAATAAATTACTTCGCATTATTACCGCTTTGTTACGAATTTGAGATAACTAGCCTCGATAGGTTTGTTGCCAAATATTTTAGAAGGTACAACAGCATGTTGTCGGCATAATAAAATGCCAATTTAATCTGTATTAAACGATATAATAGATAGGCACGCATTTTTTTTTATTAATAGTAGGTACGGACCTAGGGGTGAAAGTAACTTATTTGCCTGACCTGTTGGTCTAGTGGTTAGAGGCCCTGACTGAAATGCCGGAGGTCGTGGGTTCGATTCCCACCCAGGACAAAAGTTTGTCTGATGAGCACGATCATTTGTTCTGTCTGGGTGTAATTTATCTATAGTATGTATGTCTTTAGAAATATAATTAATTATGTTTATCAGTTACCATTACCCATAACACAAGCTCTGCTTTGCTTGTGCCTAGATGGCGTCGTGTAAAAAGTTGTGGAATATTAATATATTATTATTATTTAGTCTCAAGAACGAGATTGGCGGGCGAGCGTAGCGAGTTTGCCAAAAGTTCGAGGGGCAGCAAACTGTAGGGGCCAGCAGAGTCGAAGCCTACTGGGGTCATGGGTTGTGCGAAAGAGATCAGAAAGGCAAAGAAGGAACCAAGGAGTGGGTTTTAGTCAGTAAAACTGTGACCTTCCACACCTCCGCTCCTTTTCTTTCCGCTCCACTTAAGAGCGGGAGAAATCATTAGATGATTTCCAACCTAAAAAACTTTATGCAGTAACTTCACTTAAACTGTAGATTAGATAAGAGCAAGTTAAAAACTTGTCAAGGCAGAGATGCTGGGACTTCGTAACTTTCACAAACATTGTCGTTGCCCGGCAACTGCCCTTTTCACCTGACTCTCGGCACAAATTACCGAATCGCTTGCAAATTACGTGATACAAGTATGAACTCACGAGATTTACGCAGGTATTTCCATGAGTTAAGTAGGTATCTAGGTACTAAAAATAAATAAGTCTTGGTTTTGATGGAAAATAGGTTACTTTAATAAAGGTACTTACTTTAATCTATACTAATATTATAAAGAGGTAAAATTTGTAAGTTTGTATGTAGGGGGTAATCTCTGGAACTACTGATCCGATTTGAAAAATTCTTTCAGTGTTAGATAGCCCATTTATCCAGGAATGCTATAGGCTATATACCACCACCCACGGGAGCGGAGCAGTAACGAAAAATGCGGGTGAAACCGCAGGGGACAGCTAGTTAAAAAAAACGAAAAACGTGTACCTACTCATATGTTTATTTGACATATGAGTAGGTAGGTACATGTTTTTCTGAGTCATCAATATAGTTAAAAGGGAATCGCTTATCTGGAGATAATAAGGTCGCTCCTTAGTAGCACTCCGTGGTTCACGAAGAAAAGCAATGCCACCCATGTTACGTTACGAAGGAGTTGAGAGGGACTCCGTGAGTGACCGCGCTGTTATTGTCTTACTATTGTTAAGTACTATTGTTGTGTCTCGTTTCGCGGGTATGTGTAATAAAATTGACAGTTTTATTTATGTTTATTTTTAAGTACCTAAATGTTTTCTACACTGTTGTGTATATGTATGTTGTGCCAAATAAAACATTTTTTCTTTCTTCCTTTCTTTCTAAAACGCAAAGAACAAGTGAAGGACGCATGTGGGTTTTAGTCACTAGAAGTAGATTTGTCAGAACACGTTGTCTCCACCACACGGTCCACTATAGAGCGCGAGATGTCACTTGATGAGTTTTTTTATGTAATTAGAAAAAGTATACCATACATTTCACTCCTTTACCGATATCAGTACAAATTGACTGAAGGAATAAAATAAATTTTAGGCTTCCCCCAGTCTAGTTAACTGCAGATATCTATCTAACCGATTATCTAAACAACGATGCCCATAAAAATTAAGTACATACGTTAGTTTGAATTATTTGTAATCAATTCGAAATGTAAAACAAAAACCGCAATTGAAATTAATTTTGTTTTCTTTTAAGTCCAAAATGCCACGTAAAATTTAGGAAGGCAATAAAAATATCAGGTAGTTAGGCATCGACACGCTCAAAAGAATTTCAGGCTAAATAAGTTTAAAAGTAAACCATTCAATTATATGCCTAAATATTTATTTGAATATCCGCTTGTGGAAATATTTAATGCTATTTGCACTCACAACAAAGTTACGCCAGCGTGTACTTACTTATATGTCTATTTGACTGAAGTCTTATGAGATGTCTCATAAGACTTATTGGTAGGTATTTTTTTTATGTGGGAAATCATCTAATGACTTCTCCGGGTTTTGGGCGGAAGGTGTGTCAGACTTTTACTGACTAAAACCCACTTCTATGTTCCTACGCTGCCTTGCGTTCCTGGGCCCTGGATTTTCTTGGTATGGTACTTAATTGTTCAATAGGAAGGTTGTCAGGTGATGGGACATAAAGGCTGGGGGAGGAAAACGCTCTCTCACCACAACCTACACTACCTACACCTCCCTTTTGATTGATTGTTACCGAGAAGAGGGAAGGCACACTTCGAGAAAAATTTAAAAAAAAAGTTGGTCGAAATTGCAATTTATTTAATTAATCAGGTGGGACCCTAGTGTTAGGCCAGGGTTCCAGTGTAGAGCTTATTGACACAAACGGTGGCGCTACGGAACGGCGCCGTGTTTCATCAGTGTTGTATCGCAGTCTATGGCCTCTCGTACACGCTACGTTTTGTTACGTACGTACGTTTTTTTTGAGTCCCAGCAGTGGGAACATTATAAGGCCTTATCGGCCTTATAATGTTCCCACTGCCTCCTCTCTAGGAGAGGTAATGGGCCATAATCCACCGCGCGGGCCCATTGCGAATTGGTGGATGTCACATATCTTTGAATTTTTGGTTCTAGGACATGCCGGTTTCCTCACGATGTTTTCCTTCACCGTTTTGAGAGCAGTGGTGATGAAATAAATTACACAAAGTAATGCGCCTGACCGGGATTGAACCCGCGACCTGCAACTAGCAAGTAGGGGCAGTTACCACTCGGCCACCACTGCTCTCGTACGTACGTACGGTTAGATCCGGTTTATCTAACCGTACGTACGTACGGTTAGATGAACGTGCCGTGTACAAGCGCCTCACGGTCACAACCTGAAGCGTAGGGGCAGACAGCGCGCCAGCCTCGGCGGCGCCGGCGGTCGCCTAGCAACGGGGCGCCGAGATGACGCGACTGGCTTGGCTTTATATCTGTATCTTTGTACTGGGAAGTGGTGGGCTGGAAGTGGCTTGTGAGTGTTGTAGGGTACGGTTGAGGACTTGTGAAATTCCCAACTATATTGAGGTCGGCTTCCAGTCAATCCGGATTTAGCTGACTACCAGTATTTTACGAGGAGCGGCTGCCTACCAGACCTCCACAACCCATTAACTGGGTACACGGTACTTACTTCATGGCAAGACTGGAGTCAGATTTACTGGCTTCTGACTATCCGTAACGACTGCCAAAGATCTACAAATGACAGCCGGGACCTACGGCTTAACGTGCGTTCCGAGGCATGGAGGAAACTTGGTATGTTAAGATGGTCACCCATCCACAGACCAACCCTGGCAAGCGTTGCTTAACCTTGGAAATCGACCCGAGCAACTGTTATTATCTAGCCACGAGCTCCTCATGGCCGATAGCTTGATTGATATTTTCTTTCTTTCTTTCAGGCCACATCCAGCCCCACTATCCACATCGTTATAACCAACATTATAGTGAATTTAAACAGCAACTTTATACCCTGCGCATTGGCCATAACATCGCCAGTCGGTTTACTGGCGATATTAACGATTTGCCTGCCGCGGCCGCTTTACGATACTGCCGTTAAAATGTTTCATCAAATTAGTTTTGACAACTCAATGCAGGCGGTTTATAACTTTGTGTTATAAGTTAGTCATCTGATGACTAATAGGAAGTTATTTTACGCATGTAGGTCCGTAATCTACGCCGTACACTTATTCGATTAGGCATGTAGTTCACTCTTTTCCGCACTTGTACGGATAAGCCTCTGTCACAATTTATTATATTTCTCATATTGGCGCTAAGCGACCCGGGTCCACGAGTCGCGCGTTAACTCCCATTTATTTAAATCTTCGTGAGGGGTATTGAAAAATATCGTTTGACACACGTGGAAAATGGTCACTTCAGCAGTCGGCTCTATACCTACCTAAAAATCCGCCTCAGGCATATAGACAAACTTTCTCCACTTGTATCAAGACTTGGGTACAATTTTGGTACTCACCAATTATTCAGGAAAGGTATCTATCTTTTGCGTGGACATCAAATACTTTCTCCCGCTCTGTGAAGAGCGAAAGGGACAGTCAGACTTTTACTGACTAAAATCCACCTGTGATCCAGAGCTACGTTAATACTTTCGAACATGATATCTTCAATTTTTATTAGCTCGACATTGCATGACTGGTTTAGTAGACCTATTACTAATCGACCTCTTTCTGATTGGTCTTATAAAAAAGTTATTAGACCTACCTACATACTTTGTAACATATTCCGACAAAGGAACCCTCACTTGTAGTCGTACATAACAAAACAACAATCTAAAAATGACTATTATCTTCAAAGTCCCTTCACATCCCAAACACACAGTTCTCTCCTCAAAACCCACCTTCCCACGACACTAGTCCTCGTTTTTCAGTCCTCCATTACTATTCGCAACTCCCATACAAGCATCAACCGTATTTCCCTTTAAAACGAATTTATATAAAACCTAAACTTTCCCACATCTATATACGCGTATGTGGCGGTGAAACGCTCAAATTGGGCAAAGCTGGAAACGACCAGCGCTCGACCACCCAACGCCATTGTCCAGTGTCGGTCGACCAAGCAATTTACACTTGTGTGCGTATGCTTATTCGCGGGCTACCGGGTGCGTTTGCGCTGTTCGATAGCGAATGTATTATTGGATTTGTAGAGGCGAATGAAATGGATTGGAGGACCTTTTTAACTCCTTTCACGATGTTTTTATTCGTGTATTCATTATCTACTACCAACAGAACTGTAGGTAGATACTAACCATGATCACAGTTTAATTTTTTTTATTTATTTATGGATATCCGAAATAAAGATCATTATTATTATTGGGGCTAATTCTAACTTCCAATGGTTTCCAATAAATTTTCTAAACTCTGTAAATATTTTTATGTACCTACACTACTTAAACCAACATAATCAATTTAAAATTAAAAACACAATCTCGAAATTTTAAAGAGAATAGAGGAACCCTGATTAAAATATTGCTGCAACCACCGATACCATCTGGTATCGGTGGTTGCAGATCTGGTCTGGTTTTCGACACAGATAGCATTCTTCTTAGATAGAGAACAATAACAATAAGTTAAGTACTTACTTTAATTTAAAGACGGAAGTATTAACTTGTAATTTAACCAAATATGTAACTTTAAAAAACTCCATTGTACTTTTGCTCAGGTTCTACCGTTTAAACAAATACTTGCACACACATTCGCAATCGAATCGAAAGTCATCAGCGCCCTCCAAGCCTCGCCGGCGACCGTGGGAACTCGCAGATTCCGTAAGATTAATCCATCGGTCGATGCTTCCCGCCACTTTGCATACTTTATTTATGTCTTTGAGCCGTTTTTGCTTATAACCAGACTGTCGCATACTATGGGAAGATCATTAAGAGATTATAGCACGATTTATGGGATGAACTTAGAACAAAGACCATCTGAACTAATGAGTAATAGATATAAAACTACTTTTTCTTCACATAAGACGTTAAAACTACGTGTTTTTGCGTAAGTGCTCTAATTAAAAAGTAATTATGACTTAATTGACTCCTATAAAGAGCTGACAATGAAAAATAGATAATAATTTGGTGCGTAAAGGCGTTTTTTCTCAATATTTCTTACTTTGGATGTGGAATCCAAATACGGGAGTTAATAACTAGCAAAGTGATTGTAGGTGTCAATAATGACGGCGTAATTAATAATAATGATTGCATTAAATAGAGCAGTTAACTTGTACACGAGCTATTCTATTCATAATTGTGTTGTAAGTATTTTGTATCAATTAAAGTTTACCAAGTACTTACTGAATGATTTTGAAAGTATCTTAACTGAATAGGACTGAATTCATTTAAGATTGCCAGATACTATAGATATACCTACTTTCTATTAGATTTACTGTCTAACACTTAGTCTTGTTAGAGATAATTATTATCTTTTTTTTAAGTCATCATATTCTGTCTCATCCTTCTTTTTGAATCGTATGTGAGAACTAAACTGTCCCATATAATCTTATAAAAACTACTTCATTTCTACCTTCCAACCATGACAAAGAACACAGCAATTCTAACAGACCCAACAATTCACCCTTTACAAAGATCTAACCGAGTGATCGAACAGAACAAATATGTGTCGATACAAAACGTCACATATAGGCAATATCAACGTAATTACCGCGTTTTAAATCTGTTCACACACACCACGTACTTGGAACTGTACGATACCATAATCCTTCACTCGTCCGCGACGCTATTTAAAGTCGGCCCTTACACCGTAGAAGCGAATATTGCATTCTTTGCATACCTGGAGGCTTGGTCTAAGTTAGATGATGTAAGCTGGGTTGTGGTTGCAATGTTTAGTTTGATATCTTTATAGTTTTGAGCTAGTTCTTAAATTGTTCTAACAGTAGTATTCTTGTTATCATACCTATACTAACTCTTAAAAAGTCTCGACTGTTAAAATCAGATGGTACAGTAGGAGCACTTTGATTCCATAACTTTATCAAAAATAATGCTACAAGGATTCCAAATCTCTTCTCGGATCTTGTTTTGTCTCAATACTACTAAGTATTACTACAAACATAAAAAACTGACGCCACTACTACTTCATACTACTACTTATTCAATTGACATCGAGTCCAACCAATGGAAGAACAAAGAGACTAAAAGAAAGATGAGTAAGAGTAGGCATATTGATTAAAAAATGAATAGTAAAACAAACCCCAAACAGGTAGAAAATTAAGAGCCACTCATATGAACAAGCTTTCAAAATCAGGACGAACTAAACAATAACTTTTTTGTTCTTTGCATAAACCTACAACAGTGGTTATCCTTGCAACTCCACCATCTCTACATCTTCCTAGCAGAAAAAAATTAAGAGCCAATCATGTGAACAAGCATTAAGAATCAAGACGAACTAAACAATATCTTTTCCATTCTTTGCATAAACTTATAACAGCAGTTATCCTGGCATCACCACCAGTACCTCCACCTCTATATCTTCCAGTTTGGGCCGCACCATAAAACGGCCGATGTGAGAATTTGCATCGAATGGAGTTGGGACGCGGCACAGCCTCTACTGGGACGCGCTCGTACGTATTGTGTGTCGTTTTATTATCTCCCATACGCACCTAGATGTTCCGCGGATATTGGTAATGCGCCTTCCCATACTTTTTAGGTAGTCATTACTTTGGAATTGTTTGTTCAGTTGAAATTATGACGCGACGATTTGTGTTATTAATATTCCTTCCGACTCAATTCCCTTCCATAGTATTTTCATCATCATCATCTACTGCTGAACATAGGCCTCTCCCAAGCGTCATCATAACAACCGATTTATTCAGTTGAAATTATGATGGTATAATTTGTGTTAGTAGTTCCTTCTGCCCAAATCCCTTGCAGTAGTAATTATGTTTGTCATCATCATCATCATCATTTCAGTCGAAAGACGTCTAGTGCTGGACGCTATCCTCCCGACCTCCTACAGTCCAGGGCTTTTCGCTTTCATCGGACTAATAACGTAATTGTTTCTTCTCTATTCATGTGTCTTCTGTACCATTAGTTTCTGCTCATCTGCCTAGGTTGAACTATATATTAAAAGATTTGGTAATGTGAAGTAAAATATGCATGCAAAGTCCAGTTTGCAAGGTGGAAATTTTCTCATCTATATGTGTGATTTCTCTTAGTCTGTGTTCAATACATTTGAACTAATGCTGTGAAAACGTTTAGGCACCTTACGCAAATAAAATGATGTAGCATATAGTTATTACATTTATGTGCGATGCAGTGCTAACCTATTTGAAACATATTAACCTAGATTATATAGACATAGTTTTAACTTTACTTATTAGTTGACCAATAAAACAAATTAATAAGCAAACACATACCATTGATGACGGATAACTTCTAACTGAACAGTAATAAGAGAGCAATAAATATCCACAAGCAGATAATATTTCCCCTAACACCAATCCCAAAGTCACTCAATTTCAAATTCCACATGATCGTTTAAAAATAATTAAGGTGCTATAAAAGGGAGTTAAATCTATGAGAGTGTCAGACTCAACCCAAAACGTGTCTGTACCCACTTTGAAGGGATTAAAAAATAAAATTGGTCCCAATACCGGGAACCACCCCATGTCGAATAATACCTTTCGCATTAAAAGCCGGCGGGAACACGTTTGTACGGGCTGTCATTGATGATCATTTTTTTGGGCGCTACTCCGTTTGTCGGAAGTCACGATTTGACTGCAGCGTAATGTGGGAATCATAGCGAAAGTCGACCAGCCGTTTTTTTTTTGTTTTTGTTAGGGCAGGTCCTTTGGACCGTTGCTGCGTTGTTTAGATTTTAGAATGCCTATTTACTATATTGTTTAAGAGGGTGTCTTCCGACTGATACTGTTGAAAGGACTTTTTGTTGAGATACCTTTGTGTTAGTATTTACAACGGTTTAGTTTATTGCTATTTAGTTGATACTTTGCATTTAGGTAGGTCTAAGTAGGTTCCTAATTGAGCCATGGTGTATTTATTCACTATGTTAAAGCATTACCATCTATAACAAAAAATTGAAGTAGGTAACTCTGAGATTTCAATCTCCAGAAGTCAGTAAACACCTAGCTATTGACAGGCTTTCGCGTAAGTAAATACACTTGGACGAAAACATCTCATAGTCATAATCTTGATACACTAATGAATTAGCCGATTGGAGTCTGAGATGGTCTTTTGAAGAAAGAACATTTGAGTGGACCCGTCCAGTCAGTGCAAACATTTATCAGTGTTCGTGTAGCTCAACTCAGGACTACTAAGGAGCTCAACGACTTGACGAACAATACCAAAGGTGAGAATTGGGGAGGCTGCAAAAAGTACTCAACACTACACTAATCTCCAAACTATTTCTGTGAAGACTATTAGGCAGTCAGGGCCCACGTGACAAAGCAAGCGTAGACATTATCCTGGTAGAACACATAATAATGTAACTGTAATAAGTCCTTGATAGATCGTTTAGTTTCAAGCCAATTGAATTGTTGTTCTATCTAATCCCGTGCAAGAAACACTTAAATACCGATTTTGGGTAGGACTTCGATCGAACGACTTTTTTTTAATTCATTTAACTAGTGCTCGACTGCGATCCCACCTGCAGGCTTAGGTCTATGCTAGCGCCAAATTAGTTTAAAATTGCGTGACCATAGTGAAATTGGAATTGGACTTGGCGTGCGTTTGTTAAACTGTTTAGTAGGTACGAAATGTCAAAATCCAATCCCAATGTCGACTGACCGAATTCATTCATGAATCCCCGACCGGTCTCATGTGACCGCGTTGTTATTGTCTTACTATTGTGTCTCGTTTCGCGGGTATTGATAGGTTAAACTCTAGAGTAAACCGGCTGATGGTAAGCACTGATGCAATCGTTGATGGTGAGGCGCACTGAGCCTATTCACTCTAGCCTAGAAGTCACCTAAATAATAAAATATAGGTTTGTCATATATATAAAATTTTCGTGTCACAGTTTTCGTTCCCGTACTCCTCCGAAACGGCTTGACCGATTCTCATGAAATTTAGTGAGCGTATTGAGTGGGTCTGAGAATCGGCTAACATCTATTTTTCATACCACTTAGTGAAAAAAAAAATATATGGCAAAACATCGTTTGCCGGGTCAGCTAGTAAACTATAAAATCCAAATATTTGACTTGCTCGATTTTACTTCAATCAGGCTACAGTCCAGCAAAGCCAGGCAAGGCAGCAAATTAATCGGAGTTTCGCAGTGGGTCTCGTTAGGTGCGAGGAGAGGGACGGGGGGGGGGAGGTGAGCGCGGGGGGGACCACCGCTGCGCGCGCGGCTCGCGACCACTGTAATATGAACGCAGGGCTTTTGTGCTGGGACTTTGTTACTGAGCTGGAGGCTGGAGGTGTGTTGAGTTATTGAAGTCAATATTGGGAAAATTAGAAATTTCGGATTTATAAATAAGGAACAATTCGAAATTTGAGGTTTTTTGGATTTTTCTCGAAAACAGCAAGTTTTCTTAAAAATTACCTTAGGCCAAAGTTGTAGATCTTAAAATTCTCCACAAAAATGGTCTTTATGATTTTTTTCTAAGAGTTACCATTTATTAAACCTGTAATAAAAGTTGCATGTCATAATATTACGATTAAGTACCTAGGCTAATCTGCTATTACAATTATTATAACCATTGTTTTGTCTCTATATTAACGTGCAAATAAACCTTTGACTTTGATAAGGAAGTTCGTAGATGGATGGAGAGAGAGAGGAAGATGAATGGATTGTGCGACGAGTATATAAATATGAAGTAAAGGGAGTGATAGTGGGACAGACTGGACAGAATGGAAGAAAAAAAATTGTTGTGCCAACCCCAATTAATCTATCACATACCCGCGAAATGAGACACAATAGTAAAACAATAACAGCGCGGTCTGATAGGACCGGTTGGGGATTCAAACAAATAATATGGGACAAGGGCAAGAAGAAGAAGTAGAAGGAAGTTTATTATTTGTGACAGTTGACTAGGATGTTACAGAATATTAAAATCAAACTGTGTTTAGGCATCAAATCACAGTCCACATTTAAGTGCCCTTTTGTTGCATGAAGAATTAATAAAATATAATAATTAAAAGCGAAAGTTTGTGAGTGTGTGTAAATTATCATGTTAGTTATTTCTTCACGCTCGAACGATTAAACAGATTTGAAAAAAAAAATGACACAAGTGTAAATCTTGTCCTGGAATAGCATACTCCCGAGGTGGATACGTGGATACAGGTTAGTAGGTACCTGGCTATTTAATTGTATTAATTACAACAGTTGGACAGCCAATTACAGTAACTAAACAAAGATAATTAAAATTATAGTAATTAGTCATTTAAGTCTATGCTTGATATTGAGTTGGTTCTAGCGTAGTCTTTTAATTTTGTAGATAACGCTCACAATACTTAGTTTCCAACTTGAACAAAATTTAAAACTTTAAAGTTTAAATTCGCGATACCGTTTCCCAGCACACCAATAAAGGCCCGTACGACTTTTTTTTCCAACTTTATTTCCATCGCGTTGTGCCTCCAAAATTGAGTTGTACGGCTTTCGCGGACTTTTTTTGTATTTTTTTCGACTTTTTGCAACTCCCCGGCGGTCGTCGGTAATCACTTGTATGTTTATTTATTAACCAACTTCGAAGACACTGTGTGATGATTTTCAAGGTGCTGTGGGAGAATTGGGTTTTCTATGGAGAATATTTTGATCCCCTTGTAGGTATATCGCATTAAATTTTGATGGTTTTGGTGGTTAATTAACGTGTAAACTAGTGCTTGACTGCGATCCCATCTGATGGTAAGCAGTGATGCAATCGTTGATGGTGAGGTTCTCTAGTTTATGACAGACTTAGGTGCGCCTCACCATCAACGATTGCAACACTGCGTAACATCAGAAGGGATCGCAATCATCGCAGTCAGGCACTAGATTATATTTTTTTAAAAGGTACATTTTTAACAGGTAAAGTACTAATCTAACACTATATTAATCTTTACAATAATAATTGTCCTTAACTAGGCACTAAATTAATTATGATTGCTATAACTTAGGTAGGTACTAATGCTATACTTATGAATTAAACCTGATCGTGCTTGTCACGCCATCTGGCAGGCGAATTTGTACCGCAGCACGATGTTATCCTCACAGGTGGAATCTGCCCGAATCGTTTTGACGTTATGGTCATTAATCCTTTTTACACTTCTTTGGAAATTATTCCTTAGTAACTAGTTACGATTTATCAGCAACAGTTAGGGCCTGTTTCATTTAAGTTTCCAATATCTTACTTGGCAGATAATTTCATACAAATACTGTTCCATTTTTGAATTTATTCAGGAAGTAGTGGCTCCTCAGGCATTGTGAAACAGGCCCTTAGTTTTTTAACAGCTGACGATTATGATCTATGAAGGATTCGAAATCTAACACCCACTTCGGCCTGACATGTTTGTAACATAGTAACTGAGTGAAGAAAATCTAATAAAAGAAGAAACTGACTGGCTGACATATGGAACAATGCACAGCCGAAATTTCTGGGACTAAGAATGCGCAATTTTGAACTAGGATTCCCTTTATGACGTAAGCGAGCACTAAGAGAGGAGTTTCCGAAATTCATCTCCTAATTTGATGAAACAAGGGTCTAAAGTTTTTATGGGTAAATCTATTATCAAGCGGGCAAAGCTGCTGACAGAAGGTACTGTACCTAGTAATAAATACGAAAGAAACTTTTAGAGAAAGAGAGCCCTTTCTGATTCGTCTATCGTCAACGTGAGCATAGTTTAAAAGTTTGTTGTTTCATCCGCAGCAATCTAACGCAATCCAACGCAATATTTAGTAAAGAAGAAACGCGAAAAAGTCAAGTAATAACGCATGAATGCTCTGAATTCGGTACGTCATTTACCCACTCGAATGTTTTTCAACACTTGTTCTTAGCCGTGTATCTTTAAAAAACCTAAAAGGTTTTGGAATAAATATTTCATTATTCAAAATCTCGATTAAAATAATGTGCTTTAAGGGTTCTATACATATATACTTAATATTTTTAATTGATGAATATGCAAATTATAAAAGGTCAAAGTTCATTCAAAGTAGCAGATTTTCAGAGATCTTTGCTGGATTAGTTTCATACAAAATGTTTTCATTTTAATAGAAACCTAGATAACATCCACGAGATATTTGTAAACTGAGTAATAAGGTCAAAAAAAAAAATCAAATATGTCTCGGGTTAGAGAATATTCTGTTTTATTCAAACGATCTTAAAAATTCAGAACAATATACTATCTAAATACCCAAATAAGTTCAATTATTCTATCTACCGACCTAAATGAAAGGAAACGACTGCCTGAGACAGTTCTCTTCGAGAATAACGGCAAAGCTAAATTATATCGAAGCAGATAAAAAAATTACACAGACTTATCACCGTAACAGTACTGCGATGTTGGTGGCATTCGGCTCTTTTTTTTCCAAACACATGTACTGGCGAGAGGAAAAGTCTAAGTAAAGGGTTTGATATGGTAGAACACTGTTTTTATAAAGAATTGTGTTTAAAATTGTCATCCATGTTATCATGGGGCATCGTCATAAGTGGCAGATGGTCTTGTGTCATAATTTCGTAAAAGTACTAACAGTTAAAATGTCTTTGTGGATTCCTTATACAACCACTCGTATAGGGATTCGCAGGGCTTCATTATTAGCCCATTTCTATTTGTTTGAATTACAATAAAATTGCACTTAGTCTTACTAATTGCAGTTTTATTGTAATTTGATTCATTAAACTTTCATTGTTCTTAGGTAGTATGTAAGGTATGGAAGGTTGTGTATCTACCTATTTTATTGACAACAGTATAAATTTAATTAACTTATTACGGGTACAACTTAAATAATTAAAATCGTTATGATTTTAATTAATGCATTTTTTTAGGCAATAAGCTTATAATATGACTATGTAGATCTTAAAATAAAGGGAAAGTGTGAAAAAATAAATAAATAATATTGATGGGGCCATAACAAAATAATCTAGGTAGTCAAACCGGACTAGATAATTGGCAAGACGTTACCAACTTACCTACCCAAACAATTCGAAGATACAACTTCGCAAACACTTTCGCATTCGCCAGTACATTATCGGCAAGGTAAAAAGTGGCGGGTAGACATGCCCCCTCCCCGCACTAAGGCAATAAATCATATGTGTAGTTAATTATTTTGATTAAAAGAGAGGGCGCAGTGAAATTGTACCGCCCGATATCTGGGCCACATACCTTACTCACAAATATTTTAAGGGCAAGATGCTTGAACAGTTTTGTCATTCAGAGTGTTTATTTTGGGAATCAGATGAGATTATGAGCACGAGAATTTATTGACCTTTGACTGTAATAAAGGTTATAAAAAGTGGTATAAGTAGGTACCTAGGCGATTTTCCTAGTTCAAATACTGAGGACTCCAGAGTGAAAATGACCTGGTAAAGGTCGCGGTCCGGTGGATGCTAGACGAACAGGACTGATAATTGTGGCTTGGAGAAGACCTAAGTCCTGCAGTATATGTAGGTGATTTTTTAAGTCTAGACGCTCTGGATTCCAGCGTGAAAATGACCTGGTGAAGGTCGTGGGAATCCGATGGATGCATGACGTCGGTCGATGTGTCATGGAGAATATAAGTCTGTGGAGAAGGGCTATATCCTGCATCGCTACATCTTTCAGCAGACATGATGATAATAATGACACTATACACCTAATACATTGAGATAGTTTAATGGTTTTATGTTCATGGATTTACTATTATTTTGAAGCCATAAACTACGCGGAACCTATTACACCTCGAAACGTGGAGTAAGATGCAAATGAAGCGTATTTAATGATCAGTGAATAATCCTGGACATTAATTACTGCCGTTAAACTGTATAATCGAGATTTAACGTATGTATTATCTTCGAGTTGTGTTTATTTTTACATTTATGATTCAATCTTGTTAGTGACAGGACTAGACTGAAGAAATGAATAAAAACAAATAGCGCCTTTGTAAATGACATAAATGAATGGTCTCTAAACCCATCATCATGTCAGCCAAAAGACGTCCACTGTGGGACATAGGCCTCCCTCAAGTGTCGTTATAACAACAGGTCCTGTGCATCTCGCATCGGATTACCATGACCCTCACTAGGTTATCGGTCAACCATGTGGGATGTCTTTCAAAGCTACGTCTTCCGTTACTCCGAGCATAGTCCTTTCTATTGTCATTTAGGCGATTTTAAATCTTCCGATGAAGCGCCCTAAATATATTACCTAAGGTGATTTTTTTTTTAATATGAGGTCGAATCATAGACACCAGGTTTTCCAAATGTAAGTCAAAATACCTGAGCTAGAATTCTCACTACTTCTAGATTTTCCATCAAGATAATTATTGTAGACTACCTTTGAAAATAATTAAGTGGCGGTATTTGTTACAGGCCCCACGCTGGCTTAATCTGCCACTGACTAACGCTTCAAACCATTACAGCACCACTTTAAAGAAACCTATTACTGCAAATTTTACTTTAATTGATATAAAATAGTGCTTGACTGCAGTCTTACCTGCTGGTTAGTCGTGATACAATCGTGGATGATGAAGCACACTAGTTTGTTATGAGCCTATTTCCTCTAGTTTGGAATACACCTAAATTCTAATCGGACGGGAAGACCGCTGTAGCCACTGCAGGCAAATTGTTCCAGTAAAAATGTATGCAGTACAAGGGAAAACGCTTAGCCTGAACCGGAGAGGTGTAGAAGTTTCCAAAATCAAACACGATCTATGCAAACAAGACCCCCATCATCCTATATCACACTCATAATCTTCAAAACAAAAACTCAAAGACATAAAACACCAAAATAGAGTTAGGGAACCACTACAGGCCAGTACATCGTTAACGGCTGACCCGATTCGCTATCCCGAGGTAGTAGGTGCGGCAGAAATAGAACATCGATACACCTGTATGGTGCTTTGTTGTCAAAATATGGCGTTTTATAAGCCTTCCTTTATTTTGTTTGTTGTGAAGCGGGCTCTGTATTGACTGCGTGATTTGGCGTTGCTGTAACAGTTGCAGGCGACTGTGGATTGAGTGGAAGATGAGCTTCTATTGTTTTTGGGTTGAGGGTGTTTATTGACAAAATGTGGCGTTTTATAAGCCTTCCTTTATTTTGTTTGTTGTGAAGCGGGCTCTGTATTGACTGCGTGATTTGGCGTTGCTGTAACAGTTGCAGGCGACTGTGGATTGAGTGGAAGATGAGCTTGTATTGTTTTTGGGTTGAGGGTGTTTTTTGACAAAATGTGGCGTTTTATAAGCCTTCCTTTATTTTGTTTGTTGTGAAGCGGGCTCTGTATTGACTGAGTAAGTTGTTGGCGTTGCTGCAACAGTTGCAGGTGTCTGTGGATTGAGTGGAAGATGAGCTTGTGTTTTGTTGGGTCAAGGGTATTTTGTTGTCACTGATATAGCGTTTTATAAGCCTTCCTTCTTTTGTTTGTTGTGGTTGCGGGCTCTGTATTGACTGTGTGAGGTGTTAATGTTGCTGCAACTATTGCAGCAACATTAACAATTTTGTCTGTACAAATTTGTCTGTAGATGGAGTGGACGATGAGCATGTGTTTTTGTAGGTCGAGTTTGTCGTGTTTTGTTCTCAAAATATGGCGTTTTGTAAGCCTTCCTTCTTTTATTTGTTGTGTGTGCAGACTCTGTATTTAGTTATTGACTGTGTCAGTTGTTGGCGTTTTTGCAACTGTTACAGGCGTCTGTGGATTAAGTGGAAGATGAGCATGTGTTTTGTTGGGTCGAGACAGATTTGAAGACTGTTTGTTATTGTTAGATACTTACAGTTGCTTGATTTGTTTCGTTCTGTTTAATCCTAGGTTCAGATTTATCAGCAGCAATAATGTCATTACGTTCTACCTACAGATGTTATAGAGCAAGATGTTAGAGCTACCAGTAGGACTATTATTGGTTATCTTTTTCAATTACAATGTGGTGATGGCATTTGATGTACTGAACTTTGATGTCAGTGGATGAACTCACTTGCTTATATCTCAGAATAAGAAAATGTGTGGGATTAAGAAGTTTTGTTAGCTTAGGCCCTAATGCTCTTACGCCTGGTTAAGGATTTTAGAATCAATGCAGAACGTCAATTTCGGGAATTACGTAGTTAAGTGTCAACAATAGGTACTGCTTCAATCAAACACTATTATTTTGTCGGTTGTTAACTAGACTTTCTATCTTGTATTGGCTTTGGCAAAGAGAACTGAAAATGTTATCATACTAAAAGCAACACTATAAACTGGTAAATAGAGTCGATTGTTACCTAGCGAAAATATTCTTCAATGATTTGAACGTGTAATCAAGGCACTTCAGTAAAGTACCGGTCATTCACAACTGTTTCTAGGAATCTTAACCATAGAACTGAAAATATCAGAGAATTTAGACGCCACGCTTAGATCACATACTAACCTGGCGATAGGCTGACTAATATAACATGTCTCAAAAATCTAGGACGCCATCTAAATATACCGCTAACGATCAAAGGGTATTACGCGGATGCGGAAGACTATAGCATATAGATATTTTATCGAGTCGACAACGTAACCGGCCATTAGTGTTTTGGGGTTCAGTTTGTGGGATAAAGAAAGTCTTTATTTTTTTTTATTCATGAATCCCCGACAGGCGACAGGTCTCATGCGACCGCGCTGTTATTGTTTTACTATTGTGTCTCGTTTCGCGGGTATGTGATAGATTAAACTTTATAAGTTGGTAAGACCTTAACTGAGTTCATAAAGTTGTAAAGTGTTTGGAAAGTACTTTTAACAGCTACCATCACATAATAAGAATGTTGGAACTGTGATTTGTATTTGACTTCCCAATCCCCGAATTCCACAAGTATAATACCTACCTAAGTATTTTTCCTTTTTACAGAACTTTCACTGGTAGATAGCTGATGTTGTAAGGAGTGAATTAGGTATTTGTTCTAAAAAAAATAGGGGCTTATAAGTCAAGAGTCAATAGGTAACTTTTAGTCAAGCGTAGGTACTCTATCGTCAACCACATCGTCACTCAGGTTACCTAAATAAATGTCAAACACGAGCCCATTCATAATTTTTCTTTAAATACTTTTTGTTTTCTTTTATTATTTAATCATGAAAGTTATTATTATTTATGTGAATCAAATTAACAAAGAGATAAAAAATAATAAAGTTATTTCTGTCTTCAGAACCATTTATCGAAATCATGCTCGCGCTTGCCCCGTTTCCGATATTGATCCTGCATGATACCTTTGTAAATATTATGATAGCGGGAGAAGCTCTATGATAATGGCATGTGCCGACTTCAGATTTAGTTCAAAATGGTTTTATCTTCCATTTTACTGTTTAGTTGACCGCGTTTTATGTGCATTATTTACGAAGATGGATTGGGAAGTAGCACCTAATATTTTTTAGTCCAGCTCTTGCATATCTAAATCCGAATAATAATTACTATGTAGGTGATGAGATATGAATTTTTGCAATTTTTTTTATGAATACCGACAGTATGATACCCGTATTATCAAATCAGAAAATGGTTCCACATGGACATACTTTTAGGATAACAAGTCAAAATCTTATGTGATATTTCAAAACATGGTCTACCCGTGTGCCAAATTTAAGCTTTTTACTAAAATGTTATACTTTCACCATAATCATCATTTCAGCCGAAAGATGTCCACTGTAGGACATAAGCCTCCCCCAAGTGTCGCTATAATGAACAGTCCTGTGCGTCTCGCATCCATTCAATTCCCAAAACTCTTTTCACCTTTTGGCTTTCCAACTTATTCTTATTTAGATATTCACTTTGTTAATTTTTTTTTCATTTATATTTTTTTATGACACGATTTTTGTTTTTCAGAGAAAAGTACATTTTCTGTGAAACTGATCTTAACATGGCAACATTTCTTATCTGTCATTTGTCACTTGTCAATTCTGTCAGTGCTTGCCTGTCAGTCGGAGTTGTCAGTTTACCACCATGGCGGCCACACTGCTGTCAAACAAGCAATTGAGTAAATTAATTCGACATCACGTTAAATTCGCGAAATCCTTACCTTATACTACATCAAATATTATAACCAAATCACCGCTCAACTTACTATGTCACCAATGTGCAGCTACGAGCCACTACAGGGTACTATTTTGCGTCGTTATAACAAGTTTTCATTTGGTTACATTTCTCGTTGTTTTAAACGGTTTAGTGGCAAGAAATTGTGTTAAATGGACTCTTCTTTGATTGTAGCACTATTCGTCGTCAAGCCCGGCGTCCTCTGGAGGCTCAGACACGGCGAAAAATGTATTGGCAGCTGTGTTGGCAAACAAACCAAAAACGGGAAAAATTCCTGTTGGTAAGCATAATAAACCAATTTAGATAGTATTAGAGACCAATTCGAACTTATAAAATTCTAATTTGAGTTCTTTTTGACCAGTAGAAGTTTCCGGAAGTGAGACAGTTACATAATATTTGACAATGACCTTGTATGGAATGTTAATTTAATCACTAGACACCAAGTAAGCACACTTGAATGATAAGCATAATAATAACTGTATGTTTACTACCAATATTACAATGTGCTGATAGTGATGATGACTATGCATTCTTTTTAGACAATATTTACAGCAGCAGAATCGAAAAGAAAAGAAAAAGATAATCCCAAAATTACTCCTAGTTAACTCAATCTTATTGATAATATTTGTTTACACTATTATTTATTGAGTTGCAAAAGTGTCTTACAAGATAAAAAATATAATAGGGCCCAATGCCTACTTACTTTATTTTAGAAATGGATGCACTGCTGTATAGTTATTTAAATTTATTACCATTTGACTGATTATTGTGGTCTATGGACTTTGGAGTTGCCTATGTCCAGCGGGTCTTTCAACATTGATGGTGTTTGGAAACAAGAAAAACTTCTTTTTTGTGTATTTTCCAATTTTCTAAACATACGGTTCAAAAATTAAAATATTATTATCGAAAAGTTGTTATATTGTATTTGAATATAATCATACTGCTTGAAATGTGTTTTTGTGTAATGTTCATAAGAATTTGTTAGTGAGAAACTTAGTGTGCTATCAATTATCTAAAATACCTACCTAACTAGCACTGTTTGCTTCAAGTTATTGTTTATAGAGACGTAGATACTCCTATTGTGACGTTTTCTCTAATTTGCATACTAAATTATACTATTTTCCTACTGTGATCGTATAGTATTAACAATTTAGTTTGCTAATGCACTAGACAAAACCTTTTTGTTTAATGCCTTAAATAAAAATGTGCAACAAAACCTGCATGCTACAGTTCCATACGATGTAGTACGTAGACCTTGCACAAACATTTTTGACTTCAGCTTTTCAGTATACGTGCCTGCAACTGTTATTTTTGTGTATTTTTTGTTACTAATACTTGGTTGGAACGCAGCTCTTTGTTTATACCTTTCATTTCCCTTTCGTCCTGCATGTGTCCTGCCCGCTTATAACCTATCCTTGTACGTATAACCCTGCGCATATCCTTAAAACATCCTGATTGTCTTCTCCCCTCCTTAGGTATACAAAAAAGAGACTGCTTTCACCCAGGTGCCTCTGTTTTGTCTCGTGAAGATATAAACTTGGCGGATGCGAAGCCGGTAACGGGGATGGATATGATCCGCGGAATGCTGGAGTATGTGTGGCCTAAGGTAAGATTTTGTACCCGTATTTAATATAAGACAGATGGTACGGAGCAGCTGTTGAAATAAGTACTAGCCTTGAATTTATAATTATAATAAATTTTCAAAGAAACATAGTTTGCAAGAAATCTTTTCATTCATAATGATAACGGTATTTCTTCATTTTTCAATTTGATATATTTATTTTGTCTTGCCCCTCATTAGGAGTTTTTTCTGTATTGTGGGCATTCACTAATATGTAAACTTACATGCACCAGACACCAAGACTTGGAAGAAGTACATACATATCTGTAGATTGGGTTTGTTTCTAAAGTCATTCCACATTATGATTCTCCATATTAGAGGTAGTAGCTATATATGCACCAAAATCTCATACGCACATAGTAGGAAATTTTGTTTTTATTAAATTAGCTGAATAGTTGTACACATATTCATACGAGTAATTCCAGAACATTTCTATCATTTAGTTGACACAAATTCTGAATTAAATATACATTAGTTACCTAGGTATGAAAAGTGGTTGAGCTTCTCATACCTAGGTTTAGTATACTGGTAGAAAATACCTAAGCCATTAAGTCCACCTTTGTACTTTTATGCATGATCACTAAATTAATAAAACATGTCCACCAATACTAACCATTACTTTCAATTCTAGGACAACCAGATGATCAGAAACCGCGTGATGCTATCCCTCAGCCTGCTGTTCGGCGCGAAGATGGTGAATGTAACCGTGCCGTTCCTATTCAAGTACGCCGTGGACGAGATCAACACAGCGACGGTGACGCCTGCGGGCGACGCCTTGCTTGGCATGGCGACCGTGCCGCAAGCGCTTGGGACTACCGCGTTTTCTTTGCTGCTTGGATGTGAGTATGCTTTATTGTACCCGTTTGAGTACACTTTACTTTACCCATTTGGGTACACTTAACTGTACCCATTTGAGTACACCACACATCTATACCGCGACGAGAGAGACGCCCTGATGGTGAACGTGACGGTGCCGTTCCTGTTCAAGTACGCCGTGGACGAGATCAACACGGCGACGGTGACGCCTGCGGGCGACGCCTTGCTTGGCATGGCGACCGTGCCGCAAGCGCTTGGGACTACCGCGTTCTCTTTGTTACTTGGATGTGAGTATACTTTACTGTACCCATTTGAGTACACTTATTGTACCCATTTGAGTACACTTATTGTACCCATTTGAGTACGCCACACATCTACACCGTGACTAAAGAAACGCCCTGATGGTGAACGCGTGACGGTGCCGTTCCTGTTCAAGTACGCCGTGGACGAGATCAACACAGCGACGGTGACGCCTGCGGGCGACGCCTTGCTTGGCATGGCGACCGTGCCGCAAGCGCTTGGGACTACTGCCTTCTCTTTGCTGCTTGGATGTGAGTATTATTTACTGGTACTTATTTGAGTACTCCTTACTATACCCATTTGAGTACGATTTACCGTACCCATTTGAGTACGCCATACATCTACACCGCGACGAGAGAGACGCTCTGATGGTGAAGGTTACGGTGCCGTTCCTATTCAAGTACGCCGTGGACGAGATCAACACAGCGACGGTGACGCCTGTGGGCAACGCCTTGCTGGGCATGGCGACCGTGCAGCAAGCGCTGGGGACTACCGCCTTCTCTTTGTTGCTTGGATGTGAGTATACTTCACTGTACTCAGTTGAGATCAACACAGCGACGGTGACGCCTGCGGGCGACGCCTTGCTTGGCATGGCGACAGTGCCGCAAGCGCTGGGGACTACCGCGTTCTCTTTTCTGCTTGGATGTGAGTATACTTCACTGTACCCATTTAAGTACGCCATACATCTATACTGTGACGGACACACCTGTGAGAGGTGCTTGCTCGAAATGGTGACTACCGCAAGCGCTTGGAACTACCGCGTTCTCTTTGTTGCTTGGATGTGAGTATACTTTACTGTACCCATTTGAGTACGCCATACATCTATACTGTGACGGACACACCTGTGAGAGGTGCTTGCTCGAAATGGTGACTACCGCAAGCGCTTGGGACTTATACATTCTCTTTGCTGCTTGGATGTGAGTATTATTTACTGTACCCATTTGAGTACGCCACACATCTATACCGCGACGAACACACCTGTGACAGACGCCTTGTTTGACATGGCGACTGTACCGTAAGCGTTATAAATATGTCTTATAGCAACACACTACCAAACCCTCTCCATTGCAGACGGCATCGCGCGTGCAGGCGCGGCGGGCTTCAACGAGCTGCGCAACGCAGTGTTCGCGAAGGTGGCGCAGCACTCCATCCGCAAGCTGGCGTGCAACGTGTTCATACACCTGCACAACCTCGACTTGAGCTTCCACCTCGGCCGGCAGACGGGCGCGCTCTCCAAAGTAACTTGCTTTTCTACTGTTTTGGTTTACGCTACCTAGTTATGCCCGTTTTCAATAACCTACCGCAGTTCATAGATAGATAGCTATCCCCGATAAACAGTAAGATTCTGTCTATCCATCCACAACTTTTGGTAAGAAATGGTATCCGTCGGTAGGTTATAGGAAAGCAAGTAAGGGCAAAAGGATAGATTTGTTTATCTTTAGTAGCTGCAACTTTAGATAGATAGCTTATTGCGGATGCGGAAGCGGATGGATTGTCGGAGAACAGATATGAAAGAAAAGGGAGTTAGTGATAGTATGACAGGTGACAGGACAGAATGGAAGAAAAAAACATGTTTCGCCGACCCTAAGTAGGTAGTATGGGTAAAGGGCAAGAAGAAGAAGAAGAATTTAATCGATTTTGAACGGTGCGAATAATATTGGAATATCCCTGGCCAGACTCGACCTCAGTTTCCATCTAGGCAGACGGGCGCGAAAGTAACTTGCCTTTACCCTTGTGACAATAGAAAATTATAAGTACCCAGGAAACATAATCCAAACATTCAGTAATGCAAACTTTCGCGTTTATTAATAGTTAATATTAATATTTTTTTTAGTAGTAGGATTTAGTTACCTACGTATTTTAAGATCATTGTTTTTAACTCCCTTGTTAGTCTAGTGGCCGCAAGCATGACAAATCATCGCGGGTTCAATAACCTCAAGTTAGCGATAAAGATGAAAATTGCAGTTAAACAAACGCTTTCCAATAATGTTGCAACTTACAGAGTTCAACTTGGTTTCACTTCAGTTGGCTAGTATGAAATAGTTTGCGATCACTTGCAACAAATAGATAAGGAACATTGCAAAACAACAATACCTATGCAATTTTTGACTGCTAACCTTTTTTATCTTTTTGATAAAATAAAACTACTTGTTCGAGATATCTGATACTGTATCTGATTTGGGTTTATCGATTAACTTTGAAAACTAAGCGAAGTTCATGATCAGACGTTTTTTAACCTTATACCTCGAGTCAACTCGTAAGAACTATAAAAGTACACCATAATGAAACTTCCAACTTTAATGTATTGTCTAACGGCCGAAACCAATAACCTATCGATCTTCAGTTTTGGCATACTGGAGATTGTAAAACAAATGATACAATACAAAAATTATCATGTTTTCTGTTGATTCATTTGTTTTTCTATCTCCGATATGTGATAGATCGGTTATTGGTTTCGGCCGTTAGAAAACCTAGAGGCTCTACCACGAGCTCTCAATGCGAGCAGCATAAACATCCATTATACGTATACAACTGCACATAACTGGGTGTTAATCAGTAAAGATACAGACCCTTTCGCTCCACTGTAGGCTTACGGATGGCGAGCAATGGGTAGCTCGCCGTCCGGTAGTCCAGTAACAGTCCGGGTCAAACCCGGGACATCGATGAAGCGTAGTGTTCCACGCGTGCCTCAAAGGGAAGACAGCAAAACCGTAGGGGTCCAGCAGGGTTGATACCTATGGGGGCCGTGGGTTAGCTTCTGAAAAGAAAGACCGGGATACTGGAACGCGAAGCAAAGAAGGAACATATAGGAGTTGGTTTTAGTTAGTTAAGGTCAGCCACGTTGGCACGCTCCGCTCCTAGAGCGGGAGAAGTCATTGGATGAATTCTCAACTGAAAAAATCGTCTGCTTTACTCTCGAGTTCCGTGCGCCTGTCTACGAGATAATTGAAATAATATTATGTACTAGCTTTAGCCCACAACTTCGCCCGCGTACATAAAATATAGCCTATGTCACTCAGGAATACAGCAGCTTTCTATTGGTGGAAAAATTTTAGCAATCGGACCAGTACCTCCACAGATTACCTCATACAAACAAAAAAACAAACTTTACCTCTTTATTATATTAGTATAAATATAATATTATATTTTATTGTAATTTTCTTTCTTTCTTTTTTTATTTCTTTAGATGTTTCCCACGATTTTAACCATGACTTGTTTTGAGTAAGCTTAGCCTCCTTTTTAGAGACTAAATTGTGATGTTATTTTTTAAATTTCCACAGACAATAGACCGTGGGTCCCGCGCCATAAACTTCGTGCTGTCGGCGATGGTGTTCAACATCGTGCCCACCATCTTCGAGTTGTCGCTCGTCTCCACCATACTGGGGCTCAAAGGAGGATTGGCGTTTACTGGTAAGGCTACCTGCGTTTACAAACGTGTAACTCACAAAGTGAACCCGCGACTTGAAATAATAATAATTGTTGATAAAGAAAACAAACATGCATACATAATAGATATAGCAGCCCCAAACACAAATAACATAAAAAAAACTATCACAGAAAAAAATAGAAAGTACACAGAACTACAAGAGGAAATCACTAGAGTTTGGAAAAGGAATAGTGTCACAATTGTCCCAATAGTAATATCTACAATAGGTGTCATCCCTAAACAAATATTTAACCTATCACATACCCACAAAACGAGACACAATAGTAAAACAATAACACCGCGGTCTCATAGGACCGGTCGGGGATTCATGAATTAATAGTTTTAATGTTCTCAATTTGTCAAAATACACATACATTTAATGCAGCACAATGATGTTTACCATATTAAACAAATAATTAGAATCTCACCTTGGTTCACACTCATGAGATTCTAAAATAACACCAGGTTCTTAACCTGAGAAAGTTTACCCCAAAAACCATAATAATAATCAATTTATTTATTCAGATAATACAATCCTTATGGTTAGTAAAGATATACACAACTTACAAATTAGTACTAGTACATAAATATCATCATATAAAATTTAATTAATCTTAATATATGCCGGAGCGTCAGAAGGGGCCTCGTAGCGGTCTAGGCTTTATCTATCCATCGTGGGCGTTGTAACGACCGGAATTTGAAAATAAAAGCACACTTGTATTGTCCAATGTCTACTTATTTGACTGTCTTACAATTTTATGCAAAATCAAACATATTTCGAGCCAATAGGTTAGCATGTGTAATCTTCGTATTTGCAGCCATCAATCCAATTGACCGCCGCCATCCCTCAGACTGACACTTACTACTCTATTCGGGGTTACCCGCTCATAATTCTTATTTAAACTAGCAACATTGCAAAATCAAGTTATTCAAACTTTATAGTTGAAACTAATTCATAATCCGGGCGCCGCCGCCACGCCGTCACGGCCGTCCTGCATCATCACACGTCCTCGTGTGTATCACTCTCATCTGTAAGCCGAAGACATAGTCCATTACAGTAGACTCCGTTCGGTCTCCCTGACCCCTCAAATGACTCCCAATCAGCCAATGCCACACAGGCAAGTCAGTGCCACACAGGCAAGTCAGTGCCACACAGGCAAGTCAGTGCCACACAGGCAAGTCAATGCCACACAGGCCAGTCAGTGCCACACAGGCCAGTCAATGCCACACAGGCTAGTCAGCGCCACACAGGCTAGTCAATGCCACACAGGCTAGTCAATGCCACACAGGCCAGTCAATGCCACACAGGCTAGTCAGCGCCACACAGGCTAGTCAATGCCACACAGGCTAGTCAATGCCACACAGGCTAGTGAGTGCCACACAGGCTAATTAGCGCCACACAGGCTAGTCATTGCCACACAGGCTCGTCATTGCCACACAGGCTAGTCATTGCCACACAGGCTAGTCATCGCCACACAGGCTAGTCGTTGCCACACAGGCTACTTATTGCCACACAGGCTAATCGTTGCCACACAGGCTACTCAATGCCACACAGGCTACTCATTGCCACACAGGCTACTCATTGCCACACAGGCTACAAAGTACAATTGAAAGGAAACGTAATTACTTACCATCGCCGTCATCGGCACATTCTGAATCAAATTGGTTGGTTTGGATTTCTAATCCGCCACTTAACTGTAATGGAACCTAAAACAGTAAACCTTCTACCCTGAAAAAGTGACGAAAATGCTTTACAACGTTCACCACTGCAAGCGTCTCCAGCTCATACGAGTGGTATTTTGAATCAGCGCTTAGGTTCGGCCACTTTAAAATTCAACTACATGCAGTTTGCCATCGACTCGCTGCATTAATATTGCACCATAATCTTCAGCGCTGGCATCTGTATACAGCTCTGTTGGAAGATTAGGATCAAAGATTACCAACATCACCATGCTGACGCAAGTCACAAACTCGTAAGTCACAGCCACGAACAGCATTGCAATGTATGCAATCCGAGTTAATTGCATACTACATTTGCATCTTTACAACAATCTTTACACTTAAGGTCCAACAACTTCATTATCATCCTAAAGCCTTCCACAGACGAGATGTCTCGTCCGTCTCTGTGTTCATCTTCATAGTCACCATCTCAGCTGGAAGACCGCTGATGAGACTTCCAAAGAAAACGTCCGTCCCTGTTTGTTACTCTGAAACAAAATACATCTCGCAGTATCATAACGCTCGGTCACTCCTGACAAAAACTCTAGGAACCATTAACTCGTGTGTGTGTTGACAAACATGTGAACTCGCACGCACAACACATTTATACCCAGAACAAACATCTCTAGACCATACAAATGTCTGCTCCGTGCAGGAATCGAACCCGCAACACATAGCGCAGCAGTCAATCGCTCAACCACTACACTACGAAGGTGCAACAAAACTTAAGATGTTTTTCTTTGTACAAAACTCAACTCAATTATTTCAATTAAAAAAGAATTCATTGAAATTGTCATCCAGTCATGTACCAACGTTCATTAAATTGTTCTCATCTTAAAGCCCTAAGAGCCTATAGCCACGAGTAAACCACCCTAACGCCACGGCACTCATTGCCGAACAGCAACCACTGTTGCTCTCTCACAAGTGCACCAACCAGGTCACCACGAATCTGACTTCCGTCAGTGCTAAACACGCACCACTCTTGGCTACGTAATAGCTACTGGTACCATCCTACATCGTGAATCCCTGGACATCACTCACTACCATCACCACGGATCATGACTTCCGTTAGAGCTAAACACGCACCGCGCACGGCTACGTAATAGCTTCTAGAACCATCAAACACCGTGGATCACCTTACTACGGCCGATAGAGAAACCTACTCGCGTACTCCCTACATCTTAGGCTTGCTCATCACTACTGTGATCTCTATGTACTTCTTACTACTTCCACTGGTACATAACTTTCTGACATTTTTTTTAACCTATCGTTGTACCTTCACAATATACACGGCCAATGAAAATCCAAAACACTAATCATTGAGCTCTACATGTGATCTCTGACTACTCTTATTCCAGTAACCTTGAATAACTGGAGGTTCGAACATTCGAAAAAGAGTTCAGTTTTTCTTTCAGGAGGAACGTCAGTGTCTATCGTGTAAAAGTCAAATTTATAGGCCAATAATTGATAAAACTTCATGTCCAAGCATGATTTGATGTCCCAAAAATTGTCAGGAAAAGAATTTCAAGAATAATTCCATTGATCACAACAGTAGTCATAATTTGTACAGTCGACCTTACAGAAGTCACTTCAATACCAGTCAATGTCACATTTTCATTAAGTCGTTTACCACCAAATTTACAAGAAACAGATTTTGTTAAGGAATCTGTCGAAGCGAACATTCCGCACCAGAGTCACAATAAAAATCAAACTGCTCACCAGAATGCCGTAAGGATTCAGCAGGCGCGCCAACCAGGCACACATCAACTCGCTTTTCAACCGTTGCGCTGCAGGTTACTCGCCTCCTTGGCATCCCTCTTAAGGACAGTTGGATGCGTAGTGTCCTTGTTCACGACAATTGAAGCAAGTGCCAGATAGATACTCTTGCCACTGCCAGAAGCCGTCGACCTTGATTGCTCTTCATATACCTTCGAGTCTCTATTCAGGTGACATTGCGCTGATCTATGTCCTGTTTTCCCACAGTTGAAACATTTGGGTCCAGCGTAGGGTCGATTCGGGCGGTTCCTCTTGGCGTCAGGACCTTCACGGTCATTACCACCAGACGGGGTGCTCCTAGCTCGACTATTCGGATTAATCACACACAATTTTACTGTTGCCGGCCATTTTTCAGGGTCAAAATTCGGAAGGCGAACATCCACCATCGCAGGTGTTTTCATTGCTTGCACGATAGCCATCAAGTTTTTCTTTTGCTGCTCTAGCAGAAAATGCCATTTTTCCGTGACATTGTCACTTTCAAAAACGAGCACATTGTCTTTGCGCTTTTCATGACTTCTATCACCGTTTCACACGTGGGGCGTTCGAGTTGCATTTCAAAAAGACGTTTCCAACGTTCACACTCATAATCTTGTAAAATATGAACGCAATGACCTGTATTCTGTTCCTGGTTCGTTACAGGTAATCCCACTTCTGATGCCGGAGCGTCAGAAGGGGCCTCGTAGCGGTCTAGGCTTTATCTATCCATCGTGGGCGTTGTAACGACCGGAATTTGAAAATAAAAGCACACTTGTATTGTCCAATGTCTACTTATTTGACTGTCTTACAATTTTATGCAAAATCAAACATATTTCGAGCCAATAGGTTAGCATGTGTAATCTTCGTATTTGCAGCCATCAATCCAATTGACCGCCGCCATCCCTCAGACTGACACTTACTACTCTATTCGGGGTTACCCGCTCATAATTCTTATTTAAAGTAGCAACATTGCAAAATCAAGTTATTCAAACTTTATAGTTGAAACTAATTCATAATCCGGGCGCCGCCGCCACGCCGTCATATATATAAATCTCGTGTCCCAATGTTTGTCCTCAATGGACTCCTAAACCACTTAACCGATTATAATAAAATTCGCACACCATGTGCAGTTCGATCCAACTTGAGAGATAGGATAGTTTAAATCTAAAAAAAAAAAAAAGTTGTGTAAAGTAGGGTAGTGTAGGGTAGTGTAGGGTAGTGTAGGGTAGTGTAGGGTAGTGTAGGGTAGTGTAGGGTAGTGTAGGGTAGTGTAGGGTAGTGTAGGGTAGTGTAGGGTAGTGTAGGGTAGTGTAGTGTACTGTAGTGTAGGGTAGTGTAGTGTAGTGTAGTGTAGGGTAGTGTAGGGTAGTGTAGTGTAGCGTAGTGTAGTGTAGGGTACTGTAGGGTAGGTAAGGTAGTGTAGGGAAGGTAGGGTAGGGTAGCGTAGGATATGTAGGGTAGTCATTTGACGGGAAAAAATCCAAAAATAAATAATTGTCTACCCCGTGCGAAGCCGGGACGGGCTGCTAGTTTACTATAAATAATACAATACAAACGACACACACTACTTCGGGACACGATTTGTAGGCAACATTTGCGTCTTCGTCCAGTGTTTTAGTATGAGGCCATCAGTCCTATCCGCCACAGTCATCAATAAAATTAATATTATCTTTTGAATTTTGATGAAATTGGACACTTGGCTATCCAAGTCCTACAATCTAAACGTGTCAATAGGACTATTGATATTAGCGTTTATATTTAAAAAAAAGCTAATATCAGTAGTCCTCTTGATTGATCCCTTTGTTCATTGTGTGCCAAATAAACACTTTATTTTAAATTTAAATGTAAAGAGTGTAAGAAAAATTGAGATTTAGTTTCAGACGATTTTGACTACTCTTCTGAACCATTTTTTCTATTATATACATATACTGAGGTGATATTTTTTTATTGGTTGAAATAAGTTCTTAAAATGGTAAAAATATATTTTTATATTTGCAACCGTCGATGTGTCCGCGGCACCTATTCGTTAACGTAACGTTCGACAGCAGTCGTTGAAATGTTGTCGGCTGACTCGACGTGTGTCGACTACAGTTATCACTGAGATTAGGGTCAACTCACATCGAGACGCGACGCGACGTGACGCTGCATGCACATTTTAATAGAGTGACTCAAAATAGAACTTTATTTACTACTCGAAAAGATACACATTTAATTGTGAGAATTTAAAATACGTTGCTTCATGCACCGCTGCGCCTCGTGACGCCGCGCGGTGTCTCGCTGCGCAGCGGAACGTTTTTACATTCGCTCGTGTCGTGTTACCGACGACGTTAAGTACTACCTATGCGCCTCGCGACGTTGCGATGCGTCTCGCGGCGGCGCGCGGCGCAGCGCGAAATCACTGGCCTCTTCCTGCATCGTCGTCGCATCTCTGTATGAACTGACCCTTACAGTTATCTCTACCGTCGCTACTACCATTTTGCGTCTAGGCTAACCATTCTGTGTTACCTGGCAAAGATCACGCGAATGGGATGTAGGTAATCTCGATGTTGAATTTACATATTTTTCCAGGTCTCGCATGGAGCTGCGTGGGTATCTACGCGGCGTTCACTCTCGCCATAACGCAGTGGCGCACGAAGTTCCGCGTGTACATGAACAAGGCGGAGAACGAGGCCGGCAACAAGGCCATCGACTCGCTCATCAACTATGAAACTGTTAAGGTTAGTCAACACTATCTACGCGGCGTTCACTCTCGCCATAACGCAGTGGCGCACGAAGTTCCGCGTGTACATGAACAAGGCGGAGAACGAGGCCGGCAACAAGGCCATCGACTCGCTCATCAACTATGAAACTGTTAAGGTTAGTCAACACTATCTACGCGGCGTTCACTCTCGCCATAACGCAGTGGCGCACGAAGTTCCGCGTGTACATGAACAAGGCGGAGAACGAGGCCGGCAACAAGGCCATCGACTCGCTCATCAACTATGAAACTGTTAAGGTTAGTCAACACTATCTACGCGGCGTTCACTCTCGCCATAACGCAGTGGCGCACGAAGTTCCGCGTGTACATGAACAAGGCGGAGAACGAGGCCGGCAACAAGGCCATCGACTCGCTCATCAACTATGAAACTGTTAAGGTTAGTCAACACTATCTACGCGGCGTTCACTCTCGCCATAACGCAGTGGCGCACGAAGTTCCGCGTGTACATGAACAAGGCGGAGAACGAGGCCGGCAACAAGGCCATCGACTCGCTCATCAACTATGAAACTGTTAAGGTTAGTCAACACTATCTACGCGGCGTTCACTCTCGCCATAACGCAGTGGCGCACGAAGTTCCGCGTGTACATGAACAAGGCGGAGAACGAGGCCGGCAACAAGGCCATCGACTCGCTCATCAACTATGAAACTGTTAAGGTTAGTCAACACTATCTACGCGGCGTTCACTCTCGCCATAACGCAGTGGCGCACGAAGTTCCGCGTGTACATGAACAAGGCGGAGAACGAGGCCGGCAACAAGGCCATCGACTCGCTCATCAACTATGAAACTGTTAAGGTTAGTCAACACTATCTACGCGGCGTTCACTCTCGCCATAACGCAGTGGCGCACGAAGTTCCGCGTGTACATGAACAAGGCGGAGAACGAGGCCGGCAACAAGGCCATCGACTCGCTCATCAACTATGAAACTGTTAAGGTTGGTTAGATTAGAGATTAGATTTTTCTTTTTGAAGAAACATTTTATCAACTACAAACGTTAAGGGCCTGTTTCACCACCTATGATTAAGTTACAAGTATCTTACTTGGCAGATAATTTCATACAAATTCTGTTCCATTTTTGAATTTATTCAGTGAGTAGTAATAGGAGTAAAATTCTTCAAAATGAGCAAAACATTGTTTTACATCATTTTTCTATTTCAGTTTTTAGGCAGAGGTTGTCCTTGATAATATAAGAAGCTTTTATTTTTTAATTAGAGTAATTATTATATACATTCATTCTTAAAATAACTATCCAAAATCTTACTTCCAGTACTTCAACAACGAGAAGTACGAGCTAGAGAAGTACGACAGCAGTCTGAAGAAGTACGAGGAGGCGTCGCTGAAGACAGCCTCGAGTCTGGCCGTGTTGAACTTCGGACAGCACGCCATCTTCAGCGCAGGCCTCAGCATCATCATGATCATGGCCGCCAACCAGATCGCCAAGGGTAAGCGAGTTAGAGGAAATTATTATTTTTTTTTATTTTTTTTATAGCCTAGTTTGTGTCCCACTGCTGGGCAAAGGCCTCCCCTTTCTCCTTCCAAATCTCTCTGTCTTGAGCCATCTCTGGCCAAGTTTGACCAGCGAACGCGATCAGATCGTCACAGCACCTTCGCCGCGGTCGCCCTCGACGGCGTCGACCTCCCTCAGGCGTCCAGTGAGTGACAATCCTCGCCCATCTGTCCGGGTGCATTCGAGCTACATGGCCAGCCCACTCCCACTTTAGCTTGCCTGTTTTTACCCCAACATCTGCTACTTGAGTTATGGAGCGCAGTATACTTATGTAAAAAGTGTTAGACTAATGTTACATGGTGAAGGTATGATGGCTCGCTTTGGCGGAGCACCGTCGTGTCCTTGTCGGAGCAATCGGTGGCAACAACCTCTTGCGATGGGTCCTCTTACAGGTCATGGTACGAGGGGAAATGGCAGGCGGTCGACACCAAATATTTCCTACGCCCCAATTGCCGGGACCCCGACCTATAGTTATGGTCACCATAGCCGTGGGCTTGCGTACGACGAGCAAAGTGTAGTTCGCCGTCCGGATTGAGCTTGTGTTGTTGATCGTGCTTAGTGTTTCTAGCAAAACTTGTGGTCCAGCAACTCTGAAGCCTACTACAGCCGTGGGTATCGACGCGTGCACCCGCGCCTGTCAATCCGTCTCGCTTATTTGACAGACGCCACTCCCTTTGCTCTGTAAAAAATATAATTATTAGTGGTGATAATAAACCGTTGAAAAGTATTTGATCATTTAATTGTGTTCCACTACCACGACACATCATTCTCCCACAACTCCAGAAAAGGTTGCCTGTGGTCCTAGGACACAAAAGGTAACTAAAGAAACATAGTAGTGTTGGTAAAAATCTAACACACTCTGTCCAACAGGAAAAGTTCAAAGATGATTTCTCATCTTGCAAAAGACCAATATAATAATGCATCTTATTTAGTGAGGTTAAAGTCCAAAAACGTCCTGTTTTATAAAAGCAAAATACTAAGAGAAAAATAAATTATAGTAGTAGTTGAGCTGAAGAATCGGCTTACTTAAGTGGTAGTGGTGCGGGCACATCGGTCGTAGAGCGGATGGTCGATGGGGACGCAAGGTGCTGGAGTGGCGCCACGCAGCGCGCGCGAGGGCGACGCCTGGCGAGGCCGCGGGGAGCCCGTGCATGCCACACCACGCGCGACGCCGCCCAGCTGTGCACGTCTGCAGGCTGACATGGTGATGATGTAGTTATCTTATTTTATTGTTTAAACACTCTTCCCTTTGATCTTGACACCTAAGATATATTTACTTTCGACTAAATGTAAAACTCGTTGGCAGGTAACATGACCGTGGGCGACCTGGTGATGGTGAACGGTCTGCTGTTCCAGCTGTCCATCCCGCTGGGCTTCCTGGGCTCCGTGTACCGCGAGGTGCGCCAGGCGCTCATCGACATGCAGACCATGTTCACGCTCATGACCGTGCAGTCCCGCATCAAGGTAAGAACTGCTGCTCGCGACGGACCTTGGTATATACCATGGTCTGGAACGCGGAGGAATGGCACAAGGTAACCTTCTTCTGCTAAGCAGTAATGCTTGGCTTACACGCCTCAGCAGCCGAGATCCAGAGCCCGATTTCCAGTCACCTTAGTCGTAGGCTTGCGGACAGCAAGCAATCGGTAGCTCGCCATCCCGACCTCTCTAATCTTCCAGACTGAACCCAAGTCGTCGAGGGCGCGTACTGTTCCATACGCGCCTCAAAGAGATGTCACCAAATTGTAGGGGCCTAGCAGAGTCGAAGCCTACTGAGGTTCTTCCGTGCACACTTTGGAGCCACGTTTTACTTCGTGGACTTAGGGAGTGAGTTTAGAAAATCCTTCGTTAGTATTTGCTTACGTTACGTAACGTAACCTTGTGCAAAATTTCATGCTCTTAGTACTGGTCGTTCTGGTTGTGCGTTGGTATTGTAGTCAATTTCTTCTTTTATATGCATACTAGCGACCCGCCCCGGCTTCGCACGGGTGCAAAATTATCAGTGTTTCCCTACTATATTTTACATTAATTCGTAATATCTTTTGAATGGACAGCCCAATTTAAATAATTTAAAAACTATTTTTTAGGTAGTTAAATGGTCTTGACCATAAAATAATTTATTTGGATAAGGATTAATATAAACACATAAATAGCATGGTTTGTATTTGGTTAGCATTTTCATTAATGTTTAAAATGAAAAAAGTTGTTGTAGTGACATAACTACAATAGTTGGACATATGCTACCGCGGAGTTTATGATGAGTTTAGATATTATGATGTTCTTCAATATTGTTGTACATTATTTTATTCTATCGCTAATAGTTTCGGCAGCGCATTCGAAGCAAGACATTTTAAGATTCATTTTTCTACACCTTCGGTTACATTGTTCAAATTTTACCAAGGATCCCTATTTTTTTTTTCAAAATGAAATGTAGCCTATGTCAAATTGGAAGAATGTAGCATTCTATTGATGAAAGAATTTTTTAAATCGGCCCAGTACTTTTTGAGCCTATTCATTACAAACATACAAAAATAGGTACAAATCTTTCCTCTTTATAATATTAGTGTAGAAGTGTAGATGTAAGATGCTAAAAACTCATTTGTCTCTTGGATTTCAGGAGACGCCGAAAGCGCCGGCACTGATCTGCGACGCGAAGTCGGCCACGATCGAGTTCCAGGACGTGAGCTTCAAGTACATCAACGGCAAGCCCATCTTCAACAACCTCAGCTTCAGCATCCCCGCCGGCAAGAAGATCGGCATCGTCGGCGGCTCCGGCAGCGGGTAGGGCGACCTGTTCATTATCATCATCATTTAACTCGAAAGACGTCCACTGTTGGATATAGGCTTCCCCAAAGTGCCGCCATATCAATAGGGAATATGCAGGCAATTTTTTTATTTTTTTTATTCAATATTCACTTCATTTTGATGTAGAAAAAAAAATAAACTATAGCTGTAAGAGTAGTAATTAATTTTTTATAAAATCTTAAAAATATTGGTTTAATTTGACGAGTTCAAACGCTCCTATTTCTCGCGCGCTTGAGGCGTGACGTCATAGGGTACGTCCTGTCAGTTTATTGTTTGCATTGAGAGTTAGTTTGATAGATAACAAGGTGTTTTAGTCGCGTAATAATCATGGAAAAATAAAAAAAGCCATTTTTAGATATTGCATGGTACCAATGTGTACTAACACTATAAAAAGTACACCAAACAAATTCACCATTCCTGTCAGTTTCGTGCCCTATGACGTCAACGTCGTCGCCGTCGTCGTCTCACCATTGGTCGCTTTCATACGACCAATGGTGAGGCGTTTTACAAATTTGAATTTCGCTCGTAAGTTTTTCACTTTTTGATTTGTGTTTTAAATAACTAAATGCATGTTAATCTAGAAAATTTCGAATTGAGTGTATTACTACGACCTTAAAAGATTAGGGAAAAAAAGATCAGGCCATTTTATTTTTTATGCATATTCCCTATTAGTCCGATGCGTCTCGTATCCATTGGGTTCCCGCGATCCTCATCAGGTCATAGTCAACCGTCAAGATGACATATCAAAATTTTCCGTAATTTTCAATTTAAGGCAGAAAAATTCATCGAAAGAGCTTCAATATTTCAAAATGTGTGCGATACGGAATCCTGGCGAAGCGCTGGCCTGAGGGCTGGTGAGCGTACGTGACCCATCGCCACTACCACTCCATCAGCCCATCGTGCATATGCTGTAAGGAGGCTGTTGGAAAGTAGCAGATTCAGTCGTGACTTGTGCTCCGTTGGTGTAATTGCCGCAAGGCGTTCGTAAGGCATTGTGAGGATAAACGCTGCGTCTTCCAGTACACGATCGTTCCTCCAGAACCAGAAAAATGTACAAAGGACTTCCCGTGGCGTGGCTCCAATATACTGCCTTAAAACTTACACATGAAAAAACGTAAAGTTACATACTCAAGACTAATTCGGCTTGGTGATATAGAACAGCAGTCAAAATTGTTTTTTACACCACCTGCTCGATAATGGCCCTGTTATGTGTCATGTAACCTGCACTTAAGGGCGCTGTTACAATTTTTCTTAAATTTGAGCGTTTTGACAGAAATGCCATTACAACACAAAAGAACTGGCATCATCTTATAGTAATTTTGACATTTCCTGTGTCAATATAGTCTCAGGGTATAAAAAACAGACGATAGGTAAATTAAACGACGGGCGGCAGCAGTCGCGCTCGATTTTTGCATTGCATACAAAAATTATTTAAAAATATTATTTAACTTTTAAATAGCCCAATTTATTTTTTTCAAGATATATAGAAATACCACCTTAGTTGGTTAATTTTTTTTATTTGAGTTTGGATTATAATTTCGTAGATAAAAATTGTAGTTTCGTACGGAAAACTGTCAGTAGATCTTGGTTTTACAGAATTATTTTTGGTATATTACTGTATGAATAGTAATAAAGTGGTTTCAGCACTCCAATGTAGAAGATACAGTTGTATCATAGACATTTTTATAAATGATTAAACTTTAATATCTTCGGTGTACCAAGGCGTCAAAAGATACCCAAAAGCAACATTTTATAAAACATCCTTTGCGGAGACAAGGATTTTACTGATGTAGGTAAACAAATTCAAATATTTATTTAAAGCACTCCCAAGATAAGTTATCAAACTTTCTTATCCATATTTTTGTATTTTTTTTATGGCTATATCTAAAGCATCGTCACACGTCAAAAATCGGATAAAACGCTGAAATTCATCAAAAATTGTGACAGCCCTCTTAAAGCAAGGCGTTATGGTTATCACCTAGGGAGATAATGCAGTATGGCCGATCTCTAGGGCATAATGAGATATTTTGAATTTAGACCACACTTAGACCGTCAAATACAATTATTATGAAAAAAAAATGCCTTCATTGAATGTGCATGTATGTGCATCAAACAAATTTATGTTTCTAGTAAATCGACGATGGTGCGTCTCCTGTTCCGTTTCTTCGAGCCGCAGTCGGGCACCATCAAGGTGGCCGGACAGAACATCAAGGATATCGACCTCGCCAGTCTTAGGAGAGCCATCGCCATTGTACCACAGGTCAGTCAGTTTGGAATAAAAACTATGACAATCTTAGGAGTCTGTGTTTCCTGATAGCTACAACCTAGGAGTCTTTAAGACAAGAATGAACCGGTTAGTTCTAGGTTTAGCGTAGTTCATCGTCAAACGCAAGCCTATCAATAATATAAAAAAAAAGACGATGCGGCAACGCAACAAGCCAACCTTTGGTATAAAAAAAGACAAAATTTAACTTCCGCAGAGCGAACGTGATACACGGACAGAAAGACGTAAATGCAATAAGTATGAACCTATAATATAATGTTATAACTGAAGAGTTTTCATCATTGTTGACAGGACTGCGTGCTGTTCCACGATACGATATTCCACAACCTGCACTACGGCGACCTCAGCAAGCCGCACGAGAAAGTGTACGAGGCCAGCAAGATGGCCGAGCTGCACGAGTCTGTCAAGACATGGCCCAAGGTACGTCACTAACATGGCACAAGACACGGTACTAGCATGACCAACGGTAGACCACTAGCATGGCCCACAGTTAACAACTATCATGGCCCACGGTGGACCACTAGCTTGGCCCACGGTGGATCACTAGCATTGCCCACGGTGGACCACTAGCATGGACCACGGTGGACCACTAGCATGGCCCACGGTGGACCACTAGCATGGCCCACGGTGGACCACTAGCATGGCCCACGGTGGACCACTAGCATGGCCCACGGTGGACCACTAGCATGGCCCACGGTGGACCACTAGCATGGCCCACGGTGGACCACTAGCATGGCCCACGGTGGACCACTAGCATAGCTCACGTTGGATCACTAGCATGGGCCACGGTGGACCACTAGCATGGGCGTCGGTGGACCACTAGTATGGCCCGCGGTAGACCACTAGCATTGCCCACGGTGGACCACTAGCATTGCCCACGGTGGACCACTAGCATTGCCCACGGTGGACCACAAGCATGGCCCTCGGTGGACCATTAGTATGGCCCACGATAGACCACAAGCATAGCCCTCGGTGGACCACTGGCATGGCCCACGGTGGACTACTAGCATGGCCCACGGTGGACCACTAACATAGCTCACGGTGGACCACTAGCATGGCCCACGGTGGACCACTAGCATGGCCCACGGTGGACCACTAGCATGGCCCACGGTGGACCACTAGCATGGCCCACGGTGGACCACTAGCATGGCCCACGGTGGACTACTAGCATGGCCCAGGCGGACTACTAGAATGGCCCACGGTAGACCACTAGCATTGCCCACGGTGGATCACAAGCATGGCCCTCGGTGGACCATTAGTATGGCCCACGATAGACCACAAGCATAGCCCTCGGTGGACCACTGGCATGGCCCACGGTGGACCACTCGTATGGCCCACGTTAGACCACTAGCATTGCCCACGGTGGACCACTAGCATTGCCCACGGTGGACCACAAGCATGGCCCACGGTGGACCATTAGTATGGCCCACGATAGACCACAAGCATAGCCCTCGGTGAACCACTGGCATGGCCCACGGTGGACCACTAACATGGCCCACGGTGGACCACTAGCATGGCCCACGATAGACCACAAGTATAGCCCTCGGTGGACCACTAGCATGGCCCACGGTGGACCACTAGCATGGCCCACGGTGGACCACAAGTATAGCCCTCGGTGGACCACTAGCATGGCCCACGATAGACCACAAGCATAGTCCTCGGTGGACCACTGGCATGGCCCACGGTGGACCACTCGTATGGCCCACGTTAGACCACTAGCATTGCCCACCGTGGACCACTAGCATTGCCCACGGTGGACCACAAGCATGGCCCACGGTGGACCATTAGTATGGCCCACGATAGACCACAAGCATAGCCCTCGGTGAACCACTGGCATGGCCCACGGTGGACCACTAACATGGCCCACGGTGGACCACTAGCATGGCCCACGATAGACCACAAGTATAGCCCTCGGTGGACCACTAGCATGGCCCACGGTGGACCACTAGCATGGCCCACGGTGGACCACAAGTATAGCCCTCGGTGGACCACTAGCATGGCCCACGATAGACCACAAGTATAGCCCTCGGTGGACCACTAGCATGGCCCACGATAGACCACAAGTATAGCCCTCGGTGGACCACTAGCATGGCCCACGGTGGACCACTAGCATGGCCCACGGTGGACCACAAGTATAGCCCTCGGTGGACCACTAGCATGGCCCACGATAGACCACAAGTATAGCCCTCGGTGGACCACTAGCATGGCCCACGATAGACCACAAGTATAGCCCTCGGTGGACCACTAGCATGGCCCACGGTGGACCACAAGTATAGCCCTCGGTGGACCACTAGCATGGCCCACGATAGACCACAAGTATAGCCCTCGGTGGACCACTAGCATGGCCCACGGTGGACCACAAGTATAGCCCTCGGTGGACCACTAGCATGGCCCACGATAGACCACAAGTATAGCCCTCGGTGGACCACTAGCATGGCCCACGATAGACCACAAGTATAGCCCTTGGTGGACCACTAGCATGGCCCACGGTGGACCACTAGCATGGCCCACGGTGGACCACAAGCATAGCCCTCGTTGGACCACTAGCATGGCCCACGGTGGACCACAAGTATAGCCCTCGGTGGACCACTAGCATGGCCCACGATAGACCACAAGTATAGCCCTCGGTGGACCACTAGCATGGCCCACGGTGGACCACAAGTATAGCCCTCGGTGGACCACTAGCATGGCCCACGATAGACCACAAGTATAGCCCTCGGTGGACCACTAGCATGGCCCACGGTGGACCACAAGTATAGCCCTCGGTGGACCACTAGCATGGCCCACGATAGACCACAAGTATAGCCCTCGGTGGACCACTAGCATGGCCCACGGTGGACCACTAGCATGGCCCACGGTGGACCACAAGTATAGCCCTCGGTGGACCACTAGCATGGCCCACGATAGACCACAAGTATAGCCCTCGGTGGACCACTAGCATGGCCCACGGTGGACCACTAGCATGGCCCACGGTGGACCACAAGCATAGCCCTCGTTGGACCACTAGCATGGCCCACGGTGACACATCCCTTATAGTTGCAACGAGTCAGTATATGAAGCCAGCAAGATAAAAAAACACATTATGTGAATTAAAAAACGTACGTGCATTTAACAAGTTTATTCAAAAATCAAATTGGCCACTAACAAAAAAAACCGGGCAAGTGCGAGTCGGACTCGCACACTGAGGGTTCCGTACCAATTTATCAAGATGAAAACAGTTCAATTCTCGAATCGAGTCTTAAAGATTTTACAAAAAAGAAAATCTTGTAATGTAACTAAAAATTTAAGGTTTTCGGAATTTTTCCTTTATGTGTGCTATAAAACGTTGCTTCATGTCAAATTTTAAAATTCTAGGTCGACTGGAAGTACCCTTTAGGTTTTGATTCCCTTGCGAGTACTTGCGAGTTTCAAAATATGCAGCTTAAATTGCTGTTTCTTTTGATTGCGTTGACATAGAAGTTTGATTTTGTTACAGCTTAAAGGTATTATAGACCTGAGTATTTGGTATGAATTTCAATTAAATACCTCTACGCGTTTATGAGGAAATGGGTAGTAAGTTTAAAATTATTAAAAAAAAAATATATTATATGATGTAACTAAAAATTTATGGTTTTCGTAATTTTTCCTTTATCTATGCTATAAGACGTTGCTTCGTGCCAAATTTCAAGATTTTGAGTTCACGGGAAGCACCCTGTAGGTTTTGATTCCCTTGCAAGTGTCGAAAATTTGCGGCATAAACGGCTGTATCTTTTGATTGCGTTGGCTTAGAAGTTTGATTTTTTCACAGCCTCAAGGGACAGTAGACCTGAGTAATTGATATAAATTTCAGCTTCATACCTCCACGCGTTCCTGAGAAAAAGGGTCTTGACAGACGGACGGACAGACGGACAACAAAGTGATCCTATAAGGGTTCCGTTTTTTCCTTTTGAGGTACGGAACCCTAAAAACGAAAAAATGTACTCGTATAAGTCTCTAAAATATTACCACTGTTGGGACTTAGGCCTTAGCCCCATAGCGCACTAGCGGCCAGCGACCAGCGGCCAGGACGCGGCGGCCATCGAGATACATACATTAGTATGAAACCGCCATAGAGCGCGCGCACCTGTGGCCGCTGGCCGCGTGCGGACAGAAGCGCGCGCTCTATGGCGGTTTAATTTGTTTCACCTGGCCGCCTGCGGCCTGGCCGCTAGTGCGGCGCCTGGCCTTAGGCTGATTTCCTAATGCGCGCTCTACACTTAGCCCGCGGATCGCGCGCGATGGCCGCGAAAGCGCGCGAACGCTAAGTGTGGAGCCGTTTCGCATATTCTTCGCGGTTTCGCGCTTTGTTCCCCAATTTTTGTCGGTTTTTTGTTCCGCGTCAAAGGGAGCGCGAAGCGCGAACGCGACGCGAACGTGCATGGCTCCACACTAGCAGTCCGCGACGGTCAGTATTGTTCGAGCCGTTGTCTGAGATAGACCTGCACTGTGGTTTTTAAAAAAATGAACGTAACGTGGACAAACCAGATGAAGTTGCAATTTTTAGAATATTACCAAGCGGAACCTATTTTGTGGGATCCTAAACAAAAAGATCATAAAAACAAATTAAAAAATCACGATGCATGGATGCGCATCAGCGTTATTATGGAGATACCAGTTCCTGATTTAATATGTACAAAATTATAGTACGCTAACGCGCAGATTGTTAGGGACGCAGCAACAGCTACTTCGGCGTCCATTCTATTCAACGTTGCGAACGTAACTGTTTACATTCCGCGAACGATTGCGAGTGTAGAGTCATAGTTAAATTCGCGGCAAGTTAGCGCCGCGAAATCGCGCCGTGATCCGCGGGCTAAGTGTAGAGCGCGCATAAGGCCTTAGGAAATCAGCATGAACCAAAAATTCGAAGATTTGTGACGCGTAGTGGGTTTTGTACACGGCACGTATTTCGTCGTGTGTAGGCACGGATGTCACTGGGGGAGCGTGTTGACGTACACGCCGGCGCTACGGCACGGCATCGCCGCCGTGTTGTATCAGTGTTATATCGCAGTCTATGCCTTCTTATACACAGTACGCTTTATTAACCGTGCCTACACACGGCAGAAAATGTGCCTTGTTTATACAACGCACGTTTCATCACCGCACGTTTCAGCATCGTGTTATCTCTTATGAGATGTTAGGGTCCGTTCTCTTGTCACATAATGTATCATCATCTGCCTAGCCTTTTCTCAACTACCATGGGTGGCCATATTATTAGGGACAGTACCTAGATTTCTTATATTATTATCAACTTTAATTGCATTTTGCAGGTAAATGGTTGGTTGTAAGTTCGGCAAATATTTTTTATTTATAGAGTTGATTGGTTGAGATAATAAAACATCAAATTTAAAGTCAAAATTATTTATATATTTTTGAAAAAAAAACATACGCAATAAGATGGATGAATATTGCTAGTATTTTGTGACAGCATCCATTTAACGTGGTATGCTCTCTATGCAAGTTCTGGCTTTCTGTAGCAGTTTTTTGGTATAATGGCCACTCTTTAATGAGGGCTACAATCAGCTGGTGTTATTTTTTTCACCGGCAAGAGGATCCAAATATTCACCAAATGTTGAAAAAAGTCAACAAAGTTAAAAAATATCACTTAAAAAAAAATGGCGCGATTTCACTATGTTGCTTTATATCAAAAATAATAATACTGAAGCCAGTAATAATACCAAATAAAAAAATCGTATATAAATCCGTTGGTTAGCTTAAAAAGTGAGACTAATAACTTTGTTGACTTTTTTCGAAATCATCGTATTACGTATCTTCTTTTCCAAAAATATATAAAAGAATTTCATTTCAAATTTTATGTTTTTATTAACTCAATCAATAAAGTCTTTAAATAAAAAATATTAGCCGGACCTACAACCAACCATTTGCCTGCAAAATGCAATCAAAGTTGATACTAATATAAGAAATTCAGGTACTGTCCCTAATAATTTGGCCACCCACTGTATATTGGGGTAGGCTTCCAGTCAAGCCAAGCCGGATTAATCTGAATACTAGTATTTTACGAGTAGCGGCTGCCTACCTATGGTCTATCGGTTTAGGTAGTTAACCAAAGGTAAACAATTTTGGTATGTCTTTTTATATTAAAGAGGTCGTATAAAATATACGCAAAGATTATTTAAATTTAGTTTATTAGCTAACATCGATTTAGGTAAATACCTAGTCGCAAAGATTTTTATATACAATTTTTAGATAAAAAGACATGCCAAGATTGTTTACATTTAGTTAACTACCTAAACCGACAGAGTATAGTGACATAATGTATGTAGTGTTTTTTTTTTATCTGGAATCATCAGAATGACTTCTCCCGCTCTTGGGCGGAGCGGAAGGGCGTGTCAAACTCTTACTGACTAAACCCCTACCCCGTTCCTTCGTTGCCTTCGTTCTGGGGGGGACTCGGTGTCAACCTTTAGGAATACCACGTGTTCCCCCCAGAGGCTTCGGCCCTACCGGGCCCCTACAGTTTGCTGACATCTCCTTGAGGCGCGCGTGGAACAGAACGCGCCGTTGACGACTGGGCTCGGTCCAGATTATTTCCAGAATGCCGGACAGCGAGCTACCCAGTGCTCGCCGTCCGCGAACCCGCGCCTACGGTGGTCGGAAATCGGGATCGGGATCTCGGCGGCGGCGGCGTGAGGACCGTTCCCTCACGCGCTCGCGGTCAGCAGCCTCCTTCACGAGCATCACTGCTTCGCAGAAGGAGGCGACCGCATGCCAACCCTCCTCGCTCCGGACCATGGCCTGAACCAGGGCCCGGCGCGAGAGGTCGCCGCTCCCGATAGTCTCCACGAGGACACGGCGGTGCTCCGCCCAAGCGGGGCACACTTCTACCGTGTGCTCCACCGTGTCCTCCGGGCGGTCCACACAGTGGCGACACCCGGGCGTCCTCTCCTGCTTGATTCGATGCAGGAACCTCCCGAACTTACCGTGTCCGGTGAGGACCTGCGTCATACGGAAAGAGGGACGCCGTGACCTCTTTCCAACCACTCCTCAAAGAGGGGCCTAACCGCCCCAATGACGGCGTGCCCAGCGCTGGGTTGCGACAGTCGCAGTCGCCATGCCACCCTGAGATCCCGCCGGAACTCTGTCCGCCATGCCGCGACTTGTCGCGGCAGCGGAGTTTCGCCCCGGCGTTGCATCTCCACGCGCAAATCGTGCATGCGTGCAAGGACTGTTGCCTCCAGATCCCACGGTGGCAGGCCAGCGAGGAGGCTCGCCGCTTCGCGGGAGATCGTGCGGTATCCCCGCACCATCCGGATGTATGTAGTGTTAATACAAGGTGTTGTTATGTCCCAGGGCTACGAGACACAAGTGGGCGAGCGTGGACTGAAGCTGTCGGGCGGCGAGAAGCAGCGCGTGGCCATCGCGCGCGCCATCCTCAAGGACTCGCCGCTCATCATCTTCGACGAGGCCACCTCCAGCCTCGACTCCATCACCGAGCATGTAACTATATACCCTTGCTTAATCTTACTCCGAAAATAGCCGCTACCAAGACAACAAACAACAATAAACACAAGCAAACAGCAACACCGCCGCCACCGCCTGCAGTCCACCTCTGTATCTTTATGTGCATTAAGTATAAATAAATAGTAAATTTTATTACAAAAATACAACACAACAAATAGAATAGCTACTGTCCACGGATAAGTACCTTCGTTATTATAAGCTTTGTGTTCGCCTGCGTGAAGCAACAGAAGTCGCATGTACAAAACTATGAAATTACGTCGAAGAATCAGCAACGTCACGACGCTGTGGCGCAGTTTTGTCCGTGGGCAGTAGGTCTAACAAGTCGTATCTCCGTTGAAATCAACTGTAGCGAAAAATAACTGAAATACATTGTTGAAAGTTCTAGAATCGGAGTCCATACCCAGCTCTAGGACTTTCCACCAAAATCCTCCGCAAGTATTTTCATTGTTATTAGTTGATAAGAGAATTTCAATCTTCCTTCCTAAACAAGAGAGTTGAAATTCATATTCAGTCGCGAGCTTCTGGTAAATTACATGTTTGTAATAATAATGATTTATTACCCAGTGATAAGACTACATTGTTCTAGAACGACCTAGAAACGTTTATATCTAGAATTTTCCTAAGCCGGATAATCTCAACAGTGTCAAAGGAACACAAAATATACCTTATGTCTCCTCTTCACAGGCGATCCTCCAAGCTCTAAAGGCTGCAACTATCGGCCGTACATCCATCTGCATCGCTCACCGCTTGTCCACCGTCGCCGACGCCGACGAGATCCTAGTACTAGAGAACGGCGCCGTCAGCGAGAGAGGAACACACCAGCAGCTGGTCAACAACCCCAAGTCCCTGTACTCCAAACTATGGGACAAACAGAAAGAGTCCCCCCGCTCCCCCGTGCCGCACACTCCCCCCGCGGTGGCGCCGCCGCCGCACTCGCACGGCTCCAACGGCGGACATGACCACAGCGGCTGTCAACACTAACGATCGAACTACAATCGTGTAATCTAGTTATTTTTCAAGATAAAAGGTCTTGAACGAATTTGCTCGAGGAACATAAGGGTAGTTTTTTCAAGCTAGGAAATGGCGTCTTCGTAATTATTGTTTGAATCCCCGACTGGTCCTATGAGACCGCGCTGTTATTGTTTTACTATTGTGTCTCGTTTCGCGGGTATGTGATAGATTAAACACCGTATCACTGTTAAAATGACGGCCATTTTGACAGTGATGTAACGAACCCAAATAAAACGGGACAAAGGCAAAAAGATGATGATAGTTACCGTCATTTTACATGAGGGTGTCTTTAAATCTAGGCTGGCAAATTTGTAAGATTTTGGCTTGACACATCCTACAGTTTTTAACACGATGCTAGGAAAAATAAACAGCCAGCATTGTAGTGACATCACAGACTGGACTATACGTATTAGGAAAATGGTGACTCATCAGTACTAATTCAAAGTAAAGGCGTATTCATACCAAAGTAAAAATTAAACTATTGTCTGCTCCTTGGACGGCAGGCGGACCTAAACAAGAAAAGAACATCAGGTAGCAAAGATGGCCGATCTTTCAGCTGTAAAATGATGATCATGATGAATTATTTTAATATGTAATCGTAATCATCAAAATTTTCACTTTTATGAATAGGTTAGGCATTTTGTAAATTGACCTAAGAAGCGTCCGTACTGCCTGAAGGGCTTGCATAAAGTTGTCAATGTGATTACGGCTTTCTGATTTCCTTTGTCAAGGGGCGTGCCTAAGCTAAGTGACGACGATGAATTACTATTTTCTTAACACGAATACAGCTTCTCAGGTTCAGTATATTAGATAGGATGGTAAATACATAACAAATTGGCTTACTAACCTAAGAGTAAGGCCTATTGTCTACGGACGTGTAGTTTCATAGAAGCACATTATACGCTTGATGTATACCTGCTTAAACATACAAAACTCTATCGACGAAGCGTTAACGACATGACGGCACGACGTTGATAGTAGGCCTTATGATAGTTCTTTATTACATAATACAAAATTGCAACACGCCTTCCAAGCATGAAAAACTACCCTCGCGCATCCTCGGGCACTTTTATTGTGAAGATTATAGACTCGATAGTGACGAAAACAATAGATAGCTTAATACAAAGAGAGACAAGAGTATTTTAAATGTATTATAATATCATAGACTAAACGTGAAAGCTAGTAACCAACCTACGTCAAAAATGTAGGGTCTAAAACAGAACTGTAGAATCAGTACGATCGTGAATTCGATATTGGCACAATATAACTAATTCTTAATGAATACCAAATTTAATTTTTAGTGTGAAGTCTTAAGACAATTATGTTTATATAAATGATACTTTTTTTTGTAATATTTGCTCGTTTAGATATTTTTTATTGTTATAAACTAGTGCTTGACCGCGATCCCACCTGATGGTAAGCAGTGATGCAATCGTCGTCGGTGAGGCGCACTAGTTTATTATCTAAGACGTTTTATGCATGTGTGGCGTCTCGAATTTCTAAATTCGCGCGTAAAACGCGGAACCTCCGTCTTATACATAAACACTTGTGTGTCTTGATGCCCATAGATGTTATAGGGACTGTAACACATTGGCAACTAATTTGAACTTGTCATTGTTGTGTAGCTATGCATTTAGCTGCTGTGTGTTAATAGCCTGGTTTCACAACTTTCTCAGTATGTGTGTGGCCGCGTCCCCACTATGTCGTAACGGTTAATTTATCGTCGGACGACTGTCGTCTTTAGTTGTCCCCATTACAACGACAGTTTGCTATGGCCACGACAGATAGTCACAACAACAAACTCGTGTGACATACTTTTAACGTTTGACGATTGTCGTGCTATTCTCGCTATCATGACAATCTTTTTTATTTGCTAAAAAGTCGTAGACGACGGTTGATCGTGTCGTCCTATATGTGAATACACACAGTGGGGTCGCGACCTATCCGGAGCGCTAGTAATTTTTGGACCCCCTTACTGAATGTAGGCTTCTAAAAAGTACTTATGTTTTTGGCTAGTACAAAATTGGCTTTATGTCCATAATGTTTCGAACAACTTCTATATAAAATTCAGTAATATGAAAAACAAAGTTTTTTTTATCATCAAAGTAATGCCGGCCATACACGCTACGGTGCACCGGAGAGGTCTACCGGAGCGTGTATGGTAATAGACTTGTGCAGTCTTTTTTACCTGCGCAGGCGACCGGAGCAAAATCGAAAATCAATTCTTTCTAGTGACACCTGCGCAGGCATACCTGTACAGGTCACCACTCCGGTAGACCGTAGCGTGTATGGCCGGCATAGTTCTATTACGTCGGATTACTAATTCAATTTGCCAATTGATGGCATAGTTGCCCATTATGGCCGCTATAAAGGACCCAATCTGGCCAATTTGAAAGAAATGAAAGTTTCGTCCTTTGGTAAACTGACACAAGACTAGATTGAATAAATGCTGAGAATTGTGAAATGTTTTTGTAAATAAAAAGTTGATACAATGTACAGTAACTTGTTAAATAAGTATATTATTTTGGTTACATATTATGTGTTTTATTTTATAAATATAAGTCTGCCTTATTATTTATGTTTTGTATTAGATACATACACAGGCAAGTGTTTGTGTAATGCCTCTGTCCAATTCGCGCCTCTGGCCTTCGAATCATGGAGTTATCAATAACACACTCACACCTGAGACAACTATTCATTGACTATGAAATACTAAATTATGATTTAATTAATTTTTATTCCTTGTCATCACTCTCCTGTTCATTTATTTGGTGCAACAACTCATAATCTTTTGGAAAAAAAAGCTGCCACACTTTACCCAACCACCAGAATCAATAACAGTTGCGACACCTGAAAATCACAAGTTTGACAACTTCGGGACAAGAGAGTTGACTGTCTTGACTCTTGGAACCCGCAAAAAAATTAAGCAAAAAGAAAAAGGAAAGGTAAACATAATTATTATTATCTTCGTACGTATGTACTACGAGACGAAACAGTTTTTGTCTTCCGTCTGCATTAATCCATTATTATTATAATCTTAATTCTAGAGCGCATTTTCCCGCAGTGCAGCTGGGCAAACTGCCTCTCTATTTCTTCTAACGATCACGATTTTTGGCTTCTTTTTCTAATTCTCAAAGAAGATAATATCCAGTAGGTCCCGCCGCCCTATATCGCTGTCTGGGGACCAATCCTTTGTTTTACTGTCTCTAGAGCTATTCAGGCCTGCGGCAGACATTTCCCGACCATTAGCCATTGGTAATATCATCATCTGCTTAGCCTTTTCCCAACTACATTAGGGTCGGCTTCCAGTCAAGCCGGATTCAGCTGAATACCAATATTTTTACGAGGAGCGGCTGCTTACCAGACCTCCATAACTCATTAACTGGGGTAACACGGTACTTCATGGCAAGACTGGAGTCAGATTTACTGGCTTCTGAGTATCCGTAAAGACTGCCTAAGATCATTAGTCATAGGTAATAGTCCTATAAATAATTTCCCCTTAAAATTATACCTGAGTTTCTACGCAAGTTACCCGGTACAAAAACACCACGATTCGCGCCACCGCGAATTGAATTCCACCTCATTTGACACACATACGAGTCATCGACACGATTCTATAATAGATAATACTGCCCTCGTAACAGCAAATGCAGTAATCGACATTTTGACGATTTTCCGTTTTTTATCATAAATGACATATGAAGAGTTCAAGCTATATGTAATTTTTTTATTTTATTTTCTATTGTGGAAACAAAACATATGAGATTTATATCTGTGAAAGTAGAGATTTAATTAAACCACTTAGACGCGTTTTTCTCGAAACCGCCATTTTGCAAGTACTGCATTTGCTGTTACGAGGGCAGAATAGAGGTCCCATGTCGCAACATGCCGTATCAATACGAATTTGGAATCTATCGATTGACGTTTTATCGGTTACCATGGCAACTGAAGTAACAAACATCTAGCTGTCGAAAGGATTATTTTTAACAATAAATATCTGCTCAGTTTTCGAGCGAACCTATTTTGTATAAAAATGGTGTTTTGATTGTATAGCAAAGGATGTCAGTGCTGAGTTTAATCCCGGAAGATAGACGCAAAGACCACGGCAGGTAAGGTTTGAAATAATCTTTGTTTTTTTTTCGTGGAGCGTTCGTGAATTGCATTCGTTGTTCGAATCGAGTAAAGATAAAATTCAGGATGTAAAGCGCGGGAATATGTTCATATTGAAAGCAGGTGGATAATACTAATGTGTAGGCATAGCAATTGTACAAAAGAGTGACCAATGTTACATTCGATTCCAGAAGTAGTAAGCCTGAGTGTGAGACGAGATAGTGACAGTAGGTAGGTACTATTATTGTGAATAGGTTGGTAGTATTGTATGTGAATGAATACTGACGTCTACACTTTAGTAGGACAAGGAACTGTCCTCTCCAACCGTGCTAATGTCGGTACGTAGGTTTTGATTAGATTTCAGATTACCAAACCATCATCGTCATTTTTGCCATATCAGTTTGGAATGAAATGATGAAGCTAAGTTCCCGAGTACAACCTAAAACTAGGTTAATTACTCAGATACCCGCGAAACGAGACACAATAGTAAAACAATAACAGCGCGGTCTCATAGGACCGGTTGGGGATTCAAACGTTAAATGCTCTAAGCCTAAAACTGATAATGAAACTGAGCAATGATGATCATAGCACAGCCTAACCAGCCTTATAAGTTATAATGTTCCCACTACGGGGACCTCGACCTTCCTCTTTAGAAAAAAATGGTTCGTAATCGGCTAAGCACACGGATCTATACTCCGTTTGTTTAGGTAGTTAACTAAAGGTAAACAGTCTTGGTATGTCTTTTTATATTAAAGAGGTCGTATATAATATACACAAAGATTATTTAAATTTAGTTTATTAGCTAACATCGATTTAGGTAAATACCTATTTGCAAAGATTTTTACATACAATTTATAGACAACTTTTAGATAAAATGACATGCCAAGATTGTTTACCTTTAGTTAACTACCTAAACCGACGGAGTATAGTACAGATTGGGTGGATATCGTTATATCATACTAGCTTCCGCCCGCGACTTCGTCCGCGTGTTCAAGAATCGGGATAAAAGGTAGCCTAGTTCTTTTCCATGTCAAAAGGCCATATGCATGCCAAATTTCATTCAAATCCGTTCAGCCGTTTTTCCGTGATTATGTAACAAACATCCACACTTTGACATTGATAATATTAGTTAAGATTAGTTAACTTTTCGAGAAAAGAAAACATTTTGATTAAACAGAAGCTAAGTAATTATTAACAAATTGTCGTATTTAAGTACCTACACTTATTTCTTGAACGACAGAAGCTAAGATATTATGTAAATTGTGACTATTTTTGTATACCTAAATAGACGCGTGCAGAAGAATTATAGGTAGGTAAGTACTTAAGTATTTTTTTCTGTACCTACTTACGTTTGTTAGTCACCTAACTTCTGCTAAACGACTTGACAGATTTGTATGAATCGGGTAGGTGCTGTAATCGTGTTTTAGAGGTATGTGGACAGAGAGTAAAGTCCCACGTACCTCCCTTGAATCGATCCCCCAACCAGATGAGTGTTATATCTGGGTGCGCAATTGCCCGATACTTAGATGATTTCGGGCTTGGATGATTTTTATCTATTCAAATCGCGCGGTGAACTTTGCTTGCGTGATGCAGGATTCTGTGACGTCATATGTAGGTAGTAGATGTCGCTAATGTTCTCAATTTTTTTTCTCACTAAAAGCAGCTTTCCTCCAACACTTCTGTCGGGAACGCTAGGCAGGTATATATTTATTTTAATGCTCGTAACGGTACCTACCTACTTTTAACACTAGGTACCTAAGTACTACATTAAAAGCTATTGCGTATACGAATTTCGACACCCGGTTGGGCTTTTATTTTTAGTAGGCGTATTATAAGCCTGAAATGGTGACCCGCGTTATGTTGACTAGGCTAAAAAAAGGATTCTAGCCAAAGGTAAAGTTCGTTAAATATTTATTGCACGTAGTAAAGGAGTCGGTAAAATCTTATTTCTTAGCTTGTGTAGGACGAAGATTATATTTTTGGAGGTACCTATTCACTTGTCTAGGTACTTGAGGGCACATGGATTTTTTTGTAGGTTTGCGCTGGACCACTAAATGTCTCACCTGATGGTAAGCGATTATGTGGTCGACAATGGTTTACCTCCTTCCTTACCTATCTAAGGTAGGCGACCCAAATAAAGCCTACCTTATTTTTTTTATTATCTAATTAGCGTGTTTATAATAAAAATGCACTGGTAATTTGAAATACTTATATTTATTTATTAAACTTAGTAATAAATGTAACAAAATTGCTTTGCAAACAAAAATCACACTTTTGTGAACACAAATAACTAAAATGTCACTTTGGCCTTATTGGGAACCCTGTGTCTTAACCTTTAAGTACCGACGTGCACTTTTTGTAACGTTAGTACCGACGTGCGGTCTGACAGACCGCGGTAAAAATTCCGTGTTTTTTTTTACAAAAGTGAATGTTTGATTAAATTTCTATGCATCATGGTTAAAAATAAAGGTTTGGAAGAAAAGATAAGTATAGAAAGAAACTCAAATTAATTTTATTTTGTAATATAAGGCGATAACAATATTTGGCCTGAATTTTGGAGGAAAATCCGGCTATTCGATATAAAAAATCAAAACAAAAAGAATACAGCTCACAGAAAAACAAAAATATTTTTTTTTGTATCAAGACTATTATAACTTTTAGAAAGTTTATATATCAAGTATATAAACCTTCAGAAAAAGAAAATGTCCAATGCCCAACTACACTTTAAATTTTAGCTTAGTCAATTCACACTTGGTTATCGTACTGTAAAAAAAACATGCTTTTTTGCACGGATAACATAGCATGTCTATTTTCTTTTGTTTTTGGGTAGATAAGTCAACTTTTTCAGCTTAATTTTTAGGTGTATCTGGCTTATCAGAACCAAATACTCGCCAGAGTCACAATCCCTCGCGAAAAAATTGAATTCGATTTATTTGCATTTCTGGGATTTGTTTGAGTACCATAAATCTATCCTAGGACTGCCTGAACCCCCTTTCTGCCCCTGACGTGAAATTTAAATATTTTTGAAAAAAATAACCGTAAACTATAAGAAAAACAAAACAAAAAAAACTTACGTAAGTACCGACGTGCGGTCTGAGAGACCGCTTTGGAATTTCTAACAGTAATTACTCACCAAATGCGAACATGACGATACCACTTTCTGCATCTACATCATCATGAATACTGTTCTTACAGCTACTTAAAAGCGGCGATTGATATTCCTCAGCGAAAGGGGTAAACTAACAAGTGAAGTACCTGCCGCGGTCTAATAGACCGCACGTCGGTACTTAATAAAGCCTTAATAAAAACAAGTAAACATTTAACTTTTTAATGAATACAAAACGTTGTCAACACTTATATTAAATCTATATTTCTATAATTATTATATTATTATAATCTATAATTACTATAGACAAAACACAGCACACCGTGTACAAATAAAAATAAAAATACTTACTGTTTACTCGGCCAGAATTTTATAAAAACAAGCGTGCGCTCCGCGTCGTTGCTGTTTTCGACTGCAGGTTCCAACACGTTTGCGGCACGGGCCCTTTGCTATGTTTGTGTGTGTTAGTTAATCTACACACACACATCTACAAACATTGACAGCCATTTGAAATCGTGAAGCGGGAAATTTTAAAAATAGGCCTTATTAGGTCATAGGCTTTATTTGGGTCACTTACTATATATTCACTCTGACTTAAATAGGTACCCCTAGGCTATGAGGAAACACAGATAGCAGGAAGTTCCACTCCTTAGCCGTATGCACAATGAATGTTTTCCCAAAATGTTCGGTGCGTAGGTACGTATGGGTAGGATCTCCACTATGTAGGTACCGGTCTCACATCGCCAGACGTCGGGTGGTCCGATGACAGAACGGGTTTGATACCATAAAGTTACGCAATTGCGATGTACTCTCCCCGATATGCAACTGGTTGTAAACCGACAGACTAGTAAAGTCGACGAGGGCCTCACGCGCGTCCTTTCGGACGTTAGTAGGTACGCCCCAGCTGCCAGGAACCTGGAAATCGGGAAGTGAGTTTGCGGATCAGTCGGCTAAGCTGATATAGCTACCTATATAAACTTAGGCCAATAGGCATGCCTAAGCCTGCTATACATGTTGGCCGAGCGGTGCCGAGCGACGGCCAACGCCAACATGTAGACAGCCTATTTGCCTTGCCTGGTCATCGCTTGGTGTCGCTCGCCTAGCTGACCGAGTGAAGCCAAGCGCCAACGTGTGTAGGGTTCATTTGGCGCCACTTGTCTACGCTCGCCGTCGCTTGTGACCACTCGCCTCACTTCGGATCCGTGTCGGTTTTTGTGCACAAATCAAAGGCGCTCGCCTGCGCTCGGCCAACGTATGGGCATCTTTCAAATTAGCTTGCGTCCATTGGTCTAGGCTCGCGTTGGTCTTTAACTTGCCAAACATGTAGACAGTAGTGTTTGGCTTGTGTCGATTTGCTTAGGCTCGTGTTGGTCTACGCTCGGCCAACATGTATAGCAGGCTTTAAGAAGTCAATAATAGGTACCTACGTACTCGTATAATAACGATTCGTGGAGGTGGAAACTATTACCTACTTAAAGGATGGTGAAAACCTTAACCTATTACAAAAATATAAAAGCGGTTTCTATGAAAAAGTTCTGCACGTCATATAAGAATTTATTGTATTCTATCAAGGTATCCTTGAACCTACGATACCTTTCTTTCAATGTTAATCGGTTTAGTTATGCCATCGCCACACACAAAGCTGCGCTACGGATAGAGACACCCACTTGTGGGTTAAGTAATAGGTATAGTTTTTCCTAACACACGCTCGCCCTTGCTACGACGAATTTAACGTTTGAATCCCCAACCGGTCCTATGAGACCGCGCTGTTATTGTTTTACTATTGTGTCTCGTTTCGCGGGTATCTGAGTAATTAAATCACACACCACATAATTATCTACTAGATCTTCGATTATATAGAATTTCGTGAATTGCCACTCAAACATTTTCCTCTCTCCTAATTTTTGCTGTGCCCGACAGGGTCAATATTGATCTTTGGATTTTTTTATACGGTCTATGTGCATATGGAATGCAATTACTATTGAGTATTGAATCAATTCAAATCCGTCGAACCGGCAGTTCAAATCTGTCGCATCCATCGTTCGTCGTTTTTTTAATCAATTCATACCTACTTACTCAGTTACTATAGACCTTTTGGTACGGACAGAGCAAGTATGTCGTACCAAAACCTCATAATATGGCAGTCAGCTAATAAATAGATTCTTTGCCGCCAGTATTTTGTCTAAGACTCGCTTTCAGTATGACAGAAACTTTATTTTTATTGGAGCTAGTAGACAATTTAAAAGCTATTGTCATGTTTCTTTTGGAGAAGCCTTCAGTTCTACCTATACAGTATCTCTTGTCTATTGAAGGAAAGCGGTCGAAGCTTTACCTATATTGGAATTTTTAACCTATTATTGATATCAGACAGTGGTCGTCTTCCAAAAGCACGAGTCGTCCCTGGCAAGTCCTGAGAAAAATAAAATTACTTACGTCAAATTTCTTCACTCTGTATTACAGCAGATGGAAAGTACAGCTGCAGTAAGTGTCAATTCTCATTATGTTGAGGTATTGCCGGACAATGGGGTAGCATGGTTCTGGAGTGGCGACCACGTGCCGGAAGAAGTAGCGTTGGAAGGAAGGCCTTCCACAAAGTGCACCGATGACCACCTGGTGAGGGTCGCAGGAACTTAATAGATGCGAGACGGCAAGGAAGCTTATGTCCAGCAGTAGTCGTCTTTCGGCTGGAATATTGATTATGATAATAGCTGGACTGTCAAGCTAACGGATTCATCTACCCTCAAGCACCACGCAGCAACCTCGGGTCAGAGTTTCAGATAGATATAAAGCCTGTAATAAACAAATGTCTTAAATTCCAGAAAAGAATCCCTAGAGAGCGTATACAGCAGCAACTCTCGCCTCAACCTGTTGACGAAGCGCAAGAAGCTGAACCCCCTCACAATGGACTCGTCAGCGTCGCTCAACAAGCGCGGGGACCAGTACGTGACGCAGCGGGTCCTGTCCGCCAAGACGCACAAGGTGAAGCAGCTGCAGAACCAACTGGCTGACGCGCATTATCATTTGCAGGTAAGAAAGGTTTCATACCTCATTTGCAATAAGATTCAATCAAACGTTTTTTTACAGTCCATTCAACCGATTTTGACTTTTATTGCGTTAGTAGCATGATAAATGACGGCTGCTGTAAATAGTTGGTATTGTAACCACTTTTTTACTTTTAATATCAGCCTTATGTCTACGGAATGGAAGTCAAAATCGGTTGAACGGATATTAAATAAGTTTCTTGAAATGTCTAATCTTATAATTGTAAGTAGAGTATAGTTGGCATTGACTGTTACGTGGCGCAATAACACATGTTCTTTAGCCTGTTCGGCAGCACGAAAGTCGTTACTCGAATTCGGGCACCCGATGCCTTAATTACATTGTCATACCCACGCTCATCATTTCATCACCACTGCTCTCAAAACGGTGAAGAAAAACATCGTGAGGAAACCGGCATATCCTAGAATCAAAAATTCGAAGACATGTGACATCCACCAATCCGCAATGGGCCCGCGCGGTGGATCATTGCCCATTCCCTCTCTTAGAAAGGAGGTCTGCTTACCATCAGGTGGGATTGCAGTCAAGCGCTAGTTTATAAACATTAAAAAAAAAAATGCTAATGCTACCCATGCTCGATTACTAGAACATGGGTAAATAGGTGTCAACCCTGCCCCCGCGTTCATGTTGGAACGTATTGGCGAAGTATCTACTGCTTGACAATTGAAAGGAAGACCGCTTCAGGTGACCAAAATGAAAACTCAAAAGAAAGTCGTTTGTCCGATGCGCGACGTCCACAGGCAATCGATTATGAGCTAACGATCAAGTGTAATTGCGCCATAATTGATAATTGTAGAATCGATTAATCATTGGCAATAGTAGGTATACTTACGTAATTTTAACGTGAAAAGAAATCTATTAAAAATCTCCTTTGAGCTTCTGTCTGCCTGTGGCATTGGCATCGTAAATCTTTAAAGGGTTTTGTTACGAGGACGGATTGAATCAAGCTTTTCAAGAAAATTTATTGAGTCAATCAACATTTAACTTTTCTTCTGAAACGTGTTCACTAGGTATTGGTTTGTTCAACTTTTTTATAATTTTTCAGGAGTTAAGTAATGAGAACCGAGTATTACGTGCCATGCAGAAGAAACAAGAAATAGCATTGCAAAGGTAGGAGTCAAATTTGCCATAACCTAATTTAATCTAAGTCCGAAAACGCTTAGCGAGTTGTAACTGCGCCAACCACGCAGTGTTGGATGCTAAGTAAGTCTAGACCGAGCCCATCGACAGTGCGAAATATTCCATGTGCCTCAAGGAGATGTCATCAAAATCGTAGGGACCCAGCAGGGTCGAAGCCTCTAGGGCCATGGGGTCGCTTCTGAAAGGAAATCTCAGGGCCCTGGAACGAAAGGCAAAGAAGGAAAAAAGGAGTGGGTATAAGTGAATAAAAGTCTGACACGCCCTCCCGCTCCCAAGAGACAAAGAGTGGGAGAAGTCTTTCGATGACTTCGAACCTAAAAACATACGTATACTAAAGTAATAATACATGATCTGACCTGTACATAATAGGATTTTTCTTATAAGTTAGAGGAAAATAAAACATAGATCTCAATTTTTGCTTAAAACATTTTTCATTCTATCGGTTAGTTAAAGAAAACCATTTAAACAATATCCAGATACGAGAACTCAAACGCAGAACTGCCGCAAGTATTAAACTCACATAGCGAAGAGATGAGGATACAGCAGACGCGGTTCAGGCAACTGAAGAACCAGCTGAAGGAGGCGACGCTGAAGCTGAAGGAGCGAGACATGCAGCTGCAGCAGTTGAGGGATGAACACCAACATCTGTTGGAGCTGAGCAAGGACAGGTAAGGAAGGTCAGCTCTTTGGAGTGTAGAAGGTAGTAGTTTAGGTGGTGGTTGTTCATAACTTGAGACCCTAAATTGTACCAGTCTTCAAAGGTTTGTTGGATAGTGACTTCAGTGTTCTTTAGGCAGTTACGTGATTTCTCTCACCTATCACCATCTGTATTTATAAACCTGACACATTCGCTAGCTCATCGAATCCAAGCTCATGGACCTAGAACGCTGAAGTACATACTTTTAAGCGAGCAAAACTGCTAGCAAAAGCTAGTTGGTCTACATAAAGGGTATTCAACAGATACCCGTTAGTTCGAGTTTTGGTGATAGTTATTCAACCAAGGAAATCTGTAAGTTTCTTAGACATACCTATTTTGCAGTGTGATCTCCTTTATTTAGCAAGACAAATGTTCAGGAAGATCAAATAAACTACAACACCAGATCTTCTATGAACTCTGCTATTTGCTTGAAATAATAATATTGTTGTTTGTATTCATTTCCACTCCTAGGAATCTCCTCGACCGCGAAAAACTGCAAGCTCAAGTGACCGACCTGACCGCCAAGGTAGCGCAACAGAATGAGACGATCACCATGCTGCAACGGCGCATAGCGCTGGAAGCGAAGAACTTCAAGCATCAGCTGCAGATTGAGATCAACAAGCATAAGGACACCAGGCATGATCTGGATCTGGCTATCAACAATGCTGATAAACTGACTACTATTATTGAGGTTAGTATATAGCTTTCAATTAGAGGAGCTCGTGGCTAGATAGTAACAGCCGCACGGGTCAATCTACAAGGTTAAGCAACGCTTGCCAAGGTTGGTCTGTGGATGGGTGACCATCTTAACATAACGAGTTTCCTTCGTGCCTCAGAAAGCACGTAGGTCTCGGCTGTCATTTGTAGATCTTTGGCAGTCGTTACGGATAGTCAGAAGTCAGTAAATCTGACTCCAGTCTTGCCATGGAAGTACCGTATTACCCTAGTTAATGGGTTGTGGAGGTCTGGTAGGCAGTCGCTCCTCGTAAAATACTGGTTTTCAGGTAAATCCGGCTCGACTGGAAGCCGACCCCAATATAGTTGGGAAAACCTTCACCGTGTGTCAGACATCGACGCACAAACGAATACCATGGATCCAGCACATGATTCTGGGCCCCCCAGTGACGCGATTTTTCGTCTATAGACTCTCTTTGTATGTTTATATGAATGGAATATAATTTGCTCTTTAACTCAATTGCAAAACTGTCTGTATATGATGAGTAACAACAGTTCACGTGGTACCCGTATGTACATTACATAATTACAAGTTATTGGTTTTAATTGGCGATTCATCGTCATCTTTCTGCCCTTGTGCCATGTTACTTGAGGTTGACTCAACACGTTGTTTTCTTCCATTCTATCCTGTCTTCCGTTTCGCTATAACTGATTAATTTCTCCTTACACAATTCATCTGCTTTTTCATTGGCTTGCTTCTCCCTCTAACATATATTTTTGTCACAATTTCGACTTTTACTACGCGATAGATAGTGTGATTTATTTTTGAGTTACAATTTATCATATCAATCGCAATATTTCGTTATGTTTAATTACTTTTTGTTTCTACGTAATCCTCCCGATTTAGAATTATTTACTTCAGCATAACTTAAAATTTACAGGCCCGATATATTACTATCTACATTCACCCTGTTTCCCCATTTAATGGGTTGTGGACGTCTGGTAGGCAGCCGCTCTTCGTAAAATACTGGTGTAGCAACTACGATCTACTACATATGACGTCACAGAATCCTGCATCGCGCAAACAAAGTTCTCGGCGCGATTTGAATAGATACAACAGCCCGAAATCATCTATCAGGCAGTAGCCCACCGGACATAACACCCTGTCCGGTCGGAGGATCCTCCCTTTTCAACTGAGGTATGTGGGACTTTACTCTCTTTACCTTCAAACTGGTGACCCTTGAGAATGAACGTCAGCGTAGCCTTCGTGCAGCAACTACGTCGTGACGTCATCATCACTTCCTCAAGCTTTCGAGCAGCGAGCCACGCAGCCAGCACGGCACTGAGGATATCATGACCACCAGCATGCCTATCTGGACAAACCTGGTCATCACCTTCAGCCTCATCAACGACCTTGGCACACCGCACCTTCGGCCAGTCATATGAAGAGCACAGTCGCACAGTCCGGCTCCGACTCACTGGAGCCAGCTGCATAACTCCGACTCACTAGAGCCTGCAGCATCATCCCGACTCACTGAGACATCATCACCCCGTCTCACTGGGGCATCATCGCATACAGTTCCGACTCACCTAGAACTATGCGATATCCGGTTCCGACTCACTGGAACCAGCAGCATTACTCCGACTCACTGGAGCCTACTGCATCATCCCGACACACTGTGGCATCACCGCAGACAGTTCCGACTCACCGAGAACTATGCGAATACCGGTTCCGACCCGATGGAGCCAGCAGCATCACTCCGACTCACTGGAGCTTGCAGCATCGTCCCGACTCACTGGGACAACACCAACCCGATTCACTGGGGCATTACCGCAGCGCAAAGTTCAGACAGCAACTCACTGTGAACTATGCGGTATTGGGTAACAACCCATATAAAGCAACCTACCGCTGGCCTAGCACGCATCATAAGAAGCATCAAGGACTAGCGATCTCCGATCTCCAGAGGGGAGTGATGTAGCGACTACGATCTACTACATGTGACGTCACAGAATCCTGCATCGCGCACACAAAGTTCTCGGCGCGATTTGAATAGATACAACACCCCGAAGTTATCTATCGGGCAAAGTTATCTATCGGGCAGTAGCCCACCGGACATAACACCCTGTCCGGCCGGAGGTCCCCCTTTTCTACGGAAGTATGTTGGACTTTACTCTCTGTCCACCTACCTCCAAACTGGTATTCAGCTAAATCCGGTTTGACTGGAAGCCGACCTCAATATAGTTGGGAAAAGCCTAGGCAGATGATGATGATTCACCATGTGTGATCGATGCACAAACGAATACCATGGATCCAGCACATGATTCTGGGCCTCCCAGTGGCGCGATTTTTCGTCTGTACATACTCTTTGACTTTTCAATTGCGAAGCTGTATATGATGAGTAACAACAGTTCACGTGGTACCCGTATGTACATTACATAATTACAAGTTATTGGTTTTAATTGGCGATTCATCGTCATCTTTCTGCCCTTGTGCCATGTTACTTGAGGTTGACTCAATACGTTGTTTTCTTCCATTCTATCCTGTCTTCATTTCACCATAACTGATTCATTTCTCCTTAAACAATCCAGCTATTTTTTCATTGGCCTGCCTGCCTCTTCATTTAACATATTTATTTAGTTACAACTTCGACTTTTACTACGCGTTAGATAATGTGATTTATTTTTTTGAGTTACAATTTATCATATCAATCGCAATATTTCGTCATGTTTAATTATTCCTTTTTGTTTCTACGTAATCCTGCCGATTTAGAATTATTTACTTCAGCGTAACTAATTAAAATTTTCCTAATCAACGTCCCAGTTTTTGTTTGTTCATTGTTGTTGTTCCAAATCTGTTGTTCATCAAAATTATTCGTTTTGAGTTTTCTTTCATTATGTGGGAGGAACAAAGGTTTTATTCTCTTTCCATTCCTGTTTCAATGTGTACAGATTAATTGTTGTAGTAATAAGCAATGTCATAAATATTATAATTTTGTGAATACACAATGTTCTGCTATTTCGATGAGCCAGCCGAAATTGCGTTTTGACATGAGCGTAGACCCCTAAGTCAAACTGTAAAATTAGTTTTTCTCTGAAACTCCTCGTCTTGTTTTAGAGAATTAAAATCTTTGCCTCGCCTTCGCTCTATTACATAAATTACCTTATTTCAATAGCCCAACGACTGATTAGCGAAATGTACGAATGCACAATTCAAATTAGAGTGCATTCGCAATTTTGACGAAGGCCTCGGAATCGCGATTTCAGCTGATTAATTTATTCAAACTTCATGCAACACAAACGTACAAAGGCGGACTTAACATTCTTTATTTAGGCATTCTCTACCAGTCAGCCACGAAAGATCGTACTAAATCATTGGTCAGGCGGTTAAGTGTGCTTACAAAATCTCTTTTGTAAACTGGAGTTTGTCCCCAATTATCCAGCTTATTGCCAAAAATGTGGGTACATCTTCCAGCATTTGCTTAAGAAATTTCGTTTAAAGAAATAATTTTAATCTTATTAGTAAAAAATTCAAACAAATTCGTAACTTTAGATGAAAGAGAAGTTGCTAAGCACGGCAGCGAGTCGCAGCGTCAAGTCACCGGTGAAGACTGCGTCTGGCACCCACATCAACCTCACCGTGCCGAAGCAGCCCAGCCGCGCCCGCTCGGAGACCGACGCCAGCCTGACGAGGGGCAGGGATGATCGACACATCGTAAGTTATGTTACATTACTTCAACCTCACCGTGCCGAAGCAGCCCAGCCGCGCCCGCTCGGAGACCGACGCCAGCCTGACGAGGGGCAGGGATGATCGACACATCGTAAGTTATGTTACATTACTTCAACCTCACCGTGCCGAAGCAGCCCAGCCGCGCCCGCTCGGAGACCGACGCCAGCCTGACGAGGGGCAGGGATGATCGACACATCGTAAGTTATGTTACATTACTTCAACCTCACCGTGCCGAAGCAGCCCAGCCGCGCCCGCTCGGAGACCGACGCCAGCCTGACGAGGGGCAGGGATGATCGACACATCGTAAGTTATGTTACATTACTTCAACCTCACCGTGCCGAAGCAGCCCAGCCGCGCCCGCTCGGAGACCGACGCCAGCCTGACGAGGGGCAGGGATGATCGACACATCGTAAGTTATGTTACATTACTTCAACCTCACCGTGCCGAAGCAGCCCAGCCGCGCCCGCTCGGAGACCGACGCCAGCCTGACGAGGGGCAGGGATGATCGACACATCGTAAGTTATGTTACATTACTTCAACCTCACCGTGCCGAAGCAGCCCAGCCGCGCCCGCTCGGAGACCGACGCCAGCCTGACGAGGGGCAGGGATGATCGACACATCGTAAGTTATGTTACATTACTTCAACCTCACCGTGCCGAAGCAGCCCAGCCGCGCCCGCTCGGAGACCGACGCCAGCCTGACGAGGGGCAGGGATGATCGACACATCGTAAGTTATGTTACATTACTTCAACCTCACCGTGCCGAAGCAGCCCAGCCGCGCCCGCTCGGAGACCGACGCCAGCCTGACGAGGGGCAGGGATGATCGACACATCGTAAGTTATGTTACATTACTTCAACCTCACCGTGCCGAAGCAGCCCAGCCGCGCCCGCTCGGAGACCGACGCCAGCCTGACGAGGGGCAGGGATGATCGACACATCGTAAGTTATGTTACATTACTTCAACCTCACCGTGCCGAAGCAGCCCAGCCGCGCCCGCTCGGAGACCGACGCCAGCCTGACGAGGGGCAGGGATGATCGACACATCGTAAGTTATGTTACATTACTTCAACCTCACCGTGCCGAAGCAGCCCAGCCGCGCCCGCTCGGAGACCGACGCCAGCCTGACGAGGGGCAGGGATGATCGACACATCGTAAGTTATGTTACATTACTTCAACCTCACCGTGCCGAAGCAGCCCAGCCGCGCCCGCTCGGAGACCGACGCCAGCCTGACGAGGGGCAGGGATGATCGACACATCGTAAGTTATGTTACATTACTTCAACCTCACCGTGCCGAAGCAGCCCAGCCGCGCCCGCTCGGAGACCGACGCCAGCCTGACGAGGGGCAGGGATGATCGACACATCGTAAGTTATGTTACATTACTTCAACCTCACCGTGCCGAAGCAGCCCAGCCGCGCCCGCTCGGAGACCGACGCCAGCCTGACGAGGGGCAGGGATGATCGACACATCGTAAGTTATGTTACATTACTTCAACCTCACCGTGCCGAAGCAGCCCAGCCGCGCCCGCTCGGAGACCGACGCCAGCCTGACGAGGGGCAGGGATGATCGACACATCGTAAGTTATGTTACATTACTTCAACCTCACCGTGCCGAAGCAGCCCAGCCGCGCCCGCTCGGAGACCGACGCCAGCCTGACGAGGGGCAGGGATGATCGACACATCGTAAGTTATGTTACATTACTTCAACCTCACCGTGCCGAAGCAGCCCAGCCGCGCCCGCTCGGAGACCGACGCCAGCCTGACGAGGGGCAGGGATGATCGACACATCGTAAGTTATGTTACATTACTTCAACCTCACCGTGCCGAAGCAGCCCAGCCGCGCCCGCTCGGAGACCGACGCCAGCCTGACGAGGGGCAGGGATGATCGACACATCGTAAGTTATGTTACATTACTTCAACCTCACCGTGCCGAAGCAGCCCAGCCGCGCCCGCTCGGAGACCGACGCCAGCCTGACGAGGGGCAGGGATGATCGACACATCGTAAGTTATGTTACATTACTTCAACCTCACCGTGCCGAAGCAGCCCAGCCGCGCCCGCTCGGAGACCGACGCCAGCCTGACGAGGGGCAGGGATGATCGACACATCGTAAGTTATGTTACATTACTTCAACCTCACCGTGCCGAAGCAGCCCAGCCGCGCCCGCTCGGAGACCGACGCCAGCCTGACGAGGGGCAGGGATGATCGACACATCGTAAGTTATGTTACATTACTTCAACCTCACCGTGCCGAAGCAGCCCAGCCGCGCCCGCTCGGAGACCGACGCCAGCCTGACGAGGGGCAGGGATGATCGACACATCGTAAGTTATGTTACATTACTTCAACCTCACCGTGCCGAAGCAGCCCAGCCGCGCCCGCTCGGAGACCGACGCCAGCCTGACGAGGGGCAGGGATGATCGACACATCGTAAGTTATGTTACATTACTTCAACCTCACCGTGCCGAAGCAGCCCAGCCGCGCCCGCTCGGAGACCGACGCCAGCCTGACGAGGGGCAGGGATGATCGACACATCGTAAGTTATGTTACATTACTTCAACCTCACCGTGCCGAAGCAGCCCAGCCGCGCCCGCTCGGAGACCGACGCCAGCCTGACGAGGGGCAGGGATGATCGACACATCGTAAGTTATGTTACATTACTTCAACCTCACCGTGCCGAAGCAGCCCAGCCGCGCCCGCTCGGAGACCGACGCCAGCCTGACGAGGGGCAGGGATGATCGACACATCGTAAGTTATGTTACATTACTTCAACCTCACCGTGCCGAAGCAGCCCAGCCGCGCCCGCTCGGAGACCGACGCCAGCCTGACGAGGGGCAGGGATGATCGACACATCGTAAGTTATGTTACATTACTTCAACCTCACCGTGCCGAAGCAGCCCAGCCGCGCCCGCTCGGAGACCGACGCCAGCCTGACGAGGGGCAGGGATGATCGACACATCGTAAGTTATGTTACATTACTTCAACCTCACCGTGCCGAAGCAGCCCAGCCGCGCCCGCTCGGAGACCGACGCCAGCCTGACGAGGGGCAGGGATGATCGACACATCGTAAGTTATGTTACATTACTTCAACCTCACCGTGCCGAAGCAGCCCAGCCGCGCCCGCTCGGAGACCGACGCCAGCCTGACGAGGGGCAGGGATGATCGACACATCGTAAGTTATGTTACATTACTTCAACCTCACCGTGCCGAAGCAGCCCAGCCGCGCCCGCTCGGAGACCGACGCCAGCCTGACGAGGGGCAGGGATGATCGACACATCGTAAGTTATGTTACATTACTTCAACCTCACCGTGCCGAAGCAGCCCAGCCGCGCCCGCTCGGAGACCGACGCCAGCCTGACGAGGGGCAGGGATGATCGACACATCGTAAGTTATGTTACATTACTTCAACCTCACCGTGCCGAAGCAGCCCAGCCGCGCCCGCTCGGAGACCGACGCCAGCCTGACGAGGGGCAGGGATGATCGACACATCGTAAGTTATGTTACATTACTTCAACCTCACCGTGCCGAAGCAGCCCAGCCGCGCCCGCTCGGAGACCGACGCCAGCCTGACGAGGGGCAGGGATGATCGACACATCGTAAGTTCGAAAGTAATGTTATTCGTTACAAATAAGTAAAATTGAAGTATCTGTCTATAATGTAAAAATAATAGCATTTTACTAGATGCGTGTTATAATAGGAAAAGGTGCTCTATAAAAAAAACGGGCTTTTAACTATCACTATCGGGGTCATCGAGTTTGTTATAGATATGCCTGAGATACGCATATCTCGCCATACATATCCAAACTCATATTATGTCATGGTGAAATCGTGGGTAACATGACTAAAATTAAAAAAAGAATATGGTTACCTCAGCATGCGAAATAAAGGCAAATTAATAAAAACAGTCTTAATTTTCCGCTTAACAATTTTGTACTTACATAAATGTGGAAAATTGAAAATTAACATGATATTATTATACACCCAAACATGGTTGGGAAAAGGGCAAAATGATTATACGATCTTTATAGATATACTTAAAATTAACCTCTTCATAATTCTGTATGTGACCCTTTGTTGTGACGTAGGCGGGGATATTGTCCCTCGGTAACAAAAAGCCGAAACAAAGCCGTTTATGTTAGACCCAGATTTTAGTGTTTGTATTGAGATTACGTTGACAATTCCAGTCTAGTCCAATTTACGAACGCGTACCTAAATGTTTGCGCACATTTATTTCCCCGGAGAATCCTTTTGTTTCAAGCGCCTATTGTTAAAACTCAACATGACATATTATGCGTCTGTTGCTTTCGCGGATTGTTGTATAAGCCAATTTGACAAACGTATTTATATTCTAAGTCCATTGTAATAAGGACAGGCTTTATATTTGCTAATTAGTGGGAAATAAGGATTAATTTTTCGCTCATAAATATGGATCTACAATAAAAAAGTTTTAATAAAATGAATTCGGAGTAAATATGATTTTTTTTTCAGGTGGAGCACAACATAATGGCGAAACTTTGCGAGAATTCTCGCAGTCTCAGCAGTGCGTTGTCTCATGATGAAGAGTCTTCATCATCTGCGGAACCTCGCTCACGTTACGCCAGAAGCAGATCCAACTCCACTCTCTCTCGATCCACTCCCAATCCTGGAACAAGAAAGAATTCCAAAGCTTCCGATGAAATCATGGAGCTTGCCAAAACAGTACAAGATGGAATGGCAGACCTTACGATATACGATGATGACTTTCATTCAAAATCATCCCCTGACGAACTGCACTCGAAAATGGAAGCGATGAAAACAGAACTTATGAATAAAATAAAGAGTGAAGAGACTCCGTCAAGAAAAACAAGTGCATTAAGAAGGAAGAATTCAACAGAAGAGTCTATTGAAGAACAATCTGAGTCAGAAGAACAGGAGCGTCCTAAATCAAGAGGAAGAAGAAACTCCACTGTCTCCTTTTTTGATACGTCAGTTGAAGAGACAGTCACAACTGTAGCCATACATCACGAAGATAAGGCTATCAAACGTCAAACTAGTGCATTAGAACGTAAAATAGCTGGCAAACCTATGGAGAAGTATTGCAAAGATATCATACAAGACATAGAGAAAAGTAGCCAAGTTATAGACAAACATGTGAGATCTTTCAACCAATCGAGATACGACAACGAGAAGCTAGTGCAACAACTTGAAGCTGTTGATAAAATTAATGAGTTTGTGAATGCTAACGGAGAAATTCCTGAATCAGCTTTGAATGAATTAAATAATAATTTCCAAATGTTGACGGAACAAGTGTTCACTGATATCGTTCCGGCAACGGGAAGAAAACGTTCAATATCTAGCAGAAAGAACTCGAGAGAATCTAGAACAAACTTACTGGGCGACGCAAATATGACTAACCAACAGTTGTTAGATGACTTGTTGGGGAAAAAATGATATACGGCCTTGGAACTGAAAACTATACGCAACTCAAACTAGTGTTTTGCAATCCCAGCTTTTGCGGACAAGTTTAATGTTAAAAACAACTTGACTAGCAGAAAACCTCGCTCTCAAACTAATTGGGTAGCAGTGGCGTAACTAGTCTCTAAGGGGCCTCGTATAATAAAAAAGGGCCCCCTGTTTTATCTGATTGCGGTAAATCCCAGTGCTAGTTGGGTTTAGATATTTCGTATTAAAATCAATATCCCTTTTATATTGTTTTTATTACGAAATAAACCCAAATAGTAACTGACAATTCGGATATTTGACAGCCCTTTAACCTGAGCCTCGCAATAGTAAGAGTTTGAGTTTTTGGACAGTATTTTTGTGCTTTCAACCGGAGGCCCCCTAAAGCGTGAGGGCCCCGTATAATTGGTAGCTACGGCCCTGTCGGGTAGTTAGTTCAGACGCGAGCTCATTAGCTTACAGGAACATTTCTATTTAATTAAAATGATTTTTTCCCAACATGATCCGACAAGGCTTAATTTTTTCGTAGTTTCGTCTCATGGGATCCTAATGACGACTTTATTCGAGAGTATTCGCCGGAAAATGGAATATTACTCCGAACAAAAGTTTAGAATTGACAATGAGTCCAATTAGATTATCTAAATGTCGTTAATTAAAATGAAAAGGATCACGTAACGATGTAACTTCTGATAGCGAAATAAATTACTGAAGTCAAACTTAAGTTAGATACTGGAATTTCGATAATGGTTTAGAAAATAAACTTTGAAGTAATCTCTTTTCTGGTCGTTTTTTTAATTTATGATCGTGTTTTTTTATTTACAGTTTTTTATAAGGCTCTATAAACACGTACTACAACCACATCACATCGCAGTGCAAAAAGTGGTTACGTGTGAATAGTGTCGCTGTAATTTCTTGCAGGTGCGTTGTAGTAACTACAAATGTCGGAAGTGGTTGCGTTGTGGTTACGTTGTAGCCAGTGTTTGCAAACAGATTAATTCGCGATACTGTTGGTGGTTGCATTGTGGTTGCGATGTGGTAGCAGTATAGTCGATGTCGCCAACACGGTTGCGTTCAACCACAAAATGTGGTGTGGTATTTTTGTTGTATTGTGGTGAGTCTGAATAGACCCTTACCGACCGAATACCTTCAAAACTCCGTCTCATCAATTCTTTGTCAATTCAAATTGACAATTTGTTTATTACTTACTTTGTGTAGTCGATATTGTTGCCAAGTTGTTATCGAATCCAGACTAAAATTTTACAACAGTTTAGAGCTTAACAGAATCAAATAGAAGTCAAATTATGATCACAAAATGAAATAAAAGAAACTTGTTTTACTAAGAAAATTGTAGTCTAGATAGCACTTTTCACACTTAAATAACAAATGAAAGGAAAAATCGTTTAACTGGTGAAACTTTCTGTTCGACACAGTTTCTTCGAGAGCTAATATATTGTCAAACTAAATGTCACGCCTACGACCAATTTAGACTTAGTTTTGGAGTAAAATAAATATTAAATTCCCGACTGCTGAAATTAGTTAGGTCTATAAAGTCATTTAGACTAAAGAAACATAATTATATTAATCATCATCATCACCGTTCCAGCCGAAAGACGTCTACTTGTATCACATATTATGCGTATGGCATCTTAGGCTATTTTTTGAAGAGCAGTAAAGTTTAAATAAAATACGGATGAAGGCGTTACACACTGTAGTATACAATAGTCAAAGATTTTGTTGAAATTTCATCAGAAAGTAACCTGAAATTGTTCTATTAAGGCGAGTATAGACTACAACATTTTCTGGAGCATTTCTGTGTAATGTAACGTTCTTATGAATGGTACAATACAGGTAAAAGCTTAGTAAACAAAGCATTTCCATGTAATGCAACGTTCCTGCGAATGCTCGGCGTTATGTTACGGATGCTCACAACGAGTGTGTATTTACCAACATTTCGTTGTACTACCTTGCGTTCATTCTTTCGTTCGCTGAAATGATACACCAATATGCGCGTTGGTTTGTAACAAAGAGGCGAGCGTGCTCGACGTTAAGTTTGTAAAAGGATGATACACTAGAACATCTCATAGAGCGGCTCGTTGTTCTGTTACAAGTGAATGTTGTAGTCTATACTCACCTTTAAGTAACGCTAATAAAAAATCAACCTCTAGGGTTTTGCTAAAAATTGATAATCCAATCTGTAGCGTAATACGTCACAGCGTAGGTACCCGATTTCAAAACGGGAGGTTCTATGTTCGGCTGTATGTTTTTTTTAATGTATATTCAACGATGTCTCGGTCAATTGTGGACCGATTATGATTTTTTTTAGAAGTTTTTCAGTTGTGAAAGCTTTTCAATTTAATATAACACATAAGGACTAAAGCCGAGCAATGATTACATAGATAATGTATATGTATAAAATTATAGAATATATTAGTGTTATGCGTGTGTGAATGTGTGTGCGTGTTTTTGTATATCGATGTATAACTGAGCTCTTTTAACAAATTGTTACATACCTATTAGATTATAACGTGATTGAATGATTAATAAATATTTTATTTTTGGATATGTAATAGTGTTTAATTTTGATATTAAATGTACCAAACACCCAGATATTTTTTTACACCTTGATTTACTCGAAGTGTCATGGCTTTTTAAAAAAATCTTTAATTACAAAATAATGAAAGTTAGATGAAAAGCGGATTTAGAAAAGAAGTAAATCTAAAATCAATGCAAATTATACCTTATGCCAGAGCCATGAGAGTCTGTCGTCACAAGTAGCACAACAACGTAGAAAGAAAAAATGTATCCGGAAGTTATAACTTCCTTTTAGTCACTCATGTCAATAAAAAATGATGCATGTGCGAAAGAGATCGACGACAGACATGACGTCATAGATGTCACTCTGACGTTTGGCCAAAGGACGAGGCGAACGCGGGTAGTCATATCTAGGTCACGGTCAGTATCCGGATATGCTTCCTTCCTGACACAATTCCGATCCGCTTCGGAATTCCCGATGCGCCCGCGCTTTTCGGTTAGAAGTCGCCGCTCGTGTACTTTATTATGTACCTATGGCGAAACTTGGCATTTTGTTTTTATTGTGACAGGAGACATAATGTGTAATAGGTATTATTTAATAATGACGCCAAAACATGACATCGGTTCGTCGCACGCGCTGTTTGAAGAAACCGCGCGGCGTCGCCATTGTTTACCGCAGGTCAGTGACCCAATATTACAAATGTGTTCTATTCTTTTTTTGAAAAAAATGGTTTCTTTTTTATTTCGATACTAGCTTGTACCCGCGGCTTCGCTCCCGTCAAATGACTACCCTACATATCCTACGCTACCCTACCCTACCTTCCCTACCTACCCTACACTACCCTATACTACCCTACACTACCCTACACTACCCTACACTACCCTACACTACCCTACACTACCCTATCACCTACCCTGAATCAGTATTGATCACGTTGTAGGCTATATTGCCACGACACAAAACATACAATAAAGCATAAAACTTTAAAAAGTAAGCACTTACACGGATACAACATCAAAAAGAAAAAAATAACAACGCACGGAGGTAGGCATTCAGAAAAAAAAACGTAGATATATATCAGCCATTGCGCGGAGTGCATCTCATTGCTGTATCAAATGGGAGTCGTCCGGCTCAGCATGTGTCCAGGCAAGTATACCTGACGCCGATAGTCTGCTGGATCCTTGCGGTGACATTCGGACGGTCATACAATGTTAGTATGTTCCACGTACATTCTGAATTTCACAGATTGCGCGTATTCCTATACATTTTCACAGATACTGAAATCATGAATTATTTCAGTTGACACTGTCATAAGCTGTTCCGCAATGCGATTAGTACTAATTTCTCTTCCATTAAGGCGGGCGCGACGTTAGAATTATCCATACAAACGTAATACCAAAATCATTTCCAATTTACGCATATTTACACCATAATATGATGTTATTCGGATTTAGACAATAATTATCTAGGTTCCTACATCGTCTTTTTGTTGAAAAACTTACCCCAAACGAAATTTAAGCGAATTTAAATTTGCACATTTTCACAGCGAAAATGTCATGTTTTTATTTTGTTTTTTTCTATATTATAAACAACAATATTTCAAAATATCTTTTCGTAGGAACACAGATATTATTATCAAGTTATAAATACTCGAAACAATAATGGAAATACATTAATTTTTCATTCATCATTTTTGGTATTACGGAACCTCTCCCAAATTTCCAATAGTTTGTATTGCTATCACAGTAAGCAACTGTCAGTGTGCGGATGATGACTTTACTCCAGTCGGGTGTGTCCAAGAATTGTTTAAACTATCTGGATTGCTTCCATCAACCTCAAAAACGTGTTTTATTTTGTCTCAACTCGAGATAGCGCGCGGTCTCCGCAGGCCTCTTAAGCGCGCATGAATCACGAAACTGCTGATTTATCTGAATTTTTAAGATTTGTGAGGCAAGGTGCCGAATTCATTCAGATTATAAATTTTAGATTATGAATCCAGAGAGCCATTCCGGTTGTATGACTGTAATATAAGTCTGGCCGCCTTAGACAGTCTTTAGGTGCTTATCACCTTAAATAGGTGATAAGCACCTAAAGACTTACGAGTTATATATTACGATACTTGGAGTTTAACCTGACTTTGGGCGGAGCACCAACGTGTCTTTGTATAAGCAATCGGTGGCAGCGACCACTCGCGACTTGCCTTGTGGCCATGGTCCGGAGCGCAAGTGGATGGCAGAAAGAGGCGACCGCCTGTCACCTGCTGCGAAGCAGTAATTTTGGCGAAACTAACGGCAATCCTCACTCCTCAGCCGCCTTGACTCTGACTACCAGCGTCTACGATAGGCGTAGTTTTGTGGACGACTAGCAATGGGAAGCTCACCGTCTGTCCGTCCGGTAACTGTCTAGATCGGTAGTCAACTAAAAATACCCTCTCTCTACCGTAAACCAATATTTGAAACGTTTCATTTACAAACCAATTTTGATGTTAGTGTTATTTGTTTTTTCATCATCAGCATCTCAGCCGAAAGACATCCACTGCTGGACATAGCCACCCCCCAAGCGATAAGTATAAAATATTATACAAACATAAAATAGGCAAATATTCGAGAATCTAAAATAAGCCTAACCAAACCTATTTCTTAGTGGAGCTATTAAAAGTAAAGTCTGTTTCTTGGAACACTCTGGTCCTGTTAATTACTAATTAGGTTTCGAGGCCAGCAAGCCGCTTGAAAATGTCTGGAACACAATATTTGTTTTAGTTTTACATGCTGATTAAGTTGGTTAATTTTACATTTGAGTACAATTTTGTTTCCAATAGACAAAGTTTCGTGTAGTTCTTAGTTTTACCTGATTAATTATTATTTTTGATTAGTTTTGGATATCTGAAATTTCTTTCTAAGTGATTTATTAAGAGTTTATTTTTGAGGGTTTTTTTATTGATATCGTGCTTGACCACGATCCCACCTGATGATAAGCAGTGATGCAATCGTTGATGGTGATGCGCGCTAGTTTATAAAGTGCGTATTCACTCGAACCTTAAATAAATTCTCTCGCTCTGCGTGGAGTAGAAGGGCTCGTCATAATTTTACGGCCTAAAACCCACCTGTGTTCCCCCTCAGTGGCCATTTGCGTTCCAGGGTACCTTAAGGTGAATGCTTCAGGTAGCCCGCGAAATTCAAATTTTCTTACGTTTTTTGCAATTTGCAAGCCAGTGGTAGGTTGTATGAAGTTGCAAGAACGTTTTTGACCTCGAAAAAATCGTTCCTACACTTAGGTGAGCTTGGAGGCTTGTATTAATGATTTTTATGTTCATAATTATATAACTAGTTACGTTTTACAACCGCTTAAGTATTTTTAACTTCATACAACCTACCACTGGCTTGCAAATTGCAAAAAACGTAAGAAAATTTGAATTTCGCGGGCTAAGCTGGAACATCCCCCTTAAATGTTGCACGAAGTTCAAATAAATAAATAAATAAACTCCTTCGACTATTCTAACAGCCCTAACAAGCATCGGCTTTACTGTGTCCTTCCAGTTTTTTTATTCCGTACAACTTATTAGGTACTTACCTACGGTTAGACTACAAAGTCGATGAATGAGCGAATCCCTACTGTCGTCGCGTCTCAACGCCCACGAATATGCTTGACAATGAGAGAGAATTACGCGCCTTTTTGGGACGTCTCGTACTGATCTTTCAAGTTTTAATTAAAGGTTTTGCAAAGATAGAACGGCATTTATCTGTAGTCTATAATTATTATAAAAAGTAGAAACTGACTGACTAACATACCTAACGTTGGAAAAGAAAAGGATTTATCAGTCAACTCGTATCAATGCACAGCCAAAACTACTGGGGAAATTTTATTTTCTTTATTTTTTGGGGTTTTTATCTAATCAGATATGCTAACCCCATCGTACCTTTTAACATTACATAATCTTATTACTATACTTAATTACATTTACAGCATATAAACAGTACATACGCATGTAAACAGTATACTAAACAGTATAATATATTACGTGTTTACATGTATATTACACTATGCTAAAGATGAAAGTCACAACTACTGGGACTAGGAGTGTGAAATTTTGGACAAGATTTCTTTTTATGACGTAGGCGAGCACTAAGGAATGATTTTCTAAAATTCACCCCTAAGAGGAGGAAACAGGGGTTTAATGTTTGTATGTAGAAACCTACTCTCATGTGGGCGAATCTGTTGGCGCTAGTACTTAGGTAACTAATTCTTGTTCGTCTTAAAATAGCCTGTTATGATAGTTAATGAGCTTAAAAAGCTTTCACTGCTGGAACAAAGCCCTCTTTTCTGCGAGAAAAAGTGGATATAATCCGAATACATACAATACAGTTTTTCGATATAATTATTTTGAACTTTTTTTAGTTTATATATACTATTGCTTGACTACAAATTGGCAAATTGTTCCAGTCCTTCGATGTAGATGATGTAGATGTGACGCAGCTCTTCTCAGAATATTATTGAGTTGTTATTTTTATGGTATACGCCATGTTTGACGCAAATAAATTCTTGTTCGTTCTTTCTTTAGGTACCTACCAGATGTTTTTCTTAAGTATAAGGGTTTCTGACTACCCACAAACCCTTATATGTATTTTTGCCAAAGCTTCGCATATCAAAGATATTTGTATCATGAAAGATATTTCGCCAATACGTTCCCTCAATATCATCTGTTATTGCATCCCAAATGTAAGTTAAAGGCCTATTACACCACCCGTTTTTACGAGCAGTCTACGTAGACTGTCGTTGAGTCTACGTACAAGTAAGACCGTCTTACCCTTATTACACTACGCGACGTGGACTAACGCCTGTTTTCAATAAGCTATCTATCTAAAGTTGCAGCTACTAAAGATAAACAAATCTATCCTTTTGCCCTTACTTGCTTTCCTATAACCTACCGACGGATAGCATTTCCTAACAGAAGTTGTGGATTGATAGATAGAATCTTACTGTTTATCGGGGATAACTATCTATCTATGAACTGCGGTAGTAAAAACGAGTGGTGTAAAGGGAGGAAAATAAAATACGATCGAGTAGGCAATGTTATTACAGGCCGCTATCGGGTTGCGAATTAAGTTTAATGTACGCAAATATATACCTTTGGAAAGGTATTTGTGTAAATACGGTAATACTTTTATCGTTAAGTTGTTTTAGGAATATCATTTCCCTAGTCTTTTCCCTATTAGCTTATGGTCGGTTCCAGTATATTCGGATGCGGTTGAATACTGTTGACTGTTTTATATGGAGTAACTGTCTCTCAGACCTTATGAGAGTTATGAGTTTACATGTAGATGGATGGAGAGGGAGAGGGAGGCCAAAGAAAGTACGGATGGATTGTGTGAGAAGTGATATGGAAGAAAAGGGTGTGAGTGATAGCGTGACGAGAGACAGGACGGAATGGAAGAAAAAAACGTGTTGCGCCGACCCCGAATAAAACGGGACAAGGGCAGGAAGATGATGATGACTGCCTCTCAGACCTCTACAAACTAATTCGGTAACAATGTTGTAACACGACACTTTAAATATACTAATGGTTAGAGTTTTTGCCGTCTGAATACCTGTAACGACTGTCAAAGATTTATGAATGAAATACGGGACCAACGATTTTACGTGCCTTCCGAGGCAAGGGGTGTTAGTAATGTCCTAGATAACCTTAGAAAAATACAAATGGATTGAGGAGTAAATTGATTGAACCGACAACCTCATGCAATAGAGGTGGGTGGGCCATAATCGAATCAATGGATGATGAACACAGAATGGATAATATATCATTCTGTGTTTATCTGTACAATATTTTTTTTCTAAACAAAACGTAGTGTGATGAATCTAAAACGTTGTCGTTTACAATTTATTGCGTTTGCAACGTCTTTCAGTATAGTCCAGTCAAAATAGACAAAATTATTATTCAAGTTTGCATTAATTCCCAACAAGCTGGATTTTTGTGCAGGCCTTGAATACGTCATTACGAATGATATGTCAAAAGTTCCCATCAATCCCGTTTGTGCGTTGTTTTTTATTCGAGGTCAAAGGTCATAAATGAGCGTTTTTTGCGTATATCTCTGAAACAACGAGAGCTATCGAAAAATGGTTCAGGCCAAGTTTGTAGATCGTAAAATTGTCTACAAAAAAGATCTCGACACTTTTCTTCTATAAAGCATCGCTTTCGAGATATCGTAATTTTAGACAGCAGGAAAGTCGTATTTTAAGTGTAACTATCACTGTAGTACTTAGCCTCAGCAGCAACTAAGTCATATTCATACTGAATGCGGGCAATGACACTACTTGCTAGCTCGTGAGAACGAGTCTGAGCTTCCTTAAAGATGGTTTTCTTGAAGTCAAGGGTTGAAAGTTGAGGACACTCTTGGTCGAAGATGCTGCGCTTTTTTTTTATTTCAGCCGTTTTATCTGCTTCATTGCCACAGAACAAATAGTATTTCGTCAAAAAGACGATTCATTACCTCGTGCTAGTACGAGGAGGACTAATCCCAGATGTGGTAGCTATCTCCGCCTCACGCCGGGTGTATGCTTTACGACACTGCTTATGTATCGTTACAGATGGTTTGTCCTTCAAATATTCATCGAACCCATCATCACTTAGTATGAGTGCATATTCGTATTTTTTATGTTTAAAATAGCCATAATTCGAGAACAGTGCACCGTAGAAGAAAAATTGTAAATCTTTTTTGTAGACAATTTTACAATCTACAAACTTTGCCTGAACCATTTTTCGATAGCTCTCGTTGTTTCAAAGATATACGCAAAAAACGCTAATTTGTGACCTTTGACCTCGAATAAAAAACAACGCACAAGCGGGATCGATGGGGACTTTTGACATATCATTTGTAATGACGTAATGAAGGCCTGCACAAAAATCCAGCTTGTTGGGAATTAATGCAAACTGGAATGTCTATTTTGACTGGACTAGTAGACGCATCCTTATTATATTACTTGACAGTTTCCCCTACCACCAAATTCGAAAGCTTCCTAACTTGCTTAATCTTCTTGTTCCTGCCCTTAGTAACGTGGGATGTTATTTGGGCGCGCGTAACATGTTTTTTTTCTTCTATTTTGTCTTGTCACCCGTCATACTGTCACTACCTAGTTAGTGACAGTATGACAGTACGACCTTTTCTTTCGTATACTCCTCACACAATCCATCCATCTTTTTTTTGGCCTCTATCTTTCTCTACATCTGTCTACATGTATACCTACTCAGAACTCTTTTAGTAACTTGCTTCATTCTATTTACGATTTTGGATAAAGTTTGAGCCAATCATCAAATTGGTGATCTCAGGGAACTTAGATCTCGAAAAAGATAAGTTATTTTCCGTTCCCAAATTTACTAAGTGATAAGTATAACTTGGAAAACTCGAGGAAAGCTTTCATGAAACATGCTAGTTCCTCCCGTTAGAGGCTGCTACATGTGTTTTAGGTTGATTATCTAGCTCCTAGGTAAACCTACGTTATTTAGATAGTTACCTAGAAATTGTCAAGAACATACAAAGCAACAACAAGATAACTAAACTTAAATTAATTAAGTTTCCATATAGGTAGGTAATTAATATAGGCTGTTTACTGAAGGGGCTTCATGTTTCTACCGACTTCAAAGAGGAGGTTGTACATATATAACCTTCTCTAAAGAGTACCTTTAGCTGCTCTAAAGCTCGCAATCTTAAGACTAGCTTGTAAATTATAAATATTCTATGCGGAAAATATGCACCACTTCCGCTCAAAGAGCAAAGGCTTATTTCAGGCTGCGCTATAATATATAGCATATGTCTATTATAGTTCATAGTACGAAGGAGCTCGTAGCTAGATAATAACAGCCGCACAGGTCGATCTTCAAGGTTAAGCAGCGCTTGCCAAGGTTGGTTTGTGGATGGGTGATCATCTTAACATAACAAGTTTCCTCGGAAAGCACGTTAAGCCGTAGGTCCCGGCTGTCATTTGTAGATCTTTGGCCGTCGTTAAGGATAGTCAGAAGCGAGTAAATCTGACTCCAGTCTTGCCATGAAGTACCGTGTTACCCCAGTCAATGGGTTGTGGAGGTCTGGTAGGCAGCCGATCCTCGTAAAATACTGGTATTCAGCTAAATCTGGCTTGACTGGAAGCCGACCCCAATATAGTTGAGAAAAGGCTAGGATCTACCTAGCCTTTTCTTTTTTAGAACACGTTCACACTTTGCTGTACTATATAAATGTATAGCGAGCGATGTTGTTGTGCTATGAACTATATGCTATGTAGTTACTCAGATACCCGCGAAACGAGACACAATAGTAAAACAATAACAGCGCGGTCTCATAGGACCGGTTGGGGATTCAAACGATATTATAGCGTAGTCTGAAATGAACTTAAAGCTCACAATCTTAAGACTAGCTTACAAATTATAAACATTCCGAAAAAATCCAAATTATAAACGGCCGAACGCTCAGCATAATGCTGAGACTGCAAAATGCTGCGAGTCCACAGCGCTGGTTTTCAGCTGAGCCTGTGTCGGTGTCGACACAAAGACGTCGGAACTGTATTGAGTGATAGACTGGAGTAAAATAAGATAAAAAAATTAGACAAAGATAAAGAAACTAGATAAGAGGAAAAAAAAGAGGAACTATAATAACATTACTATAAAGACACATTACGTTGCGTCCATTATTTATTGATTTAAATATCACAATAAATGCTGAGATAGGCGCCTTTTTGGCCTCGCAAAGATTTTAATTTTCGTTTTGCATACGTGTATCTCTAAAATATGATTGTGTGAGGCACCAATAACCGGTTTTTCTTTCTTTCTATAGTTCTTTTTAAGAAACAAGTTGCTCTGACCAATATTTTTCCACGACTTGTCAAATCTATACCATAGACCAACTCAATTTCAAATGGTCAGCAATCTATCGCCTGGACCGCGTATAGGTACAATGTAGGTTAATAGGGACAAACCAATCTAAAGCCTTTAATTTTTCAGTAATTCAGCTAAGTCTTTTCTTTCATCTTCACTTTTTTGTCACGACTTTTTGTATCCACAAATATTACCTACTGGTAATCATCTTTCACCTGAACCGCGCAACGTGTAGGTATCTTTCGTACCGTACGATGCAAAATAGCATGAATAAGTACCTTAATGTATATTTTCCCGTAAACGTTTGAATGCAAGTGTTCGAAAAATACTCATAGCGTCATTTCTTGCTTCACACGAATTGTTTTCTATACTATCCATTTAATTTTGCATCTGATTGTACGTACCACCATTCTAAAAAGCCTTTAATTTTCCACGAATCTCTCTAAACATTTTCTATTAACTCCACATACAAAATTCGGTAACAGAGCACAAATTCCACTGAGTTACTGGCCCGTGTATTATTTCCACTGCAACACACAATAAGAAGGCAATTTGTGTGTGTATTTATGTGTGTGTGTGTGTTTATTTGGAAGTAGAAGCACACGTTGTGCTAGAATGTGGTCGCTCGGTTTCGTTTACATTTCGGCTTGGCTGTAATGAGTGCCTGCTTACTGGGCAACGCTGGGCCGTATTCATAGTCCGGACCTTCGAATAATTTGGTGTCTTAGGTTAATTCGCAAATGGAATATGTTTGATTATGTTAATAGGTGAAATGCTAATATTATGATATTGTGAAGCTTTCTCTTATTGGAGTTTCCTAATTAGGTATTGGTGACCCCTTTGATATTCACTGTGATTGCGGTGCTCTTGACCAAACGGTGGTCCACTAATTAGAGTGCCCAAAGTATCCATACATTTGCACTTTGGAGGCATTCGACACCGATGCTGCTATAAACGTGTCAACCTACTGGGCCCAAAAAACTCTTTGCAGGAAAGGAAACAATCTATTGGAAAAAAAAGAAGAAATTAGGTGCTCAAATTGAAATACATGTATCTAACTACGATTATATATAATAGGAAGATAGTTACGACTAATACTATACTACTAAACCGTATACTTCGCCGCGTAGTTTTTCAAGCGTACCTCAAAGAGATATAATCAGAACCGTAAGGGCCGTGCAGGGCCTATGTCTGCTAGGGCCACGGAGAATTACTGAAAGGAAACTTGTAGTCCTAGAAAATATACATGTACTTTCCTATACTTTCCCACTGCTGGGCATAAGCCTCCTCCAAGGCTTCCAGGTATTCTTTCTTGTTATTTTTTGTTTGTTTTTTGCCTAGGTCATCTCGCCACCTCAAACCAAAGATTTATCTAGTAAAATCAAAGGTTGACACTATGAATACAGCGCAATGCATGCCGAGTTCACATTTGGCATTGTATCTGAAACACTGCAATAGAGCGCAATCCGGCTTCCTGGCCCCAGTGTTTGTTTAAACTTCGCCCAACTTTTTGTCAAGACCTGCCGAATGCACGTCTCGCTTCTAAAACAATCCTACTCGGCAATATTATCAACTTCTACCTACCCACGACTTCACCCGTTTTGAAAGTGTTTTGTTATCCCAAGGGAACTTAACTATTACCAGAATACAAAAGTATTTTTTATGTTAGGACAAGATTTTTATAGTCTCCAAGTCCTAGTCTATCCGATTGCCAAGTTTAATAGAGTGCCATCGCGCCGCCGCCGAGATCCCGATCCTGATTTCTCACGTTCGAGCTCGCGAACGGCGAGCACTGGGTAGCTCGCCTTCCGGCAGTCTGGTAATAACCCGGACCGAGCCCAGTCGTCAACGGCGTGTTCTGTTCCACGCGCACCTCAAGGAGATGTCAGCAAACTGTAGGCGACCGGCAGGGCCGAAGCCTCTGGGGAATACGGAAGTTCCGAAAGGTGCTCACCGTGTCCCCCAGATCGAAGGCAACGAAGAAACGGGGCGGGGTTTAGTCAGTCTGACATGCCCTCCCGGTCCTCCCAAGAGCTTATGAAGTCATTCTGATGATACCCCTTCTTAAAAAAATAGATAATAGAGTTTAGTTTTGCGGTTTAGACGTGAAAACGTAATAGTCAGACATACTTTTGCATCTATAATTCGCCTTTCTGCTGTCAGTGTCTAACTCGCATTTTAGTAGAAAATTATGCCAAGGGAACATAATAGTCCCGGGATAAAAAGTAAATATCCTAAATACTATTCCAGGACATGGTTTACACGTTTGCGAAATTTTATTAAAATCCGTTCAGCTGTTCGAGCTTGAAAAGTAACAAACACATATTCACAAGCTTTCACTTTTACTATTTTAGTGTATTTTTTTTTTAAATTTGTTTTTAATGTCTGCGACTAAAATGGCATTACGTGGGTTGTCACACTTGTCACAGCACAAAAGAACTGGCGTCATTATTATTGTTAATTTGACATTTACCTGAGTCAATTTAGTCTCAGGGAATAAAAACAAACTTTAGTTCGTGATAAATACGTTGAATATTTCAGAGAAAACTGATTCCCGTCAGTCAAGTTGACAGGAGAGCCACAGATTTATTATGTCGATGGATGTGACGTAAAAGTCTGTACGTGTATATCAATAAATCATGCCTTAACAGCTGAACGAATCTGAATGAAATCCACGGGACATAGGATTGCTTTTATCCTAGTAGTATCTACACCTACATTTTCTTTCCCGTCGACTGGACGTCCGGTAACAGTCCGGACCAATTCCATATCGTCGACGGCACATATTGTTCCACGCGTGCTTCAAAGAGATGTCAGCAAACTGTAAGGGCCTGGCAGGGTCGAAGCCTACGGGGGCCCTGGGTTGAACGAAAGAGAACTCTGGGACTCAGTAGAAGTCTGATGCGCCTTCCCGCTTCGCCTAGAGTGGGAGAAGTCATTTTGATAATCTCCCCTCTTGAAAAAAACCTACGTTCTCTTTAGACGTGGTGGAAGCCGCTGCACTGGCACAAGCTAGACAAGCTATAAAACAATGCATTGAACTTTTATTACAGTTTCGAAGTTTCTATATCTGCGCTGGGAACTTGCATTTTCGGAGAATATCTATCTGAATAATTCTGTACATTCTGATTCTTGTTTCGTTTACTTCAATATTACGGTAATATTTATTGAGGCGAACGTTTGTTAGTATGTGTGTTTGTTACTTCTTTACGGTTGAACGGATTTCGTTGGGCGCGAAGGTTTACCATGTCCTGGAATACTAGATCGGGTGCAGGACCAACGGCTTTGGTACGGAGGTGTCATACCACCACCTTCCAAACTCCGGACAGCTACAAAGTAATTCCCAATAGCACTTTTTATCCGACCTTGGAAACGAACCTTTGAAGCTTAGCAGTCACACTTGCGAGGATAAAATAACTATTACAGTATTGAATCCGCTCTAGCTACATACGGGTTTTAAAAACCTTGGATTTTTCGATTTGTTTCTACTAAAAAAGCATGGCAAACGGAACAGTTGACAGGGCCTATCACACTTACATCTTTCAATTAATCACTCTATCTATTGGTGAAAACTGCATTAACGTTTGAATCCCCAACCGGTCCTATGAGACCGCGCTGTTATTGTTTTGTCTCGTTTCGCGGGTATCTGAGTAACTACGGCTTGTGATTGACCAATATCACTCAGGGTGGCATGGCGACTGCAACTGTCGCAACCCAGTGCTGGGCACGCCGTCATTGAGGCGGTTAGGCCTCTCTTTGAGGAGTGGTTGGAAAGAGGTCACGGCGTCCTCTCTTTCCGTATGACGCAGGTCCTCACCGGACACGGTAAGTTCGGGAGGTTCCTGCATCGAATGTGGCCTAACGTGTTAATTAAAAGTGTTTTCTGTGGCCTAACCATTATGTCCTCTCTTTGGTATTGTTCGTCAAGTCGTTGAGCTCCTTAGTAGCCCTGAGTTGAACTTTGCGAATATTGACAAATGCTTGCACTGACTGGACAGGTCCACTCAAATTGCATGGTTCTTTCTTCAAAAGGCCATCTCAGACACTAATCTGCATGGTTCGCATATTATTTTCATGTTGTACGGACTTTAAAAGAGACTGTGACCCCTGAGTTTGTTTCGGTGTTTCTTCTCAGGGTAGTCAGTTAGGAAACACCGGCCTCATCTAGTACTTAACAAAAAAAAAAAAAAAGTCCAAGAAAAAAAATTGACGTGTAAAAGAGTTTGAAAAAACCTATTTGCAAAATAAATATCATTTATCATTTATCATGAATCAAGCAGGAGAGGACGCCCGGGTGTCGCCACTGTGTGGACCGCCCGGAGGACACGGTGGAGCACACGGTAGAAGTGTGCCCCGCTTGGGCGGAGCACCGCCGTGTCCTCGCGGAGACTATCGGGAGCGGCGACCTCTCGCGCCGGGCCCTGGTTCAGGCCATGGTCCGGAGCGAGGAGGGTTGGCATGCGGTCGCCTCCTTCTGCGAAGCAGTGCTGCTCGTGAAGGAGGCTGCTGACTGCGAGCGCGTGAGGGAACGGTCCTCACGCCGCCGCCGCCGAGATCCCGATCCCGATTTCCGACCACCGTAACACCGCGCGGGTTCGCGGACGGCGAGCACTGGGTAGCTCGCTGTCCGGCAGTCTGGAAATAATCTGGACCGAGCCCAGTCGTCAACGGCGCGTTCTGTTCCACGCGCGCCTCAAGGAGATGTCAGCAAACTGTAGGGGCCCGGTAGGGCCGAAGCCTCTGGGGGGAACATGTGGTAGTCCTAACGGTTGATACCGAGTCCCCCCCAGAACGAAGGCAACGAAGGAACGGGGTAGGGGTTTAGTCAGTAAGAGTCTGACACGCCCTCCCGCTCCGCCCAAGAGCGGGGGAAGTCATTCTGATGATTCCCCTACCAGAAAAAAAAAATATCTACGAGTATAAGTATGCAATTATAAAGAAAATAAATATCCACTGGTCTGGTTTGGTGCAAAATAGATTCAACGAAAACAATTAACAAAAAGAAATGTCCAATTTGACAAGTCCCTCATCCGTATTTAAAATCTGTATTTAAACAATGGTTGTCTGGAAAATTGCTTGTGGCGATAAGACTACCTTTAGTAGCGTCCTTTTGTATAATATTATTTCCTGACGTTCTTTCATACCATTATTATAATTGTAAAAAGATTATTGTGCAATATTTACTCAGTATCTCTTGCAGAGAGACAGAAGATCTCCTTTTAATTTGTAAATACACATACTTTGCTTTTAGTTCATTAAATGTAAGTTAATTAATATAGTTAATTTAGTGATTGTTAATTTGTCGTGTGAAAGTAGAAAACGGTCCCAAAGAAACTTGCTCTTGGGGTAAAAAGTATCCTATGTTTAGGATACTTTATCTTTTTTTTCCATAGGATACTTTCCGGAATAGTTTCCAGCAGCATAAAAAAAATTGAACATAGTCTACTCGTGTACCAAGTTTAATCGAAATTCATGCAGCAATTCGAGCTTGAAGAAGTAACAAATATACAAATACTCACAAACTTTCACCTTTATAATATTAGCATGATGTGATAAGAAAGATCTATCGTAAAGTTTATCTTGAGACCTTTGTCCATACGACGACTATTTGTGGCAGAATAAAAGCCTTTATCAATAATCTGGTTTTCCGGGGACATTGCGGTTACTTTAAAGTATTAATAGAAATACTTATCAGTTGGCTGGCTTTTTGTGAATCGCCTTTTATGAAAGCTTTAAGAGCAATTAAATTGAATTGCCGGTTCAAGAACCCTGCGGAAATATACAAGAGTGTATGTTGGAGTGGGCCCGAAGAGTTGTTGTTACTTTTCGAAACTATAATTATTTATTTATTGATTTCTTATTTAATTATTTGTTACTTTTCGAAACTATAATTATTTATTTATTGATTTCAATTGCTTGCTATACTTACAGTATGTACCAAAGCGTATAGCAAGCCAACAACTTACTAACTAAAGAATTTTATACATATTTTATTTTTGATAAACGATTTGGTACATACTGTACGTACCAAATGTATGTACCAAAGCGTATAGCAAGCCAACAACTTACGAACTAAAGAATTTTATACATATTTTGATAATTTCTTTACTGGCATATAAAAAATATCGAATTTCGGTTCGTGAGCAATCAGGGCGTTAAGGAGATTGAGCGCCTGGGCTGTAAGGGCATATATGATTAAAGGTTGTAACGTACCCTGAAATTTCATATTATTGTGCCTTAGAAGACAAGGCTTTTGTTTTAAGAGCCAAAGGCATAAACCTGTTTTTAGAGCGACAGGCCTTTTTTTACGCCTTTTTCCTTGTTTCGATTCTCTGAAAGAACATTTGAATTTAAAACTTACGACGAGGAAAACCGAAAAATACATTTCTTTTCTACGTGGGAAATTATCCAATGAATTTTCTTCTCAGAAATCAGTAATGACGGCGTGTAAGACTTTTTCTGGCTAAAACCCACTCCTAGCCACTACCTTTGTCTTACGGGCGGTTTACATTAAGGGCGTTTATGCACTACAGGGAATTTTACCGTCCGGCAGTCCGATTTCTTACAATTGTCAATGAATTTCAATGAAAGTTGATGTAAATTTGACTGCCGGATGGTAAAATTCCGTGTAGTGCAGAAACACCTTTTAACACTCGGGAGTTTCTACCCAGCGAATCCGGTGCAGAAGTCAAACGCGAGCTTTTGTATTGTATGATAAAAAAAGAACCTCCCGAACTTACCATGTACGGTGAGGACCTGCATCATGTGGAAGGTTGCGGAAGCCGTGATGTCTTTCCAGACACTTCTCAAAGAAAGGACTTACCGATGTACCCAAAACCGATAAGAACTTATATTATTGTTTACTTACTAAAACTAAAAATAACTCTTTGTATTTTACCAAGCAGACCTCCACTAACCACGATTTCCACCCAGTTAAATGTAAATCTATGCAAATGAACGTCATATTAACCCCTGTAACTTGTGGAACAGTGGAATTAAGTTTAAAGTCAGAATTAACTTGCTTATGGCAGGTTTATTTATGATAATCTTCCTACATTCTGTTTTGTCAAGTATTAATTATTTTACATGTTAAGTTGTTTAACTAACTTATATGAGATTAAGTAAGTATTATGACTTTCTTGTTGTCTTTCGTTATTAAGGTTGAGGTTATTAAGTAAAGCCCTGTTTTCTTGGCTCTGTTCATAATATGAAGGTTCATTAATTACTGTTTATATTATAATGAAGTCCGGTTTTAGTAGCGAGAGTTAATAGTAATTAATTGGGTGGTTTAGTGTTGATTAGATGTTATTTTATAAAGTAAATATAATAGCGAGGTGAAATAGACACATGCAGTGTGAATGTCTATTTTCAAATTAGCTGATGATGTTTCAAGGCTGGTCGATGATTTGGCTTTGGCTTGCGTTTGACCACTATCTCAACTGATGGTAAGCGGTGATGTAGCCGACGATGGAGCACGCCTATTCACTCTTGACTTAAAGACACACAGATATTTAGATTCGAAATGTCTGTGTAAAGACTTTTGGCTATACCTATCAGGAAACACAGACTCCGGCAGGGAATTCCACTCCTTAGCTATACGCACAATTAGGAGACATTTATTGTTTGGAGGAAGGTGAGACAGAGAGTAAAGTCCAACATACCTCCGTTGAAGAGGGACGATCCTCCGACCGGACGATTTCAAATCGCGCGGAGAACTTTGCTTGCGCGATGCAGGATTCTGTGACGTCATATGTAGTAGATCGTAGTCGCTACAATTGTGCGTACAGCTAAAGACTGGATGAAAACATGGACTGGATGTGTGAATGAAAAGAAAGTAAGAGGTCCGTTCAAGTTCAAAATATGGAAGTTTATGTTTTCAAATAAATCGTTCGCTCTACACTTGGTCATCATCATCATCATCATCTGCCTAGCCTTTTCCCAACTATATTGGGGTCGGCTACCAGTCAAGCCGGATTTAGCTGAATACCAGCATTTTACGAGGAGCGGCTGCCTACCAGACCTCCACAACCCATTAACTGGGGTAATACGGTACTTCATGGCAAGACTGGAGTCAGATTTACTGGCTTCTGACTATCCGTAACGACTGCCAAAGATCTACAAATGACAGCCGGGACCTACAGCTTAACGTGCTTTCCGAGGCATGGAGGAAACTCGTTATGTTAAGATGGTCACTCATCCACAAACCAACCTTAGCAAGCGTTGCTTAACCTTGAAGATCGATCTGTGCGGCTGTTATTATATAGCCACGAGCTCCTCGTCGCTCTACACTTGGTACGAGTCGTTATTACTTCGTTTATCGATAGCCTACACTGATTCAGTAATCCAGAAATAAGTTTTATTCAAGTTAAAGTCGGATAATTTCATTTACCTTGTAATTTTTCCGAAACAATGGCATTCATCTATCTTCTAGGAGAAGCTCAATGACTGACACAGCTGAAATTACTTGGTTTAGGAAGGTGAAATTTGGCACAAAGCTTCCTTTTATGATGTAGGCCTGCACAAAAACGGGGTTTTTGAAAACTCAACTTTTAAGGGAGTGAAAGGGTTGAACCATTGGCTGCCCCATTTCTTATCCATGCAATCTCTGTCCATTCCAGGTTGCCTGGAAGAGATCGCGGAATGCGATAAGGCCGTCCATTGTTTGTACTTCTTTTATAGTTTTTAGTTCCTTTTTTTTGTATGTATTAATGGTGTACTTGCAATAAAGCATATAATAAATAAATAATAATAAATAAATAAGCAAAATTATATTTCTTGTGCCTATATACTTGAAACTTAGCATAAATAGTAGACCAAGTATATGTATAAAAGGTTTTTATTTAGGGGGTGTTAAAAGTTGTATGGGAAAATCTTATTCCTTGGGTCAATTAACCTTGGCACAAATTCTAGTAAAGGTAGTTAAGTTTCAAAACGACCCTCAAAATACGGTTTAAGGACAAATTATCGAATGCCAACAGAGCGTTCAGGTGTATCTCTCTTTTTTGAATTAACACTTTATCAAATTTGCGTTGGATGAAACAACAAGGTTTTAAATCATACCCATGTCGGCGATAAATGATTGGAGATTCATTTAATTTGGATTTAGTATTGTAAACGAACCGTATAAAACACCTTAATAAAATATAACGTGATCTGTCAACGTAAAGTCCTTTTAATCAAACCTGGGTACGATTGAATATCTCAAATAGGCGGAATCTATTTATTAATTATTCTATTAATTACTCAAATTCAAATTCTATAGAATAAAACGTCAGTCACTATTTCACTTACCCTTTACTCAAGTTAAAACCCTCTTTAGAGTTAATAATAATTGAACCTTCATTATAATCGGTTTGTTTTAACAAAATCAACATCGTAATAGTGGTGTACTTTGGATATATTAATAACATTATAATCAGTAAGCGGCCTGACAAGCGCTCTGTGCAGATGTTAAACTATTTTACTGTGTGTTAAGATTCATTTTGATTCCACGTGCCGAAGTGAATTTCTGGTCAAGGCATTATAACATCAGAAGTTTAATGAAATAACAGCAACATAACTTCAAGCCTGTATTTAAAACAGGCTTAAGCAAAGACGTATTTTTTCCATAATGTAGGTGAAAGTAAAATTGCGTAACACATTATTAAAAAAAAAAACATTAAAAACCCAAGGAAAACAATTGAAATGCAAAAACAGGAATCACTTCTAAACCAAATTAGTTCATTCAACGTCAGCATTTATTTTGAGAGCGAGTTCCCTTTGAATATTGTCGTCAGTAATGAGACCGCTACGAGACTAAAGGTATGCAAATTGCGTAGCGCGGCTACGACGGTGCTACGAAAGGCTACGACGGTACTACGTAATTACTACGGCGTGCTACGGTAGACGTAGCGACAATCCACTTTTCCTTCACTTTTCAAAACATATTTAGCATAGTATCAGTCTTATAATGTTCTTACTGCTGGGACTTAGGCCTCCTCTCTGGGAGAGGGAATGGGCACCCACCACGCAGGCCTAGTGCGGTTTGGTTGAGGTCACATTTCTTAAAATGTTTAGTTCTAGGACATGCAGGTTTCCTTACGATGTTTTCCTTCACCGTTTTGAGAGCAGTGGTGAAGAAATAAACTGCACAATGTAATGCGCCTGGCTGGGTTTGAACCCGTGACTAACAATTCGTAAGTCGGGGCTGTTATCACTGGGCCACCACTGCTCTCAAAACATATTTACCCTTATCTAAGCCATAGGTTCTAATAAAATACGGTAAAACAAGTATGAAAATAGAATATTATGTTATGTGACCACTAATTAATTGATTTGCGAGTACCGTAAAGTTATATTACTTTGCCCCTAGGGTATAATCTTGGCTCATGCTCGTACACCAATAGAAACATGGTAAACGCAGTGTTCCGCGTTCCTATTGTTTAATAAGCTTTATTACCCTAGGGACAAAGTAATATGACTTTACTGTACCTTAGAGGAAAGGAAAAGATGATGCTGGTTGCAAGTACAAAGACACTTCGATATTATGCCTCACATCATAATAATAAATGGTTATATTTATCTTTCCCCAAGGAAGTCGACTGTGTGCATAATTTCATGACAGAAAAAAATTTAATTCGAAAACATCCCGTGGAATTTAAAATTCGAATTTTTTCACTGAAAAGTGTAACTTTTTGTGTATCTGACATTTCACTCAATTTTGTCTATTATATTTCAAAGAATTAGAGAGAACGTATTTAGTTAACACGTTTCAGAAAATATCTCAATAGAAAATAAATAAAGATAATAGATAATAGAAATTAGCGTTTTTAACTTTAACCTTTTAATTTTTAGTTTCCCCTATTACTGTTTAACTTTTATCGGTAATAAAAAAATAAACAAACCATATTTTAATGCAAAAATATGTAGGTTATTGTTAACAATTCAACTGTTTTTTGAGTAAATTGACATAATACCATAATTTTTCAATCAAATTATTTCAATAAAACACAAGCAAAAGTAACAACGCGCAAGAACACCATTTTTTCGCGCATTTTTATTTTTTGCATGCAGGCTAACGCCCGATTTCAATAAGCTATCTATCTACAGTTGCAGCTACTAAAGATAAACAAATCTATCCTTTTGCCCCTACCTTGTTTTCCTAGAACCTACCGACGCATAGCATTTCCTACCAAAGGTTGTGGATAGATAGATAGAATCTTACTGTTTATCGGGGATAGCTATCTATCTATGAACTGCGGTAGATTATTGAAAACGGGCGTAAGAGTACGACCGCGGTTTAGGCTATGTCACGACCATAAAAGAGGAAGCGTCTGGGATACGTCGCGTCGCTTCTGAAATGTCATGGTTATAGAAAGCCTGAGAAGCCTCACGTCGCGTCTTGGGTGTCGGACGCCCAGCAAATGCTGAGGACCCCTTCGATTTGGACACGCTCAGCGCTATTTTATTGTATCATTTCTTTTATTATTTTGTGAGAAGCTCGTGGCTAGATAATAACAGCCGCACGGGTCGATCTTCAAGGTTAAGCAAGCTGTACATGGGTGACCATCTTAACATACCGAGTTTCCTCCATGCCTCGGATAGCACATTAAGCAGTAGGTCCCGGCTGTCATTTGTAGATCTTTGGCAGTCGTTACGGATAGTCAGAAGCCAGTAAATCTGACTCCAGTCTTGCCATGACGTACTGTGTTACCCCAGTTAATGGGTTGTGGAGGTCTGGTAGGCAGCCGCTTCTCGTAAAATACTGCTATTCAGCTAAATCCGGCTTGACTGGAAGCCGACCCCAATATAGTTGAAAAAAGCTAGGCAGATGATGATTCCTTTTATTATTTTGTTATGTTGCTATTGTATTGTGTCTAGACCAAAACATACAATAACCTTGTATGTTTTTGTATTACAAGGTTTCCTATTGCAAATTGTAATCTTGGTGTACAATAAAGTATAGTAATATAAAAATAAATATAAATTTCTATTTTTTATTTTTGTTGGTGTGTATTTTGAGAAATCTTGCCCTTATTTAGGTTTTTTCCACAATTTTTTGTATGTTTACGTATTACAAATCTAGATTTTCATTTCGTGTTCTAAGAACAGTTTTAGATTACTTTCAAGCACTCGTACTTTCAAAAAAATAACATTTAATTTCAATCACATTCCTAACCAAAGTTTAAAGTTGTTTTTTTTTTCAAGTTAAAGGAATTTTTGAAACAATTTCTTGTGTAATGGCTACTTGAACCACATGTTTTATAAAAACAAAGTTAGTAAAGTATTCAACAAAGTGGTCGCTGCGAGCGGTACTCAGACAATCCCTAACTTTTACAACAATGCTAGTGATGTCTGCAGAACTTACTTTTTAAATTAGTACCATTCTTTACAATGATGATACAGTTGACCAAGTTTAATTAAGTTATGTGAAGGGTTTTTGTAAATACTCATTGGCTTTAGAGCGAAAATGAATTCAAAATTATTGTATCCACACATTGTAACCACAGAATTGTCTTTCTTTCTTTTCTTTCTTTTGCCTAGCCTTTTCCCAAGTATGTTGGGGTCGGCTTCCAGTCAAGTCAGATTTAGCTGAATACCAGTATTTTACGAGGAGCGGCTGCCTACCAGACCTCCACAACCCATTAACTGGGGTAACACGGAACTTCATGGCAAGACTGGAGTCAGATTTACTGGCTTCTGACTATCCGTAACGACTGGCAAATATCTACAAATGACAGCCGGGACCTACGGCTAAACGTGCTTTCCGAGACACGGAGGAAACTCGTTATGTTAAGATGGTCACCCATCCACAGACCAACCTCGGCAAGCGTTGCTTAACCTTGAAGATCGACCTGTGCGGCTGTTATTATCTAGCCACGAGCTCCTCAACCACAGAATTGTACATTTATTTATTTAAGTAACCAACTGTGATAACCAAAATATGCTATAGAGTAAGTACTTTATAATCATCATCATCATCATTTAGAGGTATGCGGAACAAAGAGTTAAGTCCCACATACCTTCGTTGAAAAGGAAGGATCCTCCTACCAGACGGGTGTTATGTCTGGTGGGGAGTTACTTGATAGATGATTTCGGGTTGTTGTATCTATTCCATTCATGCGTAGAATTTTGATTGTAAGTTGGAGGATTTGTAGTTCTTACGTGACGACGTAGATGTCGCTACAATAATTTCAGCCGATAGACGTTTCGCAATCCTTGCCAAGGTTGGTCTGTGGATGGGTGACCATCTTAACATAACGAGTTTCCTCCGTGTCTCGGAAAGCACGTTTAGCCGTAGGTCCCGGCTGTCATTTGTAGATATTTGCCAGTCGTTACGGATAGTCAGAAGCCAGTAAATCTGACTCCAGTCTTGCCATGAAGTTCCGTGTTACCCCAGTTAATGGGTTGTGGAGGTCTGGTAGGCAGCCACTCCTCGTAAAATACTGGTATTCAGCTAAATCCGGCTTGACTGGAAGCCGACCCCAATATAGTTGGGAAAAGGCTAGGTATGATTATTTTCTCTTTTCTTAGAGAGTAATGACATTTATTATAACATACCATGTAACGTAACATTATACAAAAAAAATCTTAGTTCTATTCTTTGAACATTATTGGTTTTAATTCTGACATAATAAATATGCCATTGATGAAACTAAAATCTGTTCAATAATTCCAGAGACTAAAATGACATTTCAACACCAAAGAACTGGCGTCATTCCTATAGAAATTTTGACATTACTTATGTCAATTTAGTCTCCGGGTTTATTGGACAGACCATAGGACATCCGTTCACCTACCAATGAAAAGTAGCTTATAACATGGTAATACAAGATTCCATTTCAAACGTCAGGAAGATTCTGCAAACATAATATTACGGTAATTTTAAATCTGGATGTCGCAATAAATTCGTCCTTGAAACATTCTAAATACATCATAATAAACATACAAGTTCAAATTGATTTTCAACCTTAACCTTTTCAAGTTAGGGTACAAATTAGATCGGAGGTTGTATCGTCGTATTTTGTACAATAAATGTCTCATAGCAAGTAAAGATTTGTTAAGTTAACAGCACGTACTTGAGACAGAATTGAAGGCTTTACAGTTCAACTTAATTACTCGTGTGTTTGTCTATAAAACCTGTCTTCTATATTCTTGTCTTGTCATCGTATTACATTTTTATTTAATTTCTTAGGGTTAGCTCTCGTGGTGTACCGTCAAACGGGGTGAATGGATACAAAAATTGGATGGGAATTTTCATGTTAATTTAATATTGTTAACAGTATTTAACTACTTCAATTTAGTAATTAATTGCAATTTAAAAAATAAACTGATCAAATTGTGTTTTCTATTAACCACTGCATTCTTACTCACACACACATTTATCCTAGTAAAAAAAATCAGAAGAATCATACTAAGCGTTTTCGCAGAGAATATTTTTAGGCCCAATAAAGCAGAAAAATAAAGCTAAAGGCCCTAATAAAGTAAAAGATCAGCCAATACCATAAACCAACTCGCGGAAACCTCTTAGGAAGAGGCCACTTTTGACCTCTGGGTTGTGACCACCAACGGACGATTATCCCTGTGCATACGCTATGCTAGAGCATCCAAGGATTGCCCCCGATAGGGGGAAACTATTGCATTGCGGCATATAGAAAATAAAGAAAATCCGTGATGCGGCGTCTCAGCGTGAGATGACCCTTACAATGACCTTCATCATAAGTTAGAGCCAGTAAAAGGTTCATATAACATGACAGTGTCAACGGCCTACGTGTCATTTATACAATTTAGTTTGATCTGTCGCCGAGTGATTGCATTACAGAAGGCATTTCGTTTTCGCATTGGGGAGAGGATATTTAGTGAAGAATGTAGGTATGGAACGACTCGACATAAATCTTGTTTGCAAAATCGTAGCGATGAGTGAATCAACGCAAGTTGACGCTTCGCTTGCCAATGTCACTTGTCGAATCGCGCTGATATTGACGAGCGAGTTGTTAAAGAATTTCATAATATGGTTATTTTACCGTCCCGCCACTTAGGGACGATAAAATAACCATATTATGGAAAAGTTTAGTTGGCACCTAATTATAATAGTGAGATCACTAACTTTTTAAAATTGTCCCAAGGGAACCTACTCTTGGGACAAAAATATTCTATGTGCTATGTCTGGATATGGTCTACCGGTGTTTCAAAATTCGTCCAAAGTTTAGTCGTTTGAGGGTGAAGATGTAATAAACATATACACACAAGCTCTGTAATTACTTTTATAATAACTAAGTATTAGTGTGACTTACGTTTTAGATATCTACTTTTAACAAATAAATGTCGATGAATAAACTGTGTCAGTAAATTCAGAAGTTTTTATTCAGCTTTTTTTAATAATACCTACATGGGCTCACGCTTGGTGGTAAACGATAACGTGATCGACGATCGGGCACACTTTCCTAGAAGTAACCTATTCTTTTTCGGCTTACGAGTATATTAGTATCCCCAGGTTCAGAAAACGGGTCATTGTACATTCGTCACATTGTCGACTCGCCACACTTTTGAAAATTCCCATACATCCATTGTTGACTCGTCACAACCACAAAAAAATATTATTTATTAATAAAACTTGTTGTAAACTCGGCACACATTTTATTTTCATGCTATTTTTAAGGAAAGTAGCGTAAGCAAGTAAAGTTAGAACTTTACTTGCATTTAATATTAAAATAAATATGTATATTTTTTTTAACTCGTCAAACCCAAATATATCAAAAGTTTATATAATAACTTTAAAGTAATGAAATTATTTTTTTTTATAACAGTTGTGAAGTAAAGTGAAGGGGAATCATCAGAATGACTTCTCCCGCTCTTGGGCGGAGCGGGAGGGCATGTCAGACTCTGACTGACTAAACCCCACCCCGTTCCTACGTTGCCTTCGATCTGGGGGACACGGTGAGCACCTTTCGGATTTTCCGTGTTCCCCAGAGGCTTCGATCCTACCGGGCCCCTACAGTTTGCTGACATCTCCTTGAGGCGAGCGGAACAGAATGCGATGTTTGCGACTAGGCTCGGTCCAGGTTATTATCAGACTGTTGGACGGCAAGCTACCCAATGCTTGCTGTCCGCGAGCCCGCGCCTACGGTGGTCGGAAATCGGGATCGGGATCTCGGCGGCGGCGGCGTGAGGGCCGCTCCCTCACGCGTTCGCGGTCGGCAGCCTCCTTCGCTAACACTGCTCCTAACATAGCTCCTACTGCTTCGCAGGAGGTGACCGCCCGTTCTTTTATACTCTTAATTTTTTAATTTGCAATGATTGTTTACATTTATGTGTAATATTATTTTATATTATAAAACTGTTTTTTTAATTAGATTTAAGTTGAATTAATAATAATAGTTCTGTGGTTTGAGAAAGTCATAAGAGAAATATTAGTATGTTAGCGGTAAATCAACAAGTAGTAATGTATATTTAGCTACGAATAATACTGCAATTAAAACTGTGATAATAGTGATTTTATTAAGATCATCTTTAATTTAAAAAAATACATGTTTATCTTTTTTATTCTTGTGTTTGATTTCTCTGCTGTCCGTACGTAGAAAACGCGTGTGACGAGTTTACAATACTCCAAAATATTTTATTAAGCTAAAATAAATTTGTGGCGAGTTTACACATATTTTTAACAATGGAGAATGGAATGTGTGTCGAATGTACAATGACCCCAGAAAACACAGGTTCAGAATTTAGCTGCCAAAAAAACTTTAGGTGTAGAATAGAATAGAATAAACGTTTATTTGATACGACACAGAACTCACACCAAGGCACAAACAAATGAAAAAACATCACACATCCTGCTTCTCTTTTCAGGTGTCGGCCGTGCTACCCGTAGTAATACCCGTACAAGCTACAGATTCCTCTTTCATTCACAAAAAAGCTACTCGTCCATTGAGAAAAACCATTGTAGCCATAACTACACCGTGGAATGGCTATTTATTCACTATGATAGCATATTTATCTATTCTATCGTCCGTTACATTACTCCATGGATACCTACAGCGTGAATGAACATCTGGCAAACAGCCAACTATTCAGACTTGATGATGATTTGCCACAGAGCACGGAGACGCTTCGGTGGCCGTTGTTTGAGAAGATATTGATGACATTAATTTACGCTTGGTTTTATCCTGTCAAATAATTATTTATTTCTCATTACAAATGTTACGATAAACAGAAGTACTTAACATAATATAATGAACTAGCTTCTGGCGACGGCTACTCCCGCGTTCTCCGTACCAATTTGCACTCCACACTTATGGGGTTAATTTTGGTTCACGTTATAAAGGGAAACATTTTACAAAATTTCACATTCTTAATCTTAGTATTAATATTATGCACACTTTCTTTTAAGTGGGAAATCATCCAAAGACTCCTCTCGCTCTAGGGTGGACCAAGTAGGTGTGTTACACTTTTACTGACTAAAGGCAATGTCAGCATGGGGGTTGCTGACATCGCCTTGAAGCGCGCATCGAACACTACGCGCCGTCGATGACGCATGCTCTGTCCGGACGCCTAATAATAATAATACTCGTCATAATTACTTGTCCAATTTACGTAATACTATCGACATTGGTGTAATAGTCAACATCGGCTTTACTTACCATTGATAACATTAGAATAAATAGAAAATCTATCTATTACAAAATAAGTAGGAAGACGGCTCTCATGATTCCGTGGTCTGTGCGATCGACGTTGTTTATTTGATAGATTCAAGTATTGCGAATAGAAAATGCAATTTTTGTCTGTTCGATAAGATTCTTGTTTTGGATAGGAAGTTTGTTCTAACACGAGTTATTGAGGATATGCCATTCAATTTGGAATGTTGTATATGATTTGTGTAGATGGAAAGTTGAAGTGTAATCATGATTATGTAATGTTTTAAATAACTTTGGATGAAAATTAACGTATCGTCGTATCATCGTATCGTATTTCGTGTACAAAAATGATCTGAATAGATCAATATTTGCAACAAGTATTTTTATTAAATACATACAAATTCTATGAAGATTATAACTTTGCGTGACTCAAAGACTGGCTTTTACTTTGTATAGAGAATAATAAATCCTTAATAAAGTAGTGCTCCTCAACATAAATGATTGCTTCACTGTTTACCATCAGGTGAGATCACAGTCAAGCACTAGTTTATATTGTTTTCTAACAATAATAATTATTTCCTTTATTTAATTTTTTAACACTATTATGATTGTTAACCCTTTGCACTAAAACTGCTGAAGAAATAGAATTTGACACTAGCTAAAAACTAAATAAAAATAAAAGCGAGATGTTTATAAAAAAAATTGTCAGTGTTTTTTCCTTATTTTTTGGTTTACTTGTGTAGCTCTTAAAAATTGACACAATTTTGTATTTTATCACTTAAGAACGAAGAATCAAAATAACAGAAACCATATTGTTTTGCACCAAACTGACGCATAGCGTTCAGTTCTCGCTAATCCACATCTGCTGGAGCAACAAGATTGTACGTCAGATAAGCCGGTCGGTATAAGCCGGCAGATCGTTTGTCGCAGCAACAGCGAGCCTTAGCGTAGAGCTGTAATCCTCGTGCGTACCTATCATCCATGTTCACGTCGCAGACTTAGGTAGGGAAAATGTAAATGTTGTGTGGAAGAGATATGTCGGTTTAGAAGTATCAATACTTTGTGAGCTTTAAGAACGGCTGCTGATATTTTTGATATTTTGGTGCAGAATACGACCAATAAAACAGTTTTGAGAAATTATCACAGTTTTGCGAGATGTGAGCTAAGTTAGTTAAGGTCTTTGGCCTTAATAATTCAAGAGCACACCACAATCGCAGTGATAAGTCCTTTCTGTGAGGCGTGGCTAGAGAAGTACCGAGTTGTTTTTGCTCTACGATCAGTAGTATCAGAATACAGGTCCTCACAGGACAGAGCCTGTTTGGGAGAATCCTGTTTCGGATTCAGGTAGAAGAAACGCCCGGGTCCCTATTGTACTGATCGACCGAAGGAAATGTGGAGTACGGTGGTTTACCCCACTTAGGTGTAGCACTGCCTCGTGGAGGTGATTGCCGGAGGCAACCCCTCGCGCCTGACCCTAGTTGTAGCCATGGTCCGCACCAATGGAAACTGGGAAGCAGGTACCTTCTTATGAGAAGCAGTGATGCTAGCGATTGCCGTAACCGTAAATATCGTCACACTCCGCAGAAGACGAATATTATTTTTTAAACTATTTAATTAGGTAAAACACTCTTTATTAGATTATGAATTCTAATATTGTATGGAGAATTTGAATGAAAAATCTGTTACTCTGCAACGGTCTTTCAACTTTTAATTAAAATGTAAGTGAGTATGAGCTTTTAAAAGCTGTGCACTGTGATGTGCGAAAATTTGTGCCATATGCAAAAATCTGTTTACTCTAGTTCGCTTATTCAAGGATAGTATTACATGGTAAATAATATGCTTAAAACTAAAAACCCAATTAAAGTTGGCTTCAAATACAAAATACTTTTTTTAATAACCATATTTTCACTGCTACACTCATGCAAAATTTTGCTTTTGAAAATTGTTGACAAACTCTGAGCTCGAGGCGACTTTGCTACAATTTAAAGTTGTATACAAACATTATTTAGCTAAAGTTAGGAGTTGAAACCAACGGTTTTTAGTTCATCTGAGCATGTCTGCTAATTATTTAGGACCATTCAGAGATAGATCCAAAGCTTTTGTGTTGTTTAACTCAGAATTACGGAATGCAATTGGCTTGCGAGTTTAACTTGGCGGGTTTTACTTGATTGCTCCTATTTTTACAGAAAGACGGTTTTTTTTTCAAGTAAGGAATCATCAAAATGACTTCTCCCGCTTTTACGCGAAGTGAGAGCGGCGTGTCCGACTTTTACTGACTAAATCCCACCCCGTTCCTTCGTTGACTTTGATCTGAGGACACCGAGCTAACTGTTCGGCAATCTGATCGATGGCCCCAGAGGCTTCGGCACTGCCGGGCCCCTAAAGTTTGCTGACATCTCCTTAAGACACGCATAGAACAGTACGCGCCGTTGACGACTTGGGCTCGGTCCGGACTGTCGGGGACTGCCGGATGGCAAGCTACCCAGTGCTCGCCGTCCGCAAGCCCTCAATCAATTAGGATCATGGCAGCGGCGAGGGCGTGAAGGCTGTTCCCTCTCGCGCTCGCAGTCGGCCGCTTTCTTCGCTAGCATTAGTACTTCGATCAAAGGAGGCGATCGCCCACCACCCCTCCTCGCTCCGACTATGGCCTATACCAGGGACCGGCGCGAGAGGTCACCATCGCCGATAGCCTCCATGAAGACACGACGATGGTCCGCCCAAGCGAGGCACACCTTTACCGACGGCGCCCAATCAGGTGCTCCGTAAAGTGTCATGTACCGAACGATCCCCGCGTAGAGCCTCCGGCAGGGGGCGTCTGGACCCCCTAGGTTAGGCAGGAGCTGCTTCAGGGTAGCCCCAGTCCTATCCAGTTTGGGAGCCAGATGTCGGAAGTGCTACTTGAAAATCCACGGGCGGTCGAGGACGAGTCCCAGGTACTTCATCGTCGACCCGACGTAGATGTGGGATTCCCGTGATTTGGGAACCCGGTGGCGCGGTCCGAGGGCCATGAAAGCACATGTCCTCGGACTTGTGCAATGCCACCTTGAGTCCCAGTTGCTGGATCCTACCTGCGACTGTCGCAAATGCACTGTTTTGTAGGTACGACACTCCCCGCGCCAGGACCGCGCGTTTCGTCTGTGTAGCAGATCACGCGTCGGGGAGGTCGCCGCGCAGCACGTAGTCGTATCCGATGTTCCACAGGGGCGGTCCTAGAACCGATCCCTACAGAACAGCGCACGACATCTCTCGCCAGCTCCACTCTCCCTCGTGACCGGGGTAGATGATAAACCTGTCAGACAGGTTTTCCTCGATCACGCGACTGAGGTAGGCGGGCACCTGGTGGTACCGGAGTGCCGCCCCAATGCTACTCCAGGACAGGAAGTTAAAGGGATTGGAGACGACCCTGCCCCGGGTCACCGCATTCCCCGTCGTGAGGGCTCTCACGTGCATAATGGCGTCCACCGTGGAGCGCCCCCTGCAAAAGTCGAACTGGCCGTTCGCCTGATCCGGCCCCACCCGTGCTAGATGCGCGATGAGGCGTTCTGAAATTACTCTTTCAAAGAGCTTGCCCACCTCGTCGACCAGCACGATGGGCCGGTACGCAGACAGAGAGCCGAGGAGCCCGGCTTCGTGATGAGCACCAGTTTCCCGATCTTCAGCGAAGGGGGAACTGGCCTCTCTCCGTACATGCGTAGATACTTGAGATCTCGATAAAAATATCAAAATCACTACATGGTTGCCTATAATATTCGAGGAGTTCCCTCGATTCCTGATGCATCCCATCATCAGAAATGTATAATTATTATTTTTCCAAAAAATATAAAAAATACTACCAAATTCAAAACTCCTTTTTTTGAAGTCGGCTGAAAATTTGAATAATTATATGAGATCACTGCTTATCGTCAGGATCGCAATCAAGCGCTAGTTTATGATTAAAAAAAAAAAAAGATTTTAATAAAACCACATCATTATCAAAGACTTTAGTTAGTAAAGAATTGGATCCGCGTGCGTTACGCCGCGGCCCCAATTCCCTACTGCCGGTTGTTCCACGGGCTTGGCACCACGGCAGGACGTGAGTGTTGATCGCTCTGAAGTTGGCATCGAACTTATGCACATGCTCGAAAAAATACGCAATACGCCTGCGCCAAGATTCTTTAAAAGAATCTACGCCACCAATTGTTCGAAGTTCAGAGCGATCAAGGTATTTAGGTCAAACTATAGTTAACCTATGTACTCGTATGCTACGCTAACAGTCTTCTTACGCAAGAGACTTCACAAAGAGATCTCACTAACAGCTTAAAAAATATTTAGTTCATTTTTTTAATGGATTTTTGTATTTTGAAAACAGGGTGCAATATCACAGTTGTAAAATTTGTCTTCATGGGTTTATGTAATTATGTAAAAATCTTTGATAGGTATGCGCTTGATCACTATCTCACGTCATGATGGAAGGTGACGACGCGGTCGACAATAGAGGGTGCCTACCTAGAAGTAACCTAGTATTCACTCATGACAAATGTAGAAACCGAACTAATATTTTTTGGTAATATTTTTATTATGACTATGTAAAAAAATTATGAGAATGCAAAAATATGTAAATAATAGTTACACTTATATAAAAAAGGTGTTTGTAAAATACCATCTGGGGTTCGGACCACGGAAAATATTAAATAGGAATGTCAATTTTATTTTAAAAAAATAGTAAAAGTAATTTTATTCAAAAAAGAAGAAGACAAAATAATGACAAAAATATAAATTGTAGTTGGGATTCAAAGTCACGGCAATTATCCTTCAAATCCGACATAATGCAATATTGCTCACCCGCCATAGCAAATAGCGTGATAAAATATAGCCTATTGTGGGAATTGGCTTATAAGGATTATGTATGCAAAGTTTGAACAGGATTGGTTCTGTATTCTGTAGGGTTTGCTCCAAATGTAGCCGTATGAAAACAATTTTACTGTTTTATTATATGTATCTATTTTCTATGTATAACATAGAATATTACATTAAAACTTCAATTCAATATTAAATCTAAAGTAAAATTATAAAATAAATAAATAAATTAAATCCAATTAAATTCTTCTTCTTGCTCTTATTCTATATTACTTGGGGTCGGCGTAACACGTATTTTTTTTCCATTCGGTTTATGTAATATCACTAATCCTTTTGTTTTATATCAGTCCTCACACAATCCATCCATCTTTTCTTTGATCTCCCTCTTCCTCTCCATTCGTCTACACGTAAATTCATAACTGCTTTAGTAACATGCGTTTCATCCCTCCTCTTCACATAACCATAATTATAAATTATTCCAATTAAAATTCCTTTACAAAAATCAAAAATTAAATCAAATTAAAATATAGTAATAATATAGCCTTGACCGCTGGTAGTTTGGACCTAGTTCCCGATGCCTGTGGGCTACTATTTTTTATAAAAAAAACCGGGCAAGTGCGAGTCGGACTCGCACACTGAGGGTTCCGTACCAATTTATCAAGATGAAAACAGTTCAATTCTCGAATCGAGTCTTAAAGATTTTACAAAAAAGAAAATCTTGTAATGTAACTAAAAATTTAAGGTTTTCGGAATTTTTCCTTTATGTGTGCTATAAAACGTTGCTTCATGCCAAATTTCAAGATTCTAGGTCGACTGGAAGTACCCTTTAGGTTTTGATTCCCTTGCGAGTACTTGCGAGTTTCAAAATATGCAGCTTAAATTGCTGTTTCTTTTGATTGCGTTGACATAGAAGTTTGATTTTGTTCAGAATCAGAATCAGAATGTCTTCACGCCCTCCCGCTCCGCCCAAGAGTGGGAGAAGTCATTCTGATGATTCCCCTACCGGAAAAAAAAAAAAAACACAGATGTTTAAATTTATTAATATAGTGCCAGTATGTCCTGCCAAATTGGCATACAATAATTACAATGAATAAATTAACATAATTATACTACAAACATTTCACATAAATGTCAAAAATAAAAACTAAAATGTCAAATTTAAAAAAATAAAATGTCAAAATTAAAAAATAAAATAAAATGTAAAATAAAAAATAAAATGTCAAAATTAAAAAAATAAAATGTCAAAATTAAAAAATAAAATAAAATGTAAAATTAAAAATAAAATGTCAAAATTAAAAAAATAAAATGTCAAAAGAAAAAATCCCCTCAAAATATATTATTCAATTATTTAAGAAATCCTGGATCGTGTAGTAAGCCTTCTCAATTAAAAAGTTACGGAGTTTAGATTTAAACAAGGTTAGTTCCTTAGTGCTAAAAATTTCAGTAGGTATCTTATTGTAGATTTTTGGTGCCATACCAAAAAAGCTTTTGTCAAACTGAGCCGTTTTATGAGGTATGTTGGATATTTTTAACATATGTCGTTTAGATTTCAGTTTACCAAAGAGATTTTCATTCATTTTTATAAATACTACTACTTCATATATGTAAATGGATGGAAAGGTCAATATCTTAATTTTTTTTAAATATGGCTCACAAGAGTCAGGAATATAGATGCCCGCAATTGCTCGGACGCACCTTTTTTGTGCTTTAAAAACTAAATCCCTGTTACTGGCGTTACCCCAGAATATCACCGCGTATTTTAGTGTAGAAGCAACATAGGCATGGTAAGCAGTTAATACAGCTGATTGGTCTACAATTTTTGATAGCTTATATAAAGCATACGAGTACTGACTAAGCTTTTTGCATACTGTGTCAATGTGTGTTTGCCATGTCATGTCATTGTCTATCCATACTCCTAGAAATTTAACGCTGCTGACTTGTTCAATTACTGTCCCATTAAATTGTATCTCATAGTTTCTCTCTTTATTATTTCTAGTAAAATTTACTAATTTAGTCTTTTCTAAGTTGATAACCAAGTTATTGTCTGTCAGCCAGTTAATAATGTTGCGAAGAGTGGCATTTATATCTTTTTCTAGATTATCAACATTTTGTCCTGTAAAAATGACTGTGCTATCATCAGCAAACAGAATCATGGGATATTGGGAGACTTTGGGCAGATCATTAATATAAATTAAGAATAATGGTGGCCCAAGTATACTACCTTGAGGCACACCGTATAAAACTTTTTTAGGCTTAGATGTATTTTTCACTTCGGTTTTATTTAAGAAACTAATGTGGTCTATTTCTACTACTTGATATCTATCATTTAAATAAGATTCAAAGAGTCTATGGACATTTCCCCGTATTCCATAAGTGGATAATTTGTTTAAAAGCGTCTTATGATGAACATAATCGAACGCTTTGGTCATATCCATAAACATTGCAGATACAGGAACACGTTTATCAATATTAATATGTATAGTTTTTAAAAGATCATAAATTGCCAAGTTTATAGATTTATTTTTTCTAAACCCTTTTTGTTCTTTAGCATATAAATATAATTTCTCCAGGTAGGTATTAATTGCATTACATATAACTTTTTCTAATATTTTAGAAAAAATAGGGATTAGTGCTATAGGCCTGTAGCATGCCATGTTTTCCTTGTCATCTTTCTTAAAAAGAGGTTTGACTACAGATTTTTTTAGTTTTGCCGGAAAGACACCATGTTCAATACATAGGTTAATAATATGACTGAAAACTGGGCTGATAACAGGAGCAACTTCTTTAATTGAAAGTGTCGTAATATCATCATATCCGGCACTTCTAGTATTTTTTAGGGATTTAATTATATTATTTACGTCATGTGGAATTACAGGATTTAAAAATAAAGATTTATAAGAGCCATTGGATAAAGTCAATATTTTATTGTGATATGTCTGGTTTACGTTATAATTATTATTGAAATTGTCATTATTAGAATTATTATTAAATTGGTCATTATTATAGTAATTATTGAAATTGTCATTATTAGAGTTGTCATTAGAATTATTATTAAGTTGGTCATGATTATGTTTATTATTAAAATTGTCATTATTGGAGTTGTGATTATTAAAATTATTTTTAAATTGGTCATTATTATAGTTATTATTGGGATTGTTATTATAAGATAAGTTATTATTGGGTAGTTTATTATAATTAATTGGTTTGATTAAATTAATATAATAATTATTAAATTCTTCAACAATCATTTGAGGGTCTGATATAATCCGATTGTTAACATTTATAGTATTGATATTTTCTTTTGGCAGTTGGCTTTTATTGGAGTTTATTATTTTCCACGTAGTTTTAGATTTGTTTTTTGCGTTAGCTATAAGGTAATTATTTTGAGATTTTTGGGTAAGTTTAACAATTTTTTTGAGACGAGTACTATATTGTTTCAGAACATTTTTCTTTCCCTCACTAGGATTAATTCTGTATTGCCACAGTAATTGTCTCTTTTGTCGACAACACTTACTTATTCCTTTAGATAGCCATTTAGGTTTTTTAGAAACAGTGTTTTTTATTTTTATAATTGGAAAACAGAGATCATAAAAAAGTTTGTAATGCTCTAAAAATATATTGTAAGCTAGTTCTGGATCGTCCGTTGAATATACATCTTGAAAACTCAAGCTCATTAAACACTCTTTAAATTTATTTAGGTTTTCTCTACTGAAATCCCGTTTTTTTGTATACCAGTACTTGAGGGTACAAGTTTTTTTAACCGGAAATTTCAGCAATTGTGCCGTGTGGTCTGACACTCCTAAATCAATGACATCACACTTGCTACCTCTTATATTGTGGAAAATATTGTCAATGCAAGTGTTACTTTTGGGTCGGGTGGGATCGCGTGTACCAATTTTCATGTCAAAGCTAGAGATTATATGTGTAAGTCTTAAACAACTAGAGTTTCTTTTCAATAAATCAATATTATAATCACCGCATATAATAGTTTTAGTAAACTTCCGATTGCGTAATTTATAATGTATTGCCTGCAGTGTATCAAAAAATGTGTTAAGTTCGTTTTGTGTGTTTTTCGGCGGTCGATATATACATATAATTACTATATTATGATCCAGAAGTTCAATGGCAGAGCATTCCGTAACATTAGGAACACTAAGGCCAACTATATCTTGTAGAACTTTATACTTATGAATATTTCTTACGAGTATACACGATCCACCATTTCTGTTATGTCTATTGCAAGATGATGCTAAAGCGTAATTTGGGATGGTTAGGTACATCAGATCAGAGTCAATCATGTTATGTTCTGTAATACATAAAATGTCAACTTCTCTCCCGGAATTCTTAAGATATTCAATATTTACATACAATACGTCAGATTTGCTTATTAAACCATTAAGATTTTGATGCATTACAGTTAAATTATTATAGACGAAAAAAGTCTTTGTTTCTGTCCTGCTTTTCTGAATAGGAATTACAATTTTCGTTCTCACTACTGGATACAGCAGAGCTAGACAGTGATAGTATACCCTGATTAAACATATGTATTTCAGTAATGAGCGCAAGAGTATCATTAAGTATTGTGTGTAAACCATTGTTATTAATTGTTCCTGACCACTTGTTGAATGTGGTATAGTCACAGTTTAAGTTTAAGTTAGAGTCTAGTACATATGCATACTCATGCGACATCACATCCAGAGATAATAAATTGTTAAAAATTTCAATTCTACAGTTAAACATATTTGTGTAATTATTAAATTTGTATGTAGGTAGACATAAAATAATATTTGTGTTATTGATATCTTTGAGGGTATTTCTCATAAAAACAATCAATTTAAAGTAATCTTTAGTAATTTCAAAATCTTCGGGTCCAATCAGTACAACACAGTAGTCATTCATATTGTAATTTTGTAATTTTGATTTAAGTCCTGTCAACATTGCTTTAATATCGCAATTAGGTTTTAAATAATGACAAATTTCGAAGTCCAGGAATACGTCCAACGCTGTTGATATGATCTTATTATTTTTGTTGCCACTTATAATGCAAAGTTTACTCTTTTGCTTACTTTCGTCTAATTGTTTATTGTTTGATCCTAAAACACTGTGTTCTGATAGTGGAGATCCTAAAGTTTTGGGTGTGCTTTGTTTATTATTTGATAATTGTTCTGGTAGTTTATTTTGTATCGTTTCTGTCGTTTGATTTTTAGTATTTTTTGTGACGGTTGTGTGATTAGTAATCTTAGACAAAGTGTTTTTAAGGTCGGTATTTTCCAGGCGTAACTGGGTTATCTCCTTGCGGATGTCATATAATTCAGATTGTTACAGCTTAAAGGTATTATAGACCTGAGTATTTGGTATGAATTTCAATTTAATACCTCTACGCGTTTATGAGGAAATGGGTAGTAAGTTTAAAATTATTAAAAAAAAAAATATTATGTGATGTAACTAACAATTTATGGTTTTCGTAATTTTTCCTTTATCTATGCTATAAGACGTTGCTTCGTACCAAATTTCAAGATTCTGAGTTCACGGGAAGCACCCTGTAGGTTTTGATTCCCTTGCAAGTGTCGAAAATTTGCGGCATAAACGGCTGTATCTTTTGATTGCGTTGGCTTAGAAGTTTGATTTTTTCACAGCTTCAAGGGACAGTAGACCTGAGTAATTGATATAAATTTCAGCTTCATACCTCAACGCGTTCCTGAGAAAAAGGGTCTTGACAGACGGACGGACAGACGGACAACAAAGTGATCCTATAAGGGTTCCGTTTTTTCCTTTTGAGGTACGGAACCTTAAAAATGATTGAAAATGTAATTAATATGTAAAAAAGAAAAATAAATGGAATTTAATAAAAAAACTTATAATGTTGTAAATTTTTTTGATGATGATTTTTCCAGAACAATACATACGAGTAAAATATATGTACTACGTATGTACACATACGCACGTTTGCACTGTAAACTGTTCCATTACACATAAAAGAAAATATTCATTGGTACGAGAATATTACGCAGACGGCTTTTATACTGGAAGATAATAATATGTTAGTGACATTTTAATAATGCGAACTGAATTTATTACATCGACCTCGTAGCGAGTAACACAGTTATTTAAAAGAGTAGCTTCTTAACTATGTATAGTCTACATTATAATATGAGTATGCTAGGCAAACAGACGTGCCCACACATTGCTATCTAAAGCTACATATAATTATTAATATTATAAAGCTGAAGAGTTTGCGTGTTTGAACGCGCTAATCTCAGGAACTGTTGGTCCGATTTGAAAAATTTTTTCAGTGTTAGATAGCCCATTTATCGAGGCTATATGCTATATATCATCACGCTAAGACTACACTAACTCTACACGCGGGCGAAGCCGCTGGCAGAAGCTAGTATTATATAAAAGAAGAAACTGACTTACATATCAACGCACAGTCGAAACTACTGAGACTAGGACCGTGAAACTTTGCACAAGGTTTCCTTTTGTGACGTAGGCGAGCAATAAGACAGGATTTTCCAAAATTCACCCTAAAGGGATTGGGGCCATGGATTGGATTTCCGGGAAGCTCAGTGTCCCCAGATTGAAGGCAACGAAGGAACGGGGGGGGGAGGTTTAGTCAGTAAAAGTCTGACACGCCCTCCCGCTCCGCCCAAGAGCAGGAGATGACTTCTCCCGCGGAGCGGGAGGATAATTCCCCACTAGAAAAAAAAACCCTAAAGGGATGATATAGTTCAAAGTTTCTATGGTTCAAACTTTAACGCGGACGAAGTCGCTGGCAAAAATAAGTAAATAAACGTATTTTCAAAATTTGGCAGCTCGGTCGTCGTCATGTTTAAGTGATACGCTTGTCAATATTTCCTAAACTAAACGTGTCAGACGTTTCAAGGTTACGCTGAATGTCGCAGTTTCGATTCCCACACGGAATAAATATTTGAATGGCCTAAGGCCTCATACACGACGTGGCGGCACGTCATGGCGCCGCCTCTGTATCCCAGTCTATGGCCAAGTGTACACGATGGTTGGCGTGAACAAGTGGCCTAAAGATGTTGTACTGTGACTGGGCGGCTTCTGTACGAGCTTATGTGAATTTGCGCATTTGCAAATGTGCCCACGATACAGGAGTAATTTCTAGTCAGGAACAAAAAATAAATAAAAAATCTTTTTATTTTTTATGAATTTTAGTTTTATTTTGTAACACCTAAGATGTACATTATATTAGACTATGTATGTTTATTTTATAATTGATACGCCTCTCTTGACTCAGAAACGAAATGTGAAAAACAAAAAAGTGATAAGCGTTCATTACACCGTATATTGTCGTTTTTATCTTTTGTTTGAATTCTTCTTCTTGTCTTTGAATGGTACCAAATTTTACTTAAGCTTAAGCTTTTTTTGGTCGGTTTTTTTGGTTCTATACGGTTTAAAATACCGAAACAACAAAATACGGATGCTCTATTTATACCTCTGTCTACTTTTCACAGTACACAATGCATGATCGGTATGATGTGTTTTTTCAATCGTTTCCTTACTCGAGGAATTTTCCTGCATTGTGGCGGTGTTTATAATCAAAACTCGTATGCACAAACACTCTGATCGTAAAAACTGTCTGTGGGGCAGACTGAACGGGATTTAAATTTTAGTGAAAAAACGAAGCAGAAACGAGGATATAAGCTCGTTCATTGCATCAACAGTAACAGTTAGTGACCCAGTGTGGTGATAACGGCCCCTAATTATGAGTGGTAGCCTTACGGATTTAAACCCAGTCAGACGTGTTACATTTACTCCAATATAAAACGTTGAAGAAAAACAAAGTGAAGAAAGCGGCATGATCTAGAACTAAAAGTTCGACTTGTGCCATCCACCAATCTTCAATGCGCCCGCGTGGTTAATTCTCTACTCTAGCCTACTTTTGGCTTAGTGGTCAACAGAGAGGCCCGCTAGGGCAAGATGTCAAAAAAGACTGTAGGAACCCGACAAATGTTTGAGACACGCATGGAAAGTGTTCCATCGCTCGTAGTGACGAGCCGTCTGTGATTTCGGACAGTTAACAGCCGATTGAACGGCGAGCTATCCATTGCTCATCGTCCATTAACCCGCGAAACCCAGACACAAAGGTATGCCTTAGCTTTTTCTAAATATTATCTAGTATCAATCACACACAGTTCATCTTGCCTTATTATATAGACAGACTCCTAATAGTCTAGACATTATTGTCCTTGGATTTTTATTAAACCACTCGTCAATGTGCGCGAGTCGCGGGTGAAGATGCTTCATTAATTATTCCCTGCTACTTCAAATGTGCTGACGTAACGGCTTGAACAGAACAACCCTTAGTGATTTCATTAAGTGTTGATGGATCTAAAAATAATTTGAGATAGTGTTAGAGCGTAGGTGTGAGTTGATAATTATGTTTTATAGTGTATGGTTGAATGAAATGAGAAAATTAATGTTTAGTTTTGTTTGACAAAGACGACGCTTGAATTGGCGCTTTATTTGGTGAAGTAGGTGTTTTAGTGTTAATCATAATCTAGCTATGTCAAAATAGAAATGTAGACTATGACTCACATTAAAATTCCACCATCAGCTTTACTTGTAAGGAGGAAACGTAATATCGGAGTTAAAATTTAGAAGTAAGCGGAACAGAAAGTAAAGTCCCAAATATCTTCGACCAGAAGGGCCCGTGTCTAGTCTGGGTAGCTCCCCGATAGTTGATTTCGGTTTGTTGTAATATGTTGTACTCGCGTGGAAAATTCTGATACCGCGATGCCGGATTTAAAATTTTGTATTCTTATATGAGGACGTAGTTGCTACAAAAAGTCCTTAATGCCCAATTCAAGACATGTTTTGCTCGTGTGGTAAGTTTAATTCAAATTATTGATTAACCAAATCTATACTTCTATACTAATATTATAAAGAGGAAAGATTTGTACCTATTTTTGTATGTTTGTAATGAATAGGCTCAAAAAGTACTGGACCGATTTAAAAAATTCTTTCACTAATAGAATGCTACGTTCTTCCAATTTGACATAGGCTACATTTCATTTTGAAAAAAAAATAAAATAATTGTCTACCCCGTGCGAAGCCGGGACGGGCTGCTAGTATAATATACAAACGATGTTTTAGCTTATTGAGCGAACTGGAATCATGGGTTTGCTTCTGAAAGGAAAACCCGGGGTTCTGGAACGCAAAGCGAGATAAATCATAGGAGTGGGTTTCAGTCAGTAAAAGTCTGACACGCCCTCCTGCTCTGCCCTAGAACGGGAGTTATTGGTTGATTTCCCAATTTCCCACTTAAAAAATAAGGTTTTTAAGCGAAAATTTAGATTTCGTGTTACTACAAAGTTACGGGACAATGATACCATTTCTTAGCGCTGAATTCGAATCTGGAATTCATACTTAGCTGTCTCTTTTGGCCTTGGCCCCACTAACAACCTGTCTACCCCTCTTCTATTTACAACTTTGAAAAAAAATCCGGGCAAGTGCGAGTCGGACTCACGCACTGAGGGTTTCGTATCAACTTACCTTAACTTATGAAAACAAAACTTCAACTCCCGGATTGTGTCTTAAAGATTTTTTCGTATTGCCTTTTTTTTCTTTTGATTTAACTACTTACAGATTTTTAGTTTTCATACTGTTACCTATATTTGTGCTACGAGACCTTGCTTTATGCTAAATTTCAGGATTTTAGATCAAAGGGAATGTACCCTATGAATTTTGATAACCTTGAGATTATCGAAATGTACTTACGTTTTTTTTGACATAAACAGCCGTATTATTTTTTATTTATTTAAACTTCATGTACAAAAGTGGTATATAGGCGGACTTAATACATCAAGGCATTCTCTACCAGTCAACCTTTGGGTTAAAAAGGACAACACTATGGTAGGTCTGAACGATAAATAAATAACAGATATTCAGTTTGATTTTCGCACAGCTTCAAGGGACCGCAGATCTGAGTATACGGTTTTAATTTCAACTCAATACCTCTATGCGTTCCCAAGATAAAGGGTTTTCACAGACAGACGAACAACAAAGTGATCCTATAAAGGTTCCGTTCTATCTTTTTGAAACACGGAACCCTAAAAACAAGCGTAAACAGGAAACACGAGACTTGGGCGTGCTGTCGTCATTAATTAGATAATAAAAGAATAATAAAACAAAGCATTTCTTGCACAGATGTAGCTGTCAGCTCCAGGAACAGTTTCCTGTAGCTCATTAATGGAATTGAACAGGACATGGTTACATTGTTTAGATTTGTATTATGCTGCTTTAGGCTCCACCCTTGTTTTTTTTAGGTGAGGATATCATCTAATGATCTCTCACTCTGGGAGATCATTAGATATCAGACTGCTATTGACTAACACCACATCTGTGCCCTTCAGTTGCCCTTCGTTTAGGGATACTAGTTTAAGGATTACGGGTTTTCTTTTCATTAATTCCCCGCGGTTTTAGCTAGTGGGCATCGGCCCTGCTGGTCGGCGTTTAGGTCGAGGTTTAGGTCCGGAGAGAGGAGGAATTGCAGGCAGTCGTCTCCTTCTGTGAAGCAGCAATACTAGCAAAGGAGGAGGCTATATGTGTAAGGGAACGAACGTCTTCACGCCCCAGTTACAGAGATCTCCACCCCGACTACCAGCCACGGTAGCCGCTAGTTCCACCACTGTCCATGGGCACAAAGCGCATACATTCATTGTGTTTACAGCTAAAAAGTAGAATTCGCTGCTCAGTCTGTTTCCTGATTGCTACAACCTCTGTCTTTAAGTCAAAACTAAATACTTATACGTTACTTCTATGCAAGTGTGCTTCATCTTCGACCACATCATCGCTCACTGTCAAGTAAATACGTGAGGTGTATTATACACCTATAATAATGTATGCATATTATGAGCAGAGAAAACGGATAATTTTAAAGATTCGTAGTACCCGTGTGAAACTAGGGTCGTTTGTCTAAAATAAATATAAGTCAGAGGCTTGGAATTTATGATTAGGGGTTCTTTACTTAGGTACACTTGGTCCCAGTAGGTTTCGGCCCTGTTGGCCCCCTACGGATTTTGCTGACATATCTTTGTAGCGCGCGTAGACAACAGCGAGCTGTCACCGACTCGGGCATGGTTGGATAGTTACCAGACGGCCGGATTGCGAGCTACACATCACTCGTCGCTTGCAAGAGACTAGGCTAGGGTGTGAGGATGTATGGTCTCTCACGCATGATTTGTGGCAAGATAACACTTTCATTTCCAAAATAAATAAATGAATCTGAATCCTTTTTTTTCACAAAACAATTTATACCAAGATTACCTTTAATGAAAGTACCCTATAAAATAACGTAATTAATGTTTCCTTTCCTGAACCAATATTTTTTCAACCCGGAAACAATGAGAAACAAACTAAAAACTGTATCTGAACACAATAACGAGAACAATAGCTGTTTATTTAAAAATACAAAATGAAACAACGATTTATACAGTAACGCCATTAGTAGAATTAAAGCCGGAAGGCAATAAATTTAGCTAATCAACTAGGATTCCAGTTCAATAGAACATTCAGTTGTAATTAACTGTTCCTCCTAGTTAGTTTTAGTCGAATATTCAGTTGTTTTCGAGAATTTAGACTTGTAATTTATTTGGTAATTTTACAATTGAGTTCGATGTAATCTAAACGAAAGCAGCTGGATAATCCAACTAGAACTTTAATTGAAACTACTAAATATGTAATCTCGACAACCCAGTAATCGGGTAATATCCGAAGTCGCGGCATGACGGACAGAGTGCCGGCTGAAAAATGTATACTTTCTAAACGTTTTAAATGTTCTTATAGGTAATAACATTATAACGTAAGTACTATAATATCTTATGTAGGTACAGGCTTTGTTGGCAGCTTCGCTTGTATTCAACAACAACAAAACAAACAAAAAATGGGATATAAGAATGGTATACCTAGAGTGAAATAATGGAATGTAATGGAATTTGATAATGGGGTAGAATAAAAATAAATATAACGGTATAGACTGGTATGCAACGAAATGAAATACAATAAAAAAAATGCAAAATTTCTTGGGCATGCAACATAATAATGAAACAAACCCACAGTCGCTTCTAATTTATTCGTGTAATAAAATGATGATGTTGTAAATTAATTGCAAACCGTTGCGGTGGTTGTGTACGCAGTATCCTGTGCGTTACCACTGTTTGCATTAATCGTAACAATATTGGCAAATTGTTATGATTAGTTTGTAATGGCAAAGGATCCGGTGTAAAGCCGAAATTAGCAGTAGTTGTATTACATAGTATAACCTCAAGGTTTGTTATGATACATCACAAATAATAAATAATATTACTATCGCCTTATATTCTTAGGGCCGTGTGCACCGACATAAGTTTAAACATTGATTTAGCAATCCACCCATTATAATTTAATCAATGTTTAAACAAGGAGCGGTTTTTTTTGTGTTCACCATCATCTTTCGGCGTTCGGTTTCCTAATCGAAACAACTGAGCGTTTTTGAACGAATGAGTGAGCAATTGCAATACTACTAAATAAAATGTAAGACTACATCTTGAAATTTCGTTCACGCTTACAACTTTTTAACATGGCCAGATAATAGTTTATGCCATAAAACGTGAAAGTTGCTGTTCATTGTTTCTTAGGCTTTACGGGAAACACATTTTATGTTGGAAGGTTTATCAACGCGCTCTTTCTTATCTGTGGCTGTCATTTTTTTAAATTCTCTTATAAAGTTTCGTGGTATTTTTGTTGTAAGAATCGTATATGAAAAATTAACAATTTAGAGTAAATGTGTGTGTATGTGCAGCGTATGAGGTTTTGAAGTTCTATGTATATAAATAGATAGTTAATAGAATAAGATAGTGTTCGATTGCTTATTTCAACAAGTAAAAGGATGTTGAAAGATACTAGGTCTTCTCGTCATCGTTTCTACTCATTAAAATAATCTAACATACATTATAAAATTAAAAGCCATTATTTCTCAAACATAAATAAGTACTTCGTTTGTAAATCAAACAAAATAACCTACAAAAGTTCTGTCAAATGACAGTAACCGACGTCTAAACAACGTCTTGTAGCTCGGTTAAGATAACCATCTGATTAACGCCAATAACCGACGATAAGGCGGTGGTGAACAGGAAATATTGCTAAAATAGCCGTTTTAATATTAAAACAGTCGATTTGGTGTCGGTGAACATCGCCCTTAGACGATAATCAGAGGATTATTTCAGTCAGTATATTTATTTAGACTGTTTAACTGACTAAACTTTTATTGTAATTGGGGTGCATCATTATAATAATAATTATTATTTTTTAACAATATAGGATATTAGTTGTGCAAACACTGATTCAATGCAAATACGTATAGTCCGTCTAATGAAAGCGCGACCTGAGAAAAAGAGGTTAAATCCAAAAATTTTGTACGTGGTAGGAGAAGAATCATGTCTTGACATCAAACATTTTTTTTATTACCTACAATTGCGGCTGAATAATGTTGCCAATTAAATAAAAAAAAAAACTCCAGGTCGCGCTTTCATTAGACGCATTATAAAATTAATATTCCAGTTACATGTTGCCTATAAAAGTTACTAGTAAACTTATAAAATTAAACAATGCCTCTCAATACGGTTCTCACAGTTCCTCTGTGGTAACAGAAATAAAACAGAATATTTATTCCATACTTACTTGCTTCATTTAGAACTTTGCTATAACACAATCTATTTGATTCCCCTAAGTAAGATTTTTATAACATTATTAGACCAACCGCTACAAATAAGTTGCTAAGACTTAGGGCCTGTTTCACAATGTCCGAGTAGGCACTACTTACTGAATAAATTCCAAAATGAAACAGAATTTGTATGAAATTATCTGCCAAGTAAGGTACTCGAAACTTAATCATAGGTGGTGAAAGTTATTAATAGAAGTTATAATGAACTCCTTTAAATATTTACTCAAAAGAGACCAGTGAGAAACTAAATAAAACCAAAATTTTAATGAAAGTGGCTTGAGCTGTAACCTAGATCATTAACTGTAAAATTACTACTTTTTCAGCAATTTCTACAGGAATAAGGTAACTTGATTATTTTAATTAAAAAACCCACTAGTACAAAAGAAAAGGTAGAGTTACTGATCACATTAATTTGTGTCATCATCGCAGCCAAAAGACGTCCACTGCTGGACATAGGCCTCCCCCAAGCGTCGCCACAGCGACCGGTCCTGCGCGTCTCGCATCCATCGGATTCCCGCGACCCTCGCCAGGTCGTCGGTCCACCTTGTGGGAGGCCTTCCGACGCTGAAAGAAAGAAAAGAAAAGAAAGAAAACACGTTTATTTGGCAAACCAGTACAAGTAATTGCACACTTAAATTACACAGAAAAAAAACAAATGAAAAACAACAAAAAAAAAAAAAATACAACAATATAATATTACGGCTTTGCCAAATAGGTCCAGTTCAGCATAATGCCAGGCAACTACGTAGCAGTTGCCGGACGCTGATTTTCAACTGAACCTTCGAGTGTCGGTACGGATAAAAATCAGTTGTGTTATGTATGTGAATTAAATAAATAAATAGGTTCATAAGAATATATATGTGTATATGCATACTTATATTAATGTGTAAAAAGGGATAAATCATAAATGTTTAGTGTTAGATGTGTAGGTGTGTAATAAGAATAAAAATAATAATAATATCGCCAACTTCAAAACTTTTTATAGGTTTAACTTTTTGTAGGCTGTATGTACCTATACAACGTAGCTATGTATAATCCCTTAAATTATTATTTTGCATCATACCCAATCATATTAATGAAACATTCCAATTGGTGAGGTCTAGTTTCCGCTGCGCGTCAATCAAAAACTGCCGTAAACGTTTTCTAAAAGTATTCATCGTTTTTATTTCTCTAATAGGCGGTGGCAAGTTATTCCATATCTTAGCTGCGGCGTAACGGAAACTGCCTCTAAATGTTGCTGTTCTATGGGGCTGCGATGAGAGTTGCTGTGAACATTGCCTTCTTCCGCATTCTCGCCTACTAGTGATCCAACTAAGTTTGTTGTAGAGGTAATCTGGTTTCTGAAATTTAATCACCCCAAATAGAAGGCAGGCTAAGTGAAGCTTGCGTCTCGACTTCATTTTAAGGCTAAAATGCTTATTTAGGAATGGCGTTACGTGAGTTCTAGGAGGAATCTTATAACAAAACCGAGCGCAAGCGTTTTGCACCCTTTGAATGAGCCGGTCTGTACGAGCCAGTAGACGCGGACCGTACACCGTGTCTGCATAATTCAGCCTAGATAAAATCAAACTTTCAACGAGCTGCTCCCTAAGTGTTTCCGATAGGTAAGGTCTCATTTTATAAAGAACTTTTAGTCGGTAAAAGCAGTTTCTCACAGAGTCGGCGATATGTTTTTCGTACCGAAGGTCTTTGTCCATAACAAGACCAAGGTTTCTCGCTTCATAGACTCTGTCTATCGGCTTGCCCATAAGTTCGAGTGTAAGCGTTGAGGGTAGCTTTGCTAGCTGTTGTTTAGAGCCAAGTATCATGAATTTGGTTTTGTTTGGATTTAGCGACAGACAATTATCCTCGGACCATGCGGCAATTCTGCGAAGATCGTCGTTTAGGTCCCTTATGGCAGTATCATACTCGTCGGGGTAAAATGATATATACAGTTGGACGTCATCGGCGTATGTATGGTATTTGCATTTATGAAGGCATTTAATTATATCTGCGCAATACAAGATAAATATTATTGGACCTAATATAGAGCCTTGTGGGACTCCTCTCTGTAGAGAGCTTAAAGCTGATTTTAGAGTGGTGCCATTCCCCATGAGTAAGTCTACAAATTGCTTCCTATCACTGAGGTAGCTACGGAACCATTGCACAGCGTCATTGTCAAAACCGTAATAAATCAACTTTGATAGTAAAAGTGGTATATTTATTGCGTCAAATGCCCGGGAAAAATCAAGTAAGACCAGACACGTACACATTCCCTTATCTTGGGCAGACAACATATTATCAGTCACATCCAGTAAAGCAGTAGCGGTACTTCGCTGCTTTCTGAACCCTGATTGTAAGTCGGGTAACACGCTGTTCTGTTCCAAAAAAACTGTCAATTGATTGGCAACGACCTTCTCCAGCACCTTAGACAGACATGGCAAGATGCTAACAGGTCGTAAATCTTTCAAATCAACTGGATTTGGAATTTTAGGTAAGGGCTTAACAGAGGCAATCTTCCATTCATCAGGGAAAGTTGAAGTCGCTATTGAGCAGTTTACCATATCTGTAATAGCCTTTAACGTGTGAGGCAAAGTCATGACAATCATGTCCAGGGTGATGTTATCTGAGCCTTTGGCATTACTCTTAAGGTTGGATATGATTCGAGCGACGTCAGCCTGTTCCACCGGAACGATTGAAAATGTCGCCCCACCGTGTTTGTGTTCATTATAATAATTCAACAGTGACACATTTGCCATGGCGCTGCCAGGAACGGTCAAAAAATTGCTATTAATTAAGTCAGGATCTGCAAAGTGTGACGGAAGGTCTTGTCTAGAGTTTGTAGTCAATATCGTGGATTTTAGATTTTGCCATAGTAATTTAGGGTTCTTAATTTGGTTATTTATATTATGTTTGTAATATGCCATTCTTTCACTGTACAAAGATCTTACTACTAAGGCCTTTAATTGTTTGTAGTAATCGCGCTTTGAATTTGATTTTGTTTTTCGGTAATTATTTAGTGCATTATCCCGCAAACGCATCATTAACTTAATGGTGTCAGTAAACCAAGGGTACGGCTTTTCTTTTATAGTGCTTGTCTTGATTGGTGCATGAACGTCAAACAAGACAGTAATGTTATGGTTAAAAAAATAAACCATGTCATTTACATTTTCAAACTTTGAAACATTTTCAAAACATGAAAGCTCCAAATCTTTATTAAAGGTGTCCAAGCAAATGTCTCTAAGTGGCCTAATTTTAACAACATATGGCTTAAACTTGTCCCGCTTCACGTTAAATTCAGATATAATAACAGAATGGCCATTGATGGAACCAAAAGATTCAACTGACGTATATCTGGCTACCAAGTCTGTACAAATTAAATCAATGAGTGTCTCACTGGTAGCCGTGAAGTGTGTTGGAGTTGTTACCAGTTGAGTGAGGCTGAGGGTATGCAGAAATTCATTAATTTTTCCTGTTTTTATTCCGTTTGTGTCCAGCAAGTTAACATTAAAGTCACCGAGCAATATGTAGTTGTCACAATGTCCCAATAAGCTTAGATACTCAGTTATAGCATCCAGAAAAAGAACAAGATCAAGCCAAGGTGGACGGTAAGCGGTACCAATAGCAATTTTTTTGCCATTTATTGTGAGTGTTAGCCACATCTGTTCCACTGATTCGAACCTGGGATCGATCGCGGTAGAACAAATACGCGTGCTTAGCCCGCGTCGGAGATAAAAGCCTACACCCCCACCTCTGCCAGAGCGGACACTCGCCGGCCGCGGAGTGTGACGCAGTCGATAGCCCGGCACCACGGGTGCGCGATCTCCATCCGACGGTCGCAACCAAGTCTCGTTAATGGCCATAACATCGAAACAGTGCCTGTCCAGTACACTAATAAGGTCGTCATGCCCCGTACCCAGCGATCCAGCATTCAGAAAGCCAACCTTCAAAAACTTATTTTCCTTAGTCATCATTATAATAGTATAAAGTAAAAATTACATAAAATAGTAGTATTCGATTTAGTCGTATTGTAAATAATATTATGTAAATTGTGTATAGTTTAATTATAAATTGATGTATGTAAATATGCGTAGTGTTATATAACTGATCTTCGTGTACGTTGCAAAAGTGTGCCGTGAGACATAATATACCTACTACTATGAGACAAAATAGATAACTGCAATATAACAAAAACAATGATGAAGTAGCGAGACTCAATACAACAATTTTTGTTTTTAAAAACTGTATGGTAACATTTAAAATTAATATTATAATATATATTTGCTTGGCTTTAGAGATTAGCACCATTAAAAAAACATCCTGAACAACAAAAAAAAATATGTGAAACACAAACAAAAAAACATAACCCTTTCTATGTGGTCGCCGAGTCGAGTAAAAAATTAAATTTTTAAAGTGTACCGCCGCCGCCGTCGTTACTCTGTGCCGCCGCGAAGATACGTTGCAAGTCCGCCTCACAGCGAATATGATAAGTTGCTTCCCCGGGCTTGTACCGGGCAAGAATACGGCCGCGCTTGGACCACACATATTGCCAGCCCAGGCGACTGCCTGCTTCACGAGCGCAACGAAACAACTCCCTATTATTTTTTGTTAGGCGCTCGTTAACGTAAAAGCGTTTCGCAGAGCCAGGCATGCCAAGGTCAGCCGTGGTCATGCCGCGCCGCACTCGCGCCCCCTGCAGCAGCTCGTCCCGTAGGTCGCGGCGCGCGAGGCGCACGACGAGGAAGCGGGGACGAGTCTCCGCCGGCGCCGTCGCCTGCGTCGCGTTGATGCGCCTACCTCCGACTCGCTCGGCGCTTACTATGTCGCGCGCCTCGACGGCGACGCCAAGTTTCGCAGCAACCAACATAACTGTGTGGGTGGGATTTTCACCGCTGGCCTCTGGGATATTCGAAATTTGGAGATCGTTACCGAGCAACTCCTGATCGCGATCGTTTATGTCGCTCCTTAATTGATTAATTAAGTCATCCACCCCTGACGATAGCGATGCTTGTGGCTGAGACTGTTTAGCTTCAATTAAAACTACCCTTTCCTTCAGACGACTCATTCTCTCGTTTGTAGCGAGTATAGACGACCTCAAATCCGCCAGATCATCGCGAAACAGCTGAAATTCTGTTCTTAGTGATTTTAAAAAGTCCTCCTTGAAGTCACTCAGCTCCCCCCTCAAGATATCCAAATTCAGCTCTTGCGTAACGTCTATGGTGGCACTCTTTATAGGGCTAGCAGTCATTAGTGCAATGGGGCTGTCCTCGTGCGCAGCTGTAGCTCGCCCCCTTACCGGCGTGTCGGCCCGGTTATCTCTTACAACATTTTTGTTACATTCAGGGCAGTGCCAAGGGGCAGTTATCTGTCCAGTATTCGGCAGTCCCACACACGCTCTGTGGTACCAGCACCTACATTTATTGCAATTAGCGGCCTCCGCTGACGAGAGAAACTTACCACAACCACCGCATTTAGCCATGTTAATTTTCCTCACGTCTTAGCGCAATTGATCTCTCAACAAGTTCGACGTTATGTTAACAGATGGCGCTTTGTTAAAATACGCGTTTATGGCAGTTTTACGGTGTGTTATGGTATATGTAGGAATAGTGAGTTATGTCACTGTATCGGCATAAAGTTGCGCACACACTGAAAGTTATGTCACAGTTTATATTTGTGTACAAATAAAATTTTAATAGTTTATTTAGAGTTTAGGGTACTCCAATATGAAACTGGTGATCGATATATTGTTTTTAGAGTTTTTAATATTTTGCACAACACACATTCACTCGATAACACTGTCGCGTAATAGTTTTAGTTGTAAGAATTGTTTCCCATGAAAATTGTTCGAATCTAACTGTTGTATTTTTATTTACTTGAAAGAAGTACACAGAGCGCTTATAACTGATTGACATCCGTGACGTCACTCCTGCGCTGCGTACGCTGCGTCTTCCGGTACGTGGCCGCCACTCTAGAACCTTCCGTCCCCATCGACCATCTGTTCTACGAGCAATGTGCCCTGCCCACTGCCACTTAAGTTTGGCGATTCTTCGGGCTATGTCGGTAACCTTAGTTCTCTTGCGGATCTCTTCATTCCTGATGTGATCGCGCAAGGAAACTCCGAGCATAGCCCTTTCCATTGCTCTTTGGGTGACTTTAAGCCTTCTGATGAGGCCCATAATTTGTGTAGTCAAATTAAAAAGTCCCAAAATTGTTAATTATTTATTTATTTATACTTTATGCACATACATGTACAGAGGCGGACTATTGGGTATGCATTGTTGTCATAATTTGAAGGCGTCTCAGACTTTTACCAACTAAAACCCACTTCTATATTCCTTTTTGCCTTACGTTCCATGAACCCGTGGTTCCTTTTCAGAAGACTCTTAAGAAGACCTTTTCTCTCATATTTATATAGCCTCTCTCTTAAAGTGTGAATGAGAGAACACTGCAGACTACGAATTTTAATTACTACTTAATTCAACCCAGTTTTTGATTGAATCTATTTTTATTTGGGTTACAATTTTGATTGGTCTACACTGTCCTCGCATATGTGTCTGTTTTGTAATGTGAAAATATTGTAAACCCAATCATTTTTTTGAAAAGAGTAACCATGGAGTTTCTTGCCGGTTCTTCTCCATAGGAAACGACCAATTTGGAACCGTGCACTAGCTTCGACTTTTTATAAGTGCCCATGTAGGCCTATGTAAAATAAAAACATTTTTTATTTTATTTATTTAGAAGGGAAACCATGGCCCCAGTAGGCTGCGGGCCTGCTGGGCCCCTATGGTTTTGCTGACATCTCTTTGAGGCGCGGGTCACTTTGCCGTCGACGACTCGAGTTCGATCCGCATAGTTACCGGGCAGCTGGACGGCGAGCTACGCATTCTTCGCCGTCCGCACTGTCGCCATTAATAAAGTCTGCTTTTTTCATCTGCCTAGCCTTTTCCCAACTAAATTGGGGTCGGCTTCCAGTCAAGCCGGATATAGCTGAATACCAGTATTTTACGAGGAGCGGCTGCCTACCAGACCTCCACAACCCATTAACTGGGGTAACACGGTACTTCATGGCAAGACTGGAGTCAGATTTACTGGCTTCTGACTATCCGTAACGACTGCCAAAGATCTCCAAATGACAGCTGGGACCAACGGCTTAACGTGCTTTCCGAGGCACGGAGGAAACTCGTTTTGTTAACATGGTCACCCATCCACAGACCAACCTAGGCAAGCGTTGCTTAACCTTGAAGATCGACCTGTGCGGTTGTTATTATCTAGCTACGAGCTCCTCAATAAAGTCTGCTTTTTTGAGGGTAGTTTATTAAAGCTCTCAAGCTCATTACCATTCTTTTGTTTCTAACTCAAACGTAATAACATGAACTGTTTATGGGTATGAGGGCCTAATAAACAATTTTTATGCTCGTATTTCACGTTGATGTTAAAGTTCAAATATGCCAATTTGTATACAAAACACGAGTTTTCCATTATTGTTAGCAGACGGCACTTATTCAGGTTTAGTACAAATGGTAGTTAACGTTAAAATAAAACTTTTCAGCAAAGGGATTAGGTATTTATTATTCACGTGAGACTCGACACCGAGGATGAGGGTATTCGGAAAAAAGCATAAAATAAGACAAGGAAAAAGGAGAAGGTGTAGTGAGACCGCACGTGTATTAATTTTTTTGTTGAACGCTCGATTTCTAAACCAAAAAGCGGCTGTCGCCAGGTAACGAGTATTGGGGAAAAGATACTATGTTACTATACAAAATTGTAAAATACTTTGAGCTAAAAAATACATGTGGAATTTAACGTTTAACAGAGGGGAGGATAGAGTTAAAAATTTGTTTGATAATCCCAAACACGTGTTATACTATTTTAGTATAGGCTCGCACTTGACTACTATCGCATTAGATGGAAATTAGCGACCACGCTTGCCTATACCTATTCACTCTTCTCTTAAAGATTCCCAGGTTGTAGCAGTGTACTTTTTGTTTAATTTTAAGATGTTATGCCAATATACCTACCCAATTTTCTTTCTTTTTTGTTTTCTGCTCTATCCGTACTGGGTTCGCGTCATGGTTTACGGCTCATTCTCTCTCCTAGAGAAGAGGCGTGAGACCTAGAAGTGGTGACATTATTATGGCTGATTGTGCTACGCTGTAGCTATCAGAAAACACAGACTCCGGCAGACTGCACACTTCCACTCTTTAGCTGTACATTTAGCATCATCTCAGGCAAAGTTAGAGGCCTGTTTTCGGCAATTTCAGCCTACGAAAATAAGAATCGTTGGTCACGTCCCGTTACAACGTACGTGTCACTGCATTGATTCCAGACCCGAAAAACTAGAATGAAGAGCGTGGCGTGCCGTTAAATTTTACCGGAGACACTTACAGAGGCTCTCGAGTCTGTAAACTGCGTATTTTAACCGTAGCGTGCTTGACCGTCCACAATGTTTAAAATAATTAATTATGCTGTTCGTAGACTGTTTAATCGCGTCTCTTTAGGATGTCTTTTTTATTGTTGTAAACTGTAATTGCGTGGTCAATTCCCACCTGGTGGTAAGCAGTAATACAAGCTTTGATGGTGAGGCACACTAGTTTGTTTTACTGAATTGGATATATTAGGTTGAAATTTTTAATAGCTACAATAAAGTTATTTTTGATTTTATTTCAACTAATGGGTAGCTCACCGTCCGGCTGTTCGGTAACTGTCCGGACCGAGTCCGAGTCATCGTGGCGTAGCGATGGGTTTTACTCAATATCTAAAAATCTGATATTGCTTCTCGCTAAAACCTTGTTCGTACGTTGACCTCTGCAACTATTCAGAGGTAAAGGTCTTCCATTATCCCTAAATTGTGCCCTAATGTGGACCTATTTTGCCTGTAGGCGTTAATTTCCTCCTGCCATTTTCCATCGAGAAAAACGAGCCCTATTCTTTTATTTGTTGATAAGATTACAGACCTAATCTCAGATCATCTAGTTGTAAAAAATAAAGCCAAGAAGCCAAAATATGAACTCATTATTATACAAAACGAGGTCACTAACCTTGTTTTTGTTTTAAAAAGGCATACCAAGAGGTAGGCCGTTAAATAAATTAATAGATAAAACATTTTTCATTCATGTTTAACAAAAGCTTTTTCAGAAAGTGGAACATAATTCTAGGCTTATCTCTCGACTGCTTACGACATCTCAGCCCGTTTTTGTATAAAAACGTAAGAATTTTTCAGTAAATAGTAGTGAACAAGGAAATGGCTTTTAAAAGTAAGTACGAGTATTAGCCGTAATTTTGTCCCAAATTGGATCGAAGGACTGGAACAATTTGCCAGATGCGGTCTTCCTGTACGATTATAATATAAGTATGTTTAAAGATAAAGTGAATAGGCTACCACAGTGCTACAATCAAATGTAGCAGTAAACTAGCGCATCTTACCATAGACAGTTACATCACTGTTTACGGTCGCATTCAAGTAGTAACTTATATTAACAATATCGGCTTGGTACCTACATAATGAAAAAAATATCTCCTTGCGTGATCACATCATAAATGAAGATATCCGCAAGAGAACCAAAGTGTAAGTGGTAGTGGGCAGGGCACATTGCTCGCAGGACGGATGTTGGATGGGGACTTCCGTCTTCATTTTCATTTTTCATTCCCGGTTCTGGAGTGGCGGCCGATGACCTGGCGAGAGTCACGGGAATCCAATGTATGCCAGACGCTGAGGACCGGTCGTTGTGGCGACGCTGGGGAGGCCTATGTCCAGCTGTGGACGTTTTTCGGCTGAGAAGATGATGATGAATGGAAAAAAGGGACCCAGTAGGATCGAAACCTCCGGGGTTATGGGTTTGCTTCTGAAAGGCACTACTCGGGGCCATGGAACACGAGACAAACAAGGAACATAGGAATGAGTTTTGGTCAGTAAAAATCTGACACGCCCTTCCGCTCCACCCTAAAGCCGAGAGAGAAGTCATTGGATGATTACCTACCACATGTTGTTTTTTCTAAACTCAAAGGTTCACTGCTAGCCCTAGAGTGGGCGCGCTATGAGCATTTTGCCGCCCTCTTCAAAAAAATCTTGATAATTCTAATAACAATGGCCCAATAGGTTCGTGCCTTTCAGTAGCTGGTTCCACTTTCGTTCGCAACTCGTGCCTAAAAGCTGCACGCCATCAGAATATGGAGTTTTGCTACAGGAGGAGTTTATTACCATCAGGTATCGCCGGGCGGCATTTTGCTCACCACGCGCCCACTGACGTAGGTGAAATTTGTGTCATTCTTTTTCGTAAAATTGAAATGTAGACAATATTTTATTGTGCATTTATTATAAAAACTAAGAAAAAGTGTTTTGATTTCAAGATTTAAAAGTATCTAACGAAAACTCAAAGAATACTGTTGGTATAAATGATCAAATAATTGATGCTATGCCGACAGTATGTGAAAGAGATCGCGATGTTCTAACTAAGCTATATGGCTGATTACCGTGTGGTCATAGGTAATACCGTAAGATAGTCTATTTAGACATCAAATATTTCTTTAAGAATCCAAATTTTCACTATGTACCTACAAAACAAGCGTAATCTTCGCGACTGAAAAAAGGATGTTGCAGACGCTCAAAATTACTGTGCAATGAACATTGTAGATACCTTTGTGACGACTATTTAGACAAAACACACCCATTAGATGAAGAAAATATAAAATTTTGTTATGTTTTTCCCAATTTAATGAGTGTCATTGTAGAATAATGCGAGATAAGGTGAAATATTCAATTAAAATATTGCGTTTTCCAAAATCTTTTATAAATCAAAGTTTATGGAATAAAGTTCAATAAATAAGTTGATTTCTTATTACTTATTAGTGTTTTATTAAAATCCTGAAAAAATTAATTCATTTAATAACTGCATTCCTACTTAGAATGGTCATAGAAAAGGGGCGGCAAAATGCTCCCCACGCGCCCACTGGCGTTACACGGGGAGACGCGCCCACTCTAGGGCTAGAGAACGCCATGTTGCATTAAGTCCGCTTATGTACCACTACTGTACATAAAGTTTAAATAAATAAATGATTTTCATTCTACAAATAAAAACTGAATAACGTACCTACACACATCAAAAGTGTCTAGGGATCAACATATATTTTTGCAATAACTTTTCTCCTGATTGATATTAATTAAAATTTTCTTTAAGGATTCATCAAATAAAGTGTTTTCGTTTGTCACAGTAACGATAAACCAAGTCACCTTTGCATTAATAAAGAAATTTGCCATTTTCCTAATAAAGGGATTTTTGACATTTGAACCACTAACAATAAAGTTCGAAAAAAACACTGAAATAACAGTTTTCTTTAAAATTTTATTGGGTAACTTAAACAATTAATAATCCGTGTTTCTACCGCGAACACTAACAACACAAGAACATCGGTTTGGCACACTCAAAATGAGTTCATCCAAATCACGCTGTGGAATGGCCGCCCATGTTCGTTGCAACAACAAAAAAAGGTCTTCTTGCGACTGGATACCCTCCATATTCGGCAGAGCTCTTCTCTGTAGCATATCCCATGCATGCTCAATCGGGTTCAAGTCTGGCCACTGAGCAGGCCAGGGCAGGACATTGATGTTAGCTGCGGCGAGAGTCTGTCTTACAACTCTTGCGGTGTGCGGTCGTGCATTATCATGCATTAACTGAAATAAGGGACCGATTTGCACTTGTAGAGGAACGATGACGTCTGATACAATCGTCTCAGCATAAATTTGAGCGTTGAGGTTGCCTCTGATCCAAATCAACTCAGTTCTTCCGCCGATCCAAATACCCGCCCATACCATGATGGTTCCACCACTATAAGGATGGACTTCCTGGCAGGATTTTAATCGCTGTTGGCGTCCAGGGGTTCTCCAGTGTCGTATACGTCTTGTATCCGGTCTCATACCAAAACGAGACTCATCAGAAAAGCACACGAAACGCCATTGTTCTTCTGCCCAATTTCTGTGTTCAAGAGCCCATTGATATCGAATCCTACGATTGTGCATTGCTATAGGTGGTACCCGTAGCGGTCTTCGGGAATGAAGGTTCACTTCATGCAAGCGGTTTCTGACTGTTTGGTCGCTAATTAAGTTCCCTGAAGAGTGATGAAGCCTCACGGCTAACATCATGGCGGTTATTGTTGGAGCTCTTCGAGTTAAGATTTGAATGTATCGGTCTTGTCTCCGTGTGGTGCAGCGATACCGTCCTCCATGGCGCTCAGCCACGGTACCAGTGCTTCGGTAACGTGTCCAAAGTCGACTGATAACACTCTGACTTGTATTCAGAGCTAAAGCCACAGTACGTTGCCGGGAACCAGCTTCTATCGTTCCCACGGCTCTGAGCATTTCTTCCCTGCTTAAATGACGTCGCCGCTCCATAATAACGTTGGTTTTAATCAGTAGTAGGGAAACAGTAGCACTAATAATGTCTTCAATGCGTTGTATGTTTTTATAGGGAAAATATTGACAGCTGATTTTCATCTTTTACTCGAATTTGATTCACAGTTCCTGATTCAAATTATGAAATGCACCAAAAAGGATCCATATAAATTTATAAAATCATAAATTTATTACAAAGCCACATCTCAATCTCAAGAAATCCGCATAAAAATGCTTGATCCCTAGACACTTTTGATGTGTGTATATTAGAATCAACAATAACTTTTCGTAAAAGTAAGTAAATATAGAAAAAGGCAAACATTGAGAGTAGCGCTGAAAATATTTACTTTTGAAAATTGCAAAACCACACAAAACTTCATATTCTAGATAAATATTACTGCTGCGTCGGCAAAAAAATGCTAAAACACTTTTCAACATATTTACACTATTCTGAACTAATATTATAACAAGGTAAAAGTTTTTAGTTTGCTTGTGTACCTTTTTATGAGGCTGGAAAAGAGCAAATCACTACTCCCGTTCCAGGGTAGAACTAGAGAGCATGTCAGAATTTAACTGACTAAAACCTACCTGTACACTTAACTGGACGACTTGGGCTCTGTCCGTACCGGGTGGCAGCACGGCGAGCTACATACTACTCAATGTTTATTGTTCTATTAGGTTAATCTCTCGAAGTACCTGAACCAATCACGGAAGTTATTTGACTGACAGATGGCAAGTTACACCATCATCGGTGAGTGTCATGGAAATTGTCATTCAGAAAATTTTGACAATTTCTGTGGGACAAGCGATGTTTCGGGAAAAAGTTTGTTTTGGGAATATTCTTCTAATGAAGTGACCTTATTGCACTTATCATATTAGCTGTATCCACGAAAAATAAGAAAGTAGGCCAAGGTGCTCGCGCAGTAATGGTTAGCTCGTCTTCGAAAAAAATCAGTCCTGGATTAACGACGCATCGTGTTCCTCGCGCCTCAAAGAGATAAAAAAGGAAACCCAAAGGGCGTACTAGGGCCACCTAGCCTAGGGGGCCTGCTAGCGTTACAGAATTATTTAAAATCGTTACCCTGGCTCTGAAGAAAAAAGTAATTAAAGACATATTGGTAGGTTATTTGTGACACTCCTTCTCACTCCACTCAGGGTAGAATATGATGTTTGATGATTTACCAACATAAAAAAACGCCAGTGGCTGCTCGTACATTTCTTTTTTCTATAAAACTTTCTTGAACGCAGCATATTATTGTTGAGTCTAACAGAAATACTAGATAATCCTGTGAAAAAACTTGCTCTAAGTCGGCAATATAGTTTGTGAAATACGCTCAATAAAATACTTGAATTGTTATTTGTAAGCAGTGAAGGTAATATTTTATTTTATTTAGGTGAAGCATTGTTTTTATTGTAAACAAAACGATATTTTGTATGCCTACACATTATTTCGGATTCTGGTGCTAAACTTAAAGATTTGCAAACATAATATTATATTGTGTGCCATAATTTTTATTTTTTATTTGTAGAGAATAAAGAAATTCTTCTTATTCGTGATTCCATATTAAATATATTTTGACCAGAATTCAGCTACGAATAAGAATAAACAAATTGAAAATCTACTGATCAAATTATGAACAATTTTTACAACGGGGTCAAGCCTAAAATCCCCTCTTAAGATAGCCTCAAAGAAAGAATAAAATGTATTTAGTAACAAAACATGAAACAAACAAAAAATGTTAGGTAATTCAAAAGGCTCCACTAAAGGTCCAATTCCTCGATCTGTTTTACGACCGTATATTGATTCCATACTTAGTAGAAATGGTTTTCAATGAAGAATCCAATTAAGATGACCTAACAAATAGGTTTTCAGTTATTTACAATCAAACTTACTTAAGTTTATAGCTTTATTTTTGGTTCATCGAAGGTTTTGTCTTTTATTTCCTATCAAAGGGAACTGATATGAAAGAAAAGGGAGTTGATGATAGCATAACGGGTGACAGGACAGAATGGAAGAAAAAACATGTTGCGCCGACCCCAAATAATATGGGAAAAGGGCAGGAAGATAATGATGAAAGGGGTTGCAAACTACGGCAAACCTTTAACATACCAAAAAGCATCAACAACAAATTCATTATATAAGACTTAAAGTTAAGAACTGTTAAACAAGCAATTTTTTAGAGAGGTTGACACTACTACAGTAATTCTTTCTACGTTATAAACGACAAGGCAAAACGCTTATTCCAAAACATAAAGGTGTTAACAATATTAGGATAGATAGGTACTACCAACTGTACGTTGGGTTGTCCGATGGTAGAAAGATAATGGTGGAATCAAGTCACGTAATTCCCGCGCACCCACCAAAATGCATTCTGCGAAATACCGAAAGGCTACCCTACACCTGTACTGCAGGCTTTGTAGATTGGACTTAACCAAGTTTGGACCACCAATTAGCCTCTTAGCACGCTTTTCCACTGAGTCTAAAACTGCTAAATTTAGATGGAATTTTGCAGCAGCTAAATATTTATTATACAGAAGATTGTTGCAATGTAGGATGTGTAGCATAGCATCAGCCGTATCATGTTCCCACTGCTGGAACTCAGGCCTCCTCTCTAGGAGAACGAATGGGCCGTAATCTACCATGCGGGTTCAGTGTTTGTGCATGTCTTCGAATATTTGTTTATAAGATAATGCTTATTTGGGTTGGTCAAGTCGGTAATTCGTCAAGTACCTACGCAGTTCTTTAACTCACGATGTTTTCCTACACCGTTTTGTGAGTAGTGGTGATGAAATAAATTACACAAAGAAATGTTCATCGCTAGGTTTGAACCAACCTACAACTTGAAGTCGGAGCCTTTACTCTGGGCCACCACTGCTCTATGAGTATCTAACAGAAAAAAAAGTTTTCCTAGTTTATTTTCTAAGAAATTCATCCAGATCACTAAGTCTGTACAAGGTATTTCATTGGAATAACAGCAGGAAATAATTGTCAGCAACGATTGAACCCCCCTTAACCCTGATTGGACCCATTGAACTGGAGCCTTAACGCAATTATTTTATAACCTCGTTCTGTTCGGAGCTGAGAAATGAAATGCTGTATTACACTTGATTGTCGTTTGTTTCGATTCCTGTAAGCTATATTAAATACTAGCTTTTACCCGCGACTTCGTCCGCGTTGAGTTTGTAAAACTGCACAAAAGTAACCAATAATACTACACTTCAATTCTGAAAGCATCCAATTCATTCATTTTACTTTCACATAAAAATGTTTAAGTTAATTGCTTTTTTTTTAGTTGGAAAATCTGTAATGATAGTCCAGTCAAAATGGACATTCAAGTTTGCATTAATTCCCAACAAGCTGGATTTTTGTGCAGGCCTTGAGTACGTCATTAAATGATATGTCAAAAGTCCCCGTCGATTCCGCTTGTGCGTTGTTTTTTATTCGAGGTCAAAGGTCACAAATTTGCGTTTTTGCGTATATCTCTGAAAATACGAGAGCTATCGAAAAATAGTTCAGACAAAGTTTGTAGATCGTATAATTGTCTACAAAAAAGATTTTAACACTTTTCATCTACAAAGCATCGTTTTCGAGATATCGTGACTTTAGACCGCAGGAAAGTCGTATTTTAGTGTAACAATCACTGTGGTACGGTTAGCCTCAGCAGCAACGAAGTCATATTCATATTGAATGCGGGCAATGACACTACTTGCTAGCTCATCAAAACTAGTCTGAGCTTCCTTCAAGATGGTTTTCTTGAAGTCAAAGGTTGAAACTTGAGACACTCTTCGTCGAAGATGCTGCGCTTTTTTTTAATTTCAGCCGTTTTATCTGCTTCATTACCACAGAACCAACAATATTTCTTGAAACAAAAACACAATTCACTACCTCAAAATCTTGGAGGACTAATCCCAGATGTGGTAGCTATCTCCGCCTCACGCTGTCTTTTAGCTACAGCGATGCTGCTCTTCCGGGTGTATGCTTTACGACACTGCTTATGTGTCGTTACAGATGATTTGTCCTTCAAATATTCATCGAACCCATCACCCATTAGTATGAGTGCATATTCGTATTTTCTATGTTTAAAATAGCCATAATTCGAAAACAGTGCACCGTAGAAGAAAAAATGTTAGAACTTTTTTGTAGACAATTTTACCATCTACAAACTTTTTCTGAACCATTTTTCGGTAGCTCTCATTGTTTCAGTGATATACGCAAAAAAACGCAAATTTGTGACCTTTGACCTCGAATAAAAAACAACGCACAAGCGGGATCGATGGGGACTTTTGACATGTCATTTGTAATGACGCATCCAAGACCTGCACAAAAATCCAGCTGGTTGGGAATTAATGCAAACTCGAATCATAATTTAGTCTATTTTGACTGGACTACTACGACCTAAAACTAACAAGAACAGAGCAATAAACCAAAGATACGGGTGAAACCACAAGAGACCGCTAGTAGTGTAACAAAATCCTTCAGCTGACCTAGGACAAACCCCAAGGGCTTAGTGAGTCAATTGAGCTTGCAACTTTAGACAAATAACGAAAACAAACCACCAATAATAGCTATTTATTTGAACATTCCAAAAGAAATAAACTAAAACTTTTTTTGATATACAGGGTTATTTGTAAAACACTGGCAACCTCTCAGAGCTATGTTAGTAGATCATAAACAACCACTTTCGTTCTATGAGTTTTAATTTTTTTTCATTCATCATAATCTTCATACAAGCATAAAAAAGATATTTAAATTGAACGTTCTAAATGTTATTAATTAATTTATTTAAACATCATGTGCATAGGCGGACTTAATGCAACAAGGCATTTGCTACCAGTCAACCTTTGCCGAAGAAGTCCATGCCCTTTGAAGTCTATGCAAAGCAAGTGATAGTACATAAGCGGGAGGAGTGGGTGTAAGAACAGTGCATGAGAGGCGCAGGTGAAAATAACGTTTTAGATAGAACAACGAAATCTTAAAGGTTTCTTTTTGATAAATGTATTATGTTTTGTAAATAATCATACAACAATAGTTGTTGTTTATAATGTCAGTAATACAGACCAGTAAGTTTGTCAGTGTTTTACAAATAACCCTGTATACGTATCTCCAAGATTTTTTGAGCGCTATTGGTAGATGCGTCCAATAATAGTTTTCATGGTATGTACTTAAATGTATCGGATTTCGATTATTATGTGGCCTAAGCCGTTTTCGGTGTAGAATAATATGTCAATGACATTCTGTTTGAGACGATCTGTTATAAAGGTGCTTTCAGACTTGACATAATCTACTATCAATCAATTTTCGTTTTTTTTTTAACTGGGTTATTTTATTTTGATTTGTTTCACTTTGGTTCAAGACCTGTGTAAGCATAGGTAAACCTTTTTTAATTGATATTAAGCTTTTGCTTTACTGCGATCTCATCTGATGGTAAGCAGTGATGCAATCGTTGATGATGAGGTGCACTAGTTTATTAAGAGCCTTAAAAATGGGTAGTAAGACAAATGTTAAACTGATAGTAGATTTTATTAACATACTTACTAGCAGTTAAGAATTTTAGCCAAATAAAAATTTTCCTTATAACCTCCTCAGAATCGTATGAAGTTATAATCTATATATATAAAAGAAAGTCGTGTTAGTTACTCCACTTATAACTCAAGAACGGCTGAACCGATTTAGCTGAAAATTGTCAGGGAGGTAGTTTAGAGCCAGGAAAAGGACATAGGATACTTTTTATCCCGAACAAATCGAAAAAAAAAATTATACAAAACTTTTGGTCTTCTATTTATACTAATCGTACGGTGGGTAGGGTAGTGTAGGGTAGGTAGGGTAGTGTAGGGTAGGTAGGGTAGTGTAGGGTAGGAAGGGTAGTGTAGGGTAATGTAGGGTAGTGTAGGGTAGTGTTGATTAGTGTAGGGTAGTGCAGGGTAGTGTAAGGTAGTGTAGAGTAGTGTAAGATAGTGTAGTGTAGTGTAGGGTAGGTAGGGTAGTAAAGTGGGGTAGTGTAAGGAAGGTAGGGTAGTGTAGGGTAGTTTAGGGAAGGTAGGGTAGGATAGGTAGGGTAGTCCTTTGACGGGAGCGAAGCCGCGGGCAAAAGCTAGTTTTTAATAATCAAAGAATGACAAACTTTGTTATTTACTTTATTTCTGCTAAATTTCATGCTCACGGAATAAGATTATGCATGGAAACAAAATTCCTCCTTTTCACCCCTTTATATCCCGAGTTTACACAAATCCTGTCTTAGTGCTTGCCTATGTCGTAAAAGGAAGCCTCGTGCATCATGTAACGTTTCTAGTCTCAGTAATTTCGGCAGTCCGTTAATGTTTCAGTCACTCAGTTTCTCCTAAATGAGAAATGAGGTGAAAGTAGGTTTCTTCGTACAAATTTTGGATACGCAGTTCACCCCCTTTTTTTTGGAAGAGCTATGATCAGAATGGCTTCCCCCGCTCTTGGGCGGAGCGGGAGGGTGTGTCAGACTCTTACTGACTAAACCCCACTTTTCCGTTCCTTCGTTGCCTTCGATCTGGGGGACACGGTGAGCACCTTTCGGATTTTCCGTGTTCCCCAGAGACTTCGACGATCTTCGAAGATCGACCCGTGCAGCTGTTACTATCTAGCCACGAGCTTCTTCTTCTATTTAGCCATATATACCGACCTAAATGAACAATTTTAGCACTAAAAACAATTTTAGAGCTAGCCTTTTAGGCTAAGTTCACATGGCCGCGCGCGAGATCTTGACACTGGCGCTCGTCATGTGAACACTAACACCGCGCGGCAGCGCGCGGTGCCGCGCGCTCATGAGAACCCAGCCAAATGGCGCAATTTCACTGGTCGTTAACTCGTTCGGTATACCGCATGCGGGGAGTCCCCGCATGCGGCAGATAACAACCAATGAAAGTAACATGGTCGTTATACCGCATACGGTTCCCCGAATGCGGGCCATGTGACAAGCGTTCCAGTAGTCTCTCGCACCCGGCATGCGGGCCCTATCGACTAATGAAAACGGTTCCCCGAATGCGGGCGCTGTGCCATGCGTTCCAGAAATCTCCCGCACCCCGCATGCGGGCCCTATCAACTCATGAAAATGCGCCATTAATCTCCATCTTTTTTTACAATTTCAATTTAGGTTTTAAGAGCTATCTGTAGTCTGTACTCTCCTTTAAAAGGCCATTGTCTCAGCAACAATCATATGACAAACACGTGCAGAATGATATTAAGTAATATACGATTACTATGTATTTATTCTGAAACATTACTTTTATTATTATTCAAATGTTACGGCCACATTATAATCAATATTTAGGGGCTTAGGGGTGACTTTACTTAATACTTTATTGCATTCCATAAGTTTCCAAAGGTGTTATAAGATGGTATATAAAAGTTTCAATAAATTATGGACTCTGTTGGGCAGAGCAAAGTCTATTTTAACGTTTCAATCCCCAACCGGTCCTATGAGACCGCGCTGTTATTGTTTTACTATTGTGTCTCGTTTCGCGGGTATCTGAGTAATTAAGCATGTAAGCATTACATTAGCATTAGCAGCCTTGTAATGTTCCCAGTGTTGGGACTAAGGCCTCTTCTATAGGAGAGGGAATGGGCTGTAACTGTAATCCACCATGCGGACCTAGTGTGGATTGGTGGATGTTACATGACTTTGAATTTTTGGTTCTAGGACAAGCCGGTTTCCTCACGATGTTTTTTTTCACCGTTTTGAAAGCAGCGGTGATAAAATAAATTTTACTAAGTAATGTTTTGCACCTACGATCTACAACTCGTAAGTCGGGGCTGTTACCACTGAAACATTATTTGTTTATAGCATTATATCGTCCCCGTAGAGTGAAAATTAACTAAGTGACACTTTTAGGTAAAATGAGTTATGAATGCCATGCTTATCACGATTTTTTGCTTTATTTTTCTATCTAACCGCCGTAGCTCTATTGTTCGTTATCAGAAAGTTAGGTTGTGTGAAAAATAACTAACATGCAATAACATACAATAAGTATGATGGGTATATTAAATAAAATATGTTAGTGATTTCTAATATGAACTATGCTAGTCCAGAAAAATACGTAAGCGTACATAGTTATTTATACTCTGAGATATTAAAAACGAATTGCTTTGATATTGAGATCGAAAATTCACTTAGTGATCTTAGTTAGTCAATGTAGGATAAAGTCAATAGAGTAACAACTAATTAAGTCGTTTTAGTGATAATTTGAATTAAAATTTCAGAGTAATAAATAATTATTATCTTTTAGTGAGTTTACACTCGTAGTAACTTGCTAAATCCATTAGCTTTGGCATCACCAAAATCTTTTAGTTATTTATAATTTCCTTAAATTGAATCAACTTGCCAAAAAAATGTTGAGTCACGCATCTTGGGTAGTTGTTACTCACGCCTCCATACCGCAGCGAAGTACAACTATTATGGACTCTCCAGGTGTTGATCAGTACTCTATGAAATCTCAAATTAACCAGGACTCAGAAACAACCTAAACGTTGGAAAAAAGTAATTCCAAGCCAATGGAAGAAGAACATTATCAAAAGGAAGATGCGCAGCTCGTCGCTCTGGGAGACTTTAACGCCTACCATCAAGATTGGATTTTCCCATATCAGAGAACCGATCACGCTGGGAGAGAAACACAAAACATCGCTGTAGCGCCAACGCTACTGGGCCCATGCCTTTCCCAGCTGGTTAAGCAAGGGGTACCTAATGTAGTTCGTCATACCGCCAATTGACTGGATCTTCTGCTGACCACCGACCTGGATGTATTGTAACAGTCTCCTCACCAATAGGACCTTCAGATCACTGTCTGTTGAAGTCTATATCGTCCTTCTCCCCACTGTGACACGCGCAGTGAACTGAGAATATGGCGATACAAATCAGCAGATTGAGATGAGGCACAACACTTTTTTGCATCTTATCCTTGGCAGCAGGTCTGCTTATCTTCGGAAACTCCGTCGAGCTGTGCGAATGCTACATCCAATGTGGTGCGGCGCTATGGAGTATTCTATCACCTGTAGTAATGTACCCATCGGTGGCTCAGCTTGCCCTCGCTTCAACGCCGACCGCGCTGAAGCTGGTTTCTCATCTGGGTGGATTCTCGTAACCGCAAAACTCTGGATCTGAGCTCAAAGAAGAGCTCCTTTAACCATGCTGTCAAGTCTTACAAAAAGCACCAAGTACAGCTCTCTTCAATAGCATTACATATATTGACAAAAAACTCTCTGCGCAACTATCTGGCGATAGAGCATTCTGGTCTTTTGCCAAATTTGTCGAGGCAAACTTCTGTCGATCCACACTGCCTCCACTGGTTAGGCCAGACGGAACACTGGCTCATACAGCGACAGGCAGGTCTCTTTACATCTCTTTTCACCAATAATTCACGTCTAGTGCTACCCCAATGATTTTACCTCATTGCTTCACTTCAATGCCCGAGGTCCGCAAAAGGAATAAAGAGATTCTGAGAGCGCTGAGTCGTCTAAATATAAAGTATAGCTAGTGAACCAGATGGTATAACAGCGATTGTTTTCAAGACGCCGCCACAGTGGTCACCTGTATTGACACGCTTGTATCGCCTCTCATTTAGAACTAGTATAGTGCTCAAGACCTGGATACTTGCCAATGTGCAACCCGGGCCCAAAAAAGGTAGCCGTGCCGACCCTGCTAACTATCGGCCGATTCCAGTAACCTCCATACTCTGCATGATTATGATTAGCTGAAAGGTAACGATCTCCTCAGTGACCGACAGTACGGGTTTCGTTGCAATCGGTCTACCAGGGACCTACTAGTGTATATCGCTCACTTGTAGGCCGAGGCCCTTGAGAAGATTGGGGAAGGACTAGCAGTTTCCTTAGACATCTCGAAGACCTTTGGCAGGGTATGGCACGCTAGCCTCTTGAGTAAGCTTCCAGCGTTTCCACCATTTCTCCATTCTCCACCATTTCTCTTTTACCATTTCTCCTGGTCTGATTGCCTTGGTCAAAGAGTCCCTGAGTAAATGGTCTCGCCGAGTTATTGATGCTCATTCGAACCCATGACGAGTCATATCTGTTCTCTCTGCAACTCTCTTTCTGCTGCATGTCAACGACCTGCTGATGCCCAGTATGTATGGGTATGCAGATGACAGCACAGTTATAAAGAGATACCTGCCGGGCAGGTAGGGAGCTAATCCAGCCCGAAAGAGAGGCTATGGTAGGACCTGCAAATGTTACACTTCAAGCAGCGTCTCCAAACTGGACTAAGCTAAAAAAAACAAAACACATGCGTGTCTGTTCACTGCGAAAGAGAGCCCGTTCATTTTGGCGACTATATTCCGAAATGTATCCCTGGAGTGCACCGACCGCCTTCAGCTCTTAGGACTTGAAGTTTCCTCAGACCTTAAAACGAGTTTTGATTTTACTTTTTTTTTTTAAAAGGATTTTTCTTGTTACATGACATTTGTGACCAAATATTTATAATAGACTCAATAGATATCTATCTACATGAGTCTAAATGTGGTTAATAACTGGCAAAAAACACATAATTATAATTTTGATACAAATTAATAAATAACTAACTTGCCTAAATATTACTCTCAACGAAATTTTTTCAAGTAATATTTAACTAAGGGATGTTAAGTTTGCACCAAAATCGAAACGAATAAAGCGAAAAATAACTAACTTGAATTTTACCTAATAACTCATTACACATAGAAGTTATATAAAACATATAATAAATAATAGAAAACTATATACAAATTCAATTGAAATTAAGTCAAAAGTTTTTTTTTATCACGTTAATTTTTGAAGTTATGATTTTTTTTATTTTTTCCAAACTTTAGACGGCGATATCTCAAAACTAGCATATTGCAAGTTGGTTAATTTTCGCTCTACGGGGACGATATATTGATTCTGAAACATTATTTAAATTATTATTTCATTATTCATGGCTTAGAGGTGACTTTAACCGAAATAATAGAATTGAATGAAATAAACTTTATTGTACACCAGCACCTACATATCCAAACTTTAACACAAAAAATCTGTGGGTACAATAGTGTCTACCAGACAACCTTCGATTGGACTGTAAGTTCTTTCATAACAGGGGAGTAGATAGTCTGTGGTGTACTGTCAGTAAATTAATTAAATATTAAATTATATAGTTGTATTAAAAGACAATTTATAAGCTTACAAATCTTTATATAGCACAAGTAATGCAGAAGGAATTAGTTCTGTGTAGTAGCCTTCTGCTTGCGGCTTGACCGATTTGTATGAAATTCTGTGTATATATTTTTGAGTAGCTATATTTCTTTATGAGAAAACGCCACCTTTCCCGCAATGTCTTTCGGGACCGTTAATGAAATATAGATTTTATTCTTCCATTTTCGTTCTTTTCATCTATATATTAACGATTTCATAGAAGAAACTTTGTTTCCATGTTACCAGAACCATATTTCCAATATTTTCAGAACCACTCTGAAAATAATTCCAGTCAACCCTGTAAATGAAAACTATGATTTAATTTTTTTTTTTATTTAGTAACATTTTAAAGTATAAACAGTTTGTTTTTACAGCGTCAATATTACTCGTCTTAGTAGCGTTGAAGCACTTTTCGTTCGTTTTTTCGCTCATTAAAAGTGACATCATTGAATGAAAGCTTATTTTCTGCAAAATGAGCGGTCAGGGACATTATTAAAAGCTAAAAACTGAGCAGAATTTTTCTTTAGTTTTTGCTTTGAAACCATCTTTATGCTCGTGGTTTGCCCTTAATATGGTATAGAAAAAAACCGGCCAAGTGCGAGCCGGAATTGTGTGCGAAGGGTTTCGTACTGTTCGTAAAAAAAAACATGTTTGTTGTATGAGAGCCTCATTTAAATATTAATTTTATTCTTTTTTTAGTTATTTGCTGTTATAGCGGCAACAAAAATATATCATCTGGGAAAATTTCAGCGGTCGGGCTATCACAGTTCATGAGATACAGTATGGTGATAGACACACACAGACGGACAGCGGAATCTTAGTAATAGTCTCCCATTTGATTTTACCCTTTAGGTACGGAATCCAACAAATTAAATGTAGGTAGCTTGTTAACTTCAGTTATGCAGTTATGCTGTGGCTAGTTTATCAGCTGCGGGTTCAGTGAAAATTCGCGTTAGCGCGAAATGTGGCCGAAATAGTTTATCGATTCGCGAAGTATTCGGGTGAATGCGAATTTTTGTCACGGTACTGTCGGTGCTAATGTAGTGCACTCCTAAATGCGATGTTTTAATCACAAAAATGCCTTATGAATAGAAGGCGCGATAATGCAAACATAGGTTTAAAACAGTTGATGTCAAATACTTTTAGAACTTTGTATATTACGGATTTCAAGGGCTTGTCACCATTTCTTTTGGTTCGACTAGACTTTTTCGATATACTTGTTTACCGTCTTCTTAGGGGTTCTCCATAAATAACGTCAGGAAGAGAGGAATGTTAAGTCAATTCCCATGCAAGCTTTCAAAATTTAAAGTGATAACATAAATCTTTAAAATATATAAAAATGATATTTTAAATGTATATTGCTAAATTTTTTAATGTTGTATTTGATGTTGATTAAAAAAAATTAAATGGTTATAAAAGTGATTAAGTACAGAGCTATAAATTCAATGTCACACTAAAGAAGAGCAGTCTATTACAAATGAAACCGCGTATAAAAAACTTAACACACACAAAAAGTGTAGCTTACAGCAAAACTTTACTTTAAGTGATAGAGAGAGATCACATTGGACGAACAAGAAAAAATAATAAAATTATTTTTTTGTAACCTCGATAGATAACCTCGCGGGCTCGCGAGAGATGGAAGGAGTGGAGGGAGGCCTTTGCCCAGGAGTGGGACAGAACAGGCTAACAAAAAAAAAAAACCTATAGATGACCCCTTACTAGTCTAATCCTGTTTAACCAAAACATTTTTCACACGGCATACACGCCATTCATTTAGTCTTCCCTCCTCTAACACCATCTACATTTTAGTCTTCTTTCTTACATCCATTTTCATTCATACAACTAAGTTCTTTCACCAAAATTGTGAGAAGTTTCAACTCTTCAGACACACTAGTACAAAGTGCGAGTAGTTACACACTCATAAAACTAAAACTGTAAACTGTACAGTAAAAACCAATGAATTTATTACATAAACATACGTTAAGAGTTACCTATTATATCGTAAATCTTAGCTGTGTGAGATATTTCCGTTTCGGCACCCAGATTTTCGGCACCCAAGCTATTTTGGATTCATCATCATCATCATCATCTCAACCAAAAGACGTCTACTGCTGGACATAGGCCTTCCCCAAGCGTCGCCACAGCAACCGGTTCTGTGCGTCTCGCATCCAGGGCCGGGTTATGCCTGTCGGGGCCCCTAGGCAATGCTCATCCAGGGCCCCCTACCCTCTTCTAATTTTTTCGTTAACACAACAAAATTCAAAATTACACCGTTTTTTACTAACCTGGGTATATCATCATATTATTCAATAAAAATGTTGAATCAAATGAATAGAATGTTTATTTATGCATTTAAAAAAAAAACATACATAGCTTAAATATTAACTCTTCTAACTTTTTTTGATACAAAATCGTTCAAGATATCCTGAAAGGTAATCTTCTCCAACAGATCTTCTCCATGGCTAAAGAGGACTGGCGCAAACCTGTGATACTCACAACTGATGACCGCAAGGAAGTATGGAAAAGCAAGGAGCTCCACGGGCGCTTTTATTGGGCTCTTCATGAGCCTGAAATAGATTTTGCTGCGTCCGTGGCCTGGCTACGGTTCAGTAACCTCTTTGGGGAAACTGAAGGTTTTGTCTGTGCGATTATGGACGAAGTTATCCTGACGAATAACTACCGGAGACATATAATTAAGGACGGGACGGTGGACGTGTGTCGAGCATGCCATCGTCCGGGCGAGTCCATTAGACATATTATCTCTGGTTGTTCTCGTCTGGCTAACGGCGAGTATTTGCACAGACGCAACCAAGTGGCCAGGATTATACACCAGCAACTTGCTCTGAAATACAAACTTGTGGAATCAGAGGTCCGTATTACAAGTATGTGCCCGACCCAGTTCTCGAAAATGATCATGTCACGCTGTACTGGGATCGGTCTATCATCACTGACCGGACTATTGTAGCCAATAAGCCGGATATAGTGGTGATAAACCGATTAGCGCGCCGCACAATGATAGTCGATGTCACCATCCTGCATGACGAGAACCTCGTGAAAGCCGAGAAAGAGAAACAGATTAAATATCTCGACTTGGCACATGAGGTTGTCGACATGTGGAATGTGGACTCGGCTGTCATTGTGCCGATTGTTGTGACCGCCAATGGCCTGATGGCCAAAAGCTTCGACGACCACCTGTCGAAGCTGTCGTTGCGCTGTTGGATCAAGGGCCTGATACAGAAGGCAGTACTCCTGGATACGGCTCGTATCGTGAGGAGGTTCCTGTCTCTGGAGCCCTAACCACCGGTAGCTTGGACCCTGCTCCCGCTATCGGTGGCATTCTATTTTTTATATTTTTAAATGTTTTTGTTTTTTGTGAACTTTTGTAAAAATATTTAAAAATGTAATAGATATGATTATAAGATAAATAAAGAAGATAATAATAATAATAATATCTAATAAGGAATGCGTTCCGAAATGTACTAAAATAGCGTCGATGTAATGTACAGAGCAAATTTTCAAATTAATTTTTTACTGTTTAAGAAACATTGCCCATTCTTTTCCCTGTAGCACAGGGGCCCCTGAACGTGGCAGGGCCCCTAGGCAGTTGCCTATAATGCCTAATGGATAAAACGGCCCTGCTCGCATCCATCGGATTCCCGCGACCTACGCCAGGTCGTTGGTCCACCTTGTGGGAGGCCTTCCGACGCTGCGTCTTCCGGTACATGGCTGCCACTCTAGAACCTGTACGTTATTTTGGATTAGGATTTTGTATTGGTAACTTTTCTTCTTTTTCCTGCCCTTATCCCATATTACTTGGGGTCGGCGCAACACGTTTTCTTCTTCCATTCTGTCCTGTCGTCCGTCACACTATCTATAACTCCCTTTTCTTTCATGTCACTACTCACACAATCCCTCCATCTTTTTTTTGGCCTCCTTCTCCCTCTCCATCCAAAATACCTATTGGTACCGAATCGGGAATATATTGGGTGCCGAAAATCTGGGTACCGAAACGGGTACACTTCGCTGTGTTTGTGAGAGAGTATTTATTAAATTTCATTTGGTCCATTAGCCTAGGAGGAGTACAAACTGTTTGTTTTCTAAAGTCGGAAAGCAAAGCGATTTTTTTTTGTAGCGAAGTTGAGTTTTTAAATAAATGAAAAGGTTACTTTTTGGGTTTTTCTTGCGAGGATTTTAAAATATACATTTCGTCATCAGAGCTTGCTTCCTCTGTCGTTAGCAAAGTTCTAAGAGTACATAAATTAAAAATGTTTTCTTTATAAGTAAGCAAGACGACTCTATGAAAATGTTGATAAGCAACTCCCTGCCACTGTGTTTCCTGATAGTTACAACCTGGGAATCGTTAAGTCAATAGCGTGCTCTATCGTCGACCATATCGTCGTTTTCTGGGGTTGCTGGGGTTCGGGTCTCGGTGGTTGGGGCATGAAAATGTGCACTCCCTCACGCATGCTATCGTCTTCTTCGAAAGCATTACTGCTTCGCACAAGGAGGTGACCGCCGCCCATTCTCCCACGCTCCAGACCATTGCGTCTACAAGGACTACATACGAGAGGTCACTGCCACCATACTTCAAGTGCTAAGAATCAGAAGGATTTTCATGTAGGCAATTCATCGTTCATAGATTTCGAAAGCTAGTTATTAGTCACAGTCCAATTTACCCAGCATATTTTTTACAAGCCGAATCAATATATTTTTCTGTGAAAGCTTTTGTGAAGCATTCATATTATGATCGATTTTCTTTGGTTCATATTTTGAGCCTTTATTTATAATCTTACACGTGCTGTGTTCAATCTGATATGAATCTTATATTTTGTTTAACATTGACTTTACTTGTAACACGTGTAACTCTAATAACTTATATAACGGTTTATGTACCAACTCATGTAATTTGGATGTCTTCAAGGTTTTCAACATCAACGATAGCATCACTGCTTTTCATCAGGTGGGATCACAGTCAAACACTGGTTTATATTATTACAGAAAAAGAACAGAAGTGGGAGAACTTTTCCCATTTCTTTCAACAAAAAAATGAGTTACAAGTGGAGGCATAAAATAAGATCGATTTTTAAATAGTATGCCGTCACAGTTTGTAGTATTAAAATATATCAAACCAAATATTTTTTTACTGATATAAAAATTCTTTGCTCACGTACTAATACGAGTATGTATAACTAGTTGCTGCCAGCGGTTTCATCCGCGTGATAAGTAGTAGAAAATTATAAATCCCAAAGGAACCTACTCTCAGAATAAAAAGTATCCTATATGGTTATTGCAGAACATGATCTATTAAATTTCATCCAGTAGTTTTTGTTCGAAAGAGTAGGTAAAAAACATCCATTATTATAGTAGGATTACATTTGTGTGTATATTTGTTACTATGTCAAGCTCAAATGGCTGAAATGATTTTAATGAAATTAGCACAAGAGTAATCGATGTCCAGGAATAGCACGAAGGATATTTTTACCCCAAAAATATTTTCCTTTCGGATAATTTTCTACTTTTATGCAAACAAAACCGCTTACAAAAGCGAGTCTTGTCTTGTAAGTTTAAACAATCACTCGCTTTCCTACCTGAACGGTACTAGGATAGCAGATTCCCTAGAGAGCATTCGTCCGTGATTGCAGCATTGTATTCAGGAATAGTTTCCAACGTGTTGTGATTTGTTTACAGTTGTTTTTCCAACGAGAGTTGTGATTGAAAAAGTTGGGTCGTGATTCCTTTAGATGGGTTCAATGACATGGAAAGTGTTTGAAGTAAATTCATATTTGAGTGCTAATAAAATCATACATTTGACTAATTATTATATTATAAAGTTTGTGAGTTTTTATATTTGTTACTTCTCGAATTTGGATGAAACTCCTACTACTATAATTAACACACAGTTTGCATATATGGATGTATAGTACTAATGCAAAATTACTGAATGGATTTAAATAAAACTTGGTATAGAATTAGACATGTTCTGGAATACCATATAGGGTACTTTTTATCCTGGGAGTAAAATTCCTTGAGATGCTTTTCTGCTATCTCGCGGGCGAAGCGGCTGTACTTAACAACTGTATAGAATAGGATAGTTTTCATCCCGGGAGTCTGTTCCTTTGGGATAATTTGTTACTGTCTTGCTGGTAGCAGTTAATTTAGAGGTAAATGGTCTGAAATCAGCAGTATACATCATCTGCCTAGCCTTTTCCCAACTTATTGGGGTCGGCTTCCAGTCAAGCCGGATTTAGCTGAATACCAATATTTTACGAGGAGCGGCTGCCTACCAGACCTACACAACCCATTAACTGGGGTAACACGGTACTTCATGGCAAGACTGGAGTCAGATTTACTGGCTTCTGACTATCCGTAACAACTGCCAAAGATCTCCAAATGACAGCCGGGACCAACGGCTTAACGTGCTTTCCGAGGCACGGAGGAAACTCGTTATGTTAAGATGGTCACCCATCCACAGACCAACCTAGGCAAGCGTTGCTTAACCTTGAAGATCGACCTGTGCGGCTGTTATTATCTAGCCACGAGCTCCTCTAAATCACGAAATCAGCAGTATACAAAGTTAAATTATTATTAAAAGACAAATACCTCCCTTCTTCTTCCTGCCCTTATCCCATATTACTTGGGATCTATCTTTAGCCACTTTTGCTAAAGTAAAGTTAAACGAAATTGTAAAAAGCTAAAGTTAAACTAAATTCTGTTAATTTAGTTTTATTTTGCATACCCTAGTTGCCCAGCGCAGTGGTCACATTCAACCGTAATTCATTTAAAAATGCGAATTTAGCTTTCTGCTCGCTTCTCAATTATAAACTTTTACTAGGTATGCTAAATCTCACATTCGGTACTCCGTGCGAGCAATATGTTTAATAAGGATTCGAAGCTTTCTCTTCATGAATTAAATTAATTATAGATTAACGAAAGTCTGTAGACGAGGTGGTTATTAATTAAAATGTTAGTAGATAATGATTGCAAATAACCACTCAAATTACAAATAAAACGTTAGAGTTTTTATGAGATAATTAATTGAATAGATTTTTTTTGAAATTTTAGAATAATTTGATAGTAATATTTTCAAAGCATCGTATTTAATAGGCCACCCATTTAATTCGATAAAAAATCTAATTAAAGGCTGCTATTTTATAGTGTTTGACGAGAGTATACATCTTAGTTTGACCTCGCAGGTATCATTTATGAACAACGATGATTTGTGATCAATTTCAAGAAGATAGACCTCTTTCTCCGTCATACCCTGGACTAGACCACCTATAAAAGACGAAGGTTATCTTATACAAACATCTAATATACTTTTGACGTAACTTTACGTATGTCAGATTAACCTTTCGTATCAATCTCGACGTGATCACATAACATATTTCTGTAGGCACGTAACTCGTAAATATTTTAGTACATTGTCAATAAAAGGTATTGCTGTGGAAACAATCGCAGGCTTCATCACCATAAACTCTCCGTGATACGTTTGCAGGGCTGATAATGGGGGTACAGACGTGGAGAAAAGGGTTAAGATGTCTTTTTCTAACTAGCTAGCTGCTGTTAGCGGCTTCGCTAGCGTGAAAGTAGAGAATTGTCCCAAGGGAACATGTTCCTGGAATAAAAAGTAAACCTATTTGATTCTCCAGGATATGGCTTCCCTGTGTGACAAGTTTCATTGAAACTCATTCAGCCATTCGATAAAACTTATCCTATATGCTCTTCCAGGACATATTCTACCTGCATACCAAGATTCAACGAAATCCATTCGTTTTTACGTGAAAGAGTAACCAACATCCATATACCCATACTTCTGCGTTTATAATATTAGGAGGATACGGTAAAATCATATTACCTATACACAAACAAATATTTCCGGGGATTATTTATTTAATTTAAAAACAAAGCTTTTCCTGAAAATTCAACATGTCACTCAAAAATGAAAAATGTTTTACGAAAATAATATTAACAGGCCAAATAAGTCAGTCCTTTTCAAACCTTTTGCTGGCCGTGACGGTTCTTAAAATATTCTCCCAACAGCTGTTGCCTTGCTGCGTTCTCCATATTAAAACAATTTCATAGAAGATTTTCAATTTTACGAAGTTAAAAATGACAATCAAATTCCTTAATATTTTACGAAGGCGCCGTTCCTAGTTATTTGCATTCTATTTTCACTTTAATTCTCATACATAATACATAATCATCTTGATTCTTTTTTTTATGTAACATAAACTAAAAGAGTTATGAGTTTACATGTGGATGGAAGGAAAGGGAGAGGGAGGTCAAAGAAAAGATGAATGGATTGTATGAGAAGTGATATGGAAGAAAAGAAAGTTAGTCACGCTCGGCGTGACGAATGGAAGAAAACAACGTGTTGTGCCGACCCCAAATAAAACGAGATAAGGGCAGAAAGATAATGACTGCAATCCCTCCAGATGGTAAGCAGTGATGTAATCGTCGATGGTGAGGCGCACTAGTTTATTAAGAGCCTATAGCCTCGAAGACACCAAAATTATACTTAATCAGATGGGAAGACAGCATCAGGCAAATTGTTCCAGTGTACGCGGTATAAACGACGTGGCGAAACGCTTATATTCGCGATTCTGAAACAAAAATATTCTAATCAGCATGGAGTTGCGTTTCATTTTATGTTTACAAAAAATAAGGAAATAGGCATACGTTTAATAACATTTAGGTCATAAGCATTCACAGCTCGTTGTATTTTTTAGGAAGGAAAATATAGGCGAATATTTTATAGATCTGAAAGTATTTGTTGAAGCCCTTATTTTTCCTGAATACGCACACGCAAAGGGCAATATTCTGAGTTTCCTTGCGTGATCGAATCAGAAATGAAGATATTATCTAAAGTTACCGACATACCCCGAAAAATCATCACACATTTATCGTAGAAGGTCGAAGGGTTTGGGAGTGGCGACTGCGTACGGTCGGTTTCTCACAAGGTGGACTGATGATTTGGTTAGGGTTGCGTGAATCTGATGAATATGAGACGCTCAGCACCGGTCGTTGTAGCGATCTTTGTCCAACAGTGAAGGTCTTTCGGTTGAAATGATGACAATGATTATTACACATACACGAAAACACGGTCAGTCGATCTCGTGGTTGATCATCGGTTTAGGCTGTGCATTAGCTGGTAGTAACCCATACAAAATACATGTTGGTGCCGAATCGGGAATAGCTTGGGTGCCGAAAATCTGGCTGCCGAATCGTGAATACTCCTGTGCCTTAATTCGTCAGTTAGTCATTCAGTATAAAACATTTTATAAGTATAGATGACAAGGCTTAAATTATTTGTCATACATAGTTAAGTCAGGATATGAATAATTTAGTGATACGCCACTTTTCCGCTGACAGCCTCAAATACAGGGAAGCACCAAGCTTCAAATAAGTGATTTATTATTTGTAAACATGATTAAATGGTTTTTTCCACGTGTAAGATTTTCTGGTATACCTACAATCTTTTTTTCAAGGACTTTGGAACTTTGTTCTTTATTTTATTAGTTTTATATTGTATAGAAATAGCAGGGTGCGGGTAAACTAGAATGAGTGTGTCTATTATGCGGTGGTAGGTACAGTTTTTCAATTTGCTGTAGTCACACTAACCACTAAGTAGTCATTAGTCATGTCTTGTTGGAAAGATAACAAAAGATATCGGTACCTTTCTTTCTACAAAGGAAACTCTGTACTAAAGTGGTTGTTTTCGAAGGTGATCGATGGGAATTTCAGTATCAATATTGAAAGAATATGAACCAAAGACGTGAATAACTATCAATTGGAACTATCGTCTAACATTCTAATTATAGTGATTATTTTCTTTCTTTCTTTCTTTCTTTCTTTCTTTCTTTCTTTCTTTCATTCTTTCTTTATAAAATCATTTTGTTGTCCGTCTGTCTATCTGTCAAGACCGTTTGTCTCGGGAATATGTAAAGGTATCGAGTTATAATTAAAAATCTATATAATCTCCTTTCCTGGTAGGCAGCCGCTCCTCGTAAAATACTAGTATTCAGCTAAATCCGGCTTGACTAGAAGCCGACCCGAATATAGTTAGGAAAAGACTAGGAAGATGATGATGATAATCTCTTGTACAACTGTTTTTAGAAATCAAATTAGATACGCTTGTAACTTAAGTTAGTTTTGAACACAGAACATATAAAGGAACTTCCTTTATATGTTCTGTGGTTTTGAACGTTAATCCCTTCATAGCTGTCATAGACATAACTTATGATGGAACTAAGTAATGACATGTACTATATACCAACATCTTAATATATGCTAATATGAACTTTGAAGCGGAGGTAGTACATTTTACTTTATAATTTACTACAAAATGTAGTCTGTTGTAACCAAGAAAAGTTTTCATCTAATTAACGTATTAAGCTAACAGACTATTTTCAGGATCTTGACCTTTTGCGCCAAACAAAAAGTTCTTTGTTATTTTGACGTTAAAAAACAGATTAGGGGTTTATAAATACTTTATTGTACGACAAGATTATAATTTACAATAAGAAACCTGTTGAATAAAACATGCAATTGGCGGCCTTATCGCTCTTGGCGATTTCATCCGGGCAACTTTGAATGGACAGATATTGCCTGGATAAAAATGAGCCTGAACTTGTGCAAATACAAAAGTAATTAGTAACAAATGATATAGCTGTTGTTTTGAGGAGCTCGTGGCTAGATAATAACAGCCGCACAGGTCGATCTTCAAGGTTAAGCAACGCTTGCCTAGGTTGGTCTGTGGATGGGTGACCATCTTAACATAACGAGTTTCCTCCGTGCCTCGGAAAGCACGTTAAGCCGTTGGTCCCGGCTGTCATTTGGAGATCTTTGGTAGTCGTTACGGATAGTCAGAACCCAGTAAAGTACCGTGTTACCCCAATTAATGGGTTGTGGAGGTCTGGTAGACAGCCGCTCCTCGTAAAATATTGGTATTCAGCTAAATCCGGCTTGACTGGAAGCCGACCCCAATATAGTTGGGAAAAGGCTAGGCAGATGATGATATCGCTGTTGTTGACATGCGAAAAACCATCCCGCTCTAAATAGAGCAAGAAAGATTATCTGATTTCTACTGAAATAGAACACGGCGTGTTTTATTAAGCAGTTTACCTTCCGTTGCTCTATACATATGTTTTAGAGCCGCAAAAACTATTTGGAACAATCCCGCAGCCCTTTTCTTTAGGCGGGTTATCATCAAATATCTTCTCCTGAGTGAAGTGAGACTTTAACTGACGAAAACCCACCCGTGTCCTTTAGTTACCCTCTGCGTTCCACGATCACAGTAACTCTTTTAAACAAAAACCGGTTGCCAGGTCAACCGTGCAGCAGGCTCTGGTAAACCTTTCACATACCTGGAAGATAACCGCGAAAATCCATCGTCTCTCTAGCCCGACTGATACGAGTATTTACTCCAAATATTAACGAGCTCATTAATAATTGATCCCCCGGCTAAACAGTTTTGTGCGCGACAGTACTCATGTACGAGGCCTCATTAGCACTATATCAAGCCTTCGGTACACTCATAAACGGTATAGGTATATAATATTAATTTAGTTTAGTTCACCGCCAACGTAGGATTACTTAGCTTAGCTTTAAATATAATTTTGTTCTCATACGTTTTATCTTGAGTTGGGAAGCCATTACATAACTTTTGTTGCTGTCAGACTTTTACTCAACCCGAAATGTGTTCCTGCGGTTGCCCTTGGCATTCTTAGCCATGCTTACGGCTGCCGAGTCCGCCCGAAGTCGTCCGACGCAGCTCTAAGGCGCCCAAAGCCGCCCGAAGCCGGCGTAAAGCGCTCGAGCTCTACCGAGCCGCACCGATGCCCACCGATAGTGGGCGCCGGGCCTTACGGTATGAAACCGGGGTCCAAAGTTTATATAGAGAAACCTACTTTCATGCGGACGAAGCCGCTGGCAGAAGCTAGTTGATGAATAAACATCCAATCAGTAAATATTCACGAACCTCTTTTTGCTTCGTTTAAATTCATACGAATTATTTACATACGCCGGTGCTGATTATTACCTACGTATCTGGCCTACCTGACGTCCTCTTCTGACTTTCCACTTACTCTCATTGAGGTGGCTTATTAGGGTGTTATTTTCTCTTTTATAGTAAACTTATTATATTTCTCCTTTAACATAAAATGATTTCATTTAAAAAATATTACAAAAAAAAAATTGTACCTCTCGCAATGATCACAAACGGTACAAGCTACTGAAGCGGCGATGGTTAGGGCTCCAGAGAAAGAAACGTCTTTAAGTCCAGAAGTAACGCTTTCTGAATTAAGCCCTTGATCCAGCCACCAAACGAAATCTTCTTCAGATTTTGGTCGACATTCATGGCTATTGCCATTGGCTGACACGTCTACTGGTACAATGATATCAAAGTCCAAATTGTACATTTCGGGTACCACGCGAGCCAAATCAAATTACTTGATTTGTTTATCTTTAAACACTGTTTTAGGCTATCACGGTTTGTTTCACAATTTAAATTGTCACTTACGGGATATCTTCCGTGATTTTTCATTATCTTGAGTTCCCGATATTTGCCTTTTATCTATTTTTTCTTATTGTGTTCCGACGCGGGATGACTCATCCCGCGTCATCCCGCGATCATGGCGTTTGCAACAGCGTCGAAATATCGGGAACTCAAAATAATGAAAAATCACGGAAGATATCCCGTAAGTAACAATTTTAATTGTTTACCTTTATCGTAGTTCTTGTCAAGCAGGACGATTATATCAGCGATCATTGCACGCCTCTTCATTCTACTCACCTTCACCTTACTATAAAAAAGGATCTGTTACACAAAACAACCTCGGCAAAACAAGGAACTCTCTCCACCCACATAAACCCATCTAACAAAGGGACACAATATTCTCCGCAACCAATTCATCAGTGCTGATCACCATCAAGGCCTACTTTACGAGGACATTATCATAAACCCTTCTGACAGGTCGTAATTGACCGACAAAACTGACAGTTTTATAACAACAACATCAACTTTTACGTGTCACTGAGTTCACTTAATTAAGAGCAGACGGGAATTGGCGAGGATTTTGGCATAATAATGGCGCTGAAATGTGTAACTTTCTACTGGAGAAGGTAAAGAGGGTACCTGACTTTATCTTTTGGCGACCTATGTGGGCGATTTGATGCGATTGTGGTTGCGAAGCGATCCGATGCGGTTTGTATTTATTTACTTTATTTAGGTTCACCAATGAGTGTTACTTTCGTACATCTAACTTAAACCTACAATGCACCACAGCTTATGCATAACCGAGCGTATTGCGGTTAACACAAGAGTTCGTATGAAAATATCAAACTGTTTGGGACCGCTTTGCTCTTCGCCGCACCGCACCTACGTACGTGCGTATGTAGGCACGTGACCAAGCACTTGTAAGTGCGGTGACGCCGTAATAGAATATCCATTTTGTTTGTTCTTTTCATGCCGCGTCGCTTTGTGATCGCGAACGTGTTGCCGCCTGTTAGTGATGTCAAGATTCGATAAAGTTTTAAAGTCATTTGTAGTGTATGTAGATGAACTAATACTTGTCTGGAGTACATACGTTACTATGTCGAGGAGCCTCGAGCGTGGAATGAGGCTCACAAATGACAATATAGTATGTGGTCGAAAGACAGAGTTACGTAAGCCTTTTGGCTGTCTCGTCTATGCGTCATTACTTCGTGGTCTTCCACGAAGTAATGACGCGTAGGTCAAACAAATAATATATTACGATAGTGCAGATATTACAATATTTTTTATGCCGACTCATGATTGAGCCTTTAATAGGTCCTCATTTATGCACTTACAGAACTCTGCTAACATGTGCATCAACAATGACCTACCACCATGATTCGAAGAAAAAGTTATTTTCTTCTTCTTGTCGTTTCGATTAACTCAAATTTTGTCCGACCAATATCTAGCCACCTGGATAGTTCTGCCGTTGGCCTCGCATAGGTCGTTGAAGGTGCAGGTAGTTGGGCATGCTGGGCAGGAAAGGAAAGGAATCCAAGATAAAAAGTTATGGGGCATGTCTTTTACTTGCTGCTACATCAAAATTATCTTTTTTTTAAGAAATGGAAATCACCGAATTGCTTCTAGGGGGAGAAGCTAGCTTTACCAACTTCCATAGAAACATGGATTGTATATTAAAGGAAGAAGAAACAAAACCAGAAGTATGATAAGGAAAAAGCAGTAGGAGATTATTAGGAGGATCCAGGATATCACCGTAGCGTGGGATGAACATGGATATTGAAAGTGTGTCATAATATAAGAAGGTGGATAGAGGGAAAACTGAAGGCATGGCTCGCAACCCTCTTTTGCAGCGATTGGGCATCCATTCGAGCTCAAACTTTTTGTTTAAAACTCATCTTTTCATTACATGAACCATGAACTTTAAAAAAACTGAAAAAGGAACTGTTTCATATATTATCACGATAAGATCACGACTTATACCTAAAAGTAGCTAAATTACACAAAACAGAAGTCTTTTCAAAATCGCAAGTTAAGTAAAAATTATGTTTATCAAGCTTTTCGGTATAAACAAATAGCTCTATGATATTAAGCGTCTGTGTTATATAAAATGTCCGTAAATAATTTTATAACTCATACCTCATTATAATCAAAACAACAATATCTATCGTTAAGGCCGGAATCTATTAAGTTTCCACTAGACAATATCCTTGATGATGTGAAGACACGTGATGAAATGTCTCCTTGAGTCTACGTACGTTAAATACACACTAAAGGGTAGGGATGTCATGAAGTTCCGTAGTGTAGCCGAATCTAAAAGTGACCAAATATTCGTAACCGAAACCGATGTCTTCCCATATCCTACTGTGTTGTCCTTTTCTTTTTTTATGGAAGCGCCATGCCGGACGCAAATAAATTCTTTCTTTCTATATAAAACTTTTGGATATAAAAACTTTTTGCATAAAAAATACAACTGACTTCAAATAATCATTAAAAAGTGCATAATAACTTTAATTTCGGACGTCGCGTCGGCTTTACTTTATTACGCACATTGACAACCTAGGACAGACTGTCCTGGCGCAGAATTGTGAGAAGACCAAGAAGAAGAAATTTTATAATTCTAGAATCCTAAAATCCGTAACCGAAGCTATTCGAAATTAGCGGGTAATCCGAAATAAAAAATACAAATTCGAATACGTATAATCGAAACTTATATTCGTACGCAGATCCGAAATGACAATATAATAATCATAGCATCCCTGCTGAAGGGGATATGCTATTCGTATTGGTTTCAACTTAGATATTGGCAAACTGTTAAGATGAGTAGATTTTAACGACTGTCTATACTAAGAAGTAGGGGCAAAATGTCTGGTAACGACGAGATCTTCTAGGAATTGTTTCAAAAAGTACCGCAGCTCTGGAACACAAAAGGAAACGATAAGAATATAGATAGGTTAAACCCTAGCGACGATTATTCTGACTAAAGTCAGAAACTGGCAATCCCTCTCTCTCCGCCTAGTGTGCACTCTGTTATTTGATTCACATACAAGATAATAACAGCCGCACGGGTCAATCTTCAAAGTTAATCAACACTTACCAAGGCTGGTCTGTGGACGGGTGACCATCTTTTAACATAACGAATTTCCTCCGTGTCTCGGATAGCACGTTAAGCCGTAGGTCCCAGCTGTCATTTGTATATAATTGGCAGTCGTTACGGATAGTTAGAAGCCAGTAAATTTGACTCCAGTCTTGCCGTGAACAACCGTGTTACTATAGTTGGGAAAAGGCTAGGTAGATGATGATGATGACAAAGTCTTACAGAGTAACAAGCAACTATTTAGGTTACTCACGGTGTAGAAAATATTTAATATTGATACAAGTGGAGAATATTTCTTATTGCAACCAAGACGAGAAGAGTTGCAGGCGAGGGTGTTATGGAGCCGAATGCTACAGTGAACAACTTCCACGTAGATCAAATGAGGTTTTCCAATACATATACGAAGAAAAAAAATGGCGGTTGATCGTCGTTGTCGGCTTGTGGGGTTTGTGGTTTGGAATACCAATTGGAACCGCGAAATAGTTTCTGACTTTTTGTGCCCATATAGGCATCATCATCATCATCTCAGCCGAAAGACGTCCACTGCTGGACTTAGGCCTCCCCCAAGCGTCGCCACAGCGACCGGTCATGTGCGTCTCACATCCATCGGATTCCCGCGACCCTCGCCAGTTCGTCGGTCCACCTTGTGGGAGGCCTTCCGAAGCTGCATCTTCCAATGAGTGGCCGCCACACTAAACCTTCCGTCCCCATCGACCATCTGTTCTACGAGCAATGTGCCCTGCCCACTGCCACTTAAGTTTGGCGATTCTTCGGGCTATGTCGGTACCCTTAGTTCTTTACGTACATCTTCATTTCTGATGTGCTCGCGCAAGGAAACTCCGAGCGTAGCCCTTTCCATGTAGGCATATGTGAAATAAAAACGATTTTGATCATGAGTCCTACGCCGTGTTCGGTCTTGAGCTTCACTTCCAATCGCGACAAAGTGAGGTGATGCTCTTTGCTGCTACCAAAATGGTGTGACGCCAAATTTGACGAGGATGACCACGCTTGCTTTTGCCTTAGGGATTCTAATCCAACGCTTGCTTTGGACATATTTGAGATTGAAATCCCTTCGGAGAGTCTAGTCAATCCATTTCCATTTGCGGCGCTTGATCTGACGGTCGATTGGGCATTCGGCCTCGTGGCAATTATCTAAAAGCTCCACAGATATTGTCTTAGACTAGGAGATTCCAAAGATTTTACGTGACATGTTCTCTGTGACCTTTCACGTTTTGTGTTTATAGAGCAGCACGGATTCGAAATTGTGCCCGAAAATATTGACAGGTTTCAGTTGTGCGGAGTGAAGTTCTTTACTATGTCCAGTTTCTGACACAAGGTTTCTTAGGTAAGTGTTTGAGTTGGCTACATACTTTTAGAGTGTGAGATAAAAAACGAGAGCAATCCCAAAGGGAAAAGATAGACTTAATGGAGTTAAGAGGTGCAATTATTCTTCAGTGGGTATGTATGTTGTTCTTGTGTATGTGATTCTTCGACACTGACTCAAGGAGTAAATTAATTAATTTAGCTCAAGATATTCCGGTCCAACGTCAAAACCGTATTGCTGTATCGGAGTGAAACATAAAAGGTCACAAAGGTCCTAGACTGGGGAAAAAGTCCTAAGAGAAAGTGTTAACGTGATCGACCTAAGCAGACCTAGTGACGAACGGTCATCCTCACAGAGGCGAAGAACATAGGGAAGTGGAGCGAAATGAAGCGTGGAGCTCGAAACCAAACGGGATGGTTTTTTTTCAAGTTGGGGATCATCAGAGTGACTTCTCCCGCTCTTGGGTGGAGCGGTAGGGCGTGTCAGACTGTTACTGACTAAACTCCACCCCATTCCTTTGGTGCCTTTATTCTGGCGTCATGAGCTTTTCTTTCGGAACCCAATCATGGCCCCAGAGGCTTCGACCCTGCTGGTGCCCCTATGGTGGCGCACGGTCGACGCCCTCTGCCCCATCTAGGGGACATAGGAACTTAATTCAAGTTAGAGTCGATACGTTTAACCTTGCCTTAAGATCATATTTTAGAAGTAATCCCCAAAGGCGAATTTATTTTCGTTTCTCAACGTGTTATGTTACTCGTGGCGCGAGCTAAGTTTATCACATGTCTCAAAGCACTGGAGTGCGGAGTTTAGTTGAAGAAAGCGAGAAGTAAGCTGTTTTACTTTAGCGAGGAAGCTAGAACTTTCTGAGTGTGCGTTGTTTGGAATAATAAGAATTCTAGAAGGTTGGAGGTTATCTATGTGCAATGATGGAAAAAAAATATTGGGAGGTATACAGGAAAAATATTTTTATCTTAAATTATTTTATAACCGAACTAGCTTCTGCCAGCGGCTTCGCTCGCGTGGAATTAGTAGTTTTTTTTTTAATATGATATAAAGAGAGGTCAGTGGTGGCCCAGTGGTAACTGCCCCGCCTTGCAAGTTGTAGGTCGCGGGTTCAAACCCGGTCAGGCGCATTGCTCTCAAAACGGTGAAGGAAACATCGTGAGGAAACCGGCATATCCTAGAACTAAAACATTCGAAGACATGTGACATCCACCAATCCGCAATGGGCCCGCGCGGTGGATTATGGCCCATTCCCTCTCCAAGAGAGGAGGCCTGAGTCCCAGCAGTGGGAATATTATAAGGCCGATAATGCTAATGCTAATAAACTAGTGCTGGACCGTGATGATGACCTGTTGTAAGCAAGTGGGATCGAGATCATTATAAATTATATTCAGGATAACATAAGCTATTCTAGAAACAAAAATCCAAGTTTGTTCAAAGTTTTGGGTATGTAGCATTAAAAACATATTTTCTGCCTTGTAATATAAGTGTCATGGACTTACTTTTCACTTAGATCTCAGTTTAGTAATAAGATATTTTCTCTACTTTACATTTTGCGGAAAAAACTTGAGAATTTAAAAGATAATAATTATATTTTACGAGTTTAGGTACCTATTAAAAGTACGCCAGCTAATCATATCGCTACCTTTGGGTAGAAAGGTCGTATAAACCATTTTGGCCAAATTGAGTTATATATACCATTATTCTCAGAATTTTTTTCTCTATCGATCTGTATATTTGAAATGTAGAAATTCGCTCAAAAATGGTTAATACGACCCAGCAATTTTCGGTCATAGCCTCTTAAAAAAGGTAAATTTTCAATGTAAAAGCCAAATATTTTTTTTTTGTAATTTTGTTATGACGTAATGACCATAATTTATGTTAACTCAGGGTGTAAAAATAATCGTTAATTGAAAATGGTTTATACGCCCTAAAGTGTTAAATGCATTAATTGTAAATGGTTTATACGCCCTAAAGTGTTAAATGCATTACCCAAACACAGGTTAAATTTGACGTCGTAAATCTAAACACAGTTCGCAACGTTGGTGTATAAACCATGTTCATTGCAAGTCGCACCTTACTTTAGGATGTTTGTCAAGTAAAATGTGTAATGAATGAACCTGGAATGGTTCTATCAGATGATGAAAAAATCAAAGAGAGCTGGAAGGAATATTTTGAAAGACTAATGAATGAGGAAATTGATTGGAGTGGGATTTTAGAAACTAAACCAGAAAATGTACCCCACATTTTCTGGTTTAGTTTTTATAATCCCACTTTAGTGGCACTTTACACGGATTAGTGAGAAAAGTTAGTATGGATGAAGTCAGAATAGCAGTAAATGGAATGAAGAATGGTAAGGCCATTGGCCCAGTTTGGAATACCAGTTGAAGTGTGGAAGTTACTGACGAGTGGATGGATGGATGTGGTTAGCTTTGTTCTTCAATAAGTTGTTGAAAGAAGAATTCATACCTGATGATTGGTACAAAAGTTTTTTGGTGCCCATCTTTAAAAACAACGGTGATGTTCTTGAGTGCAACAATTATAGAGGAATAAAGCTAATGTCACATAGTATGAAAGTAAGGGAGGAAGAAGTATTGAAAGGCGGTTGAGAGAAGAGAGTGAAATTTCACAGAACCAATTCGGTTTTATACCTGGTCGGGGTACAACGGATGCCATTTTCGCTATACGCCAGCTGTGCGAGAAATACAGAGATGCACATAAAAACTTGCATATGGTATTAATTGACCTCGAAAAGGCATACGATCGAGTACATCGTGAGGTTCTGTGGTGGGCCCTTAAGGAGAAAGGTGTGGCTGTGAAGTATGTGAAGTTGATCCGATCGATGTACAGTCGGTGTAGTATCCAAGTCCACTCTACAGTAGGCACCAGTGGCAGTTTGAATGTGACGATCGGCCCACATCAGGGTTCGACTCTCAGCCCTTAACTCTTCCTGCTGATAATGGACGCTTTGACGTTAGACATTCAGGAAGAGGCCCCCTGGTGTATGCTGTTTGCCGATGACATTGTGCTGGTTGCCGAGAGTAGCCTTGAGGTTCAGAGCAGATTGGAGGTGTTGTGGCAAAGATTGGAGAGTGTTCGCCTGAAATTGAGTACAACCAAAACAGAGTACTTGTTCTGCAATTTCGGCGGTCCCTCCAATTTTTCGCCTTTAGTTCTCGCTAGGACGCCCATACCGATTTGTTCCGAGTTTCAGTACCTCGGTTCGCTTGTTCAAGGAGATGGTGAGGTAGACCGGGACATAACACATCCGAGCAACGAAGGATGGATGAAATAGCGACAGGTCACGGGAACAACTTGTGATCCACGGATGCCCCTCAAGTTGAAGGGTAAAATCTACAAGTCCGTGATAAAACCTGTCATACTGTATGGATCAGAATGTTGGGTTGTGAAAAAGATGGATGAAAAAAGATTGCATGTAGTGGAGATGAGAATATTGAGATGTGTGGTGTGACAAGAATGAACAAACTGAGAAATGAGTGTATTAGGGGAAGTTTGAAAGTGGCGCCAGTGACTGAAAAGTTGGAAGGAAATCGTTTGTCTTGGTCTGGTCATGTGAAGAGAATGGATGAAACGCATGTTTCTAAAAGAATTCTAAATTTACATGTGGATGGATGGAGAGGGATAGGGAGGCCAAAGAAAAGATGGATAGACTGCGTAAGGACCGATAAGAAAGAAAAGGAAGTTAGTGATAGTATCACGGACGACAGGACAGAATGGAACAAGAAAACCTGTTGCGCCGACTCCAAGTAATTGGGATAAGGGCAGGAAGAAGAAGATTGCAAGAAGCACTTTACGATCAACATACAAGGCTCGCATTTGCGCGCAGCGACAAGCAGAAGAACGAGCGCAATAAATGATAGGTACCGGACAGATACCATTGATTAGAATGTATTATAATACTTAATAAATGTTGACTTCATATTTGAGGTAGTTTTATTTTATTTGAATCGACCATTATTGGGTATTAGAATAATAATAATTGAGTTCCTACTAATTCTATGTATAACAGGATTATTTATTAGTCAGAATTCAATTGATCTATGATTATAAATGGTTTTTAATACAAAAAAAAATTACATATATAGGTTTTTACGACATTAAATATGACCCTTATGGTTACCAAAAATGGATATACGACCCCCACAGTTTTTTCAAAGTACATTTTCATGGGGTGTATAAACCAAACATTGATTTTTTCTTAGACGTAAATGCAAGCTAACTTTAAAACTAAAGAAGATAGCTAGGTTCTGATGATTTAACCTTTTTCATCTGTAAAATGTAAGAACCTTTCTCATAGATCATTTTTTTATAACTTCAAAAGGAAAAAAGTTATGAATTTTTATGTAAAAAAAAAATAGTTTTTCTGCTCTACTGAAAAGTCGGGTTTTGGTTTATACGACCTTTCTACCCAAGGTATCGATATAGGTACTTTTCTTATTTGACTTTACATCGAAGGTAAAAAAAAGGAAAAAAATAGATCTTAGAAAACAGACTGGATTCTGTTACGACCTTGTCTAATGCAATTTGGAAGCAGCATCGAGTATAATCAGATGTCTCACATTTATTGTAATTCAATTTATCTGTTAGACCCGAGACATTTATTATCATTTTCGTCGAAATACTGTATGCTTGGACATCCCAAATAAATTGCACGAAGGTGTATTTTTAGCAGATAATTTATCTTAATTATAAACGTTTAGTTTTTTGGAAAGGTTTTATGTCCTGTGGTTTTTATGGTCCGCTAACCAAAAAAAAATTGAATTATATTGTCTGGGGCCATGGATTCGCTTCTGAAAAGAAACCTGGGGCCCTGGAATGAAAATCAAAGAAGGAACATAGGAATGGGTTTTATAGTCTAAAATGCCCTTCCTTTCCGCCCAAGAGCGAGGGAAGTCATAGTCCGGAAGTCATAGTCAGATTTCTTAGCTAAACAAAGTGTATATGACAAATTGAGAATTTTATTTACCTGTTTGAAACCAAAGTTACTGGTCTGCAATATCTCATAGTACGTTTCTAAATGTAAGAAATTTATTTTTGAAATAAGTAAGCAGTTACTTTCAACAAATTTTTGAAATTATGTGTCCCTATGTGTATGCATAAATAATATTTGTGTGTGCATAAATTGTAAAATAAATAAATTAATAAGAAACAACCAAAAACCCTTGTACATTACGTTATAAAACATAGTCCGACCGACTAACTACTCTACCTACCCTACTTTATAACAGGCGTTGAAAGTGACTGCCAGATTTCTCATTTTGGTACTTATTCCTCGCTTAAACCTCGATTTGGACTCGTTTTAAAATTCAACAGAATTGGCAAAGTCTTACGTCAGATAGCAATGTGCTTTCCGGGTGAATTTACCGGATGATTTGAAATCTGGATTGCCGGAGAAGATTTTTATTTAAAGTTTAAATCTCGAAGTTAAATCTGAGAACCTTTTGTTTAGGTAGGAAATCATCAAATAAAATCTTTTGCAATCTGGGTGGAGGGAGAAGGGACATCAGTCTTTTAGTACGTTAAACCCACGTGTGTTTCTTCAGATGCCCCTTATGTTGACCGCGGTAACTCTTTGAAACTGTGAACCTAATGGTCAAATTAGATACTGCCACAGAACGGAAAGCAGTCCTCACTAGCAGAGTGAATGATGATTGATTGTTGTGAAAACTTTGTCCAAGGTTACTATGTCGGGTGTGGACGTCTATTCCCTTTCACCAAAACTAAATTTTCGTTTCGCCAGTTTGACGTTAAAATTCCATAGGTAATATGTCAAGATCATTTTTTTTCGGAACATTATGAATTAGAGTAGGTTAATAGATTCGAAACGTCAAACCATTTTCGTTTATTCAAAATTTTGGAAACGAATGAAACCGTGAAAACACAAAATTTCTGTCGACACTTCGTATTTCGGAGAAAGAGAGTAGGCGTTCAGATTAGTACGAACTGTTAAATCAGACAATAGAGGCTAGACATGTTTTTAGACAAAACAATAGACGATCGGTTTGCTTGCGAGCCTGGAGGCTGGGACGCCACGTCCAGCTAGACGTCCGCCCGCGTGTCAGTGTCAATAGCATCCTGCAAATAGTGGTTGAGAGTCGATATTCTGAAGCATTTTGTGAAGAGAATGGTTAGAACTGAAATTATAGTACATTCGCGTTAAGAATGCAGTAAAGTCATCATTGTCCGTCGGCCTAGCCCCGCCCTCTAATCAAAGGTGTTTAAGTGTATTTTTATAAATTCATTAAACTTAATCTTTTAAAATATATTTTATTTGGATTTAACACCACTGTAAATACACCTTTATCATCCATATTATCACTGCATTCTTAACGCGAACGAACTATAGTTAAAAATTGCGTAATTTCCTGCAAATAAAACTTTTTCTTTCTCTCTTCCTTTCTTTGTCTGGTAGTATTTTTTAATACCTGTATTCGACACCCACTTCAAGGTATTTTATTTATCCTGGTTTTTGTACCACTACCACTTTACTTGTTTATCGTGGTCTCTGGAAGGGAGTGATGTGGGTGACTCACATAATTATATTTACACAACTTACACAGTTGCATAAACAATAAAATAATAATACAAATAATCAACATTATGTACCTATATATCATCATCTAAGTATACTCGTATATCTATTTACACATTCATTTAAATTTATATATTTCCATATTCACCAAAACCACTTCCTACAAATATATATTGGACACGCGCATCGTCGATGACGCGCCGGTGACACATTTCATTCTACCCACAGAGTATATTTGATTCTACCGTCACATTTTTATATTCGTTTCTCACCAGTCACGACGAGAGGTAGACATGCACCCGCGCCGATAAAGTTATAAGCGAATTACATCAACCCCGATAACCTACCGCTGTGCTAACAAAGACTATTGTCACCGCTATCATTATCCAGTCTGTGCTTAGCTTGCTTCCGTCCACAGAGTACATTTGTATTGCTTGCGTCTTCATACTGTACTTCATAGTGTTGTTGTGTTGGGTGTGGAGAAATGTACGTGGAGATAAGACGAAGGGCTATCATTTATTCACCACCTACCCAGTGAGTACCTACACTACACACCCACCACCCGAATCACCCGAAACTAGTTATAAAATATTTTACTAACAACATAGCTACATATTGAAGTCTCCATCATCTGCCTAGCCTTTTCCCAACTACATATATTGGGGTCGGCTTCCAGTCAAGCCGGATTTAGCTGAATACGAGTATTTTACGAGGAGCGGCTGCCTACCAGACCTCCACAACCCAGTAACTGGGGTAACACGGTACTTCATGGCAAGACTGGAGTCAGATTTACTGGCTTCTGACTATCCGTAACGACTGCCAAAGATCTACAAATAACAGCCGGGACCAACGGCTTAACGTGCTTTCCGAGGCACGGAGGAAACTCGTTATGTTAAGATGGTCACCCATCCACAGACCAACCTCGGCAAGCATTGCTTAACCTTGATGATCGGTCTGTTCGGCTGTTATTATTTAGCCACGAGCTCCTCAATTTCTCCACCTACCCAGTAAGTACCTACACTACACACCCACCACCCGAATCACCCGAAACTAAGTTATAAAATATTTTACTAACAACATAGCTACATATTGAAGTCTGAAGTCAAGAAATAACAAAAATACACACTTCAGCTGTATAGACGTAAATGGCAGTTTGATATGATGTTACATTATCTACTTTGCGGTCGTATTATCATACACGAAAGTTTCTCACCATTATAAGTAGATACATAAGTTGTCTAATATGAATTATTACTCCTAACTCTATGAATCATGTTCTCTAAAACTTTTTAGGATAAAAAACAATAAAACAGTAACTATTACATCAGTTGACAGACATCATTAATTTCGGTTTACGTTTGAAAAATCTAGCCAAAAACAGGAGAATAATGATCCTGTGGTACCGCTACGCTAGTCTCAAAGTAATGGAAAAATGTATCATTTTATTTTAAAACTTGTGGTTCTTCTCAACTATTTATCACCGTCTTGGTCTGACTAAGGCAATAAGGTTTAGATGACGGAATTAAGGCTTTGAGGAAACTTAACGGGTTTAATTAATTTTGTCCTAAATATGCTACACAAGAGTGTTAACAATACCTATGTGATTAATACGAGTAAACGTCACTTACGAGTTTAGATCGTCGTGTCAACCTGGCATTTTGATTTGTGTGAATATGATTTCACTTTCTTTACCGCTACTTTTGAAATGGTGAAGGAAAAGATTGTAAGGAAACCGGAAAAAAAGTCATGTGATTGTAGATTCAGACATTCAGTAACATACCAGATTATCAGCTTCGCTCTAAGACACTGTCAACGTCGTCTCGCTGCGATGGTCACTGCTAGACTGCCGTGATAAATAGTAGTAGGTACAGTACGATCGTTATAAGTTGGCGAGTCTGAAGTTAGGCTCTGCGAATTTTGTTGCGTCTGAAGTTAGGCTCTGCGAATTTTGTCGCGTCTGAAGTTAGGCTCTGCGAATTTTGGCGCTTGAAATATCATACAAAAATAAAGGTTTTAAAAAAATAAATGCCAATAACAGTTTTTAACAGCAATTACAACTGCAAATTGCAGACTCGCCAACTTATAACGGCCGTACTGTAAGTTGACTACTATTTTGTACGAATGTAAATTAACCAACACATAGCTACTGAGCCTGCGTAACGGCCCATTCCTTTAAAGTCCCACGGGAGGTACCTATATATCCCAGAAGATATAATTAAAAACTGATCGATTGATTATGTTGTTACCATAAATTGAATTTAACAAATTCTCATTTCAAATTTAAGAAACTTGAAGCATCATAAAGTTTACTGAAACTCTCTTACCGAATAAATCATGTATACTACAGTACTTATTTAAAATGCTCTTACTGTTCGCATTTCGTCAATATCTTTATCAATTTGCTATGCATAGCAAGCACGATGAAATGCGAATGCCAAAGTAAGTACTTAAAAAATAAATTCAGATTTAAAGAATATAATTTAACTTTGCTAAATATAACTTTACTTTACCTTTCAAGGTGAAAAAGGTACTTTTGACCTTGAAAGGTAAAGTTTTTTTGGCAGCATGTTTGAGAAATACTGCTATTTATGGCAGATAGATACATATAACTACATAGATACATTATACACCAACATTGAGAAGAGAGCAGTGGTGGCCCAGTGGTAACTGCCCCGACTGGTAAATTATAGGTCGCGGGTTCAAACCCGGTCAGGCACATTACTTTGTGTAATTTATTTCATCACCACTGCTCTCAAGACGGTGAAGGGAAACATCGTGAGGAAACCGGCATGTCTTAGAACCAAAAATTCGAAGCCATGTGACATCCACCAATCCGCGATGGGCCCGCGCAGTGGATTATGGCCCATTCTCTCTCCAAGAGAGGAGACCTGAGCCCCAGCAGTGGGAACATTATAAGGCCGATAATGCTAAAAAAAGTACCAACATTTATATTGTCTACAAAACAATTAATTCACATTAGTAGCTTTACGGCCTTTTACATAATGACAACAAGTTATATATAAGTAATTATACCAAATGAAATGGTCGACAAAGATATTTGATGGGAATGAAAGGTTTTGAAGTGACGACCACGTACCTGAAGACACAGCGTTAAAATACATTGAATGTATAAAAGTTTCGTGACACAGCGTTTGTTATCGAAGTGCTCCGAAACTCTTTTATGAATTTTTTTATGTGTATTTGGTACATCTGAGAATAGGTCATAAGCAATTTTTTCTTTGATGTAGTTATGGCAAAATAACTTGTGCTAAATCAGCTAGTTGATTATAAAATTTTTCTCTTCTACTTAATCTCTACTTACATGTATTATTTGTAGATATATTGCAAAAGATTATAAACGACAAGGTGAACAACAGGACATAAATAAATAAACAAAACATCATTTAACTATCCCTTTTCAACTTAATGCCGCCCCAAATATAGTATGTAATATGTTTCGAATGATCTCGAGGCAATAACTCATAGCCAAGCGTTTTCCCTTCCATTGATGTAACACAAAGGAGCGAATATCAATGATATGGGTAACGTATGAACTGACAAATTGTTTAGAAGATCCATTCCATACAGTTTTACATTTTATTGACAGAATGTCAATTGAACTAGTAGGTACGCCTCACCATCTACGATTGCATCACTGCTTACCTACAGGTGGGATCGCAGTCTAGCACTAGTTTATATAACTTAAAAAAAAAGTTTGCAATTCTTAAGGAATATGCATGCAATTTCTTGTTTGCTGAATTCAATATTTTTTGGTTCTGGTAAAACAAATTTACATACAAATTTACATACGATAGAAGTTCGACATAGTCTTTGACGTCAAATGCCATGACTGCTGCACGACCGTCATAGAAAACAGCGTCTTAGCGAGTGAGACAGATATCATCGATATCATCATCATCTCAGTCGAAAGACGTCCACTGCTGGACATAGGCCTCCCCCCAGGGGAGAGACACAGATATATTTATTTAAAATGGTTATACTTCGTTTGCTCTACCAATTTCGATATAGTTTTCATAATTCATATTCTATTTTTGTATAATTATAGCCTAGTTAGATCATTATCATCAATCCAGCCGAAAGTTGTCCCCTGTTGGACATATACCTTTCCCAAGTATCGCTACAATTAAAGGTATTGTGAGTCTTGCATCCATCGGATTCCCACAACCCTCAACAATCAGTTCATTGATTCACATTGTGAGAGCCATTCTCAGAACTTTTCGCTCCCAACGGGCATCTGATATGCGAGCAATTGATCAGAAGGCCTAAAGGCATTTAAAATGCAATGAAATAGGCTATGCCTGAAGTTTCTTGGCATGATTGCAGCAGAAATGACTGGGCCTAGTTCAATCACCTAACTTAACGTTTGAATCCCCAACCGGTCCTATGAGACCGCGCTGTTATTGTTTTACTATTGTGTCTCGTTTCGCGGGTATCTGAGTAATTAAATGAGAGTAGGGATAGCACATTGCTCGCAGTACTGGTTGGATAACAAATATTTTTTAATGCATATTCCGTATTGTAAGAAAATTAACAAAATTACTTTTTGTTCTGGTGGTAGACGTAGTAGAGTAAGAGCCCGTGAACGCCAGACCTACGGTATTTTATAAAAGCTGAAAGTTTGTCAGCTCATTGGTACCAACACAGGTAACAACGATGGCTAATTATGAAGTTTGGGTTGCAGTCGCATTGGTACCTACCAATGCCACATAAATTGGTAATTGAATTGGTTTAAAATCTGTTTTGATTTACTAACAACGCCTAACAATTATATAATTTCATGAACATTAAGGGTGTCTGGCAAGGATTTTTCACTATGTAGTGTCTGACAATGAATAACGTGATTTTGAATAATATTGTGAAGGTAATACCAAAAAATCAATCTTTAAAATTTGACTTAACTAGATCGGTATTTTACACAACTTTGGTACCGTATACCTACCAAAGCCGCGAGCGTTCACGGGCTCTTAGGTCATAGACTCACAATCGGCCTAGTGATTGAGCTATTAACTGCTGCACTGCATGCCGCGGTTTCAATTCTCGCTCGGAACAAACATTTGTATGGCCTACAGTTTCTAGTTTCAGGTCTAGGTGTATTGTGTGTATTAGTTTACATGTTTGTGAACGCACCCACGATTTTAGTCGTTTATAGTGTAGGCTGCTCCACACCCACACTATAAGGGTCGGCTCACATCTGCCGGAAAATGCGTCGCGTATTATCGGTCGCGTAACGCCAAAACAGACAGTATAATAAAACATTCAACCGCTCACACCTAACCGATGATGCGTTAGTGCGTCGAGCGTACAGCGTCTATTCAGTTTCCTTCAACGCATTGGCGGTCGACGTATGTATATTGCCCATTTAGCGACTTTTTCACTAGACCTTGGCTTTGCGACTATTCTAACTACTTCTTTTTCTAGAGTTTGCAATAAAAACAAATAAGTACTGTTCTGTAGATACTGAACGGACAAACTGATTAGACGCTTAAATGCCACCTTACACCACTCGTTTTTACGAACGGTCTTAGTCTACGTCGCGTAGTGTAATAAGGGTAAGACGGTCTTACTACTAGGTAGGCTCAACGACAGTCTACGTAGATCGGTCGTAAAAACGGGTGGTGTAATAGGCCTTTTAATGTGAAAGGTCTAATTTGACGGAATAGACGCGACCAATGACTTTCCGTCAGATGAGAATCGACCCTATAACGCTTATTTATTATCTATAGACCTTCTGTATTTTCCTGTTATGTCCAATAACCATGATATTTCACATTTCCATTCAATTGAAAATTCTATTGTGGTCATGTGCACCTTTGGGATCAAATATTTCAGTGTTTGACTTCAGAAATTATTGGGGTCTTGTCAATAAGCATACTAAGGGTAGGCTTGAATAATATCTACATAATTATAGTTACTGCGATTAATAAATTATGTAGTACAGACGAATTCTATCCACACTTAATAGATGCCTGAATAATAACTAGCTATCTAGGGTCTAGATTTATTAATCTGTAGGCTGTAAGTTAGTTAAAGTCATGGTTTTAATCTTTGGGTCACTAGATTCACCGTTGACCTGAATCACAAAGGGCAACTGATTGAACATAGGTGTGTTTTAGTCAGTAAAAGTCTGATGCTATCTCTCACTCCACCCGAGAGATGGAGAAGTAATTTGAAGATTTCCCGCCTAAGAAAACCACCCAAGTGCAAGTCAGACTAGCATTCGAAGGTTCTTTGGGTGCCATCCGTAGCAAAAAACAGCTAAAAAAAACATGTTTGTTGTATGAGAGTCCCGCTTAACCTATCAAATACCCACAAAACGAGACACAATTGTAAAACAATAACATCGCGGTCTCATAGGACCGGTCGGGGATTCATGAATTAAATACAACAGATTTATATCATCTGTTAAAATTAAACTGTTTAACTATCACGGTTGATGAGATACAGCCTGGTGACAGACGGACGGACAGTGGAGTCTTAGCTATCCCTCCTGGTTTACCCTGTGGGTACGGAACCCTACAAATATAATACTTAAACACTTCTGCCTGCCCCATTGTACAACCGTGATCATCATCATCATCTACCTAGCCTTTTCCCAACTATATTGGGGTCGGCTTCCAGTCAAGCCGGATTTAGCAAAATACCAGTATTTTACGAGGAGCGGATGCCCACCAGACCTCCACAACCCATTAACTGGGGTAACACGGTAACTGTGACCATAAGTAGTTTGAAAAAATCATACATATATTTATATATTAGAATTAAATAACATCTTATAAGTAGATAGTTTCATGAAAGAACTTGTCAAAAGTGTCACGATAGAAGAACTTTCAAAGAAAGATGAGAATGTTAGAAAGGTTTGGACTCGGTTCGTATAACAGCATAAACTATCAAAGGCTGTATCAATAGTTAAAGCTATGACACTCAAAGGTTACAGATAGTTGTTGTAAAGTTACTACGACTCGATAAAAAAGTTTTGATCGACTATAAATCAAAATCTACTGTTATTTATAACTCAAACAGCAAATATAATAAAAGTATTTTCGAAACTCGAAAAAATTTACCTAATGCATTTATTTAATTAAACCATTAAAAGGCACTTTTGATATTTCGATAAAAATGATAAATGATATTTATTTTGCAATTAGGTTTTCACAAACACTTTTGCACGTCAAATTTTTTTTGTGTTTTATTCTAGATGAGGCCGGTGTTTCCTAACTGACTACCCTGAGAAGAAACATCGAAACAAACGCAGGGGTCATACCCTCTTTTAAATTCCATGCAAAATGTATTGCTCAAATCATATGCGAACCATGCAGATTAGTGGTTGAGATGGCCTTTTGAAGAAAGAACCATGCAGATTTGAGTGGACCTGTCCAGTCAGTGCAAGCATTTGTCATTATTTGTAAGCTCAACTCAGGACTACTAAGGAGCTCAACGACTTGACGAACAATAGTAAGGAAAGGACATTTGGTTAGGCCGCAGAAAAATACTCAAATTGCCAGACATATGTTAAAATTACTAAAAGAAAAGAAAAAAAAGCAATCCATCACAACACACATCACAATCACACAAAAAGATAAAAAAAAATACAAAATGTAATAATAAAGTAAACATTTATGTCAAACATTAATAATAAAAATAATAAAAAAATTCAAATTGTGAAATAAAATTAATCAACAAATAAAATATAGTCAGTCATCATCATCATTTCAACCGAAGCACGTCCCTTGTTGGACATAGGCCTCACCCAAGCGTTGCCACAACGAGCGCTCTATGCTCGCACCTCTCACCACGTCATCGGTCCACCTTGTGATAGGTGTTCCTACGCTGCGTCTTCCTGTTCACAGTCACCACTTCAGACCCTATCGACACTTAGTCAAAGTCAAAATCTTTTTATTTCACATAGGTCTACATGGGCACTTATAAAACGTTAGAAACTAGTGCATGGTTCCAATTGGTCGTTTCCTATGGAGAAGAACCGTCAAGAAACTCCATGGTTACTCTTTTCAAAAAACTATTGGGTCTACAATACTTCCATATTACAACACAGACACATATGCGAGGATAGTGTAGACCAGTCAATAATGTACCCAAAAGCACAATAAAAATAAAATTAATCAAAAACTGGGTTTAAATAGATAATAATTAAAATCCGTGGTCTACACTGTTTTCTCCTTCACTATCTTTTGGACCATCTGTTCTGCGAGCTATGCACTCTGCCATTTAGTTTAGAGATTCTTCAGAGATACGTCGTCAACGGTTCTCCTATTATTTATATTTTTACTAGCTGACCCGGCAGACTTTGCCCTGCCGATTTTTTTTTGATTTTTTCTCACCTTTAAACCTTTCCTAAAACTCCACGAACATTTCAAGACCAAGATAAGATAAATCCGTTCAGCCGTTTTCGAGGTTTAGCGAGACTATTGATATTTATATATATAGATTTGTGCATTCAGCCCACATCAAGTTTAGAAAGTTTTAATTTTTGTACATAATACAGTCATGTAGTTTTCCCCTAAAATGCGGATGTATGGCTGAAATATTTTTACAGTATTTGACAATTTTCCGAGTCAGCCTGCTCGGCAAGATTCGTTAAGGTATTGGGAAAGTCAACATACTACAGTAAAATTCTCGACAACACTTTACCGAGATGGCGCACGTTTCAATGAATCCACATTCGAGTACTGTCCAGTTACAAATTACTTGTTAAAATACCTATAAAAACCAAAAGAATTACTATAAATAAATAACCATAATGTAAATTGTCAAAGCGTAATGAATCTACCGATGACATAAAATCAACAAAACTTTAGCCGCCCCTAAAACAAAAACTACCAACAAAAAAAGAAAACGGAAGTAAACACCATCGCATTTCACAAATATTTGCAGAAAACATTCACAATGAATACAAAAATACATTTAAAATATATAAATATGATCATAAAGTCTTGTAAACAAGTTTCAGTATCAGCGTTCAGTTTTCAGTTGCGTTCTAGCCGGGCGGTTGTGACGACGCGCGACGGGGAGGGCGGCCGTGTCTTCGTATGAAAGTCTCACGACTCTAGAAAAATAAGTTCGAAAAAAGTTTTTCGTGTTCTGTGATTACTGCAGTGATTTTTTTTCGAAAGGGAATAGAAAGTGATTTTTTTTTCGGAGTTGAGAAAGTATGACAAATAATTAAAAGATTTTTATTTTGAGTAGTTTTGATCAATAGATTGCAGTGGTAAATGGTGTTTTGTTAAAGTGAATAAGTTATTTTTAAAACCAAAATTAGCGAAAAAAATTTTTACCTACACTTCAAATAAATGCTGAAAAGATAATTAGTTTAGAAGTGTCAAAAGTTAAATTCAACAAACGAAGATTCTGGTATAGTCTCTTATAAGGTACCTACAACTTGATCTACTTATTTTTAACTTTTCAGAATATATGATGAAAATCGTTTCTTCTGGGAGTTACATACTTTTTATTACACTAAAATATTTTACAGGCGAAAGTTTTAACGTACGTGTTTTTATTACTTCTTCGCACTAAAACGGTGGAACGAATTAGCATAAAATGGCACACATACAGACGAAATACTCTGGAATCGGACACTTTATAGTTTTTTCCCAACACTGGGATAATTTTTACTTTCATGCTTGTGAAGTCACTGGTTCAAATTAGTATTATTAAAATTACAAAAAAAAATTGAAAGTTGCTTAAAAATAATAGCATTAAATAGCTCATTAATTATTATCATCATTACTGAAAGCAACAGAGCAGAGCACTGAAACAAACAGAGTTATGAACTTACAACCCTACTGTGAACAGTTTAACATTCCACTCAGCCATCACATCGAGCAAAAACTTGCCACACAAAATATGTTAAAGCACATATTATCAGCAAAATGCATCAACAATTTAAACTCCCTAACCTTTTCCATCAACATGATTTAAGCAGTCTAAACTCAACCTTGGTCTTTATTAAACGATTATCTAACAACTAGCAAAGATAAAAACTTTCTTTTAAATCAATTTAATAGCTGCACGATGTTTAATTACATTTCCATATGCTGGTCTTAAACAATTAAACAATACTGGGATATATTTTGATGCTCTGACGTAAGAAAAGCTGTAAAAACTGAGTTTGTTACGGAATTGTTGCTATGTCGATTAAGGAGTCATAAAATTGTTAGGTTGTTCATCATTCTTGATGTATGTTTGATAGTACATATTGATACTTCCTTTCTCCCATGCATTATGCCTTAACTATTTATTAATAAATAGATATTAATAATAGAATTATGTATGTACTCGTATAGTGTATATCTACAACGAAAAAATAAAAAAATATCTGTGTTAAAAAATGAAATTACAATTTACATATTAATACTAGTCCAGTCAAATTAGCTCAATTAAGGATCCTGCGTAGATCGCTCGCTACTTCGAGTTGAGATGAAAATAAAATACGTTCGCGGTATATTGCTATCTCTGTTTGGCAAAAACAAATGCGAAATCGCATATGTGTGTGTACGTGTGAGTTGGACAATCTTCACAGCATAATATGGAACAGTTTTGAACTTGACAAAATAATTCCATCAAAAACACAGCTTGTAAAAAACTCAAGTCTCGCAACACTACTCTTCTACCGTAAAAATATGTGAGATTCATGTTATACCAAGTCAAAATATCTTGTATGTTTTAAATAAATGAATTTAGCTTTGTAATCGCATGAAAACACAATGTATCTCAAAAGTAATTAAGTAAATCGTTTAGTGCGATTACCAAGTCAAATCTTAAAAATGTAACTTTGTAATCCTATACATTTATATGGGATTACTAAGTTATATATGCAGTTGGTGTATCTAGAAAACTAGGCCGAAATTGCAAAATATTTTAGTTTTCCCTTGGTTTGTACAGTAAACACTAATTGTAATCAAAATTTGAAACTTCTGTCTCTATGTCTGCTAAAAGTACCTTAGACTTTTTATGTTCGTTCAGTCAGTGAATGACAAAATTTAGAAACTTTGATAAGAAAATTTAATGAGATTTGAAAAATACCGTCTTTTTAAGAAGCCTGCTTGATCTAGTTTCGTCCACAACCAATTTATAAGAGGTTGAAAATGGCTCGAAATGTTTCGAGAAAAGGATGCCACATTTTTGCGTGACTTGGTGGGTGGGACACTACCGTGCCCCCAGATTACCTATGCTCCATTGTAGAAATAGGGTCGTCACTTTTAATGTTATCCTAAAAATAAATTTAATGCAAAAAAAGTGTTCTGTAGTGATCAATCTATCGAATGGAAATCAATAATATTTTTATTTTACGTGGGCCTACATGGACACTTATGAAACGTCAGAATCTAGTGCGTAGTTCCAATTCGTCGTTTCCTATTGAGAAGAACTGGCAAGAAACTTCATGGTTACTCTTTTCAAAAAAATATTGAGTTTACAATATTTCCCTACTAGCTGTGTCCGCGACTTCGTTCGCGTGGATGACAAAACTTATCAATAAGTTTTTAGTGTAGTACCTTCACTTCTATGTATATCAATAAATAAGCAAAATGCCAAAAAAATAATATCTACATAATTATACGAATGACTAATCTTACCTAAGAATACTAAAATACCCTACGTTACTTACACACTATCAAATATACTACCTACACTTGAAATTAAAATCTATACGGTCTGCGCCCTATAAAAGTAAACCTAAGTACCTACCTAATTAAAAAAAAATGAGTTCGGTGTCGGTCTCGTAACACCCCCTGCCATTATTTTTTTTGACATTTTTAATGTACAGAATTTATACTTCTACAAATTTATTATAAGTATAGATTACAATACTACCAGACAGATTAAGATTGATATACAAAAGTACAATAAAAATAATATTTATCAAAAAGCTGTCGAAATAGTAGTAATCAAATCGTAGTCTAGTGTTCCCACATTCACACCATAAGAGAGAATATAAATATAAGAAAAAAGAACAAACCTATTAACATGAGATGTAACTAACAAAAATAAATCACGACTTAATGAATCTATGATGATTAAAATCTAAATAATATAAGGAACAAACGCTCGCAAACCGCTTGTGCGATATGACCCCTACGCTAGTGTGAATGCCTATAGGAGGGGAACCGATTTTCTAGAGGCGTAACTACAAATTTTCAGTTTTCAGACTTTTTCCCTATATTTGCTATAAGACCTTTTTTATGCCAAATTTCATGAAGTACTTCCCGATGACCTAGAAATTTTGATTACTTAGAGAGTATCAAAACGTACGTTTTTTGCGATATAAACGGTTGTAACTTTTTTTTTCGATAACTTATATGTTTGATTTGTGCACAGCTTCAAGAGATCACGGGCCTATTCTCGAACTCGACAACTCCACGTGTTCCCGAGATAGAGGGTCTTGACAAACAAAGGTTTCGTTTTTGCCCGTTGAGGTACGGAACCCTTAAAACGAAACGATAATTGTTTAAAAATTTTATAGGAAATTAATTTCGATCAAATATTTTTCGAACCTATGATAAGTAGGTAACCCTGTAGGAGCGACACACACGCAAGGACTTTGTGTACCCTGGAATGATTACGAAGTAATATCACACAATCTGAAGTGTACTTCATTTTCATTGCCATTAAGTTCATATTTTTGATTGACAAGCAAAAATGGAAAAAATGTACCCAGCAAGACGGAGCATAGAAAGAGGTAGCGTGTCCCTTTCTTACTCGTCTATGGACACCATGGTAGAAAGAGATAAGATACCCTTTTGTGAGTACGATTTTGAGGTTGACGTAATCAATCCAGATAGTATAAATAATTCTGAGATACACTGACTGAGGTAATGTCATACCCACACACTGACATTTGCCTGCTGCGATAGCAATAAAAACTATTGAAAATTTGGGAAAAATTTGGATGTGTACCGTAATACCAAAAATGATGAATGAAAAATTAATTATTTTCCAATTTCTTTTCTTTTCTTTATAACTTGAAAATAATATCTGTGTTCCTACGGAGAGATATCTTGAAGTATTGTTGTTTATAATATAGAAAAAAACAAATAAAAACATGACATTTTCGGTGTAAAAATGTGCAAAATTAAATTCGCTTAAATTTCGTTTGGGGTAAGTTTTTCAACAGAAAGACTACGTAGGAACCTAGATAATTATTGTCTGAATCCGAATAACATCATATTATGGTGTAAATATGCTTAAACTGCAAATGATTTTGGTATTACGTTTGTATGGAAAATTGACACTTCGCGCCAGCCTTAAGGTAAGAATCTCGGAATTCGAGATACCCAGCTGTAAGTTTGTAAATAGTTGTATATTGACACCCTAAAAGTTGTCTCAAAACCTACATATGGTAGGGTGTACGCAACTATTAAATTTCATGGTCGGGGGTCACAAAAATCGGGTTTTTGCGCTTTTTTTGTAAATATCTCATTTTCTATAGGTTTTTTGCTATTTATATATTGAACAATATTGTAGAATATAAAATTCTCTACAATTTTTGTACATAAAACTTTTTCCTTCGGTGAACCGTTTTCGAGATATAGGGCGGAGACCGCGCGGTCACAGCATCACTTTAGGTCAACTGGTGCCTCCGGTCGAAAACGCGCCATATTATAGTTAATGAACTATCGATAAATCAATGATTATAAATATTTGTCTGAATAGTCGTGACTATTTGGAGAAAAATACAAAAAAAAATATTACAAAAATATTTTTAAAGTAATAAGTGAAATAACACAAATAAATTCTTTTAAAATTTAGATCTGTTGTGATATTTTCCTCTACCATTACCACAGTTGTTTAAATGTTGCTGTTCTTTTTTATGTAGCGACCACCTGAATAAAATCTGCTATCTACTGCTATTCTTAAAAAATCCAGAATTCCTCTAGATTTTTCACAAAAATGAATGAAACTTATGTGATTACCCAAATTTACTGAAGATTTTTACTTTTAGCCAACTTTAGCTTGTCCTGGTGTAAAAAAAAGTATGAACACTACTATGGCAACTTTTTAAAAAATTGGTGCTACTAATCAAGATTCCAAAATGGTATACTAGTTTATTAAAACCAGCCACAAAAAAATAATATCGATACAAGTTCAAAACAAGAAACTAATTTCTTAAATTATTGTTAACAGTAATCACTTTTCCTACGTGCCCAAAATAGGTTCTTGCTACAATTTCTATTAATGAATGACATACCCTAGTAATTTACTTTGAAAATTAAAGCAAGATAGAGATATTTAAGTAAAAAAAAGCATAGCATAGTAAGAGAAACTAATTATTCTTAGTACGTGAGTTCAGTTCAGTACGCACTGCTCACAAGCCCATGCTGGCGACGGCGGACGACGAGCAATGCGTAGATCGCCGTCCTGTCGTCCAATTACCATCCGGATTGCGCTCAAGTCGTCGACGACGCGTAATGATCTATGCGTACTTCAAGAACATTTCAGAAAATCGTAGGGGCCCAGCAGGGTCGAAATCCACTGGGGCCATGGGGTATGTGAAAGGGTACACTGACTGGGGCCCTAGAACAAAGGCAAAGAAGGAACAGGAGTGGGCTTTAGTCAGTAAACGTCTGACACGCCAGGTAAGTGTTGTTAAATAAATGAATACTGAATAAAAAGTGGATAGGTTAGAAAAAAAAATCATGAAATATAATATAATTAATAAAAATTGAAAAATATTTATAATCATTGATTTATCGATAGTATCAACTTATATGGCGCGTTTTCGACCGGAGGAACCAGTTGACCTGAAGTGATGCTGTGACCGTGCGCTCTCCGCTCTCTATCTTGAAAACGGTTCACCGTAGGAAAAAGCTTTTTATACAAAATTTGTAGAGAATTTTGTATTCTACAATATTGTTAAATATACAAATAGCAAAAAACCTTTAGGAAATGAGATATTTACCAAAAAAGCGCAAAAAAAACGATTTTTGGGCCCTTTAACCTTGAAATTTCATAGTTGCGTACACCCTACCATATGTAGGTTTTGAGAAAACTTTTAGGGTGTCAATATACAAGTATTTACAGACTTACAGCTGGGTATCTCGAATTCCGAGGTGAAAGTACTATAATGACTGGACTATACTGGCTGTATAATATATTCGTCGTCGTCTCCAGTTATACACTGCGCTGGCTTTACTGATTGAGGCTGGTCGATGGACAGCTGTCAGGTACCGAAGACGTAATTGCCTGATTAGTGAGCTGATATTTATTATATTTCATTATCTAGTGTACATAGGGATGCTATGAGTATACTGAAAACTTTCTAAATATCTGACATTAAGCAGTCTGATACCAATAGTGAATTTTATTTTAGTTAAATTATGTATTTATGCACTACACTTGTTTAGTTATTTTTCATTGATTTATCGAAAAGGGACCACGAAAAAAAAAATTGTTACATTTAAGAAACTAAATATATCCATCTGTTCATCGATCATAAAATTACATAGCAATTTCACAAAAAAACACGTCGATTTAGACCTAATGTTGGCCTACATTTTATATTTTTTTAGCGGCTGCCAAAACTAAGCTAATGGTACCTCATTTGTTGAAATCCATCCAACCGCTTAGGCTTCAGACTGTGCCAAAAAAATAGACGAACGAGTTTAAACATAAGTCTGTAGTTTCTGATAATAACTACCTAGGAGTCTTTACGTGAAGAGTGAGTAAGCTACTTCTAGGCAAGCGTGTTTTACCGTCGACTACATCATCGCTTACCATCAGGTGCATTAGGTGAGATAGTTAAGCCAAGCCGAGGTCAAGCGCGACCCTAGCAATAATATAAAACGTACATATGTACGGATAATTACAAACATACATACTCTCAAAAAGCCATTACCCGCTTTCAGGGGTAGTCTTATCTATGGTCTGTTTTTTATACCCTGGGCCTAAATTGACATATCTAATGTCAAACTTACTATAGGAATGATGGCAGTTCTTTTGTGTTGTAATGTCATTTTAGTCTCTGGGTTTAAAAAACAGACCATAGTAAATCTTGAAGAGCTAAGTAGCGGTTATTGGTGTTTGAAGAATGAAAGTTGAGTCGTGACTCTGCGATTGCGTCGCAATAATTATTCATCCCGCATGTAGCAGTTTATTCACTTCTGTATCATACGGTACAGCCATACGCCAGTGGACTGCTATGGCTAACAAATAATATTGATTGATTATAGTAATAATAAAAATACTGGTATTCAGCTAAATCCGACTTGACTGAAAACCGACCCCAATATAGTTGGGAAAAGGCTAGGTAGCTGATGATAGTAATAATAAACATCGAATCTTGCCACAGAATAACATAGAGTACATTCATTTTTGACGTTTTTATTTTTGACATGTTTTTATTTTTGACATGATTTTAATTATTACTATTTTTGACATTATTTTAATTATTATTGTTTTTGACATTATTTTAATTACTTATTATTATTTTTGACATTATTTTCACTCATATTATGTAAAAGTTTCTTATTTTTTAAATGATTTTTGTAATTTGAATGCCTGTAATTTATATGTGTGGTGTGTACCGTGAATGTAAATTAGCAATAAATAAATTAAATTAAATTAAAAAAAAAGTAGGTACATACCAGATGAAAAGTTTAAAAAATATACTTTAATTATTTTTTTCGTTAAGTTTATATTTCAACCATATCTTTTTAATAATATTCATAAAGAACTAAAGTAAGATAAAATTAAAACACTAAATAAAACTATATATAAACTAAAGTAAATAAATATCATCTACCTAAAATATGGCGTCAAAAAATTCCTCCGCATCGCTCGCTGTCGACTGGAAGTATGCCCAAAAGACTGGCGAGAATGTGTGACCGAGGTAAAAGCCAGACCATTTTAAAATATTTTTATTTCATATTGCTTTATATGGCTTAGTACTTGACGTCAAAAGCTTGTGCATGGTACTACTTGGTCGTTTCTTACGGAACAGGCAAGAAAACTTATTAAAAAAAAATAGTTTAAAACATTTTTAGGCCACAATAATAGATATAAGAGGGCAGTGTAAACCAGTCAACATTGTACCCAAAAGCTCACAATGTGAATTATAAATAAGGCTATGTAAAAATAAACCTAAGTATCAATAATAATTTAAAAGTTATTATGTCCTGACAAATAAATGATTACGATAATAATTATAGTCTACGTTTTAAACGCTAAATAGACCTCCGGTAAATAAAAGAATCATCATTTTCCGCTCCCTTAAATATGCTAAAATAACAAAAAAGTCAGCGCAATATGTTACACACTACTCTGTCATTTGTCATCCCTGTAACATTAGTTTCTACGCCGCAACTTACTATAAAAAAAGAAGGGATATCCACCATGGCAAATAAGTCAATCAAAGAGATGTCAGCAAACCCAGCAGGCTGGCAAGACCGATGCCCGCAAGCTAGGACCGCGGGGAATTTCTGAAAAGGAAACCCGTAAAAATCTGACACTCCATCCCGCTTCGCCTAACCTCATAAAAAAACCGGCCAAGAGCGTGTCGGGCCACGCTCAGTTAGATAACTATACATATTGGTACCAAATTTCAGTTTTCTAGTGCTAACGGTCACAGAGATTAAGCGACGACGGACGGACGGACGGATGGACGGACAGACATGGCGAAACTATAAGGGTTCCGTTTTTGCCATTTGGTTACGAAACCCTAAAAATGGCATTAAGTGAAAGCTTGTTTCTTCAACGTCGTATTTAAAGAAATCACTGTTTAAAATTCTAACCCACAAGCTGAAAGCTGTAAAAATTTACTAGCTTTTGAACTTTATGTAGTTTTTTAGTACAATCTTATTTCTATCCTTGCTCTAAATCTAAGTTATTTTACTTGTCTAGGATCTAATAGACTTGCCACTAAGATACCGTTTTGAGAATACTTTTATTGAGTATGTGTACAGCTAAGGAGTAGAATTCCCTGCCCGAGTCTGTTTTCCTGATTACTACAACTTTTGTCAAGAGTGAATAGCTTACTTCCAGGCAAGCATGCTCCATCGTTGATCACATCATCGCTTACCGTTAGGTGAGATAGTGGTCAAACGCGAGCCAGTCCATTATTTAAAAAACAATATAGCGCCTAAAACAAAACTCTCGTTCTTTTTATTTTGACCCTGAATAAAATAAAGAAGGTTACGCAATCATTGAAATTAAAAAAAATATTAGCTATAGAGTAAAAAAAAATATTGTCAGAGGCTGGTGTCAAGCACAATAAATCACACTAAAGATAAACCACCGACTTCCGAAATCAGAGCTATTTTTCACTTTGCCTGTTTATTCAGAGTTCTAAACAATACAAGATACGAATTTAAAAATATACAAGGAATCTAGAACCAAAATGAAAAGGTTCTCTCTATTTTAGGTACTGCTTTAATTAAAATACAAACTGAAGAGGACAGAGTTAATTGCTTTCACGAAAACGACTACAAATATGCATTTTAGAAAATTAAGTCTGGTAGCCAGGATGCTGCTGTTTTTAGGACTTAGTGCTTTTCATTTAATGCCATTGTTTTATTACAAAAACTTGAGACTTATCGTTTAAAATATCCAAAGGTTTTCTGTTTTGCTTAAAATGTGTTTCCTGATTTCTACAACCTTGGGTGCTTTTAGTCAAGAGCGAATAGGTTACTATTAGATAAGCGCGCTCTATCGTCAACCACATCGTCGCTTTCCATTAGGTAGTCAGATGGCAGTCAAGCGCGAACCTATCAACAATAAATGTATATAAAAATAATGATATGGAATGAATGTATGTGGTATATATAGTAGGTATATATAGTCCCGCAACCTCCATTTAAGAAATGGAGGGGTTCTCCAATCAGATCTAGATGTTGTGTCTAGACTGGGCATCTGCCTGATCGCTGTCGAGATGTATATTATATTCAAAACGTGCAGAGAAATTTGAATAAGCGATGTAGGATGTGTGTCGTCTTTAGTTCGTCTATGGCGACATAGATGGCGCTACAAAGGCAGTGTCAAGTCAGTGGCATGTGAATAGTTTTCTCTTACACAGGGCAAAGCGTGCTTACAAAATATTACCAATTAAATTTAGTTTTGATTTTGTTTATTTCCCCCAGTTTTGCTTCTTTTGAGGCACTGTTTATGTGTTACCTGTCATGTTTATTCAATTTTTTAAAAGTCCGTAACATTCAATTGCGATTTACAATATTTACGTGATTGCCGCCAATTGTTGCAAAAATTGACCATTTACTATAAACGATTGAAGCAATTGTCAATGTCGGTCACGTAAACATTTCCAGTCGCAATTGACCGTTTTGGGGATCCTTTAGATACACCATGAACAATGTAATATCTGTACAAAGTTACTCACTAGCTTTTTTAAAGTTTGAGATCTTCAATACGACTTCTCCTGCTCTGGGCTGAGGGCTTGTCACACTTCTACTTAAAACCCACTCCTGTTTCTTCTTTGCCTTAATTTCAGGGTCCCGGGGTGCTTTTTCGTCAACTCAGGTCCCAGTAGGCTTCAACCCTGTCGGGCCCCTACGGTTTAAGTTCCACAAGTGGTGTTTGTCTTTTAACTTTCCACCTTTTACAACATACGGTTTTGTTAACTTTCTGGCTAAATCTATGTATTGAGTTATTGACAGAACATGAAAAGCAGTGAAAAATGTAGTTATTTATTGGTAGCACTTTATTCATTTACTCATGTAAATGTTACTAGAATTATAAATATTAATTGCTTTCAAAATTTCCGGATTCTGAAAATCAAACCTCAAGCACGTATTTAATGGTTATGTTCAATAGGTTACATTATACAGAATTAGCATCTACCAGCGGTTTTGTCTTCGTGAATGCTAAAAGTCGAAGTCAGATAAAAAGGCAAAGTCCATCCTTGGAGTTCAAGCTTGCTCCGTACCTACCAAATTTCATCAAAATCGGTTCAATAGTTTAACCGTCACAGTATAACAGACAAAGATAGTTATTTTCACATTTAAATATTAGTATGGGTTTGTACACTGTTTAAGCTTAGCTGAGAGCTACCACAAATAAAAAGTGCAAAATAAAAAAAAGCGTTTTACTAAAAAAAAAGGAAAATATTTTTACATCAAAGTCAATTGTATTTTCTTGTACAAAGTATTTTATGAACCTGCCATCCAAAATATGGTAACAAGGGTAGTACCCAATACTTAAGTACTTACATTTTTATTTTTCCGTTCGAGCCAAGTTCTTTGCATTATTGAATAGGCTGACGTAATGGTCTACTTAAGTGGATTCAGATCGTTTGTGGTCACTGAAGAATAAAGATCAGCTATTTATGTGAACATGATATTTATACACGTTTTATAGCAACTATGTATATTTTTCCGCTGTATAACTTGAGCTTTTTACTTATGAAGAAAAGGGGTAGGTTAGCGATGCACGATGGTGAGAAGTTGTATTCGACTATTCAAACGTCTCGATAGTTTTCGATTGTTTCAACTTTGACTCGAGTCTGACTCGGTCTGTAATTGCGACTGGCGCATGGCGCGATGGTTTAGAGTTTCGAGTGAGAGTGATTCGAAAAATCGAAAACTAGTGCTCGATTTTGTAAACTCGAAACAATCGAAAAACATCTCGATTAATTTTCGGGACACGGGGAGTCGATGGTTGACACGATGCTTAAAAGAATAGAATAAACTTTATTGTACACCAAAAGAAAACCACCAACCAACCATCCAACCCAACCAACCAACCAACCAACCAACCAACCAACCAACCAACCAACCATCCAACCAACCTACCAACCAACCAACGACCCATCCAACCATCTTTCGATTGTTAAAAAATTTCGGAATCGCTCAACGCTACGGTAGGGAGGCCATATTAGCGTATGAATGTAACTACTCGCAAAGATGTAGGGCACATTAAAATGATGACTTTCTTAGTATTTAAAAGCTGAAAGAAAGATGATATAGGGAATGGAGTACATGTTTAAATCTTGGCACATTTAATTTATGAAAGAAGGGAAGAATATGATGATTATTATTATTATGATTTCATATGGCTTCCTGAAACTATGATTTTTTTTTTTTTTTTTTTTTCTGGTAGGGGAATCATCAGAATGACTTCCCCCGCTCTTGGGCGGAGCGGGAGGGCGTGTCAGACTCTTACTGACTAAACCCCTACCCCGTTCCTTCGTTGCCTTCGTTCTGGGGGGGACTCGGTATCAACCGTTAGGAATACCACATGTTCCCCCCAGAGGCTTCGGCCCTACCGGGCCCCTACAGTTTGCTGACATCTCCTTGAGGCGCGCGTGGAACAGAACGCGCCGTTGACGACTGGGCTCGGTCCAGATTATTTCCAGACTGCCGGACAGCGAGCTACCCAGTGCTCGCCGTCCGCGAACCCGCGCCTACGGTGGTCGGAAATCGGGATCGGGATCTCGGCGGCGGCGGCGTGAGGACCGTTCCCTCACGCGCTCGCGGTCAGCAGCCTCCTTCACGAGCATCACTGCTTCGCAGAAGGAGACGACCGCATGCCAACCCTCCTCGCTCCGGACCATGGCCTGAACCAGGGCCCGGCGCGAGAGGTCGCCGCTCCCGATAGTCTCCACGAGGACACGACGGTGCTCCGCCCAAGCGGGGCACACTTCTACCGTGTGCTCCACCGTGTCCTCCGGGCGGTCCACACAGTGGCGACACCCGGGCGTTCTCTCCTGCTTGATTCGATGCAGGAACCTCCCGAACTTACCGTGTCCGGTGAGGACCTGCGTCACACGGAAAGAGAGGACGCCGTGACCTCTTTCCAACCACTCCTCAAAGAGGGGCCTAACCGCCTCAATGACGGCGTGCCCAGCACTGGGTTGCGACAGTCGCTGTCGCCATGCCACCCTAAGATCCCGCCGGAACTCTGTCCGCCATGCCGCGACTTGTCGCGGCAGCGGAGTTTCGCCCCGGCGTTGCATCTCCACGCGCAAATCGTGCATGCGTGCAAGGACTGTTGCCTCCAGATCCTACGGTGGCAGGCCAGCGAGGAGGCTCGCCGCTTCGCGGGAGATCGTGCGGTATCCCCGCACCATCCGGATGGCCATGACCCTCTGGCAAGCGTTCAGCTTGGCCGCCGGTCGCTTACCTAGCGACGGCGCCCAAACCGGCGCCCCGTAAAGGGCCATGGACCGAACGATCCCCGCGTAGAGCCTCCGGCAGGGGGCGTCTGGACCCCCTAGGTTGGGCAGGAGCCGCTTCAGAGCGGCCCCAGACCTGTCCAGTTTGGGGGCCAAACGTCGGAAATGCTCCTCGAAAGTCCACCGGCTGTCGAGGACGAGTCCCAGGTACTTCATCGCCGACCCGAAGCCGATGTGGACCCCCCCTACCGTTATTTGGGAACCCGGAGGTGGCGCGTACCGAGGGCCATGAAAGCACATGGCCTCGGACTTGTGCAATGCCACCTTGAGTCCCAGTTGCAGGATCCTCTCCACGACTGTCGCAACCCCGCGTGTCGCTGTTTCGGCCGCCGCCTGGTACGACTCTCCCCGCGCCAGGACCAGCGTGTCATCTGCGTAGCAGACCACGCTGACCCCGTCGGGGAGGTCGCCGCGCAGCACGTAGTCGTATCCGATGTTCCACAGGGGCGGTCCTAGTACCGATCCCTGCGGAACACCGCACGACATCTCTCGCCGTCTCCACTCTCCCTGGTGACCGGGATAGATGATGAACCTATCCGACAGGTAGGCCTCGATCACACGACGGAGGTAGGCGGGCACCTCGTGATACCGAAGTGCCGCCCCGATGCAACTCCAGGGCAGGGAGTTGAAGGCATTGGCGATGTCCAAAGACACCGCCAAGACGACCCTGCCCCGAGACACCGCATCCCCCGTCGTGAGAGCCCTCACGCGCATGATGGCGTCCACCGTGGAACGCCCCCTGCGAAAGCCGAACTGGCCGTCCGAAAGGTCCGGCCCCACCCGCGCAAGATGCCCGACGAGGCGGTCTGCAATTACTCTTTCAAAGAGTTTGCCCACCTCGTCGAGCAGCACAATGGGCCGGTACGCGGACGGAGAGTCCGCGGGGCGCCCCGGCTTCGCAATGAGGACCAGTTTCCCGGTCTTCCAGCGACGGGGAAACTGTCCTCTCTCCATGCATGCGCTAAAGAGCCCTCGCAATCGAGACCCGAGAGCCTCCATGGCCAGGACCCATACCCTGCCGTGCACGCCGTCGGGTCCTGGGGCGGTGTTCTTGAAACTGAGTCTTCGTACCACCGCCCTCATCTCTACCTCGGTCACCTCTGGAGCGTCGTCCTCGTCGTCACTGGTGTGGTCCGCTACGGGTACCGCAGGTGGCGGAGCCATGAGCGGGGGAGAGTGTTCCCCTCGCTCAGGGAACAGATTGGCCACCACACCCTCCACAACTTGGGGCCGGAGACTCTGAGTCAGAGGGGGAGCCCATGGGCGGAGTTTGTCCCGCACCACCTGGTAAGGGCGTCCCCATGGGTCCCTGTTCAGAGTCCCCAGCCACACATTGCGGGCCTCCAACTTGGCCCGCTTTACCTCTGTTCGGAGGGTGCGCCTTGCCGCTCTGTACCCCTCGTAAAGCTCCGCCTCCCTGGCCACCGCATCCGGCGGGCGGGTGCGGCGCCTGCGGAACCTGGCGTACCGGCGCCGCGCGGCGGTGCACGCCTCGCGCAGAGCCGCAATCTCCGGCGACCACCAGTACACCTGGCGCCGAGCACGTCCTGGATGGACTCGGGGCATCGCCTCGTCGCAGATTTGCGACATGGCCTCCTGGAACCACTCTGCCTCAGGGTCAATTTCGACAGGCCTGTCCGGTGCTTGCACCCAGGCCTGTACCCTCGCGGCTTCCAGGAGAGCGTCCCGGTCCATCTGCCTCAGCGCCCACCGCGGACCACACGGGGTCTGCTCCCTGACCGGCGCGGTCGAGATCCGGGCGGAGACGTCAAACCGGATGTACCGGTGGTCGGAATACGTCTCCACCCCCTCCATAACGCGCCAGTCGACGACGCGCGGCGACAGAGCGGGGCTGCCGAACGAGAGGTCCACCACCGACTCACCCCGCATCCGCACGCACGTGGGGACAGAACCCCGGTTTAGGACGACCAGGCCTGTCTCCAGAGCCCAGTCCTCCACCATCCGACCCCGTCGGTTCGTCAGCCGGGAACCCCAAGCCAGATTCCAGGCATTGAAGTCCCCGCAGACGACCACGGGGAGGGATCCGAACCCAGCGACGACGGCATTCAGCTCCATGAGGGAGTTGTGGAGATCAGCGAGATCTCGGTTCGGGGACAGGTAGACGCCTACCACTGCAATGTCCCCGACCCGTGCTGCCACGCAGCCCCGCCTTCTCGTGATGGACTCGAGAGGCGGGGGTACCGGCGGCGGCCGACGAAATTAGGGTCACCGAGCCGCTCAGGTCCTGGACCCAGTCTTCCCTGGGCAGGACAAAGTACGGCTCGGAGACCACGGCGATATTGATCGACCACTGCGCCATGCTCTGGAGCAACAGATCCTGAGCGGGGGCGCAGTGGTTGATGTTCGCCTGGAGGAGACGTAATGGGGCCATCACTGACAGTCCATTACGGTCTCCTCCGGAGCCCCCCTTGAGGGCTCTGCCGCGGCGATGGCGGCAGCAGCGTCAGCCTTGGCTGCGGCGGTGTGGACTTTGGGGTGAGGGCCCCTTCGGACCTTACCCTTGGCTGTGGCGGGGGGGTCGCAGGACCTGCTCCCAGCCCGGTGGTCGGCAGCCTTGCCTGCCGCCGCACATGCGTAGCAGTGCGGCGACGCACGGCATTCGACGGCCCTGTGACCGGGCTGACCGCACTGGAAGCAGCGGTCACTGCGGTCCACCTCCGCGGCGCAACGGGCTCCCGCGTGGTGCCCCACGTGGCAGCGGAAACACCGCAGAGGTCTGGGCTCCAGCACCTTGACTTGGGCTGAAACCCAGCCCACCAAGAGCCTTCGGCCCTCCGCCGTGATGGCCTTGACCGCCGACACGGGGCAGCTCACCGTGACGGCTCGCATACCCGTGCCGTCAAGGCGGATGATGCCCGCCCGCACTTGGTCGGTCGTGCACCCTCCCGCCTCAACGACGGCGGCCACCACTTCCTCCACCTTGACGGAGTCGTCCAGGCCCATGATGCGCATATCGATGCACTTTGTGGGCCTGGACACTCGGGCGTCCTCCTCGTTCACAGACGCCCTGACCTTGTCAGCCAGGGCGTCCGCGGCAGGACCGCTGTCCTCGCCGGGAACCTCCAGCATCCAGGCACCGGTCACGGTGCGCCGCATGCGGAAGCCCTTCGAGGCCCCGTATTCGTCGAGGTGAGGGAGTACCGCCTTTTTGGCCTTCTCCATCACGGCGTCGTACGTCACGCCCCTCTTCTCCGCGCCCGGCTGTAGTGTGATCACTACAGCCGCGGCGCCCGGAGCGCGAAGCCGGTTCGCCACGGCACGCTTTTTGCGCTGCTGCCGCCTTTCCCTCTTTTTGGCGGCCCTGGCCGCCTTGCCCGCCTGCTTCTTGGCGCCGACGACCGACCACTCGGCGCCAGCTGGAGAATCGGCAGGCGGGGGCAGCCGAGGCCGCCCGTTCGCCACCACAGCGGCTGGAGCACCCGCCGCATTGGCGGTGGGCGCCGCCCTAGCGGTGGGCGCCCCTTTGCCCTTCGCAGGAGGGGCAAGGGCAGGAGCTGCCCTCCCCTGCTGCTTCGTTACCAGGGCCTGCCTAGCGGTCGCAGCCGCTGCCGTCACTGCCCCACGCCCGGCTTGCCCTGACGGGCCAGCCTTGGGCGCGGCAGCTGCCGTAGGCGCAGCTGCGGCGGCGTACGACGCCGCCAGTCTGCGACCGGAGCCCGCGAGTGGGGGACGCAGCACAATCCCCTCCAGCAGGGACAATTGCCGCTGGAACTGCTCCTGCTGCCGCAGCATTTGCTGCCGGAAGGCAGCTAGCTCCTGCCGCAGCAGGGTCAGAGCCTGTCCCTCTGGCTCGTGCTGGGGCTGGGTCGGCGCCGACCCCTGCCCCTGCGGGCTCCCCGCCTTTGGAGGCTGCTGGGAGCAGACTTCCCTCGGAGGGGCGGCGGCTTCCAGGACCTCCCTCCGGGCCCTCGCACCCCGTTTGTCCAGGGCCTTCTGGAAGGCCTCCAGGATAGGGGGCACGGCCTCGGCGACGGCAGAAGACCTGCCCTTCGGGGTGCTTTTCCTTGCAACCAGCCGCAAGGACTCCACGACCAGGTCGCAGACCTCCTGGTGAGCCTCGTCGGCGGAGCCTCCCCCGTCGTCGATCTCACCGCCAGACGGCCCCGAGGGACCGGGGCTGGGTGCTCCGGGATGGCGTCCCTCCGCGGCAAGCTTCCCAGCCCTCTCGGCAGCCTCCTTGGAGGTCAGCACCCTCCCTCTGCCGCGGGCTTGGCTCGCTCCCCGCCGAGCGGTGGCGATTTTTCGAGCCGAGCCCCTTCGGCTGTCGGACTCCTCGTCCGACCCCTCTCTTCCTAGAGAGCGTTTCCGGGAGCTGCGCACGCTTCCGGAGTCGCTCCCCATCTCCTCCCCCGAGCTCTCCGAGCCCTTCCGCGATGCCGCGTCGGACTCCGACCGCGCATCGCTCTTCTCCTTCTCAGTTTTGTGTGGTTTTTTGGCAGATTTCATAATTGTTCCCACGAATGATAAACTTTGGGTACCGGCTCAAAATGTGTGGTCCGCACTAGAGACTAATTTAGCTACCCATTAGTCAAGCTAACAACCTCCCTCACGGTGCGCCGCCGCTTGGAGGTTTGGGGTAATTTTTTATAGAGGTTGTCTTCCTCGCGGCCCGGGCGGTTAAGCCAGGACCCTCGACCCCCACCAAAAGTCAGAAACATGACCTTGGACAATCAATGGGGCTACGAGACTAACGGTGGCAGGAGGAGGAGCGAGTCTTCCTCCTGCCTGCCCGGTAGCAGGGTAAGTGCATACCGAGCCCGCTCTTGCTTCGCCACTGTGCCTTCTGCTGCAGCAGAGGGACACGCGTTGAAGCGCTCCTTCAGACAGAACATTCGCAGACGGCCATCGAGGCTCCTTGGGCAGAAGTACCCGAGAGAGTCGTTGGCCGCCTCCCAGGGTGCACCGTCCCGCGGACTGGCCTTCACTCCGGAAGAATCCGTTAGGGAATTCCAGCCCGCGAGCACGCGTGGAGGTTTTCTGTCGCGGCACCCCCTGAAACTATGATTGGATTACAGAATTTTTAAAATCTATCTTTCATTTTCTGGGCTTCTGTGCTTTATGGAATGAATTTATCGAGTAGGCGTGGATAACGAAATTCGAATCTATGAGAAATAGCAAAAAGGATACTAGAACTCGATTTTGATGAAAACCAACTGAAAAATTTCGACGTCAGAAAATGTTCAAATGGATACTAACTCTGCTTTTTTTACTCTTTTTTTTATTGATATAAACTAGTGCTTGCTTGCGATCCCACTTGATAAGCAGTGATGCAAGCGTTGATACGAATGATGACGTGCATTAGGTTATTAAGAGCCTATTACATTTAAGGCTAACTCAGACCGGAAGACTGCAGCAGGTAAAGTTCCAGTCTCAGCCAGAGAATAAATCAAAAGATCTAGACGATCATCAAAACATTGCTTGTTGAGGTAAGAACGAGAGAGAGTGTTAGACTTTTACTGGTGTAAAATCCACCCTTGTTCTTGCAGTAACTCTTTGCGTCGCATGACCGCGGTGACTGTTTTGAACTTCCCGCAAGTATGGGCTCTCTAGTGTGTCAAACATCAAGCTGACATCACTTTGAGGTGTGTATGGAACACAACGTTCTGCCGTCCAAGGTCTAGTTTTTAAGAGGACGACATATGCTTTTTGATGACTAAAGGGCTAGTTTTTCATAGAACTTGGTGTAATTTATTTTCAAAGTTGTCTAACGCAGGCAAAATAGCAAAGATTAGGTAAAACCATTGGATATTTTTATGAAACTTTCACAATCTAAAAGATAACTTATTTATCAATCTTTTGATATACGGCTTTTATTCGTATTGTGTTTAATAAATTAAGGAGATATTATTATTCGAATAATCTTGATGCCAACTCTTCACCGTTCTCTCAAGGTTGCTAGCATTTAGTGTCGTCTTAAGGTGGGCGCGACGTTAGAATTATCCATACAAACAAAAAATACCAAAATCATTTGCAATTTAAGCATATTTACACCATAATATGATGTTATTCGGATTCAGACAATAATTATCTAGGTTCCTACATCGTCTTTTTGTTGAAAAACTTACCCCAAACGAAATTTAAGCGAATTTAAATTTGCACATTTTCACAGCGAAAATGTCATGTTTTTATTTTGTTTATTCTATATTATAAACAACAATATTTCCAAATATCTTTTCGTAGGAACACAGATATTATTACACAGATATCAAGTTATAAATACTCGAAACAATATTGGAAATATATTAATTTTTCATTCATCATTTTTGGTATTACGGAACCTCTCCCAAATTTCCAATAGTTTGTATTGCTATCACAGCAAGCAACTGTCAGTGTGCGGATGATGACTGTACTCCAGTCGGTGTGTCCAAGAATTGTTTATACTATCTGGATTGCTTCCATCAACCTCAAAAACGTATTTTATTTCGTCTCAACTCGAGATAGCGCGCGGTCTCCGCAGGCCTCTTAATAGACGGAAAGCTACCCATTGCTTGCCGTCAGCAAGCCCGCGCTTACGGTAACCTCAAAACACCGCCGTGCCTTGCATGCATCCTATGGTGACTTGCGGGCGGTGAGCAATGGCTAGCTCGTCGTCCGGACGTCCGGTAACAGTCCGGACCAAGCCCATGTAGTCAGTGGCGTGTATTTCTACGCGCGCCTCAAGTAGATTTAGTAAACTGTAGGGGCCCGGCAGGGTCGAAGCCTACTGGGGCCTTGGGCTACAATATAATGATTCCTGGGCTGAACGACAGAGAACCCCGGGACCCTGGAATGAAGGCAAAGAAGAAACGGCGTGGGTTTTAGTCAGTGAAAGTCTGACACGCCCTGCCGTTCCGCCCAAGAGCGAGAGAAGCCATTCCTCACCTTAAAAAAATACCTATAGTAACTTATTATGAGTTTGTTCCCTATTTAATTATTTTGGCTAAGGCAAGAAGCGCCGAAATAATAATGCTGTAGTAATTTGATAACAAAGTTAAGATAACAGAATAATAAGCAAAACTAATTAGAAAATTACGTCTTTTGTTTTTGCTGGTTTTTCTTGAGACAACACGTGTTTCTTATATCTTTTGTTTTATTTGTTATCTGTTTGTTTGGACAATATAATTTCTTGAGAAAAAAGTATTAATTAGAACGGAACTTTACTGTGGAAATGTAGAAAACAAGTGCTATTGATTAAAAAACTTTGCGTGAATCGCAGTGTCAAGTGCAAGTCGGATTCACGCATGAATGGACGGTTGAAATGAATGGTTCATTTACGTCCGTAGCAAAAAAAAACACGTTTTTATGGGAGCCCCACTTAAATATTTTGTTTTATTCAGTTTTTATTTGTTGTTGTATAGAATGAATATAGTATCATCTGTGAAAGTTTCTACTGTTTAGCTAGCACGGTTCATGAGATACAGCTGGTGACAGACGGTCAGTTAGACAAACAGATAGAAGGACAGCGGAGTCCTAGTTATAGTACCGTTTTACTCTGGCTATTTGAACCCTAAAAAGTAACTGTTTCTTTAATTTTTGACTAATTTTTTAAGCATATTTTACAGTAAATGAACCTTTTAACCTAAGGTCAGTAACACACAGGTGAAAAAAGAATTAACCTTAAGTATAACTTACTGAAATATTTGCAGTATAAATCCAAAATTTTAAAATTAAATTTTAAACTTTTTAACTAAAAAAAAAACACATTAATCTTCAAAGTTGAATAGCGACCAAATCCACGTCATTGAGAAGTTAATGAACGGAAAACAATTAAGTATTGTACTCTTGACCAAGTAAAGTTAAAACGCGTTTTTTTTTATCGAGTAATAAAGTTACAAGACTGGCAAAATTATAATCTAATATCTTAAAAAAATGTGTTTTAAGATATTCATATTTTTGTACAATCTAAAAAGGTTAAATTATCTATCTGAATTTATTACATTTATCCCTCTACACTGTTAAAGGAGCTCAATGATTATATTAGTGTGCGTAAAACTATTTTTTTAATGTGATTAAAAATCGCGAACGGTAGGTACAAATCTCCCTATCGTTTTTAGGGTTCCGTAGACAAATGGCAAAAACGGAACCCTTATGGTTTCGCCATGTCTGTCCGTCCGTCCGTCCGTCTGTTCTCGCTTAATCTCTGTGACCGGTTGCACTAGAAAGCTGAAATTTGGTACCAATATTATGTATATCAATCACGACGACAAAGTAGTAAAATAAAAATTGGAATAAAATGTTTTATAAGGGTAGCCTCCTGTAAAGTGGAAAGTGTTTTTTTTTTATTTCAACTCTAACGTGTATATTGTTGGATAGGTATTTAAAAATGAATAGGGGTTTCCCTAAAATCAATTTTTGAAAATATCAATAATTTCAGAAATAATCGCTCCAAAAGTAAAAAACAAAGTGACTCATGGTTCAAAACAAACTTTTGAACCATGAGTTTAGAAAATATGAAAAAAATCTGGAAAGTAGAGCTTTATAAAAAAAAGAAGTTGGGGACATTTATTGTGATGGACGGGAAATTACGGAACCCTACACTGAGCGTGGCCCGACACGCTCTTGGCCGGTTTTAAATTTTATTTAAAATCGAACAGTACAAATCTCTACGGTATTTAAATAAAATATGATTAAAAAAATGTACGATAGAAATCTCACTATAGTTTACTACTACTACTGGATAAAACCCATCCGTGTTTCTTCAGTTGCCCTTGACTTTCCAGGGCAACGGTAACTCTTTCAAAATATCCCAAAGGCCATCATTCATAGCCCATCTTTATAGTTATTTAATGTCTAGTACAATCGAGGAGCTCTTGGCTAGATAATAACAGCCGCACAGGTCGATCTTCAAGGTTAAGCAACGCTTGCCCAGGTTGGTCTGTGGATGGGTAACCATCTTAACATAACGAGTTTCCTCCGGGCCTCGGAAAGCACGTTAAGCCATAGGTCCCGGCTGTCATTTGTAGATCTTTGGCAGTCGTTTCGGAAGTCAGAAGCCAGTAAAATCTGACACCATTCTTGCCATGAAGTACCGTGTTACCCCAGTTAATGGGTTATGGAGGTCTGGTAGGCAGCCGCTCCTCGTAAAATACCGGTATTCAGCTAAATCCGGCTTGACTGGAAGCCGACCCCAATATAGTTGGGAAAAGGCTAGGCAGACTGAAATACAGAAGAATGTCTAGTACAATCCTAGACATTACATAAGTCTAGAAATCTACAGAATTAAATAAATGCTTTCAAACACTGTGGGTAACATTTGAGATATGTACCGCCTATCAAAGATTTTTAGGGTTCCGTAGCCAAAATGGCAAAAACGGAACCCTTGAGTTTCGTCATGTCCGTCTGTCCGTCTGTCCGTCTGTCACAGCCGATTTACTCGGAAACTATAAGTACTACAGTGATGAAATTTGATGGGAATATGTGTTGTATGAACCGCTACAAAATTATGACACTAAATAGTAAAAAAAAGAATTGGGGGTGGGGCCCCCCATACATGTAACTGAGGGATGAAAATTTTTTTTTCGATGTACATACCCGTGTGGGGTATCAATGGAAAGGTCTTTTAAAATGATATAAAGTTTTCTAAAAAACATTTTTCTTAAAGTGAACGGTTTTTGAGATATCAGCTCTCAAAGTCGTAAAAAGTATGTCCCCCCCCCTCTATTTTTATAACTACGGGGTATAAAATTCTAAAAAAAATAGAGGTGATGCATGCTAATTAACTCTTTCAACGATTTTTGGTTTGATCAAAGTATCTCTTATAGTTTTTGAGATAGGTTGATTTAACTGTAATTTTGGTTAAGTTATTGTGCTTACACTGAAAACGATGGCTGAACCTTATAAGATAGATCAAAAAATATACTACAGTATTGTACACCTTTAAAAATCCGCGATGATATAAAATATAAAATTAATATTCATACATAAAAGTACAAGGCAAAATATCGGGAGAGTTTAGGCTCCATTCACCAGGTGTATAAATTGACATAATAAGTTTATTATATTTGCTGCTACGGAACCCTTTGTGCGCGAGCCCGACTCGCACTTGGCCGGTTTTTTATCATAGCATTTTTACTTTCATCTTGTAACAGATGGTTTCTATTGGATTTATTTACGAGTATTACATTTATATGGATGCTTACGAGGTAGACTGTTTTTCATTGATGAAAATGGTGGGCCTTTGTACTCATGATCGATAGTATGATGGTCTAGCATTTGCTAGATAGTTCGATAATGACTTACTTGACTTAATGTCCTATGTCCCCTAGATGGGGCAGAGGGCGTCCACAGTAATCCTCCATCGCGAACGGTCTTGAGCTTCCCGTTTCACCTCGCTCCACGTCATTCCGTTGCTCGCCGCTTCTGCCAACACGGTGCGACGCCAAGTTTGACGGGGACGGCCACGCTTTCTTTTTCCTTGGGGATTCCAGTCCAAAGCTTGTTTGGGTATGTGATTGGAATCCCTTCGGAGCGTGTGGCCAATCCATCTCCACTTGCGACGCTTGATCTGGTGGTCGATCGGGCTCTCGTGGCATTTTTCCAACAGCTCTACGTTTGATATCGTCTCGGGCCAGTAAATTCCGAGGATGCGACGGAGACAGCGGTTGACGAAAACTTGGATTTGGCGAGAGATGTCCTTTGTGACCTTCCACGTTTCACACCCGTAGAGCAGTACGGGTTTGACATTGGACCCGAAGATTTTGAGTTTAATCCTTCGGGTCAGTTTCCGCGACTGCCAAACAGGTCTCAGCTGCGCGAAGGTTGCTCGGGCTTTGGCGATCCGTGAAGTGATGTCCTCTTCACTACCTCCGGTTTCTGTTACAACGCTTCCTAGGTATGTGAATTTTTGTACTCGTTCCACTACCTCTGTGTTCAACATCAACGGTGAGGGATTCCTGACACCAGCTCTCATCTCCTGTGTCTTTCTGATGTTTATTTTGAGGCTAGTTTTTGCCGCTTCCCGACTCAGATCGTCCAACTTAGCCTGCATGTCAGCGTGGGTGTGGCTCAAGAGGCATAGATCATCGGCGTAATCAAGGTCCTCCAAGATGTCAGACAATCCCCATTCTATGCCTCGACGCCTGTTTTCGCAAACACGAAGCATTATTCCATCAAGGACCACAAGGAAAAGAAGCGGCGAAAGTAGGCAGCCCTGGCGGACACCAGCGTGTACTGCGATGTCATCCGAGATGAGGCCGTCGTGCGTTACCTTACAAGAATACTTCCTGTAGATAGCCTCCAGAAGACGAACAATTTTAGGTGGCACTCCAATGCTCAGTAGGCGAGACCAGATGCTGGACCACTTCAGCGTATCAAAGGCTTTTTCGAAATCAACAAAAGTTAGATAAACCTCCCTTTGCCATTCTGATGCCTGCTCAAGTATGATACGGAGAGTGTTGATCTGGTCGGTGCACGAGCGGCCAGAACGAAAACCAGCCTGTTCCTTGCGTAGTAGGGGATCCAGGGCCTTAGACAGCCTATCCAAGATGATCTTACAGAAAACCTTTGAGGGAATTGAGAGCAACGTAATACCTCTCCAGTTATTGCACTGACTAAGATCACCTTTCTTCGGCACAGTAATTAATAGGCCTTTGTTCCATTCGTCTGGGAGTTCTTCGGCGGTCCAGATCTTTTCAATAAGGGGCGTCAGAACATCGACGGCAGAGGATAAGTCAGCTTGTAACATTTCCGCCGTTATCAGGTCGAGTCCTGGCGCCTTACCTGTCTTCAAAGAACGGACTGCTTTAGCAACTTCAGATGTTGATGGTGGTTCCGTATCGATGTCGAGCATCCGGGTTGGTGTGGGTTGGATCTGCAACGTGTCAGGAGTCTGTGTTGCAGACGAACGGAAAATCTCCTCAAAGTGTTGCCGCCAGCGAATCAGCTGCTCTTCCGCCGTCACAATGAGCTGACCGTCTTTGGACTTCAGTGGCTTCTTCTTGAATCTACTGTTTCCTGCCAGGGTTTTAGTTGCGTTATATAGCTCCTTCAGGTTTCCGGAGTTCGCAGCTCGTTGAGCACGATCTGCAATACCATCAGCCCACTGTCTTCTATCTTTGCGGGTGCTGCGATAGATTTCTCTGCGTTTTTGACGGTATTGCATGTTAAGGTCGGCTCTTACGATGCTATCCTGAGTCTCAAGCAGACTCAGATGAAGCTTTCTTCTGTCCTCAATCAGACCCCAGGTACGCTGTGACATCCAATCTTCGCGAGATTTGGCCGATTTGTGTCCTAGAACAACGGAGCTGGTCTCTGTATAGGCCACTTTGATGCGGTTCCACTCCTCGTCCAGTGAGTCTGTAGCAGCTTCGAGTGCTGAAAAGCGATTGCGTAGCTCAAGCCGAAATGATTTACGTGTGTCGGAGTCATTCAGTTTACTTACGTCGAACCTTTTTCCTATTTTGCCCGGTCCTCCAGCTTTATGGGCTACAGCAATTTTAAGCCGGACTTCAGCAACCACCAGATGGTGGTCGCTATCAATATCGGCGCCCTTGCGGTTACGGACATCGAGTAATGAAGAACGCCATGTGGAACTAATGGCAAGGTGGTCTATTTGGTTCTTGGTGACGCCATCGGGTGAGTTCCACGTGTACTTATGGTGGTCGCCATGAATAAATAATGTGCCTCCGATAGTCAAGTCGTGGTTCTGACAAAACTCGATAAATCGTTCGCCATTCTCGTTGATCACTCCCAGTCCATGCGTACCCATATGCCGCTCGCGGTTTGTATTTACATTCCCAACTTTTGCATTCAGGTCCCCCATGACGAAGACGATATCTTGCTTTTTTATGCTCCTAAGGGTGGCGTTGAGGGCGTTGTAGAAGTCGTCTTTGGTATCCTCTGGTGATGCATTGGTTGGGGCGTAACACTGTACGATAGAAATCTTCCGGGCTTTTGAGTAGAAACGGGCGTACATGATCCGGTCTGAGATAGGTTTCCAGTCCACAAGGCTTTTCCTTGCTGCATTTGAAAGAAGGAGTCCCACGCCATACTCGTGTACATCTTCCTCACTTTCTTTGCCCGAATACAGCAAAGTCAAGCCCTTGGACGTCCTCATCTCACCAAACCCATTTCTCCGCACTTCGCTTAGGCCGAGAATTTGCAAGTTGTAATTGATCATTACTGCTTCGGCTTGGGCTAGTCGACTGTCGCCGCTAAGCGTACGCACATTCCAAAAGGCAATTCGTGTCCGTGTTTTCATGCCAAAAGTCGTCGGTGAAGTATCGGTCCGGTTTCTTACTATTTCAGTTTCGAGAATCTATTGTTGTCGGGTAAGCGAGTGATTAGCCCACTGTACCTTAATCCGCTAGCGGGGCTGCCGCTTTAGAGCCTGCGGATGTGCTCGGTTTTGTTTCAGGTATCCTCCTAGTGAGACGATTCTGTTTTAAGGCGCAGAATACTCGCCCTTCGCCCTGCATCCGTTAGCTCAGCTGCAACTCAGGGTGGCGGACGCGCGGCGGCGCGGTTGCAGCAGGTCCCAGGGAGGACGGCGGGGACGTGGATGGCTCGGACTGGCTAGGGCTCTGCTTTGAACGGTACTCCGCCACGAGCACAGCAGATGGTTATTTGGCACTTTATAGGTAATGTTGTCCTCACTAACAACGATTCCCACCAAGACCATACCCTAGCTTCCCCCCCCATAGTTCGATAATAGTCACTCATAAAAACATACAAGTTCACGCCTGTTCCCTTGAAGCATTAAGCAGAAGTATGTCGATAGCTGTACTTACATCCACATTTAACGACTTAGGTACGCTTTATAGTCAGAAGGAATGTGGTTGCTTTTTAAACTATATACTGGTATGTTTCAATTGTCAAGGTTGACCAGTCATAAAAGCTACTAGAATAATTGATTTCTAAAAAAACATTTTTTTTTCTTAAAAAATCATGGGATTTTCAATCCATAGAATCATATATGTAGATTATACTGCATTAGTATGATACTGATTCTTATACTCATCATTATACTATAAAGTTTGGGAAAGGTATGGATAAACTTTGCTGAGAAAAACACAAAGCAGTAAATTATTACCACCTAATATTATAAATTATGTATACATATGAAAGGAGAAACTGACTGACAGACTATGTCAACGCACAGCTGAAACTACCAGGACTAGGAACGTGAAATTTTGCTCTAAGCTTCCTTTTATAACTTTTAGGCGAGAACTAAGAGAGGATTTCCCAAAATTCACGCCGTAAGGGGAAACTTACTTGTATAAAGAAACCTACTATCGAATGGGCGAAGTCAAGTCAAGTCAAGTCAAAATATTTTTATTTCACATAAGCCTACATGGGCATTTATAAAACGTCGAAAACTAGTGCAGAAGCTGCTAGCATAAGCTAGTAACGTTCATCATCATCATCATCTTCAGTTATATTCCTGATAAATTGACGCTACAGCACATTGGTATGCTCTGTTGAAATCAATTCTTATTTCCACTGGAAGTCAGGTTTTTAGAACTTTCTCGACAATTCCTGTCACGATTTTCTGGGCCTGCTCCCAATATAGATTTTAACCTCATCGGGTCGCATTGTCACTCGATTTACACATTCTTTGGGCGACCTAACCCGTACGAATTTTGGGAATGTTCAAATTTGATTCGGTGTTTTGTGCTAAAGATCTCTCTCAGTTTACAGTAGTTAATGAGATCGAATATTGGTTAAATAATCTACGGTGTCGTTAAACTACAAAGTTTACAGTCATCAATTTTATGTAGTCTCTAGTGTAGACTAATATAAAGAGACTAAATTAAATGCAACATAAAAAGCTTGTTATATGCAAGCTAATATGCATGAAAAATACTTGAGATAAGCACGAAAATGAGCAGAATATGCGAAACCAAATTATAGATTTCAATTTATGGAAATCAAACTATAGGTTCATTGTGAAAAATATTTGCATCCGAAAAAACTTGGTAAATGTATCGATATGCATCATAACTAGATGTTAGGTAAAATATGCTATTACGGCTGAGAGTAATTTAAAATATGCAAATGTATATAATGTGGTCCCTACCACAATCCTAACTAATATAATAATTATTAAACCGAGGTGTGTTGCAGGTAGCAATTTTAGTAGAACATTTACCAACACTTTACAAATATTATTCAAATTTAAACAACGCGGCAATACTATAGTCCATAAATAAGACAACTGATAACTTTTCATTCAAAGATTTCTGAGGGGGACGGCGCGAACGCAGTCCCCACTACCAAAAATTACGCATCCGAGTTATCCGCATTAGGGATAATCGCAGGGGTCAACCTAACCGCAGTGCAATGGGAAGGCCTCGCCCTGGGGGAACCGCGGACCGCCTACTCGATCACGGTATCCCCTATGCCAGGTAAGTATGAGTTCGCTACAGTACCGCGCGAGGGTCATTCAACGGCGGAGAATCTTAACACCGCGATTCAGAAACGTGACGTCACAGGATAGTGACATCTGTTGGTGAATTAAGGAAACTTTTCTGGCGCGACATCTGACGGAATTACGCTATAACTAAAACTTTAGATGGGGGAGATTAAATTTCTTTTGTTATCTTCTTTTGGCACTCTAAAAACACCAATTATTGTATCAGTTATTATAAATGTAAATATAGATTTAGAGACATCAGTATTTCGTCTCTCAGTGCTTAGTGAGTTATTTTATGAGCAGGTGGCTCATAGTGATCATTAGACAAAGGTTAAACGTAAAAAATCCGGGGCACTTGCCGTATTTCAAACTAAATTTAATAATAATCGTCGTGTTTTACTAAATTTTAGTTTGGCTTTTTCATTTCTTCTAAAGTTTTGTATACTGACATTGATAGTTACATGTTTACAAAATTATATTTTTACTATTAATCATTTACTAAAATCTATTTAAACGAATAAAAAATTCTACCTAAAATCTACATCGTAATAGATGCAGATAATGAGAATTTAAAACCTTGAAGCAAAATATTTCTAGCTGATTTAACGAATATAAATTATAACTTATAAAATCGGAAAGCGATTATATTTATTTAAAGATAATAAAAAATATTATGCAAATATCAGTGTAATACTAAACAATAGATCTTATAAACAAATTCATTGCTGTATAATAGAATGTCCTAAGAGGCAAAACGATGTGAATTCCGAATTTCCTCATATTTTTAAGTATAGTTTACGTAAAGATTCACGCTGAGACTAAATATAAACTATAAATATATACTAACTGCTTAATGTATTATTGTAGTACAGTAATTTATTGTAGTAAGTTCACATCAAGGCTCAGCGTGAAACAATATATGGACCGTTTATTTAGTAAGTTGACTTGGAAAATAAAATAGGATCTTGTGGTATACCATATCGCAATAGTTTACACGATATTCTTGAATAAATGCAGCCTATACAACGTCAAAAAGACGGTTCTAAATGGTAATTTTTATACTCTTAAGCACTCATGTAACTTACCTACATGAGGAGGGATGGAGAAAAAGAGGGAGACCAAAGAAAAGATGGATGGATTGTGTGAGGACTGATATGAAAGAAAAGGGAGTTGATGATAGCAGGACGGGTAACAGAAAAGAAAGAAAAATCATGTTGCACCGACCTTAAATAATATGGATAAGGGCAGGAAGAAGAAGAAGCACTCATGTAACTGTTAGAATCATGTCATACCATAGAAACACCTTATTGTAGATACTGTAATAAATAATTTAAGAAACCAATTGAAGCTACTACCGTCGAACAACGTTATAATTTGCAAATTAGTGCGTAATTATAAATTTTATTGTTCAAAAAGCTTCTCTTTGACGACACATAATTATTTCCAAGCATAAAAAAGATTAAGTACCCATTTTTAATCATAGCACATGTAAAAAATAAGCTTACATAATTAAAAAACACGTTTGCACAACTTACAAGGGATCTTAATCCAATTTAAATGGATTACGTTGATGTGTGTGGAAAAATTTAATTATCACTAATCTGTAGCTCGGAAACGCTTTGAACAAACCATCAAAGATTTATATTTTATAGCATCTCGCTGTAATTATACTGAATTACTCATAGACGGTGAATTGGATTATTTTAATGTCGACGGCACAGGAGTGGGTGATCTGTATATACGAGTATAATGTATATAAATCAACTCAGTATAGCTGAGTTGATTTATTGATTATTTTATTTTGTTTAGGTGGCTTACAGCTAACATTATAAAATTGCTTATTCTTGTAACTTTGCTCGCGTACATAAAATATAGCTTATGTCACTCAGGAATAGAGCAGCTTTCTATTGGTGAAAAAAGAAAATTATAGCAATTGGACCATGACTTTCAAAGATTACAAACAAAAAAAAAACTTTACCTCTTTACAATAATAGTGTAAATAACAATAGAATAGATCACGATGAGCCATTTACAAGTCTCCACATATAACATGGGAGTACTGAGTTGAAAGTTACGGAAGTAATTAAAATACACGAAGTTTAATTGGAAGACGATATAAAAGATAATAATGGAATGCAATTAGAAAGCATTGCTTTTGGATATAATAATTTGTGGATGCTAAGCTACTTGTAAAGCAATTAATTAAAGTATGTTCTTTGACTAAATGGTTAAATGCTTTTGCTTGCGCGTATCAGGTAAGAGTTGCTACTGTAGACTGTACCTGAAAGAGGAGCGTGAAAGAAATTTTATTGTACATACTAACTCTCAGTTAAATAAACAGATGTAGCAGGAATGGTCATGACATGATTATCCTAATAAAAGTCATGACTTATCCAGAGGCTATGTTAGAAGAATTAGAATATAACAAAAAAATAGGTATTAAAACTGCGAATCGCAATGCTGCAATCACAAACAAATCGATGTCTGAAACGTCAATTACATAGGAATCCGGGATTGATTCTACCTGTTGATGGATTTTATCTAAAACAAACTTTCTCATGATTTTTCATTCAATTAAACTGAATTTACTGGAATTTAAGATATCATCTCTTTCGTCATCTCTATTTGTTTAGCACTCGGGGATGTAGATGAGTAAATATACAATACTTGCATCTACACATACATCTACACAACAACACACACCCACATACATCTACAGTCATTATTACACTAACATTATAAAAGTGAACGTGAATATAAATATATTTGTTATTTCTTCAAGTTCAAACAGCAGAAGAGATTCGGATGCAAATTGGCACTCAGCTAAATCATGACCTGAAACAGAACCTAGGATACTTTCTTCCTTTAACGCCACAAAAAAATCAAAGTTCCCTTGGATACAAAAATACGATAAAAGTTAAAAATCCGGAATCACTTGAAAACCAATTTAGTGAGGAAAAGTTTAACTAAATAATTATAGCGTTGCGGAAGAGCTTTGAACATATAATCAAAGATCTGTGATGATTTAAAAGCAAACAGTACATCGTCAGTTACATGCAGTGTATTGAGAATTTCAAGGAACATCGGATATACAGTCATACTGCATAAAACAGACATATCGAGTCTATTTTAAGTCAATAATAATACTGGTTATAACATATTGGAATAATAATGTTGCATCTTGCAAAAGTCTACTGGAATTTTCAATTTCTCAGTTGCATTAATATTTTGTTTAATGTCAATTGGCTCGCGCTTGGCCATTATCTTACCTGATGGAAAGCGATGATGTAATCAAAGGTGGCGCATGCTTGTCTAGAAGGAAATTATTCACTCTTGAGTTAAATTGTTAAGTCAAGAGCGAATAATAATATTAAGTCAAGGTTGAGGTTAACAGGAAACACAGACTCTAGCTAAGAAATCCACTCCTTAGCTGTACGCACAATGTATGTGTTCCCGAATCATTTCAAGCAAATTGGTAGGATATCTACCATGTAGCGGTGACGCATCGTTGTACATCTGATAGTCCGATGATGGAGCGGGTTGCATGGAATTAGGTTAAGCAAATCTGATGCACCCGCCCAAAAATGCAACTGGGAGTGGTTTCATTATTTATTTAACAAGTAAAGCACATATAAAAAACTGATGCCCATTACTAAAGAAATTTATTTCAGCTTCTCTAAGAAAGGAGAGTAGGTATATAGGAGTACAATGTATAGACGAAACCACGACGATAATTTATTATGCCTATTTATTTTTGTAACTCCTGGCTGGAGGTTTCCATTTTATTAAAATTGCTTCAGGCAATTTCGTTTAAGCAGACGACATGAGTCAACATGCGAGATGTCATTCACATTAAAGATGATGTGTTTAAAGCAAAATAGGCAGGACAAGAAGCTAGTAGTCGTTTATTGTTGGTGATTTGAATACCCACTGATATTTAGATGAATAATGAATGATTTATTTTCTACAATATAGGTACCTACATTTTGTTGGTAACAATTCCAGAAGGTTTCACTGTATTCGAATTGTAGGTCGTGCAGGCATGTGCGCATATGTATATGTATGTGGGCGTGCATATGTGTGCATGGTCATTACAGTTTAAACATCGAGAATAATGTGAGTGTAACAAGATATTAAAATGTCAATCAAATAAAACAAGATGTTAAAATATTAATAGTTGGATGTCAAATAAACATAAAAAAATAAAATAATGCCTTGAAATTTTAAAAATCATCAATTGAATAAAATGAAAAGTAACATGAGTACCTAGTTGGAGTAACTGGCATCTGTACGAATATTTCAGAAGATTGCTATAACAATAGAACAAAATGCAACAACCATCAGGTTGGACTTCTCATACATATTCGAGACACAATGGTGCAGAGAATTCAAATCAAGGAAAACATCTACAACTTGGTACGGCAGCATCATCAACTGCTAACCCGCGTTTCTCAGGTAGAAGTTCGCAAAAGATATCGGTTTCTGCAGGAAAAAGGCCTTTTTGTTACAATTCCGATAAAGCAGCTAATTACGTCGCTTTTTCAATGCGGGTAGGTGGTTCTATATACTTATTGTTAAAGCAGGTTTTATTTAAATTTCTTTCTTTGGACCTGTATTCTTCAGAATGTATTATTTTTTGTTCATAAGTGGTTTAGTATTATTGTTACACCTTTATGATACCACCATCCCATTTCTACCATCGGACAAATCGTCGTACGGCGAGTATCCACCCTTACGTTGCCGAAATCTCTACGGTCCGGACTAAGCGTTTCGCTTCGTCGTTTATACCGCGTACATCGAGGGACTGGAGCAATTTGCCTGCTGCGGTCTTCCCGTCCGATTATAATTTGGGTGTCTTCAAGGCTATAGTGAATAGGCTCTGAATAAACTAGTAAAAAAAAAATACTGTACAGATATTGCCTTTTTTTCATTTCTATAGGCTTTAGTTATTAAGCCACCTGTGACTGACTGTAATATATAAGGTCTCATTGAAACAGATGGATAAATAACAGAGCGTGTAGGTACGTGTAACCAAGCAAAGAAAAAAGTTTTTTTATTTTGACCTAAAATAATAATGGCTAGTATTTGCGACAGCAAGTTTTTTCTTTGTATGTTATGCGTTTTTTTCTTAGTATTTTTTTACCATCGTCTTAATTTTGGTGGTCTTAATATTTTTTAAAAGTTTATTCATTTAATTTAATGGGACCTTATAATTATAATATTTAACTCTATTTCACGTGATGTATCTGCTATAATATTATGACTGGCAATCTAATAAGACTCTAATGCATCTGTATATTCAATACTTTAGTCTATTTTTATAACTTGCAAAAATAGTCTCCTTAATGCACAAACTAAAAACTTTATTAAATCAACAAAGTTAAAAGAATAGACAATATTTGTATTGGCTGCGAAAATATTGCAAAGAATTTATTTTCGGTCTTTGTTGTCAGTGGCCAAGCCTCGATTTAGTCGCGATAGTATTTTTAATATAGTTTTTAGGGTTCCGTACACAATGGTTAAAACGGGACCCTATTACTAAAACTCCATCATCCGCCCGTCTGTCACCAGGCTGTATTTTTGAACAACGAACCTAGATAGTTGAATTATATTATGAACATAATATGATGTATTTCTGAGGCTACTATACCAAAAAGTACTAAGGAAACGGAACAAAATTAAGTCCGACTTTGTACATTGTGTTTAGCATAAAGAATAAATAAATAAAATAAATATTTACAACAGCTTCACAACAAATGGTTTTTTTTGCCATTTTTATTCAAAAGCAAGAACCCCTTCGTGCACGAGTCTGACTCACACTTAACCAGTTTTTTTATACTTAAAAGCTTTTATTAAAAACCAATCTTTCAAGAATTCCCGAGGTTAAATCTCGTTGAACTTTACCAGTAAACTCATTACTACTAGTTTATACAAAGTGGGTACATTTAGCTCCAATTTCCAAGGGTTAATAGGTACATTAGTTTCGTCTGCCGCACATTGTGTTCGAAGTCAGAGCTATTTCATATGAGATTACTGATTAGTAACGTGTATTCCACAGAACTTTTGCCATTTTACTTTCTGGACTTGTCGTCCTGTAAATATATGTACAATTTTCTTTTTTTTTAACCTTTTAGCTTTTAGCTCGTGGGTAGATAATAACAGCTGCACGGATCGATATTCAAGGTTGAGCAACGCTTGCCAAGGTTGGTCTGTGGATGGGTGACCATCTTAACATACTGAGTTTTTTAATTACCGCGGAAAGCACGTTAAGCCGTAGTTCTCGACTGTCATTTGTCGATCTTTGGTAGTCGTTACGGATAATGAGAAGCCAGTAAATCCGACTCCAGTCTTGCCATGAATTACCGTGTTGCCCCAGTTAACAGGTTGTGGAGGTCGGGTAGGCAGCCGCTCATCGTAAAATACTGGTATTTAGCTAAATCCGGCTTGACTGGAAGCCGATTCCAATAAAGTTGGGAAAAGGCTAGGCAGATGATGATGATGATGTCTTCCTGTAAATATACAATTTTGTTAATTTGTTTTTAACTTTGTTTGTAACTCTCAATACTTTTTTAAGGGTTTCGTACCACGGATGAAACGAGACCCTAGTACTAAGACTCCACTGTCTGTCTGTCTGTCACCAGGCTGTATCTCGTGAACCGTCATAGCTAAATAGTTTTTTTCACAGAATTGATGTATTTCTGTTGCCGCTATAACAATGAATACGAAAAACGAGAAAAATAAATATTTAATTAAGGATCCCATACAACAAACGTGATTTTTTTGCATTTTTTTTGCTACGGCCGGTACGTAATACGCGTGTCCGGCTCACACTTGGCTATTTTTTGTATATAACATAAACTATTCTTCGACTGCGATCCCACCTGATGGTAAGCAGCAATGCAATCAATTCGATGATTTTAATAATGATCTATGTTGAACAGGAAAAAAAATTGTTTATTTCTACAACCAATGATCAGCCATTTTCGTTACATTCTGTATCATGGGATTCATGTTTGTTATGCTCCCACTTTCAGCTCTCAACCTTGACACATCATATGACGGTTTAAATTATTCCAATCAATATGTAAACATCTCTACATCTTACATCACTCCTACAAATATTCGAACTTGCATCAGCTATACGTAGACTACACAATTATTTTTGCTTCGAAAAATATTTTTTCAACGCTCCACGAGCGATCAGCTTTGCCTTTTAACCAAGCAACGGCAGCTGGCATTTTAGGCACTCTATTGATTTTTTAACACCCTTTATATATTTTTTTTCTTTGGATAACCTCGCATGTGAACACTACCTCACCTGATGGTAAGCGATGTGTTTCACAATAAAGCAGCCTAGAAGTAACCTATTTACTTTTGACTTAAAGACTCCAAGGTTGTAGCTATCAGGAAACACAGACTCCTGCAGGGAATGTCATTCCTTAGTTATACGCACAATAAATGTGTTTCTAAAACACTTTAACTAATTGATAACTTTTCCGATTCATTAATCATCATTATTAGTTAAAATTATGCTAATGTATTTACAATGCTAAAGTATTTACAATGCTATAATTCTATTGCTAAAGTATTTTTACTCCGCCAAACACACTTCAGCCACTTCAAAGGAATATTTAAATACTTCTTTCCGCAACACCTCTATCTTCCAAAATTTGCTATGCATACGATGCATTATTATGCAATATGTAATTTTCTTTCTTTCTTTCTTGTATTATGACTAGCTCGAATCTAAAGTATCCGAAACATTTTAGCAGATAATAACCACGAAGCTCACAGAAAAGCAATTTAGCGGAAGAAATCTTTTATGTTTGTGCACATTTAGTGTGTTCACTTAAGAGCCACTATGACGCACAGTGGCAACATTAACGTCTAGCTCATTTGCCATGCAAACATACATTACATCTGGGTACCGTTACAATAGATGACTGGAAGTCTAATACCTGGTATTCAGGTGCAGTCACGCGTGGTTCCTAAGCTAGGTATTGAATAGCATTAGTGGTTACCGAAGGGTATTGGCCCTAGTAATCAGGATTAGTCAAATTGTGTGGAGTTTAGCTTTGTTAGTATCGAAAAGTAAGAGGTATTTAAAAGAGATATTAAGATAGAAGAATATGAACTTATTAATTTGTTACTGAAATTAATAAATGTGAAAAATTGTCATGTACAGGAAGACGCAGCGTTGGAAGGCCATCCACAAGGTGGACCGACCGGTCGCTGTGGCGACACTTGGGGGAGGCCTATGTCCAGCAGTGGAGGATTTTCGGCAGAGATGATGATGAAAAATTGTTATGTATAGGTACCTGTAAATAAAAATATTACACCTCAATGACTAAAAGTACAATGAAAATGAAGAAAAGAATCGTTTATTTGGTACATAACAAAGGCACACAAAACGTACAAAAATAAAAGAAAAAAATAAATTCGTTATAAATAACAAAATAAATTGATTAATAAAAAGACTACATACTATCTATGTCATATACTCGTATAATTATAACAATCACGTCGACACGTAATTTACCACTGACGTGTTTGTTATCGAACTCCTCTGAACTGGCTTGTCCGATTTTTATTATCATTTTTTTTCATATATATTTGGTAGGTCTCAGAATAGGTTGCAAGTTATGTTTTACCGTTCTAACTCACCCCTATTTTTTTCTATGATATGTTATATGACCAAACAACGTTTGCCGAGTCAGCTCGTATGTTCATGTGATTGTCAACTTTTAACGATAAAGAAGAAAGAAGTTTGTTAATGATAAATGATAAATGATATTTATTTTGCAAATAGGTTTTTTCAAACTCTTTTACACGTCAATTTTTTTTTTCTTGGACTTTTTTTTTTTTTTTGTTACTAGATGAGGCCGGTGTTTCCTAACTGACTACCCTGAGAAGAAACACCGAAACAAACTCAGGGGTCACAGTCTCTTTTAAAGTCCGTACAACATGAAAATAATATGCGAACCATGCAGATTAGTGTCTGAGATGGCCTTTTGAAGAAAGAACCATGCAATTTGAGTGGACCTGTCCAGTCAGTGCAAGCATTTGTCAATATTCGCAAAGCTCAACTCAGGACTACTAAGGAGCTCAACGACTTGACGAACAATACCAAAGAGAGGACATAATGGTTAGGCCACAGAAAACACTCAAATTGCCAGACATAAGTTAAAATGACTAAAAAAAGAAAAAAAAAGCAATCCACATAGTCCTCACATTCACAAAAAAGAAAAAATAATAATAATACAAAGTGTAATACTTAACAAAGTAAGCATTTATGTCAAACATAAATAAAAAAGAAAAAAATAATTAAAAAATGTCAAATTGTAAAGTAAAAATTATTTTACAATGTCAAATTGTAATAAATAAATTTCAAATTGTAAAAAAGTACAATCGAAAATAAAATAAAGTAAGAAGATAAGACAACAGTTGTAGTGCGCACTGGAGCGGGTCAATCCCAAGCCTTTACGTCCTCAACGTAGTCCTTTACAGTGTAATAAGCCTTTTGGTAAAGTTTTCGCTTAACAACAGATTTGAACTTATTAAGGCTTAGTTCTTGCATATGACTAGGAAGCTTATTATAAAAGCGTATACATTGACATCTAAATGAACCCCCTATTTTTTTGAGCCTGGTTGCAGGAACAACATAGTTATGTTTGTTCCTAGTATTAAAACTATGAATATCACTGTACTTTTTAAACATGTTTTTGTTTTTATGGGCGTACAAGATATTTTCGTAAATATACTGTGAGGGCACAGTCATTAAATTAATTTCTTTAAATTTAACTCTGAGGGAGTATCTGGGACTTAATTTATAGATTGAACGAATAACCCTTTTCTGCAATACGAAAATTGTCTGGATATCGGCGGCATTTCCCCACAGTAGAATACCGTACGACATGACACTATGGAAATAGCTAAAATAAACTAAACGGGCTGTCTCTACATCAGTTAAATTTCTTATTTGTCTAACAGCGTATGCTGCAGAGCTAAGTTTCTTCGATAATTTGTCTATATGTGGGCCCCACTGAAGCCCAGCATCTAGAGTTATGCCCAAGAACACTGTTGCATCTTCAGGACTCAACTCTTTACCTTTAACTAGTACACTAGTTTCTACTTGCCTAACATGTGGCATGGTAAACTTAATACACTTTGTTTTTTTTTCATTAAGATGGAGGTTATTTACATTAAACCAGTGTATTATTTTGGAAAGAACTACATTTATATCATCAGTAACCGTCTGTTGACGTTTCATTTTAAACAAAAGTGAAGTGTCGTCTGGAAACGACACTATATTATGGTTATCCTTGATGAGGTAAGGTAAGTCATTTATATAAATAAGAAACAAAAAGGGGCCAAGAATTGAGCCCTGAGGGACACCCATTTTTACTACGGATCCGGGAGATCTTTTCCCATTAACATCGACTGTCTGAATCCTATCACTCAGATAAGAAATAAGAAGATTCAGAGAGGAGTTCCGGATCCCGTAATGGCGAAGCTTCCTGATTAATGTTTCATGGAGAACACAATCGAATGCCTTAGATAAGTCACAAAAAATGCCCAGAGCATCGCATTTGTCTTCCCATGCATCATAAATATGACCTAAAAGTTCAACCCCGGCATCCGTTGTTGAACGACCCCTTGTAAAACCAAATTGTTTAGTATGTAACAATTTGTGTCTATTGAAAAATCTTTGTAATTGGTCTAAAATGAGTTTCTCGAATATTTTACTAAAGGTAGGTAGTACTGAAATGGGTCTATAATTCGTGGGGTCAGAAGTACTACCCGTTTTAAACAATGGTATTATTTTACTACACTTCATTAAATCAGGAAACTGTCCACAATCAATACAATTATTAAAAATAAGTGCAAGACTAGGAGCTACAACGTTGATAATGGTTTTTACAACATCCACAGAATTTCCCCATAAATCTGTGGTCTTTTTTACATTCAGAGTATTAAAAGTTTTAATTATGTCCGCAGGAGTCACATGATCAAAATTAAAATCAAAATCGCAAACTTCAACATTTTCTTTAAGTAGGGACTCTGCAGCAGTGGGTGATGAGTTCAGAGACTTTGTTGTTAGTATGGGGATCTCTGAGAAGAAGTTTTCAAAAGCCGCTGCTACCTGAGAGTCCGATTTGATCACAACGTCATCAATTATAAGGCTATAGTCACTACATGATTTTCTAGACCTTCCAGTTTCACTATTTATAATATTCCAAGTCGTTTTAATTATATTATTGCTATTCTTAATTTTGGAACTCAAGTAACGCGACTTTGCAACAGAGCATACTTTTTTAAATAATTTTGAATAATTTCTCACATATAAACTAAATTCCGCAGTATTAACATGAATCTTTTCATCATACAACTCATAAAGCCGAGTTCGACTTTTGTGAATACCAATAGTAGCCCATTCACCAAAAGACACGTTACCCTTAACTGCAATAGTCTTAGGTATAAAGATCGAATTATATTGCTTACAGTACATATTGAAAAAGTCTTCATATTGATGATTGATATCCGTATAATTTGGCGACAGTACTAAATTATCAATGAGTTTAGTTTTAAAATTTTCTAAGCGACTTGCAGTTTTTGGGTTAACAGTGATATTCTTTTTAGACACTATGATATTAGGGTTTTGAAAAGTAATCAATTGACCACAGTGATCAGAATCAAGTAAATTTATAATTTGTTTATTGCTTGGTACAACATCTGTATACATGTTATCTATGCATGTGGCACTAGTAGGAGTTATTCTTGTTGGCTCCAAAAATAAGTTAACAAGATTGTAGGACTGAAATAAGCTTATAATTTTACTACATAAACTAGACTTTTCTAATAAATTAACATTAAAGTCACCACAAGTGATTATGTACTTGTTTGACTTACAAATCTTATGAAACACTTCATCCATAACCTTTTCAAAGCAGTCATACAATCCAGAAGGGGGTTTTTACACACTTAATACAATAAACTGTTCCAGTTCAATACAGGCTATTTCAATTGACCGCTCAACAGATAAACTTACAATATCTTTCCGTTCTTTATATTTCAGGTGGTTACTTATTATAATCAATGAGCCACCACGTATAGCATCAATTCTGCTGAATGAACTACCAATCTGGTGATTACTAAAATTAAACATTAACTGATGGCTTTTAAGCCAATGTTCAGTTACACAAAGGATATCAATATTATTACAATTAATAAACAGTTCTATTTCTAAATCTTTGTTCATCAAACCTTGAATATTTTGATGCACCAGGTTGATATTATTTATTGTTGTGTTCATGTTTTTTAAGCTAGAGATTGACTCTGTTGTCTTAACTTCTAATTTAAATAAATATTGTTATTATTGTTTAATGCCAAGTTATTGGCAAAGTCAATTGTCGATTCATTGCATTGCTCAATAGAAGCAATTTGTTTAGCCAAGTTCTTGGCTGTAATACAAAAATAATATGATAGCGACACAGCTATCTGTCTCTTACAAGAAAATGAAAGATAGTATTTATCTTTAGTCAAATAATAATCAGTACCAACATAATTCATCATCATCATCATCATCTCAGCCGAAAGACGTCCACTGCTGGACATAGGCCTCCCCCAAGCGTCGCCACAGCGACCGGTCCTGCGCGTCTCGCATCCATCAACACACAACCAAACATACATAATAACCAACAACCAACATAATTGTTGGTGTCAATTAAATGAAATAATGTATTATTTAATAATACATTGTACAACATTGTGTTGATCTTAAATCTACGCATATTTTCTTCCTGTGGCAAACTTTTGCTATATGGTAATGTAAACATTACAATTTTACTGACACTTAAGTTACTTAAGGTCCTATAATATTGGAGTAAATCTCCTTTGTTCATATTACCCCTATTACCTACAAAAATTAAAAGTGTACTCTGTGGATGAAATTTATATTTTAAAATTTTTTTCATTATATCAAATAATGAACACCCAGGCATGCAGTTATTTATTATTTAGTGACCTGGATATTCATTTGTTAAAAGGTGGCCTAATCCTTTACCAATTTCATCTGAAAAAATAACAATTTCTTTATTTATAACCTGTTGTGACAGACAGCTAGTGATTTCAAATGGAACACTAACACTAGACTGGAGTAATGAGGTATCACATATTGCCAATGAATGCCCTAGCTCAGAAGCAATGGATGGTAATTGACAGCGCTCACAATTGTTTTTTTGTGAGCTCACCAGTTCATTCATTGCCAATACGTATTCCCTCATTTGGTTTTCGGAGGCAGTATATTTAATAGTTACTGAATTCAGTTTTTCTTGGAGGCGGTTTAACTCACATTGTAAGTCTTTGGTTTCATTTTGGTGTTTCCTAGTGCTTTTTTCTAGATTTAGGGAATACATATCCAATTGTTTCAGTAGATGTAACCTTTCCCTATTTAATTTGACATTTTTTATGAAGAACTTTTGTTTTTTTACCATTTTCTTAGTTTTTACAATATATTTATTAATTTTAATATATTTTTTGAGTTTATTTTTACTAGTGACTACCTACTAATCAAATAAATCAATGATTTATTTGATTTAGAGTCATCATCACCAGTCAAATCTATAGTAAAAGAGGGGTTTATTTGAGAAGCTAATGATGGGACAATAGGCACCAACTCGCTGAATAGACTTTGATTCAACGAGGCAGTGATGTTATGATTTGTTGTCTCTAGTGCTGTTATTTGAGTTTTTGCCTCTTGCAGCTGTTGTAGATATAATTAAGACAATATATAAGAAGAAGTGAGTGGGAGGAGCTCGTGGCTAGATAATAACAGCCGCACAGGTCGATCTTCAAGGTTAAGCAACGTTTGCCTAGGTTGGTCTGTGGATGGGTGACCATCTTAACATAACTAGTTTCCTCCGTGCCTCGGAAAGCACGTTAAGCCGTTGGTCCCGGCTGTCATTTGGAGATCTTTGGCAGTCGTTACGGATAGTCAGAAGCCAGTAAATCTGACTCCAGTCTTGCCATGAAGTACCGTGTTACCCCAGTTAATGGGTTGTGGAGGATGATGATAAGAAGAAGTGAGATGGAAAGGGAATAACTTTGAGGGGATATAACATTGTGTAAGACGTCTATAAATACTTAGAAGTTTATCTTTTCTCCGTGGTCATGTTTCACGAGAAAGCTATTAATATCTTAGCTTGAAGCCACTTTACTCTCAAGCTGCATAAAGACTGACATAAAATATACTTGTGCTTGTGAAAATTCCATGATGATAATATAGATAATACAAATTTGAAAACTGGCCTGTTGGTCTAGTGATGAGTGGCCCTGACTGCTATGCCGGAGGTCGTGGGTTCGATTCCCACCCAGGACCAATGTTTACCTGATGAGCACGATCATTTTTTCTGTGTGTGGGTGTAATTTATCTATAATATGTATGTATTTAGAAATATATCACGTACGTTTATCAGTTGCCTAGTACCCATAACACAAGCTCTGCTTAGCTTGGAACTAGATAGCGTTGTGTGAAAAAGTTGAGGAATAAGTATTTTTAAACACACTATTTATTTTCGAGTAAAAATAACTAGCTGAAATTATTGTGTGAAAAACTGTTCAAATGTTTTTCAGTAGTTGTGTATGTAATCTTAACATTTTTTATTTTACAATATGTAAGATATTATTTACATGATGCATCGTTATGTCTAGAAGAATGTCTGGATTTTTTTGTGGCTTTATATGATTTATGAATGTGATAACACTTTTACGCACTTGTGTTATTATTTTAAGATTATTCATAAAAATATTATTTATACGACTGAAAGTGAGTCATTTGATTAGATACGTTTTTTTATGGTTGCATTACTGATTCTAGTTTGCTATAATCGAAGATTTCGCAAAAAAGGTAGATAAAAATGAGACATTTTTTTTATATAGAAAACGGGAGTATTTCCGGATTAGGATTTTGTATAGGTTACTACCATCCAAAATACCCTTTGGTGCCGAAACGAGAATAGCTTGGGTACCGATAATTTTGGTGCCGATGTGGGAATACTCCAGAAAACGGCCATAATTTTACATGGGTGTTAAAAGTCTTCAGCTTTTCCTTTGTCCATTGATGAACTGCATAAAAATCCATTCAGTAGGATTTTATCGTGAACAGACCGACAGAAAGATGCGATTGAGGTTACGATTTTATAATATCGGCCCTTTCCGCTACAAAAAGTGGGATTCAAAATCTCATTCTTTCGGCAATGAGCAAAAAATGAAAAAGTTTTGCGAACAAGTGTTTGAGAGATTTAAGGATATTTAGGTTTAGTACCTAATTACAGGTTATGTGACTGGAGGCATGTTGAATTCTGAACGAAACGAAGGGTTCTAAGTATTTATTCTGAAAGCCATTTTTTTATATTTTTATAAAAGTTACTGTTTGTGTTTCCATTACTTTTATGACTGCTACAATAACATTTTCATGTTATATTATTATGTGGAGATATTTTAATGCCTCGTCCTGATTTAATCTGTTCTCATATTTTACATTAATATTATGTATTTTAAACAACTTTTTCTTATTTATGTACCTATTATAATTGTCTCTTCATCACTCTAGGTCGACTGGTATAAAATGCACAAGCTATTATGTCCGCTTTTGTACTTTTTGCATGAAAATTAAATAAATGAATAAAGCAGAGTTCCATCAATTCGAAGTGCAAAATATTTGATCATGTATGGCAAAGCAAATATGTGATGCAAAGCCCGTCATATTGAATGCGAACTTTTGGCGCGTTTTCACGCTACCATTGCCAACAGTTTAGTCCAATAATGATGTTCAGATATGTTTGTTACGTAAAGCACTGCGTATGATAATACCGCGGTTAGAATCGGTCGGAATTCTTGTATGCCTTTCAGACTAGGGCCATAATATTTATTTTTAACTCAACGTTTAACGCGGTTTCAGAAACTGATAAACAAATGAGATTGATTGCCAATTACGTCGGGTTTTAAGAGTGCAGTCTGTGCACTTTAGTGGTTCGTTTAAAATTCATACGTAATAGAAAAACAGTGGGGAATGAAGATTTGACTGGCTGCCTTGGCCAGCCAAAAATCTTGGAAATGTAAATACGTTTTGACTGTCAATTGACAATGATGAGCTAACCGTTATTTAATTAAACTTCATGTAAAGTGGTTTCCTTCATTTCCTCCGCGTAAAATACTGGTATTCAGCTAAATCCGGCTTGGCTGGAAGTCGACCCCAATATAGTTGGGAAAAAGGCTAGGCAGATGATGATGAACAGTAGTTTCCTTCATGTGTGTGAGGTCGTCGCCACCCAAGCGGGGCACATCTCTACCGTATGCTTGTCCTCCGGGCAATTCACACAATATTAACACCTGCGCGTTTCTTCCGCCTGAATCGAAATAGAAATCTGAACTTATCATGTCCGGTGAGGACCTAGGTCATATGGAAGGTGAGGATGCTTTGACGTCTTACCAACCAATCCTCAATGACGGGACTTGTCTAATAATTCCCCTCCTACACCTATCCGCCTACGTACCACTATTATACATAAAGTTTAAATAAATAAATATAATTATGGTGTGCCCAGAATTACCGTTACCTACGACATTTTTTATGTTATTATTAATTTTATTTATTTATTTAAACTTTATGTACAATGGTGGTACATAGGCGGACTTAATGCATCAAGGCATTCTCTACCAGTCAACCTTTTTGAACCACAATGAGTATTTTCATCGTTAAAAATTCATACTCTCAATATACCTAACCACTTTTTATTTTTATTTCAGTACCAAAAGATGGCGGTACGAGCCCCAATCGCGAAAACTTGAGACGGTGTCCAGAAAACCATGAGCATGAAGAACTTCAACACGACTTTCGAAGTGGGGTGGAATGACACGGACGTGTGGGGAGTCCCACAGCTGGACTTGGACGTGTTCTACAGACCGGACGTGGTGATCATAGTGTTGTATGTGGTGGTGCTCACGGCTTCGCTGTCCGCGAACACGCTGCTCATCTTTATAGTGATCAAGTTCCAGTATATGAGGAGGTAAGTGGCTTTTATATGTTTTGTTGAAGAAGAAGACCGAATCTTTGTCTTAGGGTACGATGAGACTCACATACGCTGTGCGTTAATAAAAGCCCCAAATTTTTTTTTAAGAAATAAAAAACAGACCTAATCTTCTTCTTTTCGTGTCGATGTACTTCAACAAAATTGTCTCTGACCAGTGTTTAGCAATCTGCACGGTTCTATTATTGATCTCGTATATAACCTCAAAAATACAGGTAGTTGTTCAGGATGGGCAGCTTAGCAATTGACACATGTCCTGTGCAGCGACTCCATACTGGCCTTGTCGTTAGGTAAAAGCACTATTGCATAAAGAGAGATACAGTCAAACGGGGTCAATAGGAACGGAGGGGTAAATAGGAATAAAAAGTTGAAGAGGATTTGCACTTTATCCTTTCAACTTTTCCCGGTATTTAAGTTCTCTTATTTTTTCATTGACTGTAATAAAAATCAGTGCTTTGTAAAAAAAACCAATAAAAATCAGATCTGATTTTCAATAAAAATCAGTGCATTAATACATGTGGATGGATGGACAGGGAGAGGGAGGCCAAAGAAAAGATGGATGGATTGTGTAAGGATTGATATGAAAAAAAAGGGAGTTAGTAGATAGCGTGACGGACGGCAGGACACAAATGGAAAAAAAAGTGTTGCGCTGACCCCGCTAATATGGGATAAGGGCAGGAAGAAGAAGAAGCTTTGTTAGAAATTAATAGTATAAGTAGGTAAAGTATACACCAAAATAAACATATTAAAATAGTTTTGTTCCTATTCACCCCGTTTGACGGTAGTGATATACGACCTACTAAATAATGAAAATAAGAGAGCCACGAGAATTTTCATGTAGTAGATATTATTTTATAACTACAGTTATTTTGTGTTGTTATCGTCCCATTTTCAGAGAATATTTTCCCGCATATTTATGTTCATTAAACATCAATATTTTGTTAATATTGAATAATAATTAATTAGTGCGTAGTATGTCGGTATGTTGTTTTAATTTTGTGTGTATCGATAAATTGTTTTAACAATATGAAGCATAATAAAGTGTTATAGCAAAATTGAATTGCTAATAACGTTATTTTATGAAAAACAAGGTTTCAGTCAAATTATGCATGTTTCCGGAAAATGTTTAGCATTCCTTTCTCCGAAATCCTCTTTTGGTACGGACTGTTAGAAACAAACAATTACTGATTTATTCCAGGCATTCTCAAGTGATGTTATTACCGGAATTTCACCCTGAAAAAATAACGTTATAACTCTTACAAATATATTTTAAGTGTATTTCCCAGTTCTTCTTAATCGTTATTCTGTTACATTAAAATATAAGGGCCTGTCACCTATAGTGACTTTTTGTAGCGATACCGTGGCGAAGCTGACGAGCGTTCGCATGGATACAGTTGCGTTAAGGTCGCTAGCTGTTTGCCCTTGCCCACATCACGATTCTTTATCGCAATGCAAACGCGACGCGAAGTGTCGCGCTTCTGTAGCCAAACAAACGCGATACTGTCGCGCTTCTGTCGCGTCTCCATTCTCTCCCCGATGTAGTCTGACACGGTCGTGCGTTTGCTTCGATACAGTCGCGATGCTGCGTTAGCTTCGTTTCTGTGTCGCTATAGGCGAGGGCAAGGCGAGGGCCTAACATATTTTCTGACGACGGGCAATTTTGCAAAAAACTTGCGTTCTCTCCCTGATGTAGTCTGACACCGTCGTGCGTTTGCATCGATACGGCCGTGATGCTGTAGCGCGTTAGTTTCGCTTCTGTGTCGCTATAGGCGAAGGCAAGGCGAGGGCCTTACATATTTTACAACAAACTTGCGTTCTCTCCCTGATGTGGTCTGAAACGGTAGCGCGTTTGCATCGATACAGTCGCGATTATGTAGCGCACTAGCAGCGCGTTAGCTTCGCTTCTGTGTCACCGTGGACGAGGGCCCTAACATATTTTCTGACGGCAAGCAATTTTGCAACAAACTTGTAATGGCATGCCATTACGTTCTCTGCGTATAGATTAGCTGTAATTAAATAACGCTGAATGTTAGATGGCCAGATATAAAAGTATGACAAGAATTTAATTATATTCTGCCATTTATTAAATAGGATCTCATTAATGGGCCCTTAGTTTTATTTTCACAATAATTCTAATTAAGGTTGGATATGGCGATATGAAAGTAATGTGACAATGCGTTATAATCTAGTGGATTAAAAAATATGTATTTATGATATATCGTTTCAAAAAAATATCCATGGATAAATGTAGTCGTATTGTTGTCACACATCGCAATGACATAATATATTGTATCTGTTTATAGAACCCGTATAACAGGAAAACAAATATCTCTTGCTAATACGTCGTTTTTATAGCAGTCGTACGGGGCTTATGTACTTTGACGTCAAAGTTCATGTTGGACTTATTTTTCTTATAAGAAGCTTTATAACTTTGTTGTTGATAAAGATATTTAAAAAATTCTTCCATATTTTTATTTTAGAGCCAAAAATGATTAAATTTAGCTTTAACTTTAAGAACCAAAACCAGAAACACCCGACATCCGAATTTTTTTGTAACGTTTTTTCGTAGAAATTTTTATTTTGTGTCGTTGTCGTCATAATTATAATTATTATGTTACCTGCGTTGATTAATGTATTTAACTTATTTTCTTAAAATGAATATTTCCATTTTTTTTTAAGAACAACAAGTCGAATATCTTGTACAAAACTTGAAAGTGATCTAAATGACGTAAAAGATCAATCAGCAGTCTCGTCTTCATCCGGGAACCGAACCCGCTCACTGCCCGGAACGTGACAAGACTTATTGATAAACCATAGAGATGCTGTCTGAATGTTTGTATATTTGATTTATGTCTGTAATGACAGTTTTTATGACGCAGAATTATTTATTACCGCTAGGAAATCTTGTTATTGGGTTTAGAGAAAGTGGGTCAGGGAATATAATCGTACGAGTACCTATAAAATATAGGGCGTCAAATGTTATCGAAAACAGACAGGAAAGCCCCTTAAATATTATTTGGATGTTTGCATTTTTTTTGATACTCACGAATGATGAGTATACATTTCTTGAAGCGGTGTAGTGTATATTTACAGACTTTAACGTTTGAATCCCCAACCGGTCCTATGAGACCGCGCTGTTATTGTTTTACTATTGTGTCTCGTTTCGCGGGTATCTGAGTAATTAATGTCTCTGTAAAAGTACAAATTCACGCGATAAGCTTTTAAATAATAAATGAATTGTATAATGAATGTACGCTTGCCTAGGTTGGTCTGTGGATGGGTGACCATCTTAACATAACGAGTTTCCTCCGTGCCTCGAAAAACACGTTAAGCCGTTGGTCCCGGCTGTCATTTGGAGATCTTTGGCAGACGGATAGTCAGAAGCCAGTAAATCTGACTCCAGTCTTGCCATGAAGTACCGTGTTACCCCAATTAATGGGTTGTGGAGGTCTGGTAGGCAGCCGCTCCTTGTAAAATACTGGTATTCAGCTAAATCCGGCTTGACTGGAAGCCGACCCCAATGTAGTTGGGAAAAGGCTAGGCAGATGATGATGTATAATGGATGTAATAAATTGACGAGTTTGCATTTAATTCAGGAATCCCCGAGCTGTTGCCGACGACCGCGCTATCATTGTCTTACTATTGTGTCTCGTTTTGCGGGTATCGTATAGGTTAAATAAAATGTTTTGAAACTATTTCAAAATTAATTTAGAAGTTTCCCTCCAAAATAAATTACTTAATTGTAACAATATAACGTGATGCCTATCTGCGGGAAACTTCATTCATTTTTACAGTACCTAACAATTTCCTTGTTACCACCGGCTACCTACACAAATTCTACGTAATACTTTAGACAATTCCTAATTATATTATAGGTCAGCAAACCGAAGTTTGTTCCTAACGGTTATTAATAACTTGGCAATTAAATTCCAACAAACGCCATGTTTATTTGAACTGTTGGAGCCAACTATGTCATCAGTTTAAACGATAAATCAGTTATAACTGATTGTTTCAACAATTCGCACAAATATTTGATTGTGGCTGTATTTATCTGCTGTCAATTGTATTTTGTTTGTTCTCTGTTAACCTTAATTGCCAATTATGGGTAAACCTGTTGGTCGTTTTATTGCAATAATTTATTCTTAAGAAACAATGTTTTCTCGAAATGAAGACTGATATTTATTTGGCAAATAAGTTTTAAAACACACTTTTACAAGTAAAATTTTTGAAAGAAAGAAAGAAAGAAAATACATTTATTTTGCCAGAATGGACGCACAAAAAATATATTAACTGACGGGGATGTGTGTACTCGGCATAACTCAGCACCATAGACTAAACTAAAACTAAACGCAGTTGTGCAGGCTTTTTCTATAGTATATTTGTCTATAGCAAGTTATAATCTGTGGTAGGTTCATTGCACAATGCACCTGGCCGGGGCTGACAGACAAACAATCATCATCTGCCTAGACTTTTCCCAACTATATTGAGGTCGGCTTCCAGTCAAGCCGGATTTAGCTGAATACCAGTATTTTACGAGGAGCGGCTGCCTACCAGACCTCCACCACCCATTAACTGGGGTAACACGGTACTTCATGGCAAGACTGGAGTCAGATTTACTGGCTTCTGACTATCCGTAACGACTGCCAAAGATCTACAAATGACAGCCGGGACCAACGGACAAACAATATCTGTAAACAATACTAGAGTGCGTCATTTTTCGTTAGTTTAAACTAGATGAGGCCGGTGTTACGTAGCTGTCTACCCTGAGAAGAAACATAAAAACAAACTCAGGGGCCAAAGTATTTTTTGACAGCATGTTATGGTCAAGTCATGTGAGAACCATGCAGATTAGTGTCTTTCTTTACTCAAAAGTAAAGAATAAAACCGGCCAAGAGCCGCGTGTCGGGCCACGCTCAGTGTAGGGTTCTGTAGTTTCCCGTCTGTCACAATAAGTATCCCCAACTTTTCAAAAACTGTTCGTTCTATCAAGTTCAAAATAATTTTCCTAGAAAGTCCTTATAAACCTCTACTTTCCAGATTTTTTTCATATTTTCTAAACCTATGGTTCAAAAGTTAGAGCAAAAGTTAAAACACATTGTTTTTTACTTTTGAAGTGATTATTTCCGAAATTATAGATATTATCAAAAAATAATTTCCGTAAACCCCTATTCATTTTTGAATACCTATCCAACAATGTATCACACGTTGGGGTTGAAATAACAAAAAAATCGCTTTCCACTTTACATGTAGGGGGGCTACCCTAATAAAACATTGTTTTCCAATTTTTATTTTACCACTTTGTTGGCGTGATTAACATACATATTGGTACCAAATTTTAGCTTTCTAATGTCGAGGACGGACGGACAGACATGGCGAAACTATAAGGGTTCCGTTTTTGCCATTTGGCTACGGAACCCTAAAAAAGGTTTGAGACTTGTCCAAGCTATTGCAGTCCCCAAAGCGTTACGTGCTTATATATGATGACGATGCCTTCTAGCCGATTTCGGTCACAGCGACAGCATTCCTAGGCTCCTCACGGTGGTTGTGAGCACAGATTTGCCGCTCTGTTATGTGCCCACATGTGACTTGCTTATCTAACTTTGGCCGAAAAACTACGAGTACAAAGCGGACATGATGTGCTTAAATAAGCACGGGGTGTAAAGTAATGCCTGAGAATAAGCTTATGAATTTTCCGTTTAGTAATTTTCTTGAGATATGCCATTTCCCTTATTTGACTTATTTACATAATGGTCACATTTTAATTTTTTTTTAACAAAATGAAACATTAAAATAATAACAATATTAAAAACTACTATTAATCGGCTGATATTATCGAGGGCATAAATAAATACCTATGCTTCATTGTACTCTTGTGATCTTTTTGAATTGCAAAACATGATGATATGCGACACATACAAAATCTATCAACCAAAATCTAAACCCATTAAAGATAAAAAAAATCTGGTCTTCCTAACTTGATCTAGATAGAACATCTTCGCTCTTAGGTACTTTTCGTGTAATTCAGGGCACCTAAACTAGTTTTCATGGCCTAAAAACTGCTCAATCAATCAACAGAGCCTACCACTATCATCATTGGACATCTCTAAAAGGAGGGTGTCCGTCAATCTGATAGTAATAATCTTTTTATCACTTACACTAGCTATCAGGAAAAGATTACGGGAAACTCTGTGGAGCGACCTATTTTAGTTGAGGTCATAGAATTGTTGGAACATCTGCTGATTAAGTTTGTCTAGGAAAGTATCCGGCTCGAAGGACGATGATTAAAAATATTGTTACTATAAGGGCCTGTTTCACAATGTCGAAGTTGGCACTACTCACTGAATAAATTCAAAAATGTGACAGAATTTGTATGAAATTATCTGTCAAGTAAGATACTCGAAACTTAATCATAGGTGGTGAAATAGGCCCTTAGACGAAGACATTTAATCCGAATTCGGTTGACACCTTATTAATGCTCGGTAACGTAACCATCGAGAGCGAGATTCGGAAAACGCCACTTAACGAACACCGCCATCTAGTAACCTAATTAAGTAGGTACTAAGTTATTATGGATTCGTAAATTAATATAAGATTATGAGAGAGAAATATGATTTAAGGATGAAAGTTGTTAAAAATATTCAAGGTTTTTAAAGCTAAAGCGGCTATTCCAAAAACTCTTTTAATCCCACACGAATGTGAATTTTGTGTATCATTTTTAGCTAATGTAATTGGCGGATAGCTACTTTTGTTGACGTTAAACAAAGAAATAAAATATCTTCTTGTATTGTGTACCGTCAGCAACTACGTTAACGTCATATTCTAACACAAGTTTGATTGACCAAACAACAACGGATCTCTCTCTTATCAACGTATTATGGGCACCATAATATTGTGCCATAGATAAAATATCCGGTAATCTTCGTAATAGCTAATAAAGGTTTCTATGTGATTTAGGGCATCTGATGTTATGACATAGATTATGGTGACGACAACGGAAATAATTTCAAATAAGTAGGTGAACGGTGCAAACGCACTGTACGTAAATGTACTCTCACCATAATTCAAATGTAATTAATTGTTATTCTTGGTATCCATCTTCTTTTTTTCTTTTCGAATCGTTGGTGAACTCGTTAAATTGTTGGGGCTCTGTAGATGGCTCATCGTTGGAGTGTCCCAAGTGCAGGTATATCACTTTGGAGGATTTAATGAGTGCGTACTGGGCCTATGTAATTAATTTATTTACTTATTTATTTATCATCTTTACAACTATCTTTACAGATCTTAACCTAATGCAACAGCGCAGCTAGAGTGCATCTAATGAAAACGCGACCTGGAGTTTTTGTTTAAAATAATTTAATTGGCAACATTATTTAGCCGCAACTGTAGGAAATAAAAAAAATTGTGAAGTGTCAAGACATGAATCTCCTATTAGTTAGTAACACCACATAATTTTTTTTTGGCTTTTCCTCACATAATTTTTTTTTGGCTTCACCTCTTTTTCTCAAGCTCAAAATAAAACATGCCATAATCTAGTGGATTAAAAAATATATATTTATGATATATCATTTCAAAAAAATATCCATGGATAAATGTAGTCGTAATATTGTCACATAACGCAATGACTGACATAATACTTATAGTATCTGTCTAGGGAACCCTTATGATAGGAAAACAAATATGAACACACCGTTTTTTATGGCGGTCGTACGGGCCTGATGAACTTTGACGTCAAAGTTCATGTTGGACTTATTTTTCTTATAAGAAGCTTTAGGTATAACTTTGATGTTGATGAAGATATTTTAAAAATTCTTCCATATTTTTATTTTAGAGCCAAAAATGATTAAATTAAGCTTTAACTTTAAGGACCAAAACCAGAAATTCAACGTTATTTTTTATAGAGTTTTTTATTTTGTGTCGTTGTCGCCATAATTATATTATGTTACCTGTGTCGATTAATGTACTTAACTTATTTTCTTAAAACGAACATTTCCATTTTTTTAAAGTAACAACAAGTCCAATATCTTGTACAAAACTTGAAAGTGACCTAAATGACGTAAAGGATCAATCAGCAGTCTCGTTTTCATCCGGGAACCGAACCCGCTCACTGCCCGGAACGTGACAAGACTTATTGATAAACCATAGAGATGGCTGTCTGAATGTTTGTATATTTGATTTATGACTGTAATGACAGTTTTTATGACGCAGAATTATTTATTACCGCTAGGAAATCTTGTTATTGGGTTTAGAGAAAGTGGGTCAGGGAATATATGAGTACCTACAGAATATAGGACGTCGAATATTATTAAAAACAGATAGGACCCCTCAGTTTGGATGTGTGAGCTTTTTCTGTTACTAATCAAGAATTACATATTGTATACGTTTCCCGTAGCTGCAGTGCATGTAGTTACTATCAAAATCAAATATTTAACAGATTTTTATTTTTTCTTCTCTACTGTGTAAAAGAACAAACTCTCGCGATAAGCTTTTAAATGATAAATGAATTGTATACTTGACGAAATAAATAGACGAGTTAGATTTAGTTTGCACTTTGTGTTCTTCTTTTTAGAGCATTTAAATAAAAGGTTTTTAATATTTTTATTATGTATTTAAACTTCATGTAAAGTAGTGGTATTTACTTATTTAGGCAGACTTTATGCAACAAGGCATTCTATACCAGTCAACCTTTGGGTTAAAACAGACAACATGGTAGAAAAAGCCTAAAGCATTAAGTCGGCCTCTGTACTTTTGTGTACATAAAGTATTTAATAAATAAATATACATGTGGTAGGTTTTCATAATAAACATATTATAATAACTATTATTATTATTCATTTAAAAGTTTTCGCCTAAACAAATTACTTAATTTTCGCAATATAACCTCATGCCTATCTGCGAAAGACTTCATTCCTTTTTACAATACCTACCAATATCCTTGTTACCACCGGCTACCTACACAAATTCTACCTAACACTTTAGACAATTCCTAATTATATTATAGGTCAGCAAACCGAAGTTTGTTGGTAACGTTTATTAATAACTTGGCAATTAAATTCCAACAAACGCCATGTTTATTTGAACTGTTTGGAGCCAACTATGTCATCAGTTTAAACGATAAATCAGTTATAACTGATTGTTCCAACAATTCGCACAAATATTTGATTGTGGCTGTATTTATCTGCTGTCAATTGTATTTTGTTTGTTCTATGTTTACCTTAATTGCCAATTATGGGTAAACCTGTTGGTCGTTTTATTGCAATAATTTATTCTTTGGAAACAAGCAATGTTTCTCGAAATGAAGAATGATATTTTATTTAACAAATAATTTTTAAAACACACTTTTACAAGTAAAAGTTTTTGAAAGAAAGAAAGAAAATACGTTTATTTTGCCCGAATGGACACACAAAAAACACATTAACTGACGGGGATGTGTGTACTCGGCATAACTCAGCACCATAGACTAAACTAAAACTAATCGCAGTTGTGCAGGCTTTGTCTATAGTATATTTGTCTCTAGCAAGTTATAATCTGTGGTAGGTTCATTGCACAATGCACCTGGCCGGGGCCGACAGACAAACAATATCCGTAAACAATACTAGAGTGCGTCATTTTTCGTTAGTTTAACCTATCACATACCCACAAAACGAGACACAATAGTAAAACAATAACACCGCGGTCTCATAGGACCGGTTGGGGATTCCTGAATTAAACTAGTGAGGCCGGTATTACGTAGCAGTACCCTGAGAAGAAACACAGAAACAAACTCAGTGGCCACTGTATTTTTTGACAGCATGTTATGGTCAAATCATGTGAGAAGCATGCAGATTAGTGTCTTTTGAGTAAAGAATAAAAAAGATTTGAGTGGACTTGTCCAAGCTATTGCAGTCCCCAAAGCGTTACGTGCTTATATGATGATGATGATGATGACTTCTAGCCGATTTCGGCCACAGCGACCGCATTCCTTGGCTCTTCATGGTGTTTGTGAGCTCAGATTTGCTGCTCTGTTATCGCCCTTATGTGACTTGCATATCCAACTTTAGCCGAAAAACTACGAGCACAAAGCGGTCATGACGTGCTTATTAAGCACGGGGTGTAAGTAATGCCCGATAATAAGGTTATTAATTTTCCGTTTAGTTATTTTCTTTGACTTATTTACATAATCGTCAAATTTTAAAATAATTCTTTAAAAATTAAACATTAAAAAAATAACAACATAAAAAACTACAATATAACTAATCGGCTGATATAAACGAGGGCATAAATAAATACCTATGCTTCATTGTACTCTTGTGATCTTTTTGAATTGCAAAACACGATGATATGCGACACATACAAAATCTATCAACCAAAATCTAAACCCATTTAATATAAAAAAATCTTCTGGTCTTCCTAACTCGATCTAGATAGAACATTTTCGCCCTTAGGTACTTTTCGTGAAATTCAGGACACCTAAACTAGGCTTCAAGGTCAAAATATCTGCTCAATCAATCAACAGAGCCCACCACTATCAACATTGGACATCTCTAAAAGGAGGGTGTCCGTCAATCTGATAGTAATAATCTTTTTATCACTTACACTAGCTATCAGGAAAAGATTACGGGAAACTCTTTGGAGCGACCTATTTTAGTTGAGGTCATAGAATTGGAACATCTGCTGATTAAGTTTGTCTAGGAAAGTATCCGGCTCGAAGGACGAAGAATAAAAAATATTGTTACTATTAACGTAGACATTTAATCAAAACTTATACTCTATATTCTGAACTCAACACTCTTGCACCCAAAGCATGACGTGTTCACGGAATCCAGTCATGTCTGTCTGGAGCTTTGTAAGATTAATATACATTTATTATTATTTGTTATTATACAATAACAAATCCGTGGCTGGCGTGAATACGTTGACAAGTCGACTTGCATGATTTTTTTTTTATTGGCTTAACGCATTCTACGCACTAGGAGTTTATAGGAAAAAAATTGACACATCCGTATGTATCTTAATTTCGGAGCAATCGACGGTGGTAGTATGTTGACAACTCTCATTTTGGCGTGTTTTTGTTGACAACACCTTATGTCAAATTACTGATTTACTTATTTTTATGATAGAACTTTGATATATAATTTTATCAACATATGCTCAGTGACCAAAATAATATTCATTATTTGATAAGTCAAGTTATACACATTATAATTTCCTTTTTTTTTCTAATTATAAATTGACAAATTGAGATGTCAAGTTACAGCCAACGTAAGTTTGGTATCATAAATGTAACAAATATAGTTATCACTTAATGTGGGTTATAAAATACTTCATCATTAAAGGGATATGTTTAGTTGTCAACTTTTGCACCCAACTTGTATTAAAAATATTCGAGTTGTCAACATTGTGTACCGGTAAATCCCCTCTTTGTGGAGTGGTTGGAAAGAGGTCACGGCGTCCTCACGTTCCGTATGACGCTAGTCCTCACCGGACACGGTAAGTTCGGGAGGTTCCTGCATCGGATTCAGGTGAAAAGGACGCGCGGTTGTTGCCACTGTAGAGGTACACACCACACTGAGCACACCGTAGAGGTGTGCCGCGCTTGGGCGAACACCACCGTGTACTTGTGGAGGCTATCGGCGACGGCGGCCTCTCGCGCCGGGCTTTGGTACAGGCCATGGTTGGAAGCAAAGAGGGGGTGGCAGGTGGCTGTCTCCTTCTGCGAAGCAGTAATACTAGCAAAGGAGGCAGCCGACCGCGAGCGTGAGGCCGCCGGTATCCCAATCCCGATTTCCCACCACCGTAAGCACGGGCTTGCGGACGGCGAGTACTGGGTAGCTTGCCGTCCGGCAGTCCGGTATTAACCCGAAAAGAGCCTAGTCGTCAACGGCGCGGCTGCTCTACGCGCGCTTCAAGGAGAGTTCAGCAAACTGTAGGGGCCCGGCAGTGCCGAAGCCTCTGGGGACGTGGACCGGAATTCCGAAAGGTAAGCTCGGTGTCCCCAGAGCGAAGGCAACGAAGGGACAGGGTGGGGTTTAGTCAGTAGGTAAAAATCTGACACGCCCTCCCACTCCACCCAAGAGCGGGAGAAATCATTCTGATGATTCCCCACTTGAAAAAAAAAACATTTAAGTGTACACGTACGATGTTGTTAAATGCTAAAATTAAAGTTGCCGATGAGGATGGCAACATCCATTTGACTGCTGAGTTAATTTAACACCATTAGCTGAAAAAGTTTATGCTGAAAACCTGTGGAAAATAGGATTGCGGATAGCCTTGCACAAACTTAGGTATGGAGCCGTCGGTCATACTCCAGACACTTCAAAATCTTGGTATCGGCCGTATGTTCGTATATCGTACTATCATCAGATACAATAACTCTTACTCCTAAAGTTTACGCTCACAGTTCTAAAGAAACTGCTCAAGAAGTCAGAAAGGTACAAAGTAGTCATCATCTGTCAGTCAGCAACCAGCATCAGTGATGGTTTGGTTGGGCATGTCTTATTAAGGCGTCACAAAGCTACATTTTTGTGAAAAAGGGGTGAAAATTTTAGCCAAAGTGTATCAAGAGACAGTCTTGGATCGTGTTGTGAAACCTCTCAGCAAAACACTTTTAAAAAATGTACCTTGGACTTTCCAGCAGGACTCTGCACCTATTACAAGGCACGAACTACTCAAGCCTGACTTGAACCAACATTCCAGACTTTATAATAGCTGAAGACTGGCCTTCATCTAGCCTAGACCTTAACCTTTTAGGCTACAAATTTTGGTCAGTTTTAGAGGACATGGCTTATTCTTAACGACACGGCGACATTGAGTCTCTTAAAAAAAATCTGGAGCAAACAGTGGCGAAATTTCCCATGGAAACAGTGAGTAAATCCATAGATTCGTGGCCAGACCGATTAAGGACCTATACAAAAGCCAAAGGTGGCCATCTTAAATAGTACAATATTCTTTTTATTTTTTGCCGAGACTTTAATAAATATGTACATACAAGTTTTAGTAATATTACATTACTTCATTATCATCACTATGATAATCGCATGTGGATGGATGGAGAGGGAGAGGGAGGCCAAAGAAAAGATGTATGGATTGTGTAAGGATTGATATGAAAGAAAAGAGAGTTAGTGATACTGTGACGGACGACAGGACAGAATGGAAGAAGAAAACGTGTTGCGCCGACCCTAAGTGATATGGGATAAGGGCAGGAAGAAGAAGATTATCATTGTGATGATAGTCTTCAGTGCAGAGAAAAATAAGATTTAATGAACATGATTGATTTGATAGTCGACTCATCTAATGAGTTTTATGTTAAACCAATTGAATATATTACTTTCAGCATCTTCAAATGTTCGTAATCTATTCGCTATCTAATAACAATGACATGTTTGTAATTAAAATAACTTTTTTACATACTAATTATACACCTCTTGTACTATTTAGAAGGTGAATAAGTTGATAACTGTTGTGAATATGTTGACAATTCGGTGAATAAGTTGATAACTCGTCGGTGAACGATTTGACATGTCTATTATCTACTAAACTATGGGAAATTCCGTTTATTTACTGTTATCATTTGATAGGTGGTTTAAAATAATCTCCTAAAAACGTAAAACACACACGATTAATTAATTTCTCGATTTACCAGAAGAATTCAAAACATTAAAATGGCCGTCCTGACAAATTGCTGTTTTAAACTTGTCAACGTATTCACGCCAGCCACGGAAATAATAATAAGTATTTGATAACATTTATAATAAGTTTAGTCAATTGTACCGTTTTTAAACTGTACTGTACTTTGGCATCCATAGTGTTTGTGAACGAAGCCTAGGAGCATAGAATAAATAGATTATATATTAATAAAAAAAGAATAGATTGTAAAAAGGTTTAACCTATCAATACCCGCGAAACGAGACACAATCGTAAGACAATAACAGCGCGGTCCTATGAGACCGGTCGGTGATTCATGAATTAAAGCTGGTTTTGAAAAGTTAACAAAAAGGTGTTTCTTTCTGCTATTCCAAGAACTTCTCCATCCCACACGAATGTGAATTTTGTGTATCTTTTTTAATTAATGTAATTGATAGCTACTTTTGTTAAAATAAAACAACTTGTATGTGTACCCTCTGCAACTACGTTAACATCATATTCTAACACAAGTTTGATTGACTAAACAAAAATGGATCTCTCTCTTATCAACGTATTATGGGCGCCATAATATTGTGCCATAGATAAAATATCCGGTAATCTTCGTAATAGCTAATAACGGTTTCTATGTGATTTAGGGCATCTGATGTTATGACATAGATTATGGTGACGACAACGGAAATGATTCCAAATAAGTAGGTGAACGGTGCAAGCGCACTTTATGTAAATGTACTCTCACCATATCAAATGTAAGAAAGAAAGAAAAAAAGAAAGAAAGAAAGAAAAACGGTTTATGTAATTAAATTTTCTTCTTCTTTTCGAATCGATGGTAAACTCGTTGAATTTTTTGGGCTCAGTAGATGGCTCATCGGTGGATTACCCCAAATGCCTATACAAAGTTTTCATTGCATTTTTGTGTCATACACCTGCACTTTCGTTTTGTATAGTTTTCATTGCACTTTTGTAACTTCAAATGTATAATTTACGATGAAAAATTGATAATTTTGATAATGTTTGTTCGGAGGAAAGTTTAGTAATGAAAACTTTAATATCTCCAGAACCAGTGAATACCCAGGCATGTTCTAGAAGAAAAAACTATCCCAGTGATGAGTAAAATACGCAGTTTTCGCTTACTTTAAGGGTCTTTTTACAGACGATATAATTATACAGGAAAAGTTTTTAACCACTGCGTAAATTTTTTTTTGGTGGCTCAGTGTAAGTAATAGAACACAAGTCGACTTCAAGGTTAAGCAACGCTTGCCAAGGTTGGTCTGTCGATGGGTGACCATCTTAAAATAACAAGTTTCCTCCGTGCCTCGGAAAGCACGTTAAGCCGTAGGTCCCGGCTGTCATTTACAGTCGTTACGGATAGTCAGAAGCCAGTAAATCTGACTTCAGTCTTGCCATGAAGTACCCTGTTACCCCAGTTATTGGGTTGTGGAGGTCTGGTAGGCAGCCTATGCTTTCCGAGGCACGGAGGAAACTCGTTATGTTAAGATGGTCACCCATCTACAGACCAACCTTGGCAAGCGTTGCTTAACCTTGAAGATCAATCTGTGTTCTATTACTTACACTGAGTCACCAAAAAAAATTTACGCAGTGGTTAAAAACTTTTCCTGTATGTAGTTACCAATTTTGGGTACAGCTGGGGATGTAAGGTTTATAAAAATAGCGATATAAATATCGAATACTCAGAATCGATACCGTTAAATTGCTCCAGTCCACTGATACATCAGTATCAGGTTTTTTTTAGGTTTAAGTGAATACAAAAGCAAATGAAGATACTTTTTTTAGATCTGGTTACTATCAATCATTTTAGACAGTAACAATTCCAGTGACACCACTAAACTTTGTTTTTATTTATTACAATAATTTTATTGATATAGTTGGGTAAATTTGATATACAATTTTTTTTAATAATTCCAGTTTTTGACTGCGCTTCCATCTGATAGGATTATTGATGTAATCGTTGATCGGGAAGCGCATCAGTTTGTTAAAAGCCTATTAACTTTAGCCCCATACTCCCTATATTTTCTTACGGACCTAGAAAATCAGGACCCTTTCAGCGTATTTTCAGTTACAAAATATATTAAGCCCGTTTGATATCCTCATCAATAACAAAACAATCACTGCTATCCAACTATTTTATTAGATAACAATCATGATTGTATTAATATTGATGAAGTTACAAAACGGGCAGACGCGCGACGGCTGATAGTTTAGCCTATATTAATATAAGTTTGACAAACATTGATAAAAATACTCGATATCGAATAATTAGATACCTTTCTATTAATGCGGCAAATGAAAATTTTTACTAAATTATTGAGCATCATCATCATCGTCTACCTAGCCTTTTCCCAACTATATTGGGGTCGGCTTCCAGTCAAGCCGGATTTAGCTGAATACCAGTTTGTACGGGGAGGGGCTGCCTACCAGACCTCCACAACCCATTAACTCCGGTAACACGGTACTTCATGGCAAGACTGGAGTCAGATTTACTGGCTTCTGACTACCCGTAACAACTGCCAAAGATCTACAAATGACAGCCGGGACCTACGGCTTAACGTGCTTTCCAAGGCACAGAGGAAACTCGGTATGTTAAGATGGTCACCCATAGACAGACCAACCTTGGCAAGCGTTGCTTAACTTTAAAGATCGACCCATGCGGCTGTTATTATCTAGTCACGAGCTCTTCATACATATTAAAACATTTATTCCAATAAATGATATTGTTCGACGATTCGATTATCGGAAATATTCACTTAACTTAATTTTTTTCTGCAATTTGAAAACTTAACTCTATAGTAATAGAGTTCAAAATTTCAAGTTCAGATTGAAACGTAACCCACGTTGTATTGAAAGAACTAGATGGTCTATTAGAAATAATAATAAAAATAACATTTGATTGGGGACCAAACCTTTTAAAACGTTACAAACACCTGCGACTAGTTTAGCAAATACAAGCCATTACAATAAATGGTCCAAATGCCAACGAAATTATTTAAATACTATTTGTGAAAAGAGTTGAAAACAAAATGAAAAATTCAGATATTTGGACGACCTGACTGAAAAGTAAATCCATTTTCTCAGAATACATTTTTGATTTTTATACCTGTAAAAAAAACTGGTTCAATGGAAATAGAAAGTAGGTATGGAATACAGTCATCATCTACCCAGCCTTTTCCCAACTACATTAGGGTCGGCTTCCAATCAAGCCGGATTTAGCTGAATACCAGTATTTTACGAGGAGCGGCTGCCTACCAGACCTCCACAACCCATTAACTGGGGTAATACGGTACTTCATGGCAAGACTGGAGTCAAAATCTAAGCTTAGCAAACAAATTACAAAATAAAACGGTAACGCTCATAATTTTAGTGAAAATTTTCATTTGCCGCATCAGGCTTCTGACTATCCGTAACGACTGCTAAAGATCTACAAATGACAGACGGGACCTACGGCTTAACTTGCTTTCCGAGGTACGGAGGAAACTCGTTATGTTAAGATGGTCATCCATCCACAGCCCAACCTTGGCAAGCGCTGCTTAACCTTAAAGATCGACCTGTGCGGCTTTTTAATCTAGCCATAAGCTCCTCTGGTATGGAATACAGTAAAGATTACTAAACTAGATTACTATTAATTTGAACAACAAATTGAAGTAAGTTTTCTTTTGATCAGCTCACAAAAGCCAGGCCCACAAAATATTAAAACCTAGACATTATTTTACATAATTATTTTATTTATTCTACTGCTGGACGAAGGTTTCCTTCCATTCCTTCCATTATTATCCGCTCTGAGTCACTTTTTGCATATTTCTAAGAAATACATCTAAGCCTATTTATAGTGTACACCGCAGACTACCCCCTGTACTATTTTAGTTCTTACGATCCATCCTAAGGTTGTCTGGTAGATATCGCTGTCAGCGATAAGACCGCCATTGTACCTATAGATTTAAGTTATTGTATAAACTGTACCGTTACTTTTTTGTGTACAATAAAGTTTATTCTATTCTATTCTATCTAAATATTATGTAGTGTCTTCTGCCGTGACACAGTCATGTGATTTCGCAAAAATCTTTAAAATCGACAAATAGTACAGTCAAAGAGAGTGAAACGAAGAAATGAATAGAGACGAGAGGATTTTTACGTTGTTTTTATTTTCACATCAAATGTTTTCAACAGTTTTTTCATAAAAGATCGACTTTTATGAAAAAACTGCTTTTATAGAAATTAATAATATAAAAATATGCTGGTAATGAGAATGTGTGTAGGTTGTAGTTATAATACTACCTTTGCGAAGGTAACTCAATTATAATGTTGCCTGGTTAGAAGCTAGAATGCAAGCGTTGCTCTTTACGCCCACTCTCGTGATATTATGTTAATTAAATTCCAACATGTTTAAATCTGCGAGGCTAAAATGGGAGAGACTGGTGCACACTTTCAGGATGTACGAAGATATCTGGAAAGATAATACAGTCAGTTGGTAACTGAAGTAGGATGTCATCACTGAGGCAGGTCTAATAACACTGATGTGATGATATTGATTTGTTCCTGATAAAGTCAGATCTTAAGAGACCTGAAAAGATATGGGGGCTTATTTCTAGCAGTAGGTTACCGTAGGTTAAGTAAAAAAGCCGATTACATAAGTATTTTGGGTACACAATCAGGAACTAGACTATTCCTCATGTATAAGGTAGATTTGCAGAATGAATTGGTTTTAACATCTTCCAGTTCAAATTTTTTCGGTGGAATTAGCAACTAAAATTCAGTGCATTCAACTTTATGTTCCCGAAAAATGGAAATAATGGTCCTTTAGGAGAATCCCACAAATAAAGCTTCAAATATTCTGCTTCTAGTGCTCAAGATTGATCACTGAACGTTCTTTTAGATATGTCTACAGTCCGGCGGTCAATTCGTCCTTGCGATTAATGGTCTAGAAAATGTGAGCCCGTAAAACACAGGATTGGTATCTTGGCTCAATGTCACTGGGCTTTGGTAGGCTATCAAAGAGATGGTGAGACGATTTGAATGTGTTTCTTAAGAATAGGAAGCGAAAAATTGTGACTGTAATTTAGAAAGACTTAGACTAGATTGGACCAACCCTGAAATCACGATAAAAAAATCCGCTTCTCCATACATTTTGTCAAATTATGTGAACATAAATCTATCCAAGAAGCCGTTTTTTTCGTGATTTCAGGGTTTGTCGCATAGTAAAAGTTGTTTATATTCAAGAGTACAACAATCCCTTTTAAGGAAATCCCCTCTGTCGTATCAACGTCGTATAAGGATACTTACGTAATCAAAAGACTATAGATTTAAACGACGTGTGATATTGAACGTGAAACCTTGCCCTTGTATGACTTACGCCGCATGTTCACGTTAAGAAAAGTCCCCGGTAAATGCAATACTTCTAGTCAATTCTACACAAAAACTGTGTACACAGCTCCGGCGCTGATTAAGAAAAAAACCAGGCAAGTGTTGTTTTAATTTCAACTTGATACCATCACGCGTTCCCGAGATAAAGGGTCTTGACAGACAGACAGACAGACAACCAGACGGACAACAAAGTGATCCTATAAGGGTTCCGCTTTTTTCTTTTGAGGTACGGAACCCTAAAATAAGAAAATATAGAAAATTATATATTTTCTGCACTAGACACGACGCGCGAAGTTGCTACGATGCGATATGGGGGCGGGGTAGGTAAGTGTTCTACGAAAACATGTCATGCCTAGATCCGACAAAATTCTTATCGTGTTCATAATAAATTGGTCCAATCTGTAGCAGAGACGGTGAAATTTCTTAGCATGTAAAAGCAACAAGGCTCTACAGTTTCAAACAACTACTTCAATATTAGAGGGGTGCTACTAAAAAATGTCATGCCTAGATGTGACAAAATTCTTATCGTGTACATAATAAATTGGTCCTATCTGTAGCAGAGACAGTGAAATTTCTTAGCATTTAAAAAAAGCAAGGCTACACTTTACAGTTTTAAACAACTACTTCAATTATTAGAGATCCACTATTGCTACTGCTATTACCATATCAATCGACCTCGTTTCAAAACAACTGCCAATCAAATATGAAAAACGAGTGAATTCAGTCCGTGACATGATCAATATCGGCTTGTTTTTTTCGACATTTTCGGCACATTGTAATTGCTAAACCAAAGTTTTAGTTAGTTGTGCTTTTGGGTACAATATTGATCGGTCTACACTGTCCTTGCATATGTATCTGTATTGTAATATGTTTTTTTTTTTATTGATAGGCTCGCGCTTGACCACTATCTCACCTGATGGTAAGCGATGATGTGGTCGAAATGTAAATGAAAATATTGTAAACCCAATATTTTTTTGAAAACCAGCAAGAAACTTTATCGTCACTCATGGAGTTTCTTGCCGGTTCTTCTCCATAGGATATGACTAACTGGAACCGTGCACGGTATTTAAAATAAAAACATTTTGATTTTACTATACCTAGGGTTAAGTTACAGTTACCTAACTGCTCTTATAATTCATGAACAACTTTTCTGAGGGCTACAAAACGTACACCTACACGTATCATGTTTTACAATAATGAGCCAACATAACAAGAGATTTTGAAGTTTTATGAAGCTATATTAATATTGTAAGTTGAATTCGGTTCCGTAGTAGATACATAAAAGTTATTCATATGAAAAAAGCCTCTAATGTATAGCAAGGGATGAGAAGAGGGATATGTATATTAACAATTACTATACGAATAACGATAATTTGGATTTAATTTATGTAATTTGATTATAATTTATTGAGTTTTGGTATAGGTCAAAATGTGGATGCCAGAGCATGTTATTTTTATTTTTTATTGTAAATGATGTATATAAAAGAACTTTTATATACTTCCTGCATCAGGCTCGGTCTGTCTCGCCGGAAGCTTACAAGATATTCCCTTGTGTGTCGGTTGAAGACAGCTTTCAGATATACTAAAATGAGCATAGGTCCTAAAATATTGCCTTTAGGTACACCGAAACTTGTGTGTTATTTCTGTAAGGATTCATTTAGTGCTATGTTTTCTACCAGTAAGACAACTCCAATAAACTTAAATTTTCTTAGAAAAATGTGCATTGACACCGTATCAAAAGTTTTTGTCAGGTCTCTTACGCTGTTACACGCAACATAGATGGAAACAGGCAAGATAAATTAATTGAAGCTCGTCTGAATGACACTTTTTTATCACAATAACTATCTTTTATACGTGTCCATACGATTCGTAGAAAAACATAACAACAACTTAATAGGTTATTTGGAGAAAGAAACTGTTCTACTAAGTTGGCAACTTTTAGTAAGTTGGTAACGGCGTAGTCACCTAATATCGTATACGTGTTTAGAAACATACAACCGTGCCCCACCTGACCTTCCTACCACTAATGAGGGTATCAAGTTCCGTCATAAGCGTTAATATTAATATCTGCTTAATCGCTAATTAGTTTAATGATGTTAAGTGGGCTTTTGAAACCAAAATTCTATCGAAATTAATAATATGAAAACGTCGAAAATGTTGTATGATGCACTGAGTGAAACCGTTTTGCCGTGTACTTACTGCAGATTTTTAGTATAATTATGTACTTACGGCAAGGTACCATAACTATAATAATAAACACTTTTATTTCAGATCGAATATACCCATTACAATTTTCATACATCAATATCACGCTGTTAAGAGCACAATTCAAATAAGTGAACCAAAGAAAATCGCAATAAAATAAAACTCAATCCAATACACACTGTTTTCGTTTAATAAATTTAGTGATACCTTATAATGTCCTTATTTTTACCAGGGTACCAAATTTTTGGAAGGAGGAATGAATAATATTTAATTTTGTGATCAGTAATGCTTTGATAGAGAATATGCTTGAAAACAATATATTTGTCAACTAATTTTACAAAATCAAAATACTTCTCGTGTATTCTACCCGAAGGTATAAATAAAATATTTTTCGACACACTTGCTCATAAAGTGGCTGTTATTGCACTGCACTTAGGTATATAAAGGGGCTCGTTACCAAACTGTGACATTTTGATTACTATTATGCACATGTGCGGTAATGTAGTTAGAACCTTTTTGTTTAACCTCTTTTTTGTCAAAAAGAGTTTTAAGACAAAAAAGAATCAAATTTGTTATTGCGTTCAATAGCATAAATTAGTGTTTTACTTACTTATTTCATGCAATTTCGTGTTTAAATAAACTTTTAAAAATTTTACATATTTAATTAATTAAATCTTTCATCAAATTTGTATTTTCTGTTTATATACAACCTCATTCTTATTTTTTCTAAACCAACGGCTAGAGTAGCTAGTCTATGGCCGCCATTTTTCGCGCATGCGCGCGTTTAAGAAAAGTCAATTTTTTAGCCGCCATATTTAAAAATAAAATACAGATTTTATAAATATGTTACAACAACTATTTATGAGGAAAATGATTTGTGCTGTACGCAAGAAAATCTATGTCATGGGACCACTATACAGTCAAAATAGTTAATTATAACTTTACTGACAGCACATTTACGAACTGTTTCTTTAGATAAATTTTTCATATACCTACTAAATAAAGTTGATATTTAATATATTTTCTTCACAAGTATGTCGAAAAACGTCGTATGATACACGTGAGTAATTGGTCATTATCGTTCTTGGTTCTCTTAAGACCCTCGCCATGGCTCGGGTCTTAATACCACCGCGACGATAATGACCCACATTACACACTTGTATCATAATGTACTAATAATTACCAATCAAATAAAATTAAAAATATATTTTTATTGGTATAAAGAAATATTTTAGTTTATCCTAGAAATTAAGATCAAAGCAGAATATTATCAACTTATCTAATTTATTAATTATCAAAGACTCCAAACTCGGGTTTCAAAAACAAGACTGATTACTCCGAGTCTATTAAAAACTAATTCCTTCGCTTTTACTAAGATTACAATATTCTAATTAGAACAAGCTTTTAATTAGTTCATAATTAACAAGAAAGGAAATTCACTTAACGTTGATTTTTTTTGTAGAGGAGATAGATTAAATTTATCTACTGCAGATTGTTGTGAAATAAATATTTACAGAAAAGACTTCTACTAAATCATTTAGCCACTTATGCATTACAAGTTCTTCCGTGTATTATCTAGATACAAAAATACAATTCTATAAATTTTTGTCTGTTTGCTTCAGCGAAACTCTTTAAAGATTGAACAAATTTTGACGGGACCTTTGCTGGAAGACAGCAGATATTATAAGGAGTAAAATAGGTCATTTTTATTTTATGAATATTAGGGTTTCACGTAAACAAATCTTCTTGAAATTGAAATGAATTAGTGAGTCAGAACTTTGTCTTTTATATCCCAAAATTCAATAGACCTTTCACACCTATCGCTTTCAAATGGGCGAACTTATTAATAAATTCGTACCATCAAAAACGTCTTAACGCTTATGTGTCATCACTCAAAGCTGTCTCCATTTGTGTCATAGTGCGAGTAGGTACACATGATCACGATTGGTTTCTATCATAATATTTGACAGTGCTGCCTCTAGTAGTATAGAAGCCGCCGAGCCGTCGCCATACTCTGCGGTATGTTTAGTTCTATCCACATAAGACCGTTTTCACATCTTCCGATCCGATATCGGTATCGGACGCCGATACGATATCGGGGTAAGTAAAATGTATGAAAAGCTGTGCTCTGATATCCGATATCGGGTCGGACAATATGAAAGACAGGTACATATCGCATACATTTACCTTACCCCGATATCGTATCGGCGTCCGATACCGATATCGGATCGGAATATGTGAAAACGGTCTAAGCATACATGGGTGTCTATTAAATGCCTAACAGTGGCGAAGGGTATACTTGCGTGCGAGTAAATCCGCTGTTTGTACCAAAAATTATTATAAACCTGACCTAATTAAGCGACGGAGAATCTTAATTGCAAGATTCAGAAACCGTCGCTCAACTAACAACGCCATCTAGTGACCGCGTTCCCAACTTTTTTCACAAATTCACAATTTCCTCAAAAGATGACGCAGTGAACCAATATTTATGTAAACACAATTTTAAAAATAGTATGTAAAATATATTATTAAATTTCACTCACCAAATGCCGTTCGCTCAATGATGCAATAAATCCAAACCGGCGTTTTTATAAATTGTCGTAACTTAATTTTGGGAACAGGATTTCGTTGCAATACAAAGAATCTATTAACAATATATCTCTACCATGAATTAATGCCATTACTAAATAGCACGAAATATATGTACAGTAACGTTAAAAAAAAAAAACAAAATCGACTACAAAACAGAAAATGAAAGATTCGCGCCTCACGCACGTAATAAGATAACCGCCATGATAATTCGGTTGTATAAAAAACCTTACCAAATAAGATGTATTACTCGCCAATATCAGTTATTATGCAGTGAAATTCATTCTTATTTTGGAATCATTATAATTGCACAATGAATGAATTTTTCTTTCTCGCTTGCACATGTGCAATATTCACTGTCTTGCTTCTCATAACTCGGTCCGGATCGAGTTATATTGAGTTCAAATTTCTACGTGCGAAAACGAGACGGAAAGAGTTGGAGTAATAGGCGTTAGTTTATAGGAAAGAAAGAGATAGATGCGTATTATGGGTTTTAGTTGTTTGAAAAGGTAATCCGGTATTTTTCGGCTTATGATTTGTTCTGGGGGATGAACTGCTTGCGTCCGTAGGATTTACTTGAAATCTGACCACCCTACACGTGTCCCCTGGGTAGTGCTAAACGAGCAGTAAATCCGGTGGTAGGCCATCGCATCGGCCGCCGGCTTAAAGGTTACCACCCGCTAGACAAAAACCATGCCGCCAAACGATCCGTCGTGTTCCGTGTGTTGTTGTGTCGGATGTTTGATCATGGAGGGTAGCGGGATCCGAAGCACGGTGCTCCGCTGGCCGACCGTAGACAGTTGGGGGCCCAAGTAGTGTGCCAGCCACACACGAAAGGCTGCCCCGCCATCTGCGAAAAATCCCAGGGTGGCCCCATCGTGCCGGTTGGCGACCGGATGGGAGGACCCGATGGCGATCCCTGGGGGGGTTCGGGCGTCCCCGCAGTCTCCAGATGAAACCTCCATTGGCGCAGCAACTCTGGTTGTATTGTTGGGCTTAACATCACATCACCTCGCTCAACTGCTATCTTCCATCTCCTATTCGCTCAAAATCCGATATAATGAAAGGTAAAAAGAAAAGCAGGTGTCGACAGCGGTTGCACGTCCTCCCATTCCAAGTGCATCTCTCGAATATTCGAGGGCTGCACTCTAATATCAATGCGGTCCACCACCATCTCGAAACCGACAAGCCACACTAGCTTTTCTTGATGGAGACGCAGATTAGATGTCCGTCAGATGCGGCGTACCTCAACTACCCGGGATACTCACTGGAGCATCACTTCCTGCAGCGTGCCGGGGTCTGTGTGTACGTCCGCAATGACATCTGCTGCCAGCGTCTCCGTCACCTTGAAGACCCTAGTTTCTCGACATTATGGCTATTGGTAGACACTGGTATGGACAAAATTGTCTATGCCTGTGTCTACCGATCGCATAGCGGTGATCAGGAGACAACTCGCCTGTTTGACCACCTCAGTGAGGCCGCCGATACGGCTCTGCATCGGCACCCTGACGCGCAACTCGTCGCTCTGGGGGATTTTAACGCTTGCCATCAAGACTGGCTTTTCCCTTACCAGAGGACCGACCACGCTGGGAGACAAGCGCGAAACTTTGCGGTTTCGATGGGCCTCTCCCAGTTGGTAAGGCAAGCGACAAGGGTGCCTGATGTAGATGGTCATACTGCCAACTGTCTGGACCTTCTGCTGACCACCGATCCGGACAGATGTATCGTAACAGTTTCTTCGCCACTAGGAACTTCAGATCACTGTCTGGTGAAATCTGTAACGTCCTTCTCCCCGCCCGACTGCGACTCACGCGGAGAACGGCGAATGTGGCGTTACAAGTCAGCAGATTGGGATGAGATGCGGCACTTCTTTGCGTCTTATCCTTGGCAGCAGGTCTGCTTCTCTTCGGAAAATCCGTCGAGCTGTGCGGAGGCGATTTCCGATGTGGTGCGTCAAGCTATGGAGTATTTCATCCCACATAGTGACGTACCCGTCGGTAGCTCAGCCCGCCCATGGTTCAACGCCGACTGTGCTGAAGCTGAAAAGCGAAAGCACTCGGCGTTTCTTTCCTGGGTGGATGCTCGTGACCGCAAAGCTCCGGACCTGAGTTCAAACAAGAGAGCCTTCAACCATGCTGCCAAGTCCTACAAAAAGGCACTAAGGAAGGCTCGCTTCGATCGCATTTCCCACATTGGCCAGAAGCTCTCTGCGCAACCGTCCGGTAGCAGAGCATTCTGGTCCCTTGCCAAGTCGGTCGAAGCAAACTTCTGTCGGCCCACATTGCCTCCGCTGGTTCGGCCAGATGGAACACTAGCTCATACGGCGAGAGAGAAAGCAGGTCTCTTTGCATCTCTCTTCGCCCATAATTCTCGTCTTGACACTGGCAGTGCTACTCCACCGATTCTGCCACACTGCGGCACCTCGATGCCCGAGGTCCGTATAAGGAACAAAGAGGTTCTGAGAGCACTGTGTCGTCTAGATGTGAATAAGGCTAGTGGACCAGATGGTATTCCAGCGATTGTTCTCAAGGCATGTGCGCCCGAGTTGTCTCCTGTACTGACGCGCTTGTATCGCCTCTCATATAGGACTGGTATAGTGCCCAAGTCCTGGAAGCTTGCCAACGTGCAACCTGTGCCCAAAAAGGGCAGTCGTGCCGACCCTGCTAACTATCGGCCGATTTCAATCACCTCCATACTCTGTAAGATTATGGAGCGTGTATTGAACTCGCGCTTCATGGCTTACCTGTAAGGTAACGATCTTCTCAGTGACCGACAATACGGGTTTCGCCGCAATCGGTCTACTGGGGACCTTCTGGTGTATGCCACTCACCTGTGGGGCGAGGCCCTCGAGAAGAATGGGGAAGGTCTTGCAGTTTCCTTGGACGTCTCGAAGGCCTTCGATAGGGTTTGGCACGCTAGCCTACTGAGTAAGCTTCCAGCGTACGGCATCTCCCCTGGCCTGATTAAGTGGATAAAAGACTTCCTGAGCGAACGGTCCCTCCGAGTTGTTGTCGACGGGTGCTCATCCCACGGACGGAGCCCATGTGGACTAATGCCGGAGTTCCTCAGGGTTCTGTACTCTCTGCAACTCTCTTCCTGCTCCACATCGACGATCTGCTGATGCCCGGTATCTATGGGTATGCAGATGATAGCACAGTTGTAGAGAGATACTTGCCGCTTAATCGGGCTAGTAAGGAGCTAATCCAGTCCGAAAGAGAGGCCATGGTGGAGCGTACGAATGACTCACTTCAGGCAGTCTCCAAGTGGGGCGAAGCCAATCTGGTGGGATTCAACGTCGCCAAAACACAAGCGTGTCTATTCACCGCTAAAAGGAGCCCGTTCACCTTGGCTCCTGCTTTCCGGAATGTATCCTTAGAATGCACCGACCGCCTTCAGCTCTTAGGAGTTGAAATTTCCTCTGACCTCAACTTTGGGCGGTTCATTGAGTCCAAGGCCAAAATAGCTGCTAGGAAACTCAGCGTTCTGGCAAAGGTCCGGCGGTACTTCACATCAGGACAGCTTCTAATGTTGTACAAAGCGCAGGTCCGATCGTGTGTGGAGTACTGCAGCCACATATGGGCTGGAGCTGCGAAATGCCACCTGGCAGCTTTGGACTCAGTGGAAAGGCGTGCGAAGAGGCTAATTGGAGATCCAGATCTGGTTAAGTCCAATTTACAAAGCCTTGAGCACAGGCGTAGGGTAGCCAGCCTTTCGGTTTTCTACAGGATGCATTTCGGAGAGTGTGCGCAGGAATTACATGAACTGATTCCGCCATCCCGCTTTCACCATCGGACAAGCCGTCGTACGGCGAGTATTCACCCTAACGTTGTCGAAACCTCTACGGTCCGGACTAAGCGTTTCGCTTCGTCGTTTATACCGCGTACATCGAGGGATTGGAACAATTTGCCTGCTGCGGTTTTTCCGTCCGATTATAATTTAGGTGTCTTCAAGGCTAGAGTGAATAGGCTTTTAATAAGCTAGTGCGCCTCACCATCAACGATTGCATCACTGCTTACCATCAGGTGGGATTGCAGTCAAGCACTAGCTTATAACAATTAAAAAAAAAAAAAAATTGGCATTGACGACAAATGTTGTATACACTGTTTTAGGCTATCACGGTTTGTTTCACAATTTAAATTGTCACTTACGGGATATCACGGAAGATATCCCGTAAGTGACAATTTAAATGTTGTATACGTTTAAAAAAATCGAAGTAATTGAACAATAGAAGGGTTGTTGACCTATAGATTTCTGTTTCAAAAGGGAACTCGAAAGGAATAGAGTTATATGTAGGCTTCGCGACTGTGCCTATATACTGAGACCGTGGAACCGTGCACTAGCTTTTAACGTGAGAAGCTAGTGTACGGTTCCAATTAGTCGAGAAGAATTGACAGCACATAACAGCAGCATTTAATTAGTTTAAATTATGTTATGATCACATATGCAGCAAAGGTTTTACATATCGCACATTTAAAGTAAAATCGTTACTAAACGAAATTATGAAATTTTATAGGGGAGCCAATATTAGAAAATAGTCACTGTTTTTTCTAAATAAAATCTGAATTTAGGGTTTTTAAGATATTTAATGAGTAGATGATAGATGTGATGATATGATAGATGCAGTTTATCTTGTAGTTTACGTGTATTTTAGATAGATGACATTGATATCTCATTCATGTTCGTTCAGTAACGGTTTTACTTTAAAGGTACGATATATAGAATACTCTTTATAAGGTTCACTGCGCATATAGAAAACACACAATATTTTAACAACTATTCTACTAGATGATGCAATTAACTACCTTTTTACTAAAAGTGATCTTAAAAAAAAACGAAGGAGGTTCTATATTCAGTGTATTTTTTATTTGTTTGTTAAAAACTTTTCGCTTCCAAAACTAAAATAACAATAAAACAGTGTATTTCGAAATTACAGGTTACTTTTTTCTTTTGCAATTATATTATGTTTGTGTAATCTTTCAGTTTTAAGCGTTTCATTTCTCTATATTAAACTCGTTGTATTTTTTTATGAAAAAGTTGTACGTATCATAATCACGAAAACACATAAATTAGGTACTCTTCTCCTAAAACAACCATTTTCAACTCTTCAATGCTTAGCTTGGCAACCAAGTAAGTGTACTAGTACCTATCTCCGTAAGTAGATCTATATAACTTAAAGTTAAAAGGTTTTCCTAAATTATCGCGTAACCCTCTTCATTATCACCTTTTACTGCCTTTTAGAGAGGTAACTTGTGTGGAAATTTTCTGCTGTAACGTACTTCTTTCAAAAGATAATATATATTCCAGACACTATTTATTTTGAAAATAATTGAGTAAGATATTTCAGGTAGGATAAGGTTAGATGGAAAAGTTCCTACATTTTGTCAACAAATTCGAACATAAATGTAACAAAATTTATTTTGGGCGTACCCATTGAACACGTGTATCTGTATATTACTATTTTTATACATTGCCATTATTGTAAGTGCGATTGTTGAAGTACAAATATTAGGCATTTAATATTATTCTTATTTAAATAACATTCTTATTTTCCAGGAAGAGGAAGGAGGAGGAGCTCAGTGTTAAATAACGCAGAGCAAACTATTATAAAAACACTGACCTCCAAAATTAAAGTTATATTACTTTTTAGTGTTTTTTTTAACATTGATGTCGGTTGTAGTTTTTTTGTAAAAAGTTATAGGTACATACCTATACCAAGCTTCACGCAACTGTACACCAAACGTACAATGACGATTACGCTCCTATAAAGCTACGCATCCGTCCTCAATAGGCCTTAAATTAAGATACACTTCGTATAATCACCTTATAGGTACTAAAGTTTATTGCGTTATATGACGAATCTGACAACTTCATTTTAATTGCCCAAATTATATTTTTCTCAGTCTTCATTTTACACCTAAACGGGAAAATCAATCGTGCTTAGTTCTTACCCGTCTCTAAGAGAGAACTAAAGTAGTTTTTCTTTCAGAAAACTAAAAGCTTCTGAAGAGGATGTAACGGCAAACAGAACGGTTAGTGTAGTGTTAACGTATTTCTGTGTAATTTAATAGAATACAAGGCTTCTCTTGGTGATTTCGTCCTTGTGTTTTAGAATAAAACGTTTATTTTGTAATATTTGGCAATGGAACGTATGGCTTTTTATAAGTGAACGGTTCTATGCACTCGGATCAGCAAAACAAGCAATTTTTCTTATTTATTCTTACTATAATAACAGAAATACAAAAGTGCTTTGGTTTGTTATGCTTTTACGCCTTGATCACGAAATTTTTCATTCACCAGTTAGGGAACAGAGAAAACTGTTGAAGTGCGAGGTGGACAGGCACACAAGGAACAATTCTGTAATCAATTCTGCAATATTTAATATCCAGTAAAAAATTTCGACAAAATGACGTTTCTTGTAAGGATTTCATTTTTAATTTTATTATTTGTCATTATAGCAGCAACAGAAATACACATTCTGTGAACACAACTTTCTACCATTTACAATTTATGAGATACAGCCCGCTGACAGTTAGACAGACAGGCGGACGGCCAGAGGAGGCTTAATAATAGGGTCCCATGGGCACCCTTGCATCCAAAAAAACGTACCGTCCGTCCCAGAAAAATCTTAAGTCCTTTGAAGACGGTTGTGTTTTTTAACCTCCTCGTAAATTAGAAGTTTCATTAAGTTTCCTTTGATTAATTGAAGCTCTCCACATTCCTGGCACGGACTGCTAGCACTAACTTTTGTTATTCTCTTTCATTTCATGAAATATTCTACCAAGCTGGATAAAGTTTTCATATTTTCATTCAATTTCCGGCAATTCCACTGAGTGAATGTTTTCTTTAGAAGTACATCTTCCAATCGAATCTTTTAGAAATCCTAACTAATATTATAAATGTAAAAGTATGGAGGTTTGTTGTGAATTTTGATGAAATTTGGTATGCATATGGCCTTTGACATGGAAAAGAACATAGGCTACCTCTTATCCCGATTCTTTTTTTTCTGAAGTCCTCAAAATCAAAAAGGTTTTTATTTTACATGGGCTTACATGGGCACTTATAAAAAGTCAAACCTAGTGTACGGTTCCAATTGGTCGTTTCCTATGGAGAAGAACCGGCATGAAACTCCATGGTTACTCTTTTCCTCCTCTTTTTCTGTCCTCGCAGACGAAGCCGCGGGCGGAAGCTAGTACTGTATAATTCTGTTGCTAACTGGCAGACATTGCTCACCTTAAACAGCTGTACAAGGAAATATGGGAACAGTTTTAAGGAAAAATGTCTGAACGAAGTAAATAGTTCACTATTTGTTGAAGAATATTTAGTACTAGTACATAACATCTGTTCTCTCCTTTCGCAAGTCTGCTGAAACGAATTTGTTTAGAAACTAGCTGTTGCCCGCGACTTCGTCCACGTTAAGTTCGTAAAACTGCACAAAAGTTACTTATAACTAATCCTATACTTCCGAAAACATCTGATTAATTAATTTTACATAAAACTGTTTAAGTTAAAACTCCAATTAGTAGTTTTTTTAGTTGGGAAATCATCTAATGACTTTCGCTCTTCTGTGAAGCGGAAGTGCGTGTCAGATTATTACTGGCTAAGACTCACTTCTATATTCCTTCCTTGCCTTACGTTCCAGGGTCTCCCTTTCAGATGCGAAACCATAGCCCCAGTAGGTTTCTTGTTTAGGTTTTATAATTCAGATGGGTAAACATCAGAATGACTTCTCCTGCTGTTAAATGGAGCGGGAGGGCATGTCAGACTTTTACTGACTAAACGCCACCCCCGTTCCTGTGTTGCCTTCAATTTTGGGACACCGAGCTTATCTTTTGGAATACCGATCCACGTCCCCAGAGGCTTCGGCCCTGCCACGGGCCCCTACAGTTTGCTGACATCTCCTTGAGGCGCTCGTGGAACAGTTGATGACTTGACTCGGTCCGGGTTATTACCGGACTGCTGGACGGCAAGCTACCCAGTGTTCGCCGTCCGCAAGCTTGCACCTACGGGGTGGTCGGAAATCGTTCTCGTGATCCTGACAGCGGCGGGGGCGTGAGGGTCGTTCCCTTTCGTGCTCGCGGTCGGCCGCCTCCTTGGCTAGCATTACTGCTTCGCAGAAGAAGGCAACCGCCATACCTCTACCGTGTGCTCCACCGTGTCCTCCGGGCGGTCCAGACAGTGCGCCCAAGTCTGGCTTGGGCGCCCTTTTCCCCTGAATCCGATGCAGGAGCCTCCCGAACTTACCGTGTCTGGTGAGCACCTACGGCATACGGAACGTGAGGATCTCTTTCCAACCACTCCTCTAAGAGGAAACTTACCGCCGCAATGACGGCGTGCCCAGGTTTCTTGTTTAGGTGGAAAATCATCAAAATGACTTCTCAGAAGGTGAGTCAGACTTTTACTGACTAAACCTTACCTCGTTACTTCTTTGCCTTCGTTCCAGGGTTCCGGGTTTTCCTTTCGGAAGCTCGCCCATGGCCCTAGAGGCTTCGAACCTGCTGGGCACCTATAGTTTGAACAATACCCACGGTTGACCGTCTGGATTATTACCGGACAGCCAGATGGTAAACTACCCATTGCTCGCCATTCGCAAGCCACTCCTACGGTGGCTCTAAATTGGGGTTGGAATCCCAGCGACTGGGGCGTGAGGGGACTACTTGCCACTACTCCTCGCTCTGGATCATGGCCTGTACCAGTGCCCAGCGCAAGAGGTTGCTGTCACCGATCGTCCCCACAAGAACACGGTGGTGCTCCGCCTAAGCGTGGCCCACCAGTACACTGTATGCTCTAACGTGTCCTCCGGGCGATCCACCCAATGGTAACACCCGGGATTTTCTTCCGCACGACGTCAATGGCCTTAAAAACATCAACGAAGTACAGAGCCGCAGAGTTCGCATTCTAAATAGTTGCCTACTGTATGGGTAAAGTCGTTAATTTAGTTCATATTGCGATAAAATCAAAATTAAAATGATTTGTTCTTCAAAAAACCAAATTAGGGCAGATAACCGCCTTTAGTATTTGCCTCTTTTTTTGTTGGGTAACCACCAAATACCTTCTCCCACTCTAGGTGGACCGAGAGAGAGTATCAGACTTTTACCAACTAAATTCCACAGTGTTTGGCACACCACGATTATTACTATTATAAATTCACTCTTTAAAGAGAGACTACAGAGTCATGACGTCCTCACCTTGCGCTTTACGCAGGTCCTAACCGAACATGAGTGTTTCGGGAGGTTGATGTTTTAGATTCGGCGGGAAGACACGATGGACCTTACGATCGAAGTTATCCCGCTAGGGCGGATTACCGCCGTACCTACTGTTTGCGGGTCAAAATCAGAATCCTCCTGCCCTAGTTCAGATCATGGTATGAGCTGGGAGGAGGAATGGAAAGCAGTCACCTCCTAGAGTGAAGCAACGTGGCTGAAACTGTGCGAAACAGGACATCCTTAGGCCCCTCCCATCGCCATTTGGACACTTCCCAGGTGTCATATGTATAGGGCGTTTACCGATCACCATCATTTTTTTGTGTTTATATGACCTGTTTATTGAGGCAGGAATTTTCTGGTGCGGTATTTGACTGACACCCTAATACACCAAATAAATGTTTTCTTTAGTGAGAATAATAAACGAATTCTTGTGTGCGGGTATTTTCACCTAGCCGACTTCACATGCTAAACTCTCGATTTTTACGGGTAGAGCATGCAGAGCAGTAAAAAATACACACTTTGTTCCTTTAGATGCCCTATACGAACAATTTTCTAGCTATCGAAGCCCGTTAGGGCCGTTCGCTTATGGTATCTCTTTTAGACGTCAGTCGACTAAGACCAGTCTTTATTCAACAGCGAAATGCCAATAGTGCACCGTCCAAAACTCCGCGCTAACGGTAGCATGGAATCGCCCTGCGACTCGTAATGCCAAGGGCATCATCTTTGCGCTTTCTGCTACCTTCTTCGCTTTATTTGCGGAAGGAAGTGATGACTGCTTTCCATACCTTCTTTCTCTATACCAGGACCGGACGTGAGAGGTCGTTACTGCTGATCACCTCCACCCGGAGTCCTGGAACGCAAAGCGAAGAAGGAACATACAAAGGTGTGGGTTTTGGTCAGTGAAAGTCTGACATCCCCTCGTGCTCCTTCCTAGAGTGGAAGAAATCACCTAAAATATAAATAACCTTTAGTTAAAAAAAAAAAAAATGGATGTTTGTATTTTGAAAGGAAATCGTTTGTCTTAGTGTGGTCATGTGAAGAGGAGAAATTAAAAGCACGTTACTAAAAGAGTTCTTGAGAATGGAGAGGGAGAGGAAGGCCAAAGAAAAGATGGATGGATTGTGTAAGGATTGATATGAAAGAAAAGGGCAGATGATAGTGTGATGATAGTGTGACGGACGACAGGACAGAATGGAAGAAGAAAACGTGTTGCACCGACCCCAAGTAATATGGGATAAGGGCAGGAAGAAGAAGAAGGATGTCATTGTTTGTATTTTGAAAACGGGGTGCAACTCCACAGTTGTAAAATTTGTCTGCATGGGTTTTTTTTTTGTTAAACAATAATAATAATATCTTTTGGTAATATTTTTATTAAAAAAATTGTGAGAATGCAAAAATATGTGAAAAAAAATGTTACAAAAATAAAAAAAAAGCTTTTTCTAAAACACCTCTTGGGATTCGAACCACCACCGTGTTACGTCCCAGTCTAGTCATTAATCTATCGCGCTGCAATGTTCGATGAAAATTAAGCAAAATAGACGTTCTCATATAAATGTCATAAATGACTGCCCCGCTCTTCGTCCATGATAGCGTGATGATTTTCATTTCAGTAGATAAATTGGCAGCTAAATGGACTAATGTAACATTGTAGTATGTGAATTTCGTGGACGCTTGGATTTTATAACGTGTTTTGATTAGTTTTTACAAAATATTTGGGAAAAATCAAATAGGAATGTTGATTTTCTTATGAAAAAATGGTAAAAGTATTTTTTTTTTCCAAAAACAATAAGATAAAACATTGACAGAAATATAAATTGTAGGTGGGATTCGAACTCGGGGCAACTCGTTCAAAACCGACAAAATGCAATATTGCTCACCCCCCATAGCAAATACCGTGATAAAATATAGCCTAAATCATTAAGGGTCCTATAAGGATTATGTATGCAAAATTTGAACAGGATCGGTTCAGTGGTTTTTGCGCTAATTAATGCTAACAATGTACAATTTTACTGTTTTATTATATGTATCGATAAGTAGTACTTTTGTACCAACTGCTACTAATGTCCATTATCGCCCGTTTTCAATAAGCTATCTATCTACAGTTGCAGCTACTAAAGGTAAACAAATCTATCCTTTTGCCCTTACTTGCTTACCTATAACCTACCGACGAATAGCATTTCCTACCAAAAGTTGTGGATTGATAGATAGAATCTTACTGTTTATCGGGGATAGCTATCTATCTATGAACTGCGGTAGGTTATTGAAAATGGGCGTTAGTCTATATTATCTTTTATGATGTTTTATGTGTAAATAAATAATAAAATAAATCTGTAGGGAATCGCAGAAATATGACTTAGTAACTCAAAGCAAATCAGCGACTGGAATTCTAGGGTACACTTATATTTTTCTGTATATTTGACATCTCTAATTCGCTCGCTTTCGTCCTGAATTAGGTAGAGACGAGTTGTGTAAATAACCAAATTTCATTGCTTGTATACAACAGATATCTCCATCTCACACATATCCACTTTTGGTATGTAAAAAGTCTACTATTTACAAAGCGATTCGATTCGATTCTGAAATAAAACGCAATTCGATTTTTTAATTTTTTTGTTATAGGTTACAAATGTTTTGATATGAATTTTTAGCTGACGTTCCAAATTTCGCGTTGCCTTGTCACTGGCCCGATTCAGGAACCTTACCATGATAAGTTATATTCACACGCGTGTGAGCGAGAAAGAGGGTTGGATCTATACTAGATATCCTATATATCTCCATCCCATTAACAATCCAGTTTAGGTCGTCAAAATAGATCACGTTTAAAACTCGTGATAGGCCCTCAAGTCTAAAATGACTTCTTATGGAGGATGTTTTATGACATGTAATATACTCGTATGACATTGTCTCAATTTTTTTACAAATCAAATCAAAGTTACAAATCTTGAATCTTGGAAAAATTAAATTATATGTTTGTTTGACATGTCATTACATAGCAATTTTTGATTTATATTACCAATTTATTTGAAAGTTTTTTGTTCTTTTTATGTTTTAACTTTATTTATATAAAATGGCTGTGCCTGACAGGCCATGTAAGCTTGAGAACATTTTGAAGATCTTACGATTACCCACGCCACCCAGTGCATGAATCGCTCAACCACCGCGCCGATCGTGCCGTAATTAATTACAATTAGATCATCATCATCTACCTGGCCTTTTGGGGTCGGCTTTTAGTCAAGCCGGATTTAGCTGAATATCAGTATTTTACGAGGAGCGGCTGCCTACCAGACCTCCACAACCTATTAACTGGGGTAACACGGTATACTTCATGGCAAGACTGGAGTCAGATTTACCGGCTTCTGACTATCCGTAACGACTTTCAAACATCTACAAATGACAGCCCGGACCTACAGCTTAACGTGATTTCCGAGGCACGAAGGAAACTTGGTATGTTAAGATGTTCACCCATCCACAGACTAACCTTGGCAAGCGTTGCTTAACCTTGAAGATCGACACGTGCGGCGGTTATTATCTAGCCACGAGCTCCTCAATTAATTACAATTAGGTCTTAAGCAGCAATTAGCTATGTATAATTACGTAGGTTCACTCGAGACCAAAATAACATTAGACCGCTTTGTACATGAAAGCACTTATGTGAACGCTGGCCACAATTTGTCTAGCCTTATTAACGTCTAGGAGAAGCTAGGTAGATAAATAGTTTGTTTCATGCGGGCTGTGTGGCTAAATAATCTACAAAATTTAGTATAGGAACGGTAAAAAGGAAAAGATAATAATAAGCTAGGTAACAGCCTTGTTTTGACACGGGTCGACGTTTTTATTTCTAATTTGGCACAGGCGTTTGATCACTAAGGGTCAGCTCATACCAAGACACGACGCTTCATGCACATTTTAATAGAGTGACTCAAAGTTAAACTTTATTTACTACACGAAAAGATACACATTTCATTGTGAGAATTAAGAATACGTTGCTTAATGCGGTGCTGAGCCTCGTGACGCCGCGTGGCGTCTCGCTGCGCAGCGAAACGTTTTTACATTCATGACGTCGTGTTGCCAACGATTTTACAATGCGCCTCGCCACGTTGCGATGCGTCTCGTGGCGGAGCGTGGCACAGCGCGGCGCAGCGCGAAATCACTGGCCTCTTCTTGCATCGTCGTGTCGCGTCGCGTCTCGGTGTGAACTGATCCTTACTCACCTGATGGTAAGGAACAATGTGGCCCACGATGGAGCACGCTTGCCTAGAAGTAACTTGTTCACTGTTGATTTAAAGTAAACTAAGTAGTACGAGTATCTATCCCTTTCCTTAAGTAGTAGCTATCAGGAAGTGCACGTGAAGTTATTATTATCATCAGCATCATCATCTCAGCCGAAAGACGTCCACTGCTGGACATAGGCCTCCCCCAATTGGCGCCATAGCGACCGGTCCTGTGCGTCTCGCATCTATCGGATTCCCGCGACCCTCGCCAGGTCGTCGGTAACCATAGTTCTCTTGCGGATATCTTCATTTCTGATGTGTTTGCGCAAGGAAAATCCGGGCATAGCCCTTTTTATTGCTCTTTGGGTTACTTGAAGCCTTCTGATGAGGTCCATTGTGAGTGATTATTATTATAAAGGCAAAAATTTGCGTTTATGTATGAATGTATTTTTATGTGAGTTTTTCTGTATTTTGTACTCCTTTATGCAGTAATAAATGGATTAGGGTGAAATTTTTCACACAGTTAGACCATAAGACATAGGGTACTTTTTATCTAGCTAATATGTTCTCTCTGGTATGTTTTTACCACATTTCTGCGGGCAAAGCTGCTGGCAGAAGCCAATAGTGGCCAGATTTAAAATATTTGTTATATATGTATATATAGAAGTACTACTCATAGGTAATAACGTCATTACTCAGTTAGGGTCAGCTCACACCCAGACGCGACGCTGCGAGCACATTTTAATAGAGTGTCTCAAACTAAAACTTTATTTACTACACGAAAAGGTACACATTTCATTGAGAGAATTTAGAATACGATGCTTCATGCAGCGCTGCGCCTCGTGACGCCGCACGGCGTCTCGCTGCGCAGCGAAATGTTTTTACATTCGTGACGTCGTGTTGCCAACGATTTTAATAATTATTGTAACTGTGAAACAGCAACGATCTGTACTTATTATCGTTCGTCTCAATATTTGTTCATCATTATGATAATTGCGTTGTTACGCGGATGTTGGATCTCGTTAAAAGTCAATGTTTCCTTTATTTATGGAAAATTATGAGGTTCAATGATATCGGTTTTTTTTCGTACATCTTGAAATACGCATTCATATTCATTTATGTGTATGTAATTCACATAATTGGGCTTATTATATTAATACATTTGTTTTATTTGCATGTGGGAGTTTTGATGCCAGTCTAATAAATTAAATGACGTAAAAGGAGATTTTGAATTAAAAAGGAAGTGGCTGAGGGGAAATTGAATATTAATTCATGAATCCCCGACCGGTCCTATGAGACCGCGCTGTTATTATTTTACTATTGTGTCTCGTTTTGCGGGTATGTGATAAGTTAAACTAAAATGATGATATGAAAAAGGTAAAATTATAAATAAAAAGTTAGCATACATGTTACGTTTTATTTTTAGCAAATCATATCCATACGAGTACCTAATAACTAGAGTAAATACTCTTTAGCTAAACGATGTTTAACAAGTTACAAAGAAACAGCTATGTAAAGACAACATCATGTCAAACAGAAGGTAAACTAACATAATAAGGCAGAAAAATTATATGTAACTAGCTTCTACCAGCGGATTTGCCTGTGTGACAGTAGATTTTTCCATACGAATTTTATAAAATCCTCTCATAACACTCGCCTTCGTCGTAAAAGGAAAACTTCTTAAATTTCATGCTCCTAGTCACAGTAGTTTTGGCTGTGAGTTGATATGTCAGTCAGTTTCTAACTAGTTTGATGAAATCATTTGCATTTTGTGTACTTGACGTCAAAATGTATGCGTACCTTGTAAAATGATCTGATAGCAGGTGCAAGTATCTCTTTGTTGACCTTGAACCCCCAAATCCTCCAATCGTATCAATGGAACATATCTCAAATGGTTTAGTAGCGGGACCTAAATGGGACATCAATCCATATTTGTTTTTTGATCTTGATTTGTTTTTTATACATACTATACAACTGTCACAGATTCTTTTTATGTTTTTTGTCATGTCTTCTGCTGTGTACCACGAGCTGATCATTCTTTGCATTTGTTTAGTTCCTAAGTGACCCAGGTCTGTATGTACATTTTTAATAAGTTGGATGCTGAATTTCTCTGATAGGATTATTTTTTCTTTTTTCTTAACTTTCTTGTAATAAACATTGTTTCTTGTTATTAACTTGTCTTTTCTGCACTGTATCTTTTCATTCGTAACTTGGTCTTTTAAGATATCTTCTAGTGTTATTATATTGACTATTTTTAATTGTTCATCCTGGTTCTCATTTGCTTCTAGAACTGGGTTTCTGCTCAGGCAATCAGCTTCAATGTTGTATCTTCCTGGAGAATATTTTATTTGGAAATCATATTGTGATAGGTAGTATGTTAAATCTCCTAATTCTTCATCAGTTCTTGATTTTATGTTCATGTTTTCCAAGGGCTTATGATCTGAAAAGACAGTAAATTTCCTACTTATTAACATATGCTGCCAATACTTCACACATTCTTTAATTGCTAGGCATTCTAGATATATAGCCTTTTTCCTTTTTTGAACTTCATTCAGTTTCTTTGAGAAGTATGCCACTGGTTTTTCTTCATTTATTTCTTGTGGTTGTTTTAGGACTGCGCCTACTCCTAGGATACTGGCATCTGTATATATGTGGATAGGCAAGTTTGGATCAAAAATGGTCAATATTGGATGAGAACATAATATTTGTTTCATTTTATCAAATGACTCTTGGCATGCCTTAGTCCAGTTAAAAGTTTGTCCTTTTCTCAAAAGGTTATGTAATGGATCCAATGTTATTGCTATTTTTGGCACATACTTATGATAAAAGTTTATTTTTCCTAAAAACTGTCGCACATTTTTCCTCGTTTTTGGGGTAGGGAAGTTTTTTATTGATATTAAGTTATCTTTCAGCGGTCTGACTGAATTATTCTGTATTATATGACCCAAGTACTTAACTGAATCGGCTGCAAACATACATTTTGAAAATTTTAGTCTTAAACCTTCCATTTTAATTGCTTGAAATAGCTGTTCCAGATGTCTGACATGTTCAGAAAATGATTTTGAGAATAATAAGATGTCATCGATGTAACATACTGTGAAATCTCCAAGCTTGTGTTTCCGTATTATATTACACATTATTTTCTGAAATATAGCCGGTGCGGTCTTTAAGCCGAATGGTAAGCAAGTCCACTGAAAATGGCCCTCTTGGGTGACAAAAGCAGTTTTGTATCTGTCTGTGACACGTAGAGGTATTGACCAAAATGCTGAATTCAGGTCTAGTGTAGAGAAGTACTTGCAATCTCTAGTTTTCACTATTAGGTCCTCAATTAGTGGGAATGGTTGTGATTGAGGGACTACGATTTTATTTAGGTCACGAAAATCTATGCATAATCTTGACTTTTTATTTTCATCTCTTTTATAAGCTAATGTAACTGGAGCTGCAAATGGACTATATGATTCTTCTATTATGTTTTTCTCCAATAATTTTCCTATTTGATTTTCAATCTCCTTTTTGTCTTCAATTGTGCAACGATATGGCCTTTTACTGCAATATTTTTCTATTGACAGATCTATATGTGCTTCATAATCCGTTACCATTCCGATATCATATTTGTCTTTTGCAAATACAGATTTATTGTTCAATATTAGGTCATCAATCATTGCCTGTTGTTGACAGTCTAGATGATTTATCCAAATTTTAAATTTTTCTTCCCTGAAGTTCTCGTTGAAGTTTATTAAATTATCAGATTTTTCTTCCTTAGAAATGTCAATGTCTGACTTATTTGTTTCCTTAGAAACTTCTTCACTTCTTTGTACTGGAACTTTCTGAATTATCTCTAAGTTTTCATTTTGAATTAAAGAAAACTCTTTTATAAAATCTAATCCAATTAGAAAATCGTAATCAAAATTTTCTTTGTCTATTACAAAGTCATTCATTTTTTTTTCCACATTAAAAATTGTTATATCCAGTGTTACTATGCCATTTGCCTTTTTAACGCCATTAATTGTTTTTAAATTAGTATTGCTAGAGTAACTTGATTCTTTATTGTTTATCTTCAATAACCTTGAATTTATCAATGACACATTGGAACCAGAGTCATAGATGCCAAATACTTCAACATTTTTATTTAATACTAATTTTACTTTAATTAATGGCGGCACTACTAGTTTTTTGGTCTTCACACTGCAGTTCACATTCCAATTCTGAATTGTTAATGTGTTTTATTTGTTTATTATTTCTTTCTTTTCCACTATTCATTTTTGTTTTGAACCAACAGGAATCTTCTAAATGATAGCGCACACCTTTTTGTAAGCTTTCACAAATACTACACTTTTCTTTTTGCTTAGTATCATCTTTTTTCTTTAGGAATTTCTTCTTTGCAACCAAATGTTCTAAATTGCCAAGTTCATTAAATAAGTCTTTTGTTTGTATAATTTCCTCTTTGTTTATTCTATCTGTTATGAAATCTGGTAAGCCGGCAGCAATTATATCAATTAGGGTCCCTTGATCTATGGTTTTTCTTACTTCTAGCAAAAGTTTTTCTTTTCTAATAGCATATTCTAATATAGATCCTGACTGATACTTGAAAAGTAAAGCATACTTACTCGTAGTCCAACTTTTATTAGCATAGGTATGCAAGAAGTTTGATTTCCACTCGGACCACTCCGATTGTAAACCATGCTTGATCATCATGGAAGAGTACCAATCAGTGCAGGATTTTTCAAGAAATAATCTGAAAATTTCAATTTTTTCTTCCTCTTTTGCTATGTCAAACCTTGCACACTCTTTTTCAAATGTTTCCATCCAGTTATATGCACTTATATTTCTCCCTTCAAATTTTTCAATCACAAACCTGTCGGCTAATCTCTTTATACTTTGTTTTTCTTTGTTTTGTTGACTTTCTATTAATTTTTCTAAAATTTTCACTAACGGTTCTTCTAAAATCTTTTTATTGGCAATTTCCGACTGTTCTTGGGTAATTTCCTCAAGAAATTGGTCATGGAAAATCATGTTTTCTTCCTCATCACAATACGTTTGTAACAGCTCCTCTGTCATTTTTAACCACACGCTTCTGCTTTGATATCTTTTCTTCAAAGAATTTTTTACGGTAGCAAAAGTCTTAGAGGCTTGGACTTGTTTATGAAATTGCGATACTGCTTGGTATTCTTCCGGCATCTGGAAAACTTTTCCATCTTGCGTGGCAATCGAGGTTATGGCAATGTAGTTTGACTTCCCGTCTGTTGCTGCTTTTGATTCAAAAGTAAATTTCAATTTTTCCATTTTATGACAATAAATGTCGTTTTATAAGTAGGGTTTTCTAATTGTGTGATTTGGACGACACCGTTAATTAAAACACAATTGAGTTTCTCTCTGTAAGGAAAGATTTAATAAGTTAATATCATATCACATAGTATGATTGACATGAAAACTGTAATAATTACACAGTAACAAAATCTAACTTTACCTGTAAGGAAAGAAACGACATTTAATGTACTTAATCCCAATGTCGATTCTTAAATCACAATTAGGTCTTTTATGAACGTAAATTATTATAAGTAATGAATATTGTTCTCTAGACAGCACATAAAACTTTGACGGTATATTTCACCACAGATTATAAAACACACAGCACTTCATCCGCGGGAAGGTTTCAATCAAAGAGAAACTATAGTTTCTCTTTACATACATAGATTAAAATTATAAACTAACAGAAGACAATTAGTCGATAAAAAGGCATGATAACAAAAATAATGGGAACGACTAACAAATTAAATTAGAAAAATGAATTAAGGAAATTAACACGTAACTATAGGGTGACGGGTAACTGGTGATTAGTGATCGATACTAAAACACGTGAATGTACTCATGATAACAAACCATTTTTACTATGAGACCAAACCTGAAAACGTGAAAAAAATCAGCCGTACATTTTGACCAGTTAGTAGACGTTTGCCTGCTGCGGTCTTCTCGTTCGATTATAATTTGGGTGTCTTCAAGACTAGAGTGAATAGGCTCTTAATAAACTAGTGCGCCTCACCATCTACGATTGCATCACTGCTTACCATCGGGTGGGATTGCAATCAAGAAATTGTTTATAACACTTAAAAAAAACATAAATGTATTAATCTGATGAGACACATGATGCACACCTATTGTCTTTCTATTATGTCTCTAAATACGGTACTCGAAAGATTGCACTTTAATCTTTTTATACTTCAGACGTTGATAATGAAGCTTACTAGTTTATCCTTGAAGTTTCTCGCGATAGTTTGGTCCCATTGTAAAAGTTGTATGTTGTCATGAATATACAATCACGTGTCTAAGTATTGGTTACTAATTACTAGGCACCCTATATAAATAGATAATAACACTACAATCCATGACTTCATAAAATCTTCCGATTAAAAACAAGGAATTAAAATTCGAGCTGAGAAAGCTAGAAAGCCATGTAAGTTAAAACACACCACTTTCCAACTTACGAACTACGCGAAACTAATTTCCGTATTTCGCCGCGTCATAAGCACTTCTGTGAAAACATTTCTGTTTGAACTTCGTCACCGCTATTGTTTGTCGCGATCAAACAGATAGTAACCTCAATTGTTCGGATTAAGCTGGAAACACGTGATTGTGGTGAACGAGGTCACAGACTTACCCTCATATTCTAAAGCTCGGGTCTCATTACTGGGTTGTGTCGTATTTTGTTCGGTTGTGTCGCATTGTGTTGGGTTGTGTCGTGTTGTATTGTGTTGTATCGTGATGGGTGGTGTTTTGTCGTGTTATGTGGTTTTGTGTGGTATTATGTCTTGTTGTGTCGAGATGTTTCGATTTGTGTCATGTCATATCGTGGTGATTTCTAACACAACTGATGTCACTGTGTTTGGTTTTAGCAACTAATAAAGGTATAAATAAGACCAATTAGCAACTTACGAACTACGCGCAACTAATTTCCGTATTTCGCCGCGTCATAAGCACTTCTGTGAAAACATTTCTGTTTGAACTTCGTCACCGCTATTGTTTGTCGCGATCAAACAGATAGTAACCTCAATTGTTCGGATTAAGCTGGAAACACGTGATTGTGGTGAACGAGGTCAGAGACTTACCCTCATATTCTAAAGTTCGGGCTATATTGCTGTTTTTGTGTCGGGTTGTGTCGTGTTGTGACATATTGTGTCGTGTTATGTTAAGTTTTATCGTGGTAGTTGATGTTGCGGTTTTTATTTTTATTTAATCTAATTTATAAGTTCCAATGGATATCTTGTTTCAATTAAAAATTGCTATTTACTGCAGATTGATTATCGTCCTCTGGCACCGAAACTAAGATTGTGTGCCGGGGATTGCTCTATTAATGACATTTCTTATGCATGTAAATAGGTTAATTATCGGATTTATTTGTCTAATTTAATCTAATTATATAATCAAAATATTCAATTCAATTATTGATGTAAGAAATAAATGGATAAAATGAATGTGTACTGTGTGTGATGTTTAACTTGTTCAATACAAAATACGTAGGCCTAAACAGATTAATTTGATTGACACGTCACACCCCGACATAGTGATGTGAACCTAGCTTTAATACTGTAACTCGAATCCATAATCGCGTAATGAAATTGTCAGGTATGGTTTACTTAACCATCTTTTGCTAGCGGGTTGCCCGTGTGGACTTCATAAAAATTTTATACCCTGTATCATCCCCGCAGGAGGTGAATTTTGGAAAATCCTGTTTTAGTGCTTGTATGTCATATAATGAGACTGTGCAAAAATTCACGCTCCTAGTCCGAATAGTTTCGGCTATAAGTTGATATGTTAGTGAGTCAGTTTCTCCTTTGAAATATGTACACAAATCGTCGGCGGTTTTCCGTTATCACAGTGGGTAAGTGAACTGAAGTTCCTCCGAAAATAACTTGGATAAAAAAGCCTTAATTTGATTTTAGGGATGTAAGTTTGAACCATGATTGTTAAAAACTTTATTAAGTTCTCCACTTCTGGAACTCAAGATTAATTTTTGCTTAGTGAACCTTGTACTGAAAGGACGTACGCGTTGATTGAGGTTTCATTTTTATTTTATTTTGTATATCTCTAGGTATTGTTTTGCTGTAGAAAATCGTCATCAATTATTATCAATGAAAGTGTAAGCACAACTACTAACGACGATTTCTGAAAGAGCTCTCTCTTTGTGGTCGTGGTCCTGTGCTGCACATGGCAACTGAAAAAACATAGGTGTGGTTTTAGTCAGTAAAAAGTCTAACAGCCCTCCCATTTTGCCCGAGAGCGACAGAAATCATTATCATTAGATGATTTACCACTTCAAAACAAAATCCATTACTTGCCAACAGGCAATATAGAGATGATTTTAATAATTCAACAGTCTTGTAAAAGATCACCCACCTGCAACTAGCCCCAACTAAAAACAGTCACTCTTGGTATCCATCCCATATAACTCCAGCCCTAAAGGCACGAGCTCACAAGCTCACATCGCTCACTCGGTCAGTTTGTACTGGACAAACAAAAACAAATAACCCCACTTGTCTGTACCAGCTTGAAAATATAAGTTGTTGTTTATCCCTCGCTGTCTTACCGGCTTTGTTTGTGATTGTTGCATAACTTGCAAACTGGGGCACAGTATAAATAAGGAACAGTATGGAAACCAAGCCTACTTGCAAAATAATTACCTACGCTCCATTTAAGCAGTAGGGTCGTCACCTTTTATAAGAAAATAGTGTATTAATGAGCTGTGATTGTAAGAATATGAAAAGGAGTATGAATTGTGTGAGAAAATTATGCAAATCAACTGATTTGGTTGCCCTGCAGGAGACGTGGCTTTTGCCACATGATTTGCATATCACTGGCCAAATTGACAATAACTTCAGTTACACAGCAAAGTCAGCGGTAGACCTGAGTACGGGAATTCATAGAGGTAGACCTGATGGCGGGGTTGTCCTGTTGTGGCGGAAAAGTGTCTTGAGCAATGTTACATATTCCGAGTTCAAGCAGCTGTATATTACTACTACTTTTAAAAAGGTCGCGGAAAGAAAGGTGACCGCTCGTTTTGACGTGGCTCTCGATACTGACAGCACTGCGAGAGATCCTTAGGCATCTCGTCGCTGATCATGTTTTTTTTTATTATTATGCATAGGTTCGCATTTGACCACTATCTCATGTGATGGTAAGCGAGGATTTGGCCGACGATGGAGCAAGCTAACCTAAAAGTAACCTTCTCACTCTTAACTTGAAGACTTTTTAGTTGTAGCTATCAGGAAACTCAGACACCGGTAGGGAATTCCACTCCTTAGCTGTACGCCTTAGCTTACAGCTAAGGAGCACAAAGCGTTTACACACATTTATTGTGTTCCCAAAACGCTTTGTGCGTATGGGTAGAACGTTTGTACGTAGTTTCCATACTGTTCTGTTATTTATACTGTGACTGGGCTATATTTGTTTGCTAAACTTGCAGTTTCTGGCTTGGGCTGTGATTGTTATGTAAGTTTAGCAGTAGTGTATATTTCTTTGAAAGTTGCTGTTTCTTTGTCAGTTATTCTGATTGGATATATTGTTCTGATAGTGTTGTTTATTCTTACTGCTGGTATGATTAATACCTCTTTGCATAACTTGGAAGAAATTCTTGGTAAACTGTTGGTGGTAAAGTAGTTTATAAATGTCAAACTTTTCTGAATGAAAGACTTGGAGGATTTATCAGACAATAGCTTTAGTGAGCTCTGTTAATAACTTTAAGTGCCTGGAAACTTGATAGACTTGACAGTAAGAACTGCCTCGGTGACCTAGTCGTTGCTTGTCTGGTTTGACTTCCATTATCGGGTCTGGCAATGTATTATTGGGTTTTATTATCTGATGATTGGATTGATGGGAGTGGAATTCCTTGGCAGCTTCTGTGCTACAAATCAACTTGATAACCTGTCAATAAATTAAAAAGTTTAAAGATTTTTTTACTGTTGATTGTAAACCACTTGACCAGTCGAACACATTCCACTTGCATAGACCAAGATCAGAACAGGACAGGAAGCCGTGTGTAATGTTCTCTCAGGGACTCAGGCCTCCTTTTTAGAAGCCTATTTAGTTTATACTGGCATCGGAATGCTTTGCAGCAATTACACCAATGAAGCACAATAGCATACGTACGGTAGAGTGGTAGTGGTAGTCTTCAAATGGGTCTCATAGGGTCAGCTCACACCGAGACGCGACGCGACGCTGCATGCACATTTCAATAGAGTGACTCAAATTAAGACTTTATTTGCTACACGAAAACATACACATTTCATTGTGAGAATTAAGAATACGTTGCTTCATGCAGCGCTGCGCCTCGTGACGCAGCACGGCGTCTCGCTGCGCAGCGGAATGTTTACATTCGCGACGTCTTGTTGCTGACGATTTTACTATGCGCCTCGCAACGTTGCGAGGCATCTCTTGGCGGCGCGCGACGCAGTGCGGTGCAACACGAAATCACTTGCCTCTTCCTGTATCTTCGCATCGCGTCGCGTCTCGGTGTGAACTGACCCGTACGCTCGCTTACGCAGCATCATGTTAGCGCTCCTACTGGATTTCATATCAAACACATCTCTGTATAGGCCGTAGTCTCCACGCTTTCCCAATGCGACCATGATCGTGATCGTTGAAATAAAACCGGATGAGGGGTCGTAAAATATTTGACGCCCGCCATCAGCCAGTCTCAATGGACAGCTCGTTATGTCGCGTTACGATCATTGACGGCCCGTGACGTCATTAGTTACATACTAAACAGTTTGGAGAAGGTCAAATTAATGAAGAGCAACTGGGAATGACTTGGCAACATCCTCAAAGCCCTCGAGAGTGTTAAAATGGGTAGTTTTTTCTACATCTGTTCAGCAAGCCTAGCTAAGTTACGCCTGTTTCGTGTCAAATCGGTTTCCACAGTCGGTAATGTCTTAGCGTAAGCGATTTTAAAAACGATAGTTTGGTGATTTCGTTTGCGATTGTCAAAATTGTACCATAAAACTGCAGGATGTAGCGATGAAAATTGTAGAAACGGTAACATTTCATTCTAATATTTTGCACGATGTGAATTTGGCTGCAAATTTTCTATTCATTTGGTCGGACCACGTGATTTAACGTTGAGAAGAGACGTATTACAGTCAAAACCAATAACCTATCTATCACATATCGCAGATAGAAATCCCAACGAAACGACAGAAACCATGTATAATTATTGTATTGTATCATATGTTTCACTATTTCCAGTATGCCAAAACTGGAGATAGATAGGTTATAGGGTTTGGAATTTTATTGGGAAGGATTGTAAATTGTCTAAATCAAAAATACTTTTTATTTCAAATGGGCCTACATGTGCACTTATAAAACGTCAGAAGCTAGTGCATGGTTCCAATTGGTCGATTCCTATGAAAAAGAACCGGCAAGAAACTCCATGGTGTGGGTGGAGCAGTATTGGCAAATTTAACTGGGTGAGTCTGTTGGGTATACGAGTAAATATTAATAAAGTAATATTAGTAGCAGGTTAGACCTTCTGCCAGACAGATACTCAACTACACATACGATGCCTATGTCATTTATGAACTCTGACGTAACTCACGTCAGTTTAAGATTAATGGAGGACGAATAGTGTGAGTAATTATGATAAAGGGGTTGTATAGACGACAACGTTCAATACACAGAAGTGACAGGATCATTAGTAACGTTGTGTTTGTTACCTGTGACGGTAATGACTTTCGAATGGCTCTTGAAACATTGATACATAAGGACTGGTCGGATTGGATGGATGGCTATTTGGGTCATTTTTTTTTGGAAGAGAAATCGCGTCTCTTACTGACTCAACCCCACCCCGTTCCTTCGCTGCCTTTGATCTGGGGGACATGGACTTACCTTTCGGAATTTCATTGTTCTCCAGAGGCTTCGGCCCTATCGGGCCCCTACAGTTTGCTGACATCTCCTTGAGGCGCGAGTGGATCAGAACACGCCGTTGACGACTAGACTCGGTCGGTCGGTCGGTCGGTCGGTCGGTCTGGTCTCGGTAATAGTTGTTGTATTTTGACGGCACATTTGGATCAGAAGATCGATAGGATTGGCAGCTGCGTTGCATGACACAAATTCAATTACCGCACAGAACAATGTAGCGATAGCATCGTCATCCCGACTCACTGGGGCATCGCCGCAGACAGTTCCGACTCACTGAGAACTATGCAGCTTTCGGTTCCGGGAACTGAAACCAAGCCTTTCACTTGCCTGACTAGTGGAAAGACAGACGTTTCTGCCTCATCGCGCATCAAAAACCATTGATTTCCGATCTCTGAAGGGGATTAATGTAGCCACATTTATGGCGATATCTCGAGAAGGAGCTCATGGCTAGATAATAACAGCCGAACAGGTCGATCTCCAAGTTTAAGCAGTGCTTGCCAAGGTTGTTCTGTGGACGGGTGACCATCTTAACATACCGAATTCCCTCCATGCCTCGGAAAGCACGTTAAGCCGTAGGTCCCGGCTGTCATTTGTATGTCTTTGACATTCATTCGTCATTACGGATAGTCAGAAGCCAAGTATGCAGTCTTGCCATGAAGTACCGTATTACCCCGGTTAATGGGTTGTGGAGATCTGGTAGGCAGCCGCACCTCGTAAAATACTGGTGTTCAGCTAAATCCGGTTTGACTGGAAGCCGACCCCAATATAGTTGAGAAAAGGCTAGACGGATGATGATCCTTATGGTAAAACGGGACCCAATTACTAAAATTCTGCTGTCCATCCATCTGTCCTTCTTCATACTATATCTCATGAACCGTGATAGTTAGACAGTTGAAATTTTCACAAATGGAGCATTTCTGTTGTCACTATAACAATCAATACTAAAACCATCATAAAATCAATATTTAAGTGGGGCTCTCATACAATAAACATATTCTTTCTGCGATTTTTGCAATTTTTTTGATGCGGATGATGCAGAACCCTGACTGCACAAGTCCGCACTTAGCCGTTTTTTATACAATATCAGACAGAAAATTAATCTAAAAATAAATGTGAATTGTGATTTTCCCTACCGTATTTACGAAATCCATACAGGATTATGTTAATACGATTACTATTTAGGAGCCCGATTTTGGACATAAGCTCCGGACATCAGAGCTGCGGTTGACAGTAGAGGGATATTCGATTGTGGCTTAATGAGTTGCTCCGATGAGATCGAATTTTGATGCGGTAAATGAAGCTTTGAAGTGTGTTTGTTTGTGTGACCTGGTGACCTTAAAATAATTAGACATTTCTGATTAAGTTGTTAATTTGCTATTTTTCTCTGCATCACCCAAAGGTTGACTGGTAGAAAATGCCTAAAGCATTAAGTTCTCCTCTGTACTTTTGTGTGCATAAAGTATTTAATGAATAAAGCACATATGTCGTCTATACGCACGTATATCGTAATAATAATAAGCACTTAAATGTGTGACTTAGTTTTGCAAGAAGGGTACGCCTGGTATGTAATGCCTATGCCTATGTTTATTTAAGTATTAAAACTTCTAGTACATGTAGAACATACTCCCCTTTTTCCAAATTTCAAAATCGAAACTTACAAACTTTCGAAATTAAAATACAAATAAAAATTAAGGAATGTAGTATTTGTAGTTCATGCTAAGTCAAAAGATAATGTTATAGAATTCTATTCGACGAATGCATTGTGTAATACAACAACAGAAAATATTTCAAGCTAATCTCATTATTGCATGTCTCTCGCACAATGCATAATGCGGATAATTATGTAAAAGAACTCGTATAATGCATATTACATAATATATACAGTTCTGTATTATATACAACCAAGTACTTTTGACCTTTGCTATAACGGTTAAATAATATGAAAAGCCACGACGCGAGTGTTGGAGACATGCAATTACCATGTAAATGTATTTACGTGACGCCTATGTAGATTTCCTTTAGTTTAATTTAAGTCATCAATTTTGTATGACACTTTGGTGATACAAGCATTGATGTTATCGTGCCTACACTAAATATTGAAGTAAGTAAAGTTTGTTAAGTAACGGTGATCATCAATCATATTGAAAAAGTCATCATCAGTGTCTAGTAAGAGGTAGAATCGAAGCAGTAAAATGAACATTGTCATTACTCCATATAAGTATGGTGGTTGCTATATTGTTCCGCGATGAATATCAAGCCAAAAAAATAGATTAAATTAGTTAATTAATTATTTATCACTGTGTTTTAGCACACACAAAAGCACAAGTTTCTTTGATAGGTATACAACATGTAACATAATAAACGCACATCCTCTTGGGGGGTCATTGTACTCATCATTATGAACAACTTTTACTATGGCACCAAACCTGAAATCGAGAAAAAATAATCAGCTGTTCCCTACATTTATGTTCGCATATTTCGTTAAAATGTATGGAACAACTGATATTTCAACAGATAGTTAGAAGCCAGTAAATCTGACTCCAGTCTTGCCATGAAGTACGGTGTTGCCCCAGGTCTGGTAGGCAGGAGCTCCTCGTAAAATACATTCAGCTAAATCCGGCTTGACTGGAAGCCGACCCCAATATAGTTGGGAAAAGGCTAGGTAGATGATGATGACTCGTTAGTAACGTAAAGTATAAAATCGAATCCAGCATTATACGCAAACGCTTCTATTGAGTCTATCATCTTCTTTTTGTCCTTGTCTCATATTACTTGGGATCGCAGCACGTGTTTTTTTCTTCCATTCTGATACTGCGAGTTTGTTCCACGAATACATTAACTCGATCGACACGTGTATCACGTTCGGCGCCCGCTCCAAGCTTTTATTCAATCAGACAGCCAAACGCGGTACACGTCTTGATCGCGTTATGGTGAAAGCGTCAGGGTAGCCCGCGAAATTCAAATCTGACGTTTTTTGCAATTTGCAGGCCAGTGGTAGGTTCTATGAAAAATCATCAATACATCCCTCTTAGTTCATATTTATATGAACGATTTTTTCAAGGTCAAAAAACGTCCCTAGACTTAAGTGAGCTTGGAGGCTTGTATTGATGATTTTTATGGTTACAATTATGTATCTAGTGACGTTTTTCAGTCGCAAAATATATTTTAACTTCAAAAAACCTACTACTGGCCTGCAAATTGCAAAAACGTAAGAAAATTTGAATTTCGCGGGTTACCCTGACGCTTCCCACTTAACGCGATTGACACGTGTATCACGTTCGGCGCTCCGATTTGCCCGCTTCAAGCTTTTAACCAATCAGAGAGCCAAACGCGGTACACGTCTTGATCGCGTTAACGTAAAAACAACTCGCACTTAGTGCACTGGCGCCTTACCATATCGTGTTAAAATGTGAGGTGTGCGAGTAAAAAAGAGGGTTGGAGCTATACTATCTGTATAATTCACTTTACAGTTTAGTTTATGTCGTTAAATAAAGCGCTTTAAAATCTTGTGGTAGGCCTAAAAAGGTCACATTGACCAATTCATTTATAAGCAAATCATATATGCATATTCCAAATTCCTAGCTTCGCAGATCATAAGGAATTCTTCTAATATTTGTGAAATGGTTGCATAAACTATACTCAATTCATTTCATATCAAAAACATATTTGGTGTAAATATTGCTGCATAAAAAAGGATTGTGTGGTTTTTACGAAACAACGGTTAAAGTGAAAAATTTGAAGCCAAACAATTTTCGGAATAATATTCCATTGAAGGTATATTAAATACTGACAATAACAAACAAAATAGCGTATAGCACTGGCACAAATGAGTAATAGTCTATATTATACTATACGGTCAGCTGATGCGAACTATAGGCGCTGCCATTTTGGCCTCGGCTGCTCTGACGACACCGTCATGCGACATGCAACACACAGACGAAAAAGTTTCTCTTTAAAAATATGATTCATATTATTCTAATACTAAAGTGTCCTTGCTAGACCCGTTGATTTAACACTTACCGAATTGGAATTGCTTTAGGTTATAATATTTCAAATAATATATTTTCAAAGACCCGTTTCATTAATAGAATTCCCTAATGCAATTACGAGCTTGGCTTAGGACCAATTAAATTAGGATCTTATCCTGTCAGAAACCGATTATAGTTAGCGATTAAATTGTCACGACTTTAATCTTTTCGGTAATTAGTGGTTGTAGGTGATAGACGACTTTCGATTGGAACTAATATTTATTTTATTGGGGGTATAAGATTGTGATCTGAATTAGAAACGGGTGTTAGAGGGATAATTTTATTCTGATTTTGAGATTGGATTACTGGCTGTTTTGGTTGACGCTTCTACTAGTGTGATTGTAGAATTTTGAATGATGCGATTTATAACTGTTATTTGTATATGTAGTATTGTGATGTATTTGGCTTGTCTGCGTATCACTACTCCGTACTCTCGCTGACGTTCCTATGCCATTCGACCAAAGGTTTTGTCTTCTCTTGTTCATTTTGAAGTCAGGTCCCTTCATTAACCATCACCAGAACATTTTGCGTTGTCGGCTCTGGCAAATGGGCTAACAACTAACTTGAGGTCTATCTCGATTCTAGACACACGCTCATTGGAGGGCGACCTCTGCCTTTATTTTTATTTATTTTTTTAATTGTTATAAACTAGTGCTTGACTGCGATCCCACCTGATGGTAAGCAGTGATGCAATCGTTGATGTTGAGGCGCACTAGTTTATTAAGAGGCTATTCACTCTAGCCTTGAAGACACCTAAATTATAATCGGACGGAAAAACCGCAACAGGCAAATTGTTCCAGTCCCTCGATGTACGCCTTCTTTTTGGTCTGGCAGTTTTAGTGCAATTTTTACAACATAGTCCTCCCTTCTCCCATGAACATGTTCCAACTATCTGAGGCAGTTATTTATTGCAGGTTATCAAGGTATAAATTATGATGTACAAAAATTAGTTTTCAGTACATTCTTACCGTGGTTACTGACAAAATGTAGAGATAAGCCCTTTTTTCAATCACTTTGATGTTTTATGTCAAAACGGTAACGGTTCAATGTAATGTTCCGGATCGCCATCAAGATTACAATTGACAAGTATCAGCTTTGCCATTGGAAGTTACCCAAAAGACAAACATGATTATAACTTTTTATGTTCCCAATTCTTTGATCAAAGGGAAACCGTGCCTTCGTTCAAATTAATATAATTTATCGTTGGAAACACGGAAGTTTTCCTAAGGCAAATACAAGACAAACAATTAAGTAAATGTTCAAGTAAATGGTGGTCCATAACTTACTTTATTCACCATTATTGCTCGTCTGCCTGTTAACACTTAAATGCCAATAACTGACTTAGTACAATCGCGCACAAAATTTATGGGGAACCGTTACGAGGCATAACTACGCCCCTATTGTTTACCGACACGTTTTGTTCCTAATAAATTGAGGTACTAGTGAGCACAGTACTTTAGGCATTTGATTAGGACTTCTACAAATAGGAATGATACCTACGACAATGTAGGAACGCGCTTCTAAAAAATGTTCTGTTTGAAGACCGGTTCCTGTGAAAACACGTTAACAGGATAGGTAATGCAGGATAAAATGGAAGGTGGGACATGGTTTGCGGAGAGACTCCATACAAACACTAAAGACCTGAACCCTCTGAGGTTCCTCCACACGTGGAAATTGTCTTTACTGTGCTCCACCTGGATACGAAATCTGTTACGCGTCTGCTGTTGTGTGAAAAGTTTACCAAGTTGACTATACGGGTACCAACTCGTGCCCAGGTGAGAGGCTCTTCAACAGACTGATGTTTGTGTGGAGTCTCTCTGTATATCAAGTTTTACTTACTATTCACCTAGATCTGTTACCCGTTCACCTAGAGATTTAATGACAGCGTCAGCGGACGACATACTGGTATTCAGCTAAATCCGGCTTGACTGGAAGTCGACCCCAATATAGTTGGGAAAAGGCTAGGTAGATGATGTCAGCGGACGACATTGCCGTGGCTAAATACTGTGTTTAGTACTGGTCCAGCATAGAAATTTTAATTGAAATAAAAAATAGTTTTGCCATCATCACCTAAGCGAAGAAAAAGAAAAAACCGCGCTGTCGCATTTTTGTCTCACTGATGAGCCGGATTGTCTTTGAGGGTCTTGAAGAAATATAGGCTACACAACTGTTGGAATGGATTAAAGTTAAATATAAGAAACTAGAGAACAAATTATTTAGAATTTATTTAGGATAGGATTACAATTTAAATAGAAAAGACCTATCTTACGTTGTATTGTTCCATTTCCAAGAAAAAGAGACATTTATTTAGACTGAAATGTTTTAGCAAATATTAAGAACAAGATATTAAATATCAATTCGTAAATAAATAGTATTACATTAAAATTAAAATAGAAGATGTGGTCCTTTGGGACAACTGTTCCATTTTGAAAGACATAATAAATAAGTTTTTGGAAACAGACCAAAATGACAACGTAGAATTAAATATGATTGAAATGAAATCTCAAGAGATAACTGGGTCCCTGGAACGTAAAGGGCAACTGAATGAGCACGAGTGGGTTCTTGTCTGTAAAAGTCTGATAATCCCCTTCGGTCCGACCCGGATTAGGAGAAGTTTTTTGATTTTCCTTCGCATAAAATAAATATGGAATTTAATTTTATGTTATAAGGATTTTGGACTATAAACTTATGGAAAATTGTGAGATTTTCTCTGTATTGAAGTATTTTTAGTTCTCTAATGAAGTTTATTTTTATCAAATTAATGAATGAAAGTATGAAATTGGATTACATTGAAGTCTCTCATAGAAAATAATTTTAGCCATGTCAAATAAATTGCTTAGACAAGAGTAATTACCGAAAAAGCTTAAAGGTTACAAATATTTCTTAATTTCTTTCAAACTAAAGAAATAACATTAAAATTAATGTGAAACAAGTACAACAATTTACAAATATAATAAAAGTTTATAGGTCTATTTTAAAGTCTTAGACAATTATTTTGATACTTTGGTTGGAGAGAACAATTAATACGATCTATTTTGTTTTATGAAGTTAGTCTTAAAAGGCATAGTTTAAGTTTAATTTAAATTACAATTTTAGTTGTTGTTTAATTTTTGGAATTAAGTCATCAAAATATACGGTTTGATAGTGAACTTTGTCTCTACATCTTCCCTGCGAGACAGTTTTTTGCCCTTTATAATAATTTTAGTTAGAAACTATTTATCTAATATTTTATAATTGCCTTTGTTCTCTACTAGCTTTTGTCAGCGGCTTCGTCCACGTTAAAATTAATTATGGATATAGGTAAGCCGAAGATAAAGTGTCAGAAAATTACTGATGATGATGATGCTATCTTGTCGATTTCGACCGCATTCCTTGGCTGCTTGCGGTTGTGAGCTTAGATTTGCTGCTCTGTTATGCGCTCTCATGCGACTTGCATGTCTAACTTTGGCTGAAAAACTCCGAACACAAAGCGGACATGTCAGAGCACCATTAACGACATGATAATGATTGAAGTACTGTTTGCCTATTAATTCGAACTATTATTATAATATTTTTCTAATAATCGCGGTAGCTTCCACAATTATAAACCATCCTAACCTTAAAGCCGCCATCAAGTTTATTTATGTTAAAAGTTAATGTAAAATCACGTATTTTTGAGTTCGATTATTCAAGAAAAACACCGTCTAATAAATTACTTTCTTGCGCGATCTATTCAGAACGTTCATGAGTTGACTAAAACTCTTTTGAATATCAATTGATATTAGGTAAATACTTTTCAAGTATTCCTACTTTAAATGCATACTCTGGAATTTCAATAATTCGATTTTTAAATATCAATAGCACAAGCAAATTGATATTTTTGCTTCAACTTAGATTATGAATATTTTTTATTCAAATATCAATTGAATTTTCTATATTAATTTCAGACGAGTGGGTTTGACATTCTTATGTCAACTGAATTATTTATTATATTGTGTAGGACGTCAATCAATTTCACTTGTGTTAACTGAGTATTCGCTTGTTATTGAGTCAATCAGTATTCAGGGCCATTATCGTATTGGTTTAATCGCTATTTATGGCAAGTTCCAAAACAGAATTCGTTGTTTCCAAGAGGAAAAAAAAAGAGTTCTATTTCTGATTGTGAAGTCGTAAGAAGAGTAGCTTCTTTCACTTATCTCATTTTCTACTTACTTACTTCTAATTGGTACACATTTACCAATTAGACGTATTTTAAAACTATCTTCATGTATTCGGTATACATATATAAAACAAGAGAGGGACGAAAACACACCCCTGTTGAACACCAGTCTGAGACTTGGAATTCCCAGAATCGATTCCGTATAGGCAAATGGGAGCAGATCCATCTTTACCAAGTTTCTTAAATAGATAAATTAATTGGCTAGGTACGCGAATAATCATTAGTACTTCAAACAGTTTTCGTCCACTCAACGGTGTCAAAAGATTTACGAAAATCCAAAGAGCAAATAAACATCGCTTTATTGAAGTCCCGCGCTTTTCTATGATTGCCATAAGTACAAAATCTATTCACGAGTTCTCGTTTTTTTATCCAACTGGCTAGCTCTTGAGCAATCTCCATTCGATAGAGATATGCCTTGAGTTTCGTATTCAGTATATAAAGAAGAACCTTACTAGAAACTTTTAAATTTTTAGTTATACCCTTTTTGTGAACCAGGCTGAACCAGTAATACGACCAATCTTTATGCTACTGTCTGTCTTGTATTCCATGTTTGACAGATAGAGTACAAGATATCATTAATAACATCCTCTACAATTTTAAATACGTTATGTGGTTTTTGTAAGCACTTGTAGCTTTATCACACTTTGGGTGTTTTATAGCGGCGTCTTTTCTCTCTCAATGCAGAAGACTTTTAGTCCGTACTGCATGCTAAATTTCAGGGACCAATAGTCTTTATTTAGTTAAAAACAAAGGCTGGCAGTAATCTCAAGCAGAGTCCTCTTTAATCCAGGGCTTTGATTTGATTAGACAAGTAAATATTTTTATATTCATAAGAAGATGACAGTCTCGATGTCTGAGCGTCAAATGACTACCCTACATATCCTACGCTACCCTATCCTACCTTCCCTACCTACCCTACACTACACTACCCTACACTACACTACACTACCCTACACTACCCTACACTACCCTACACTACCCTACAATACCCTACACTACCCTACCTACCCTACTTTACCTAACTTTTTTTTTTAGAATTTTTCTCTCCGTAAGAACCATCATTGAACTTCAAGGAACATTTAAAAAAAAGAATCAGCCAAATCGGTCAAGCCGTTTTCATGTGATGTCGTGACAACGGAAAACGGGTTTCATTTTTATATATATAGATATCTCCAAAAAACTATCTACATTTCAAATCCATATAGGTTTACTCTCTTTATGTTGGCTGTATGCTTTTTCTTTGCGCCGCTTTTACGTATTGTTAATAGTTAGACTGAAAGAAAACATAGTTAACATTACGATCATCATTAATAACAGAAACATGCATGAATCGAACGACCAAAATAAGTCTATTTCAATAAACCATACATATGTACAGTCGTAAAGGCGTTATCGGATAGAACCGAACTTTACTGCCAATAAATACAGTGCGAACTTAGACCTAACTAAACAGTAACTGCTGGGACAATCCCACATGACAAAGTTACGGTCTTGATCGTAAAGTATTGATGTTACTGCAAAAGCCCGAACTAGGTTGAATCCAAGGCCAAATTTTACATGTAAAAGTAGGGACTGCAAGGTAGTTTGCAAAATTCACAGTCAGGGGCAATGTTTTTTTTTTACCACTTTGTACACAAATATCTTGCGTTATTGGGATGCTGTAATGTGATTATTGCCAATATTGTTTTTTTCTCTATATCCTGCTAAGGACTTCTGTTAGCACTGATTTAGTAGATTTTAGTTGTATATCAAACTCTTCAGGAACGTGGTAAATGTGGAAAAATAATTATAGAGCTTCATGAGCAGTGGCGGTGCAGTCGTAACGGCCCTAATTTACGAGTTGTAGGTCGCGAGTTCAAAGACAGCCAGAAACATTACTTGTTCGTTGTGTAATTTATTTCCAGCCAGACATATTACTTTGTACGCTTTCTATCATCACGGAATGGTGATGGAAAACATAGTGAGAAAACCGACATTCCCTAGACCTAAAATTTGAAGACATAATATAAATGATATCCACCAATTTGTACTGGGCACGCGTGGTGGTTGCGGTCCATATACCCTCTCGTTAAGAGGACAGCTAGGTCTTAGCAGTAGGAATGGGAATATTATAAGACTGATTGTGCCTTATGCCTTAAATTGCCATCAATTTTGTGACATATTTATTAGAAAGACACTATCACCGTAGCACAAATTAAACACAATTTAAGTGATGCAATTGTTTGTTTTACCAATTACAGTTGGTAGTGAAAATTTATTTTAGAATAGCTTTGGTAGCAGAATAATACAACTGGTACGCTCAAGCTCGTTTATTTCACTGACGCAGCAGCGTTTAATTTAAAGCTTACTTTTATTGTTTAGTAAATCTTACATATGTTTATTACCCTCGTAATAAGTTCTTTTTTCAAGCAACGTAGAATACACTGTCTACAATTTTAAATGACAAAGTTGAATGCCTCTGACGTCACATTGACGAATGGCATATGATGTCAGTGACGTTGACATGAGAATATTGTGAACGGGTTAAATTACTATCATCGTATCGCTAAAACTCATTAAAATGTTATTGTGTAGGTCAGAAGTCTTATCATGACGTTTTAAAATTATAGGCATGACAGAGAATAAAAGGAATGGAGCTATAGACCCTACATAGCTTAATTCTCTTAAAAATTAGGAATCAGAATCAGAATCAGAATTATTTATTTGTAAAACACAGGTTTATAAGGTGTTACAGTTCGGTTGATCTACCATGCTTTGCCCAGAGGCGTACAAATATTTATATAATTATCATTATCCATTTTCATTGAACTTTTGAAATTAAGTAAACTTACAAAGCGTTAATAAATTCAAAATTAATCGATACATAATTACAAATTAAATTAGTTACAATAAACGTCATCGAGTTACATTTCATTAAAAAAAAATAAAAAATTACTAATAAATACGAATAAAAATAAAATTTAGGATCATTAGAATAGGTCAGAAGATAAGTAATTTTATTATGAAGCTTTTATAGCACAAAAAAAAAAGTCAATATTTATAGGCACAAGCATATCATTGTAAATTAAATCAAATAAGCTTCAATAAATGTCAAAAAGATCAAGCTGCATGTCATATTAATGCTGATGTCAAATACATATGGTCATCAAATATGTCATGTGTAAAGCTAGATCCAGTAAAAATGTCAAATAAATTAAGGTACATGTCATATAAAACTTCAATGTCAAAAAAAAATAAAAAAAAATGATCAAAATATGTCCGATAATGTGTATTTAAGAAGTAATTATAGAATTGTCGTCAAAATAGTCCTTTATTGAGTAGTAACATTTATTTATCAGAATCCTTAATAGTTCTTTTTTGAAATTGTCCAGATTTAGAGTTTTTATTTTTTCAGGTAGTTTGTTAAATATTTTTTGGGCCATACAGAATGTACTTTTGTTCATAAGTGCAGTATTTCCATAAGTTACTTCGAGTTCTGATTTATTTTTGTCGCGTAATTTTCTGTAATAGCTTTTAGTGGCTATTTTATAAAGTGAAATGTTAGATTTCACAAACACATTCGTTTCGTATAATTATGTATAGTGTTGGCAAAGTAAGAATTTTTAATCGTATAAAGGACGGTTGACAACTGTCAGTGTTTTTTAAACCACACATAGCTCTGATACATCTTTTCTGGGCTCTAAAGACGAGTTCTCTATTAACTGAATTGCCCCAGTATATTACGCCGTATCTGAGAGCCGATGCAACGTAGCCATGATAGGCTGTTACTACCGATTCTAAGCTCACTATGTTTGACAGCTTATATAGAACATAGGCAAATATACTCAGTTTCTTACATACTTCGTCCGTCTGAGATCTCCAAGTCAAATTGTTGTCAATATTAATGCCAAGAAGTCATTTTAGTTGGTTCAATGACTGTCCCCATATAATTAATGTCCATGATATTGTTTGGGATCCTTTGGTGGAAGTACATAATTTTAGTCTTTTCTAAGTTAATTTTCAGATTATTTTTGTCAAACCATGTTATAATTCTATTCAATGTCATATTTATTTCATATTCATATGTATTAAGATTGTCACACTTAATTACTACAGTGCTATCATCGGCGAAAAGCACCATTGGATGATTTATATGTTTTGGAAGGTCATTTATATAAACTAGAAAGAAGGGGGGTCCTAGCACGCTACCCTGAGGAACACCGTATTTAATTAATTCGCTTTCGGAACGATATCTTTTTTCGTAACCAGACTTGGAGCATACTTGTGTGATTTCAACAAATTGCCTTCTGTTTGCCTTAGGTTTAGGTCTTTAAATGGATCGCGTTAAGAGCTCGTGGTAGGGCCTCAAGGCAGAGTTTATTTTTTTAGAGTAACTATTTGTGCTTGGAAATCATGATATTTATATTATTGTATAGAGACTTTACTCTAACATTTTTTTTCAGTAAAAGTGGTAAAGGTTTCATTTAGTATTTTTTAATGTTTATTACTTGAAAATCCATTGACCGACCCGCAATAAAGTGTTCCTTATATTTTTTCGCGTCAACGGTTTTCATTACAATTATAATTGAGCTGGAATAATTTTGGGTAGTTTGTGGAAATAAATGAAAGTGCAATTTTTGCGCTTCCATTTTATTTTGTCATATAACTGCTGCAGCTTTCTTATTCGTTCGAAAGTCAAGTCTCCACATAATTTACAACTACGAGTATCTTAGCAAGATGGCGTAAACTGAAGAATGCTGCAGAAACACCTAAAAGGCAATAATATTTCCTCGCTGTTCCAATTTTAAATCCGCTCAGATATTCTAGAGTGGAAGAAATATCCAGCAGTCTTGCGCAAAGAGTTTTCAACACGGTTTTATGAATAGAAAAGTCGAGTTATTTGTGATTCGGAGAGACCATTTTCACTGCATTTTGATTCCATATTTGGCTTTTGCAATGCACTCTTGAACGAAGAAATACATGTATGTATGTATTATTAATCACTGTACAATAAATTGTTACAGACTGACAATAAATTAAGGGTAAAGTAAATTAAGTTGTAAAACAAAAATAGTCAAAAGAAATAGTGAAGAGAATACCGAAAAAAAAATCTAGGTTAACGTTTTATTTGAAATAATAATGATATCTAACTATACGAGATCATTAACCGCTGGTAATGTAGTTTCTTTTTTCATTCATTTGTTTATACACAAAACATTAAACAGACAACTAATAAATACGAATAGGAGAGCATGAAGGTGATGTTTATATCAGAAAAAAAGTTAACACAAATTGATTAAAACATTCTAGTATTATTTTTTCTATTCGATACAACGTATGCAGGAATGTTTCGCTGGCCAAAATATTTTACTTCACTACATAGTATAAAAAAGCTTTCTCTGTCCCTATATCCCTATGTATGCTTAAATGTTTAAAACTACGCAACGGATTTTGATGCGGTTTTTTTAATCGATAGAGTGATTCAAGAGGAAAGTTCATAATTATGTATAATACATGCATCATATAGTAGAGAAACACTAATTAACTTGCACCCGTGCGAAGCCGGGGCAGGTCGCTAGTACCATATATTCCAAAAAGAAAATATTATATTGTAATATGTAAATTTACATTTAGTTGACAATATCCGTGAGTTATTTTCAGCTGTTAAGTTAAAAATTTACGGAAAACGCCAATATCAGCAATTACCCAGATGCCCGGCGTTCAAATTGTAATCCAGTTACTAAATTAAATTTGCGACATCATCTGGTACAATTCGCTGAAATGGTCTTATCCCGACACTTAAAAATACGGCGAATATCAGCACGTTTGGAGCTGGGGTCAATGTCCTTGTAACAAGATTACACCTTTGGCTAATGTGTGTGTGAGCCATGTGTGAACTGTTTAAGCACACGAAATGTGATTAAGGCTTAATTGCACCTCGAATCATTAAATACATTTTGAGAATTTAATTCTTTATCTCTTCGAATTTAAATCATCCATCTAAAAGTATTCTGGCTTTATTTAAACTTCTTATACAATAGTGATTTAGAGGTGGATTTAAGGCAAACAAGATGTTCTCTACCAGACAACCTTTGAATTAAGAAGACAACACTATGGCAGAATTGTGCGCGATAATAATTAAAGAATTATCTACCTCATCATCATCATCTCAGCCGAAAGACGACCACTGCTGGACATAGGCCTCCCCCAAGAGTCGCAACAGCGACCGGTCCTGTGCGTCTCGCATCCATCGGATTCCCGCGACCCTCGCCAGGTCGTCGGTCCAACTTGTGGGAGGCCTATATTCCTATATATTAATTATCTACCTATTATTATTATATAGGAACTATGGTAGTAAAAACGGGCACACTATTAACTGATACGTTTGTAAAAATTGTTTGGAGACATTTAATCTCCAACAGATTGTTTAACAACAAACAGTGTTATCTTCCATTGTTTTCCTCAAACATCTTCAGGAAACATTCTCCACGTCCACACAAAACGTGTAACTTTAAGCAAGTCAACAGGTGTGCTTCTGACACCTACAGTTATTATAAGCGATATAACATTTGTTTCATAACACTACGGTGCATCAGTTTGCAATTCTATAAGAAATGTGAGATCTTGAGAGATATCCGATGATGAATTTCTTACGCAAGTTAGGAGTACCTAAAGTCTGTTTTAATATCTGAGACTAAAATGACATTATGTGGGTTGTCACAACACAAAAGAACTAGCATCATTATTATGGTAAGTTTGACATTAGCTTGTGTCAATTTAGTCTCAGACTTTACAAAGAAGTCAAATGTGTTATTTACTGGAAAGGTTTTTAGAGGCTAATTGATGACCCAGATTTGGTTAATTCCAATCTAAAAAGCCTCTAGGCTTGCGGTGAGTATCCACTCTTACATTGTTGAAACCTCTACAGTTCGGACTGAGCATTTCGCCTCGTCTTTTATACTGCGTACTGACTGTAGGACTGGAACAATTTGCTTGCTGCGGTCTTCCCGTCTGATAACAATTTGGGTGTCTTTAGGATAAGAGTAAATAGGCTCTTAATAAACTAGTGCGCCTCACCATTAACAATTGTAATACTGCTAACCATCAGGTGGGATTGTTAAAAAAATCTCTGTAGGAATTTTTACTGCCTCGACCTTGCCTACCTTGGAGTTAGTCCCAATGTAGTCCTGGCATTCCGTCTTAAGTCACATTATCAAAAATATGTAATCTTACTTGCAATGCTTTGCTGGGGCTTGGGTTGACGAAAGGAAACCCCGGGACCCTGAAATTAGAGCAACTAAGAAAAAACAGGAGTGGATTTTAGTTTAAGTTGGGGAATAATTTTAACGATTCCCCAACTTAAAAAAGAAAAGATTTTTTTTTTTAATATTATAAATCTGACGCAGAATTTTACGCAGTGGTTGATTAATTGGCTACTGCACTGCATTTAGCGGTTTATATAACGGAGGACAGTAATATTACCGCTCGCAAATCTCTTCCTATTTGTATCAGAATTATTTAGTTTTACACGTTCATAGCCAACATTTATGAAAATACATGGAAATTTTTACAATAAAACCAAATCTAATACTGGAACTATGAAAACAAAAATAAGACAGGAAAAAGCGCATGAAAATCAATACCACAATCAATAACGCTCCTACGCGTTTGCATTCTTTATTATCTCCTATCCCGCACATTCAGCGATGACATCACACTTCAGGTCATTGCACACCATCCCAGTTTATTAATAAATGGGCTCCGTTTATAGCTCTGAACCCTGTAATAAATCTAGACTGGACTAATCTAGAGGACTTATCTATAGAGAGGACTTATCGCCACAATTGTGGCGATAAGTCCTCTCTATGAGGCACTTCTCTCGCCGTGGCACCTGTCTTACGTAAGAGTTCTCACAGTGCTCGTAATGCACTAGTTTGTTTTAGAAAATTCCTGTTTCCTATTCGATGGGAAGAAACGCACAGGTATCACTATTGTGTGGATCGCATGGAAGATGCAACGGAGTATACGGTGGAGCTTTAGCTCTAATTAGAGAGCCGTATTTTCTTATCAGTGACGGCAACCTTTTGCATCTCGCTGATCTAGGTTATACCTAGTACGGAACGAAAGGGTATCGAAATCATTGCAACCTTCTTAGAAGCAGCAATGCAAGCAAAAAAAGTGGCGTAAAACGTGAGAAGGAAATAAACATCACGAACCAGCTTTCGCTGGAAACGCCCAGAGCGGGCTTGTAGACGGCGAGATACAAGTAGCTCGCTATCTGATATCTAAGCACTAGGCCCAAGTCAACATAACGTTGTTTTCCACAAGTGTCAAAGACATGTCTGCATGATTGATGATTTCCGTTAGAGCCGATATTAATCAGAACTGAGGGATAGGTCAATTGAGATCCCGTGGCCTGGAATGCAATAACCAATTAAAAAAACTCAGGTGGTTTTTAGTTAGTAAAAGTCTGTCACTCGTGTTTGCTTCTTCCAGTCCAGAGCGGGAGAAGATTTTTCATGATTTCTTACCCAAATAATAATAAATAAAAACTTTTTCCATATAAACGAACTTTACTCGTCGAAAATTTGCCTTTATCAGCGTTGTATTTAAAAACCACAGGTCCAGGTTGTCCACACGGTTTGTATACTGAGAATTATATAATGAAAAAATTATATAAGAGAATATTTAAATTTAAAAGAAACGAAATTGAACACTCTCCTCTACGAATCACATACTAAACATTGCATATCTTTTTAATCATTCAATAAATACAAAAATTACTACAACTACGAGAACTAAATTAAACTTAGGCTGTACAAGTTCCAAAATATCGAGATCGAGGAGACCGTCCTACTACTACATTATTAAAAAAAAAACACATTAAAAAATTCCTTAATATCCAATAAAAAACTGTAAGCAAAGCTTCTAATCCGTAAACAGAATTTACACACAAACTCCGAAAAGTAAATAAAAACAACTGTTTATTCCGCCTTCCAAAAGAAACCACAAACAAACAACAAGGAAAAACATACCAAAATAGAAATATCATATTTCATCTCTTTTAATAAGGCCTCTTTTCCTTTTTAAAGAGTACGTAACAAGGTAGGAAGTGGTTTTGAATGGCCTCCTCCCATGCAGAGCCCTCTAGTGGCTTGAATAGCATACAACTGACCTGCATTTAAATTGGAGCCTATAAGCTAAGCTGCTGGGGATTTAAAAACATTTCTGAAAAGACCTAAATCATTGTTAACATTGTATAGGGCTTATTTTGTTGTTTGTTTCTTTTAAAGTCGACTTTAGAAGGAAGCTGTCAATTCAATTGAAGGTTTTTTGTGCCGTGTTCAGTTATAGCTTTAGTAAATGGTAATCAATTTCGAATATTTATAGTTTAGAAAAATATTGATTCGAGGTCGTCCTATTTAAATTGAATAAAATGCCGATAAAGATATTCAGAGGTAAACCATAAAACTCTTCATCATCATCATCATCTCAGCCGAAAGACGTCCACTGCTGGACATAGGCCTCCCCCAAGCGTCACCACAGCGACCGGTCCTGTGCGTCTCGCATCCATCGGATTCCCGCAACTCTTCAAAAAATAATTATAATTAATCTTCTAGGATTGCAGCATTTTAGAGTTCTAATACAAAGGTTATCAATTCGTATAAAACATTTTGTATCTGATGTTGATGATCAATTTGTGCCGGGTTTAGTTCCTACTTATTCGTTAACGACTATTCTCCTTGACTTGTAATTTTGAGTTTTTATTTTGAAAGTTGTTTGTATTTTATGTTTAAGCAAAAGCTTTTCAGTTAGTTAGTTTTAACTGAAATTGATACTTTAAGCAAAAGAAATAAGTACGTTAGGTAGTACAAACGAACGTGAGATAATAAAATACATAAAAGTTCGTTGGAAGACAGCATTTTTCTGTCTGGCTTCATTTCTAAAATGAACCTTTTTGCCGCCGTGAGCTATACATAGTGTTATTATTTTTATTAACTGTCCATTTTTTGTTTCATTTGTATTATGTGATCCTGTTGGTTGTCATGAAATAAATATTTTTTCTATTCCATAAAGATAATGAAATCTGAATAATGCTAGTATGTGTCTGAATATGTATATTAAGCTGCTCTCTTTAGAAGCTAATGAGAAATGAGTAAGACACAAAAAAAAACAAAAATATATTCGTAAAATAAAACAAAGCCTAAAAATGAAAAAGTAAAAATCGAATGATGATGATGATGGAAGTAAAAAAGTCCATCAGGCAAGAGAAGAAAAAAGCGTAGGTCAACAAAAAAAAAGGTGGAAAAAGACGGAACGACGTTATTATAAGCATAGCAGGACGTTATTTTTTTTTTTTTTTAACTTTTATCTATTTAGATAAAAGTTGACACAAACATTGAAGGTTAGTAGAAGAGAGTGGACGCTTTTACCCAAGAGGGTATTCACAACCCAGCAGCAAATAAATTTATTATGATTACGCTTAATAATACTACTAAATTAGGAATATTTCTCTATTTCATTTTATAGGTCTTATTTTCTGCCTAAAAAAAAGGACTTACCTACAGAGATACATCCGAACTATAAATAGAACACTCTGTCACTTAAAAAAAAAGTTTTTCCCATTCAGGCCTATTGAGAATTCTTGTAAGGTCACATTATTTGTACCCTTTTAACATTTATAATGTGAACCTTTAACCTGTGGGTTGGTCCAAAGGGAAGTCCGGTGTCAAATATTGTCACTATTTTAATAGATATCTCGTTGAAAGTGACACGAACATCAAAATGCTGAAATAGTGTTTCCCTTTGGAATTATGGACATTGAATTCGTGTAAGCATTTGCATGAATTTTTATCCTAGAAATGTATAGGACTTATTATTCTTGATAGACATAGTTTTCTAACCGTTCTTTATGTTATATTGCAAACAACAATATTTAATCTAAATATATAGGATAGTTTATGCGTAATTGAGTTTATGCAAAAATCAACTTAATACAGATAGTTCTCACCTAATGGTAAGCAATCAGATGTGGTCAACAATAGAGCCCAATTACGCAGAAATTAGGTAACAGTCAAGCAGAGAATTTCGCCCTTTAATCGTGCGTACAATGAAAATATTCCCAAAATGTATTGTTCGTAGCCACGTCATCCGAAACCACTACCGTCGCGTCGCTTTGAATGGCTATGTTGAAAATGTTTTACAATAATCGTGTAAAATGCGAAAAATGTCCAGGTACTAAAGAAAAATTATCCATACCAAAACCCATTCACAGACTACTTAAGTATTTAATATTTTACCTATCAATCATTGATATATTCTTAGAACAATAATCCACCGGGTTGACTGACTTCTTGTCCGTTGATGTTGTTTTATTATAATGAGAATAGTTTCAGAGTAACTCTCGTCTAACGAATCTGGCGCTGAGTCTAGGAATCTCAAATTTAATTCAGATTCATTCATCTGTTCAAGAGTAATTGATTGATTGACAAATGTAAACTCTTTTAGAGTTAAAATAGAGAGGTTACAAAGTAGGATAAATTGTAGATCTTTGGCAGTTGTAACGGATAGTCAGAAGCCAGTAAATCTGACTCCAGTCTTGCCATGAAGTACCGTGTTATCCCAGTTAATGGATTGTGGAGGTCTGGCAGGCAGCCGCTCCTCGTAAAATACTGGTATTCAGCTGAATCCGGCTTGACTGGAAGCCGACCCCAACATAGTTGGGAAAAGGCTAGGCAGATGATGATGATGGAATGTATAATCCCTCAAGGCGAGATACTGAATGTGTTTCTTTAAGAACAGTTCAGTCTACAATGACATAGTGGAAAACGAATGAATGCAGGCAATCTAGATTCTAGTACACGAGTATAATATTTTAACTCGTAGTGGTTCTTTCATTGCACCCTCCACTGAAAAGATTCTTATTAATTATGCATGTATGTAAATCTACTCCTTTGCGTCAGTTCACATTGAGACGCGACGCGACGCAATGATGCAAGAAGAGGCCAGTGATTTCGCGCTGCGCCGCGCTGCGCCACGTGCCGCCGCGAGACGCATCGTAACGTTGCGAGGCCCATAGTAAAATCGTTGGCAACACGACGTATGACATATACATGTAAACACGTTTCGCTTTGCAGCGAGACGCCGCGCGGCGTCACGAGGCGCAGTCTCCATTATGCAACGTATTCTAAATTTCCTCAATGAAATATATATCTTTTCGTGTAGTAAATAAAGAGTCACTCTATTAAAATGTGCATGCAGCGTCGCGTCGCGTCTCGGTGTGACGTGACCCTTAGCAGATCACAGACTTATACTGTAACATAAGTACGTCCATGTTGATAATACTAAAAAGTTTTACAGCAATATGTAGTACAGTCAGCAACGAGGGTTGCGTTACTTTGTATGAAGACTGATTCGAAAAGACTGTAACAAAATTATGACAATTATATCGCATGCAGTGCGACGACAGTTTTATTGTAAAAGTTGTCAACAATGTTGGTACGAGTATCTACAGAATAATTATAAGAAAAGAAAAATGTTTTTAATATACCTATGCAAAATTTCACACCGCTTAACGCTTTGGGTTTATCTACATTTCTTCTAGTAATCGCTCTTTGGAATATATGCTTGCTGTGATCATCTGGTTGGTAACCAGTCCGTTTTCCATTACGGTGAAGGCACATTTGCACGAAGTTATTACGATCATCACAGAATTGATTGGTTGGACTCGTCTTTCTCGTCACAATAACTTTGTTTTGTTTTATCTAAGTATGTATTCATTATTTATTATAACATACTTTACAGTATGCACTATGTTTACGGAAATAAAACGAATTTTCTATGAGACAAAGTATTGATCAGAATTTTAGTTTTCAAAACCAAACAAATTAATTATGAACAAGAAGAAATAACTATAATATCTAACATTAAAATAAAGCAAGCTTTTGACTATTATCTGTATGAAATTACACAGGTAATAATTATACACTGTAAAAACAGATTTCGTTGTATCCAAGTTTCGCTGTAGACCGTATAGAATCCGTCGGGATCTTGTTTGGAGCACTATGAAACTTTTACAGTTTGGGCGTGAACACTAATTATGCATCTTAATTTGCAAATTGCTTTCGTTTTATAACTTTTTTATTATTCTAAACGTTGATTGAATTGAGAGTTTATTTCCCAGCAGGTGAAAAACAAAGACATAAAAATGTCTGACTGCATATAATTTAGATATGCTACTGTATATCAAGTGGTGTGTGTATTAAGATATTGAAGCTATTTGATTTTTGTATCGACTGTAATATCAGTTAAAATACTACTAATAAATAAGATTCGAGTACACAGAGCTATTTTGTGTAGGTAGTGAATTATTGCGGATAGTTGCGTGTGCAATCACGTGCAGAAATATGTATTTTAAATGGTGTATTCAATAACGATTTTCTATGGATATTGAAGTTCAAATTTTATGTTCATTTGACTTTTAGTGCACATAGAAGGTTTATATCTTTCTTTTTGTCAAGAAAAACGTCAAGTTTTCTGAGAAGTCAACCTGTCCTTGTATAGGTAGGCAACCATCAAATAAATTTTCTTGCTGTTCGTGTAGCGGGTTTATTTTCTTCCATCTTTGGTCATGGTACCTGGCTATGATCTGTCCATTTCTATTGTTTTAAGACAATGTTGGGGTATGTTAATGACGAGTACGTTGATTTTCATGCGGATGTTTGCATTTTTTGCTTTTTGTGTTGTTCTCAGTTTCAGAATACCAACAATAATTTGCTGTTTTCTTTTTCCGTGTATAGTTGGACTTTGCATTAAATTGCAATAACGACTGTTTCGAACAATATGATTTTTAATAACACTCTTTGAACGAAAGACCATTTCGGGAAAATTACAACTGAGGGTCTGATATAATCAGCGCTTTAATTTTAATTACGGCTCAACAAAACGGCCAATACGAGCAACCCGGGATTATTTACCTCAATAGCATCAAATAAATCACCGTTTAATTAAATAAGTACGATTATATTAATTCATTTTCTCTTTTTAAATACAATTATATTATTAATTCATTTCCTCTTTTAAATGCGATCATCGTCCATTCTTAACGTTTGAATCCCCAACCGGTCCTATGAGACCGCGCTGTTATTGTTTTACTATTGTGTCTCGTTTTGCGGGTATCTGAGTAATTAATGCTATAAACGAATGGCTTGAAGGCATGAAAGCTATTAGATCTTTTCTTGTAAATGTGTAAATATTAATATTGTAAAGAAGAAAGATTTGTATTGTTGTACATTTTTTTTTTTAATTTGATAACTTAGTATAATTATGATTTAAAAGAGTGTCCATGGAGTTTCTTGCACCTTCTTCTATGTCGAGATCTACGCTTTAGAACGTGCAATTTAGGTTCCCTTTTTTTGAATTACCGACATCTTGATTGGTCTATTTGAAATAAGCGTTAAATTTTTTACTTCTCAAAAAAAAACATTAGGGTTGATTTTAAAAAGTCTTTTACTAGTAGCATGCTACTTATTAAATGAGTCCGTGCAAAAAAAAAATATAAGTACCTATGTTGTATTTAAGTTTTTTTTTTATTTTAACGCGGACAAAGCCACAGCCAAAAGCTAGTCTTCAACATAAACATTTTAATTTGATTTGATTTCATGTGGTATTGCAGTCAAGCACTAGTTTAAGGTATAAAAAAAATGTCAAAGGATGTCTGTCGTGTTTAAACTCTTGATCACTTTTGATTTCAGTTTTTGATTGATATACGTGGAAAATAACTTGAAGATGAAGAGATGACAAAAAGGGAAATAAAACTCTATTCAGTTAAGTGATGAATTAAATTGAAAACGGTGACGGGCGCGGTATTTGTGGACCTGTCGGCTGCCTACGATACTGTCAACATTCGGCGCTTGTTGTGGAAGGTTACCACCCTAACAGAGGACCCTAAGTTTACTCGAATACTTAGAGAACTTCTTAGTAACCGACGATTTCAAGTGAGCCTCCTTGAGGATAAAAGTAAGTGGCAAACTCAGAAGAATGGACTGCCGCAGGGTAGTGTCCTGGCTCCCTTGCTGTTCAACATTTACACCAATGACCAACCGGTGAGCCCTAACACGACCCGCTTTCTGTATGCAGATGATCTGGCATTAACTTGCCAAGCCACTGATTTTGAGGAGATCGAAGCCAATCTTACCACCGCCCTCTCAGATCTTAGCCAGTACTATACTGCCAATGCGTTGAAACCAAATCCCTCAAAAACGCAGACGTGCGTATTCCACCTCCGTAACAGACAAGCGGCTCGAACACTTAACATCTTGTGGCAAGGGGTGCCAATCACCCATAGCTCCCATCCAAGATATCTCGGCATAATTTTGGACAGGTCCCTCAGTTACAGGAAGAATTGCGAGAACGTTAAGCAGAAGGTCCATACTAGAAACCACCTACTCCGTCGCCTAACGTCCACTAGATGGGGGGCGTCGCCCCAAGTTCTACGAACGACTGGAATGGCGCTCTGCTTCTCCGCTGGTGAATATGCCTGTCCAGTATGGAGCCGCTCTGCCCACACTAACTTAGTTGATACAGCACTTAATGAGACGTGCCGAATTGTTACTGGTTGTCTTAAACCGACTCCGGTACGAATGCTGTATCCACTAATTGGCATTGCACCCCCAGAAATTCGCAGGGCAGTGGCTAGCAGCATAGAAAGGGCAAAGCAACAAAACGATCCTCGCCATCCAATGCACAATCACAGCTCGGTGCCCTTGAGACTGAAGAGTCGGAAAAGTTTTGTTGCAAGCGTGAGCCCATCTCAAACTGGCCCCTCCTCAGAGAGGTGTGACCTCTGGCGGGAGAAGTTTGGACCTCCTTATGATTTTATCGAGCCGTCGGAGAGTCTCGCTCCTGGACACGAGTCGCCTTGGCCAACCTGGAAAACCCTAAACAGACTCCGCACCCAGGTTGGCCGTAGCAAAGACAATCTCCACAGATGGGGGTTCTCGGACGGTTCTGATCTTCAGTGTTTGTGCGGCGTCTCTCCACAGACCATGTCCCATCTTCCATCCTGCACCACATGCCCTGTTGCTTGTTCTCGCGAGGACCTAATGACAGCATCAGTGGACGGCATTGCCGTGGCCGAGTACTGGGCCAGGCAAAGTATCTGACTTGTTTTGCCATCGACACGCTAAGAAGAAGAATTGAAAACTTTCATCTTCGCCTTTTCTCTCTTTGTTATATAAAAACCGTTAGTTTTCTGCTGTCAAAGAAAATCAGTTGATTTTGTCTACAGGAGTTATTTGGATATTATTTTCTAGCTCAATATACAGGTTTCATTTTAGGTGATTTAATTTCGTCACCATTTCTGATTTCGGCTCTTGATGAATATTGTTTCTTAATTAATTTGTTATTGGAGACAAAATCTATCATTAATACAGTGATTTGACAATTCATGTTTAAAGGAGAGCTTAAATTAAAAATTAGATTACTCCCAGCAAATCTTTGAGTGACAGAGATATTGATGATTTTCAAGGGTATGTAGGATATAATGTACAATATAAATTTATACCTGGCGATGGTCGCGGGTATCCGATGGATGCGAGACGCACAGGACCGGTCGCTGTGGCGACGCTTGGGGGAGGCCTATGTCCAGCAGTGGACGTTTCAGCTGAGATGATGATGCTGATAAATTTATACGATCAGGAGGCCGAAATCCTTTCCAGAGATCCTCTCTTATGGGCGATGAGTGGGTATTGAGCATTAAACAAACTGTTCCAGATCACACAACAGATTTTTTGTAATGTAGGTTATCCAACGGGTCGTGAGATAGTCCCCAGATTAGATTTTTTACGCACGGCTGCCGACAGAGGAAAGGGCCCTGCGTCTATAAGATCAGTACTTTTATCTATTTGGCCCGTGCAAACGTCTGTCCAGATTCTGTCAAAGTGACATGTGTCACTTCGCTACTATACGTTCTTAACCTTTCATACAATTGACTTCATTGACAAATATATACCTATAAATAAGTCATATTAATAACGTAATGTCTGTTTTTTATATCTTGAGACTGAATTGACACAAGTAATGTCAAATTTACTATAGGAATGATGCCAATTCCTTTGTGCTGTAATATCATTTTAGTCTAAAAAAACAGACCATAGTACTCGTATATACGACACGTGTACCTATGATTAAAATTGGGTCAATTATAAAAGAAAGTGCTCTTTTATCCTCACAAATATTATTCTACAAATACATAATTAAGTAGGTTTGTGAAAGAATAAAAATGTCTGCCGACGACAATCTCAGTGTCCGCTTTAAATAATTCTGTCGACCTATTTATGAATATTTACTTTGATGTTATGACACTTAATTAGCCTGTATACTAAGCCGCACTGGGCTTGAGTGCTGGATTACGGCCCACTCCCTCTTCTAGAGAGGAGGCCTTAGTTCCACTAGTGGGAATATTATGTTTAAGACTGATTATAGTTATGCTTTAAGTCAGTGTAGGTATGTAATCTGATAGTTCGGAATATTCTAGTCATTTGTTACATCACATTTGAACTACTTACGACTTATTTTAAAGCTGTAAAAATATTAAAAAAAAACTGAACAAGTGCAAGTTGGACTCACGCACGCACACGGCTGCGTACTACAACGTCTATAAAATATAATTGAGCAAAACGCAAAAAAAGTCTTCTTTCTAAATTCTTGTTTCTAATGTTGTAATCTCATTAGCCAGTAAAAAGTGGTTTTATACGGGTGTAGGTACGTGTGTCTACGTATCTCTAGCTAAATACGAGTAAATATATAGATTATCTCTGGCTCTTAGTGAAAGTGCATATAAATATACGCACGCCAAAGCAGTATTTAGGATGGCTATCAAAATTAATTAAGTAAAACTTTCTAGCACAAGATTTGTGTTACGATGTGGACATCTTAGACTAATATAAAAGCAGCTGCCTAAGTTTCGCGTATTAGTCCTCAGAGAATATTGTCAGGGTCAGCGCAGACGGAACGGCAGTATTATTCGGCGCATTAAAAAAAAAATGTTTTTCTATTCTATTCTATTCTTATAATATATAAAAAATATATGAAGCAAATTCTTTCAGGAAACACAGTAGACAGATCGAAATAAAAAATTAATTTTCTAAATTAGGCTGAGAGCCAGCATTTTTTGAAAGTCATGTTTACAAAAAGATTGTCTCCCGAATTGGTTTGGCGATCGAATATTGGAAGACACGGCGTTAGAAAGCCTCCAAAAGGTGGATCGATAGCCAGGTAAGGGTCGCGGGAACTCAATGGATGTGGAACAAAAGGACCTATAGTTATGGTGACATTCGGAAGAGGAAGCGGACTTCTTTCAGTCTCCTAAACTCACCCACAAAACCACATTATAATCGTCACCAGATCATTGTTCCTCCTTGTAGAGTTCTGGAATGCCTTCCAATCACGCGGTCGCCATTAAAAAAAATCTGTAGGCTCGAGCGAGCATTCTCCAGAATACTTGAACAACAATTTCTAAACTTTCTTCTTTGTGAACAAAACTTGCTGCGGAAACAATTTTTTTCTAATCATCGACGCACACGCTTGAACAGAATTATAACTTTGCGTTTTATTCTCGACCATGTTTTCTTATTTTAGGTTTGTATATTTTTTTACTCATCATCATCATTTCAGCCAAAAGACATCCTCTGTTGGACATAGGCATCCCTAAGGCGTCGCCATAAGGACCGGTACTATGCGTTTCACATCTATCAGATTCTCGCAACCCTCACCAAGTTATCGATCCACCATGTGGAACGTCTTCCAACACTGCGTCTTTCAAGAAAGAAAGAAAAAATATTTATTTAACACATTTTGGACACACACAATGCAGAAATAACAAATATTAAAAAGTAATAATATAAAAAAGAAGAAAAACTAGCACAGCGTGTGTCGCGGCTGCGCTAAATAGGTCCAGTTCAGCATAAAAGCCAGACAACTACATGGCAGTTTCCTGGTTTTCAACTGAACCTTACTCCGAGTGACGGTTGGTAATAGGTAATAATTCCGATTTTTTGTCATTATACAATAAAAATTACTAGCATCTAGAAGTTCTATCTACACTGACCCTTAGAAACGTAGTTGGCGCGTGTTTACTTACCCATATGAGACAAAGTTATGAAGTCAGTTGGGCAGGTACCTACTAACATTCCTACAGTCTGTTAGTTTATTGGTCTTAAGTGAGTCGTGCTTCTAGAAGATTTGATTAGGAGCGGAGTTTATGTCAAATTTTTTCATATTAATATGTTCTATGATAAGTGTTTAAAGTTCCTCTGAGAGTTGGCTACGGTCCCACGTAGACCCTCCAAAGGTCTGGAGCCCAAGGGTCTTGAGAAATATAAAAAAATAAGCATATATTTTACATGGATTTTAAGTAAAGTTGTCCTAAGTGATTTGACTAAAAAATTTTAGATATACAATCATAGGAAAGAGCCATTGCTATACATGTTAACCTACTAACCCATTGTCAAGAAATTTGTGATAATTATGACTTAGAGACAGGCTGCTCTATCGTCTTGATTGATTAAAAAGACATCAATCTATGTATCCTCAGAAAGCTTTTCCGTGTTGGAGCAGAAAAAGTTCTTATAAAATGACAGTCAGGTAAGACTAAGTTCTGTAAGTTTCTTAGTTCCTAAAAATACCTGCCAAAGTCACAACATTAATAATTTTTACAATAAATCCATTTGTAATGTACCTAACTCTTTTTTTAGGGTTCCGTAGCCAAAAGGCAAAGACGGAACCCTTATAGTTTTGCCATGTCTGTCCGTCCGTCCTCGCTTAATCTCTGTGACCGTTAGCACTAAAAAGCTGAAATTGGGTACTAATGTATATCAATCACGCCGACAAAGTAGTGAAATAAAAATTGGAAAAAATTAAAGTGGAAATTGATTTTTTTTTAATTTCAACCCTAACGTGTGATATATTGTTGGAAGGTATTCAAAAATGAATAGGGGTTTACTAAAATCATTTTTTGATACTATCAATAATTTCGGAAATAATCGCTCCAAAAGTAAAACAACAATGTGTCCCCCCCCCCCCCTAACTTTTGAACCATAAGTTTAAAAAAAATGAAAAAAATCTGAAAATTAGAGCTTTTTAAAGACTTTCTAGGAAAATTATTTTGAACTTGATGGGACTAACAGTTTTTGAAAAATTAGGGACACTTATTGTGACGGACGGGAAACTCCGGAACCCTACACTGAGCGTGGCCCGACACGCTCGTAACCAGTTTTTTTTTGTTATTTTTAGCTAGCCTTTTCTGTCCCACTGCAAATGCCTCTCCCAAGTTTTTCCAGGCTTTCTTCTATCGCGACGTCTTAAAAACTGGTTTAACGTTTGAATCCCCAACCGGTCCTATGAGACCGCGCTGTTATTGTTTTACTATTGTGTCTCGTTTCGCGGGTATCTGAGTAATTAAGACGCGAGGACTGCCTCGCGGTACGCATCCAGATCCTCCCCGCCAGCAGCAACCCACTGCGTGGCGACGCTTACCCAGCAATCTCTGTGTAGCTGACGTGAGCCGTCCAATCCACACAGGTCTCTTAGTTTAGAGGTCAGTGGCCTTGACTGCTATGCTGGAGGTAGTGGGTTCGATTCTCACTCAGGATAAATGTTTGTATGATGAGTAGGACCATTTATTCTATGTCTGGGTGTAATTTATCTATAAATTTTTTATTTAAAAATATTTAAGTACGTTTACAACCTCCGGGTATTTAAGACAGGAGTGAATAGGTTACTTCTGGACAAGCGTGCTTCATCGATGTCGTCCACATGCTTCAAAGAGATGTCAGCAAAACCGTAGGGGCGAAAAAAAGGTATTAAGTGGGTCTTAGTCAATAAAAGTCCGACGTGCCCTCCCGCTCCACCCAAGAGACGGGGAGAAGTCATTCTAATAATCTCCCACCTTAAAACAAAAAAATCGTCGCCCATCGCTTACCATCAAATAAGATAGTGGTCAATTGCGATCCGATTAAAAATTAAAAAAAATGTTTATCAGTTGTCTCATACTACTATACCTATACCACAAGCTCTGCTTAGCTTAGGACTAGATAGCGTTGTGTGAAAGTTAACAAAAAAAAAAAACCATTTGAGCCTGGCAATCTTTGATGATGTAACATTTTTCCCAAATGTTATTATTGATCAGTCAATAACATCCGACTCAATCCACATAAACACTGCGTATAAGAGTTTACTTCGTCTCTGTCGTGAACATATCATCGGCGCGTCCATTAATATCATTGATGCAGTGATTTTAAACAATATCACGTGGAACTTTGCAAATATGCGTCAGAGTTTGTTTACAAGTGAACTTCGCCAGTTTAACTGTGAGTTTTTTTTGTCGTTTTGCTTTAGGACGACCGCTCCAGAGTATGGTATTTTTTTGATGATCAAATAATTTCATCCGCTCTGGGTGAACTGATGAAAGTGTCCGACTTTTACTCACTTATACGCGTATATACTCGTATACACACTTATTCTTATTACTCACACTTACTTCACACTCACTTACTTACACTTAGGGCCTTTTTCACAATGTCCGAATAGTCACTACTTCCTGAATAAATTCAAAAATGGAACAGAATTTGTATGAAATTATCTGCCAAGTAAGATACTCGAAACTTAATCATAGGTGGTGAAATAGGCCCTTATTCTGCTATTCGGAGATAAGACGAGTTAAAAAAGCAAAGACCATTAAAAGTGATCTAGCCGTTCTTGAGTTAAAAGGCGTATCTAACACGACTTTATATAAATAGACTTAATGCCTAGTTTTCTATCGAGGCTACTTAATCACCTTTTCAGATTAGGTATACCTACCTATCAGTTTAATAAGTTCCCAGTTTCATTATCGCTAAGAAATTGATATCTAGCAAGGTTAATAATATTGAAGAAAATACGGAGCAGACTTGCTAACAAAGAGGGCCTAAATCGGTCGTAACTAAACGAACCGAAGTGGAGGAACAAACTGAGGCTAATAGGCCCTCATTTTACAAGAAGACTTAGTACTCTCTAGACTAGTGGTTCTCAATCTGTGAATCCGAAATCCACGGGACGCACGGACCACTAGGGGTTTGTAAGAGCCAGCCAAAATAAGGTCCAAAATAGTTCTTAAAATTACACTTATCAATATGAAAGTTACATTCTTACGTATTCATTTTGAGTTTCTATAAATCAGGACTATCCGACTATACATTTCGCCTTATCACTTGTAATATAAGTCTTACATTATCGAAGGACTGAAACAATTTTCCTGCTGCGGTCTTCTAAAATCCGGTCATAATTTAGGTTACAGGTGAGATAAAGAATATTCTTTATCTCACCGCGTGAGCCTATCAATAATAAATAAAATATATTATTTTGTTTTAAATATTTCGTATATGTTTAAAAAAATGTAGCTTATATGTGTATTTAGAGAAATAAAGAGATAATAATAGAAGAAGTAAGCATAGAAGTCACCAAACTTCTGATCCCTGCAAACATCAAAGTAACCAAAGTGGTCCCCGGTCCAAAAAGTTTGGAAGCCACTGTCCTATACCTAGGGTAGCTACCCTAGCTGACCCTTCTCACTCATTCCTTTCATCAATTCATTACGTTTCCTTTCAGACTACAAGGAGGCAGATTAACGAGTTTTTAATGGTAGCCATTTTACATTCACACATCAGGAGTGTTTGTAGGGAAACTAGCCTGTTGAATGTTTGTTCAGGTCATTGTGTGGAATTGAAGCCAGCTTTCTGTATTTAGACTTCTAAAGTCCGTTTTCATTAACACAAGGTAACTCCTAAACTAATATCTGCTTAAATAATTGTTTTTTTAACACAAGCCAAACCAAACCAAAGTATACATTTACTTGTAAAACTTGTGTGGAACATAACTTATCACTGTGATCATATTTTTGTTGTAAGTATTTTCAATTTAGTTACCACTAATTATTCTTTTGCCTATATATTTGTTTGTATCTATTTTAGTTTTGGTATTTAATTACTGAGAACTTTTAAATTTGCATAAAGTGCAACCTCATTTCGTATCCAGGCAATCTCTGTAAAAATTGTAGAATGCGTTAAGAGGCCTGTGTACACCGCGCGCTATCTCGAGTTGAGACGAAATAAAATACGTTTTAGAGGTTGATGGAATCTATCCAGATAGTGTAAACAATTCTTGGACACACTGACTGGAGTAAAGTCATCATCCACACACTGACTGGAGTAAAGTCATCATCCACACACTGACAGTTGCTTGCTGTGATAGCAATACAAACTATTGGAAATTTGGGAGATGTTCCATAATACCAAAAATGATGAATGAAAAATTAATGTATTTCCAATATTGTTTCGAGTATTCGTAACTTGATAATAATATCTGTATTCCTACGGAGAGATATTTTGAAATATTGTTGTTTATAATATAGAAAAAAACATATAAAAACATGACATTTTCGCTGTAAAAATGTGAAAATTTAAATTCGCTTAAATTTCGTTTGGGGTAAGTTTTTCAAAAAAAAAGACGACGTAGGAACCTAGATAAATATTGTCTGAATCCGAATAACATTAGGTATATTATGGTTTAAATATGCTTAAACTGCAAATGATTTTGGTATTACGTTTGTATGGATAATTCTAACGTCGCGCCCACCTTAAGGCCGCCAATTGTATATTTTATAACTAAATATAAAGAAATTAGATTTCTTCAAGTTATTTGTTTGTAGATAAAACAGGTGTCCAATATGGAAGAAAGTTTGAACTAAAATAAATAATTATTGCAAGAGAGGAATCGACAAGTTAATTAATAAACTTTAAATGTCGTTTCTTTGATATTTCAGGTAGGATTGTGTATGGGTATTCTATTGTATTTGTCGTTAAAAGTGTAAACTTACGTTAAATAAAAATCTTTGATATTTCAGAGCAACACAACCCGTTTATTAATTCTGCGATTCCTAGATTTTCGGACGAATTGTCTTATATAAATATAAATAAATATTATAATATACATATACAACTTAAAAAAAATTACGATCCACTGACAAACAGCATTTTTTTTCAAAACAAATATTAAGACTAAAGTTATAATAAAAAAGTCAAGTGCTCCGTAATTTTCAACGGAGCGAATATTTTCACCTGAATTTTTATACATATTTCACAGTTCGTTTTAGTTTTTCAGTGAAATTCGTTGGTAAAAATTCATCGAATACTTTTCGATTTTGTTTTTATTTTATTTGTTGAGTATCATATATTTAATGGATGTCGAAATAAATCAATCAATTAAATTAATGTTTCAAAGTCGGATTCTTTTTTGATAGATTGCGTCGAACGCGATGATCCATTAGTGACACTATCTGTTTTATTTGTAGTTTCTTTTTCAATATTTATAACAATTTGGGTTCTACACAATCGACCAACACGACCATGCTGGTAGAGAAATGAGAAAGCTAGCTTTAACATTAAATCTCACCCAGCTGGTCCAGGGGGCAACAAGGGTACCGGATGTTGATTCGCACACGCCCAATTGCCTGGACCTTCTGCTGACAACAGATCCAGACCGCTACTCAGTGTCGATATCGGCACCTTTAGGTAGCTCCGACCACTGTCTGGTGAAATCTGTATCCGTCTACTCCCCGCCCGATCCCAGCCCCAGAGGCACACGGCGGATGTGGCGATACAGGTCGGCAGATTGGGATGGCATGCGATCTTTCTTCGCGTGTTATCCTTGGCAGCCCACTTGCTTTTCTTCTGAAGATGCTTCGTCGTGCGCAGATGCCGTGACGGATGTATTGCGGCAGGGGATGGAGTACTATATTCCATTCTCTGACGTATCAGTGTCTGGCGGGGCTCTACCATGGTTTAGCGCCGAGTGTGGTCGCGCTAATGCGCTCAAACGCGCGGCGTACCGAGCTTGGGTCGACTCTCGTACGCGCAACTCGCTCGACGTTAGTGAAAAGAAGAAGGCCTTCAATAGGGCTGCCAAGTCCTGCAAGAAGGTGATGCAGAGGGCTCGGTTTGACCACATCAGCCGAATAGGGAACAAACTTGCATCATACCCAGCAGGTAGTAAAGCTTTTTGGTCCCTGGCAAAGTCGGTTGAATCGAACTTCTGTCGCCCCTCACTGCCTCCATTGCTGAGACCAGATGGGTCGCTGGCCCACACCGCAGAAGAAAAAGCGAACTTGTTTGCTTCCCTTTTTGCGGAATCTTCGCGTCTAGATTCTGGTGATGCGTCGCCCCCGGCGGCTCCTGATGGTGGAGAGACGAGTATGTCGGACATTCGTATCCATCAGAAGGACGTCCGTAGGGTACTACGTAACCTTGACGTGAATAAAGCTAGTGGCCCGGATGGGATACCAGCAATTGTGCTTAAAACTTGTGCGCCTGAATTGTCTCCGATCTTGACACGCCTATTTCGTCTCTCATATGAGACTGGAAAAGTGCCGAATGCTTGGAAGCTGGCTAACGTGCAACCAGTGCCCAAAAAGGGCAGTCGAGCTGACCCAGCAAATTATAGACCCATCTCTGTAACGTCCATCCTATGTAAGAGTATGGAACGTGTGATAAATAAGAAGCTCCTGGCATACCTAGAAGCTAACGACATTCTAAGTGACCGACAATACGGTTTCCGCCAAAATCGGTCTACTGGGGATCTTCTAGCGTATGCCATTCACATCTGGAGCGAGGCCATCGAAAGGCATGGGGAAGCACTTGCTGTCTCCCTTGACATCTCGAAGGCCTTTGACAGGGTCTGGCACGAAAGTCTTATAGCTAAGCTTCCTTCCTTCGGTTTACCCACTGGTCTGTGTAATTGGATTGCGGACTTTCTGAGGGATAGGTCCATTCGAGTGGTCATCGACGGCAGCTCGTCCGGTCAACTGGGTGTCAATGCCGGAGTCCCCCAGGGGTCGGTGCTCTCGGCCACTCTGTTCTTGCTGCATATTAATGACCTTCTTAAGCCCGGTACCTTTGGGTATGCAGACGACAGCACTGTGGCTGAGAGATACGTATCCGACGCACGTGCTAGTGGGTCACAGGTCCAGTCTCTCCGAGAGGCTATGGTTGAGCGCTTGAACTTGTCCTTGCAGGCGGTCTCCGATTGGGGCGATGCCAATCTGGTCAAGTTCAATGCTGCTAAAACTCAGGCGTGTCTTTTCTCTGCTAAACGGAGCCAATTCCACCCAGCTCCATCTTTTCGGGATGTGACCGTACCGATTACCGACCATCTTGAGCTTCTTGGCGTAACACTATCATCCACTCTCAATTTCGGTTGCTATATAGAGGCGAAAGCTCAACTGGCTGCCAAAAAACTGGGGATTCTGGCTAAGGTGAGACAGTACTTCACGCCGGAACAGTTGCTCAACCTCTATAAAGCACAAGTTCGATCATGTATGGAGTACTGCTCTCATCTATGGGACGGATCTGCCAAGTACCAGCTTGAGGCGCTAGAGTCGATTGAGAGGCGAGCCAAGAAGATCATAGGTAATGATGCACTCTTCGAGTCGAAGCTTCAAAGTCTGGAGCATCGACGACGAGTTGCTAGCCTGTCGGTTTTCTATCGGTTGCATTTCGGAGAGTGTGCACAGGAACTGCACAACTTGATTCCTTCAAGCCCGTTTCATCATCGGACCACTAGACGTACGGCAATGCGCCACCGGTACATGGTGAACATCCCACCCATACGTACAAAGCGTTTTGGGAGTACATTTATTATGCGCACAGCTAAAGAGTGGAATTCCCTGCCGGGGTCTGTGTTTCCTGATAGCTACAACCTAGGGGTCTTTAAGTCAAGAGTGAATAGGTTGCTTCTAGGCAAGCGTGCTCCATCGTCGACCACATGATCGCTTACCATCAGGTGAAATGTGGTCAAGCGCAAGCCTATCAATAATTAAAAAAAAAAAAAAAAAAAAAAACAATAAAAGGAAAAAAATAAACCTTTTACAGTATCACTTTGTTGACAGTTTCTCTGTCTGTTAAGACGAATTATCTTGGATCCGAACGCTTGCATGTATAGATTTAAAATTAAAATATATATTCAGGTCCCCAGCCCTTTGAAGCTGTGAAAAATTAAACTCAACGAAAAAAAAAACGGCTGTTTACCTACATCGCAAAAAACGTTTATTTTGACATTTTCAAGAAAATCAAATTGCATTAACCCAGAATCAAATCCTATTTTCTTCTACATTTTCTGATGCTCATTATTTCATCCTTAATAACTTAATAAATAACATAATTTAATTAATGAATAAACCACACTTCAGCATAAATCTGACATCAAAAAGTACAGTCAAGAAAGTAAAGATTCGAATCAATCAACAAAGTTAAACTTCAGTATACCTGTGACAATCCTTTTCCAACCTTATTGATCCGGAAATAAGGATGATTAGCGATTGACAGGGAACTTACGTATCGTCGACTCATTTGGGCTTGCGGGTCGAACTAATCTTGGTGCTTAATTGGAAAAGTTTTGTGACGCCGAGTTTAATTGTATGCTCGCATGCGGTTCAAAACAATCGGTTAAGAATTTGCATTTATCAATGTTGATGACAGGAACTGTTTTTTAAGAATTTGCTTTTTTTTAATTTAATTTTTAATATTTTAAAACGTTGGTGCACGGTTGCAATTGGTCGTTTAAAATAAAGAAGAACCGGCAAAAACTCTGTCTCTCTCACGTCAAATTTTAAGTATAATATTAAAATTTCCATCTGTAGACTAGTCAACATAGATCCATATTGATTGGTTAAATACAATAAATATGGCTCGAAAAAGCAAAATCTATGAATTTGTGGATGTGGAGTCTACAGTGTTCTTACTAATAAGACCGTTTTCACATCTTCCGATCCGATATCGGTATCGGACGCCGATACGATATCGGGGTAAGGTAAATGTATGAGATATGTACCTGTCTTTCATATTGTCCGACCCGATATCGGATATCGGAGCACAGCTTTTCATACATTTTACTTACCCCGATATCGTATCGGCGTCCGATACCGATATCGGATCGGATAATGTGGAAACGGTCTAAGATCAAAAATCAGAAGCTATATAAAAGATAAAAATAAACCTATTAACAAATGGTATGATTATAATAAAAATAAATCACTGACTAAGTCAGTCAGTGGCCTCAATAATAAAAACACACTGCAAAAACAATGCTATATATTATTATTCGCTCCGCTCTTAGAAGCTGGTGACATAATTATTATTATACTTTGTAGCAATTAACTTTCAGTGACGCACAAATATTTGACAAGTATTGAGACTAAAGTCCTCATGTTGAACATGAACACAATTATTATTATACAATCTTTAAAGATATATTTTCATGAGCATTGATTATAGAATCGATAAAATTAAGGAAAGCAAAGAAAGTCATCCAAAGGACAATGGAAATGACTATGCTTAGAGTTTCCTTGCGTAATTGCATGATAAATGAAAATATCTGCAGTAGAACCAAGTTTACCGACATAACCCGAAAAATCGCTAAACTCAAGTTGTTCACCGTCCTCACTGCTTCCGCCAAATCCTTCGCTCGCATTACTTCTTTTATGCTCCGTATCATGGCCTTGGTAACATTTGTGCTTATTTTCTTATCATCTAAGAAGTTATTTAATTATCAAGCGTCTACAAAAATAATCCGTAGCCATGATGATACAATTATGACGTAATGAAGCCGTTGTGTCTTTAATTATAAGTTTACGACCGCGTAAAACAGTCCATGAACCGGATTTACTCAACATTTAGTACAGTTCATAAAAAAAACCTATTATTTGAGCTTGTACTGGGATTGAGTCATTACTCTTGGTCGTGATGTTGAAGTGAAACAGTCTGACTAGTCAATGACTGTTATTTATTTAAACAATGTAAATAGAATATTATAAACATGCGATTTTTAGTTTCTGTGGTGGGTTGAGGCAAAATAAGCTTATCATCTGATCATTAATACCATCATTTAATTCATGAATCCCCGACCGGTCTTATGAGGCCGCGCTGTTATTGTTTTACTATTGTGTCTCGTTTTGCGGGTATGTGATAGGTTAAACTAAAAGACTTCCACTGTTGAAAATAGACCTTCCTCAAGCGTCACTACAACGAACGGTCTTATGCGTCGTACATTCATTGCAATCCTGTGACCATCACCAGGTCATCAGTCCACCTTGTAGGAGGCCTCCTAACTCTGCGTCTTCAGGTGCGTCGTCGCCACTCCAGAACCTTTCGGCTCCATCGACCATCTGTTGTCCTCAAGTATTCTGCCCTCGTAACAGCAAATGCAGTAATCGACATTTTGGCGACTTTCCGTTTATCATAAATTACATAGGGAGAGTTCAAGCTATATGTAATTTTTTTTCTTTATTGTTTTCTATGGTGGGAACAAAACATATGTGATTTATATCAGTGAAAGTAGAGATTTAATTAAAACACTTAGACGCGTTTTTCTCGAAACCGCCATTTTGCAAGTACTGCATTTGCTGTTACGAGGGCAGTATTGTGCCCTGCCCACTGCCACTTGGGCTTTTCGATTGTTTGAGCTATGTCGGCTACCTTGGTTCTTTTGCGGATATCTTTATTCCTGATGTGATTGCGCAAGAAAGCTCTGAGCATTGATCTTTAGGTGACTTTGAACTTTCTGATGAGGCTCATTATAGCCACCACGTTTCAGCGCCATATGTCAACACTGGCAACACGTATTTGTCATAAGACTAAAATAATGTGGCCATTATCAAATAAAAGACCAACCAACCAAATTCCAAATTAAATAGATCTCGATGAAGACTAAAAAAGTTTCATACCCTTAATGTAACAAAAAAATATTATGACTTTTACATTCACTTATCATGATGAGAGTAAGAATAATGCCTTTTTTATAAAACATTTCTGAAAGACTGGAATGCCTATGTAACCTGTAATGACGGCAAAAGGTTCTCGTATTTACAATGGATAAAAAAACCTACCTGCTTTACTTTACAGATTTCGTTTCACCCGTAATTAAAACCACAAACATCTGGTTGAACACAAAAAGTCTACAAAGCGAGATTATTAACCAGTCCCGAAAAATACACGCCTTTGCCCGAAAACTTTTTTAATCTTGTGCCAAACCTCGTATCAACTATCTGCAACCCATCCACTCATAATAAAAATGACACAAAAAGATTTTAGTGTTCGCCTTTGAATGCCCATGTTATTAAACCGTCGGCTTTTAGACTGAAATATAAAATGTGCTGTAAAATTTTTAGTGCCAGTAAGACTCGGCTTTGGGTTCCACATTACTGTAAATTTTATTCATGGTTTCTAACTTCTTGATTGGTGATACCTATATGTACCTACCTACAAAAATTCTCGCGTCAATCCCTGAGACCTGTATCCATTCCCGGTTTTCAGTAAAAAAAAAATTAATCGTTATAAACTAGTACTTGACTGCGATCCCACCAGATGGTAAGCAGTGATGCAATTGTCGATGGTGAGGCGCACTAGCTTATTAAGAGCCTATTCACTCTAGCCTTAAAGAGACCCAAATTACAATCGAACGGAAAAACCGCAGCAGGCATATTGTTCCAGTCTTCAATTATCCTCAATCCAATGCTTTACCAGCTATAAAATCTTACACGATCAGCAGTATGGTTTCATCAAAGAACGTCGTACGACTCACGCTGGTGTTACCTTATTAAAACACATAAATATTTGCAGCGTGGGAAAAAGCCCTGTGATAAAAAATATTTTTGTGACCTCTCAAAGCGTTTGATTAAGTTAATCTTGAAACCTGGCTTTTAAAGCTAGAACTTTGTGGGCACTCAGCTTGGTGAAATCATATTAAAATGACAGGCAACAGCAAAATCAACTAAACGGTGTCCAAAACCCTGAAAGAAAGCTACAGAACCCTATTTCGTAAAAAGCGTGGCATTGGTGCATATACTCGTATTTATATCTACAGCTTTTAATGTGACTGGCAAAGCAAACGTTCAAGAGTTGACCTTGGACGACCTTGCTCAATTAAAATTAAAGCTAGCAGGGGAAGGGCATCGCGAAAACGTAAATGAGGGTATTTTGAAATGTGTGCAGATTAAACGGTTAATGTTGGCTCATAAATAAATTGGATTTATTTTTGTTTGACTCGGTTTCGTAAACTTTTCGATTGTGATTTATTTATTAGATCCAGATCATGTAAACTCGTAAATTGTGTGCTGATGCCCATGGTAGACAGCCCAGCGGCTGCCAACCGCTGACTGATTAGAATTTATCTTTTTACAAGGGAATACAAATTAGATTTTAGATTAATTGACAAGACTTTTTGAAACAAAAACTTGGTTTATCTTTCTGCGTATTTCTTAATAAAAACCTTCTCTACACACCACAGACATAGGAAATTTAATACTCAGTAAATAACCGGTATCTATCTTGATAGTTAAGCAAACTAATGTGCTGAAAGGGAAAACATATTTTTTTTTTTTATTATGAAGAGGCGCACGTTTAACCACTATTTCACTTGATGGTATGCGATGCTTTGGCCGACGATGGAGCACTCTTGCCTCTTAACTTAAAAACCACCAAGTTGTAGCTTTCAGGAAACACAGACTCCGAGAGGTAATTCCACTCTTTCTTTTCATTTTTTTCCACATTCTTTTTTAAGTGGAAATCAACAAATAATTTCTCTCATAGTGATGAGGGGAGTAAGAAGGAAAGTCAATTGACTAAAACCGACTTGTGTTCCATTAGTTGCCCCCTCCGCGCAGTTTTAACATATGGCGCACCTGAAATCAACTATCAAGCAGTTGCCGGGATCAGACATAATACCCATCCAATCATAGGATGCTCCGTTTTCAATAGAGGTTTACGAGACTTTACACCCTATTTCGCACATCTCAAAACTTCTGCCTCAGGATCCGATTAGTGATTCGCTCGAACTAGTATTTTACACGACCGCGAGCAGAGCAAACCAATTACTGGCGATATCCGATATCCTGCAGCAAAACCAGTCGCTTGCGCTGACTCCATAACAACTTTATTACGTACACTCAACAAAATAGATCTTCTTCTTTTCGTATCGATGCTCTCACTAAACTGTTTTCTGCCCAGTATTTGACAACCTGTATGGCTCTGGCATTGGCCTCGTTTAGATCCTGCAAAGTGCAGGTGGTTGTGAGGACGGCAGCATAGCAAGTGCTGCATGTCCTGGGTAGCTGTTCCGCACTGGCACTGCGGTAAGGATGGGTCGAGGTAGCCCCATCTGGCCATATTGTTTTTACAGCGGCCAACCTGGGTCCGCAGTCGGTGAAGAGATTTACAGATTAGCCACTGTAATTCGCTTCCAGGGGGGAGATGTTCTGATGGAGTGATGAAATGTGGAGGAGTTGGGTGTTTCTGCTTCCACAGCGTGCATCTCTCGTCTTCTGCACTGTCTTTAGAAGAAGAGATGTCTCTAACTCAAACAAAATAGATAAGTAACCAAGATTGTCAGACATAGCTGAAGTTTTCATGGAAACTGATGTATGGATATGAATGAAACATAATTAAAGCCATATCAAATAAACAACTTATTAATAAAACTACAATGTTATTCGGTATGAATACCATTCATACCGAATAACATTCGGCGGTTTCCATGAAAAAAAAAATCAACTATATCTGACGACCCTGGTAACTTGTCTCCTTTGCCAACTGTACACTCGACCGCACGTTGACGTAACTGAACTTACCACATTGTAACCATAGTCTAATCATGGAATAGCGGTCAACGGGAGCGTGGACTGGATCACATAGATTTCAGTGGATCTGTCCTGTTACTGTAAGCAATTGTCAGTATTCGTGTAGCTCAGTTCAGAACTACTGAGGAGTTTAACGACTTGACGAATAATTCTAAAGAAAGGATGAAAAAAATCCCCAGGGATAGAAGGTAAAAAAATAATTGATATCATATTCTAAAATCTACTGAATACACAAATTTTCATAAATATCAGTCAAGCTGCTTCGGAGGAATTTTGTTACAAAATCTGCGTTACGAGAATTTTATATATTAGATTTGAACGCCATATTATGGCAGGATATTGCTGGAACTTATATTGTACTAAACAGATTGATTTAGTTTATATTGTTATTTTCTCAGTTCTTATTGCAAGGTACGGACGAAGAAACGTTTTGTCAATACAGTTACAATGCGGTTAGACTTTGAAAGCGTCTAAACTTCGGAGCAGTAAGCGTGGTTTCCAAAAGTTCGCAACAATTAGAAGCTTCACTTAGAGAAGAAAGCAAGCGTTATTTGATGCTTTTCTACCGTAAAAAGGTGTAATTACATCCCCGAACATTGGCAAATTTTATTTAAGTTTTTCAGGTATTCTTTCGAGTGCTTTCCACTACTATGCTAAGAACTTTTTATTTTTTACTGAAGAGGTATTTCATTACAATTTTAACGACAAGCCTTCATCATTCAATTAATATAGTATTCGACAGCACGTTTGGCGCAGTGATTGAGCGATTAGCTGCTGTGCTGCATAGGTATTGGGGGTTTGATTCTCTTACGGTAATAGTATGGCTTGCAAATAGTTGTGCACCCAGGATACAGATATAATTCTTAAAGTGAGACAATTTTCCAGAAAATAAAAAAATCATAATCATACAGGATTTCTAACAAAGATAGTTTCTGTTTGCTTGGTTTTCTGTAGACGCAAAAAGGGACATTAAACGCGACTACGTTTCTAAGCTTACCACTAACCACGTTTTAGAGAAACACTTAACTACGAAAGGGCTTCAAAGGAACATACCTACCGGAAATTCAGAATAATCCTTTTGAGGAAATATCCTTGAATAACCAAATGATTCGAAACTAAAAGGAGATAAGTTTGTCTCGTAAAAAAATTAATGATGCTGGTGGAAAAGACGTTTTTGTCAAAATAAAACTTCTGACGGAGACATCTCTAATTATATCAGCAAGCTAAAAATAGATGAAAAGCCGTTTTTATAACTGTGGAGTTATGAAAGCGGCTTTTAAATTAGCATTATATCAAAAGGTTGTCTGTTAAAAATCGCTGTTAGCGATAAGACCGCTCATTGTAACACCGTACTAATCTTAAGCTTCTAGTAAAAATTGTATTTATGATCACTACAAATAGTATAGAACAAAGTCGCTTTCTCTGTCCCTATGTCCTTTTATCTGCTTAAAACTACGCAACGGATTTTGATGCGTTTTTTTTTAATAGATAGAGTGATTTAAGAGGAAGGTTTATATTTATAATACTTGCATTAAATAATAATAGAGAAACACTAATTATTTTGCACCCATGTGAAGCCGGGACGGGTACACGGGGACACTAGCGTAGTGTACAATAAAAAGTATATAAATAAATAAATTATATCAATTTGCTTTCCTAACAGACCTTGTTATAGGTGAAAAAGTTTTCGTTGAAAAGGTAAACACTGTAAACAGTCAACACTACCTTGATTTCAACAAATTGTTTTGATAAGAAACCTTTTCTTACCCTTGGGTACGGTAAAATGCGAATAAGGTCGCAGGGAAAACATTGTCTTACAATCTTAGGATAGGAATTCTCCTGAGTTGTACGTACGTGACATACCTGTATAAATTGGATGGGGTATTGTATGCTCATTGTCTTGAGATACGTAGATTTTACACAATGTATAATATAGAATGTGGGGACGGCAATATAATAAATAATAAATGAAAACGCTAATAATGCCATATTTTACGGTGGAACCTAGACTGACATCACAAAAAAAACAATTGTTCTATACATTTACGTTTGTGAAATGTACAGGATAGCTGAAATTTTCTTCGCAATTTGTTGAGGTCTGCTCCGATACTAAAATGATCAGTATTGCCAGTGTTTTTATTTATTGTTGTTTTGTCATCTCCACATTGTATTGGTGATGTTGTGATTGATGACTAAAAATAGTATATTAGGAAACGAGCCAAGAAGATGATTGGTCGAGGATAAACTTCAAAGGCTTGAGCATCGAAACCGAGTGGTTCTGGTTTTCTGTCGTTTACGTTTCGGGTAGTGGACATTGGAATTGCATTATTTAATTCCATTTAGCCCGTTCCATAAATTCGAGTGACTAGACGTAAAGCGTTGTGCTATCGATATTATGGTGAATATTCCACCCATACGTAAAAAACGTTTTAGGAGCACATTAATTGTGTGTACAGTTAAAGAGTAGAATTCTCCGGAATCTGAGTTTCCTGATAGCTACAATCTAGGAGTCTTCAATCAAAAGTGAATAGGTTATTTTTAGGCGAGCGTGGTCCATCATCGCTTAATAACAGGTGAGATTAAACGCGAGCCTATCTATGCTACTTAAAACAAGGGGAAAGATTCGTCTAAGTGTATTAATGCTTGAAATCAAAAAGACTAAACTCAAAAACTACTAGACCGATTTTAAAAATTCTATCACCCATAATAATTAAATTTCGTAGGAAAGACATAGAAAATTTCGAACGCGGGCAAAGCCACTACGAGAAGCTGGTCCATAATAAACAAAAAATATATTTCCAAAAATATATCATACCCAGTCCCGTGGCCTCGGGGGCCAAAAAGCAATCAAAGTGAGTTTTGAACAAGCAGGAATGTTGTAGCAGAATGATTTCTGTCTTATAATGACATATATTTACAAATAGCTGCCCGCAGCTATTTTTCTGTACCCGGCAACGTTTTTAATATTATACATATTTTTGATATTTGGATTGCAATAAAGATTTGAAATTCGACTTGCCATTCCAGTCATTTTCTTAAATATTATTCCAGTTTTTTTTTTTAATTACAAATATCTTCAAATGACGACTTGACGAATATACTTCCAAAGAAAGGATGAAATATCTTTAATTGATTAGTAGTAGCAAAATTATTACTTCTCTAAAATAATTACTGGATTATGTTTGGGTGGCCATTTAGAATAAAAAAAGAAAATAAGAACTCAGTGTCTAAACTTAAAGGTACCAGCTTTATAATATCTATAAGACATTATTTGGACAGTTAAATGACATTTTATATCAAACTAGCTGTCCCCTGCGGTTTCACCCGCATTTTTCGTTACTGCTCCGCCCCCGTGGGTCGTAGCGTGATGGTATATATACCTATAGCATTCCTCGATAAATGGGCTATCTAACACTGAAAGAATTTTTCAAATCGGACCAGTAGTTCCAGAGATTACCCCCTACATACAAACTTACAAACATACAAACTTACAAATTTTACCTCTTTATAATATTAGTATAGATAATCAAAATTTTATGAAGATTCATCTTTTAAAAGTTTTGGCAAAGAATAATTCGATAGTCCACGAAGGAAATCTTTGCTTAAATAATATAAAGAGGGATATCTGATAAGCCTTTGTTTTACAAATCTATTAAGACTTCAAATGAAAATCATCACTCGCCTTTGTACAGATATTTTCTGCTAATCAGTTTTGTATATCAAAAACTTTGACCTTTAAAACTTGGTATTATATTTTAAGGAAAAGGCTGAGCGCTATAGAAAGTCGTTCGTAGCTCGTGACCCCAGATCAAAGGCAACGAAGGAATGCGGTGGGGTATGGTCAGTTAAACTCTGACACGACTTACCGCTCCGCTCAAGAGCGGAGGAACTCATTCTGATGATTCCCCACTTGAAAAAAAGCGTACCTATAACAGGAAGATGACTCTTGGGCAAAAGTCGACACTGTCTAGACATAAAGATAGCCAGTATGTCAAATGATAAATGATATTTATTTTGCAAATAGGTTTCACGAAACACTTTTACACGTCAATTGTTTTTTGTCATAATTATTAATCTAGATGAGGCCGGTGTTTCCTAACTGACTACCCTGAGAAGAAACACCGAAACAAACTCAGGGGTCACAGTCTCATTTCAAAAAAAAAAGAAACCATACAAAATGTATTGGTCAAATCATATGCGAACTATGCAGATTGGTGTCTGAGATGGCCTTTTAAAGAAAGAACCATGCAGATTTGAGTGGACCTGTCCAGTCAGTGCAAGCATTTGTCATTCCCCGAAAAGCTCAACTCAGGACTACTAAGGAGCTCAACGACTTGACGAACAATACAAAGGAAAGGAAATTTAAGTTAAAGGAAAGGACTGTCAGACATACGCACACAAACGAATACTATGGGTCCAGTATAATAATATGATTTTGAACCCAGTGGTCGAATTTTTTGTCGGTCTTCTCTTTTTTTCTTTAAATAAACCTTTTTAATTTAAACTATATAAAATCGTTATTTACCCCGATGACATTTTTATTGAAAAACGTCCATCACTGAGGGGTCCCCAATAATGCTAAAAAAAAAATAATTAAAAAATTGCATGCACATTCCATAATGTTATTTTAGTTTAAATTTGCAAATTAACCAATCAGGAGTCTCTAAGCCCCTACCGGGAATAACCACAGCCGTCTGTATCAGAGTTAGCTTCGAGTCAATAGCGCAGGAATGTGCTGCCGGCCTCAAAGCCGCTCAAAGGCTTGAACTAACCTTTGACTAATAATTCTAAGTAATACCTAGATTAATTTGATCTCAATTCATTAGAGATATTTACCGTTAGGTACAGTGTGTCGTATCGTTAACCTAATCACAATGGTAGTAAGTCGGGATCCTCATCCCGATTTCCAACCATCAAAATGTGGGTTTGCGGACGATGAACAATGGATAGCTCGTCGTCCAGCTATCTGGTAACTATCCAGACCGAGCCTTTTTTTTTTTTTTTTTTCCGGTAGGGGAATCATCAGAATGACTTCTCCCACTCTTGGGCGGAGCGGGAGGGCGTGTCAGACTCTTACTGACTAAACCCCTACCCCGTTCCTAAGTCCTCGACAGCGCGTAGTGTTCCACGTGCGCCTCAAGGACCGTACCGTAATCGTAGGGGCCTAGCAGGATTGAACCCTACTGGGGTCATGGGACCGCATCAGAAAGGAAAACCTTTCAAAAGCGAACGAAAAGCAAATAAGAAATATACGAGTAAGTTTCAGTTAGTAAAAGTCATTCGTATTTTCTACAATACGCCCTCCCACTCCGACCAAGAGTGGAAAAAATCATTCGAAAAAAGTGTTAGCAAGTAGTTTTGATATTTCTTCGTAAGACAAAACTCACTGTCGACTCGAAACAAATTGTTTTTATCAAAGATCTTTTAAAGGTATTAAACTAGAAAACAGTAATCGATTCTTGGTATTAATTTCAAAAGATAATTTCGTATGAACAAGAACAAAATAAAACTTTATTTCAAAACTAATTGATAAATGGCTACACTAATTAATTAATTTGAAGTAACAGGTCTTACGCCACGCGCCACAGCGTGGTTTCAGGAAAATGACATATCTTCGAAGTTTTGTTTCTACGACATGCCAGTTTTCTCACAATTTTGTTTTATCACCGTTTTGAGAGCATTTAAAGTATTATAAGTTCCAAATAGTACAATACTTTAAATATATGTATAGAGAGCATACTAGAAGACGCAGCGTTGGAAGGCCTTCCCACAAGGTAGACCGACGATCTGGCGAGGGTCGCGGGAATCCGATGATGTCCAGAAATCGTAGATGTGAATCGCACAGAACCGGTCGTTGTGCAGACGCTTGGGGGAGGCCTATGTCCAGCAGTGGACGTCCTTCGGCTGAGACGATGGTGATATATTATAGAGCATCAAAGAAAAGTACGTCGAAGTATGACAGTTGTAGGATTTTTTGTGTAAATATTGAGCTTGATTTTAGACCAGAAAAAGGCTAGCTATGTTTTCATCCAAACTCAATTTCCGATCGCCACGTCCAACATTCAATCTGCGATTACAGCTCCCAAGACATCAGGGACACAAATGTAGAAAAGAAGGGTCCGCCATTTCATTTGTATCACTCCCAGATTGCAATGATGTAGGTAAATATGTCCCTACGTATTTGAGAAACTCCTATTTCAGATTTTCTGAGTAAAGTTTTCACTTTTTTGGGTATCATACCTGAGTCGGCAAAAAATGGACCACTTTTTTGTCTTACACCCCTTTTCATAGGAAAGTTTGAAGGTCATATAATATAGTCAAGTCTGCTTTTTTGGAGTAGTAAGAAAAAGTCTGAAAACTGAATTTATAGTTACATCACAAAATAATTACTTTTTAACGATTCAGAAAAATCTTCGAGAGTCGATTCGAGAATCGAACTACATACTATACCTATGTACACGGGTAAGTGTTTGTCCATCTCCCAGTAACTCCACACGCACTTGACTGGTTTTTCAAACATATTACTTAACGAAATTTTGTATTTCCTAATCATCATGAGATACCCTTTAAAAATAAGAATAAAGTTTGGATACTAACGTGTTATGTGACAAATTCTTTACACGCATTTCGCGTCAAAATACGAAATGTACTTAATAACAAGAAAGAAGTTATCTCATTTCACGCCCATCACATTTACGAAAATTGAATTTATTCAAATGCTGTTATTTATTATAATGGGAAATTGGATAAGAGGGACATTAAATCAGACTTTGTACAGGAATTCAGTCATCTAAACGAAAAGCTAGACACTTTCCGAATGTCATTTGTGTGAGTGTAATGAACTGAAAACGAATTTGAAATGTGAAATCCTTCTTTCTAAGTGGCGTGTGAGGGGTACCCAATTTAAGGGTTAAAAGTGTTGGCGTGGCAATAAAAATCTCACACGCCTTCTAGATCCATGCAGAGTGTGAGAAGTTATTTAAAACAGTAAAAAAGGAACCTAATTGATGCTATCTTTACTTTATTTTTATTGTTGTTGTTGTTTATTGTTTATCCTCACATTAAAACGCCATAACAGCAATTACAATAATGGAACACATTTATAAAAGTTCAGAATCTGCTGCTTTTCCATCATGGGCGCGGTGGAGTGGTAGTCATCGGCGGCGGCGCGGCGCTGATTTCTGAAAACGCCTCCAGAATTACACACGAACCACATCCCACATCGAACACATTATGTTTTAAGATCAGATTGGTGCTACTTAACAATGACCAACGTTGTAACAATTTGTATTCATTGAACTTATTTTATAACTAGAGCAACTTCAAAAGGTCTGCGAAAACGCGAGGTATCATCGTTGAAGTATTGCCAGATCACACAAAAGTTTTCATTCACATTTACTCGTAGAAGTAATTAATTTCATTGTTTTCTCTCGCATTTATCAAGTTTATCTAGTAAATTACTGACACCCCGTGCCTCAAACAGCACAGCAAACAGCAAACATCTGCACAGTTATTACAGGTACATAGTCAGAAGCCAGAAAGCCTGACCATCAGTAGGTATATCCAAGAAATATCGTATGGCTCTGCAACTGGGTTCTGGAGGTCTGATAGGCTGACGGCTTAAACAGTCGTAAACGGAAATTCCATACTATATAATAACCGGTTAGACTGGAAGCCGACGCCAAGCCAGTTAGGAAAAATCAACAGAGATGATGAATACTGGCACTACGAGGTCATACGATCCATCAATGGAAGGAGAGAGACAATAGCTAAAAAAAATACTTTCAAATAACTTCTAGATACACGTAATTTATTTACTTATCTTTTATATATGGATATTAGCGAAATACTGAAAGAGAGATAGAATTTCATGGCATGGTGCAAACCAATTCAAAAATAAAATTAATCACCAAGGTTAGATGCGGTCAGACAGCAGAGAAAGACATCGTTGTAATGTAACTAACTACACACAAAATTACAGGTCAGAGCCTTTCAATTACCGTTATATTGAACGTGGGTATTTGCACAATTTGCTAGTTTTGGCAGACGGATTAGTGCCACATTTTCTGGCTAATTTATAGTTGCCAAACCATAACCTTTAATTGTCAAACAAGATTATACGTTAGTATCGGCGCGTGTTGTTACACGTGCACTTCGGAGAGTTGTGAGCAATATAGACAGGGTCTGCTAGGGTCGATGCCTGCTTGAACTGAATTGAATGGCTGGATAGTTCGAAATAGTAACTGCGACTAAAAAACATCATCTGCCTAGTCTTTTCCCAACTATATTGGGGTCGGCTTCCAGTCAAGCCGGATTTAGCTGAATACCAGTATTTTACGAGGAGCGGCTGCCTACCAGACCTCCACCTTCGCTTCCTTCCTGACTGCGGCTATAAAACGCAAAGGGTAATTTAATTGGATGTCGGTTTAGTAAGTAAAGCTCTAACACTCCGTCTCGCTCTACCTAGAATGAGAGAATTTCAACACATTATTTTGGTTTTGTTTTTTGGTTTGGTTTTGGTTTTTGTTTTTTTTGGATTTATTCTGTTCTATTCTATTCTATTCTAGATCACTACGATTTTTCTGAAATCCCATAAAGGGGGCGTTTTTTATTTTGGTCTAATGTGGACGATTACTGGACGACCGGACGATGAACTACCCATTGCTCATCGTCCACAAGCTCCTACCATACTTGTTTTAAGGGTAAATGACATCTAACATGATCAACTTAATACAATCGCGGTTACAAGAAAATTAATTGCCAGAATTGCCTTCGCAAATTATTGAGTAGGTACCTATCCTTTTTCATTTCGACCAATGACCTATTCCCCAAAACGTATTAATTGGACTTGAACCTAATAACCCTTGAAATTGAGCTCATAAACCCGTGCTGATCAGAAATTAATATTCCTATTAAGTGCAAGTTGGCTGCGTATCTTGCAAAATTAAATCAAGCCTGAATTGGGTTAATATAGGATGATAGGAGAAGGGCCCCTGGAAACGTTTTTATTAGGCGATCAAACTTTTGTTTTTGGCGAATTAATCTTCGGTAAAATCAAAGTCTGGTTGTAATCGGATTTACCAAAAACTTTGTTGTTTTGTTTTAGATGATTTGCGTGAAGATTGTTTTAAGACTACTTTTAGTTGATTGGTTGTAGATTGTTTTTGTGTATTTTTTTAATAGCTTGTGTCTGTCCATTTTTAACAATTTTTTTTTAAATTATTTATTATTGAATTTGTTCATTATTAAGTTGAGGCACAGCAGTGATAGGGCAATTGGCTGCTGCATTGCGTATCTTATAATATTTTTAGTGAAGATAGAAATTTAATCCGATCTGGGTGTCTTAAATATTTGAGTTTACAAATTTGTGCACGCATTTACAAAACAGAGATTAGACTTCTAGTGTAGGATAACGTATTTTTTGACGAGTTAAATACCTATTTGAAAATTCCTATCGTATAAATGCATCAAGCACACAAAGACTTCAGAAATCACAGCAAAAAAACGAAATTATAGCTCCTTTCAAAACCTATTCCAGGAGTCATGGTACAATGAGCATAATTTATCCCCAAGGGGTCATATTACTGGCCGGTTTCATCGAAATTCACGTCGTGACATGCATGATCAAATCCAATAAAAACCCTTATTTATGGAGATCTCAAAGTTTATGCCTGCAGTAGTAGGGAGCAAGGCTTTTGATGACTGACGCGTGAAATCAAGCCGACTTGTTTAGATATTTTTTTTCAACTTTTTTAGGGTTCTATACCGCAAAATCGAAATCCTTAGGATCGTTCTCTCTGAGCTAGAACCCTGAAGTTTTAAAACTGTAAATCACCATAATCAACTGTAATTAGTAATCAACTGTAGGTCATCGGACCACTAGACGTAGGGCGATGCATCACCGGTATATGGAAAACATTCCACCCATACGCACAAAGCGTTTTGGAAACACATTTATTATGCGTACAGCTAAGGAGTGGAATTCCCTGCTGGAGTCTGTGTTTCTTGATAGCTACAACTTAGAAGTCTTCAAGTCAAGAGTGAATAGGTTACTTCTAGGCAAGCGTGCTCCATCGTCGGCCACATCATAGCTTACCATCAGGTGAGGTAGAGGTCAAACGCTAGCCTATGCATCATAAAAAAAAATGTATAGTTACGTCACAAAATATATTGCTTCCTTCAATTTGGAAAAATCTTCGAGACTTGATTCGGGAATTGAACTATTTACATAAGTTAATTTGTACAAAACTCTCAGAGTACGACACCGACTCGTACTTGCCCAGTTATATTTATTTTTTTGGCAAGATTGTTAATTAAGTGTCAGATGTCAGCTGTCAGAAACAGTGGTGTTTTGCTGTATTCTAACAATGGGGTTGGTTTTGGAGAAGTTGATAATTAGGGTTTTTTGTTTCTTGAACTTTTCTTGTGCGGGTCGTAAATAGTGTAGAGTTAAATATAATGTATTAGAAAAATCTACAGTCGCGAAAATTCTTCTTAAAAAAAGTTTATTTTTTAAATAATTTTACTGTTATTCAGATATCAACGGACAAACGTGTACCGACAATAGATGATTTTAGACACCTTAGAGGGCTCCATTCGTCTACCTTCAACGTTATTTTTATTTTTAAAGATCTTAAGATTTTCTTATATTTTAATTTGTATACACAGTAGTTATCCTAGTCAAACTCAATGTAACTAACTCTTCGTTTATTAAAAATAACACAATGTAAATAAAAGTAAAAAGTATTTTAGAAGCATAGGTGAAAAAAGAGAGCCGATGAAAAATTTTACCATTGAATATTCTATGGTGCACGTTTCTGGCTGTAAAAACAAAGTTATCTGACGATTTTAAATTTCATACAGCAGATCCTCTACTGCAAAATATTTGGTAATATATTCAATGAATGCTTTTACCCAATTACCGCGCTTAAAGTAACAGGAATTTAAACAAAATAAAAATAAAACTCTTGTTACATAATAATAATTTATTGCTCCAGAGTGTATTTTAAATACTACACTTATGTTATATTCTTACAGTAACTAATTATGTTAGCATTAAATTGAGCAATATTCCCCAAACTAAGCAATACCTAAATATCACTATAATAACATATTTAGGGTCAGCTCATAGCGAGACGCGACGCGATGCTGCATGCACATTTTAATAGAGTAACTAAAAATAGAACTTTATTTACTACAAGAAAAGATACACATTTCAATGTGAGAATTTAGAATACGCTGCTTCATGCAGACGCCGCGTGACGCCGCGCGGCGTCTCGCTGCGCAGCGGAACGTGGTCAGTGGGTCGTCTTAGGGGCGGATTTAGAGGCGGAAGACGTCGTGTTGCCAACGATTTTACTATGCACCTCGCAACGTTGCGATGCGTCTCGCGGCTCAGCGCGGTGCAACGTGAAATCATTGGCCCCTTCCTGTGTGTCGCGTCGCGTCTCGGTCTGAACTGACCCTTATGGAAACATCAAAACTATAACTCCCATAATCCATGGCTATAACACCCATTAATAGTGCCATTATAGCTGCATCACACAACATTGTTCATCACTTGCAAACTGAGAACACTTATCACGCAATACGATCGTCATAACAAGTTCCACGATGTAACACTGTTGATACAACCACTAAACACAGATATGTTGCAGATTGGTAACATTAATGTATTATAATGCATTCTAGTGTGAAGTCTAATAAACTTGTGTTTTGTAATTTATTGCCAATGAAATATTGGTGTTTAAATCATTTTGTTTAATCCATTTAGTAGCGAAATAATTGAGGGTAGTTATAAATATTTAATCTACAGCTTCTATTTTTTAATAACCACAATTATGGCACATTTTATTTAACCTATCACATACCCGCAAAACGAGACACAATAGTAAGACAATAACAGCACGGTCTCATAGGACCGGTCGGGGATTCATGAATTAATAGTGTTCCACTGTTGGGCAGAGGCATCCCCTTTCTCCTTCCAAATCTCTCTGTCTTCAGCAATGGTTGGTCAAGTTTGCCCCGGGAACATGATGAGATTGTCACACCACTTTCGTCACAGTTCTGGGGACAAGGATCGGAATTCCGAAAGGTAATCTCGGTGTCTCCAGATCGAAGGCAACGAAGGAACAGGGTGGGGCTTAGTCAGTAAAAGTCTAACGCACCCTTCTGCTCCGCTCAAGAGCGGGAGAAGTCATTCTGACGATTCCAAAACTGAAAAAAACGACCATGTCATAGTCGACCTCGACAACGTAGTCTCTTTTTAGGTGTCCATTGAGTGACAATCCTCGCCCATCTGTCCGCCGTGTTTACGACGTGGCCAGTTCTCTCAAACACTCCTACTTCAGCCTGGTTGTTTTTGCTCTGATATCGGCTTTTTAAGTTATATAGCGCTGGGTGGTGGTTCTACGAGTAACACGATCTATTCACTTCACACCACTTTCTGTTAGTTGCGGGGTGTTTTTTTTTTAGGAAGGAGACTCATCAGATTGACTTCTCCCACTCTTGGGCGGAGCGAGAGGGCGTGTTAGACTAAAACCCACCCCGTTTATTCGTTGCCTTCGATCTGTTAGTTTTGGGGTGTTTTATTTTTTTGAGTTGGGTTGGTATCGCTGTCCTCTTTTTACTTAATATTTTTACTATTTTAACAAACAACTAGTAACTGTTTGGCGTCCAGCCTATCGGGCTCATATTTAATATCTTGCCAGATCGAAGATTTACTCATAAAACAAAATCATCATTGTATACATCAAAATGTACAAATGCGACCTTTTCTTTGCCAATGTTATTTTTCGTCATTAATTCATGAATCCCCGACTGGTCCTATGAGACCGCGCTGTTATTGTTTTACTATTGTGTCTCGTTTCGCGGGTATGTGATAGGTTATTAATTAATTAATTGTTGTTAATTATTCAGATATCCGCGAAACGAGACACAATAGTAAAACAATAACAGCGCGGTCTCATAGGACCGGTTGGGGATTCAAATGTTAAATCTTTATAGATTTAGAAAATATACCTTATGATAATTTCCAATAACAATAGCAAATCTTTTGCATCCTCAAAATATTATTTCCAATCTATTTATATATTTATTTAAACTTCATGTACAGTGGTGGTACATAGGCGGACTTAATGTATCAATTTAGTGTCGAAATATAAAAGTTTCGACCCTCATAATTTCTCAAATGCTCGCACTTTTTTACTGTTTTACTTGCATTCGGAGCTAAATCATCATCATCATCATCTCAGCCGAAAGACGTCCACAGCTGGATATAGGCCTCGGAGCCAAATAATTAAAAAAATATATAATTTGTTTTTTGGTTTCGCATTGCCTTCTATAACAATGCAGTAACTACCATACTACGTTTGTATGAAGTAATGACAGGCTAATCTGTAATAACTTCCTTGCCATTAAGTACATTTTGCCGCTTTGGTTTTACCTGTAACCAAACACTGATTTATTTATTTATTTAAACTTCATATACAGTGGCAAAATAGCGCGAGGTAACTGGCGTTTCATGTGACCGTAAAATGCCTCCGAAGCTCAATGGGCAGATATATACAAATGCATCATACGGCCTGTCCTCCTGTACGGTGGCGAGTTTTGGCCAGCATTAAGCTGACACACCCTGGAGCTTCGCGTCACGGAGATGAAGTTGCTGAGGTGGATGAGCGGCGTAACGCGATCCGATCGCATATGCAACTCATTCATCCGAGGTAGTCTTGGTGTCCGTGACGTGGGGGAAAAACTGTAAGAGTATCGTCTGCGATGGTATGGCCACATCATGCGCCGCCCTAGGGAGTACGTTGGTCGAAGATGCATGGATATGGCTGTCCTTGGGTACATAGGCGGACTTAATTCATCAAGGCATTCTCTACCAGTCAACCTTAGGGTTAAAAAGAAAACACTGTGTTAGGTCTGCACAATACATAAATAAGTGATAATTCAAATAGAGATTTAGAGCTAATATTAATTATCTATTCAAGTCAAGAAAACAATTACTACGCAAAATCGCTTGTTTCTATGCACCAAACGGCCAATACCAACGTTTGGCGGAATACTCGGCAGCTGTATATCCGGCTATTCTGCTGCTAGGCTCGCCGAATATCCGATATTCAATATCTATATAGTACAAAGATGCCTTTGTGGTTCAGACAGAGCGCTAAGCTGTTAGTTCCGTCTGTTATTTTTACCTAAATCTTTGACAGTATTTACATCGTTGTCGGAAAATGGGAAACCTGACAACAGTCTTACCAAGAGATAGCGTGTTACCCAGTTACTGGGTATGGAGGTCAAAATGGCGGTTAATCTATAAATTGCTGATATTTGTCCGCATTTAGTTAAGACAACGGTGAGACATGAACTTCATTTAACCTATCAATACCCGCGAAATGAGGCACAATAGTAAGACAATAAAATCGCGATCGCATGAGACCGGTCGGGGATTCATGAATACAGATGTTAAATGTCAATTAGTTAACAGATTGCATCAGTAGGAGAAGACAAAAATCCGGTCCAAGTGCGAGCAGGAATTGTGCACGAAGGTTTCCGTATCGTCCATAGCAAAAAACGACAAAATAAGAAGGGGTTCTTAAATATTTTTTTTTACATTTTGTGGTTTTGAGTTTGTCCCAACAGAAATACATCATCTGTACAAAATTTCAACTGTGTAACTATCACAGATACAGTTTGGTGACCGACAGATAGACAAACTGTGTGTGTTACACGCGGAGTCTTCGTAATAGGGTTCTGTTTTACCCTTTCGATACAGAACCCTAAAAACCATAATTCAATTCCCAGGCTTATTATGAAAGTTCTTGGAAGAAACAAGCATGAAGGCAACACGCGACGTGCTGTAACAGAACACAAATTAATTAAGTTGCAACACAACGCGTAATTTGCTTGTTTATGAGTCAAGCCTCCACGCTCAGAATAGTACACTTTTTCATTATTTTTCCTTGGATTTGTTACTTCTTTTTTAGTTTTAGTAACTTTCTGGCCATCAGTTTTGTGAAACTGAACCTCGGGTCTCTGGAACTATCAAAGAAGGAACAGGAGTGAATTTAAGTCAGGTAAAGTTTGATACGTCCACCTGCTCCACCCAGAGCGGGAGAAGTCATTGGATGTCTTCCTGATAAAAAAAACTCAGTAACTTTCTTATTTCATTAACTGATTAAAAAATACTATTAGTTGGCTAGAAATATCAAGATAATTTTAACCGCTTGTAGAAAAACCTTGATTCAAGTTGATTTAACTATAAGAAGAGCCGAGACGTAAGAAAACACGGCGTTGGAACGTGGCATCATCGCTAAGTTGCGTATATTTGACGACAGTACCTCCTTTGTGAACACTAAGGCCAACAGACGTAGATGGTCCTCAGTAGTAGCAGATGTTCAAAAAAGGTTTTCCTGAAACTCCTACCTTTGATGTATATTTAGATTAAATTATAAAATTAAACTAAAGATTAAATCAAATCCAATTATAGTATTTATTCAACCGTAAACATACTTCAAGATATTAAAATACGAAGCCGGTGAAATAGAAAGACGAAATCTTAAATAATAATCGTGAAATAACTTATAACTTTTCGCTTGAGATATAAGTGGGCTATAATTCTTATCGAGTGGCCAGTCACGCTTTTAATGGAACCTCTCGGAATAGAGTTTTGGGGATCCGACTAAGACACGAGACTGAAGTGACATTGGTTTTTAAGTGACAACGTAAAAAAGCCTATTAATTTAAAAGATAAAAGCATTTTTACCGAACGTTGTATCGAGTTGTTATGATTATGACATTTCAAAAGTCACAATAGATTAATTTTGTTACATTACACCAACAGTCAATCTTAAGTGGCAGGTGGCAGGGTACATTGCTCACAGAACAGATTACAGTACCGTTCAATATGGCAACATGAAGTGACGAGTTTACGTGCAATCTAATGATTTGGATGGTCTGATGTTTTAATTCCATACACCTTTGTTTTTGTCGTCATAAACAAAATATAAGTTCAGTGCTAAAGAGAGCCTTTTTTTCTCTCAGTTTGTGTGATACCAAACAGTCCCTGGATTCGATATTAATTACCGGGACATATTGCTCCCAAAATTAATGGACGGTTAGGCCTCCAAAACGTAACGGTTAAACCTCACAATGAGGGTCGATAAACTGGCAGAGGTTGAGGAAATCCGTGAGAAAAACAAGTCCGCTCATCTGTTGTGGCAATGCTTAGGAGAGGTCTTTAACCCGACAGAAAATACATTTAAAAGCACCCAACCGAAGATATACCTATTTCCAGTGACTGAATTACTGAATGCCAACAGAGCGTTCAGGCGTAATCTCTTTTTTCGAGTTGCCTTTTTATCCTTTTTTCAACTTACATTGTATTGGACAGAACAACAAGCTTTAAACAATGTTCAGGTTGACGATAGATGGATTGGGGTTTTTAGAATCTTTTAACGGAGTACAATATTTATTTATGTGTATATTTTGACATACCAAATAGTACTCTATAGCAAACATTCTCGTATTTTTTGGTACTACTATTATCTAACAGGGCATCCTTACATTATTAGTCTTCAAAACAAACGCATCTATTCAGGCATCCTTTCTCGTCTCGACTTCAAAACTAAGAGCGCTTACACACGAGCAGCATGTTCCCAACGGCAGAGGTAACTGCAGCCGTCGACACGCGTTGACGGCTTCCGTAGAAGCGTCGACGGCAGCCGTCGACATTTCAACTTCGAAGATCAGCGGCAGCAGTCGTGTATTTCAAGTGTCGAAGGCTGCCGCTGACGCGTCGACGGCTGTTGCAGACGCGTCGATGGCTGCTGTTGACGCGTCGACGGCTGCCGCTGACGTGTCGATGGCTGCTGCTAACGCGTCGACGGCTGCTGCTACCGCGTCGATGGCTGCCGCTGACGCGTCGACGGCTGCCGTGGAAGTGTTGACGGCTGCCGCCGCCCCGTGCCGTCAGCTGCAGTTACCTCTGCCAGGCCTCCGTCACTCCATGTACTTGCGCGCTATAAGTGCCTACAGCCGAGCGGTCTCGGTCCGCTTGCGGATCAAATTCAGTGCGGTTTTCGCAAGCGAAGCGCACGCACGCCGTTCAATTTTAATAGTGCTGTTCGTTCGTACACGTACCTATGATGCCTTGCTTGCTTTAGATGAGTGCAAATCAAGTAAAAGAAGGGATAAACACCTAACATTTTTCCATTTACCTGACAATGACGAAAGTAGGTACGACGAAATTTATAAAAGAAATATTTTATAAACGATACAATTTTAAACTGTATTTAATTATAACTAAATTGTAACTACAAGTCAGAACATTCACAGTTCTCAATAACATAAACCCAAAAAGTCATGTTAATTTAATTTTATCGAAGAGGCAGCCCTGCGATTGCTGCGGGATCGCGCGGTGCGAAGCAATCACAACTGTACGCTTGAGCATTAAGGCACATTTTAGCATGCAGTGGTTGCCGACGCGACGCAGTAGGCTATTATAGTAGTAGGTATTGTAATTTTTCTACTGAGTGAAGTATCTGTTACGTAGTAACTATTTAGTAATCTGTGCCTCTGCCGTTGACAACATGCCGTTGCAACATATTAAGTGTGTATTATTAAGTTTTTGCGTGAAAGAATAACAAACATTCAGACACAACTACGAATTCAACCAATCCTAGTAATATACTCATCATAGCAATTTTACCGTATCTCGTCTAAGCCTAAATTATTTCAATAAAGTCGCTTCTCGCACTCAATGAACGACAATAGCTTTTAAAGTGTTACACCGATTAACTTAGTCACTTTTGTTCTTTTTGTACATTATCTTCTTTTATATTTCATTCAGGAGAACAGCCTAATCCAGCTTTAGTTCATCCTTAAGTAAGTAATAGAATTTCAATCCAATATAAAAGTAATCCAATTTAAATTGATACCGTAATTCTGTACCTACTTCACTCCAACATGATATTACTCTTGATCCGGTAGGATCCGCACTTTACTTTTGATAACAGGAAAAATTTATTTTTGGAGCTCTTGGATTGAATATGTACATACTTTTGCAGGGGAAAACGTGTGATGTTTAATGTCGTTCATTATCATTATTTGTCAAACATTCTTCCTATTTTTTTTATCCGATTAAGGGTTAATTTAATAGAAATAAATACAAAAATTGTGGTCACGGCCGATTTGCTGCTAAAAAATATTCATTTTTCCATTTAAATGACAAAATTAAACTAAATAATATCGACTCTTCATTTGTAATCTGACTAATGAAATTAACATACATTTTACATTAGTGTATAGTTGTTGTTTTATTTAAATAAATAGAACTAAAATACTCAAATAGAAATAGGAATACTAAAATATCGTAACCATACAAACTTTCTCTTCTATTTATTTAAATATAACAACAACTGTTACAGAAACAATTACTATTTTATAATCAAAATTATACAAACCACAGTCTCGTCCGAATTATTTTGCCGCGTATCACCACTACTAATTGATTCATAGGTTTGCCACTCCTGCCTTGAATACCTACCATTCTTGAATCCCCGACCGGTCGCATGAGACCGCGCTGTTATTGTTTTACTATTGTGTCTCGTTTCGCGGGTATGTGATAGGTCAACCGTAGTGCTAAAATAGAGCTATATAAAACGTCGATATTTAACTTTTAATAATTTTAAAGTTATTTTGTTGATTTATTAAATTGATTACTTAGGCGACCATCTGGTTCGAATCTTAAATTAGCAAAATTTTAACCAAAGTGCTATAAATCGTATCAAAGTAGAATACTAACATTAAAATAATGGTGAAATTTTTCCGATTTTCGTGGAAGTAGAAAAAAACTTCGGTTAGGTACCGGACGATTTGTAATAAGTTCTTTCTTAGAATACCTAGCAATCAGAAAAAGCGCTATTAACCATATCCGGTGGGAAGAAACGCTTTTTACTTGAAAGCATTTTTGTAGAAAGTTAAAAACTTGTATAATGAACACTTTCCTACAGCCTGCGAAAATGGATGAGGAAATTGGAGGAAGAATCAGTCAAATGAATGGTGTGTATCGCTTATTCGTAGAATTTATTTGGAATTCGGTAAATTGGAAGTTAGAAACGGTTTGGTTAATTAGCTATCTAGTTTCGATTATCTTGTAAATAAATTGGATGAAAATTAACTGAAAATATTTTTTCTCATGAAAATATTCTTCTCTATTGTTATTTTAAGTTACAGATTCTGTGTATCATAAAGTAACAATACGAGAATATTAAAGTAATAACTAATTAAATAGTTATTAGTTGTTTTTTTTTTTAAATTAGCAAAGTGAATAATGATTAAATTCGCCTTTATACATTGTGTGATCCTAGCGCATATAATTTTAATAAATAAATAATAATATAATTTTAATATAACCCATAAATCAACCCATATTTATAATAACACTAGTAATAATGCTAATAATTTAGTTGGAATATTTCTTGTTCGTCTACACCATAGTTTCCCAAATTTTTATGAAGTACCTACTGCCCCCTTCACAAAATATTTAGTTATTCTAATTTTATACAATTATCTGTCTCTTATCTATTAATAATCACAACTTATAAATTAATTCTCTCTCTCTAATCATTCTACTTGTGTGGTCATGGTTGAGGATCGTAATTATTATTTTTACGCCCACTATTTGCCTTTGGATACGCTACCGCCCCCACAAAGATCTCCAGCGCCCACTAGAGCTTAGCTTAATCGGGCTAGTAAGGAGCTAATCCAGTCCGAAAGAGAGGCCATGGTGGAGCGTACGAATGACTCACTGCAGGCAGTCTCCAAGTGGGGCGAAGCCAATCTGGTGGGATTCAACGCCGCCAAAACACAAGCGTGTCTATTCACCGCTAAAAGGAGCCCGTTCACCTTGGCTCCTGCTTTCCGGAATGTATCCCTAGAATGCACCGACCGCCTTCAGCTCTTAGGAGTTGAAATTTCCTCCGACCTCAACTTTGGGCGGTTCATTGAGTCCAAGGCCAAGATAGCTGCTAGGAAACTCGGCGTTCTGGCAAAGGTCCGGCGGTACTTCACATCAGGACAGCTTCTAATGTTGTACAAAGCGCAGGTCCGATCGTGTGTGGAGTACTGCAGCCACATATGGGCTGGAGCTGCGAAATGCCACCTGGCAACTTTGGACTCAGTGGAAAGGCGTGCGAAGAGGCTAATTGGAGATCCAGATCTGGTTAAGTCCAATTTACAAAGCCTTGAGCACAGGCGTAGGGTAGCCAGCCTTTCGGTTTTCTACAGGATGCATTTCGGAGAGTGTGCGCAGGAATTGCATGAACTGATTCCGTCATCCCGCTTTCACTATCGGACAAACCGTCGTACGGCGAGTATTCACCCACGTTGTCGAAACCTCTACGGTCCGGACTAAGCGTTTCGCTTCGTCGTTTATACCGCGGACATCGAGGGATTGGAACAATTTGCCTGCTGCGGTTTTCCCGTCCGATTATAATTTAGGTGTCTTCAAGGCTAGAGTGAATAGGCTTTTAATAAGCTAGTGCGCCTCACCATCAACGATTGCATCACTGCTTACCATCAGGTGGGATCGCAGTCAAGCACTAGCTTATAACAATTTAAAAAAAAAAGAGGGTGGTACCGCCCCCGTTGTCTATCTATAGTCTACGCAATAACCTCTTTAATCTGACTCCCAAAAATCTAATTTATGTAGTACCTATGTCAGAGTAACAACATAGGGTGATAACTTTTTACGAGTTTCATAATTTTTGCAACCCTTTTCTTGTTTATGAACTTATTTGATGAATTGTGTAATTTCTCCCGCGCTAAGGAGACCCTTTTTGCTTGGAGGCACTCAGTAGGTAATAAAACAGATTTTTTATTATAATTTGCCCCGTGGGCACAGAAAAAGGCATCAAAAATGGGTTTTATTATGGATGGACTAATTAATCTGTTGTATATTTTCAATTATTTGATCTAGCAGTTAAATTAATAACTTCCCCTATGAGTCTGCATAAAGAACTTAATACTTGTTTTTTTTTGCGATTGGGATTTTTAGAACTGTTCGTTGTGTATTTTACTGCATTTTAGTGAGTGATATTTTTTAAACCGTCTCTATGTATCGATAGCGCCAAAAATCTACCTCAAAAAGGTGGATTTTCTATTATTTTATTTTACCCAGTAGTAGTCTCACAGGAGGAGCTCGTGGCTAGTTAAAACAGCCGCACAGGTCGATCTTCAAGGTTAAGCAACGCTTGCCTAGGTTGGTCTGTAGATGGGTGACCATCTTAACATAACGAGTTTCCTCCGTGCTTCGGAAAGCACGTTAAGCCGTAGGTCCCGGCTGTCATTTGTAGATCTTTGGCAGTCGTTACGGATAGTCAGAAGCCAGTAAAATCTGACTCCAGTCTTGCCATGAAGTGCCGTGTTACCCCAGTTAATGGGTTGTGGAGGTCTGGTAGGCAGCCGCTCCTCGTAAAACACTGGTATTCAGCTAAATCTGGCTTGACTGGAAGCCGACCCCAATATAGTTGGGAAAAGGCTAGGCAGATGATGAATGATGTCTCACAGCCAAAGCAAATGTAACGACACCTCTTCAACCTAAAATACAACAAGCCGTTTAGACCCTAGGTTTGTCAAATAAATATTCATACAATACACTTAAACAACACAAACTTCCTAACGCAGTCGAATAAAAAAATCAAGCGTTGAAAAATGTATTTCTTAATTTTATCTAAGTACTTTTAAGCACATTTGGAAGTAGGTATCTATTTTTATGAGTACAAAAGAGTTTGTAAGTTTTTGCTGAGTACCAATTATGTGCTGAATAACTAAGAATGTAGTAAATAAATAAAATATAAGCTCCACGCTTCATCATTTGATTAATATTACCAAAACTTAAACACGATCTTGTAAGAAACTCTTACAAATAAATTACAACCATGACTAAGACTATTATCTAACTACGAAGAAAGTTTACCACAACACGATACATCACACAAAATACTAACTCACGCTACAAAACAAACAGACAACTACCAACATACAGGTAAATATAGGTAAGGGTAGTATACAATCGCATAACTGACAGAGAGTCAGCATTGTTTATTTCCTTTAATATAAATGCAAATAATTCCAACCGCCACCGCTCTAAACCGCTCCGAACCGGTGCGAACTGGTTCAAACCACTTCAAATTGGATTTTCACCTGCGAGCGTTATATTTTACGTACGCTATCAGTTTTTTGGAGCTTTAAAGTAACAATATATTGTATCAAGGATAAGGGATCAAATAATAATGCTATTTTTGTAAAGGTTGCATTCCTCGTGTGTTTATCTGGGTAAGGTCAAAGTTACCACGTGGATCGGTTGTGTTGTGGTAGGAAGTATACGCCCAGGTAAGTGCAGTATCTACTTAAGGTATAGGTAAATATTCGTTATACCTCATCCTGACCTTTCCTCAATTTGAGGTTGTTTTTTTATGTGGGAGGTTATTCAATTACTACTTCCGTTGTGGAATGGAGCACGCTTCAGATTTTTAATGACTAAAATCCAGTCCTATGTTCCTTTTTTGCCTTACGTTTCAGGGTCATGGGTTTTCCTTTCAGAAGCGAACCCATGACTCCAGTAGGCTTTGACCCTGCTGAGACCCTACAGTTTTGCTGACTATGAAAGGCGACACCAAGTTTTGTGCTTCCATTCGGTTTCCTACAGCTCGACCGAATTAGTATTTTGCCTTCGTCTTAATTTTATTTTGATTCTGTCTCAAAACGTAAAAAAAATATGTTTATTTGGTTCACAATAAAAAAAGTATGTAGTAACATAAATTAAACAGAACAAACAAGAATAATAATTTTCTCATGGCTGCGTTAAATACAAGTCTGTACATAGGTCTAGTTCAGCATAATGGCAGACAGCTATGCAGCAATTATCTGCCGCGGATTATAGTGATTAATGTGATTATCAATCTTTAATAATTAGACGAATTAAAATCAGTTAAGGGTGATGCTAGAAGCCGCATCACCAAAACCCTCAGTTTGACAAATATTTACCGCATTCCCTTGGGTGTAAATTTTCCTCCTTTCAAAATATTCATTTCTTCCATTTTTTCATTTCCCAATCGGGCTTTAGGTAAACTTTGTGACTCCGGAGACAGCATCAATAAGTCTGATTGATGCCTCTATCCCAAGACATATCGATAAATTCTTGAATACCTATCCTATTTAGATTTCACGTGAGAACACTTTTTTGATTCGAAATGTGTTCTGGACGGTGACCAACTCGGAAGTAAACTATTTTTTTTTTATTTAATGAAAATAAATACGAGTGATTTTATTAGGTGGGATAAGAGGAAAAATATTCTTCTTTACCTTTCTTAAGACATCCCCTCCCAAAAAAATCAATAACATAAGTTAACATTATAAGTTTTCAAATTCATTACATTGATGCACTAATGGCTACTACACACATGCCGCCGGCTTATGCCGCCGGGTTTGCCGACTGCTTTCAGACCATCTTGCAAAGATGGAACAAAAATATGCCGGCGGCATTGGCGGCGCCCGGCGGCAGGGCCGGCGGCCTGGTTGCCGGGTTGGCCGCCGGCCCTGCCGCCGGCACTTTGTGTAGGAGCCTTAAGAAATGTTAAAACAATTTTGTCATTTTTCAATTCAGGTTGGAACTTTAGGATACAATTTCTAAAGTACCTACAGTAAATTTTGGTAAGAGTTTTAAAAACTAAATAAAAACAGTTTGCTACCCTTCTCCATCCAATAGGTAAAAATTGACCGAAAATTGTACCTATACATTGGATTTGGTCACCCTATATTTAGCTTCGATGTCGTAGAATGTCACCAAATCGAAGCTTGTGTGGAAAAAGGATACCTTTATACAAAAAAATAGTAATTTCCGGGAAATTATACAGAAATGTCAAACATAAATTGAATTCGCTATTACGGAAGATATCAAGATTTCTGTCAAAACGTATTTTCTGTCAATAAAACCTGACACGTTTTATTTCTTTCATTTCTCTGAAAATAAAAGAGTTTGGAGAAAAATAAGTGACAGCAGCCTAAACACTACCTAAATGGAATTAAGGAACCAACAGTCTTGTTCAGATTGTCAAAGAAGCCAAAGGTAGGAATAGCGACTGCGTACCGGAAAAGCAGCGTTGGAAGGTTTTCTACAAGGTCCTTCTCAAGAAGGCAGAGGAATCTGTTGGATGCAAGACGTACAGAGTTATAGTGGTGACGCGCGTAAAGAGGTCTACGTCTAAATTATGTAGCTGTAGGTACTTGTTATCTTGTAGAAATGTCAGGGTAGAATGGAACAAAAAAACGAGTTGCATCGACCTCAAGTGATATTGGACAAGGGCAGGACAAAGAAGAAGATATGCCTTGTAGATATAATTAATGATGATTTCTGAACTGCGTATTTCTAAACACAAACATTGCGTTATTTTATAAACTCGTAGTTGTTCTAACAAAACACTTAATACAATTTCCGAACACTCAAAACTAAAACGTTTATCTAAATTCCTGCAATGTATAATATGACAAATAATTTGAATTCTGAAACATACCGTTTGAAATTTGAACTACAGTACACCGCTGAATTCCGTGACATTCCAGGAAATGCAGGAATTGAAGTTGAGTTAGAATAACTCAATTGTAGTTCTATTTCTACTTAAGCTGTTAATGTTAGACTACTGTTGAGGAGTTATATTAAAAGGGAGTGTTATTAATATACGCTTTACTGTTTGCAATACCATTTATTTTTGAGGATCTATATATATTTTGTTTTTATCTTTTTTATTATTATTAATAGGACCGCGCTTGACTTCTGTCACCTGATGGTAAGCGATGATAATTATGGTGTGCGCTGGGACACGCTTGCCTAGAAGTAACCTATTCACTCCTGACTTAATGAAGCACAGGTTGTAGCCAACCGGAAACGAAGAACTTTTCGTCAGAGAATTCATCTTCTTAGTTTCAGGCACAATGAATGTGTTCCAAAAATATGTTGTGTGTTAGCGTGCGATGTCGTGTGGGATGGTGGGAATTATACTCCGGCGGTGTTTTGTCGTATCGTCTGTTTTTTATACCCTGAGACTAAATTGACACAAGTAATGTCAAATTTACTACAAGAATGACGCCGGTTCTTTATGTGTTGAAATATCATTTTAGTCTCAGGGTTTAAAAAACATACGATATGTCTGGTGGTTCGAAAATGGAACAAGCTAGCCGAGATTTAGATAAAAAAGCAGACAGGCTAGTGACTAGGTTTTAATGCTCAATACTTTGAAGCTTTGACTTTATGAGTACAACATTACTAATGATCCTCTTGACTCAATGTCATCGATCGTTTCGTCCCAAAGACGAGAGCAATACTTCATTCACGATCGAATTTGTACTTGATAAAGTTAAAACATAAAGTATTATTTCATGTAAAGGTTCACTAGGATTCTCAAATTATTGCAACCAATCAACTAAAGACTATATTCGTATGATACTTCTTAAACCATGATTAGCAATATAGGTGCGCCACTAGATCCGATTTCCAGCTAATCAGGAAAATACTATCGAATTTCTTCTGAAATTTTTGTAGCAGGCTAAGGTCTAAATTTCTAACCGAGTAATTAAATGCCAATCACTCATACATATGAAACAAAATATGAACCTGCTACTGGTACAACTTGGCTTTATCCTTCGGGAAATATCATTTCATGTCATGCATACAATCCAGTAGGGACAACACACGTGATCTAAATGTGTTAAAATTTCATTTGTTTTGTTGCTCAATTTGTTTTTAAAAATCTATCATGCCCAAGATTAAGTTTACAAAATCAGAATCCATTTTTGTTGCCAAGTGTGACTGCCTGTAAGTGTAATTACCCAGTAGGTTATGCTTACAGTTAGTGAGAACGCAAAATCACATTTTCAGGAAAAACTTGTGAGAAAAAATACCTATCTATACTATATTTAAAAGAGTTTTCGTATGAAATACCACGCAAATAAAAAGTTTATGTCAGATGTATTACATCACTGTAGCTATTTCATTCTTTTAACCTGCCAAGGTCCACTCCAATCATTTAAGACTATTATACCATTTTGCTACTGACGGCTTCTCACAAAATAATTATACTGAAATAAAAATAAAACTTTTCATTGTAAGCCTACAGAATTACATGACCCTGTCAACCCATATCAAAGGGAGGAGAAAACTTTCAAAAACGCTTACATAGGAAATCAATTATTTCCTTAACTTTGCAATTCTATCCCGTTTTAGTGAAATAATAGTGTGAATGTATTTTTGGATGTTTCTATTTTTGGATGGGTGAGGTCCGGTGCTTAGTTAATGTAAGAAGGGTAGATAGTGAAAAGGTTTAAGGTGAATGCTTCAGGTAGCCCGCGAAATTTAAATTTTCTTACATTTTTTGCAATTTGCAAGTCAGTGATAGGTTGTATGAAGTTAAAAATATTATAGTTGCAGGAACGTTTTTGACCTCGAAAAAATCGTTCTTACACTTAGGTGAGCTTGGAGGCTTGTATTGATGATTTTTATGGTTATAATTACGTAACTAGTTACGTTTTACAGTCGCTTAAGTATTTTTAACTTCATACAACCTACCACTGGTTTGCTAATTGCAAAAAACGTAAGAAAATTTAAATTTCGCGGGCTAACCTTAAGGTTCCCCCTTAAGCGTAATAAACTGTAGGATTTATACCTATAAAATTATTATTTTACATTCGTACGATATTTATTAAACTGCTTGCGCTTATCGAGCAGATAGCTGTCTTCATTTCATCCGAAAATTTCACCCTAAAGCAGCCTTACAAGAGTGATACAAATCTTTGAAAATTCTTAGCCTTCTCTATTATATTATGCACTTAAATTTTGTCATGAATCTTATCTAATGGTAAATGTTGTGGGCAGTAGTTAGGTAGTTTTTGAATTTACCACGAACAAACAGACAGAAAGACGCGGAGCAGGACTTTGTTTGAGTATGTGAGGATGTGCCAGTTTTAAACTCTTTAAAGAAGGCTGTTAATAATAGACTGCAGAACACACTTCACATTCACACAAGTTCATGACAATTTTTTCATTAACTTGACGTTACTAATATCGCCGGTGTTTTTTAGCTGACTACCCTGAGCAGAAACACCTAAACAAACGGTAAAGCAAACGTGTGATAATAAAATCATAAGAGAACTAATTATAGATTAGTGTATGAGACGTTCTTTTAAGAAAAGAACCACACAGATTTGAATGGACGTTTTGCGGAGGCAGCAGAAAATACTCAAACTGCCAAACATACGTTAAAGAAAAAAATACAGTCCAAATATTATGACACGACAATTTACGAAAATATAAATTAAAGTTTATAGAAATGTAACACTTTATTTATTTATTTAAACATCTTGCACATAATGGTATAAAGGCGGACTTAATGCCTTGTACACTTTGAATGTTTGATATGAACGCTAACGAAGCAAAAAGTGTGTAAAGGTCGCAGCAGTTGGCGTTCTCTAGATTTTTCCTATCCCCAGGGAAAAAACGTGAAGTTTATGTTTTATTTATTTAAACTTACAGTAGTGGTACAAAGGCGGACATAATGCAACAAGGTATTCTATTCCGGTCAATCTGTGGGTTAAAAAAGACGACACTGTGGTGGTGCGCAATAAAAGTAAATATTATTTCAAATTACATGAAATTACTTGCTTAAAAACAAACTTATAAATACTATGATAAAAGTTAAATCATTATAATTAAGAGAACTTAAAATATACCTATACTGACAAAAGTTTTGTCTGCAGATGTTCGGTTATTATTTTCCTTTAAATCACATTTCAATGGAATTAAATTAAAATTAGCAAGAAACGATAACCATGAGGTGGACTGGATATAATTACGAGATTCCTATATCGATTTAAGTTTCTCATAGAAAACAAAACAGACTATAGACAAACTGCTGTTTCCAACGAAAAAATCTGAGAAAGGAAGTCATTTTCTACGAAAAAGGAAAAAAATATTTTCTAACATTAAGTAAGACATGTAGAAAAATTGGTTCAACACATTAACGAGGATAATTTCACTCCCTAATGAGTTTGTGAGTTAGTAACAATTCTGCGGCCGTGTGAAAAGGGTAATGACTGTAACCTGATTAGGGAATAATTTACCTTTTGTGAATAAGGTAGCGGAGAGAAAACGGAGAATGACTCGTAACTGTGTCCGACGAAACCTGGCTATTGTTGTACTACCTTGCAAATTGGTGTTCCATTATAATGATACACTAAATTACAGTTTCGGAACAAAGAAAGCAAATTAGTATGTCTAAGAATAGGTTTAGATTATCTTCTTGATATTTATATCTGAAAACCTAATTTGAAAACAATTTATTTTCTTTCGCAAATTATGTACTTACTGCATATTTGCCTAAAAGGTCATTTCAACCAGAAGTGACCTTTTAAACAAACGTTGCCTGTGTTAGGGCACTATTTTCTTCTAGAACTTAAAGCTACGTGATGTGCCTACTAACAATTCAATGCTGGAAAACTTGCACCCAGGCTTCATGCAGCAAAGACAATCTCCACAGATGGTGGTCCTCGGACGGTTACAATCTTCAATGTGTGTGTGTGTCTCTCCGCAGGCCATGTCCCAACGCATCACGTGCCACGTAAGGACCTAATGACAGCATCAGTGGACGGCATTGCTGTAGCCAAATATTGGGCCAGGAAAAGTATTTAACTAGTTCTACCAACGACACGCTACGAGAAGACTAAAATAAACACATGAAAAACAAAAATACTTTTTGAAAAAAGTTTCCATGAAATTCCAACTAACAAAACTTTATTTAGGTATTTGGTAAATTACTTTCAGTCCTAAATTCATATTTCGCGTGCGATCCAATCTAAATAATTTGTTAAAGTTTGATAGTTTATATTAATGACAAAATGACCAAATCAACTATTATACCTTGTACTGGGAATTTGTACGATTAACTCGTAATCTTACACGAATAGGCGCGCACTAGCAAATTTTTCATACAATTTCAAATATACCTTTTTAGTATAGCATAGCATCAGCCCACTGCTTGGACTCAGGCCTCCTCTCTAGGAGAGGGAATGGGCCGTAATCCACCACGCGGGCCCAGTGCGGGTTGGTGGATGTCACATGTATTCGAATTTTTGGTTCTAGGACATATGAGACATGTTTTCTCATGATGTTTTCTTTCGCCGTTTGAGAGCAGCGGTGACTAAATAAATTACACAAAGTAATGCGCCTGGCTAGGCTTGAACCCACGATCGCCCTAGACAGATGTCTAGGGCGATCTCTGTAGATGTTTCTATCTTTAGGAAAATAACAGTATATTTTTGCATGAGCAAAATGCTCATAGCGCGCCTCCTTACGGATCAAGGATTAGTCCAATTAATAATGCTATTTGTAGTCTCCGTCAGTTTCAAAGTGACCGCAACGTTTTGTCAATGCCGATAACGTCCGTCTGCGGAGAGATAGGATATTATAATACAGGCCTGACCTTGAAACGTCCGCAGAAAACTAGCGGTCGTCAGCGGCTTTGCCTGCTTGGAAGTCAAAAGTTCACCCATAGTTACACATTTTTGGGATAAAAGTATTAAGCTATAGTTTTTGTAAATTATACACGTGCTAATTAAAGATGTTCATGTTCCGGGACCCTGGAATAAGCGCAAAGAAGGAACAGAAGTGGGTTTTAGTCATTAGAAGTCTGACACGCCGTCCCGCTCCGCCCAGAACGGGAGAAGTCATCTCGATGATCTCCCATCTTAAAAAAAAGACATGTTCTAGATTTTGTTATTCTACTGAACTGTTGATGTGATCGATCAATTTATCATTTATCACTTTATCTAGACCTTGATCTAATTTACTTGTAGTAGTAAGAAAGTTTTAAGAGATTACTTAGTAGTGAAAAGTTTCAACTACCTTGAAATAAAAGCATTGTGCTTTACATTCAAGATAGTTGAAACTTTTCAATCAATCACTTAGTTGGATAGGTTGGCCTAATTTTAATAATGTTAATTTTAATGGAAAACGAAAAAGTTCTAAAAAGCTTCTTTCGCTACACGTGGAGCCAGAGAACGTGTTTTAACTGACTAAAATCTACCTGTTTTCCTTCAGTTACACGTGCCTACCACGACCACAGTAACGTTAACTGACTTACAAGCATTCATCATCTGCCTAGCCTTTTCCCAACCATATTGGGGTCGACTTCCAGTCAAGAAAGATTTAGCTGAATACCAGTATTTTACGAGGAGCGGCTGCCTACCAGACCTCCACAACCCATTTAACTTGGATAACACGGTACTTCATGGCAAGACTGGATTCTCAGGAAACTCGGTATGTTAAGATGGTCACACATCCACAGACCAACCTTGGCAAGCGTTGCTTAACTTTGAAGATCGACCTGTGCGGCTGTTATTATCTAGCCACGAGCTCCTCAATAGAATTACAAGAATTAATAGGAACAAAACAGTTCCTCTTTGCCTTTGCTTTACAAAGACATCATTTCGGAAATTATCATAATAATAAGTGTTTGCAGACCTTGGGTTAACTTGCGTTAACTTTATAATAAAAATAGAAATAAAAGAAAGAACGGAAGAGTAAAAACATAATATTCGCGCCTCAAAAAAGTCCTACAAACTGAAAACATTTGAAACAATAAATTATAATCATTGTGTAGTCGAAAATGTGCCTAAGCCAGCATATTATGCTGTGATATTTAAAACAATAAATAACGCGCGCTAATATTTGGTTAATGCCTGCTTGGTAATGTTAATAAATCTAATAAACGTTCGTTTTGTTTTCAACATAACAAGAGCTATTTTCGTCACACCCTAATAAAAGCCTATTCGTCAGGTAATAATACTGAAACTATACACTAAAGTTCTATTTCGGTACTACTTAAGCACTAATGTAGGCCTTAAATTTTATAGCTCTGTTGGCCTAAGATATGGGCTCTTTGGTGTTAGTTGTATTCTAATGTTTGTTAGTAATTAGTGGTGAAGTCATTATCACAGTTTCTATACTTATGTAGGTTAAGTTGCTACTAATTTGCTTTAAATTGCTGCTTTCAGTGGTGGTGATAGAAAGTTTATAGTAAACTAGCTGATCCGGCAGACTTCGTGCTGCCGATTTTTTTTTTCGAATTTTTATCACCTTTCAAACCTTCCCTAGACCTCCACGAACATTTCAAGACCAAGGTAATATAAAATCCGTTCAGGCGTTTTCGGTTTTAGCGAAACTAACGAACAGCAATTGATATGTATTTATATAGATAGATAATAGGAGACGGAGACTGTCTCATTGACCATACAAATATTAAGACAATTCAGAATATAATATTGTATTGTTCACCAAAATAAGTTACATAACTTTTTACATAAACTTAAATATCCGTAAGTGTTATCGCTGGCTGCGATATCTACCATACCACCTTTGAACGGACTAAAATAACTTAAAATGAAAAATGAGCGTTCAACCCTTTGTTACATAAGGAATTCCTTAGCATCCAAATGTCTAGATTTAAAACAAAAGGCTCAGTGTTTGACTTACTATTTATACGCGGCTAGACTGATAAAAATTTGAGTGTGAAACTCAAACCGTTTAGTTCAGCTTTATTTTATACATTACAGGATACACCGCACAAGATCGGTCGCTGTGGCGACGCTTGGGGGAGGCCTATGTCCAACAGTGGACGTCTTTCGGCTGAGATGATGATGATGATTTTATACATTTAGTTATGAGTTATATAATATCCTCAAAAGACCATCTCAGACACTACCCTGCATAGCTATATACTATTAAATATTTGCTGTGTAGTATATTTTGACCTCATCTAGTTTAAGCTGACGAAAAAATTGACGTATAAAAAAACTTATTTAACCCATTTGCAAAATAAATATCATTTAACATTTTGTATTCAGGAAATATGTAGGTAGAACCACAATGTCATATTACATAAGTAATAAAGTCTGAACGCCATCGCCGGAATAACAAGTAAAACGGTGCAATATTTCTTTTGTCACGTACTTCCGCGATATTGCTGTACGGTGTTTTCCACCAGTTCCATGGCTCTCCTCATATGTCTGTGTATATGTGTGTGGGTATGTGTGATGTGAAAGATCTCACGCACTATTTCATGTCCTTAGCCGTAATCGTCCTTGCCGACACCCATTCTTTACAAAATGGAACATATGAACAAATGTAGTTCAGTCTTTGAAGAGCTTATGTAAGTAGGTCTATTGATAAAATCTTTCTTTGGGTCTAGAACGGCTGTTGACGACACCGTCTGTCAGCAAAACTTTTTCAAAAATATGTAGGTCAATTCCAAAGAAAATTGGCGAGCTGGGTATCACATCAAAATCCAAACATACACAAATCTAGTTATGCAACTTATGGGTCATATATCGTTAGTTATTTTCCAAGCTAAAATACAATATTAGCAGTCCGGAGTAATTAAAAAACCATGATTTTAGGGTACAGTCCCGTTACGGAAACAAAACGCAATAATGCAATAATACCTCGTCCTTTTTGTGAAGTCGGTAAAAACAAAACGCATAAAATAGGCTTATTGCGTCAGCTGTTACTTAGGTATGTCAAATACAAAAAAAATATAAACTGTCATGATATTTTTGTTTGACCCTGCCTAAACATAATTCGTCGTTCGTGTTATTTGTAATGTTGTCTGCATCTATAAATGAAGTGTGAACTTATTTTGTGCCGCCACGTTACTTTAGTACCTACATTACAATTTGCGTTTAGTGTATAAACCTGCGCAGGACTGAAATAGGACTCTTATTTATTCTGTGAATGTTTTTCATGCTTTAACAATGTCAGCAGTTGATCTTCGGTGTATAAACTCTTATGTGCGCTTATCACGCCTTCGCCGACGTGTCTTGATTTGACCAGTTTAAAGGAGAAAACCGAAGCCATTATCGGCTACTGTTGTAATTGTAAAGTATGACTCAGAACCGTGGGCTGTTGTTCACATGTCATGAGTTTTTTTTTTTTTTTCTGGTAGGGAAATCATCAGAATGACTTCCCCCGCTCTTGGGCGGAGCGGGAGGTCGTGTCAGACTCTTACTGACTAAACCCCTACCCCGTTCCTTCGTTGCCTTCGTTCTGGGGGGGACTCGGTATCAACCGTTAGGAATACCACATGTTCCCCCCAGAGGCTTCGGCCCTACCGGGCCCCTACAGTTTGCTGACATCTCCTTGAGGCGCGCGTGGAACAGAACGCGCCGTTGACGACTGGGCTCGGTCCAGATTATTTCCAGACTGCCGGACAGCGAGCTACCCAGTGCTCGCCGTCCGCGAACCCGCGCCTACGGTGGTCGGAAATCGGGATCGGGATCTCGGCGGCGGCGGCGTGAGGACCGTTCCCTCACGCGCTCGCGGTCAGCAGCCTCCTTCACGAGCATCACTGCTTCGCAGAAGGAGGCGACCGCATGCCAACCCTCCTCGCTCCGGACCATGGCCTGAACCAGGGCCCGGCGCGAGAGGTCGCCGCTCCCGATAGTCTCCACGAGGACACGGCGGTGCTCCGCCCAAGCGGGGCACACTTCTACCGTGTGCTCCACCGTGTCCTCCGGGCGGTCCACACAGTGGCGACACCCGGGCGTCCTCTCCTGCTTGATTCGATGCAGGAACCTCCCGAACTTACCGTGTCCGGTGAGGACCTGCGTCACACGGAAAGAGAGGACGCCGTGACCTCTTTCCAACCACTCCTCAAAGAGGGGCCTAACCGCCTCAATGACGGCGTGCCCAGCACTGGGTTGCGACAGTCGCAGTCGCCATGCCACCCTAAGATCCCGCCGGAACTCTGTCCGCCATGCCGCGACTTGTCGCGGCAGCGGAGTTTCGCCCCGGCGTTGCATCTCCACGCGCAAATCGTGCATGCGTGCAAGGACTGTTGCCTCCAGATCCCACGGTGGAAGGGCAGCGAGGAGGCTCGCCGCTTCGCGGGAGATCGTGCGGTATCCCCGCACCATCCGGATGGCCATGACCCTCTGGCAAGCGTTCAGCTTGGCCGCCGGTCGCTTACCTAGCGACGGCGCCCAAACCGGCGCCCCGTAAAGGGCCATGGACCGAACGATCCCCGCGTAGAGCCTCCGGCAGGGGGCGTCTGGACCCCCTAGGTTGGGCAGGAGCCGCTTCAGAGCGGCCCCAGACCTGTCCAGTTTGGGGGCCAAACGTCGGAAATGCTCCTCGAAAGTCCACCGGCTGTCGAGGACGAGTCCCAGGTACTTCATCGCCGACCCGACGCCGATGTGGACCCCCCCTACCGTTATTTGGGAACCCGGAGGTGGCGCGTACCGAGGGCCATGAAAGCACATGGCCTCGGACTTGTGCAATGCCACCTTGAGTCCCAGTTGCTGGATCCTCTCCACGACTGTCGCAACCCCGCGTGTCGCTGTTTCGGCCGCCGCCTGGTACGACTCTCCCCGCGCCAGGACCAGCGTGTCGTCTGCGTAGCAGACCACGCTGACCCCGTCGGGGAGGTCGCCGCGCAGCACGTAGTCGTATCCGATGTTCCACAGGGGCGGTCCTAGTACCGATCCCTGCGGAACACCGCACGACATCTCTCGCCGTCTCCACTCTCCCTGGTGACCGGGATAGATGATGACACATGTCATGAGTGTAGTCTGGTATTTAGCTTACGATCGACACGAAGGAACAATCTCCCTGCGGTATTTCTTGACAATGTATTGTTACAATTATAATAAAAAAATGTTATAAATACTATGGTTTTGTTTTTTACCTGTTACGAGACGCCGCGTGGCATCACGAGGGGCAGCGCTGCATGAAGCAACGTATTCTAAATTCTCACAATGAAATGTGTATGTTTTCGCGCAGTAAATAAAGTTATATTTTGAATCACTCTATTAAAATGTGCGCGCAGCGTCGCGTCTCGGTGTGAGCTGACCCTAACCATCGTACGATTAAACGATGTGATTAAACACACATTCTTTGGAGTGTCCTAATAGAAGCATGTAAATCATCGCGCGAGCACAGGGTTTCGTCGATAAAACTAATCTCACCGTGCGACGAAATCACATCCTTCAATCGTATGATAGTTAGCTAAATAGGACGACGCTTAAGGGTCTGCCTTAAAACCTTGTCCAGAAGAAGCGAATTCGTTTAGAAACGTTTCGCGCGAATTCATTCGCGCGCTAGTAATATACTAGTAAGATACTAGCACAAATACGTCGCGTCCACAAGTATCGCGCGAATTCAAAATACGCGCGTAAATCGCGTGCACAACGCCAGACCCTCAACTCGCGCGTATTACACGCGAGTCGAGATACTAGGGACACCTTGTTGCGTCCAGTTAAACGCGCGAACTCCAGAGCGAGTGCACATATCCAGAGAAATTGAGCACCTACATTTGATACGGAATTGTTGAATGCTCCAGCGTTGATACGCTCTTTCTGGGCGCAACGGTCGCGCGTGATACGCATGAGAGAATCGCGATGAATTCGCCCCTTCTGGTCAAGCTCTAAGTTACGGGTGTGTAACGATTGACATAATAACAAAATATCTAACGTTCACTTGACATAATTTCAGTTAACATAATTTCGTTTAACATAACGATCAGTTGGCATAATGAATTGTTGATATAATTTCATTTTACCTAATTTCATATGACATAATGAACATTTCCTATAATGCACATTTCACATAATATTCATTTAGCATATTATTCATTTACTATAATATTCATAATCTTTAAGTAGCTTTTAATATAATTTAGAAAACCACACCTGCTTCCTCAACTATTGCTACCAGGAGAAACTGGATGCAATCTGGACTTTAGGGCACCCCGACTCGGACAGGTTAGGTTAGAAGGGGATGGCGGGGTCGTGTGAGCGAGCGTAGCGAGCGAATAGACCCCGCCATCACCTTCGTGGTTATTTTTTTATAAACCACCCAGAAGTAGGAGCCCCGCGAAGCGGGGCTCCGTCGACCAAGCCCACCCTCGACCATGCATAGAATATTTTAAGGTTTGTTTAAGTACCATTTGAGTTAGGCTAGAATAGTGCCCATTAAACATTTTTAGGTCAAAAGAATATTAGGTCAAATGAACATAATATTAAAAGAATATTATACATATTGAAAATTATATAAAATGAATGTTATGCTAAATGTTATTATGTTAAATGAATATTATATGATATGAAACATTAGGTCATATGAATTTATGTCATTTGATATTATGTCATATGAAAATTATGTCATATGAACGTTAGTTCAAGTGAAATTAGAGCATTTGTTATTATGCCATACATTACACACCCCTAAGTTACATATGTAATTAGGTAGGTACCTTGTATTATTTTTGGTGGTCCATTTTGAGGTTATGTCTATAAATCATTGTAATATCCCCAACTCTAATGTATGTCTTACCATTACATATTTTTATATACTCTATTGTAGCATTCTAATCCATACATTCATTCTATGAAACGTTAAGCCTGTATGTGATACTGAAAGTATATGGGGTTTTGCCAATCTTCTTTACTACTACTTTAGTTAATTATAGTTATAGTTTAGAGTATTTTTTTTTCTTTAGAGTTATGTTTAGTTAAGTATTTTTTAAACATTTAAATTATCAGTGTAAATAAAAAATTAAATGAACAAAAAAAATCTTCCAATTAAAAAACACTTTTTTTTTGAAGAGTGAAATTATCCAATGAACAGCTCTATCTTGCAGACTTTTACTGGCTTCACTTGTTGATAAAAATAGCTTATCCAAAATCGGTAATTTATATGAAACCATAATAATTGTAAAGTTCCCTGAAACCTTTCTATATGACATCATCAAAACTGAATTTTAATCATCTGCCTAGCCTTTTCCCGACTATTTTGGGGTCGGCTTCCAGTCAAGCCGGATTTAGCTGAAGACCAGTATTTTACGAGGAGCGGCTGCCTACCAGACCTCCACAACCCATTAACTGGGGTAACACGGTACTTCATGGCAAGACTGGAGTCAGATTTACTGGCTTCTGAATATCCGTAACGACTGCCAAAGATCTCCAAATGACAGCCGGGACCAACAGCTTAACGTGCTTTCCGAGGCACGGAGGAAACTTGTTATGTTAAGATGGTCACCCATCCACAGACCAACCTAGGCAAGCGTTGCTTAACCTTGAAGATCGACCTGTGCGGCTGTTATCATCTAGCCACGAGCTCCTCAAAAAAAACTGAATTTTAATAAAAAATATAAATCTACTAATCTAAGAACATATTGTTTCAAATAAATAAATCCAAATTGGTTCATTAATCACGGAGTTCTGAGGTAACAAACGATATAAAAATAATTGAGATGCTCCTGGTTTTATTTTAATTACTCAGATACCCGCGAAACGAGACACAATAGTAAAACAATAACAGCGCGGTCTCATAGGACCGGTTGGGGATTCAAACGTTAAAGTCGGTTAAAAATATTTTAAGTTTTATCATATTTTTTACGTTAGCATTAGCATATTAGCATTATCGACCTTATAATGATCCCACTGCTGGGACTCAGGCCTCCTCTCTTGGAGAGGGACTGGACCATAATCCACTGCACGGGCCCATTGCGGATTAATGGATGTCACATGCCTTCAAATTTTTGGTTCTAGGACATACAGACCTGCTTTTTACATTGATTGTATGTAATTAAAAAAAAAAACAATTTGGAATTAGCGTTATACGTTTGTCAAAAGTAGATTATGTCCCTTTTAATGCAGTAATTTTACACAAATCCATTCGTTTGTCTGTCAAAGGGAAATAACGCTGATTTCATATTTAATTTACATGCGGCTTTTGTGAAGAATGGACCACAAACGTTGACCCATTGTTCAGCAATGAAATCCGTTATCTTACTTGTTTATGAGAATTTTTATTAAAATTACAGTGCTTTGATTAAAAAAAACAACCTACATTTTTTCTCGGAACTTCACCCGTAGTTCGGTTTTTACACTCGAGTACTTTGATAGCGCCCTTGCGCCAGGTTTTTTCTAAATTACCAATAAACAATCATTTTAAAATTCCAGACTGAAGGCTGTCTTTCATTATTTTTTTTAATGTATTGTTGATTTACTCGAAATATAAGAAATGGCGGCCCATTCCCTCTCCTAGAGAAGAGGCCTGAGTCCCAGCAGTGGGAACATTATAAGGCCGATAATGCTAATGCTAATACGAAGTGGTTTGTAAAAATTCAACCTATAAGTTTCAAGGGGTCCAAGTAGTTTCGGTTGTACGTTGTTATCTAAGTAGATATCAATAAATATGTTAAAATAAAACTGACAACTTTTCCTGATCCTTTATATTCTACCATTCGCATTTCCGCACATTTTTCAGGAAAAATGAACACACTGAAAAATGTGATGATCGAGTTCACACCGATGGGCGCGAAAATGAGAAAATACAATGAATACTCGAGTAATATGTTCCAAATTCAAATGTAATATAGGTACCCCCACCTCTTGCCCCTCCACTCCACCCAGGAAGGGAGGTATTATTTAATGATTTCCACCCTCAAAATAATGATAATGTAATATTGTTTTTATGTATATAATATTGTTGTTATGTAATATAATTATGCTTGTGTGTTCAGTCAGACTGACCTCAAGTTTTATTTATTTATTTTACAATTTAGGTACACACATATATACAGAGAAGGAAACAATAAAATATACAAATATGTACAAAGGTACTGCTTAATATTATTTTAATTGCTTGCTTATTGTTTGTATTAGTGATGGAAGTAATTAAATTATTGCTATTTGCACAATTAAAGCAAGAGTTTTACTGCGTATTGGAGGTTTCTAGAAAATCTACTATTTATCTAGTTTTAAATGTAAGCAAACTCAACATAGAACGCCAATAGCGGATCCGTAGCTACAATACCACCGCATTGGGACCAATATTTGTACAAGCTACGGATGTTTGTATGACCCGTAAGTCTTCCTGCGATCCGTAGATAGTACCAACATCTAAATGTATTGGGTATATATTGGTTCATTTCAAAACCTGTGTGTACGTTTGCTAGAGAGTGGAGCCTTTTTCCCAGATTGAGTGCATGTAAAAGAGATATTTTTATTTATCTTGGTACTGGCGTAGGTACAAAGGTAGTGGATGAAGCTTCGAGTTGATGCATCACTTTAATAAAAGATAAAGTATATTTTTACTAGTCTTTTTGAGGTAATTTAAAGATGATTTTGATGTGTGATTATGGGTCATTTTATTTTTTATATTAGCTTAATAAATCAACCTTAATATTCTCACAGCTGGGATTTACTGCGTCCCGGTGTGGATTGGTGAATGTCACATATCTTCGAAATTTTAGTTCTAGAACTTGATAGTTTCAGAGGGATTTTCTAAAAAGAAAACTAATGATCCTAGAACACAAATGGCAATTGCAAGACACAAGTGTGGTTATTAGTCAGTAAAAGCCACGCCTTTTCACTCCACTTTAGAGAGAGAGAGAGATTTTTATTGGACGATTTTCTACCTCAAATAACCTCTACTAATAAGTGTTCCGAATGACTTGTATCTGAAAGTTTACAAGTTTATGAGCGCACCCATGATACTAGAGTAATTTCTAGTAACGGGTAACATTTTTTTTAACGTTAAGTAAATAAATTACACAAAGTAAGCCAGGGTCATTTCTGTTCCCTTTTTATGTTACAACACCAGAAGTAGAATAGATTTCGGACACATTATCACCACAGGAAACACATTTCCTATTGTAAAAAATTGCTTCCTATTTGCCAACCACTCATCCCAGTAGACATTTATGTATTACTAGGAACTGGCACCGGCTTTGGACGGCTGCAAATTACATACATAAATCTTGTTAGTTTATCGCCTTTTCTCTTAGTGAAAATCGTATTTTTTTCCTATTCTACTTTTCCAGGTAGGTGTGCAGAAACAGATTCCTGTAAAGATAAGCATCTTTTTTGTACAATTCTTTCTGTTTCTTTCTTCGTTTGTGTTTTTAATATACATATGTGTGTAAATTAATTGATAAACAAATCACACTAATATTATAAAGAAGCAAGGTGGTGAGACACACGCACAATTACGTGTATGTGTTGTAACTTCTTCACGCTCAAACAACTAAACAATTTGACTAAAATTTTGCACATGCGTAGACCATTTTCTGAAATAACACATAGAACTCTTTTATCCCGGAAGTATGTTACGTTTGGATAATTTTCTACTATATTGCGGGTTCATTGGCAGTCAATAAAGGAACTCCGGGGTCCTGTAACGCAGGATCAGGAGTTAGTCAGATAAACCAAAACACAGGTTTGGTTTTAGTCAGTAAAAATCTGTCACGGCTTAACGCTCCACCCTAGAGGCGAAAAATTCATGTGATGATTTCCTACCTCAAAAAAAGACTGATGGATTATTTAGCAGATAGAGTATCAAATTAATTAACGATTAAGAGTACGTTACGTTTACGTTTGCGGATATTGTTTTGGTCTGTAATCAATCATCAAAGTTCACCCTTCTATGTAATCCCTCAAAGATCAGGAAATCAGCTAATTGGGAGATTTTGATTGATCTGTTTATTCAAAACACAAGACGGTAAAGTCGACGAAATTCGACGATTCTGATTTATTTACTTATTTATTTAAGGACAACCAACAAAGCATATGCCATAATACTTGCTAAGGATACGAAGTAATTCTTATATTTTGTAGTGTAATTTTATTTAAAGACTGCCACGGCATGCATTAAATTGAAGTTTTCATTACGTAACATTTTGCACGACGTTGAGCCAACCAACCAAGTGTCACCACACAATACTATAGCCAATAGTCGACGTCTTTAAGGTGAAATTATCACCGATGAACCGTCAAGTCAATCTTTGGACTGATACTGGATTGCTACAGAGCAATTCCTGTTTTAAAACGGAAATCATAGTTTGTCCAGCTTAAGAGTTAAACTTAGAACCTCTGTAGAGCGGTAGCTTTTTTCTTTTTTTCGCATTTGAGATCAATGTAGATCCTCGTATTACTCTTCAAGCAAGAAAAGATCTCGCAACAATAGATTTTCTACCGTGTATGCAGTAAGGTATTCAATGCTTCAAATAGACTGAAAACCTTTTGTGTAGGTATCTGTGGCTCATTCAAGATCTAGCCGTATCATGTAGATATTATGTTTTTTTCATTGGAATGGAAGAAATTGGACTAATGAGGCCTTTTACTTTTACTGTATTTCGTTTTTTTTAAGGTTAAAGAAAATTTTTAAAATGACTTCTCCCGCTTGCCTCTCCTGAGCGGGAGGGCGTGTTAGACTTCTACTGAATAAAATGCACTCTTGTTCCTTCTTTGCCCTAATTCCAGGTTCCCGGGGACTCTATTCAGTTTGGTAGAATAATTTAAACTAAATAATTAATAGCATTTAAAACAAATCTCTCAAAACTGAAAATAGCATTAAAATTAATGGTTATATTATGAGCCAGTATTTAATTAGCATTTTGAACTATTTTTATGCGTGGTGAAAATGTTTCGCTATCTCTTTTTTGTATACACGTATACTAATATTAGAGACGTCATATTTTAGTTTTGTCCTGTGTTATTTACAGTTTCCTCTTCTATCAGATTTGATTGGTTTTTAATTCATTTAAATTGAAACGGATTTGCAGCTTTTAATACCTGCCTGGTGATGTTTGTTTTTACAAATAATAAAAAAGTGTTTATTTATTTATTTAATCGTAGGAAAACCAAAAACTATAAGAAATGGGCAATCGTATATAAACATTGAGCCAATTAGAAATTCTGACGAGCAAAACAAGGGAATATAATTAAATATCACTTAAGTATAATCAGCACTATGCACTTTTTCTAAAAGTCAGTCGTATGCGTCCAGAATAAGTTTGAGTGATGAAAAATTAACATAACATCTGCTCCTGTTTTTATCGAAGTGTTGGGTTCATTTAAATCTCTTTTGTTATTTTTTGTTTCTTATTTTAACGCAGTCCGCGTTTTCAATAGCCAGATATTTTTATACTCAGGAATGAAAATGGCGTTTTGACAGCTTTTGTTTAGATAATATGTCAAACTGCCACGTTTATTTTTAGATAACAGCTATTTGATTTTATTTTTGATGAAATTTAACACGAACATAATTGGATAAGCAATCTTATATAAATAGACTGTATAAAAATACCTTTGGACTTAATCCCACTTTCTTTTCGAGTCTATGGTAAACACCTTACATTGTTTGGACCCAGTAGGTGTTTACGTAAACTGCAATATCGGTGGCATTCATTAAGTCTTCAAAAGTGCATGTGCATAGGCATTCCGGGATAATCTAACCTGTAGGTTATTTGGTAAACTCTAATCAAACTTTGAGTACATAAGTCGCAACGCATAGGGGTTGCCTCGCCTGAAGGTCAGTTATCCAGCAGCTTCGTCTAATCAAAGTAATACTCAAACTGTTTAGTTTAACGTTCCAATAGTAACGTTCCAATAGTCTTAGGTTTAAGCACAGTTCACAATACATTACTATACTTCACCATCAAACACACGACAGTTGTGAGGCGACAATGCGACTATGCTAGCGCGATTTCATCCACAGGATGTAACAGATGCAAGCTGCCATCTGGTAACCATCCGGAGCGAGCCCGAGTCGTCGACGGCGTATAGTATTGCACGCGTAACTCAAAAATATAACAGCAATCTTTAGGAGCCCAGCAGAACAACTTACGCAACGCTAAGGCTACGGGGAATTTCTGAAAAGGAAACCCGTGGTTGTAGAACGCATAGGGTAACTTAAGAATATTGGTGCGGTTTTAGTCAGTCTCAAAGTCTAACAAATCCTGAAAAACCCTCGTGCTAGTAGTAGTATTTAAATTTTAGACACTGCTGCTATTCATGGAAGTGAATAACTTCCTTCAAGTAAGTTTATAATAATAAACAAAACCTAATAAAAAAAATAGTGAACGCTATTAATAATAGCGTTCACTATTAATAATAGAACGCTACTAATAATAGCGTTAGCGCTTGGTTGAGTTGCCTACTAGTTGGTATTACTGTGGGCGTCGCTATTTGTAATAGTAACTAACTTTTACCAGCGGCTTCGCCCACGTGGAATTGTAAAATTATCTCGTGAAAACTAACCATCGGATGAAAAGTAAATCTTTTTTGTTTTTTTAGGACATGATCTACCTGTGTACCAAATATCACTAAAATCAGTTTAAGGGTGACCAAGTAAAAAACATGCATACACGTGCCGATATACGTGTAAGCAGGAAAAGTTTTTAACCACTGCGTAAATTTTTTTTGGTGGCTCAGTGTAAGTAATAGAACACAGATCGATCTTCAAGGTTAAGCAACGCTTGCCAAGGTTGGTCTGTGGATGGGTGACCATCTTAACATAACGAGTTTCCTCCGTGCCTAGGAAAGCATAAACTGCCTACCAGACCTCCACAACCCAATAACTGGGGTAACAGGGTACTTCATGGCAAGACTGGAATCAGATTTACTGGCGACTGACTATTTGTAACGACTGTAAATGACAACCGGGACCTACGTCTTAACGTGCTTTCCGAGGCACGAAGAAAACTCGTTATGTTAAGATGGTCACCTATCTACAGACCAACCTTGGCAAGCGTTGCTTAACCTTGAAGTCGACTTGTGTTATATTACTTACACTGAGCCACCAAAAAAAATTTACGCTGTGGTTAAAAACTTTTCCTGTATTATAGTGTGGTTCCATTTAGTCAGCGAAATTATTTGGGCTGGCAGACAAGATAAATTGGTCGATTTATTCGGGTTTTTGCTTTAATGGCTTGAACACGTTTTCTGGTAAACACGGCCTGCTAAGGGAAAGGGTCAATAAAGGGTAGCAGGTGAATAGCGCTACGATCGCAACGGTTGATAAATACATTGTCGATTTAAGTGGATTAATAGTACAATAGGGCTTTGCTCTTCATTACGCCTTATAACAGCATGTTACATAATAAACGTGAAATACTGCACTTCCTGAAAGTCATTATTATAATTTCATTCGATCAAGGCTACTGAGTCGAATAAATTCGAATTACTCAGCTATTTTTAAAGTTGGTACTTTTAATAGTAAAATAATACTTGATTGACTTGATTATTTTACGATAAAATTATAAATATTTTGATAAATTCTCGATAAATCTTGATTAAGTCACTTGCGTGTTTGTGTGTGCGAGATACTACCATTACCAACAATTGAATAGAATAATATTTATTCGCATACGAAAAGGTACCTAGGTCGATTCTGATATATTATTTGCCTACGATAAGGATAGTCTTATTAAAAAAAAAACTTTATTTAAGTGCGTAATTTTCTAATTGAAGTGCCCGTTATTTTTTATTACGATTATATAGATCATATCGATAGGATTTGTAACTCGCCAAATGCAAGTATTTTTTTTACAAGGATCTAAAAATAACATTACAATGTACGTATTGTAATGTTATTTTTAGATCCTTGTAAAACAATTATAGTCGATCTTATATTTTTTCAAACATATGTCAATTGAGAAAAGCAAGTAAATAATTCTATCCTTGTAAGGTTCGAGGGAAACCTTACACAAAAGTTGAACATTCTGAGCTCAAAATAAATCAAAAACAGATCTGAAGTAACATATACGGTTGCCATTGAACAAAAGAGCCGTATATTTTTACTCAGTACAATTCCCGAGATTATATTTGAGTACCAGCAACGAGGGATATAAATACAATAATGAAATTCTTAGCTATTTATGGCTGTGTTTTGTAATAAATGTCCCTTTTATTGTTTCCGGATATAAGGTACTGCCTTACTCATGTTCATATTTCTAGTACCTCCGACATGTTTATTTTTAGGGTTTCATAGCTTAAAGGGCAAAACGCAACCTTTATAGGATTACTTCGTGCCTGCTTGTCTGTCTATCTGTCAAGACCTTTAAGCACGTGGAGATATTGAGTTAAAATGAAAACTATAGACTCAGAACTGCGGTCTCTTGAGACTAAAAAATACAAACTTCTTGAAAAAACGTATATTTTGACATTCTCAAAGGAATCAAAATTCATAGGATACTTTCCATTTGTCTAGAATCCTGAAACTTGGCATAAAGCCCAGTCTCAAAGCACAAATACCTATAATTATAGTAATAAATCTGACAATTTTAAATTTGTAGGCACGTCACAAAAAAAACTGTTTTGCGATTCGAAAAAATCTTTTTGATTGGAATCGAGAATTAAACTGTTTTCATAGGTAGGTAAGTTTGTACAGAACCCTCAGTACGCGAGTCTGACTCGCACTTGCCCAGTTTTTATTTATAGTCCTTTATATTATACAAAGGGCTCTGACTGCATCACGGTAAAGTAAAGTTTCAAGAAACTGTTTCTAAATTGGTTGTTATTGTGGAGACGCAATTAAATTGGTACGCTAGAAGAACAAAGACTGTAGCCGAGTCTCCGACATAGTTGCTAGTGTACCTAGTTTATGTAACCGATAGCTACTAGGATATTGCTAACCTAGAATGCCAATGTTGACTATACAATTCGGTCTTTAGAACGAACATTTAATTAAAATTGGCAATCCCGAGATACATTTCTATACAACCGCCGCGTTCTTACGTGATTATGACGTTCTCTAGATGGTTTAGAATCTTAGATAGGTTTGGATATTACCATGTTTGTATTGAAATCAAAACACACATTTTTGTTAAAGTAATCCAGGAAAATCTGCTATTTGGTGTGAACTCCTTTCATAATCTACTCATATAAAAAAAAAATATAAAAACTATGAATTTATAGAAACCTTGCACATTTAATTTTCATTTTGAATGACGAAAACAGTCCAAAATTTTTGGTTACGTTTTTAAAAAAATCACGTATTTCCTGGAACTAGTTTTTTAAGTTACTTAAACTAGTGCTTGACTGCGATCCCACCCGATGGTAAGCAGTGATGCAAGTTTTGTGAAATATTGGCATTCGGTAAAAGACAGATTTTCCAAATGCCAACAGGGCGTATGTTCGTGAAGCGTTACGTCTCTTTTTGCGCAGCCTCTTTAACAAATAAGCTTTTTAATAATGTTCATATTGACAATAAACGAGTGAGAAAAGACCCTCTTAGAGAATCCTCTTTACGGGGATCGCTTGTTCCGATATCAGCCAATACTGCAGATTTTTTTTTGAAAAAGTTTTCACGTCTCTGGAACTCAAAATGCAACTGAATGGACATAGGGTGGTTTTGTTAACTAATTTGAAACAAACTCCTCGCTCTACCCAGAGTAGGACACATTATTAAATCACACACACATTTTTTAGCCTTGGAAAACCAGCTTACAACGCTGAAGGTTTTATATTAAAAACCATTCGATAAGGAATATGATCTTCACTGGTTCAAATTCCAATTCTGTTCTAATATAACTTGGAAAAACTTATGATTGCTTGACATTATTGGTGCTAACAAGCAGACGTAATGAAATTCGCTTCAACTTCAACTTTTAGAAGACATGAAGAATGTTTTCAAACATATAATGTTGGAAAACATTATATAATTCATTACAAAGTATTTTTATCATTGTGTTACATAATAACATTCATTCATTCAATGTATTGTAATTTATTGTATTTACATACAATAAATAACATATTAAAAAAATAAATAAAAAAAAAGTATTAATAAATATTATATTTAGAAAAATATATTTTTCTGAATTTGAATCAGTTTTATAAAGTTTGGGTTTTTGGATGTTAGTCAAATACCAAGTTAGTACATCATAAGCCAGGTTGAACAAGAGAACAAAAGCCCACTACCTTACACTCAAGTGACATATGATAGGTGACTTTTAATAGTTTCTTTATGTACCAGTAACTTTTCCTGGCTTTAATTTATTGTCTCTAAAATTTAAGGTTTAAATCCAGCCAAGAACGAGTCAGAAATACATCATCAATCTGTGAATATTTCAAATGTCTCACTATCTCGCTTTCAATTAGCGATTGGATAGTACTCTTCTATAAATAGTACTCTCTTCATATCATTTTATATCTGTAAGTGTGTAGTTAGGGTTAGGTGTGTGTGTGGAGACAAATGATACGCTCGAGAGTCTAATGCCAACTGACTATATTTCTGGGACGTACGCTAAGTTACATTACATTATCTGTGTCTGTGTGTCCCCCACAGTACTCCCCCTCTTTCTTTTTAAATTTTTATAAAAATTTTAAAATTATATTAATCATAACTACACAATTTTTAAAGATAATAGTGTTGTAAGATGCACTGTGTTTACTATACAAATACTAGGTAGGATTAGTTAGTAACATAAGCATAACAAAAGTCCAGCCTGTATTAATACATTGTTCGCTACATGAAATTTAATCTAACTACTTATAATAACAGGATGTTTCATTTTAACACATACACAATTATGATAATATAAGATAAGAGTGGTCATTTTACAATTAGACAATAAGTATGTTATGTTTTTGCTATTATATTAGTCTGATACATTGAATACACTTCTTATTACTATCATTACACTTTTAAAGTTTCCCTTAATATTATCACTTTGGCACTGTAATGTTTTATATTTAGTATAATAGTTATCAAGGGCGTCGCCAGCTTATGACGAAGGGGGGGGCAATGGGGCAATATTTATGGGTGATAAAAAATATGAACGCCGAGAGCATGAAGCATTACACTTTGGAAGTCTTTGCCTCGATGACGATTTTTTTTTGGATTGCGACAGTCGCAGTCGCCATGCCACCCTGAAATCCCGCCGGAACTCCCGCCATACCGCGACTTGTCGCAGCAGCGGAGTTTTGCCCCGGCGTTGCATCTCCACGCGCAAATCGGGCCTGCGTGCAAGGACTGTTGACTCCACATCCCACGGTGGTAGGACAGCAAGGAGGCTCGCTGCTTCGCGGGAGATCATGCGGTATCCGCGCACCATCCGGATGACCATGACTCTCTGGCAAGCGTTTAGTTTGGCCGCCAGTCGCTTACCCAGCTCCGTAAAGGGCCATGGACTGAACGATCCCCGCTTAGAGCCTTCGGCAGGGGGCGTCTGGACCCCTTAGGTTAAGCAGGAGCCGCTTCAGAGCAGCCCCAGTCCTGTCCAGTTTGGGAGCCAGACGTCGAAAATGCTCTTCGAAACTCCACCGGCTATCGAGGACGAGTCCCAGGTACTTCATTGTCGACCCGACGCCGATGTGGACCCCATATTTGGAAACCCGGTGGTGGCGCGGTCCGAAGGCCATGAAAGCACATGGCCTCGAACTTGTGCAATGGCACCTATAGTCCCAATTGCTGGACCCTGTCCACGACTGTCGCAACCCCGCGTGTCGCTGTTTCGGCCGCCGTCTGGTAGGACTCTTCCCGCGCCAGGACCAGCGTCTGCGTAGCAGACCACGATGACCCCGTCAGGGAGGTCGCTGCGTAGCACGTAGTCGTATCCGGTGTTCTAAAGAGGCGGTCCAAGTACCGATCCCTGCGGAACACCGAGCGACATCTCTCGCCGTCTCCATTCTCTCTGGTGACCGGGGTAGATGATGAACCTATCCGACAGGTAGGCCTCGATCACGCGAGTTAGGTAGGCGGGCACCTCATGGTGCCGAATTGCCGCCTCGATGCTACTCCAGGGACTTCAAGGGAGGTGATAATTGGATCTGAGTATGGTATTACTAAAGATCTCTTCCAGTATTCTGAAGGGCTTTCTGCTGAATGATTGTTTCTATGACGTTATTTCCCCCGTAATACGACGCATTGATGTGATGTCCAACTCCAGTCCGACTTTCTCCGCAACAGCAGGAGCTTCCTTTATAATTTCTTGCAGTTTATAATATAGCAGCTTAAGTATAATTTCTACATTTATTAATAGTTAATTACTCAGATACCCGCGAAACGAGACACAATAGTAAAACAATAACAGCGCGGTCTCATAGGACCGGTTGGGGATTCAAACGTTAAGGAAGCCAGTTGCTCGCACTTTGGTCGCTTTGCGGCTAGTTACATTTGATCTCTAGGGGGGGGCAGCTGCCCCCCCCTGCCCCCCCTTGGCGACGCCCTTGATAGTTATAATTAATTGCTAACCTTATACATTAAAATTAGGTTGCGGTTGCATCTGTTGCTGGGCTGCCGGTATATTGCTAGTGGAATGCCACATTGTCATTTCATTTCTTAGCATCTTCTGAGCACTTCGTTTACACTTTTTGAACAGCATGTATATAATGCTGATAATAATTATTGCTGCAATGACCATCACTATAATTCCATAATTTTGCAATGTTTGCTCAAGATGTGAGTTGGATGCGTTATTTGCTCCATTTTGAGCTATGATGACTTCTTCCGTCTTTTTTTCGACACTGTAAGTTTTACCCATTATGGTAATAACTCGGTACAATATTTGATTATCAATTTGAAATGTTTAAGGTACACTTGTAATTATAGAAATGGTGCGATTCTTTGTGTCGCTTAATGACGTTATTCGTTTAATATTACTCGTCGGCTCAGCAACTGATGTTGCTAACGCTATTTAGTTACACTCGTGCAATACTTTTCTAGTCATCATTTATTACATACTACTTATTTTACCTTGGTTTGCTTATTGAATAATTATATTTAATGTTTATACTTAGGTTTATAAAACTAAACTAACTATACTACACATGATTTTTAGATTTACAAAAATCTGACAGGAGTTTTGATTACTCTGCCACTTTTGGATGTTCTTACAATTTTGTCCTGGTTTTTAGAATCTGCAGTTTCCTCTAATAGATAAGCTGGTTTCAACCTATCAATAGAAACAGTTAAGATTCTATCTTCCAGCTGTATTTTATAAACTTTTTCATTTCTTTCTAAAACTTTATAAGGGCCTTGATATGGAGATGTCAATGACCTTTTTATTTTGTCATCTCTTAAAAATACATGTGTGCAATTTCTGAGGTCTGAGTATACAAAAAATGAGTTAGTGTTATGAGATTTCGTACTTTTTGGCTTATATTGTTTTATTGTATCTCTAATATTTTGTAAGGCAGTATATGGGTCATAGTCTTTGTTATTTTCAACGAAAAATTCTCCTGGCAGTCGTAAGGTTCGGCCGTAGACCATTTGTGAGGCGCTAATACCTGTTTCCGATTTCATGGCCGCACGAAGTCCTAACATTGCGCAAGGAAGTTCATGCGTCCAATTTTTATTATTATTTAATCTAGCCTTTAATGAAGTTTTTACGCATCTGTGCCACCTTTCAACAATCCCGTTACTTTGTGGGTGGTACGGTGTTGTCCTAATTTTAAGTATACCTAAATATGACATTAACAAAGAGAATAATTTACTTTCAAATTGCCTGCCCTGGTCGCTAGTAAGCTTAACAGGGCAACCAAACCTACAAATCCATTCCGTATATAACTTGTATGCTACTGTTTCGGCTGTAATGTCCTTTAAGGGGTATGCCTCTGGCCAACCACTGCCTCTGTCGATAATCGTAAGACAATATTTATAGTCGTCTGTAGTGACAGGAAGTGGTCCTATTAAGTCTACATGTATGTGGTCGAATCTATCAACTGGCGGATATTTGCCATAGTTGGAAATAACGTGTCTGTTTATTTTAGCTTTTTGACAATTTATACATGTCTTTGTCCATAGACTTATGTCTTTATTCATACCTGGCCAAAAAAACTTTTCTTTAATCATCTGGCGTGATGTACGCGCGCCTGGATGACTAAGATTGTGAATGGCATAAAATACATCTTTTCTGAAGCTTTCTGTTAAATAAGGTCGGACATGCTCGGCTGATATTTCGCAATGGATTGATTGATTAGTGTTGGGAATGCTAATTTTTTTAATTTGGTATTTTGGGTTATTTAATAAGGTTTTAAGTACTCTGTCGTTGCTTTGTTCTAAGGCTAATTTATCATAATCTACAACGTTTGATGTGCATTCTATACTCTCTAAACGTGATAATGCGTCAGCTACAATGTTATCTTGACCGCTCACATGTCGTATGTCAGTAGTAAACTCACTTATAAAAAGTAGTTGTCTTATTCGTCTTTGAGTCTCTTTTTTATTGTTTTTACATAGTTTTGAGAATGCAAACGTTAGAGGCTTGTGGTCTGTAAAAATAATTAAATTTCGACCTTCGAATAGTGATCTGAAATGTTCTACGGCTAGGAATATAGCAAGTAGTTCTCTGTCATACGTACTGTAGTTTTTTTGTGTATTCGTTAACTTTTTAGAAAAATATCCTAACGGGTACCATTTATTGTCTATAAATTGTTGTAGCACTGCGCCTACGCTGTTATTTGATGCATCGGCAAAAAGTGCATATGGTACATTGATCACGGGGTACGTCAACGTGACTGCGTTCACGAGGCTCTGCTTACATTGCGAGAATGCTTGCTCGGCATTCGATGTCCATTCTATAACGGTCTTATCATTCTTTTTAGCTCTGTGAATGTATTTGTTTAATGTTTCTAGGTACTCAACTGCTTTAGGTAAATGATTTCGGTAAAAGTTTACCATGCCTAGAAATGTTCGTAGCTGACTGACATTTTCAGGTTTAGGATAGTCAAGAATTGCTTGAACTTTTGTCTCTAATGGCCTGATACCTAATGTACTAACTTCGTATCCTAGAAATTCAATACTAGTAGCTTTAAATGTGCACTTCTCTAAGTTAATTGTAATACCGTACTCATTTAAACGTTGGAATACTACTTCTAGGTGCTCTAAATGCGTTTTGTGATCACTGGAACTGATTAATATGTCATCTGAGTAACAATAAAGGAAGTCTAGTCCTGATAACACTGTGTTTGTCATGAACCGTTGGAATGTTTGAGCGGCATTCCTTAGTCCGAATGTCATGCGCTCAAATTCATAGAGACCAAATGGTGTTGTAATCGCGGTTTTGCAAATGTCATCTGGGTTAATTAGTATATTATGATAGGCTTTTTTTATATCTATTTTTGAGAATACGGTTTTACCAGCTAGCAAATATGTGAAGTCTTGTACTCGCGGTTTCGGGTATCTATCTGGCTTAGTTACGGCGTTTAATGCGCGATAATCACCGCAAGGTCGGACTTCTCCGTCTTTTTTCGGAACTAAATGTAGCGGACTTGCCCAAGCTGACTTTGACGGCCTACAAATACCATTTTCTAACATGCTTTTGAATTCTTCTTTGGCTATCTTGTACCGTTCTGGTGCTAAAGGTCTAGGCTTACAGAATATAGGTGGGCCTGTAGTATCTATATAATGATAAGTAGAATGTTTGGGTTTTTCTTTAAACGACATAGGTTTGAGAATATCTGGATATTTTTTTAATATGTCATGCAAAGGGTGGTCATTACGTACGGTAGAAATTGCTGACTCACATTGGTCTACGATCGTTCCACGTACTGCCAAGTTAGTTACTTTATCTATTAAACAACGACCATTTATATCTACTACTAATTTATAGTGATTAAGAAAGTCGACACCTAGTATGGGCTGTTTAACATCACATACCACAAATGTCCATGCGAAGGCTCTTCGTAGTTTTAAGTGCAAGGTGAGAGTCTTCGTGCCATAGGTTTTTATTTCGGACCCATTTGCTGCAAACAATTTGAATTTTGAGTTAAAATTTAATTCTTTTTTATTTTTAATTAGTGATCTAGGGAGGACTGATATACATGCTCCTGAGTCTACTAAGAATCTAAGATGCGACATTTGATCACTTACAGTTAGACGGTGGTCCTTTGCTGCACAACCTCCCGCCACCGGTTGTACTTCGTTCAGTTTTCCGAACTGGTGGATGGTGTATTAGTCTTCCAATTACATGGAGCTTCGCACTTACGAGCTCTATTCTTGTATCTTAGATGGTACTTGCATAACCATTTTGGATTGTCCGGTGTCATTCGTGGTTTTGTTCTTGATCCTGAACGCGAGCGTGAGAATTTTCTGTATCCACTTCTACTCCTATTTCTCCATCTCCCTCTATCCATGTCTTGTATTTTCAGGTTTATTTTTGCTATCTCGGATACGATTGCTGCTATGTCGGATGCCACTGACGCTTCCGGTTTACTACGAGCGACTTCGCTGATCTGAGTGGGTTGATTATTCTCCATGACCTTGTCAGCTATCACTGCCAATTCTTGCAGGTCTTTCGCGGACGTGACCATGAGCACTGCTCTCACTGACGTAGGTAAATGTCCTTGCCACAGTATTTTTAGGGTGTCATCTTCGATCCTTCCTCTCGCGAGATCTTTCATTCGGCGTAGGAGCTGGCTGGGTTTTTGATCACCGAGATCTATTTCCGATATTAACTTCTGTATTTGCCTTGTCTCTGACTCTTCATATATCTGGAGTAGTCGATCTTTTAGTGTCTGGAACTTGTTAGTCTCTGGCGGATTTGCGATTATGTCTGCTACTTGCTGGATGACTTGTTCAGCTTTGCTACCACCATGTAGTATTTATTGGTGTCGGATGTCTTCTGAGGCGTTAATATAGCTTCCACCTGGATAAACCATAATCTTGGGTTTTCCTGCCAAAAATCTGGTATTTTGCTGGCGACTGTTAATGTAGATATTATGGCTTCTGGTTCTTCTGGTTTTATCGTAGCAGGTTGGGCTGGAGACACAGGTGTTATTTTTAATTGAGTTGGGCTTGACGACGGTAAGTTTTGAGGATTCATTGTTTCCTTTTTTTATTTTATTTAAGCACTGTATTGTTCAACTCGTAACACTGTAATTTGTTTAACTCGTAGAGCGCACCGCGCGTAATATGACACGCAGTCTGCAGTACGCGTTCGCGACGAGTCGTGGGTCACCAATGTAAGTGTGTAGTTAGGGTTAGGTGTGTGTGTGGAGACAAATGATACGCTCGAGAGTCTAATGCCAACTGACTATATTTCTGGGACGTACGCTAAGTTACATTACATTATCTGTGTCTGTGTGTCCCCCACATATCTATTAGTCTGTGAATCTTCTTTTAAATAAAATAAATAAACAAATAAGAAACAGCTTGGTGACAGGCAGATGGACAACGGATTCTTAATTATTGCTAGGACTAAGGGTCCTGGGTGGACGAAAGAGAACCCCAGGATCCTGGAATTAGGGTAAACAAGAAACTGGAGTGAGGAACCGTGGATGGGTGACCATCTTAACATACCGAGTTTCCTTCGTGCCTCGGAAGCACGTTGTGCCGTAGGTCTCGACTGTCATTAGTAGATCTTTGGTAGTCGTTACAGATAGTCATGGTAAGACTGGAGTCATATTTACTGGCTGTAAATATGACTCCAGTCTTACCATGAAGTACCGTGTTAAACCAGTTAATGGGTTGTGGAGGTCTGGTAGCCGCTCCTCGTAAAATACTATTATTTAGTTAACTCCGGCTTGACTGGAAGTCGACCCGAATGTAGTTAGAAAAAGGCTAGGTAGATAATGAAAGAACACGAGTGAGTTTTAGTTAGTAGAAGTCTGACACGAGCGGGAGATATGATAAGAGAGTCATTTTGATGATCTGCCGGGACCCTTAAAACAATCAATTGGATGCCGTTTTTATCCTTTAGGTACGAAACCCCTTAAAAAAAGCCCTCGATGATACCCCTATTTTATTCTGCAGTTCGTTTACACGACACCCAGTAGACAGGTACCATGCGTACCACAAGTAATTCAATAAATATTTCAATAGAGCTATTAAATAAACATCAATTTGGGACTTGGCTATTGTTACCCGCGTGGGTGTGCCTTGACATATTGATGTTAGCTTTTACAATAACTTGACAAGCTTTGGTATAATAAAATGTGATGACGTCATTGTACATTCAAGTGGTGCTTTGTCCATGCTGTGGCATTGAGGAATGTACAAGTCATTTTGTTATATTGCTACTGAAGCCGCTGGTTATAGGTCTCTGCTCATGGCTTTGCCTGCGTAGGTAGTGATTTTGGTTATAAGGTACAGTTTGTAGTGTAGTTTTTCATGTGTTTCTGAACCCTTCGTGCGCGAGTCCGACTAACATTTGGCCAGTTTTATTTTTCTCGTTAACATATTCTTTTAGAATAATTTTCTACTCTCAGGCGGACAAAGCCGGTGGCAGAAGCTATTAATGTATTATTTTGAAAATCTGAATGTTTTATCAATCATAATTATCTAAATAAATTTGGTTAAAATAAAAAAAATATCTTCCAAGATAACGCAAGAGAGCGTATCAGAGTTTTACTAATTAAAAGTACACCTATGTTTCTTTAGTTCAGGAACTCGAAACATGACCCTAGAACACTGTATAGGTCAATTTTACATCTGAAAGAACTTAGAATTCGAATCAGTTCTAAAAAGTTAAAGAAAAGAAACTTTCAGATGAAGCCGGATAGGCAAAAAGTTTAACACTACGGTACACGCGCCTCAAAAAGGTCCACGAGTGCTCGCGTGGGCTACACTTGTAGCCCATTTAAAATTGTTATATAGCGAAAGATAATGGTTTTATTTTAAAATAAAACACATTTGTTATTATTAATGTCATCTATTAAGTAAACTGAAATTAAAAAATTATCTCCTCTTTCTTAAACTAAAAAATATTAACAAAACTTTAGACTTCTAAAAAATCTCACAATTTTTACTTTTTAGAAGTTAATTAAGTTTTGGTTAAATTTTTAAGATTTTTTTTAATAAAAAAAAACGAATTTTCACTACACAAAGGACAAAGTAAAATTTGGTGATCACTACATATATGCCATTTTGCATTTTGAGCAAGTTTTTTTTTTCGCCGGTGGTAGGATCGATTATTTCATCGTGGTGCATTGTTGACAACAATAAGTCTGTTTTGTTCCTTTTTGGCACATAACTGACTAGTGTACAGTCTTTCTGAAACCCAAATAAAGAGCTATTTATTTGTCGGCCCTGACTAGTCTTAAAATTTGTGGGTATTTCCTCTTCCCGTTCGCTTTCATTCAAATCATCCTGATCTGACCCCTCTTCTAGCCGAAACAAGTTTTCTTCCATTTTCGTTCCATATTTTCGATCTATTTATAAAATATTCAACAAAAAGTAAGTTTACAGTTCATAAATATAAAATATAATACCAAAATTCATAAGAAAAGATAAATATTTATCTCAAATTAAGAAATAAAATCGCACCTGAAAAATTCCGCCAGTGCACGCAAGGGCTACATACGTAGCCCAACAACTTTAAATCGTTATTACTCGCACGTGCGCCAGCGTCGAGTGCTAACGCCACAGTTAACGCGTCCAGCAACAACCAATCGGAGCTTAGCTAGAGGCTCAAAGTTAAATCACACGATTTCGTGAAGTAATGAACAAAAACTTTACCCTGGGCTACATATGTAGCCCGCGCGTGTACTCGCGTGTTAAGCATCCGGTACTCCAAACTCCTTTAGTTTCGCTGGCCCAAAATATCTCAGTTTTGGGAGCAGTTCACAAACCCTGTAAAGGTTAGAAGATTTTATCATAATGCTATAAACGTGCAACATAACTTAGAAGACGCTTGGGTTATTATGTAAAATCTGTCACTTACATAATTAAAAAAAAAAGGAAAAAGTTCAAGAAGAAAAAGTTTATTCTATTCTATATCTATAGTGCGTCTAATGAAAGCGCGACCTGGGGTTTTTTCGGGTTCCGTAGCCAAAAGGCAAAAACGGAACCCTTATAGTTTCGCCATGTCTCTCCGTCCGTCCGTCCTCGCTTAATCTCTGTGACCGTTACTAAAATCATTTTTTGATAAATTTATCAATAATATCGGAAATAATCGCTCCAAAAGTAAAAAATAATGTGTCCCCCCCCTCTAACTTTTAAACCATAAGTTTAGAAAATATGAAAAAAATCTGTAAAGTAGAGCTTTATAAAGACTTTCTAGGAAAATTATTTTGAACTTGATCGGACCAACAGTTTTTGAAAAGTTGGGGACACTTATTGTGACGGACGGGAAACTACGGAATCCTACACTGAGCGTGGTCCGACACGCTCTTGGCCGGTTTTTTTTTTTTATTTAATTGGCCGCAATTGTAGGAAATAAAAAAAAAATGTGAAATGTCAAGACATGATTCTCCTACTAGTTAGTAATACCATGTACACAATTATTGGATTTAACCTCTTTTTTCTGGTCGCGCTTTTATTAGACGGACTCTAAATTTTTACTCGTTGATCAAAAAATATGGTTTCATGCTGTGGTTTCATGCGTCGAATGTCCTGACAATTTGTTTTGGAATTTTATATTCAAGGTTACAAAATAATGTTTCAATATTGCCTGTGTTTTTTTCAAAAACCGTTTCTATCAACGATTAGTCGGTTTTCAGGTTAAAATAATGTTTCGAAAATGTCTAGTCACAGTTGTTAAATTGTGATTTGTGATTGTGTGTCGTGGAAAAACATGGTAATAAAATTCTTCGGATTCCGTTTTTAATTAAATTCTTTTTTTTATATTTAGCCTGTCTCTAACTCTCTGAACTTTGACTTTAAAACTGAGTTAATAAATATTCGCAAAATACTTACAAAGTGTTTTGGGAACCCATTTATTGTGCGTACAGCTAATAAATGGAATTCCCTATTAGAGATAGCGTTAACTGATAGATTTAAATCAAGAGTGAATAGGTTACTTCTAGGCAAGCGTGCTCCATGGTCGACCAGGTCATCACTTATTAATATTTTTCTGCTGTAATCGCCGGAGTGTTTTTTTCTACAACTAGGGGTTTTTAAGTCAAGAATGAAAAGGTTACTTCCAGACAAGCGTGCTCAATCGTCGGCCACATCATTGCTTATCATGGGAGATAGTAGTCGAACACAAGGCTATCCGCAATATGCAATGTGGGACGAAACACCACTTCAAAAGTGATGTGGGACAAACAAGGAATTTTTTGGAATGTGGGAAAAACTTCGGGACAAATGAAGAAAAAAACCTAAAAAAAGCATGTTACATAATACAAAACCCAAAAGTCAATAACCTTTAAGAAAACAAGTTCACTGATCTCCCAAAAAATGGTTTTCACAAGCATTTTCTCAAGTTAATGACATAAACCTGGATCGTGAACGATCATCAATCTTAGAACTGAATTCTTCACATGTTGTGTCATCACAAAATTCCAAGTAACCATTTGTCTTAATTCTTGGGTTCTGAAGTTACGCATCCTGCGTTATTTGAGATGATGAGGGAAAATTATGGAGTGGAAAATGTTAATGGTGGAGTTTGTTTGGCTTGGAGTGAAATATCACTTTTAGATTTGTTTAGTGGTGTATGAACAGGCTAGCTTCTGCCAGTGGTTTTGTCGGGTACTAAAGTAGGTCTTTCCTCTTTATGGGGTAAATTTTGGGAAATCCTCTCTTCCCTCCCTCCTTTCTCTAGGCGGACATTAAAATGAACTTTGTGCATTTTACGTTCCTAGCCTGCTGTACATTAAATATGTCAGTCAGTCAGTTTCACCTTTTATATGTACTCGCATACCCGCAAACGAGACACAATAGTAAGACAATTGACAGAAATCTCCTGGAGATTTATTAGCGGACGGGAGTTATGAATTAGCTTTAAGGTGGGCGCGACGTTAGAATTATCCATACAAACGTAATACCAAAATAATTTGCAATTTAAGCATATTTACACCATAATATGATGTTATTCGGATTCAGACAATAATTATCTAGGTTCCTACATCGTCTTTTTGTTGAAAAACTTACCCCAAACGAAATTTAAGCGAATTTAAATTTGCACATTTTCACAGCGTAAATGTCATGTTTTTATTTTGTTTTTTCTATATTATAAACAACAATATTTCAAAATATCTTTTCGTAGAAACACAGATATTATTATCAAGTTATAAATACTCGAAACAATATTAGAAATACATTAATTTTTCATTCATCATTTTTGGTATTACGGAACCTCTCCCAAATTTTCAATAGTTTGAATTGCTATCACAGCAAGCAACTGTCAGTGTGCGGATGATGACTTTACTCCAGTCGGTGTGTCCAAGAATTGTTTATACTATCTGGATTCCTTCCATCAACCTCAAAAACGTATTTTATTTCGTCTCAACTCGAGATAGCGCGCGGTCTCCGCAGGCCTCTTAACACTTTTAACTACGTTGAAAACAACTTTTTTTGTTTGTTAGAATTTTTTTTCTCTTTAAAACGGTATACAGGCACTGTAGAGTTATCAAGAACTCAGTCAGTCAGAAATATGAAGCTAAGGCGATTAACACACGGCACTGTGCACCGCCGCGGCTGTAAGGCCGCGTTCACATTGTGTCGTTACGGTTAATTTATCGTCAGAGAACTGTCGTCTCTACCCCATTAAAACGATAGTTTCTCGTGGCCACTACAAATAGCCGCAACGGCTGTGACGGTAAATCATGTGTCGTTATATAATTTACCGTCACAGTTGTCATATTTGTATCGTTTTACGACTGTCATGCTAGCCATACCCACTGTCATGACAATTTGTTGTTAACAAAGTCGTAGACGACAGTTAATCGTGTCGTCCTACATGTGCATTCAAATATATATAGGTTGACTGGTAATTAGTAACCGACATTTAAATACGAGATTGTACTCATGATAACAAACAACTTTTACTATGGGACCAAACCTGAAATCGCGAAAAAAATCTGCAGTTCAGTACATGTTGCCCGGTTAGTAGGCGAACATAAATGTTCAGTACAGCAAATTTTCATAAATGAGACACTTAAAACTACACGACTATCTGTCGTCACGAGAAAGTGAGAATGCGGCCTAAAGCGGATTTCGTCCGTTCAACCGCACGGCCGGGCAGTGTACGTGTGTCAGGCATCAGCGGATTTATTAGAGACTATGGCGACCTGAGTTCCGCTTCACCTACCACGGTGGTGCGCGGTACCGTGTGTTAATCGCCTTACTGCACATTGCACATTCCAAAGCGCAATTCTATGAAGAAGTACGTGCGTAACGTTATGGCGTTCTAATGACTTTAGAGTATCACTCTCTATACTATATTGTTTTTCACCTAAAACTAGGCGTAAACACCAACCAAAAACCACGCCCATACAATTATGGGCGTGGTTTTTGGTTGTGTTTTTTAAGAAAATAACGTTGCTTCAATTTAGACATTACTCCTGTTTCGTTCACACATATGTGGCGACACTAAAACGACACCCAGACCTAAAACAACTATCCATGGGCCATCCAAATATTTGTTTCGTGCGAAAATCAAATCCCCGACACACAGTACAGCAGCCAATTACTTGACCACTGCACCAAACGAGCTATAAAAATAATTAACGACCCAGTATCTTTTCGGCGTGGGAGCAACGTTTGTCGTGTTTGCAGACACCGCAAACCTCCCGACCCTTGTCAATCGGTAGCGACGATATTCCCTTTGATGATCGGAAAAAAACCGCCTTGAAATGAAATGCGGTGTATCAAATGCTATAAATAGCTGTTTCGTAATTCAACATCAAATAAATGCGTCAACAGTATAAAATGTTTTGGGAATACATTCATTGTGTGTGCAGTTAAGTTGAATTTCCCTTCCGGGGTCTATGTTTTCCAGGGCTTTGAAGTCAAAAGTGAATAGGCTACTTCTAGATCAGCGTGCTTCATTATCGACCACATTACCGTTTATTATCAAGTGACATAGTGGTCAAACGAGAGCCTATTAATAATAGAAAAAAATACAAAACGACTGCCAAAACAGTGCCCTCTAGTCGCCCATTGCGTTCTCTGACCACAGTTTTCCTTTTAGAAATTCTCGTGGCTCATCAGAGCCCATCAGGGCAAATGTGTCAGACATCTGTTTGAGGCACGCGTAGGACACTATACGTTGCCGATGACTCGGACTAGAACTTTACGGGATGTTTAGACAGCGAGTTCCCCACTGCTCGTCGTCCACAAGCTTACACCTACGTAATGGCCCGGGGCGTTTTCTGTCATGCGATGGAGATCGGATTCTCTGAAGTCATATAACTGTAGACCCGGCATTTCATTACTTACAGCAGCAATTTAAGCAAAAAAAAATCTTGACTGGAATAAAAAAGAAGTTTAGCTTATAATATCGAAAAAATATTCAGATCCAACACAATAATACACAAAATTTAGCATTTTATTCACATAAGTGTCGATTGTGAGTAATAAATCTCGTAGTCACCACCCAATATAACATAAAGCGTAGAAAATATTACTTGTAAAAACGTTTTTCATGATGTGAAATATTTCCAAGAAAAATCTACACATATTTTATCGTATGTTATTGAATATGAGCGGCTTTGGGTAGTACATCGATATTTTTCAGGAATTTTATCAGTACGTCGGTATGTTACCGGCAATATGTATATTTCAGGTATTCTATACATTACCTAGAAAATGCATAAAATACTTACCTGGGACGTGACAATGTGTGAAATGTTATTGTCCATTACATACTTTGCCTAGTAATGTACAATTCCTAGAAATTATATAGATTACCTGTTGGTTCACCGCTATTCATAACGGACCGGTTGGCAATATGTAAAATAAATGGATTTTGGTCTATATTTATCAACGTTAGCCGACCTACCTATAAAATAGCTTCCAAATATAAAATCAATGTGAGTAAAATTGCATATTATAGATATAGATTTAGATAAAGTTTAAGATAAACATAATGTTTCATTTATTACCAACACAACTAAGGTATTCTTTACATTGTCTAGGTATTATATAGAATACCGGATTATACAGATTGCCGGTAACATGTAGATTTTCATATCGATATTAAATTACAAAAATGGACGCGTATATTGACCTCAAGGAAGGCAATAAACTGTCTCTTACGACAATAAAAGCTTTGTATACTCGTACACACACACCATCGATCATGGACCGGTCACTCACCTTACCTTTTTTACAGTGAGAAATCATCAAGTGACTTCTTTCTTCCTGAATGGAGCTTTTTTTTTAAGAAGTAAACCATCCAATGACTTGTCTCGCTCTAGGGCGGAGTGGAAGAGTGTCACACCTTTATTGACTTAAACCTACTCCTAAGTTCCTTTTTTGCGTTGGGTTCCATGACCCTAAGTGTCCGTTTTGGAAGTGAACCTAGCTAGGCCCCTACTCCTATGATGACATCTCTTTGAGGCGCGTGTGGAACATTACGCGCCGTCGACAACTCGGGCTCAGTTCAGAACATTACCGGACGGTCGGACAGCTAAATATCCATTACTCGTCGTCCGCAAGCATGCAACATTAGCCGGTGTCAGCCTTAACTAACCCCGTCAATCTTGTTGATCGGACGGGGAGTTACTCATTGCTCACCGTCCGCAAGCTCGCAAATGTGATGACTGAGCGACTCTGTGGTCACTGACACAATCTAACATCTCCATTTACTCCCCAAGTGGCATTAGCTACATTGCTTTGTATTTTCTTATATTTTTAGGGTTCCGTACCTCAAAAGGAAAAAACGGAACCCTTATAGGATCACTTTGTTGTCCGTCTGTCCGTCCGTCTGTCAAGACCCTTTTTCTCAGGAACGCGTGGAGGTATGACGCTGAAATTTATATCAATTACTCAGGTCTACTGTCCCTTGAAGCCGTGAAAAAAAAAATCAAACTTCTAAGCCAACGCAATCAAAAGATACAGCCGTTTATGCCGCAAATTTTCGACACTTGCAAGGGAATCAAAACCTACAGGGTGCTTCCCGTGAACTCAGAATCTTGAAATTTGGTACGAAGCAACGTCTTATAGCATAGATAAAGGAAAAATTACGAAAACCATAAATTTTTAGTTACATCACATAATATATATTTTTTTAATAATTTTAAACTTACTACCCATTTCCTCATAAACGCGTAGAGGTATTAAATTGAAATTCATACCAAATACTCAGGTCTATAATATCTTTAAGCTGTAACAAAATCAAACTTCTATGTCAACGCAATCAAAAGAAACAGCAATTTAAGCTGCATATTTTGAAACTCGCAAGTACTCGCAAGGGAATCAAAACCTAAAGGGTACTTCTAGTCGACCTAGAATCTTGAAATTTGGCATGAAGCAACGTTTTATAGCACTCATATAGGGAAAAGTCTGAAAACTGAAAATTTGTTGTTACGTCACAAGAATTATTTTTTTGAAAAATCTTCAACGCTCGATTCGAGAATTGAACTTTATTCATAGGTAAGTTAGAGGTATTGAGTTGAAATTAACACCATATAATTGGGTCCGTGGTCCCTTGAAGCTGTGCAAAAATCAATTTTCAATTCAATTGGTAAAGTGACGGGAAAAAAAGATTCGTCCGGTTATACTGCAAAAAACGTACATTTCGAGACTGTCGAATTGTTCGATTGAACTGTTTTTATAGGTAAGTTACTACGGAACCCTCAGTGCGCGAGTCCGACTCGCACTTGCCCGGTTTTTTTTTGTTTGACCTCAATACATTTGATCTCCGAATAAAATACACTTTTGCGTGTTATTTACGATTTCTCTTTAAATCCATCTTTTGTGGGTTTTCTGTTGCCATGGCGCTGTATATACTCTAAAGCCTTGGCTTTACGATCGAGTCTGAAAGCCGAAAACGTTGTTTTGATGGTTCATTGAAATACAAAATTTCGAGGAATAAATAAATGGAAGGAGTGTTGGCTCGTGAATTGGATTAGGTACTTATTTTATCTTGTGCTAGAGCAGTATTGGCCCAGCGGTAACGGCCCCAACTTACGTGATGTAGGTTGTGGGTTCAAACCCATTGCAGTGATGCGCATTACTTTGTTTATGTTGTTACATCAGAAATCAGCAGAATGAACTGATTGGTAAAGCACTTGTAGTTTTATTAGGTTATGGGCCCAGTCCTAAAATTAATTAGCAAAAAAGTATAGTTTTTATCGCGTGAAATGGCTGGGAGTTATATTGTGAACGTTCCAAAGCTCAGGGGTCGTGAAAATTACGATGAGTGGGCGTTCGCGGCAGAAAATTTCTTGATTTTGGAAGGCGTCGACATCAGCAAGAAAGATACCGGCGATGGCGGGACGGTTAGCGTCGTTGACGATCAAAAAGCAAAAGCGAAATTGGTGATGACGATAGATTCGTCGTTATACGTGCATATAAAGAGTGAAAAGACTGCTTTGGGAGTATGGAAAAAACTCAAGACACTATTCGACGACTCGGGTTTCACACGCAGAATTAGTTTGCTTAGAAATTTGATTTCTATTCCCCTCGAGAATAGTGAGTCAATGACGCTATACGTTACGCAGATCATCGATACGGCGCAAAAATTAAGAGGAACAGGCTTCGATATAAACGAAGAATGGATCGGATCGTTATTGTTGGCGGGTCTACCCGAAAAATTTGGTTAAAATGGCGATCGAGCATTCCGGTTTAGCTATTTCCGCTGACGTCATAAAAATGAAACTTCTGGACATGAGTGATAATGTTGGCACCAGTGAGTCAGAAAGCGCATTTTTAACATCAAAAGGTTGTCAGCGTCATAAAGCGAACAAAGTTGTCAAAACTGGAGAAACGTCATCTCGACCTGTCAAAGTGATAAAATGTTATAGATGTAAACAAACCGGCCATTATAAAAACCAATGTCCACAAACTAAAGAAAAACAAGTGAATGCTTTCAGTGCAGTGTTTCTAAATGGCAGTTTTGATAAACATGAATGGTATATCGACTCCGGCGCGAGTAGCCACATGATGATCAGACAAGAAAACATAAAGAACGCGTCACATAACCTCACTACAAAGGAGATTATAGTTGCAAATAGAACAACTATGCCAGTGTTGTGCTCAGGAGACACAGATCACGACTGTTGTGAACAACAAGGAATATGATATTGTTGTTAAGAATGTGTTATGTATTCCCAATCTCACCACAAACCTATTGTCTGTCAGTCAGCTGATAAAGCATGGTAACAAAGTCAGTTTTCAGCGTGAATGTTGTTACATCAGGAATCAGCAGAATGAACTGATTGGTAAAGCACTTGTAGTTTTATTAGTTTAATTTATTTCATCAACACTTTAATTTTTTTGATGAAACGGTGAAGGAAAACATCGTGACGAAACCAGCACGTCCTAGAACCACAAATTCGAAAATATGTGTCATCCACCAACCCGCACTGGGCCTGCGAGGTAGGTTACGGCTTCCGGCCCATTTTCTCTCATAGAAAGTAGGCCAGAGTCCCAGGAGTGGGAACATTATAAGGCCGATGCTATGCCATCTTCTGCCAGCGGCTTCATCCACGTACTTTCACGCCGGCAAAGCCGTTTTTTTCCATGAAAAACCTTGAACCCCTGTTTCACCTTCTTGGACCAAGTTTTTTTTACGGTAAAGCGGCCTAAGGTGTAAGCTAAAAGGTCATCTATTGTTCTGTAGATAATGGTAAAACATTATTCTGCAATAGAATAATGTTTTTCCATTATCTACACAAATTAATTAAGATTAAGACCTTACCTCAACCGACCCAGGATATCTTAATAAGGTCTCAAGGGAGAGATCCGCTGAAGTGATTTCCTGGGTTTCAATTAATTAGTTACTTTAAGTGATGAATCGTGCTTCCCTGTAGTTCCCTATTTTCTGATATATTAGACTAGAAATTCGGCTTTTGTAAACTAGCGACCCGCCCTGGCTTTGCACGAGTGCATCAGTGTTACTCTACTATATGTATTATACATATAAACCTTCCTCTTGAATCATCTAAAAAAAACCGCATCAATCCGTTGCGTAGTTTTAGATTTAAGCATACATAGGGATATAGGGACCGAAAAAATGACTTTGTTTTATACTACGAGTATGTAGAGTAGTATCTACGTGTTTTGATATTCCAACTAAGCAGGTTTGGCCTTAGTTGACGAAAAAGAACCCAGGAACGCTGGAATTAGGGCAAAGAAGAAACAAGAGTTGGTTTTAGTCAGTAGAAATCTAACAAGCCCTCCCGCTCCGCCCAGAGTGGGAGAAGTCATTTTGATGATTAGCCACCTTAAAAAAACTAAGTAGGTTTTTTTTAATATGCATAGGCTCGCGAACACAGATACAGTATACAAATATATTTGCCCTGTTATGTAATACCCAAATATGTTGTTATCAGGGTATTGATAGTTCCGAGTAATATCATATTATTAAAGCGATTTTCGCAGAATCAATCCATTTATGACTTCTTAAGTTATAAATGAATTGATTCTGATGATGATGATTTGTAATGAATTTTCAGAATTCTGAGTTTGGATTTCGTGGTACTTTTTTTAATATGGATAGGCTCGTGTTTGACCACTATCTTACCTGATGGTAAGCGATGATGTATTCAATGATGGAACACGCTTACCTAGAAGTAAATTATACACTCTTGAATTAAAGACCTTAAAGTTGTAGCTATCAGGAATTGTAGACTCCGGCAAGGAATTCCACTCCTTAGCTGCTGTATGCACAATAAATGTGTTCCCCTACGTATGGTGGGTGAATGACAAGTCTTTCAACTTCAGAAAATTGAATATCCTGATTCAGCAAAAAAGTGCAAATAACTTTGTCGTTCCATCACTCTTTCTTTGAAAGGTTCGTTAAAGTACGTTTGTGAGACATCGTCGCGTAGTCTGTCTGACATATCGCTGAAATGCACCTTTTCCGCCTAAAATAAAAGTGTGCGCCTCACTGCTCGGCGTTTTTTCTTTTTTTAACTTACAGAAGTTATAAAAGAACGCAACACCGGTGTGATTATTCATTTTTCAATTTTCTGCGTGTAATATAAAGTCATTGCGGTTTTGCGACATTGAGGATCGAGTATAAAGATGGCTACGCATTGTCGCGTCGTGGTAGTTTTTACTGTTTATAGGCCTATGTGTGTGTCTGTGTTACTATCTCAACTGATGGAAAGCGAAAATGTGGTCGATGATGGAGCATGCCTACTTAGAAGTAATCTTATTCAATGTTGATTTAAAAATGCTCAGGTTTTAGCTATTAATAAAATATTCTTATATTCTTCGGCAGGGCTACGTGAGCCTCATTTCTTTACCCATTAATTAATCGAACCGTACCAAACCACTACACCAACCGTACCGAATTACTACTGACAGAAAGGTACATAAAATGACTTTCTTCATTAAAAAAGAAAGAAAAAAACGTTTATTCGTGCATTATACATACAACCATACATCAAACCTTGGACGCATTAATTCATGAATCCCCGACCGGTCCTATGAGACCGCGCTGTTATTGTTTTACTATTGTGTCTCGTTTTGTGGGTATGTGATAGGTTAAGTGCGCAAACATCTGTAACGTCACGAAAACATTACAAATCACGGAATCAGTCAATCGGAAACATTACAGCAATTTGTCATTTCCATTCGAACAAAAAAAGTGAAGATTTAACGAAATGGAAATTGATAATTTAGTCATTTGTCTCTCTCTTTACTCATTTTTTTATAACAAGGCTAGTAATTTCGGTTATATTAGGTAGGTTACAAGAAGGGTTTAAAGTAGCTGTCGGCACCAGCTTTGCGCACCTGGGATATAAATGTATGATATGGTCAATCCGCTTGCCAAATTTCATCCAAACCCGTTCAGCCGTTCGAGCGTGAAGAAGTCATCATCATCTACCTAACCTTTTCCCAACTATATTGGGGTCGGCTTCCAGTCAAGCCGGATTTAGCTGAATGAATGAATGAATTTTACGAGGAGCGGCTGCCTACCAGACCTCCACAACCTATTAACTGGGAAAAGCGTGAAGAAGTAATTTATCTATACACAGACAATGACACAAACTTTCGCCTTTATTAAGTTAGAGTTTGAAATAAAACGTATCTATTACTTACATTTTAGAACTCAGTACGTATCTGAATATAGGTACTCTTGAAAAAACAGATTGTTAAAGGAAGGAATATTATATTTTTCTGTGTTCAAATTGCCGTGTAATCGCGCCTACATTCAATATTTGTTGTAACAAAAATAGAATTAATTTAATCAAGAAACAAATGGGCTTGTCCTTGTTTGAACAGTATTACATAAAAAGAAAAGTTATATTTAGAAAAAACAAATAACAGTAATAAGATGACATGATTTCGCCATCTGTGAAAGCTAAAATAGAAACAAATCAAATATCTCAACTTAGAACACGAGGTTGTCGACATCTGAAATGTGGACTCGGCTGTCATTGTGCCAATTACTCGTTACTGACACTGATGACCAAAAGTTTCGACAGCCATCTGACGCACCACACAACGACAGCCATCTATCGCCCCACACACCACACAACGACAGGTTTTGGTACAGGTATCGAATTGAAGAGACTGCCTTACGGCCGAAATTAATAATCAATCTATCACAATATCGGAGATTGAAAAACAAATGATACCATACAAAAATTTACATGTTTTCTGTTGTTTCATTTGTTTTTCAATCTCCGATATGTGATAGATAGGTTATTGGTTTCGAGCGATAGAAGGCATTATTCCTCGATAAGGCTCACTTTGTGAGAAGTTTCGTAATGTCAAGTAGATATTAATCACTTTCCAGTTAATTACGTGGCAATTAGGATTTAAAGGACCTTTAAAGGTTAGCCACAGGACAGTAATTTTATCTAATAATCTAGTGCGCCTCATCATCTACGATTGCATCACTTCTTAATATCATGTGGAATCGCATTAAAGCTCTAGATTATAACAATAAAAAAAAATCAAAGTAGTTTTATTATGACAGATTTACAAGCTTTGATAATTATAAACATAGTTACGTATCAACTGTTTCAATGCAAAAATGTCTCAAACTATTGTGGTAACAAGTTTAGCTGTCAAAAACTAACAGTAAGTTTTGGAGAAAGGTTTTCCTAAAGAAAAATTACGCAATTCATTTGGATACAAGACGAAATATACTTGTATCTCTATTTTAAAAAAAAAACCCTGTAAATAATAACCGCTTATTATTTAAATCCCGAAAACAATAATCCTGGCTCTTCTGAAACAAAGTGATTAACATTCGAGTTACTGTGATCTTATTTAAAAATTATCTGAGATACGGTTGTATTTTTGTATGAAATTAATTTAGCGTTTTACTCTGCATAAAGAAACATATTTACTGTGTATATACGTGTTTTACATGCCTTTTTGTTTGAACTTAAAAGATAAACTTTACCCTTGTAATATTTTCTTTTGTGTTTTTATTAGAATGTAAAAGTAACAATATGTTAAATCTAATTTTGTTTTAGGCAACAAAGAAAATATTGTAGAATAATATTAAAATTATGACTTAGGTATCTAGATATCCCAGGGTTGGATGCGGGATTTTTCAATAGAGTTATCGCGGTTCTGAAACATAAAGCCTACCTGTGACCCTTTGACACCCTGTAATCGTTTTATACGGGTTGTTTTGAATAACGAGTATGAAAACCTTTTTAATTGAATTACATTTACCATATACTCAAGGAATAATATATTGCATTTTTTTTTTTCAATAGTAGGAACTAGTGCTTGAGTGTAATCCACTTGAACCGTGCTTGTTTCTTAAGAGTCTTTTTACTCTAGCCTTGAAGAGTAAATTATAATCACAAGACTAAATCATGATTCACCTTAATCATAATCAAACGGTAAGACTGCTGCGCGGTACGGTTATGTACGCAGTATATAAACAACCGAGACGAAACGCTTAGTCCGGACCGTAGAGGTGTCAACTACATAAAGGCCTTACGATATCCGAATGATAGAAAAAAGTAATGGCGGAGTCAAGCCATGTAATTCTTGCCTACATTCTCCAAAATGCATACTGATGTTCTTTTTTCTTTTTTCGCCCTTAGAAGTAGAATTTCATAATCCTTTTGTTAGTACTCATTATCATCATCATCATCATTTCAGCCGAAAGACGTCCACTGCTGGACATAGGCCTCCCCCAAGTGTCGTCGCCAGAAAGACCAGTCCTGTGCGTCTCGCATCCATCGGATTCCCGCAACCCTCGCTAGGTCGTCGGTCCACCTTGTGGGAGGCCTTCCAACGTTTGTTAGTACTCATCTATATCATAATGCCATAAGGCTTTCTTCGTCTTGTGCACCATTTTACATTCCTAGGCCTGGCCCAGTAGTTGCAGTGGTATACAATTGACTTGTAATTGACTTTCAAATTTGTCATCCATGTACTTTAAAAAATTAAATAAAATATGTCACTCAGTCAGATTCTTCTTTTATATTATTATGTATAAATACACCATCTATCTAGCCAATAAAGGGATTTTATTTTTACCCTTACAGATCGCTAATATAATATAATATAATGTATAATAATAAGTAATAATTAATCGCTTACTGTTTTTAACTCATTTGACTTCTAAAACAGTAGATACTCTTCTTCTGTTTTAGAAGTCAAATGAGTCAAAAACAGTAAGCGATTAATTATTACTTATATTGTAGTCCAAGATCCTTTGTAGTCTGACCGTAACAAATAAAAAACAGTCATTTGTAAATGACTGTTTTTTATTTGTTACGGTTTGTATAATGTGTCTGGACTCAGTGAAATAAAAAGAACATACAAGGGGTTAAAGTACCGACAAGTTGTAATCAAAATGTGCAGTTTTGAAAACTTCTTACGGAGACGTATTATTATTAGACAGCTTGTCTTTAGAATGTCTGCAAACTTTTGCAAATGGAAGTATAATAGAACTACAAGATAAACTAATATCAATTCTGTAACGAAATAAGCTTGGAAACATGTATTCATGTATAGTCTTTTTTGAGATTGACGACGCAAAAAAGTATATTCTGCTAAATTTAATTTGGGTTTAGAAAATGTCGAAATGATTCTAAAATCGTTAATTAAATCGTTAAAACCGAAGAAACAGGCATTTTCTAGAACTACAAATTCGAAGACATATTGTGACATCCACCAATCCGCACTGCGCCCACGTGACATCCCACACCCCATACACTCTCTCCTAGATTGAGGCCTGAGTCCCAGTAGTGGGAACATTATAAGACTAATTATGCTATGCTATACTTAATCAACCCGTAATCAATAACAGATAGACGGCTTTTTGCTTGAACAACCGGAACCACGAAACAGGAAAACCTCTCTAAACATCTTGATTTCCGTGTCCCTACGTGAATGCCAAACCCATTGTTAATTAAAGTCCAATACTTACCACATTGATTTCTAATCCTCACACCAATTCAAGCTCAGCAATTGATACCGAACCTTATAATCACCTAATGAGGGTATAAAATGCTTTGCTCCAAGGAATCGATTAACAAAACCCTTTGGTTCTGTGACTGACATCTGTTGAGACGAAGGGACTTAATATTAATTAAACACTTACCACCATTTTGTCAGAAAAATCAGTGGTCATTGTTTTTGGGTTACAGATTTGTATCTATTTTATTTTGCGCTTTGATATTATATAGAAAGAAAGAAAATAAAAAAAGTTTATTTGGGCCAAACATGCATACCATAAAAATAAAAAATAACCAAAACCAATACTTAAAGAGTTTGGGAAGATATGCGTCACGTCCGCACAAAACGGCCAGCGCTTAACAAGATGCTGTCAGTCCCTTTAATCCTAACAAATAATTATAAATGTGGCAGACGAAGTCGCAGGTAGAAGCTAGTACAAAACATATCCTGTAACAAAAAAACAGGTTCTATTTTCCAAGAATTAATCAGAATCATCACGAACCACCTGCACCTGCGATTCTTTTCTCCTTTTCTGTCAAATCCATCCAAAGGTTATCTGTAGAAAATTGCTTTTAGTGATGAAACCGCCCATTGTTACACCCTATAAATTTTAAGCTCCTACTGTGAAATTGCATTTATGGTGTACAATATAAAAAAAAAATTAAATTGAAAAGCAATATTGATGCGGTTACAAATATTGTGTTTTTTATGACAATGTTCGTGTAACACATCTAAACATAACTTCGTATTAAAAATATAAATTAATTTTCTTCTTGGTCTATACATAGTATTGACTAACAACAAAAAATCTAAAGTAGTATTTTTTAATTGCCAATCAGCCAGTCAGTCAGAAAGATCCAAAGCGTAGATCTCTATAGAAAAGAAAGTGCATACAACTCCATGTAAACGCTTTCAATTATGTTCAAAAAGGTGAGAATCACTTAGTAATCAATCAAAAACTCTGTTGCGTCGACCCCTTATAAAACGAGACAAGAACAGAAAGATGATGAAAAAAGTTGAGAATCACTACTATAGAGTACACTTACGAACATTAACCAACGAAGTAGTCTAATATTACGTTTATAGTGGGAATAATTTCCGGCCAGTTTAAAACTCCTAAACTACCAACTTCCACAACAGATTAACATTATTTCCAACAGATTACCGATACGAGTATAAAACAGCTAATTAATTTAATAAAGTCGCTATTACATTAAACCTCTAAGCTATTAAATTCCATTGCCTATTCCAAGGTGTGTACATAACAAAATAAATGTGGCCGAACATGTGATAAAGTTCATCCACCAGACTATTTATGTGACCTCCGGTGACCTTAGAGGTTAGTTGACCGGCATTACCTTATATTGTTGACTTGTCAACTTCCTAGTGTAAAGAGCATTGGCTTGTGAGGTGGGATATTGTCAAATAACTTCTCTTGCTCTAAGTGTTTCGAGAGACAGTGCCAAACTTGTACTGACTTAAACCAAAGATATAAATATACTAGAATCTTAAACTTATCTGTTTCTGCAGTTGAGCAATCATGGCAATTAACCTATCACTTACCCACAAAACGAGACACAATAGTAAAACAATAACACCGCGGTCTCATAGGACCGGTCGGGGATTCATGAATTAAATGCTCGTGCCGTCGTCTTAGTATAGATGAGCCCTGTTTGTTTTTGAGTGGGAGACTCCTTTTGCTCTGGATGGAGCGAGAGAGGAGTGCCATACTTATTGCAAAATAATTAAAGGTCGTTTGTTTTTCTGCAATTGCCCTTTGGGTTCTAGGGCTATGGTAACTCTTTCAAACAATATAGTAAGTAGCCCATGTGTGTTTGGTGAAAATATTGTTATCTAAATAAAAACTTGGAAGTCTGATTGTTTATGAATTTATCACGATATGTAGCAAGAGATTATTGACCCCTTTTCAACTCAACTCTTCAGTAATGATTTTTGTAAAATAGACACTACAATTTTGACAAAAACACAGAAGTATTTATAAACTATCAAACACTACAGTGGAGAGAGAGTATTTAGCAAGCGAGAAGAAAAAATAAAAGAACTTCTTTTATGAACTATTCAGCAAATGATTAGCAAATTCTAAATTCAAATTCAGTATGAGAAGAGATTTTTGAAGTGTAATTTACATCAAGCCGGCTGTCAGACAGATATTTTTGGGTGGATTAGGACACTTATTTGAATTTAGAATCACTTTGAATTTCGAACGTAGCAAATGTTTAGTCAGGAGCAGATTTAATTTAGACGAAATAAAAACGTTGAATTACATCTTTATAGAAATCACAAATATTATATGGGCGAAACTTCTATGTATGTGTATATTTGTTACTCCGTCAAGCTCAAACGTCTTCATGGATTAGAATAAAATATAAAATATGACCTGGAATAAGTAGAAGTAGTAGGTCATGCTATACCTTTTATTTGAGGTATTTTCTTACATTTTACCTATCTTTAGTTTCCAGAATTTACCACCAATAATTTATCTAAAGTATTGGTGGTAACTGCCCAGACTTGCAAGTCGTTGGTTGCGGGTTCAAACCCAGTCAGGCGCATTACTTTGTGTAATTTATTTCATCTGCTCTTAAAATGCATTAAAGGAAAACATCGTGAGGAAACCGGCATGTCCTAGAACCAAAAATTCGAAATCATGTGACATCCGCCAATCCGCACTGGGCCGGCGCGGTGGATGGCCCATTCCCTCTCCTAGAGAGGAGGCCTGAGTCCCAGCAGTGGTAACATTATAAGGCTGATAATGGTAAAAAAAAACTAAAGTATTAACGAAGAAAAATGGCAAAAGAATGGAGTACAAATGACTTCTCATTAGTTTTGTATGAGCGAGCAAAATTGTGTTACAACCCTTTTATTAATATTATACCAATGACTCGAGCAATTTCAAATTGTGATAATAATTTTAAGTGATATAAATGTTTCTAATACTAAAATGATTAGGTGAATGATGTATGCAATTTGATACTTTGTGTCGGATGATAGAACATATTGAATTGTGTTTAAAAGGCTTAACGGTTTTTAGCGGGATTTTTTGTTTAAATTCAATAGCTGTTTTAATTACTCACAAATTAATGCCTAGTGGATATTGTGATGTAAATTGATGTAATTTTGTATCTCAAATATCTACGTAGCTGAACTAATATGGAATCATTGACACAGGTACGGTTTCGGTAAAATGCAGCTGTGGATTACCGTAGTATTGACTACTATAGCGACGCTTATCGAGAAGGCCAAACCGATACATATGCTGCCAAATACATTATAATGCGATACATACGTTCATTTTTCAATGGAGTTTACAGTAGTATGAAAGATTAGTAGTAGGAAGAGTAGTAGTAGTAGTAATAGTTTCGTTTAGTGCATTTAGACTATCAAGATTAGAAAGTATTAAGTTTTTTGTTACTTTAAGTTAGTTACTCTGAGTTCCATTAGAACGAGGATGTAATACATTCTAATGTCATTGCAGCATTTGACTGCAAGTGTATTGAGTCGGCCTTCTGGTTAAGCTTCGCTGTGGTTGTTAACATTACAATTATTCTCATCTCCGTGTTACCTAAACTGCGCCTGTTTTAATGATTCTTAGAATGCAATCAGCGCATTGAGATACAAAACTATACCATTTAAATAAGAATATTTTTTTGGAATCTATTTCTAAATAGGTAATTAAAACAGCCACTGAAAAAGGCTGCTATTCATTAGCCACCCGAATGATATTCAGTCATTCAATCAATTTCCTAGTTCATTGGATTCTAACGGTGCTAGAGCTTTTCGTGGGGACGGTAGCGGGGCCAAACACAAATGGGGGAGTTAAAAAAAATCACGACTCCCAACCATGACTACGAGTAGCATGATTACAGAGAGAGAAAAATATTTTTAAATTATTAATACGAGTACCTTACGAGTACGACAGACATAATTATAAAGTTAGTATACTTAATTAAATATGATGTAAAAGTGGCGTTGGAATTTGTTTTCTTGTAAAGGTGGCAGTAGTTTAGTAAACTATGAGCAAGCTAAATGACTTGGATCGATAATTATTTAATTACTTGCCTAATCCCGACACTTAAGCGAGGCAGGTCGTAAAATTAATTTTAATTTGCGTTCATCCGGCAATGTGCTGACGGCGGTCGTAAGTTGAATACGCCGACGAAGCCCCGCTGTGCCGAGCTTACTCAATTACGTGCCTTGATTGTACATAATTATAATGAAAAAATAATGGAATTTATTTAGCTCAATGTAAGGCATGCAAACCGGCGCGTATTGTTCCACGTGCGCCTCAAAGAGAAGTCAGCTAACCTTAGGGGCTAGACAGGGTCGAAGCCTACCGGGGCCCTGGGTTGAACGAAAGAGAACCCAGGGACCCTGGAATTAAGACAAATAAGGTACAGGAGTGGGTTTTAGTCAGTAGAAGTACATAATATATGACATGCCCACCCGCTCCGCTCAGAACGGGAGAAGTCATTTTGATGATCTCCCGACTTAGAAAAAGGCATGTAAACACTATAGCCCATTCGCAATAAGATTCGACTTAAGTTAACCTTTATTACTGTCAGTAAAGTGGTTACAATACCTAGTTGGTTTTGTAACTACTTTACTTCAGTTGCAATAAAAGTCAAAATTGGTTGAACGAACATTAAAAAGGTTAGTTTAAATGTCTAATAGTACCTATAGCGAATGCAGTATAGTTAAGTACAAACAAAACTCATCATCATCTGCCTAGCCTTTTCCCAACTATATTGGGGTCGGCTTCCAGCCAAGCCGGATTTAGCTGAATACCAGTATTTTACGAGGAGCGGCTGCCTAGCAGACCTCCACAAGTACAAACAAAACTAAAAAGTCAGTTCAGTTTAGTATAAATTCCAGAAAACTGTACTACCAACTTGTTTCAGCCTGAATACGTATGAAAAAATATTTGTTTTTGTTTGTCTAAACACGATATCAATATTTCACAAATAACTGTGGAAACAATATCGTAATTGGTGGACAAGCTAACGAGATATAAATTAACCATTTATTTGATTAAAATTGTTATATCTAGTTTTGTTTTTGTTTCGCATTTTTAATTTGATTGTGTTTTTAGGTATAATTTTGATTGGTCTACACTGTCCACACACATTGTCTATTCAAGGAGTTTCTTGTCAAGGGTTCTCCATAGGAAACTACTAACTGCTACGACGTCTCGCGTCAAGATGCCATTTTGAAAGAAATAAAGAAAGAAAGAATTTTATATGGCAGTCGTACAGATGTGATATGGACATGGACTTTGACGTCACAAGTTCATGTCGGACTTTCTTATTAGCAACTTTGAATCTCTATAACTTCTGTCGATGAAGATATTTTAAAAAATCTTGTATATTTGTTTCTCTTTCTATATATCTTTATTAGCTGGTTGGAATATAATCTTTATTCCTACCAGCTCATCTTTAAAAGTAGATGAGTCCTTTTAGTTCCCTCAGGGTGTGTACCTATGTGCGAATTCGGTGTTCCCAGGGTTTGTGTTCCTCTCTGCACACAGGACTGTTCGTGATTCCCATTGCATGGAATCAAAATCCGTTTAGCCATCTCAGCGTGAAGATGTTACAAAATAAACTTAAAAAGATCTCCTTTGTAACATTAGTGTGATATAATTATGTTATAACAATCATTACATTATAAACTGTTATACTAAAATCCTTCTCAAGCTGTGTCACATCTAGTTAATATGAGTATACATCGTCTCCAATTTACTGTAATGTAACAGATGATACGATTCTTGAAAATAAGCCTCAGAGTTAAGTCTTATCTTGCGAATATATCGCTAAGCCTCTTATTTTATTCTTTTTTATAACTCTTATATGATTGTGAATGTGGGGACTAGGTGGATTGTTTTTTTCTTTTTAGTCCGATTTAACATTGTAAAATCTAGTAGTTTAAGTATTTTATGTGGCCTACCCAAATGTTCTTTCTTTGGTATTGTTTTTAGTTCGATTATTTATAGAGCCACTCAAAACTTGTGCGGTTTCTTCATCAAAAAACCATTTCTGACACTAACCTACATGGTTCTCATATGATTTGACGATTTGACCATGACATTCTGTATGAACTTTAAAACTTCATTTCAGTGTTTTCTCTCAGTGTAGTTAGCTAGGAAACAACAGCTTCATCTAGTTATAAATTAGTACATTACGATATTAGTGCGTAATGATGGTTATAACATGCGAGGCGGAATTTCAGCCCGAGCCGAAGGCGAGGGCGTAACTGAGCCGAGCATGTTATAACCAATACGCACGTATATCGTACGACGTTTTTTAACACATTTGCGAGGAAACAGAAAAAAAAACATTTAACCTCAGGAGGAACATCTTAGTGTTTAGCGCCAAAGAAATCGAACGCAAATATTGTTTGGTAAAATGACAAAATGAAAAAAATTACAAAAAATGACGAAAATGACTAAAAATGACTGAAATGACAAAGAGTGACAAAAAATTACAAAAAGTGACAAAAAATGACAAAAAATAACAAAAATGACAAAAAATGACAAAAAGTAACAAAAAATCACAAAAAGTGACAAAAAGTGACAAAAAGTGACAAAAAGTGACAAAACATGACCAAAAATCACTTGAAAGTTGACAAAAACTTACAAAAAGTGACAAAAATTACAAATATCACAAAAAAATACTAAAAACTACAAATAATCACAAAAAATGACAAAAAGTGACAAAAAATAACAAAAAGTTACAAAAAATTACAAAAAAAGACAAAAAGTGACAAAAAAAGACAAAAAATGTCAAAAAGTGACAAAAAATGACAAAATGACAAAAAATTACAAAACATGATAAAATATGACAAATGATAAAATGATGAGGCTATTCAAATTTCGAACTAATCGCCGCGCGCGAAATGCAAATAATGCTGTTATGGAATTTGTATGGACTATAACTTAACTATTTGCTTTGGTAACACACGCGTTTTTTATGACCCGCTTTACATATTTAAAACCGGTGGAATTACATCAGCTTTACGAGCAACTGTGTTAAAAAAGTGTTTTTTTTAACTACTTCTACTTACAAAATAAATATCATTTATCATTATATCCCAATATAATAAAAGCGAAGTCAAGAATTTAATTTCCAAGAAAAAATAATATTCAGGATTTATATGATAATGTAGACATCACATGAGCTCGTAATCCAATTACTCGTACATTTTGAACAGCGGAACAATGCTCAGTATGAAAAGGAATTCATTCATTATTGTCATGAAATTGACATGCTTGTATTAACATTGTTCGTATAATTATGTTGATTTTTATAAGTGGAATTTATTATCATTATCTCTTCAACTTTTTCTCAACTAGCTTGGGATTGGCTTCCAGTCTAACAGGATTTGGCTGAATACCCGTGCTTTACATGGAGCGGCTGCCTGTCAGAGCTCCACAACCCAGTCATTGGGCAACACGATACTGATGTAAAACTGACGGGCTGACTTTCTGGCGTCAGACTATTTGTAACAACTGTCAAAAATTACTTGCTTTCTGAGGTACGGGGCGCCAGTAATGGCGAAATCGTATATGAGAAATTCACTTCTCGGAGCAATTTTCTTTCTTTTTTCTTTCTCTCAATGATATAGGTTAATACCTTGATAGGTGTGGACTAATTTTTTTTCGATGACTATACTGAATATCCCATATGTGGCATTGTGAGTCATAGATTGTATAAAAGCTCGGTGTTACAATATAGAGCTTACCTATACATGAACAAAGTAAACGCAAATTCTTATTGTATTTTATTTTATATTGACTATACTCACCATATCCTTAGTAATATTATAAATGTGGAAAAATTCCGTCTGTCTGTTATGACGACTTCGACTTCACCTTCGCAACAACGAACGCTAGCAAAAGCTAGTTAATAGCAAATTTAGTAAATCTATTCTCTTCTTTAGAGATACAATCTTAAAATGCAAAATCTGCCCAATCATCCAAGACACACCTGCCTTCGTAAAGTGAAATAACTACTTACTGCATTTTCGCTGAGTCACTAATCCTTACACATTTACGTCATAACCAAATTTCCGTGGCAGCGTGAGATTGCGGTTAGCGATGCCGGATACAAGTATAACCCTTCTCAACGCTGCCGCAGATGGTGGCGGAAGAAAAGTTTATCCTTGATGTTCTTAAACGAATATGTTTCCGTCTAGTAAAAAATATTGACTGAGTTTGGATACTACAGATTACTGCTCAGACATAGAGTACTTTCTTATGGTTTTCTTATGTTTTTCTTATGTTTTAACATTTTTTTAATGTTATAGAAATTGGTTCCAGGGAAAAAAAGTTTTGTTTTTAAGGGTTTTAGATGTATTATTTTCACGTCTTAACATGTTTACCGACTAAAATAATATTTACCTCGCCCTTTGGCTGCACTAAATGGTCTCTTGGATTCTAATCCAAGAAACGATCTGTTTGTGGATGAATGGAAGATGATTTTATTGGTATGTCAGCAGTACTGCGAGAGGATTTAATGTATGTGATGTTTATAATTTTAATTGTATTTTAATTGTCTCTGTGTCTTTATTAATTACTGTAATTGGTTGACAAACCGTTGTAATTAAATAAATACATTTGTTTTACGTCAAACAGATTCTGTAGAATATTCTATTTAAATTCTTTTGACAAGAAGAAGTAAAAAATACTGCTGACTGAATTGAAAGAATTAGCTGATGGTTTATTATTATTTATTTGTGCCAAATAAAACATTTTTTCTTTCTTTCTTCTTTCTTTCTATTACCTTTTTTGGTGTACAATAAAGTTTTTTCTATTCTAATGGTAAGCGACGATGTGGTTGATGATGTTCCATCTTGCAAAAATGCAGCCTATTGACTCACACTCTCAAACTTAACGTAATGATATAGTATCGTATCACACACATACAAAAAGGAGATCCTTTATGTCTTTTACTTCGTTTCTGATTATCCATCACCCAACCATACCGGAAACCATTTACAAGTAAACTAGACCAAAACGACTTCACCACAAACCGATGTAAAAGCTCAACACTAGTAAGAGCCATTCATTTAACGAGTGTAACATAAAACTGTAATGGCCGCCGCGTCTTCCCGAATTATAAATAGAAGAACAATATGTTGGAAGTGTGATGGAGAACATTTGTATAGATTTTACATCTTTGGTTTTGGAAATAAAAATTTAACTAAGGGATATTTTTGAACTGTAAATCAAAAATGTTATGCTTCACCAAAAATACTAAGAGTACACCAAATATTAATGATTTTGTTTTCAATTACTTAGAAACTTGGGGCACCCTGACTCGTATGGGTTAGGTTAGAAGGGAATGGCGGGGTCTAGAGAGCGAGCGATCCGAGCAAATACAGACTCCTACCGTTATGGGACAAAACTTTCTACTATATATTTTTAAATTTGTCTAATTAATTAGCACAATATGTCCCACTGCTAGGCGAAGGCTCATCTTATTCTTCATAGTTGTCTGTTTGTCCGCTAACTCTTGCTAACTACGTACGTGATTTTAATGTAGTTTTCATTCAAAATGGCTCAGCTAGGTTTTAATTTTTTTAGTGATTATGCATTTAGTCATTTTATATAATATAATAACGAGGGCAATGAAAGCAATAGTTACCCCTTCTTAATGAAATCAGTGACATCGCAAACATTTCTCTATTTGCAAAAATGTTAAATTGATATCAAGAACGGTCTTCCCGTCCAATTAAGGTGCCTTCAAGGTTAGATTGAATAGATTCTTAATAAACTATAGCGCTTGACCATCAACGTTTGCATCGGTGCTTACCATCAAAGTCAAAAACAATAAAAAAAATATCATCATCATTTCAACCAACATGTCCACAGCTGGACATAATAATTTGTCCAGGTATCAACAGCTATGGCTGTCGTCTTCTAGCCGTCGTTGTGGCAAGACATAGGTATTATGCTTCACCAACGCGTCATCACCACGACCGGTCCTGTGTCTCTCGCAGCAATCAGATTCTCGGAAAAAAATAATATACTATAAATATTCAAGCCGCTAAAAACTTTAGCATCGGTGGGTGTAAAACTTATAATTGCTTGAAATCTCAAACTTATCTCGTATGTGTTTCATTGATGGTATAATTAAAATGTTACAGTAATACTTTAGATGATTGTTTAAAATAGAATATATTTTTTGTGTATTTAATTTTGTAGTGGTCTGAAAATTATGTACCTACATACGTGACCATTTTGAGATGAAAGATATTCTGATCTTGCCAGCGGCGATATCATCATCATCATCATCATCTCAGCCGAAAGACGTCCATTGCTGGTTATAGGCCTCCCCCAAGCCAGGCCTCCGTCACTCCATGTACTTGCGCGCTATAAGTGCCTACCGCCCAGCCGAGCGGTCTCGGTCCGCTTGCGGATCAAATTCAGTGCGGTTTTCGCAAGCGAAGCGCGCGCACGCCGTTCAATTTTAATAGTGCTGTTCGTTCGTACGCGTATTACGATGCCGTGTGGTGCCTTATGTGCTGTAGATGGGTGTAAATCAAGCAAAAGAAGGGATAAACACCTAACATTATTCCCTTTACGTGTCAAAGAACGACGAAACTTATAAAAAAAATATTTTATAAACGATAGAATTTAAGATTTTAAACTGTAATCTATATATATAAAAATGAAACCCGTTTTTCGTTGTCACGACATCACATGAAAACGGCTTGACCGATTTGGCTGATTCTTTTTTTAAAATGTTCCTTGAAGTTCAATGATGGTTCTTACGGAGAGAAAAATTCTAAAAAAAAAAAGTTAGGTAAAGTAGGGTAGGTAGGGTAGTGTAGGGTAGTGTAGGGTAGTGTAGGGTAGTGTAGGGTAGTGTAGGGTAGTGTAGGGTAGTGTAGGGTAGTGTAGGGTAGTGTAGGGTAGTGTAGGGTAGTGTAGGGTAGTGTAGGGTAGTGTAGGGTAGTGTAGGGTAGTGTAGGGTAGTGTAGGGTAGTGTAGGGTAGTGTAGGGTAGTGTAGGGTAGTGTAGGGTAGTGTAGGGTAGTGTAGGGTAGTGTAGGGTAGTGTAGGGTAGTGTAGGGTAGTGTAGGGTAGTGTAGGGTAGTGTAGGGTAGTGTAGGGTAGTGTAGGGTAGTGTAGGGTAGTGTAGGGTAGTGTAGGGTAGTGTAGGGTAGTGTAGGGTAGAGTAGGGTAGTGTAGTGTAGTGTAGTGTAGTGTAGTGTAGTGTAGTGTAGTGTAGTGTAGGGTAGTGTAGGGTAGGTAGGGAAGGTAGGGTAGGGTAGCGTAAGATATGTAGGGTAGTCATTTGACGGGAGCGAAGCCGCGGGTAAAAGCTAGTTAATTATAAATAAATTGTAACTATAAGTCAGAACATTCACAGTTCTGAATAACATAAACACATAAACTGCCGCGCTAGCGATATGAGCAGTAAGTACGTTTTGCGTAGTTTTGAGTAATTGACGCGCAAAGTTTTTGTTACAAATTGTGTTTATATCAATTGTGATGGTTGAAACGTATAGCCCAAATAAAGCGCTTTTATATTCTTCACTCAATAAGGTTGTATATATATTTGAATAGTTTTAGATGACGAATTTCCTTTTATATTTAGTGTAAGTTGAAGCAACTGAAATAGAGCTGCCGTTATTCTAAACGAAATTTACTGGTTCCCGATAAGCTATCAAAACAGGTGACAGCACATCTGGTAGAGCTCATTGCGCTGATTCGGGATCAATATTTAACTCATTTTGTCAAAAATTTGACTTACTGCTAATATCGCTAGCGCGGCAGTAAAGTCATGTTAATTTAATTTTATCGAAGAGGCAGCCCTGCGATTGCTGCGGGATCGCGCGGTGTGAAGCAATCACAACTGTACGCTTGAGCATTAAGGCACATTTTAGCATGCAGTGGTTGCCGACGCGACGGCGTAGGCTAATAAAGCAGTAGGTATTGTAATTTTTCTACTGAGTGAAGTATCTGTTACGTAGTAACTATTTAGTAATCTGTGCCCAAGCGTCGCTACGACCGGTCCTGTGCGTCTCGCATCCATCCGATTCCCGCGAACCTTGCCAGGTCGTCGGTCCACTTTGCGGCGTAAACCTATTAGCGGCGACATAATTATTTATATTAGTTTATAGAACCTGCTTATTAAATTGGGTTCATGTGTAAATGTTCATGCATTGACCAATTTTACACTCCTATTAAAAAAACAATATTCTGTTCCCCACATATTTCATCGAGTCATGTGAACATAATTATAGTCCATCTAATGAGCGCGACCTTAGAAAAAGAGGTTAAATCCAAAAATTTTGTATGTGGTATTACTAACTAGTAGGAGAATCATGTCTTGATACTGGCGCATTCTCTCGATTGTAATAAGAAATCCTGCCAAATAGAACTTAAAGACACAATGAATGAAAAAAAATTGTACCAACGTATTTTTCTTCGGTTTCAGCGACCAAAAAGGTTAATTTAAACAATGTGACTGACACATTCAATAAGACACTGGCAGAATAGTCGACGCGACGTCGCGTGTCGGCCCAGTTGCCAAAGTGGAAAATAAATGCAGTTCGGATCAGTATGTTTTGTTTGAATTTCGAATCCCATTTGCACCTACTCAACATGGTGCAGCTGGTTTTAAAATAAGAACATTATTTATTTTCTATTTCCTCATCTATACTAATTGTAATATGATATAAAAGATATCCATGGAGTTTCTTGCACGTTCTTCTAAATAGAGATCTACGCTTCGGAACATACAATTTAGCATCACTGTTTTTGATAGACCGACATTTTGATTATTCAAAAGTGCTTATCAATGGTCTATTTGAAACAAACATTTTAGATTTTTATTTTGAAATGCACTAGTCATTATCATCATCACCATCATCTCCGCCGAAAGACGTCCATACATACCTAGACATAGGCCTCCCCCAAGCGTCACCACAGCGACCGGTCCTGTGCGTTTTGCATCCATCGGATTCCCGCAACCCTCGCCAAATCGTCGGTCCACCTTGTGGGAGGCCTACCAACGCTGCGTCTTCCGGTACGTGGCCGCCACTCTAGAACCTTTCGTCCCCATCGACCATCTGTTCTACGAGTAATGTGCCCTGCCCACTGCCTCTTCGGGTCTGTCGGTTACCTTAGTTCTCTAGCGGATATCTTCATTTCTGATGTGATCGCACAAAGAAACTCCGAGCATAGCCCTTTCCATTGCTCTTTCGATTGCACTGGTCAGATTTAAAATGTTTGGTCACCAGTAAAATGCAACTCTATCGCTGAGTGACATAGATATTATTATCTATTTTCACATGAACAAAACTGGTAGCAGAAGCTAGTGGTAAATAAGTACGGATAAATGAACAAAATACATACCGGAAATAAGAATCGGAATTGCAAAAATATTTACAAAATTAATTCTGTGCTTCCACCGCAACCGCCATTTAATTATAGCGAAAAATATATTATCGGAAAAATATTTTGAGTTGAATATTAAAATGGCTGGTACTGAACTAAAATTAGTCCTGAGATTAAACTTCTTCCTGGAAACAGGCTCAAATATAGTTAAAAAACCGGCCAAATGTTGTACCTTCCGATACGAAAAACGACAAAAAAAATTTTTTTATTGTATGGGAGCTCCATTAAAATACCTATTTAATTAATTTTGTTTTTAGTATTTGTTGTTTCAGAAGCAACGGAAATACGGAGTCTCTGGAAATTCCAACTATGTGTTCACTAGATACAGGCTGATAACAGATACTAGGGCTAGTCTGCGATCCCACCTAATGGTAATAAATGATGCAATCGTTGATGGTTCCTCACCGGTAGTTTATCAAGAGCCATTCACTCTTAACTTGAAAACACCCAAATTATAATCAGACAGGAAGACCGCAACAGAGTAGGTTTTAGCAATAGAGTCCCATTTTTTACCCTCTGGGTACGAAACTCTAAAAAAGCCAAGCAAATCTAGTGTTAATATTAATGTTCTAGTTAATCCAACCACTAGCAGGTCACCATAAAACTGTCCACATCACTTACATACGTCGGCCCACGAAACAATTTCCCAATGGAAATCCGCCTGTAATTCCTAGTTAAAGGCCTGTTACACCACTCGTTTTTACGAACGGTCTTAGTCTGCGTCGCGTAGTGTAATCTATACTAATATTATAAAGAGGTAAAATTTGTAAGTTTGTATGTAGGAGGTAATATCTGGAACTACTGGTCCGATTTGAAAAATTCTTTCAGTGTTAGATAGCCCATTTATCGAGGAATGCTATAGGCTATATACCATCACGCTACGACCCACGGGAGCGGAGCAGTAACGAAAAATGCGGGTGAAACCGCAGGGGACAGCTAGTATAATAATAATATGTTCCACAACTATCCACACAACGTCATCTAGTCCCAAGCTAAGCAGAGCTTGTGTTATGGGTACTAGACAATTGATAAACATACTTATATATCTATAAATGAATACATATTATAGATAAATTACACCCAGACACAGAACAAATGAACGTGCTCATCACACAAACATCTGTTCTGGGTGGGAATCGAACCCACGACCTACAGCATAGCAGTCAAGGCCACTAACCACTAGACCAACAGGCCAGTTAAATAAGGGTAAGGCCGTCTTACTCGGGCCTCGATGTATCGTGTCGACGCGGACGTAACGAGTCGACGTATCGCATCGACGTAAAGAGTAGTGTAATCGGTTCTTTACTGAACTATTCAGTTTGCTAGTCACCAAGACTCCACCTGGTAGCATGTGGCTTTGAGCCAAGAATGCCGAGACCTGAGATAACAATCTTCTAGACACTTGATTTAATACAAGCCAGGCCCATTTGTATTGTTTTCTTTACAAAAGTTGTGAGGTTGCATTGTTATGTATCGTGCATTTGATCTGCATATTAAGTTTGAAAGAAAAAGTTGGCTGTTTTGAAATTTTTATTTAGCTATCAGTAAATTGTTTTTTTGTAAAGGCAATTTTTTATTATCTAAAATCTATTTGAGTGTACCATCATTCTTTTTTATTTAAATCTTAGTAAATTGTTTTTTGTAAAGGCAGTATTTTTTATCTAAAATCTATTTCAGTGTACCATCATTCATCATATTATTCTGAATAACTATTTTATTTCAGAAATACTATTCTAAACTAGTAAAATAGAGTTATCGGAAAATCAAAATAGCTTATCCACTGACTAGTAGTGAAAATCCGCTGGATTTAAACATTTATTTGAATTTCGAATACATTATTGTGGTACTACAAAGTAGTGTTAGTGGAAAGTAAAAACTAAATTTCTACAGAACTAATATTCGTAATACCTAGATTATTATTTAAAAGAGTTTAGAGAAGCATATTTCAGCAGGTTTTCCACATAATATTTTGTAACATACTGACTGACTGCTGACCACGATATCGGATTTGGATACATCGATCAGTAAGGATTATTTATGAATTTAAAATCAGGCAGACCAATTTTAATATCAGAAGCTCTACCAAGAACTCTGAATGCTATCCATTTTACAATCTAAACTAAACTGTTAAAAATATGGAGCTTTACAAGGTTTTTAGTGACGTTCAGTATGCAACCAGGGTCGCTAAAATGTCGAATAATAACGACAGGTCGTGGATAAAATTGGAGGCAACCCAACCTGACCAAATATGTATTCCGTGTGGGAATCGAACCTGCAACATGCAGCGCAGTACTCAATCGCTCAATCAGTACGCCAACTGCGCCGTATTTTTACCTACTAACATTTTTCCTAGAAAAAATCCACTTAGGATTTATTACATAAAATAAACAATACTTATCTACTTAATAAGATTATAAAGATCGAGAACAGCAACACAAAAGAAAAATATTGTAAAACATAGGTTTAACCTGTTTTTTAGCAAAGAGTATTTATAATCCTCATTGTAAATGCTACCTTAACAACTTTGCCTTAAAGTCGTAATTCTTTTAATTTGTTGTTTTTCCAATACACTGGATTTTTGATCAGATCTGAATCTCGTATTTCGGCTGATTTGATTCAAAAAGTTAGGATTTGCCGATAAAGTATAAAGCTCCTACGTTGAGTTAAATCTTTTGGTATTAAGAAAGTTAGGTAATCTCGTATTCCTGAAGGAATACCTACTTTGGTATTTTATTACGCGTGAATGTGATTTGCAAGGCAGGTGCGACCAATCCTCGGCACCCCCTCCCTCCAGCCATAATTCTTAAAATCATCTCAATTTCACAGTAATCCAGAGAGATGTAGCTATACAGAGCGATTAGCTTTATTTATTTCTGGCAGTTAGCAGCAGTAGTTTTTTTTTTTATTTCAACCTAACGTGCGATATATTGTTGGATAGGTATTTGAAAATGAATAATAATTTCGGAAATAATCGCTCCTAAAATAAAAAACAATGTGTGTCCCCCGTGTCTAACTTATGAACCATAAGTTTAGAAAATATGAAAAAAATCTGAAAAGTAGAGCTCTATAAAGACTTTCTAGGAAAATTATTTTGAACTTAATGGGCCAGTTTTTGAAAAGTTGGGGACACTTATTGTGACGGACGGGAAACTACGGAACCCTACACTGAGCATGGCCCGACACACTCTTGGCTGATTTTTTACATAGCATGGGTTGGGTGACAGCAGGACGAAAATATGCATCTTTAAGATGAGAGAAAAGGATAGATAGCTACTCTGACAGCTGTCACCAAAACCATCCTATAACAAATTTAGTATAGTAAGACCTCTTTCCTCCTTAATCAAATACTAGGTTTCGATGTGTTTGTCAATTCTCACATTTCTGGTTTGGTTATTGTGTCTAGAATAATATTTACATCATACTGGTTTACTCTTTATATTTATCTAGTCTCAAAATACTTGTATAAGTATCGAGAGTGGTGTTCCTAAATATTTTTCTCTTTCAACACAAATGAAACAGTCTGGATTTTTGGAACCTTTTATCAATTTAGCACTTTTGTATTCTGTAGGTACGGTATAGTTAGTTACCCTTAGATAAAAGACCTAACAAGCGCCTTCAAATCCTTTGTAGTGATTGAATAAGACTTAAATTCAATTCTACAAAATAACATTACTGATCCTTTTGTAGTATGGACACCTCGGCCTCGGGATATAAATTATCGATCCGTCAAAAATTAATCGCAAGTCCAGGGCTATCGGTGGTTAAATTTTAATTCAATCTATCATGTTGGATTATTCAGTAAAATAATATGATCAGCTTAATTCGTTGACAAAGCTAGACTTACTGTTGTGTGTACTGTTGTGTTGTATACAGTTTAGATATCGCAAGAACAAACTTGAATAACGCAAGTGATGGCAGCAATAGTCTGCGATTTGTTGTACGTTAACTTGACGTATCTTCATCTGAAAAATCTTGAAAAAGACAGTGAATGAAGATATAGAAGAATCAAACGTAGCATACGGAACGTTAAATGAACAAGAAGAATGGAACACTAAGACGTTGAAATAAGCTTTGAACAAAATTTACGTGTTGCTGAATAGTAGGTATACTTATATCTACGACCAAAATGTACTAAAATTAAGTATACCCACTAATTTTCATAATTGCAGCTTTACCAACATAACTTCTACATACTGTTAAAGTTCTATCGCACAACACCTATTTATACTATAATAACTAAGACAAAATCCATTAAAATAATATGCCAACAAACTTCGTTTAAGAAATGGACTCTAAGTCAGACAGTGAAACTATTTGATCTGTCTCTAACTGTCAGGTTCAGCAGACGTGCCAATTTTCCTAGAACTCCCAGACTTATAGGGTAACAAAGTGAGAAACCTTTGTAAGGATTACAATACATCTCCGCCTACGCAACAATTTTTGTAGCTGATACGAGTACGCCTACACCTGGGTATTTTTAACAAGTGTAAGTAGGCGTTCAAATTTATTTTGATTTCGCGAAATGGGTTAGTTCTAGTTGAAGATAACATTCGTCTAAAATATACTAAGATAACAAAGTATTTCAAAGATACTCCCACTCCTTACCCTACTTCTTACCGTACGTCTTACTAACCGATATTAGAAATCAATACGGACGTTCGATTTTGGTTTAGATCATTTGGAACATCCAATTGATTTTGTAGTTGTTTAATATTACACCTACCATCACCCAAAGTTGAATAGTAAAATATGCCTTGAACTATTAAGTCTGCCTCTGTACTTTTGTGTGTGTAAAGAATTTAATAATAATAATTTTTAGCTTCGATTAAGTTTTCAGTTCCGATAAATTTTAATTGATCGTTATATCGGAGATTGATATGCAAAGCAACTGCAGTGACCGCGAGCAGTGCAGGTAAACAAATTTGTACTTGTCCATCGGCCTGTGCCTTCTGTCAGTTACTATTTAACTTGTTGTTTTGTTTCGTTTTTGGCATGTTGTGAGTTTGTGCTTCATTTATTATTTATTCAATGTTTTCATTGAGGCTTCTACCTCCGCTTTGGATTCCGGTCCCATTTTTATTTCTGTTTTAACCACTTCCGTAATTTCTTTATTAATAATGTAAAAGTTGGTTCTTTATTTTTAAATAATGATGATTCAAGAGTTGAACGGATTTGGATAATATCGTGCACATTTTTATTGGTAGGTATAAGTTTCGACATTAACCGTTATCATTTCAGCCGAAAGACGTCTGTTATTGAACATATGCTTCTTCCAAGTGTCGCCATAAGGACTGTTTGTGCTCCCGTAACCCTTGCCAGGTCATCGATCCACCTTTTACCTTCGAATGAACGCTGTGTCTTCCGATACATGGTCGCCACTCTAGAATCTTTCATCTCCATCAACCATCTATTTTGCGAGCAATGTACCCTGCTCACTGTCGCTTAAGTTTGGCGATTCTTCGGACTATGCCGGTGACCTTGGTTCTCTTGAACTCTGTGCATAGGCATTCACCGTTAAACGTAGGTAATGTAGTACCTACTAGTACTTTATCTTCAAAACTTAACCAATTACGAATTGTTCAGTGATTAGTTTAGGGCTGCTTTCATAGTTTCCGAATAAGCAATAGGTATTCATCCACGCAAATAAATTGGGAACTATGAATTTAATGCCTCGTTAGATAAGTGGTCACAACTTTGCAAATGGTACTAGTATATGTATATGTTATGCTTGAAGCCCGAAATCGTTCAATAAGCAATAATATTGCTTTACTTCCATTATTGAGTCTTTTAAATGGTCGGAATCGTCAGAATTTATAGTTCTTTCATTTATAAAAAGCTCCAATTGAGTCGAGTTGCTAGTTGGTTATCTATCAGTTGCATTTCGGAAAGTATGCATCGGCCTGGTGAAATTAGGCTATGCAATCATAGCCTCATTTCACCAAACCCGTTCCATTCATTGGACCAACAGTAAAATTCGGATTACTCAAAGTAGCATATTGATTAATTATTTATTGACACAAACATTATTCGACGAAATTTTAGTTGGCACAAGTTTTGGTAACTTTGGTAATCATTTAAATAAAAAATAATAATAATATAAAATAGGAAATACTTCATCTTACCCCACACATAAAGCAAGACCAGGAAGACAAATGTGGCAAAACAGTGCGAGGAGCAATAAACACCGTCTTGCCTTTGTTTGTGTTTTGACATCAGAAGTTTTAATTTGCATTTCCCGCCTTTTCCTCTGAGGAAAAGCAAGTTAAAACTTCTTCTGGGTCGTTGTCATCTACATATTTATGATGTTGGCATACTTGTATGTAATGTGTATCCAACGACCACACCGCTGGCACCTTACTAATCTTTTTGTCGATTTTACACTTTAAAAGTTTTTGCCATTCCAATAGATACAAACAGTATCCGATTGAGGCTTCTTTCTTTTGCTATTGCTCTTTTCTATTAGTTTCTTAGCTACCATTTTATTAGCTAGTAGTTTTGCTGGCTTCAAAAGGTAATCAAATTTCCCTTTAGTACGCGGCAGAAGCAATTATTGCGCTATCTTACTCCTTGTATATTGCTTCTCGATTGGTTTGTTTCTAGTAGCTGTTGAAAATTGATTAAATTGCTTGTCATGCTACTTTAATATCTGATGATGTAATTCAGGCGTCATTCAATGTCTAAGGATAACTATGAGTGGAGGCATATACGTATATGTGTGCATAACTTCATTATACTCCGCGTCATCATCTTACAATATTTTTTCTATGAGTAGCTTTAGGGTAGAATTACATTGAGTACACGTTTGGAGGTAGCGGAATAGAGAGTAAAGTCCCACATACCTCCGACCGGACGGGTGTTATGTCCGGTGGGCTACTGCCCGATAGATGATATCGGGCTGTTCATCATCATCATCATCTCAGCCGAAAGACGTCCACTGCTGGACATAGGCCTCCCCCAAACGCCGCCACAGCGACCGGTCCTGTGCGTCTTGCATCCATCGGATTCCCGCGACCCTCGCCAGGTCGTCGGTCCACTTTGTGGGAGGCCTTCCGACGCTGCGTCTTCCGGTACGTGGCCGCCACTCCAGAACCTTCCGTCCCCATCGACCATCTGTTCTACGAGCAATGTGCCCAGCCCACTGCCACTTAAGTTTGGCGATTCTTCGGGCTATGTCGGTAACCTTAGTTCTCTTGCGGATATCTTCATTCCTGATATGATCGCGCAAGGAAACTCCGAGCATAGCCCTTTCCATTGCTCTTTGGGTGACTTTAAGCCTTCTGATGAGACCCATTGTGAGCGACCACGTTTCTGAGCCATATGTCATCACTGGCAACACACACTGGTCATAGACTTTTGTCTTGAGACACTGCGGTAGGTTCAAATCGCGCGGACGACTTTGCTTGCGCGATGCAGGATTCTGTGACGTCACATGTAGTAGATCGTAGTCGCTAAACACGTATACCGATCTGCGTCGATCTCCATACATATATGACAACTAGACTTGTAGAGCTAGCTACATTAGACTCACGCCACACGACATTTCGCGACCACGCGACCCGGTAATACGATGTCACCCACGTGTGCGTTGGTCTAATGTAGTCCCCACTGAAATGAACCCTTTACAAGATACTGAATGATAAATTATCAGTCGAATAACTAAGTCAGTATTTATCTTAAAGAGAAGGAACAGATCATTCGTCTCTTAATTAACAAACGGACTATCCAAGTATTCTCAGAGGTCTATGTCGTACATAGTCAATTAATTTTCAAGATGTTAAATCACTGTCAAGTACTGAGTACTCATGTCAGTTAAGGGCTGAAGGTAATTTATTAAATACAGCATACCCTTATTTATATTATTATGTTATTAATGGTGGCCATAAATCACTTCGGGCTTATCCAATTTGCATTTTTTGCTTCCGCGTTGAGAAAAGTTCGGTTCGAATTCAAATTATATCGATATACCCGTATTTTAATATTGAAATTATTCCTGATTTTATGTATGCAGCTACAATTCAAAACTTTATGGGCGCTCTTAAACGCGTTTGTTTTATTCTTTTTATAAATACGAAACTTTTTAATTAGTTACAATGAATGTTTTTGACATGATCACAAAAAAAAACTTTCCAATCTAACAGGTTCTTGAGTAAACAATAGTTAAAATAAATTGAGATGTTTAAAGTTCTTCTGAGCAGATAATTTTGACTGTGGCGTTATGTGTACATTTATTTTAAAATATAATACGACTAGCTTCAACCTTCATGTTTTCATAAAAGTAGTCTAATTTTTATTTTGATACATAAGTTTTATTACTGTAATATTAAAATCCGCTTTTCAGTTTGGCGTAACAGATGAACAAACATTTATCCACTCGTCTATCCATCTTAACTTTCGAGTTGAATATCGTTTAGTAGGGCTAAGTTATTCGTTCTATCAATCAATTAAAATATGTATTTTCTAGAATATGGTACATAAGGTGTTACAATACATTGGTTTCAGCATATCCTGCCATAACATGGCGTGCAAATATATTCACAGTCAGTGTCTTTCATCTGTTCTGTGGTCAGTGTATAACTTACAAATTACAGATTCTATTGACTTGTCTTCTAAATAGTCCTTAACAGTATAATATCTCTTACATAACAACATATTAAAAAGTATTTTTTTAAATTTTATCACAGGTAAGTCTTGTAAAGTGTTTGGTAAATGATTATAAATGATGATCGACATGTAGTATACATTTTTCTTAAATAATTTTATCCTTATTGAAGTCTGTCTTTATGCCGTGTTCGGCTATTTGGCCTGTCAGTGTTTGTCTCGAAAAGACTGTAGTTTTTTTTAACAAAAACACATATTTCAAAAATATATAAACATGGTAAAGGTAGTATTTTAAGTTTGTGAAATAGTGGCTTACAGCTGTCTAAAAAGTGAGCTCCACAAATGGCTCGGATACATTTTTTTTGAGCTTTAAAAACTCTGTCAAAATCTACTGGTAAGCCAACATTGCAGTATCACAGTTTACCGTTTGTCTAATTCTTTTTAAAACATATATAAAACGGTCTATTTTTGTTAGAATTTTGTCTATATTTGTGCTTTCCAGTTGCAATTTTTGTCGATCGTTATACCCAAAAATACACAATTATCGAGAGATGTCAAGTGAGAATCTTTATAATTAATGTCAAGTTTGTTTATGTTTGAATTGTATATCTGAAATTGTATGATGTTTGTTTTAGCCATATTTAAATTCAGGTTATATATTTCGAGCCAGTCTATTGCTTTATCCAAAGCCTGGACGATTTCATTTTCCAAATTTTTGTCAGTGTCACTCTTAAGCATTATTGTCGTTTCGCTAAACAGTAATAAGTTTTTGCTGTCGATTACAAAACACAGTTAAAAATTTTGCTCATCCTGGGCTAAATTTCCAAAACTCCTCAAAGATGGATATCATAATCCTGCTGTCTAGTGTAGGCAGCTCATGCTGTTGTTAGAATAGCGGCCAGTTAGCCGACAGTCAGGTTGGCTGACTGCCAGATGCACAAGCAAGTAGGTACTTGTCTACAGTGCGGATGCTCAGTAAATGCACTTCCATTTGAGAGCCCGTTTATAATAAGCGATGAAACCATGTGTTCAAGGCACTGACACAAGGCACCTCTTGATGAAATCTGGTAGGGAGTAAGGAAGGACCACGGGGAAGGACTGTCTATTTCATCAGCAATGTTCTCTGACCACTGCCAGTTAAGTTTGGCATTGTTTTGGCTATATCGTCAACCTTGGGGCCGAAAGTAGTGGTCACGCACCCGAAGACGCAGCGTTCCATGACCTCCCACAAGGCACTAAACTACTGTACAGTACCTAGTGGTCTCAAACGTGACAACTGGGCATGGAATCTTAAGTTCAATTGCCGTACCAAACCTTTTTAGAATACCTGCATATTCTAAAAAGGTTTTTTTCGTGAAAAAATACTCAATTTCGTTTTGGTTAGGTCTCGGTTTGACATCAATACAAAACATTTAAATATTATAAATTTTCAGATTCATCAATAACTTCATGACATATTTTGAATTACGAGTATAAAGTGCCCTTTTGGGATATACTTTGCTTACAATTTAACTTTTTAAATGATGCATAATAGGTACTGCTTAGGTTTATAAGTGAAAAAGCTCGAAGTTTTATAAGCATTAGGTTCAAACTTGCTTTGGCGGGGTAAATAAACGAATTAAGCGCTTCGCCTCGTCGTTTATACTGTGAAGCAGTCTACCCGTTTGACTATAATTTAGGTGTCTTCAATGTAAGAGTGAATAGGCTCTTAATAAACTAGAACACTTCACTATCAACGATTGCATTACTGCTTACCATCAGGCGGGATCGCAGTCAAGTATCAGTTTAAAGTTCGATATACCAAACACTGCCTTCTTCTTATATCCAGGAGCCATCATTAACAGTTTCCTTTGCTTTGTTCCAGCGTCACCAACATATTCCTGGTAAACCTCTCCGTAGCAGACCTGCTGGTGACCCTGTTCTGCATGCCCGTGCAGATCGCCAAGTCCGTCACGCTGCTCTGGTACTTTGGAGAGGTTATGTGCAAGACTGTCAACTTCCTACAAGGTAATGTCACGTTTATTAATATCTATCTTAGAGGCGATTTTAGAACTGAGTATTAGAAGTTTTGAATCCCTTCTTTGGTGCTTTGATAAGTTGAAATTTGACAGGATTTCAGGCTAAAGCTATCACAAATACTCAAGTTCTAATTCTTATTTCAGCAATCGGGGGTAAAATTTAAATCTGATAATGATTATTTGCCGAATCACGGCAAACAATCATTTGATCGACGATAATTAAGTTAGATAAGCTCACTTCAGTTTGTCTCAAAGCAAATATGTTTTTATTTTATATGGACCTACATGTGCACTTATAAAATGTCAGAAATTAGTGCACGGTTCCAATTGGTCGTTTCCTATGGAGAAGACCCGGCAAGAAACTCCATGGTTACTCTTTTCAAAAAGTTATTGTGCTTACAACTAGAAGTAACCCTTAATCATAATAAAAATGACATTAGTTCAATGACAAAATCCATGTTTTGGATTTTGCCAGCTTATAATAATTAAATAGTTTGCATAGAATAAGAACACACATACTTGCATCAAAATTTTGATATTAATATGGATCTTACCAGGATTTCTAATGGACAATCTTGTGTGGCCAACAATATTACAAATAAATATCGCGGGATTTTAAGACATATCCATATTCGTTCACCGTATGAAATCAGTAGTAAGTACATAAATAACTCTACCTAATTCTGATAATGACTTAACAGAAAAATGGTCAACTCCGTTATATTTATCCTGTTGTACGGTATCTGACAATTTAAACGTAACATAATCATCTTAAGTGACATACTTATGCTATTGTCTCTCAGATGTCTCCGTAAGGAAGCAATTTTCTTTATTTAGACTTCCCTTGACAAATATCTAAGATGGTATTAAGAATCTGAACAGCAGTAAAATAGCGAGAAAAATCAGATGCTTAAAATAAGTTGTTAAGTTATGAAAACATAAATGTTTATATAGAGGGTATTATCATTTAAAGTCGACTTATTGTACAGCATAGCATCAGCTTTATAATGTTCCCACTGCTGGGACTCAAACCTAATCTCTAGGAGAGGAAACGGGCTTATTACTTACTTAAGTAAAATGTATTTTACTTATTCAAAGAATCACTAAAATACATTTTTTTTTTTTTAATCATTATAAACTAGGGCTTGACTGCGATCCCACCTGATGGTAAGCAGTGATGCAATCGTCGATGGTGAGGCGCACTAGTTTATTAAGAGCCTATTCACTCTAGCCTTGAAGACACCCAAATCATAATCGGATGGAAAAACCGCAGCAGGCAGATTGTTCCAGTCCCTCGATGTAGGTACGCGGTATGAACGACGAAGCGAAACGCTTAGTCCGGACCGTAGAGGTTTGGACAACGAAAGGGTGGATACCCGCCGTACGACGGCTTGTCCGATGGTGGAATGGGGATGGCGGAATCAATTCATGCAATTCCTGCGCACACTCTCCGAAATGCATCCTGTAGAAAACCGAAAGGCTGGCTACCCTGCGCCTGTGCTCAAGGCTTTGTAGATTGGAAGCCAAATCCATATCTCCAATTAGCCTCTTTGCACGCCTTTCCACGGAGTCCAAAGCTGCCAGGTGGCATTTTGCAGCTCCAGCCCATATGTGGCTGCAGTACTCCACACACGATCGGACCTGTGCTTTGTATAACATTAGAAGCTGTCCCGGTGTGAAGTACTGCCGGACCTTTGCCAAAACGCCGAGTTTTCTAGCAGCAATCTTGGCCTTGGACTCAATGAACCGCCCAAAGTTGAGATCGGAGGAAATTTCAACTCCTAAGAGCTGAAGGCGGTTGGCGCATTCCAGGGATACATTCCGGAAAGCAGGAGCCAAGGTGAACGGGCTCCTTTTAGCGGTGAATAGACACGCTTGTGTTTTGGTGGCGTTGAATCCCACTAAATTGGCTTCGCCCCACTTGGAGACTGCCTGAAGTGAGTCATTCGTACGCTCTACCATAGCCTCTCTTTCAGACCGGATTAGCTCCTTACTAGCCTGAGTACTCGGCAAGTATCTCTCTACAACTGTGCTATCATCTGCATACCCATAGATACCGGGCATCAGCAGATCGTTGATGTGGAGCAGGAAGAGAGTTGCAGAGAGAACAGACCCCTGAGGCACTCCGGCATTAGTCATCATGGGCTCTGATGAGCATCCGTCGACAACAACTCGGAGAGACCGTTCACTCAGGAAGTCTTTTATCCAGTTAATCAGGCCAGGAGAGATGCCGTACGCTGGAAGCTTACTTATAAGGCTAGCGTGCCATACCCTGTCGAAGGCCTTCGAGACGTCTAAGGAGACTGCAAGTCCTTCCCCATTCTTCTCGAGGGCCTCGCCCCACAAGTGAGTGGCATACGCTAGTAGGTCCCCAGTAGACCGATTGCGACGAAACCCGTACTGTCGGTCACTGAGGAGATCGTTACCTACCGCGGTATGCCATGAGGCGTAAGTTCAACACACGCTCCATAATCTTGCAGAGTATGGAGGTTATTGAAATCGGCCGATAGTTGGCAGGATCGGCACGACTGCCCTTTTTGGGCGGGTTGGCAAGCTTCCAGGATTTGGGCACTATACCGGTCCTATATGAGAGGCGATACAAGCGTGTCAGAACAGGAGACAACTCGGGCGCACATGCCTTGAGAACAATCGCTGGAATACCATCAGGTCCACTAGCTTTGTTCACGTCTAGACGACACAGTGCTCTCAGAACCTCTTTGTTCCTTATATGGAACTCGGGCATCGAGGTGCCGCAGTGAGGTAGGGTCGGTGGAGTAGCACTGCCAGTGTCAAGACGAGAATTATGGGCGAAGAGAGATGCAAAGAGACCTGCTTTCTCTCTCGCCGTATGAGCCAGTGTTCCATCTGGCCGAACCAGCGGAGGCAATGTGGGCCGACAAAAGTTCGCTTCGACCGACTTGGCAAGGGACCAGAACGTTCTGCTACCGGACGGTTGTGCAGAGAGCTTCTGGCCAATGTGGGAAATGCGATCGAAGCGAGCCTTCCTTAGTGCCTTTTTGTAGGACTTGGCAGCATGGTTGAAGGCTCTCTTCTTTGAACTCAGGTCCGGAGCTTTGCGGTCACGAGCATCCACCCAGCAAAGAAACGCCGAGTGCTTTCGCTTTTCAGCTTCAGCACAGTCGGCGTTGAACCATGGGCGGGCTGAGCTACCGACGGGTACGTCACTATATGGGATGAAATACTCCATAGCTTGACGCACCACATCGGAAATTGCCTCCTCACAGCTCGACGGATTTTCCGAAGAGAAGCAGACCCGCTGCCAAGGATAAGACGCAAAGAAGTGCCGCATCTCATCCCAATCTGCTGACTTGTAACGCCACACTCGCCGTTCACCGCGTGAGTCGCAGTCAGGTGGCGAGAAGGACGTTACAGACTTCACCAGACAGTGATCTGAAGTTCCGAGTGGTGAGGAAACTGTTACGATACATCTGTCTGGATCGGTTGTCAGCAGAAGGTCCAGACAATTGGCAGTATGACCAGCAATATCAGGCACCCTTGTTGCTTGCTTTACCAACTGGGAGAGCCCCATTGAAACTGCAAAGTTTCGAGCTTCTCTCCCAGCGTGGTCGGTCCTCTGGTATGGGAAAAGCCAGTCTTGATGACAAGCGTTAAAGTCCCCCAGAGCGACGAACTGCGCATCAGGGTGCCGATGCAGGGCTGTATCGGCGGCCATACTGAGGTGGTCAAATAGCCGAGTTGTCTCCTGATCACCGCTGTGCGAACGGTAGACACAGGCATAGACAATTTTGTCCATACCTGTGTCCACCAACAGCCATAAGGTTGAAAAATCGGGGTCTTCAAGGTGACGGAGACGCTGGCAGCAGATGTCATTGCGGACGTACACACAGACCCCGGCACGCTGCCGGAAGTGATGCTCCAGTGAGTATCCCGGGTAGTTGAGGTACGCCGCATCTGACGGACATCTAATCTGCGTCTCCGTCAAGAAAAGCAAGTGTGGCTTATCGGTTTCGAGATGGTGGTGGACCGCATTGATATTGGAGTGCATCCCTCGAATATTCGAGAGATGCACTTGTACATATCTGCGATCAATCGTAATTACTCCAAAAGAGTTACCACAGCCCTGGAACGCAGAGAACAACGGAAGGAACACAGCAGGGTTGTGGTCAGAAAAAGAAGTATGAAACTAAGACTAAGTTTTAAAAAGTTTTTTTCGGTAAAGCCCGTACCAAAATTAACAGTAAACTTCAAAGCTTTTTATGTTGTAAAAGTAGCACTTAGTACTTTAGTTCCAAATCGAGACTGGAATATTCAAAAAGCTAAAAAGTCACGTAAAAAACTCGCTTAAAACTTTGACACTATCTGATAAACCATCTGAAGCCTACTTCCCAAATCCGACAATATCGAAATGAACCAAAAAATGGATATTAGGGCTCTCTCTCACGGCGACTTTATGTAGCGCTGTTAACGCGCGTTTCATAAACGCACGTCACCATCGCGCTACAAAAGCGTACCGCATGCGCATCGCTTCTGTAGCGCTGCAAACGCGCAACTGTGTCAGATGACATCGGGGAGAGAACGGAGGGAGGGTGGCACGTAATCATCATCTGCCTAGCCTTATTCCAACTATATTGGGGTCGACTTCCAGTCAAGCCGGATTTAGCTAAATTCCAGTATTTTATGAGGAGCGGCTGCCTACCAGACCTCCACAACCCAGTAACTGGGGTAACACGGTACTTCATGGCAACACTGGAGTCAGATTATACTGGCTTCTGACTATCCGTAACGACTGCCAAAGATCTACAAATGACAACCGGGACCCACGGCTTAACGTGCTTTCCGAGAAACGAAGGAAACTCGGTATGTTAAGATGGTCATCCATCCACAGACTAACCATGGCAAGCGTTGCTTAACCTTGAAGATCGACCCCTGCGGCTGTTATTATCTAGCCATGGGCTCCTCGGAGGGTGGCGCGTAATGACAAACAAAAACAATCTACATACAAAATCTTAATTTTTGCGTTTGCATCGCGAGAGACGCGCGACTGTATCGCGTTTGCATCATATATTTGCACGATAGTAGCACGTTTGCAACGCGACTGTTAATCGTAGCATGACCGAAATAAGCAGCTAGCGATTGCATCGCGACTGTATCAAAGCGAACGCGTTACAGCAGCGCTACTGCATCGCTACTCAAAGTCCCTGTGGCCGGGGACCCTTAGAGAAGCTTTTATAGTACGGTAACTTTAAAGGTAAAATACGGGCAGTTTATTGAGCAATTTTCGTGGCAGAACAAAGACTTGGAGTTCGTCGGGGGCTGTCAACTTTGAGCGGAAGGTCAGAATACATTCACGAACCTTCTCCAATTATTATAATTGTTCAAACGTTGGTGCATGGCCGTTTATATTTCGTAAATATTGTTAAAGGCTATTGGTCGAAAGACGAGTTTTGCTTTTCAAAACTTGTAAGGTTTTTATGACTACGTATTACTTGGAACAAGTTTTTAGAATTACTTACCGTATAATCAGGTCGGGAGGATATGATAGGTACAGTCTATGCTAAAATCATCATCATCATTTTAGACAAAAGACGTCCACTGTTGGACATAGACCTCCCCCAAGCGTGGCCACAACTATCAGGCGTACCGGAACGCCTTACATTCATCAAATGCAAATGAAAAACTTATAAAAATGAAATACCCATACTCGTACCTAAGTCTTCCTTATGAGTACCTCTGAACATTATTCAAGTACATTACCCAATATTCAAGTAAATAAACTTTCATACGTTTGTGAAAACGGAGGAACGTGTTTCGCTTTGACGTACTTTATATTTTCTATTTCAGAATTTCCTTGGTAAGGTAGGTTCGGAGAAAAATATTAAACTAAGTACCGATGAATAGGAGATGATTTCGCTGCGAGTATTTCATAACTAGTATTTTTAAAAGACTGATGGGCTTATATTTACGAGTATTTCGAGGGTATAGTGCTCAAACCCAATAAGTACGAAATTGACACTTTTGAGATATTCAATATTTAAGTTTTATGGGCAAAAATACCTATGTCATTCAAATAATATCATTATAATGAGTATTTATGGTAAAAGTGGATACGTTGAATTAGTGTAAAACAGTATTATTAAGTTTCTGAGGTAGTCCATTTTGTCGTAATAAAAATATAAGTTACAAAGGGTACCGACTTATTGGGTTTTAGATCTAGAGAAATTAAACATGTTATGTACTTTACCTAGGTATTTCGAGGAGCTCGTGGCTAGATAATAACAGCCGCACGGATTAATCTTCAAGGTTAAGCAACGCTTGCCAAGGTTGGTCTGTGGAAGGGTGACCATTTTAACACAGCGAGTTTCCTTCATGCCTCGGAAAACACGTTAAGCCGTAGGTCCCGTCAGAATACAGCCGTAGTCAGAAGCCAGTAAATCTGACTCCAGTCTTGCCATGAAGTACCGTGTTACCCCAGTTAATGGGTTGTGAAGGTCTGGTCTAGTAGGCAGCCCCTCCTCGTAAAACACTGGTATTCAGCTAAATCCGGCTTGACTGGAAGCTGACCCCAATATAGTTGGGAAAAGGCTAGGTAGATGATGATGTACTTTACCTATTTCGCCGAAATTCATTTTTAAAAGTTGGACATACTTCATACTTCACACGTCAGGTTAATATAAAATATACACCAAAAATACTGGGTAAATGAACAAGGAATTTAAACGACAAAAACGTACAATTAATGTAAGCATGCTCCCGCAAATTTTTTATGAGTGCTGTTGTAAACAAATACGACGTTTGTAGTTTTTGAATTCGTCTACGATCTTGCGCTATCAGTACACGTTATCCAGCTGAAGGTTGGTATCCCGATTTTTTTCTTTTATTGACTTCTGCGTAAATTGTGTAACTCTGCAGAGAAATGTTATCGGAGCTAAAATTTTTATGGAAAGTAACTCTGTCAAAAGTCTCGCAGTCCTAGCAGACATCGGCCGTAGAGGGCCTTTCCATTTGCTGACTTCACTTGGAGTCACGCCGTTGACTTGGGCTTGCTTTCACTCGACGGCTCAATGGCACCATCACAAGCCCGTGCTTGCGTGCTTGGGAATCTCCCTAAAGCTTGACACCCGGAGCATCACGAAGCGAGAGGATATCCTATCCCTCATATTTACAGCTACCTCCTTCGATCGCAATAGTAATTCATTGAATGAGATGACAGGATGACATTTTCTCCGCCTTTGTTCCAGGGTCCCAGGTTTTCCTTTCAGAAGCTAACCTGTGGCTCCAGAGGCTTCGATCCTGGTGTGCACACAGCTGTACAGTTTTGCTGACATCTCTTTGAGGCGTGTGCCGATGACGACTTGGGCTCGGTTCGGATTATTACCTGACTGCCGGACGGCTAGCTACCCATTGCTCGCCGTCCGCAAGCCCGCTATGCTGATTGGAAATCGGGATTGGAATTCTGGCGGCGGGGGCAGGAGGGCCTTCCCACTCGCATGCGGCTGCCTTCTTCACCAGTATTATGGCTTCGCAGAAGGAGGCGACCGCCTGCTACTCCTTCTCGCTCCGGAACTTGGCCTGTACCAGAAAACCAGTGCGAGAGGTAGCTGCCGCCGATCGCCTTCACGAGGATGCGGCGGTGCTCCGCCCAAGCAGTTCCACCGTGTCCTCCGGGCGATCCACACGGTGGTGACACCCAGATGTTTCTTCCGCTTAAATCTGATGCAGGAACCTTCCGAACTTACCATGCCCGGTAAGGCCTTGCGTCATAAGGAAGGTGAGGACGCCATGACGTCTTTCCAACCACTCTTCAAAGCGGGGACTTACCGCCATAATGATGGCATACCCAATAGATTAACCTAACCTTTCACTAGGGTTAAGCAGAAACGCCAACTGCTACGGCCCTTGCAAAATACTCTTTCTGCTCATTGACGTTCGTACATCTGGTCGTAATACATTACGAGTACACAACATGTTTCCTCTTGGTCATTTGTGTTTTTTCTTTTAAATGGTTTTTATGAAAGTTAAAAAAAAAAATCGATGCTTTTGGAATTAATTACAAGCACAGATTGATAGTACTCTTTTCGAACTTAACGTGGACAAAGTCGCGGGTAACAGCTAGTACCGTACCATATAACTAAACATAACTTATTACTTTTTAAATATAATCGAACAATAAAACCCGACAAATACATTTGTTTTGATTTAGCTTTTGGTTTTTGTTGTTTTTTTTATCTACGTATTTAAAGGTGAAACCCGATAAATACAGATAGTGACTGTTGCCTCGAAGCCGTTGGCTGATTTTAGTTGAAATTATTGAACACTCAATGCCAATAATAGGCTTTATGTGGTTTAAGCGTGAAATAAAAATATGATGTAACAAGTTAACACGCTTTATAGGGTACCAATTTTTAAGTATTGGCTAAACACGGTGAATTTATTGGGTTATTACCTAACGTAATTTTGTTTCTACTGCGAATTCCAGTTATTGGATTAGACCACTGGAAAGAGCGTCAAAAATGCATGTAGTAATAAAACGATTTTTGATTTTTCGACACTTATTGGGTTTGAACACTATACCCTCGATTTGTTTAAATATGTTTCTTTTTAATAGCTGTTTTTAACCCTAGATTGGGCGCGTCTCCCCGTGTAACGCCAGTGGGCCAGTGGGGAGCATTTTGCCGCCCTTTTTCTATGACAATTCTAAGTAGGAACGCCGTTATTAAATTAATTTATTTTTTCAGGATTTTAATGAAATACCAATAAGTAATGAAAAATCAACTTATTTATTGAACTTTATTACATAAACTTTGATTTATAAAAGATTTTTGAAGACGCAATATTTTAATTGAATATTTTACCTTATCTCGCATTATCCTATATGACACTAATTAAATTGGGAAAAACATAACCAAAATGTTTATTTTCTTCATTTACTGGGTGTGTTTTGTCAAAATAGTATTCACAAAGGTATCTGCAATCTTCATTGCACAGTACCTAATTTTGAGCGTCTGCAACATCCTTTTTGCAGTCGCGAAGATAACGCTTGTTTTATAGGTACATAGTGAAAATTTAGATTCTCAAAGAAATATTTGATGTCTCAATAGACTACATTATGGTATTATATATGACCACACGGTAATCAGCCATATAGTTTAGTTAGAACATCGCGATCTCTTTCACATACTGTCGGCATAGCATCAATTATTTGATTGTTTATATCAGCTGTATTCTTTAAGTTTTCGTTAGATACTTTTAAATCTTGAAATTTATCTCTTTTTCTTAGTTTTTATAATAAATGCACCATACAATATTGTCTACGTTTCAATTTTACGAAAAAAAATGACACAAATTTAACCTACGTCAGTGGGCGCGTGGTGAGCAAAATGCCGCCCGGCGATACCTGATGGTAATAAACTCCTCCTGTAGTAAAATCCCATACTCTGATGACGTGCAGCTTTTAGGAACGAGTTGCGAACGAAAGTGGAGCCAGCTACTGAAAGACGCAAACCTATTGGGCCATTGTTTTTGGAATTATCAAGGTTTTTTTGATGAGGGCGGCAAAATGCTCATAGCGCGCCCACTCTAGGGTTAATTAGTGGAATTAACAACATTATAATAAAATTAGATAATTATTTATACTTGTTATGTGTATTTTTTTATAGTATTTGACCTCGCAGCGGTCTTTTTACCTCGATTTTTTTATGAATTCTTTTTATTTTATTGTTTGTCCTCTGCTAGTCTATACTAATATTATAAAGAGGTAAAATTTGTAAGTTTGTAAGTTTGTATGTAGGGGGTAATCTCTGGAACTACTGGTCCGATTTGAAAAATTCTTTCAGTGTTAGATAGCCCATTTATTGAGGAATGCTATAGGCTATATACCATCACGCTGCGACCCACGGGAGCGGAGCAGTAACGGAAAATGCGGGTGAAACCGCAGGGGATAGCTAGTTACTAATAAACTAATTTTTCAAAAAAAAAATCTATCCATTAGTGTATGAAAACATCTTGAAGAAACCAGATATTAAAATTCATACAAGTCTGGAATCATCAACCCTCCTTGAAAAAGCGTGGCGATTAATACTCCTACATTTCTGTTAGAAAGATACTTTTTGCCTGCAGCATCATAATATCATTCCAACGAAAATGTTGTCTTTAGAAATGTATGAAGTAAAACCAACAGCTGCGATCTTAGATTTATTTCATAGCCAAACAAAACGCTTATTGTGTCGTTACTACGGTAGTAAATTCCTGTTTGGGTCGACACCCTGGTTCACGATGTCGAATTTGTTACCAAGGGAAGAAAACAATTTGTGTATCTTTCGGGGTTTGGTAGAGTTTGGTCTTCAAATTAAGCTTAAATACTTCAATTTGAGGGTGAACAACCTTTTGTATCTTTAGTGACATGCAAATAATTAGACTAGTTTTAATTCAATTAAGTAGCTAGTATTTTTTTTGCTTCTTTAGTTTTGTTATAGGCACTGGAATATTTATCAAAAATCATATTGCAAGTTACGTAAGTATATTTTAACAAACTCAAAAAGAGTCATCGTCATCTCCTTAGCATTTTCCTAAATAGCTTGGAGTAGGCTTTCTGTCTAACTAGATCCGGTCGAATACCCATACTTTACATATTGACTTGAGTGCCTCTTCTTATTCTTGTCGTGTCGATTGAACTCAAATTTTGTCCGACCAATATTTAGCCACCTGGACAGCTCTGTCGTTGGCCTCGCATAGGTCGTTGAAGGTGCAGGTAGTTGTGCATGATGGGCAGGAAAGGAGATGACGCATATCCTGTGAAGGAGCTCCACACTGGCATGATACTTGCGATGGGTCGAGGAAACCCCATTTGGCCAGATTATCTCTGCAGCGACCAACTTGAGCCGGCAGTCGGTTCAGAGATTGAGAGCCTGACTATTAGACTTACACAACTCAATTACTGGGCACAATTACACTCTTTTTAAGGATTGATGTTCAGATTTTTTAACGCCTGACCTACTTTTACGACGACTGTCAAAGTTCTAGGAATTACAACCGAGACCAACGACTTTTCGTGCTTTCCAAGGCACGAGGTGTCATTAATGTATAAAGCTTAGAAAAGTACTATGAAATGAAAAATTCACACTTGTCCGGTTTCGTACGTGTAAGAAAGAAATTTAAAATGTATTAAAGGGAATATTTGGTATTAATGGTTTCATAAATAATTGATATTTTAGACTCTTTGGTCTTTAGGCTGACCCTTTCTAAAATAATACTATCGAAAACAGTCACATTCCAGCTGTTAGTGCCTATAAACTTAGATTTATGTAACACGTGACTCGGCCTATACGATCGACTCGTAATATAAATAAAAGAGGTTTATCTCTCCCAAATTGATTCTCTTTAGACGTACTTTAGTATGTTTGAATTTCTTTTACAAAACTTTTTTCATCAGTTTAACACGTATTGGACTCCAGATCTGGGGCTCTATCACGAGCTCTTAACACGATCCATTTGACGACCTAAACTGAATTAGTAAAGGAGCGAGAAAGAGGGTTGGAGCTATATACCGTATAGGGTATCATACGCCTGTAACTTTAACACGTCATGGTCATAGTCTCACTTGTACCGCGTTCCGATGCGGACGTGTTGTTTACGTATTATTTGTATCGATTAGCGCGGCGCAAGCTGTCGCTCGTAATTACTCGCCATGAGTAATAATCTTGTGGTGAACGAGTTGCTGGCCTTCCTGCAGCAAAAGCTGGATGTCATGGACGAAGTGTCCGCTGTCCAGATCTGCGCAACGAACTTCAGCGAGGAGGACATCGCTGCTGCGAAGTTGATGTTGTTCACCGTGCTAAATAAGCGCGACCAGATGGTGTCCCGCCGGCGTGACGGGACTAGGAAGAGCATACAGGACATTATCACGCTGTTCAAGGAGACCGACCCTGACGACGTGCCAACGTTTGTGGCGAAGGAGCTGCACAAGCTTCCTCCAGTCACCTTCGACCACGTCGATGTCACTAGCCTTTTGAAGGACATTGTCTTTCTGAAGGCCAGTCTCGCGGATGTACAGGCTAAGTTAGATGCATCCCAGAAAACTGTCGCCGATTTGCGTCAAGAATTCAGTGAATTTCGCAACACAGCGGCGGTAACTGGGTCATCAGCCGATGCGTCTAATGTAAACACGCGTCGCGGAGTTAGCCTTGATTTATTGTCGCCGAGCTCCGTGTCAGCAGTTTCGTCGCCTGTCCGTACGTCGATTGCTGATATTGCAGAGTGCCCACCTCGGGCGCCCCGCAGCTCCGTGCCGGTCGCCGCGGCTCCTCCATGTGCCGCCGCCCGACCCCGACCCCTCTGCCCCGCCCCGCTGCCTGAACATGTAGCCCCAGCGAAACTCCTTCATCGGGATTTCGCTAGCGTCACCGCGAGCGCGCCCGCCGCTCCTCTATCGAAGCCTTTGCCTAATAAAGCAATGAATAAGGCTGAAAATGAAGATGGTTTCGTGAAGGTGCAAAGGAGGAAGCGCCGAACGCAAGCCAACCGGAACCTGTGCGGAAAAGCACCAGCAACACCTGGTGCGAGTGTGCGTGCCGCTCAGCCGAACACACCGGTGTACATCTCCCGCCTGCATTACACCACGAAGGTGGAGGACATCGTTGAGTATGTGCGCCAGAAGTTGAAGTACACGCTGAGAGTGCAGTTGCTGGAGTCGCACCGGAACGTCAATTTCAAGGCGTTTGTGGTGCGAGTTCCAAACTGTTTTCTGCACCTCGCTATGGATGAAGACTTTTGGCCACAGGGCGTGGTGTTCCGTCGCTTCCGCGGACAAGTACCACAGGACAGCACCAAGAAAATATAGTGCAGTGAAGTGTTACTAACATAGTTTTAAAGTCGTATTTACTAACAAAACAAACAATGTAAATTAGTTTAATATGTATTAGTTTATTTTTAAGACTATTAATTTGTGTATAGTGTTTATGGGCCTTAGTAGCCTGAAATAAAGGATTTATTATTATTATTATTATTATTAAATCCCCTGTCTTATAATAGTTCAGAATAAAAATTGCCAGATATACTTAGGTGTAGCGAAACATTTTCAAATATTTTTGGTATTATATTTTATTAATAAATTAAGAATATCTGGAAGGAATTGGGGGAGGCCATTGCATAGCAGTGAAACAGTATAGGCTAAACAAAAACAAATATATATTTTATAAACATTTAGAAAAATAATAGCTGCATATAAACAGCATTTCTGTTTAAAAAGTGTGTAAAATTAAACGTTGGGTATGCAATAATGCTATGTTATAAAAGAAATAAACGACTTCAAAACTTAATTTGCTATCTGTTTCTCACACTTATACTCGTGAGCTGTAAATGTCAAGTAGATTGTTTTAATATACTCAATTTACAGTTCAGAGTATGTCTCTGTACTGCAAATGTCAAGTGGGTTGGCTCCGTTTAAAATAAAATAAGTTTCACGCGAGCGTAACTGGCAAATACTATAGTGCCTAGTTACATCAACTGAAACTACTAAAAACTGATTGTCTGCTGTGAAAGATTTCTAGTAGCCAAATCAATTCCTTTAGAGACTTGCTTTATTGTCATTGAAGCAACATTTTTACCTCTTTTAAAGTTTCTATATTCCTTATGATAAATTTTACAGTTATTAAAGTTTCCCCCAATGGGTTTTTTTAAAGTGTGAAATGATCGTTATGAATTGCGTGTCAAACTTCTATTGACTAAAAACCCACTACTGTTCCATCATGCCTTAATTCGAGGCTCCTCGAGTTCTCTTTCGTTCAAACTAGGGCCCCAGTAGGCTTCGACCCTGTTGGGCCCGACAGGGTCGAAGCTACAGGTTCCTGACATCTTTTTGAGGCGCGCGTAGATCAATACGCGCCGTCGCCGACACAGGCGTCGTCCGGACGTTTACCAGGCATCCGGACAGCGAGCTACCCATTGCTTGCCGTCCGCAAGCCTTTGCCTATGGTGCCTGGAAATTGGGATTAGAATGCCGGTGGCGAGGGCGTGAGGGCCATCGTGTACGGCCTCCTTCGCTAGCGTTATTGCTTCACACTCCTTTTCGCTCCAGACTATGGCAACCCGACGGGTTTGCGTTTGGTTTTAAGAAACTAAGGGTCAGCTCATACCGAGACGTGACGCTGCATGCACATTTTAATAGAGTGACTCAAAATAGAACTTTATTTACTACACGAAACACATTTCATTGTGAAAATTTAGGATACGTTGTGCTTTATGTAGCGCTGCGCCTCGCAACGTTGCGATGCGTCTCGCGGCGGCGCGCGGCACAGCGCGGTGCAGCGTGAAATCACTGGCCTCTTCCGGCATCATTGCGTCGCGTCGCGTCTCTGTGAGAACTGTCTCTAAGTAATAATGTTTATTTACAGAATTCAGAGATCAACAGATCTAAAATTGAATAGCCGATCCGAGGATCCAATCAAGTCGTTGGTTATTATTGTTCCCGTCGCAAACGGAACAAGCTGACAAAAATGGTTTAATTAAGATTAGCCGATTTCTCCTTCGTTTCAGTGTAAACACAATGGAGAAGGTCAGAGACATTTCTGCTTTACTTGGAAAAGTTAATTATACTTTTTTATACAGCTAGGTACTGAGAATTTGTGTTTTTCACTGAAATACATCCTCTATTTAGCCTTTTTCCAACTATATTGGGGTCGGCTTCCAGTCAAGCCGGATTTAGCGGAATACCAGGATTTTACTAGGAGCGGCTGCCTACCAGACCTTCACAACCCATTAACTGGGGTAACACGGTACTTCATGGCAAGACTGGAGTTAGATTAACTGGCTTCTGACTATCCGTAACGACTGCCAAAGATCTACAAATGACAACCGTGACCTACGGCTTTCCGAGCCACAGAGGAACCAGTATGTTAAGATGGCCACCCATCCACAGACCAACCTTGGCAAGCGTTGCTTTATCTTAAAGATCGACCCATGCGGCTGTTATTATCTAGCAACGAGCTCCTCTATTTTTCCCTGAAATACATAGGTACTAACTCAGTTAGAATTTGTCTCTACTCCATTCACATTTAGTGCCTAATTCTTGATGACGTCTTGTTTGCTTCTCACAAATATACGTGCTCTCTTGACAATTTTCGTACGTTCAAAACGTTCAATTTGAAGTACCCAAGACGATTTTTGAAGTCCCAATTAATATTATTTCAGTCTCCATCAATGTCAAAAAGTTGTGAAAATGTTTGTCGACGCAATGCGAATTCGTTGTAGACGTGAACGTTCTTTAAAAATACGAGAATGATCCCTCTAAGCATCGCCTCTGATTGGATCTAAAGTACATAGTTTATTTATTAATGTACCACTGGCAATACGAAATGAGTTTCATAGTAACGACGATGCAGGTTGAATTTTTAATGTGTGTGTTTTTATACGCTATTTCTCATTGTTTTGGATTTGTACATCAACGTTCACAGTATCTCTCAGTAGATTTTATTCCTTATTTTGAAGCCGTCCTATTATAGAGGTACACGAAAATCTTCAACAGCGTAGGCGGTACAACTAGGGAACAACAAATGTTCAAATACGTCAGGATACTAGACAGGGACAACAATCCAAAAAAATAACAAAACAAGCAATTTTTTCGGTTAGGTACGACATTTCATCTTGAATCTCTACGACTTTACATAGAAATACAAGTACGTTTACCCAGAAATACACCAGTAATATTCTTTCGGGTACAAATACGACATATAAAATATAAACTTTAAGGTGAACATCGTGTGGAGACAAACCGTTTTGAAGTAGTCCTTCTGATCCCCAAAATTTGCGGTCGTTTGGCCTTAACTTGTACAATATTGCCTGAAGTACAAGACAAAAGGATTCTGATAACAGACTAGAGAAGCTTGATTAAATTTTGTAGATTCAACGTTTATAAGCTGATTTGCAAATTCTGAGAAATTTTCTGGGTTCTGGTTGATTGGGTCTGTTTTTTCAGGAGGGTTTATACGGTTTGTGATTTGGTCGACGGCGACGTTTAGTTTATTTTTCTTTCTTGTTGTTTTGTACCCCTCGGTTTCACCCACGTCTTTGGTTATAGCTCCGTTTTCGTATGCTTTGGTGTGTGTTCTGTGTTGTGACAAAAAAACGTTTATTCTATTCTATTCGTGGGTTGTTTAAAATAGAATGTTATATAGCCTACTCTTTGTCATAAACCACCTCATATATATAAAGATTTGTGCAGTCCAACTTGTAGTTCCAAAGATTAGCACGTATACGTAAAACAAAAAAAAAATCTTTCGCTTTATTTTCCGTATTTTTTAAACATTTTGGGAACACATTGTGTGTATAGTTGAAGAGTGGAATTCCCTGCGTGTAACTGTTTTGCCTACAGCTGCAATTGAGGGGTTTTAATTCATGAATCCCCGACCGGTCGCATGAGACCGCGCTGTTATTGTTTCACTATTGTGTCTCGTTTTGCGGGTATCAATAGGTTAAGTCAAGAGTGAATATGTTACTCCTAAGCAAATGTGGTCCATAGTTGACCACATTGCTTACAAACTTAGCGCAAGAAATCACAAATAGTACAAACGTGAGGGCGATGAAGTAATAACAAAAACTAAACTAGTTCGATTCCACGACTCATGTACAATACATAAGTCGAGGCCATTACCTTTAAGCCACCTCGACAAGTTACGTAATAAATATGTAGTTAAAAAGTAAACTAAAGTATGATGAAGGTTTTAAAAATATTTTCACGTATAAAAGTAGTTGTTTATTTTACAATGGCTATCAATTAAGTTAGTTTGTTTAATAAATGGGTTTCTTTTACGATCGGAAACCGCTCCCACATTGAAGCAATTTGTGTGTTTGTAGTTTTTAATCACACTAAAGGTTAGAACTATTGAGCCCACGTGGACCACGTACTCCGTCTGGGCGTATCGGTCTCCATATACTCATATTGTATATGGCAACTAGACTTCTAGACCTACATTAGACCTACTCCACGCGACGCGATTCTACGTACAACTCATTCGTCGCCCACGTGTGCGTCAGTCTAATTTAGTTCCCATTTAATATTATAACGGTGTATGTTTGATACTTATTTAGGATTTAACGGCTCATCGGATTTAGATTAGTTTAGTTATACGGGTTAGACATCTCCTGTAATAATACATAGGGTATTTTTTTTCTCGGGAGTATGTTTTCTTGCAGTACATTTCTACTATCACGCGGGCGAAGCTGCTGGTAACAGCCGGTTTTATATAAAAATGTGACAATATTAACTCGACTGTTCTAAAATGAGGGTCAAGATCCTTATAGGGTTTCAAAAAATCGTCGACATTTCACACTCGACTGTCAAAGTATCAACTGTAGGTTTTTAGCAGTATCTTTATTTTATTTAAAATATTAAAAAAAACAAAACAGAAACAAATACATGGCACTTCCACATTGCGTGCACCTGCCCCAGAAGTTCTAGAATAGTACCTAAACCATTATACCTACTATTGTAGGTAACCTTTGAAAGGTTAAAGAAAACAAAATATCTGACATGTTTGAACATATAAAAATAGTCACGAACCGTGTATGCTTTATATTCATATTTTAATAACATTTTAAGAAAGTCTGACTAGACTTTACGTATGTTTAGAAACATCACGTATTTTAATATTACATTTTTATTTTAGAGCATTACTTTTTTAGGATGTCAGAATCAGCTATTTTAAAAAAGCTTTTGAATATTATTTATTAATTAGTGGCAGTCAAACACTTCTTCTTTTTGTGTCGATGCACTCATATTAATTGGCAATCTGCACGGTTATGACCGTGCAGATTGCCAAATACTTTTATTTTTAGTGTTTAACAGATTATTTTAGTGTTTAAAATAGAGTGCGTCTAATTAAAGCGCGACCCAAAGTTTTATTTTTAAATTTAACTGGCAACATTATTCAGCCGCAATCGTAGGGAATAAAAAAAATGGTCAAGTGTCAAGACATGATTCTCCTACTATACTCCGTCGGTTTAGGTAGTTAACTAAATGTAAACAATCTTGGCATGTCTTTTTATCTAAAAGTTGTATGTAAAAATCTTTGCAAATAGGTATTTACCTAAATCGATGTTAGCTAATAAACTAAATTTAAATAATCTTTGTGTATATTATATACGACCTCTTTAATATAAAAAGACATACCAAGATTGTTTACCTTTAGTTAACTACCTAAACAGACGGAGTATAGTTAGTAATACCATATACATTTTTTTTGGGTTTAACCTCTTTTTTTCTCAAGTCGCGCTTTCATTAGTCGGACTATACGTAACAAATTGCTGTTTTTACGAATATGAAAAAAACATATAACATAACTTTTGCTGAACCGGAGACTTTTCCGTATTGAACTTGATACTTTCAAACAACTAAAAACAATCAGTCAGAGTTTCATGAAAAGGTTAATGTGACGTACTTTATCACCCCTAACTTTACCCTTTCAGGCATTGTTTGTAAGTGAAAGGTATATTAATATTACTCAGAGTAAAAGAATTCTTATGACACCTTTTGTTTTGGTACAAGCTTTATGATAGTGTATATGCTCTATCATATTTTCTACCACAGCATATTTTCATTTGCATAGAGTTTTTTTCAGAATAAATAGAATCATACAAATATAATAGGCACGGCAATCGCTAGTTTTATTAGTTCTCAACAAGGTTAATCCTAATTCTTGCTATTCAAGAAATAAGTGTGCGACTAGTGGTTTTAAATAATCTAACCTTCAAATGGGTAATTTAGAAACTGATTGTCGTATACTTATTGTAATATCTTGAAGTGCGGAAGTTAAGTTAATTAGAAAATGTAACAATGTACATATCTTATTGCTCGTGACTGTACAGCTAGGGATTAAAAGCAAACCTTACCCATTATATTTGTGAGATGTCTGCAAAACCGTAGCGGCCCAGCAGAGACGAAGCCTCTGGGGCCAAGGAGTTGCTAGTGTTGCTACTGCAAGGAAACCCCTGGAACGTAGGTGGTAGTGGGTATTAGTCAGTAAAAGTCTAACACGCTCTCCCACTTCGCCCTAGATCGCAAAAAGTCATTGGATGTTTTCCTGCCTAAAAATAACCAGATAAATTTCTATAAATATCTTTGTTCTAAAAAAAACTCCCTAAATAAAAATATTCCGTTCGGCTTACGGTTTCAGCAGCGGATCCGATAACATTTTCGAGCGTAGTTTTTAATCTCTCGCAAAAATTCGCGGGAACCAGAGCTAAACCGAGCTAAAGCTGCGGCTTAGGGTGGTTTTCCATTAAAGATGTGCGAGGATGCGTGAGGACGGCTTGAAACTGTGGCTGAGTGGTGCGAAGATGTGTTGCGGTTGTGTTCAGTCGTGCGTGGTTACACATTTGTCGCTTATGTCTTTTCGTACAAACTCACTTGCATCCTTAGCTGTTTTCTATTTAGAAATACCTAACTGTGCTAGTTCTTTCTACCAGAGCTGTGCTGGCTAGCTGAGCTAGGTTGGGAAAATGAAGTAATCACATTGCTGAATTTTTTCATCACGCGGGCGCGGGCTTGTGGACGTTCGATGATCATCCGGATCGATCCAAGTCTTCTTAGCGTTCCACGCGTGCTTCAAACAGATGTCAGCAAAACTGTAGTATCGAATTTGAAAGGAAAACCTGGGGTCCTGGAACGAAAATAAGAACAGAGGTGTGGGTTATAGACAGTAAAAGTCTGATACGCTCTCCCGGTATGCCCAAGAGCGACAGATCATTCTCATGACTTCCCGCCTAAAAAAAATCATCTCGTTACTTTTCCCTCTTTGGTAGAATCCATAAACTAACTGACATAATACTGGTATTCAGCTAAATCTGGCTTGACTGGAAGCCGACCCCAATATAGTTGGGAAAAAGGCTAGGCATATATGGTAGAATCCATAAAGTTGGATAGTTCTGTCTGTCCAAATATTAGGATTGATTACCTCATGTGGTATGATATTATTATTGGCAGAGTATATAGAAATCTTTATTGGCTTAGAACTGTTCCAGACTGTGCCAAGCCACAGAATGTATCCATTTATAATACTAAGGGCCATATCGCTATGGTAACTGCCAAAAGATAGAAGCCTTCTTGCGTTTATGTTTGTATTATGTTAAGTGCGAGTTGTGAGTAAGTTCTTAAGTATGTTATTATGACACTTAGTGTGGGAGAATGGTTTTTCATTACACTTATGAGGCAGACGCCTCTTACTTATGATTTGTATGTCTCACCTTGAGACAAACTTGTGGTTTCTCATTCCAAAGGCTGGTTTAAAGAAAACATTGTTTTTTATTCATTCTTTCTCTCGTATAACTATAAGTTATGTATTTCTTAACATTGCTTGGAAAATAAAATAAAATAGTAAAATAAACATGAATAAAGTACGATTATAAGTAATAGCAAAAAAAACATAATATTAAAACGCTTAAAACAAATTGAATAATAAAAATAGAAAGTTAAATAACTATAAAAATTTCAAGTACCCAAAAAAATTGATTCTCTGTAATTTACTTCAATATAAAATATAAAAAGTGAGTTCAAATAGTCTATAGCGATCGTTAGCTTTTTAACTGTAAAATTCACAATATTTTTATTCTTCATTATATAAAAATGGTTTAATAAAGAAAATTAGCTTCTGCTCGAGGCTAAGCCCATTTGTAAGTCGATCGGTAAGAGAGGTCGTCCCAAGAGAACGTATCTCCATATTTCAATCTGTCTCTGTACTAAAATACACCAACATTTAAAAGAACATCAAGATTTTTACATGTAGGACTGCGTAAAACTTTGAATGAAATTATAATAGTGATTAAAATAGAGTAAAATGAAAGGAAGACTACGTACAGACCCTCGTAATAAATTACATTATAAAATGGGGTAACAGGTTGATGATACCATCCGTACTAAAATCTTAAATATTATAAGCATCACTTCTGTCCGTAATATAAAGTTTCATTCTGTTTTACTTCATCGATACTAAAAATCTGCCATTATGCAGTTAATCATCATCTGTTGGACATATGCCTTTCCCAATTTCGCCACTATGAACGGTTCTGTGCGTCTCGCATCCATCGGATTCCTGCAACCCTTACCAGACCGATAACCTCATCAGTCTACCTTATAAGAGGCTTTCTAAAACTGCGTCTTCCGATACGTGGTCGCACATCCCGCAACAGTTAAAAAAACGCGGTTTTTTTTTTAATTTTAAGCCCATCTTTACCTTACAGGTGTAGCAGTAGCATCCAGCGTGTTCACAATCACAGCCATGTCGGTGGACCGATACCTGGCCATCACGCAGTCACTCCGGCAGCCCTGGATGCCGTCCAGGCGAGGAGCCTGCAGCCTCCTGGCTGGATTGTGGCTGGTCGCCTTCGCGATCTTCGCACCACTGCTGGCAGTGGCCACGGTGGAGAGGGAGTATGTTCCTTCGCTGTCGAGGACGAGGAATGGATCGGTGAGTTTTTTTGCTATATTAATTTAGTCAGCTCGTAGAACAGAAGGTCGACGGGGACGAAAGGTACTGGAGTGGCGACCTAGTGCCGGAAGACGTAGCGTTGGAAGGCCGCCCACAAGGTGGACTGATGGCCTGGCGAGGGTCACAGGATTCCGATAAATATTCATACGTGCATTATAACCATATTTGCCGAAATGCTTCATGTTTCCACACAATAAAAGTGCGCATGTAGTTCACGAATTGATGAATTGCATTTATTCAAACGAAACTGATGTAGAAACGGCCTATTAAAATCTGCAACAGCCTTTAATAAGTACGGTAATTTAAGAATTTTGAATTCTCGACTAGGTTACTACCTACTAGGATAATAGCAGTGCTGGTTCCAAAAAAATACTTAAAAGTATTTTGTACTATATATCTGTAATCAATGGTATACCTGTACTCAAGGGTACTCAACATCCACAATTTACCTATTGCGCGTACTGGAGCTCACGAATACGGAGTCAGCAATCGGCTAGAGTGCATCTATGCTCATATTTAGGTATACCATAAATAAAATGGTATTATATTACCAGGTATGATACAAAATTTGGCCCTGGCTTGATTATTTTTAAGCACCTTCAGGAATAGCGCTAGTTACAGCACTACTTAAGACCATTTAGGACTGTATACTACTCTTCAATATTAGTACACAAACGAGAGTGCTAGCTGTCATCAAACGCCATTTTCAGCATCAAGTCTGAATACCAATATCTACATGTTGCATTGACGTCGATTGTACACTTTGGGAAGATATTGTATTTTACATATCTCCTCTATAAAATATACAGCACTTTATTCATGGATAGTGGTTGAGAAGCGCTATCTTGAATACTAAACCAACTCGTCTTCATAAGTTCATTCAACTAATATCGTCAACCATGGTAAATTTGACAGCACCTTATCTCTTAGCATTAAGGGCGAATTTTGTAGTTTAAATGTTACTATAGAGAGTACCGAGACGTTTTTGTATTAAGATTAACATGGAGATTAAAATCTTGAGATCATATTTTTATACTAAGTGTGTCCTAAGTGCTACGGTATGAAACATTTCTGGGAGTAAGAAATTGGATAAGGGTATGTAGTAGATACAGGATGATTTTTGGCTCTTTGATAATATTTTAGGGATCAAAGAAACGTGAATATACTATCGACTGATCGACTGCGAAATATTGAACAAACTAACTTTTGCGTCACTTTCATATACCTCAACAAAATATTTTTTGCCTGATTTCAGGCTTGGTCTCCCTTTGCAATAATAGAAATAACAAAAATTGCTTTTCAGTGTACTTACGTCCAGTCTATTATGATAATAATGACTATGATGATGATTACTGATCTTTATCTTTTTTATCTTGTTTGGTTTTTGCTATCTTTTTTTTTATTACAAATCCTTAAAGATCGTTACAGTCGAAGACACCCTGTATAAGTCGTCTTTAGCTTTTACCGTTACACTTAATAGGTAGTTAGTAGTAGTTAGTGTTCTATACAACGCGTAGGAGACGACAGTTCATTCGTTTTGATTACACGAGCAGACGATTAACCAATATGGAGGCGCGAGTAGCGTCGTGACGTTCCTAAACCAACACGATACGTTACTTAAGGAACAGTCACGAGCTTCAGATGTTAATGAAAATATTCTCACTGTAATGAGACTTTACTAATACATGGATAATTCTGCAACAGAAAGACTGTTCTGATAAATAGTGGAGATCCTGAAATTTGGGGGATTTGGAGTCTAGAGTTTGAAGGTTACTTTTAAGCAAGCTTGTTTCATAGTCGACCACATAGTTGCTTTCCGTCAAGTAAGATAGTGGTCTAGCGAGAATCTTTCAATATAATAATATAAAATTGCATTTTTCTGACTTCGTTATAATTGACGCAAAGTAAATAATCCTTTGTAATTTAAAGTCAGATTATAAGTACATTAGTGTTTATTTGTTTTTTTTTATATTACATTTTTAAAAATTACAAATCCTAAAACATGGTCACAGATTTATACGTCACCCTGTATTGTAAGTCGTCTTTAGCTTCTACCATTATATTTAATAGGGAGTTAGTATTTTATATTACACTTAAAATACTTCGGTTCGTTCGTTTTGATTACTTGAGCAGACGATTAGCCAATACAGAGGCGCGAGTAGCGTCGTGACGTTCCTAAACTAACACGATACGTTACTTAAGGAACGGACACGAGTGTTCAGATGTTAATGAAAAGATTCCCACTGTAATGGTAGGTTTACTAATTCAGGTTTAATCCGACTACAGAAAAAGCATTAATAGTGGAGATCGTGGAATTTGGCGGACTTTAGGTTATGAGTGAATAGGTTACATTCAAGCAAGCGTGCCTTATTGTCAACCTCTTTTTTATCTTGATTGTTTTTTTTTATCTTTGGGGTTTTTATTATTACATTTTTTTATTGGAATTTTTTCGAAGACACCATGTATTGAAAGTCGTATTTTGTTTTTACTGTTATATTAATTGGTGGTTCGTGTAATGAAAAGATTTCCACTGTAATGAGACTTTACTAATTCATGTATAATTCCGCTACGTAAAAAGCATTCTGATTAATCGTGGAGATCCTGGAGCTGAGAGGTCTTTAAGTCCATAGAGAATATACTCCAGGCAAGTGTGTTTCATTGTTGACCTCGTTGTCGATTTCCATCAGTAGTCAGGCGCGAGCCTATCAATAAGAATAAAAAAATATTAAAAAAAAAAATAACACAAATTAATGAATTCGTTTTTGGAATTACCATCATATCTATTAGGTACGGGGGACCAGGGGTGTCAGCTGAAATCAGCACTGTGTGTTTGACGCCCAGCAATTGTTGAGTTCCCTTTAGGTTCGGGCACGCTCAGCGCTACTGTATTATATTTCTGTACTCTTGTTTTTATTATTTTGTGTTGTTGCCTATTATATTGCCTGCGTTGAATAAATCGTATTTTACTTCATTCTTTTCTACCGTGCATTCTACTGACACTAAGCAAAGTTAAAGCATTTTTTACCTCGGCCATACTGTCATACAAATTAAAGGTTGTCTTACGCCTGGGTTTCCCAGACTTGATCCTAGATTAATGGGCGTTCGGGGAGCGTCTAGGCGGGGTCTTATTTCTGGCTCGTATATAAAATTGCCAAGCAAGCCTCGCGCGCTGCGTTGTGAATGCCGCAATCAACAGTTAATGCATAACATGACATACTTCTGTTACTAAAGTAAATTTTACTATAATAAGTTTACATACAAAAGTGTTGATGTCTGGGTTCTCCCCCTGGGTGACCCTTAAAATCCGTGATTTTCTTAATTCTTGTCTTGGTTGTCAGATTTTAAAGATGACAACCCTAGTCATTCATGATGTCTTATGCCCGTTTTCAATAAGCTATCTATCATATATCGGAGATAGAAAAACAAATGAAACAACAGAAACATGTCAAATTTTTGTACTGTATCTTTTGTTTTACTGTCTCCAGTATGCCAAAACCGGAGGTAGATAGCTTATTGAAAACGGGCGTTAGTACAGGCCGGGTCGAGATTTAGGTTTAGAGAAGTTTTGGAAAAATAATGTCATTGAGTTATTAATTGTTATTAATATATACGTGTATTATTACTATACAATTGGTCTAAATTGGCTAGTTAAATCTACATTAAACTTACTAACATTTACTCAAAATCAATGCGAGACGTAAAGGATCGGTCATTGTGGTGATGCTTGGGGGAGGCCTATGTCCAGCAGTGGACGTCTTTCGGCTGAAATGATGATGCTGACTCAAAATCTGGTTAGGTTAATATTTTATGTGTGGCCATTTTAAAAACCTTGGATAATAGTTTTCAAGCAAAAAAACAATCAAAACTCACACTAGGAGACTATACACACCCCTAAGAAAAATTAAGAAAACGCATTTTCCAAACATAATGAATGTTAAATAATAATTAGCACAAATAAATCATTCTTCATAATATTAGTTTACTGACCCTGACTTCAAAAAAAGGGGAGGTTGTTAAGTCATTTGTATTTCTTATTCATCATTAATGTCACATTATAAGTACATTAGTGATTAGTGCACTAATGGGTTAGTCACAAAACATGTAAGTTATCAAGTAAACGATTTGTTTTAAGAAGTTTGTGAAGAGTTTACTTAACTATTACACTGCTTTTCTTTTAGACTGACAACTAATGTAGCATCTGTGATACTTTTGGTATTTGACATGTCTATATTAATCATGAACAAAAAACAAAATTTTAGAATAATTTTATTTCATATAGGCCTAATAAGGGCCTGTTTCACCACCTATGATTAAGTTTCGAGTATCTTACTTGACAGATAATTTCATACAAATTCTGTCAAATTTTTGAATTTATTCAGTGAGTAGTGCTTACTCGGACATTGTGAAACAAGCCGAACATGGATGGATTGTGTGAGCAGTGATATGGAAGAAAGGGTTAAAGTTATAGCGTCACGGGTGACAGAACAGAATGGAAGAAAAACAAAGTTTTGCACCCAACCTAAATATCACTAGAAATGGGCAGGAAGATAATGATAGGTCTACATGGGTACTAATACAACTCGTTACTAAAATAATTTACAGTCTTATACACCATCTGCCTAGCCTTTCCCCAACTACATATATTGTTACCCCAGCTAATGGGTTGTGGAGGTCTGGTAAGCAGCCGCTTATCGTAAAATACTGGTATTCAGCTAAATCCGGCTTGACTGGAAGCTGACCCCATTATAGTTGGGATGATTCACTCTAGCCTTGAAGACACCCAAATCATAATCAGACGGAAATTGATATAAACTAGTACACGTTTCAGTAACCGGTAGCCACAAAACCAGGACGCAGACCTCACAAGAGCTCTCACATGATGGGTCACCGGTTACTAACTCAACCATTATCATAGCAAACGGAAAAATGCTTTACTTTAGCAAACATTATTCCACTAAAGCAGTTTTCCTCTTCAAATCCTCGGGCCAATTTCACCGTCGAGTGCCAAGAAGGGTCGGATCGCAAATCGTCCAAACACCTTAGAGTGTTTTGGGTAGCCCTTTAAATATTTCAGTTACTACGGCACCGTAAGCATTTACTGTAGTCCCTGAAAATTTAATTGGATTTTTAGCCTTAGTGCTTCTAAGGAAGTGCTTTCTTCGATGGATGATTTCTTTTATTTCTTTTGTTGTTGGTGGTTTTGTGGCAGATTTTGGGGATTTATTTAAATAATATTGACTGGCCTGTTGGTTTAAGTTCTCTCTTTCGGAGTTTGTTTCGGTGTTTCTTCTTAGGATAGTCAGCTAGGAAACAGTTGCCTAACCTAGCTTTAGCCAAAAAAAAATTGACTTGTAAAAGTGTTTTTGACAAACCTATTTGCAAAAATAAATATAATTTATCAAATATTATTTATCTAGTGGATAGTGGCTCCGACTACTATGCCGGGGCTGTTTGAGTGATGAGATGATGAGACTGATTTGTTCTCAGTCTGGGTGTAATTTGGCTATATGTACCTATGTATTTAGAAATATACCAGTAGGTTAAAAAAAAATGGTAAGTCTTCGTCTAAGACAATCATGGCTTACATGGTTTGAAATTGTCTGTACTATCTTCGCCTTAAGCTTTAAACATGAAAAATGAATAATGTTATTACTCGAACTACAACCTATTAGTAAACTAATATACAAGTATATTTATTAGTTGTCTAGTACTCATACTAGAAGTTCTTCTAAGGTTGGCGTTGACTAGTTTGGGACTAGATGGCGTTGTCTGACAACTTGTGGAGTATTACTGTTAATATTAGCCTGAGATAGAGCAAATGCCCCACACTATCAATTGTTCCTTTATTGCAGGTGCCGCCACCAAAATTAACATTTTGGTGGCGGCACCTGCAACCCACATTATCGTCTGTTTTTCATACCCTGAGACTAAATTGACACATTTAATGTCAAACTTACTGTCGGAATGATGCCAGTTCTTTTGTGTTATAATGTCATTTTAGTCTCAGGGTATAAAATACCGACGGTACGCTAAGTACGTAAGACTGGGAACACTATCTGTACCTACTGGATATATAAATATATATTTTGTTCTGTGCGGAAATTAAATCCTCGACACGAAGCACAGCAGTCAATTAACGTCAAACTTTACAATTATGATAGCGAATAACGTCAGTGCTGTCAATGTAATATTGAAGAGTAATTAAGTTGATAAAGTTTATGTTATATTGTTGATAGCGGAATAAGTCACATCAGGGTTGTCTAAATTCCACATTGGAGCTAGTGTTATCATAGCCCAATGATTAAGGCCTCAGATTCAAACAAATCAGACAGGCATGATGCCTGAGATTTTGAGTTAGAAAATGGACAAGGCCCAACGGGATTTTTTAAATTCTTATGTACTTATACAAAAGTTTATCAAGGACATTATTGACACCCTGTGCATTATATAGCAGGTAAAACTGTTCGTCCTGGTTCTCATTCGTAGATTGTTAGTAGTCACTTCACCGTTTTGAGAACAATAGTGATGAAGTGAATTACACAAGGTGGTGCCTGGATTTGAACTTGCAACATATAAGCCGTAGCTGTTTCGACCTGGCCTCCTCTATACTATGTATAATATTACTCGTTTACTCGGCCAACGTTTTTTATGCTACTTAGTATGTCTAAGAAATTAAGGGAGGATCAGGGTAGGAAAGAAAAAAATCCTACAACCTATTTTCAAACCTATCCAATGTACACAAAAAAATCATAAAACTCGGTCAACCCGATTCGGACGAGTGATAACAAACACTGTGAGACGAGATTTTTATATATTGGATTAGATATAAAAGATTTATTTTTACTTTTGTGTGTTTATATTTTTATTTGTAGTTAATAAACTTTGCTTGCTTAAATAATTAACTTACTTGACCTGTTTTAAAAATTCATCCGTCAATTGAATGCTACTTTATCACTTAGTGAAAACATTTTTTTTATCATTTATTTTATTCAACCTTCCTCTGGCGTTAAGGAAAAAAGTAAAATTTACATTTTTGTAGCTGAAAGAAACTCAGAGCAACAACTGTTCTCGATCAAATAATATTACATTTAGCTAGCAAAACTGCATATGTGATGGATTAAAGAACGAAAATTAATTCATAAGATCATTACAGTTTTTGAAGAATGAAGAATTTAGAATGCTGTTTTTTTCGTGGTTTATCATAATAATTAATCATTAGTCATTGTTTTTATAGTGAGAGTGTGAGAGTCCCAGTAGTGGGAACATTATAAGGCTAATGCTATGCTATACTTATTGTTTTGACTACATCATCTAATTTAACATTACGGTTTGTAAGTATAGTTCCGCTTATAGACAAACTTAGTTATATGTAACATGTAATGTCAACCTGCCAATCACGATCGTGTAAAATAGATAACACGTGCCTTACCCGGAAGCATCCGACAGGCATACTGTTACAGGAAAACTTTATGTAATTGCTTGAACATGACTCTACGAAAACAGGATATTATTTTAGTAACAACATGACATCGTAATTCGTGTCTTCATAAATATAATTCCGTGAATATTATAGTTAGTAGGAAGTTAACGAAAGAAGTTATACCAGAAATCGAAACTGAATTCAGAAGCAGAGTTTTATAATATGGAACCCGAACCGCTATCGGAGTCAGGAGCGTCAAATAAAACACTTATAAAAACTTAGATAGGCCTCACCTAGAAGAAAAAACTTACTTGTAAAAGTGCTTGTTAAATCCTAGTTAAAAAAAAATATCATGTATTAGATAATGTAGAGTGAACTTACATTTCAAATCGAAACAAAACAACAAATGAATGAGTAGGTAATCGACAGAAAGCACAGAGGGATGAGGGTGGTTCCCCGTGCGACAACTATAAACTATAATATTATTATGTCTATTTGGTGTAAGTTCCAATTAAAATTGTTGGGAGGAAACCGCAAAGGATAGACCTGGTTGGTTGGCCTTATTATGCAAAAAATCTTTGAAGAACCGCGGCAGACAGATTTCGATGTCAGGCGAGAGACCATTAAAAATAAACTGCCCTCCAAAATACAATATCTGTACATCAATGGTGCATGTACAGCGCCCACACGGCGCCTTTACAGCGAAAAAAAAAGGCTATATTAACCATATTAGATCACATGATTGAAATGAGGAGCTCGTGGCTAAATAATAACAGCCGCACAGGTCGATCTTCAAGGTTAAGCAACGCTTGCCTAGGTTGGTCTGTGGATGGGTGACCATCTTAACATAACGAGTTTCCTCCGTGCCTCGGAAAGCACGTTAAGCCGTTGGTCCCGGCTGTCATTTGGAGATCATTGGCAGTCGTTACGGATAGTCAGAAGCCAGTAAATCTGACTCCAGTCTTGCCATGAAGTACCGTGTTACCCCAGTTAATGGGTTGTGGAGGTCTGGTAGGCAGCCGCTCCTCGTAAAATACTGGTATTCAGCTAAATCTGGCTCGACTGGAAGCTGACCCCAATATAGTTGGGAAAAGGCTAGGCAGATGATGATGAGATCACATGATTGAAATCTATTGTTACACTGATAAAAGTAACTGGTCACCGTAACCGAAATCGGCAAAGATGTAATGCTGTGTGTAATACATCGGCTAAGATTTATGTATAAGATCCAATTCATCTCTGATGTGATACACCTTTTTTTGTCTTCTACTACCAAAAAAAAAACATGAAATGGGTAAAAAAGAACTTTTTTTCGACGTTGAAAACTTGTGAAAGATTTCCCGCGAAACTTAAAGGAAAATTAAAAAATAAATTGTTAAGTTATAACGCAAACTAAGTTGGTAAGAAAGTATTCTGCGAAGCTCCGTGTAACTTTTTCTGAACTGACGAAAGCGTGGTCGTAAGGCGTAGGAAGAAACGTTAATAATGTTAAAAAAAACAGCACTTACGATAAAGTTTATAGGACTTTTATTCGGCATTTTAATGATGTGGAATGATCCATCCAGAACGAATAAGTTTGATAAATAGTAGGATTTAATTTTCTTACTGACGCTACATGTAAATTCACATACACAAGACACCCAAACCGGAACAGCTATATAATATTTGTTTCATGCGAGAACCAAATCTGCTACACGCATCATACCGGCGTAACCGGGTACTTACCAGTTAATCGTATAACGACTACGTCAAACATCTAAACTGTTCCTTTTTATCTTGAGGTAGGAAATCATCAACATTATTTTCTCTTTACGAAGAAAGGTATCTTAAGCCCTTATAGGCATCGGCCTCAGTAGGCATAGTCCATTTACTTGCATTTCTTTGAGTGCGTGGAACACAAAGCATCGACTCCGTTACAGTCAGCCGGATAATGAGCTATCCATTGCTTGCCATCCGTAAACCCGCTTTAACGGTACCATTAATCTACCATCGACTTTTGAGGACCCAGGGCAATGGTATGTGTGTTATCAAAATAGTCAAATTTATTAAATCGTTGAGGCATGTTAGATTAAAAACGCCCAAACATACTTTTGTATGCAATGCATTTTTCACATTGTTTTTTTTTTGGTTTACGACACATAATCCAGGCCTTATGTGGCCTTCACAAAACTTCAAACTACGTAAATAATAGTGTCACATGGTTACCATTTATACTTCAATTTGAATACTCATACTGGAAGTTGGTTTGAGTTTTCTTATAATGTATTAGCTTGCATTTATAAATAAATTAACAAGATTTTATTACTGATAGGTTTGCGTTTGATCACTATCGATAATGTAAGGGAAAATTGGCCGACTAAGGACCAATTTTTCAATAGTCGTATAACTTTAATCAGAAGAATAAATATGGCTGTTTGACATATTTTCTATATAAAAGCTGTCAAATCGCCATTAAATTTTTATTCCTTAGTTAAAAGTTATTCGACTATTGAAAAATCGGTTCTTTAAGAATAATTTACTGAGTCACTCTTGACTCAAAAACCCACAGGTTGTAGCAGGCAGGAAACGCAAACCTCTGCAGGGAATCTCATTCTTTGGATTGGATGAACACGAAATGAAAGTCACGTCTTACCAATGCAAGGCTCAATTTGACATTAACTTCTGACGGTCTTATCACTAAGAGCGATGTTAACTCGACAATTTTTGGATGAACAAGAAAAAAATTAAAATAAAAAGTAGGAAAATCATATAAATATACAGACATAGATATAAAGTGATACACAAAACAAAACATTAACGTATAAATCACTTTCCTAATTTTTTTTATAAATTTAAAACGGTTTCGTTATGTACAAACTCTCTTTGGCAGGAACTTTGTAATAATTAAGCATTTTGGGGCTTTCGTAAAGTTCGAAACTTTGAGATCCGAAAATTAAAATGTGAATTATATACGTAATGGTAGCCTACATTTCGCAGTATATATTCCAGAGTAAGACAAAGTTATTGAGACATTTTTAAACTTTGCACTGAATTACCTTTACTTTACCACATTATTTTTTTTATGACATTCAAATTATAAGTTTAAGTCAATTCTATAGCCCTTGTATCCTGAAGACCGCTTTGTTGTTGAACTTTTTGATGCTAATTTTGTATTTCGTTTTTAAATTATAAGTATGAACTGTTCTTAATTAATTTTATATTAAGTTGAAATCAATTTATAATTAAATAGGCTGTTATGTTAGTCCTGACATTTCCGCTATGTGATCAATGACCACTGGGTCCACGTAATGGGTTCCTGAAAATGGAACGCACCAACAAGGTCGGGCTAAAAAGATGAAGTCAGATGATTTGAATTTAGGGTCGGCTTTACAGTTTTACTGCATGCAGGAGATTACCCGTGTTTTACATGGAGCGTCTGTCTATCAGTCCTCCATAACCCAGTTACTGGGCAAAACGACATTCCTTGAATAGACTGATGGTCAGAATTTCTTACAGAAGATTTACGAATAATAACTGGGACCAACGGCTTTATGTGCTTTCCGAGGCACGGGGTGTCAGTAATGTCCCAAACTTAGGAAATAAATACGAAATTAAAAAATACATTCGTACTTATCCGATTTCGAACCTACAAGCTCATGTGAAGTGAGGCGGGTATCTTAACCACCGGGCCATTATGAAACTTATTCCATTAGGTACTATATTACATTAATTTCCAAAAACCAAAACTCACCTATAAATTCACAATAAATGCTGTGGCCAAATATTTAGCTTAAAAGAAAATGTTAGCACTGCATTTTGTAGCACCTTAATAGTCTTGGACAGCGCCCGTTGGCCCGGGGCCAGACCAATGCTCAAGAGAAAGTAATCCCATTAAACCTCTTAGGCAATATATTGCCACGCCAACCCGGATTACGGTATTGAGCTTACGAATATTATTAAGGCGATAAAGATTTTCTTTTTTATGTCTCGGTTATGTAGTGAGTGTAGTAATATAATTATTATGTGGGTTTTCGTTTGATCACTTTTAGGCTATTTTTTTTCAAGTGGGGAGTCATCAGAATGACTACTCCCGCTCTTAGGCAGAACGGGAGGGCGTGTCAGACTTTTACTGACTTAACCCCACCCCATTCCTTCATTGCCTTCGATTTGGGGACACTGACTTTCCCTTTCGGAATTCCGATCCATGTCCCCAGACAGAGAGGAGCTCGTGGCTAAATATCTTCAAGGATCTTCAAGGTTAAACAACGCTTGCCTAGGTTGGTCTGTGGATGGGTGACCATCTTATCATAACGAGTTTCCTCCGTGCCTCGGAAAGCACGTTAAGCCGTAGGTCCCGGCTGTCATTTGTAGATCTTTGGCAGTCGTTACGGATAGTCAGAAGCCAGTAAATCTTACTCCAGTCTTGCCATGAAATACCGTGTTACCCCAGTTAATGGGTTGTGGAGGTCTGGTAGGCAGCCGCTCCTCGTAAAATACTGGTATTCAGCTAAATCCGGCTTGACTGGAAGCCGAACCCAATATAGTTGGGAAAAGGCTAGGCAGATGATAATGTCCCCAGACACTATTGAGCTTACGAATATTATTAAGGCGATGAAGATTTTCTATCTTATGTCTCGGTTATTTAGTAAGTGTAGTAATATAATTATTATTATAATATGGTGGTTTTATTTTGTTTGATCACTTTTCCTATAGGCTTTATGTAGTGCCAATTTTTTTGGTAGCAATCAATTTTAGTATAGGCTTTATGTATTGCCAATTTTTGTGGGTAACAAAAATATTCATATAAGTACACAAAATAAATAATTCTGACTATGACTGATCATGGGTTCTATTCGCTCACAAAACAAATGTTTGTGTAATAAACACGATCATCTGTTCTGTGTCTGGTCGTATGTAATATGTCTACAATTATTATTAGTTTATTATTTAAGATATATTCATTTAAAATTAATTAATATAATAAATTATTTTTTTGTTTGTAATATTTAATTGTCTGGTACTTATATCACAGGTTGTTTTCTGCCAATACTTATACGTAGGTACTTAAATATTCAATTCCCTCTCCTAAAGAGGAGGTCTGAGTCCAACAGTGGGAACATTACAAAACCGATAATACTAATGCATACCACAAGCTCCGCTTAGCTTGGGACGGATGGCATTATGTGAAAATAGTAAAAGAAAATTAATACATTCTGAAAATGCTAAAAAACGCTGTATAATAGGCGCTAATTTATGTTTGCATTACAGTGGATAAATGTAAGGACAAGAAGATTTGTCGCGAAAAAAAATCTTTCCTATAAGAAAAGTGGTTCATATTCATGACCACTTCCACTCTCTAAAAGATTTTCTAATAAATAAATAAATGTCTCTCTGTATAAAGTTTGGTACTTACACATACACTTTATGGTAAAACTCATTTGTTTTTAATGAATACTTATTTTTAGGGTTCCGTACCTCAAAAGGAAAAAACGGAACCCTTATAGGATCACTTTGTTGTCCGTCTGTCTGTCCGTCCGTCTGTCAAGACCCTTTTTCTCAGGAACGCGTGGAGGTATGAAGCTGAAATTTATAACAATTACTCAGGTCTACTGTCCCTTGAAGCTGTGAAAAAATCAAACTTCTAAACCAACGCAATCAAAAGATACAGCCGTTTATGCCTCAAATTTTCGACACTTGCAAGGGAATCAAAACCTACAGGGTGCTTCCCGTGAACTCAGAATCTTGAAATTTGGTACGAAGCAACGTCTTATAGCATAGATAAAGGAAAAATTACGAAAACCATAAATTTTTAGTTACATCACATAATATTTTTTTTTTAATAATTTTAAACTTACTACCCATTTCCTCATAAACGCGTAAAGATATTAAATTGAAATTCATACCAAATACTCAGGTCTATAATACCTTTAAGTTGTAACAAAATCAAACTTCTATGTCAACGCAATCAAAAGAAACAGCAATTTAAGCTGCATATTTTGAAACTCGCAAGTACTCGCAAGGGAATCAAAACCTAAAGGGTACTTCCAGTCGACCTAGAATCTTGAAATTTGGCACGAAGCTAGGTATTATAGCACTAACATAGGGAAAAGTCTGAAAACTGAAAATTTTTAGTCACGTCACCAGAAAAAAAAAGGAAAAGTCTTCAAGACTCGATTCGAGAATGAACTGTTTTCATAGGTCAGTTGGTACGGAACCCTCAGTGCGCGAGTCCGACTCGCACTTGCCCTGTTTTTTTATTATACAATCGCATATTCACATCAAAACTTGCGAAGTAAAAACTCATACAATACTTCGATTTTGTTCGAATTTCGAAGTGATGTTTAAAGTACAGCAAAAAGAGGTTGAATACCCCCTTCGAAATTCGAATCTACTCAAATTCTTTCACTAGAATAGTCCTTTTATTGTAGTAAATAAAGTTCTATATTGTTTTGCTATATTAAAAAAGGGAACAAGAATCGCGTTACATGTCCTCTCAATACTTATGTTGGTACTTCAAGATATTTTATTTCACGAAGTCGGGTTAGGTTTGGATGTTATTTCACGTATATGTTCTATCTGTGTGCGTAAGTAGTCCGTTGTCTTTGACATTAAGTGCTTCAAGCAGACCCAGAAAAAAAGTTTAAGGGCCCAAGGGTCGCTAGATGTTTGCCCTCGCCGATACCAGTTTTCAGTCGCGTTGCAAACGCGATACTGTAGCGCTCCTGTCGCGATGCAAACGCGATTCAGTAACAACACAAACATGAAGATTTTGTATGTAGAATACGCGCGCCATCCTCCCTCCAGCCTTCCCGATGTCTCATCCGTCTGTCACGTGTATGCATCGATAAAGTCGCGATTCGTGATGCTGTAGCACACTAGTAGCACGTTGCAAATGCGACTAACTCTCGTTAATAGTGTTGGTGCCGTGTGTTTACAAAACGAGCGACAGCATCGCTACAAAAAGCCGCCGTGGGCAAAGGCTCTATAGAATAGTTTGATATATCTTTGAAAGCATATTGATAGAGGTGCTCATAGGTAAAGAGTGATCACTCTTTCGTAGACTACCTATACGTTGCAAGTGCAGTAATCTCAGAAATTGATCGATCACCGCCATTTTTATTCAGGAACAGAACTCTTTTAAGAGCATCCTTCTCGTGGTACCTTCCATACAATAATAATAATAATATTCCACAACGTTCACACTACATCATCAAGTCCCAAGCTAAGCGGAGCTTGTGTTATGGGTAGATGGGAGATAGACAACTGATAAACATACTTATATATTTCTAAATACATACGTATTATAGATAAATTACACCCAGACACAGAACAAACGATCGTGCTCATCACACAAAAAAATTTTTTGGGTGGGAATCGAACCCACGACCTCCGGCATAGCAGTCGTGGTCACTAACCACTAGACCAATGGGCCAGTCAATATCAGTCAATAAACGAGACACAATGCGATAACATAATTATGTCAGTGAGTGACGGCAGTGACCGAATGCCAACTGAGCGTACAGCGCCTCAAGTTTGCTATTAGAATTGTATCTGAATTGTCGATTATTGGCTTCATACTTATTGTTTTTTGACAGGTTTGGTATTGTTAACTTGTCAAAATCAACAATTATGACGCCAATGATTGACAATTCAGATACAATTCTAATAGCAGACTTGGGGCCCAGGTGCTATCTCACTTTTTTCGCTTCTCCAAATTCAAATATTTTTATTTGTAGTACGTTTATGTGTAGTAGTTTTGTTTACCTATGGAGGTAAACAAAACTACAGATGTCTTAGTTAATAATACGATCGCTATGTCTTGCCGTCAACGGCGTAGAAATATTCTGATTGTAATTTCTTAAAAATAATATTGGTAAAAAATAGTTAAAACATTCAAAATTGAAAAGATAAAATAAATTTAAAAAAAACCTCAATTTTTGAAACATTGTGTTCCGTGAAACAACAAGCTTTTATACCACGCACATGTTGATGCATGAGAGCAGTGGTGGCCGAGTGGTAACTGCCCCGACTTACAAGTTGTAGGTCGCGGGTTCAAATCCAGCCAGGCGCATTACTTTGTGTAATTTAGTTCATCACCACTGCTCTCAAAAACGGTGACGGAAAACATCGTGAGGAAACCGGCATGTCCTAGAAGTCTGGAACTAATAATTCGAAGATATGTGACCTCCACTAATCCGCACTGGACCCACGCGGTGGATTACGGCCCATCCTATCTCCTAGAGAGGAGGCCTGAGTCCTAGCAGTGGGAACTTTATAAGGCCGCTAATGCTAAAAAAAAACATGTTGATGTACACGAGTGAGGAAGAGTCTTCTTAAGTTATTAACTTCTTTCTATGAGTAAGTAATTCTACTTACTCATTTTCGGTCAAAACTTTCTCTAACAAGTATTATTATCGAATTCGAAGCAATTTGTAAATCTAAGTACTTGAAGTATTACTCAAACGAAACGGTTCTTAACTAGTTCGGTTCTCTTACAAATTGGATTTTTATGCAAACAAATGGATTTAGAATGTTTTTTAAACTTATAAGTTTTCAGAATTAATTGGATTTTCAATTCGTAAAGATTGATTACGAGAGCCTTGAATAATAAATACCTAAATGGATAAATCTTCAAGTGCTTACAGTTAACCGAGTGAATATAATATGTGTGTCTCCTTTCTACTATCGGACAACCCATCGTATGGCGAGTATACCCACTCCTACGTTTTGAAACCTTTACGATCCTGACTAAGCATTTCGCCTTGTCATTTACACCGCGTACATCGAAGGACTGGAACAATATGCCTGCAGAGGTTTTCTCGTCCCATTATAATTTTGCTGTCTCCAAGTCTAGAGTGCATAGGCTCTCAATAAACTAGTACGCCTCACCATCAACGATTGCATCGCTGCTTACTATCAGATGAGATTGTGGTCAAGTAGTTTTAAATACCAATTTAAAAAAATGTACTACACACATAATTTGTATATATAAAGGGTTACTTACACAAAGTTCTTACTTACACACTGACTTATCAACTTAATAACCAGAACACTTGGTGGTAGTTTTTTTTTCCGGTAGGGGAATCATCAGAATGACTTATCCCACTCTTGGGCGGAGCGGGAGGGCGTGTCAGACTCTTACTGACTAAACCCCCACCCCGTTCCTTCGTTGCCATCGATCTGGGGGACACGGTGACAACCTTTCGGATTCCGTGTTCACACTTGGTGGTGGTGCTTTTATGAAGTATACAAAGAGTAAGAAATAATTTTCCTATTCCCCTCCCACCTCGCCCCCTATACAGGACGGGTAAACTTACTTTGATGCAGGTAAAGCCACTGGTACAAACTAGTACGTATAATACAAAAAATACTCGTACACTTACATGCCGAAGCACTCCTCCACATTGCTGTCACCTACGCCGGAAATGTACTCCGAAGACTGGCAGCATTGCCACATTTAATGTCAATATTTGGCATCTGTCCGCACAGGAATGGTACCTAGAGGACTGGAAGGATTTTCATGTTGACTGTCAATATTATATTTATTTAATAGTCGGCAGTTATATTTTTGTGCCGTTTGGGGTTGAAACTCTTGGACCGTGGGGTCCGAGTGCTCATACGCTTTTTAGAGATCTTTCCAAGCGTCTTGTTGACACTTCTCGTGACCCAAGGGCTGGTTTTTACCTCGGTCACAGATTAAGCATTACCATACAACGTGGTAATGCTTAAATGCTGCCGGCCTTTTGGGTACACTTCTGGTCGACAGCGATACGGAAGAATTTTTGACGCCATATTTTAGGTTAGAGTAAGAGTAACGCTTGTTTTCAATAAGCTATCTATCTACAGTTGCAGCTACTAAAGATAAACAAATCTATCCTTTTGCCCTTACTTGCTTTCCTATAACCTACCGACGGATAGCATTTACTACCAAAAGTTATTTATTTATTTATTTATTTATTTATTTGTACATTTTAACACACACAGTAACAATATAGGACAAGCAGATACATTAGTTGTACAAACGCTGATGCAAATTTAATGAACATGTGACTCCTAAACTAAGTAAAATAAATACTTGTATCTCAGGAGCCAGTTCCTCCTTGAAGATGATCACAGATAAGTTGAATAAGTACAATTTAGATAGCCTTTATACAGACGTGTAACAGTATCTAATTTGGTTCTAGTTTTGGGTTTACAATTATGAAATGATTGTTAATAATGTTTCAGTATAATCATAAGACAATTTTTGCAACCAATCATATAACTTAGTTTTTAAAGTGTATTTATTTAATGTATAAATACTGATCAGCTGGTGAATCTTATTATAAATACGACCGCTTAAGATAACGTACTGACGTCCCGCAAAAGCGGTCTTGCAATACAAGGAATCACTGACCGGAAATCCTCGACGCCTAAGTAGGATGTTTGACTCTAGTGGAAGCGTGGAATGCCGGCGTAAGACTATACGCAAAATGAACAGTTGCCGCACAGTGAGGACTTGGGATTCCAAGTAAAGTTGGTTTGTTGGGTAGTCTCTAGGTTTAAAATGCATAACCTTTAGAATCGCCCTTTGTGCTCGCTCAGCTTGAAGCAGAAGACTTTTATGGGTGCCTCCCCACACAGGAATGCAATACGTGAGAATCGAGGCGCATAAACTTTGGTAAACTAAGGACAAGGTTGCAGGATCAGCAGCGTGTCTTAGTTCTTTGAACAGATAAATAAGCTTTCTTGTCCTCGAACATAAAGCCTCAATATGGGGACGCCAAGAAAGTTTTGCATCAATGAACACTCCTAGGTATTTGATACTTGGCACTAATGAAAGTGTCAAACAGCAACAAGAGGAGTCGTGGCCTGAGCAGGAGTGGGCTTTTACTTCACTCCATTCAGATAGAGGAGGGGCTGAGCTGGAAAGTGAGAAACGTAATAGCTTGGTTTTGTCGATGTTAAGAGTCAGCAAGTTAGCTGAGAGCCATTCGATCACAAGGCGAAGAGAGTGTTCAGTTCTATCTCTCGCTTTGCCCCAGTCAGTGTCATACACAATAAGCGCAGTGTCATCTGCATAGGTGAATATTTCACAGTTGGGAATGGACATTTTGCACAAATCGTTTATGTACACTAGAAACAAGGTTGGACCTAGTATACTGCCCTGCGGAACACCGAAGCCGATATGCTCATCTTCACTGATAAGTGTTTTAATTTTTACGCATTGGGTTCGTCCTGTTAAATAATCAGTGAAGATTTTCAGCGCAAGCCCGCGGATACCCAAGCTTTCAAGCTTCGAAATTAGCATGGGAACAGAAACAGAGTCGAATGCTTTGCATAAATCAAGGAAGACACCGAAGCACTTTAGTTTTTTATCCATTTTGGTGACAACGCTATTAGCAAAGCCTAGGACAGCGTCTTCAGTCGAGATTCCCTGTCGAAAACCATACTGATTTTTGGCGATAATGTTGTATTTGGAAAGGTATCCCACCAGGGCATTGTTCAATATTTTTTCAAGGATTTTAGACAGGGAGCTCAGTACCGAAATGGGTCGATAATTAGAGACATTGCTTCTGTCTCCACTCTTGAAGACCGGGTGGACCACAGCTTTCTTGAAAACTGTAGGAAATGTACCAGTTTCGATTGCCCGATTGCAGATGTGTGTGATAGGTGGAGTGAGAGTAGCAATGGATTGCTTTAGGATTTTAGCTGGAATGTTGTCATGTCCAGTAGCGGAGTCTGAACGTAAGTTGCGCAAGATTCCATAAACTTGAGATTCGTCAATTGGCAATATTACTAATGAGTTGGACGGAGATGAGTAAGTTACGGGGGCGGGAGAAGAAAGCGGAACGATTTTAGAGGCTAATTTCTCGCCCACACCGGCAAAGTAACCATTAATTTTATTGATTGTGAATTTGGGATCAGATGTGCCACGGATAAGTTCATCGGGAGGCCGATGCTGGACAGTGCAGTTAGTTATTGTTTTAACGGCCCTCCAGGTAGCCTTTATGTTATTTTTAGCCTTTGTCAACTCATTTCTGTCATGTGCTCGTTTTAGTTTTTTTAATATTTTATCCAGGAAGTTGCGGTATCGAGAGTATGTTGTTTTCAGGATTAGGTTATCTGGAGACAGTTTTGATTTTTGGTGTAGAATGTCCCGGTTTTTAATGCAACGAACAAGGCCTGTCGTCATCCAGGGCTTAAGCATTCTCGTTCTATTTGATACCCTTACGGTTGAAGTGTGATTTGAGCAGCTTTTCTGAATCATAGCAACGAATAGATCAGCAGCTCGGTTTGGGTCACATTCGCTCATTACGGGGAGGAAATCTGTGTGGTCTAGTTCGTTACTGATCGCAGAATAATCGTAACGAAGGACGGTTGAATTTAGCGCTTTCACATTATTCCCATAGGTTTTCAAACTAAGGACGATGGGAAGATGGTCTGTTATGTGAGTGTCAAGTATAATTACGCTAGCCGGAGAATTTGTTTTTAACATTATGTGATCGAGGCAGTTTTCTGATCTAGTGGGAAGTGTATGAGCCGGTAATAGTCCAATTGATGCACAAAAAGTTAAATAGGCATCTGAGTGGCGGTCATGATTATTTGGCTTTATATCGACGTTTATATCACCCACTAGTATCATATTCTTAAATCGTTTTAACGTTCGAACTAAACAATCAAGACTATTATAAAATAACTCTAAGTCCTGGAATGAAGGGGAACGGTAAACACATATAATAGCTGTTTTGCCAGTGAAACATACCAAGCAGTTGGCATCGCGGAAAACCGGTTCAGTGATCGTACATTGCAAGTCGTTTCTCGTGTAAATCACAACGCCATCATTTTGTGAAGAATTATTTAGGGTAGCATGGCTTGAGTACCCTTCAAGAATGGGCAGGGGTCCTGTCACTTTTAGCCAGCACTCTGTGAAGACAATGATATCAAAATCTACTTTGATTAAGCTTAACATGGTGATAAATTGATGAAAATTTTTATTTATACTTCTGATATTTATGTGGATTAATTTAAGGTTTAAATGAGGATATCTAATATATTTCAAACATTGTTCTGGAAGGCATTGGTGTGTGCGCGCTATAGAAATGTTATCAATGTCGTTGTTAATATTATTTATATTAGCCATTTATGATTTACGAGTGTGTTCAAGAAAAAATACATCACTTTAACATGGTACAAAAGTAAAATTAAAATAGCGCGCGCACGAGATAAGCGTGAAGCTAGCGGTTTTAATATGGCATTATTGCCTATTATAGCTGAAAGCAAGACATTATACATTCGCGAGAAAGCAAAACCAAGATGACTTTGGACTTGCACTCTGAGGTTGCAAAAATACATCGAACAGTATTGATAGAAAAGTAAGTGATTGAACGATGAGTAACCTGTTACTAAAAATGAGTCATTATATGTGTAAAATGCAGTAGTTTTAAAAATCAAAACTGGGGCTATAAAAAATATATACCGGGGCTGATCCCGGGAATTAACATGCAAATTAATAAAGAAAATAGAAAGTAAAGAACAAAGAAATAGTCAAACTGTGTTACTAAAAACGGACATGCAGCGCTCGGATTTTATTTGGGTTGGTTTATCTTCAGGATTTCTCCGCATGAAAATCTTTCCATTTAGACTCCAGCATGACAGTTTGTGAGTTTTAGCAAATTGGCGACATTCATAAAAGAGCTTTCTCATTGACGCTGTCAAGTGTTCAGAGGCGTAGATGGGTTTCTTATCGCCAGGTAATCCAATTGTGTGTGTATTTAACTTATCCATCGTAGTACGCTCTTTGTTGTAACGTCTAACATTGGATAAAAACTCGTGTTTTCGGGAGACAGAAGTAAACTCCGCAACGATTGAACGAGGCAATCCCGGTTTCCCTGGGAGGCGGTGAATATCTCGAAAGTGTGACTCTAATATCTCTAAATCCACAGCCTTTCCAACTCCAGACATAATTGTTACGAGATCTTCAGTCCTTTCGTTATCCTTAGTTGGAACATTGCGCAATTCAACCGTCGCAGACCTAGAGTGGAGCTGCAAGTCCTGGATTTGCTTTTCTATACGCTCAACAGATTCAATATTCTCCACCTTCTTCTCCTCCAAGTTGACTACTCTTTTTAATAAATCCTCGTAACTTTTGTTGATGAAAGTCATGCCTTTATCTAATTCAATGGAAGTCTTTCGTATCTCTTCACATTGTACTTTTAATTCAGATACGTCCTTTGACAGAGATGAAAGCATTGCATTTTGTTCCGCCTTCCACATAGTCAGCCTGTTATCGTGATCAATTTTCCATGAAGTCAACATTTCCAGAAGTTCATGTTTTAGATCCATACAAGTGCATGATACTGGCTGGGTGTTGACCTGTTTGGAAGGCGAATCATCAAGTTTGCCAGGTGGAGTATTGAGCCGGCGTTTATTACTGCGGACAGTGATGTTGACATCTTCAGTATTTTCGGTTTTCGACTGGTGACTAGATATAGCAGGGGACTGACCTTTTTTAGCCTTAGCAGGTGATTTGGGCGGTGTCCGTTGCATGGTTGACGGTTTAATGAGGCAGGATAAGCGAAAGCACAGCAAAAATAAGCAACAACAAAAATGTGAAGCAGGTTAGCGAGCTCTGTTCTAGTGCGTTGTACTCAGCAGCAATCCTTTATGGCGCGTAGCACTAATAACTGGTCGTAGCGGTTGTAGCGGTCCCAATTGCGCGTAGACCGGCGTAGGCGCGACGCGTAGCGAGTCGTAGCACAGGTGACGTCGCGCGGGCTCACTGCGGACGTTAATTTCGCGCTGTGATGACTAATCTTGTTGGTCTGGTGGTAGGAGCCGCGACTGCCAATACCGACACCGCAGGTTCGAGACCGCCCGGAGCAGAACTTATCAAGCGACTTTCTACTGAGACGAAACACTGAGAAATTGTTTGTTTCACTCTAGGGCCGCCCACTAGGAGGTGCCAATCGTATAAAACACTTAAGGAGTGATAAGGAATCGTAATTTGGTGAGTGAACCAATCACAAATTAGCACAAAAACAACACAATTTACGAGCGACAAGGGTTCACTGTACACGTCCGTACCGGGCCGCGGCGTACGGAGGAATCCTGTGGATGAAGGAGGAATCCTGTGGAGGAAAGTTGTGGATTGATAGATAAAATCTTACTGTTTATCGGAGATAGCTATCTATTTATGAACTGCGGTAGGTTATTGAAAACGGGCGTTAGTGTATAGGTATGTAGTTTCAATTAGTTAAGTGTTTTTATTTTTCATGTTTTATCTATGTTTCATAAATATATTTTCAATAATTTATATACTTTTTGGGATATAATTTAGGTAATGGCTTCCCAAAAAACACTTTTGTTGCCATCTTAAATCAACCCTTGTGTAAGGCGTCTAGGTCGTCTCGCCACCCCTTCCCGAGTTAGCCTAGGTGGCGTCGCCCATCTTCAGAGACCTATTGTGTCTCGTTTCGCGGTTATGTGATAGGTTAAACTGTTGATTTTCTGTGTCTTGTGCTGTACCAAATAAATTATTTTTCTTTCTTTTTTTTTTATTTCACATAGCATAATTTATCTTCTCTCTTTTCATATTTTTCAGATTAATATTGTGGAATAATTGCTAGACCAGTACACCGTTTTCCAACAGTCTTTAAAGTTAAGCAACCCTTCAGAAATGAACATCATTATCGGCCTTGTAATGTTCCCACTGTTGGGATTCAGGCCTCCTCTCTAGGAGAGCGAAAAATTAACACTTACATATAATTTAATTATTTATTTAATAGCTAAATACTAATAAAAACTCACTGGAGAACTCTTTGATTTAAAGAGGTCTGATATTTAAAGAAATCATAAAACTCTGGGACATCCATATAGCCAACAGTCGTTAAAACTAATCTTTATAAAATAAAAGTGCTGATACGGCTGAGTATTAAGTTTTATATACCCTTTCCTGAGGGCTTTTAGGAAGTACTAAAGGTCATGAAACACATAAATAATATAGGTGCTATGTTGTCCCGTTGCATTTGCCTAAAGGGAGATCCTTGTTACCATCAGTTTTAAGGATCTAGGTTTTACTAAATATTTAGACAATAGAATTTTGCCCGCGTTTTCGTTCGCGAGTAAATTTGGGTGTGAAAAACTAAAAATGACGGCCTTTCTTATTCATTTTGATTAGAATTTATGGCAAAGTTTATTCATTTTAGAAGTAACGATCGTCCATACAATCTTTAAAACCCTTTCATTTATTCTATCGGGGGTAGTTCTGAAAACCAATAATGATAACCATTATTATTTAAATAGATTAATAATCACTATTTGTACAAATCTTTCAATTTTCACGAAAAGAAATTGGGTCACGGAAAAAAATTTTGTATACAAACTAAAATCCCTTTTTTTCACACTCTTAAAAGTTGAATTTCTAAAAACCATTAAGAGGTCTTAGTGCACCCCTTCGTCTTAAAAGGAAAACCGTGTGCAATTTCACGCTTGTGCAGTCCCAGTAGTTTGGACTGTGTGTCATTGTATGTCATTCAGTTAGTTTCTCCTTTTATACAAGGTTATTTGTAAAACATTAACAATCTTACTAACATCGGGTGTGTATCATGACTTCGAAAATCGTAACATCGAATAACACCTTCCCGTAAATTCACTATTCCGAAACCCGAATGAATACATACTACCACAAAAAACGTAATCGCATGTCTACGGTGTTACGTATGGCATTTACAACGTTGAATTAAAATATTTTTATTTTTGTATAAAAATATGATGAACTAAAATGTGATACATTTTTAAAAAACATTGAACAAAAGTTGTTGTTTATGATGTTAGTAACAGGCCTGAGAAGTTACCAGTGTTTCACAAATAACCTTGTATAGATTTAGACAAGTGACGACTTTGAACACGTACCGTCACGTTTATTAAAATACCTGTGTTTTTTAATTGTCTTAAAACAACTTGATATAAAGAGCCCTCACATTTTTATTAGTTCTCGAACAAAGACATTGCGACCTCCAAATGCCGACTAAATTTAGAAATGACACAGGGACAGTTCTTTTTTCAACAGACATATGAAAATGTTTTGTGTCTCACACAATTTGTAATTTCATTTTGCTGAGAGGTTAGTAAGCCGCGTGACAGTTCTTTTGGTAGTCGCGTTTAATCTCTAAGTGAGGTCTTGTTTTCTGTGAAGCAGTACTCCGGAGATATGTCTGCGGGGACTGAGATTGCCTCTGTATTATTTTAAGTTCAAGGATAAATAAATAATTTAAAAAGTAATATTATCGTGACTGGATTCTTTAAAGAGTTGGGTAGAGTTATTTGTCAGTTGTACCTAAGCCACCATTTGGTCCAGGATTAGATACTAAATAATTCTAGATGGTAACTAAAATGGGATAAAGTTTAGTTAAAGCCTAAAGTTTGTAAACATCATAATTATATTATAAAAGACTAGCTGTCCCCTGCGGTTTTACCCGCATTTTTCGTTACTGCTCCGCTCCCGTGGGTCGTAGCGTGATGATATATAGCCTATAGCATTCCTCAATAAATGGGCTATCTAATATTGAAAGAATTTTTCAAATCGGACTAATAGTTCCAGAGATTACCCCCTACATACAAACTTACAAATTTTACCTCTTTATAATATTAGTATAGATAACGATATTATATAAAGTATGCATCAGTAGACTTGGTGGAAGCGATACGTTTAGACCTGGAAAACCTCAAACTGACTTCCTTGATTAATTACCCAAATATTAACACGGAAAAAAGACGAGCATACTTTTCGGACAGTGGGCCGGTGGGTCTATCGCATGATTTATCAAATACCGACGTTGTGATAAAATCATCGGTACGGAACGCGCTCGAGCCGTCGGCGTCGTCGACTCACTATCGCGCATGCTTGAATGAGACTATTTCCCTCACACCGAGAACGCCTGTGGCTCAGCTGTCACGCCTGTCACTGTCAGCAGCGGCGGGAGCGCCGGCCTCTCAACAAACTCTTATTGTTCCAAAGCCAAACAAAGATAGCAAAGTTTTGTCTCCATCTCCATCCTCGAATACTACTGCATCTAATAAACAAACGCTAGCAGCCACGACATCAAAATCTACGATGGCGGAAATAGTGAAGTTGCCAGGCGAATGGAAACAAAATAAGCCTACAGAGGAATGGACTGTGGTTCAGCGTGAACGACATAAGAATCGATTTATTGGAAAACTGGGAAAAGCAAGAACCGATGTTGAAACAAAGTTCAAAGCGGCAGAAACTAGGATTCCTTTGTTTATTTCAAATGTAAATAAAGACACACAAGAGGCTGATATTTGTGAATACATATACAATAAGACAAAGGAAAAAGTCTCTCTTGAAAAAGTTATCATGAAGAAAGAAAGGCCTTACAACTCCTTTAAAATATTCGTCTCTATGAATAAAATTGATACTTTTCTAAATGATAATTTATGGCCTGATGGGATAACATTTAGGAGATTTATACGATTTAAGCCATGGAACTCCGAAAAAGATACCACACAACTAAATGGATAGTAAATTTATAAGTTATAACTGCAAAAATATTAAAAGAAGTATAGATTGTGTGAGAACCTTGTGTAAATCGGCAGATGTGATAGCGCTTCAAGAAACTTGGCTTCTACCGTTTGAGACACAAGTATTGGGTGACATTGACAATAACTTCGGATACACGGGGAAGTCAGCGGTGGACTTGACTGCAGGAGTACTACGAGGCAGACCTCACGGGGGGGTTGCGATACTGTGGAGAAAAAGTTCCTTTCGAAATGTTACGGTAGTGAAGTGCATAAGTGAACGTATTGTTGCGATTAAAATAGTGACTGGATCTGGACGTGAAATGCTGGTTATATCTGTGTATATGCCCACTGACCAAACTGTGAACTTGCCAGAATTCACTCAGTGTTTGGGTGAGTTGAATGCAATTATACAAGACAATAGTATTGAAGTGGTATTTATGTTAGGAGATTTCAATGCACATCCTAATGCTCCGTTTTGTAGTGAACTTCTTAACTTTTGTGGGGAAAACGATTGGATATGTGCTGATCTAGTTAAATTAGGTATGTCATCTGAAACATATACTTTTCAAAGTGAAGCACATGGATGTAAGCGTTGGCTGGACCACTGCGTGGTCACCAAGTCAGCATGGCATTCTGTGGTCAATATTAAAGTTCTTAATGATGTATACTGGTCCGATCATTTTCCTTTACAAATAACTTGTAATTTAGAAGTAATTAAAGCTAAGGTTGAGGTTCATAATTATATACATAATGATGTTGTATGGGGGGTTAGAGAGTTAGAGGAAATTCAGAAATATCATGATATTTGTAACAATAAGTTCAGAAAAATTATGTTTCCGGATGAACTTCATGAATGTGCTGATAGTATGTGTCAAAAAATAGAACACAGGTCTGTAATTGACAACCTGTACAATAATATTATTAGTATATTAAGTCAGTAAACAGTCGCAGTTTCTTGCCTAGTAAGCCAACTAAGGTTAAGTGTGTGCATGGTTGGAACAAGCATGTCAGAGACGCCCATAGGCAGGCTAGACTGGACTATCAATTGTATGTATTAGGGGGGAGACCAGTTAGTGGGTTTCTGTATGATAAAATGTGTGAGAGTCGACGAGTTTTCAAGTCACGTTTAAAGTACTGTCAGAACAACCAGGAACAGATAAAAATGGACCTACTGGCCTCACAACATTCTGCTAAGAAATTTAACAAGTTCTGGAAAAGCACTAAGAGATTAAATGGTAAAACTAGTCTGCCTGTGTGCGTTGATGGCATTAGTGATGTGAAAATGATTGCAAATTTATTTAAGGATCATTTTCGGGTGACATCTCCCTTGCTGTCAGTGTATGATACTGAACATAATCCAGTAGAAAAGCCCATTGGATTTTCAAGTAAGGATGTGGCTGACATAGTTAAACATATGAAAAGAGGAAAATCACCGGGGCACGAGGGACTTAGTGTCGAGCACTTGCAGCATGGGGGTGTGCACTTATATAGGGTTTTAGCCATGTTGTACACTTTTTGTATAAGACACTCATACTTACCATCTAAGTTTATGAAAACAGTGGTTGTGCCAATAGTAAAAAATGTCTCTGCTGACATCTCTGATAGAAGTAACTATAGGCCAATTTCTTTAGCTACTATCATAGCAAAAGTATTTGATGGGCTATTGGATAGGAAACTTGACCATTTTGTAACATTGCAGGATACACAGTTCGGATTTAGGGAGGGTTTGTCAACTGAAAGTGCAATACTGGCTCTGAAGCACACTGTTGATTATTATGTGAAAAGACAAACACCAATATATGCGTGCTTCTTGGATTTGTCCAAGGCTTTTGATCTGGTTTCATATAATAAGCTTTGGGCAAAATTAAGAACTGCTGGCGTCCCAACTGATCTTGTGAATATCCTCTCCTACTGGTACAGTGAACAGCTTAATGTAGTAAGATGGGGGAATGTATATTCTGATGAATATTCTTTGGAGTGTGGCGTTAGGCAGGGCGGGCTGACTTCGCCACGTCTCTTTAATATATATGTAAACCATCTAATTGAGGAGATCAGCAGCATGCATGTTGGATGTCATATTGATGACATATGTGTCAATAATTTGAGTTATGCCGATGATATGGTGCTGCTGAGCCCCTCAATTGGTGGGCTTAGGCAGCTGTTGAAGGTGTGTGAGGCTTATGCTGTGGGACATGGCTTGAGGTACAACGAAAGTAAAAGTGAGTTCATGTTATTCAAATGTAAAAACAAAAATGATATCTTTATACCACCTTTATTACTGAACGGTGTGCCTCTAAGTCGTGTTACACAGTTCAAGTATCTAGGACACATTGTAACTGAGAATTTGAGTGATGAATCAGACATAGAGAGGGAGCGCAGGGCATTGTCGGTGCGTGGTAATATGTTGGCACACAGGTTTGCTCGATGTACGGCACCAGTAAAAATTACAATGTTCAAGGCATTCTGCCAAACATTCTACACGAGTGGCCTGTGGTCAAACTTTACACAAAAGACCTACAATGCCTTGCGCATCCAATATAATAACGTGTTCAGGGCTCTGTTTAGGCTCCCTCGATATTGCAGTGCATCCGGCATGTTCGCTGACGCCAACGTGGATGACTTTTATGCAATTATGCGCAAGAAAGTTGCGTCGGTGGTGCGACGAGTACGAGGGAGCCCGAACAGTGTTTTGAGGATGATTGATGAGAGAACCGATACTTTTCTGCTCAGTAGGTTCACTGATCTCCATGTGTTGCGGGACCGGTGAGCCTACTGTGCAGAGGTAGATGGTACATTTACATTAAAACTATTTGTGGCTTATTTATTACTAACATTAATTATAAGTTTAATTTCTTCGTACTAACAACTTTTATGGACTGTTTTGTCTGAAATAAAAGATTTTTATTTTATTTTATTTATTTATTTTATATTGCGGAAAGCAATATAATTATGTGCACAAATATCTGTTTTAGAATAATAATAAGAAACTGAAATATTATAGGTTCAATGTACAAGTGCGTGTTACCACTATTTTTCGGTGGCTGGTTGACACTTAACGTAGCCAAAGGGCTGATTTAATAGTTTTCTAAACAGCTAACATTATAAAATTTAACGTGCTCATGTTACCTGACGTTTGGGCACGTTTCAGCTTGACAACACATTTCCGTATGACAACTGTGTGAAAGAATACTTAGATACCTATATCAGTGTATTTTAATTTAATTTTTCTATATAATTTATTTATAGTATATATTATAATTATGTTGAGGGAATCAGATTCTATGGCGTCTAATGATCTATTTAGTTATGCTGGAATGTTACCTTTTGGAGAGGTGTGTGAATTTAATATGCCTGAAACGTGGCGGCTTAATGAATAGTGTGTGTTTGATTTTAGTTAATTTTGTATGGAATGTAGACAGGCAGGTTAGTGGAGCGTGTAGCGTACTGAAACGGTAACATGGCGCGATGGCGTAGAGATATGTACCTACGTACATAGAGTACAACGTTTTGCACTATTGTGGTTACTTCCTCTTAGGCATTAATGTGTAAGCACGAAGTAAGGTGACATGCAGAATAATCTTCATTTAAATCTAAAGATTATTTATGTCACTTACATGTTAGGTTTAAGTTTAGTATGATTTTGCTTCGTGTTTATTTTAACCTTCGGTATGCCTGGTGGGGTCCATCAGACCCACCTGTGTACGTAAACAGCTGTATTTCTTTTGAATTCGAATTTCGCGTCTATCCGCATTTAGTAGCTGGCCGTTATGAATTGCTAGACGCCTGCCGCCCGCTTCCTCAGCTCGGAGCGCGCTCCCGTGGTAGTAAGACATGCTTAGAGTTCGCGCGGGTTTTACGGACCCGACCAGGCATACGACGTGACGTTTCTGTGTACGTATTTGTTGTCTGTGTTTTTGGAAATTGAAGTTATTTTTGATATAAATTATTATATTGTTTTACATTCTTTTAGATTTAAAAGGGAAGCCATCTGTGCGATGATAATATTAGTAGTTTATTACTCGACGCGATTGAAGATGATGACGTAATTTTCTATTCAAGTGGAGAAGCATCTGATTCAGAGGTTGAAAACCATGATTTTGGAGAGGCTAAATTATGCAAATGCTCAACTGTCCAGAAAACAAGTATAGTCGAAGAACTTTCATAAAAAACTTGGCACTGATCGATCAACATTTGCAGTCAAGAAAAAACAACGATCGCCTATCTATAGATCTTTGCAAGTGAATAGGTAGATATTAGGGTATCCAAGATGGCTCACCATTGAAAAAATCGAATCCTGGTATAAAACGCAGATGTTTTGTGTGCCCAGTCAAAAAAGATCGCAAAACGCAATATATTGGTGAGACTTGTAAGAGTCATTTATGTCTGGATCATGCGATTTTCCAATGTGGAACTTGCTTTAGAACCAGAGCCCTGGAAAATATTGATAGAACCGATGGAGACTGATTATTGTTTAGTAATTAATAAGTATATTTATTTATTTATTTATTTAATAATAATCTTTAATAATAATAATCTTTATTGCAAAAAATACACATAGCATATACACCGAAGACAATTTACATAAGTACTTGAAGTGCTAATTTTATTGAACTCTGGTACCCAAATTAAGATTTAACTTGTGTTAAGGGTACCAGGGCCTTCGCTCTTATTAATTTATTACAAATATTGAATTGAGTGGAACATGTTTAAAAAAGGAGAAGAAAAAAATCAAACTAAGTAGGTATAAGTTATTATGAAAGTGTGTGTAAGAGTGTGTGGTGTGTGTATGTGTGTGGTGCGTGCATGTGTGTGGTGTGTGTATGGATGTAAATTTAATATGTATAGTGGTATGATAATGTAGGGTAGTGGTTCCTATCACTCACTGTGTTTATATTTTAAGTAGGCTCTCAGTATACTCATATGACTTATTCAGGAGCCAGTTCAAGACCTTCCTTTTACATTCGAATCTGGAAAGCGGATAGATGTTGCACTGAATGTTTATTTTATTGTACAAACGACAACTAATCACATTATGGTGCCGTGCTGCCAGAGAGCTACGACATCGATAAGTTTGGCATACAACACGTGAACGGCGCTTGGTTGTTATACTTTTATCGTATTTTAAGGTACTATGCTTTCTCAAAACTGTTCCTAGGATAAATAATTGCCTTACAGATAATGTTTTGCAGTCATCCAAGAGCTGAACTGTCGGATACCTGAAGGGTTTAAATGTCATGACTTTCAGCACAGCTCTCTGTGCACGCTCTAAAGGCAGCAAGAGCGTTTTGGCAGCACCACCCCAGACTGTTATGCAATAAGTCAGGATAGACTGACATAAGGCGCAATATACCATTTTAAGGGTTTTGAATTCTAGAGAACAGCGAAGTTTTTTAAATATATAGATAGTCTTACGAAGCCTAGCGGTAAGGACCGATAGGTGATTTTTCCAATTTATTAAAGGGTCAATATATACTCCGAGATATTTTACTTGTGTAGACTTGGTTATGATAGGACAGCCACAAGGTGAAGAAGAGACACTTAAAGTACTTGGGTCACAAGTATGGGCTTTGAGATTAAGGTGATCACCAGACGGTTGAGAAGAAGATGTTAGCGAAAAGGTCAAGTAGGTCGTTTTATTTGGATTAAAAGTTAACAGATTATCTGACAACCATTGCATAACTTGTCTTAGAGCTTGCTCAGCTCTAGGAAAGACCTCAGACCAGTTACTGCCATGGACGAGTAGCGCCGTATCATCCGCATAAGTAAAAATGGCGCAGTTAGGGAAGGAAAGTAAGCAAAGGGAATTAATATATAAGAGGAAGAGAGTAGGACCCAGTATCGATCCCTGTGGTACCCCATAGTTTAAGGAAGCGGTTTCACTTACAAAAGAGTCGATCTGCACAATCTGTGTTCTATCAGAGAGATAATCCTTGAAAATCTGAAGAGCATATCCACGTATTCCCATCCTTTCCATTTTTAACAAGAGCCGAGGAACAGAGACAGTGTCAAAAGCTTTTGTGAGATCCAGGAAAATGCCGAGACATTTTTGTTTTTGATCGAGGGAGTCAACTATTTGGTCGATAAGAGAACCAACAGCGTCCTCCGTGGATTTACCATCCCTAAAGCCGAATTGATTTGGTGCTAAGATGTCATTCGCTTTCAGAAAGTTTTGCAGTCTGGTATTGAGCAATTTTTCAAGGACCTTTGATAATGCCGGGAGAACAGATATTGGCCGATAATTATTGACACTGTCTCTGTCCCCGCTCTTGTAGATAGGGTGGACAATAGCCTTTTTAAAAGCTTTGGGAAAGATGCCACTAGACAAGGAAACATTGCATAAATGAGTAATCACTGGTACTAGGCTCTTAGAGCACTTCTGTAACAACTGCGTTGGGATAGAGTCCCAACCAACAGCAGAGTCACTACGTAGGCCATGGATGATTCGCTCTACTTCACACTCATTAGTTGGCATGAGTACAAGGGAATTTGTGACATTTTTGTCATCTAGGGAATGGTCCGAGTTTCTTGCGGTGGATAGAAGTTTCCGAGCCAGTTCATTACCTATACTAGAGAAGTAGGCATTTACCCTGTCTACAGATTTGGATTTGTCGGAGTCTATCTTCAAAAGTTCAGTCGGTGGGTTTCTGGAGCTGTCAGATTGTATAATATTTTTAATAACCTTCCAAGTCGCTTTAGGGTTATTTTTGGCCTTTTCAAATTCACTTTTCTCGTAAGCATGTTTCAGTCGCTTAAGTAACTTATTACAAAAATTGCGGTACCGAAGAAAAGTGATTTTAAGAGTGTAGTTTTCAGGGTCAATCTTTAACTGTCTACACATAGAGTCACGATTACGGATGCAGCGTAATAAACCATTTGTCATCCATGGCTTGAGGACTCTGCATTTTGATGGAATAGATCTAGCTACAGTGTTTTGTTTAATTATTTATTTTATAATTTATGTACACACAGATAAATAGATAAGGAAACAATAAAATACAGAAATATGTACAAAGGTACTGCTTATTTCAATAAGAAATCTCTACCAGCAGACCTGCGAAAGAGAGATTTTGTGAGATGTAGACAGTTGTGTGCAAGAAAAATGAAAGGAAAGCGTATGGAAACTTAAATTAAAGTATCAAATACATATATATATATATACCTTAAGATTATACTAAAAATAAATATATAATATAAATACGTTAAACTAAAAATAAATATATAACATACATACGAATAAACAATTACACTACACAGGAGAGATAGTGCTCTTTCACTTTGTTTTTAAAGAGTGAGATAGATTTTAGGTCGTATATAGTAGTGCCTTATATGTTTTAAAACTCTGATTGAGATCTCTTTAGATTTTAAAAAGTAAAGTGTGTTATTATAGTAACTATGTTTAAAAATCTTTAAAAACACTGAAAAAAGTTTAATTGAAAAAATAATAAATAATAAAAAGTTGTTGATTTGCAATATTTTTTTATTCTATTTTCTAATATACAACTCTAGTAAAAATATTGATATTATTTGATAACACATTTATCCATAAATATTTGGATAATCACAAGTTAAAAATCCGGGTCTGATAGACCCACCAGGCATACCATGTAACTTTTCGCTACCAGGCATACCGAAGGTTAATCTATCACATACCCGCGAAACGAGACACAATAGTAAAACAATAACAGCGCGGTCTCATAGGACCGGTTGGGGATTCAAACATTAAGGATGTTAAACATTATAGAATAAAACAAGCACCAAATAAAAACTGTATACTTAACTTATGTTATGTTTGGGCGTTATGTTTTGCTGTGAAGGCGTACAAATATTTAAAAACCGGCCAAGAGCGTGTCGGGCCACGCTCAGTGTAGGGTTCCGTAGTTTCCCGTCCGTCACAATAAGTGTCCCCAACTTTTCAAAAACTATTCGTCCCATCAAGTTCAAAATAATTTTCCTAGAAAGTTTTTATAAAGCTCTACTTTCCAGATTTTTTTCATATTTTCTAAACCTACGGTTCAAAAGTTAGAGGGAGGAAGCAATGTGTCCCCACATTGCTTTTTACTTTTGGAGCGATTATTTCCGAAATTATTGATATTATCAAAAAATTATTTTAGTAAACCTCTATTCATTTATAAGCTACCCTAATAAAACATTTTTTTCCAATTTTTATTTTTGCACTTTGTTGGCGTGATTGACATACATATTGGAACCAAATTTCAGCTTTCTAGAGCTAACGGTCACAGAGATTAAGCGAGGACGGATGGACAGACATGGCGAAACTATAAGGGTTCCGTTTTTGCCAATTGGCTACGGAACCCTAAAAAAGTTGTTTTACGTAACATCATCTAAATTGAAAACCAATTCAATAATCCTTAACTAAATCATTTTTTTAAAATTGGTTGCCGATACTGAAATTCGGTTCAAAATATCAACAATTTGTAACTTATTCCTTCAGGGATTATTTAGTAGGCTTGTGGCTAAAAGGATGATGGGCAGATTTGTATGGAGTTTGTCCCAACCGTTGTAGCAATATATGATATGTAGTCAAATGTTGTACGTGTTCCCCTTATTACATATATTCACTCCTTTTTACTCTAAGTGATGTCCAAGTAAGGAAAAAACATTTTTGAAAACAAGCTAAAAAAAACCATCCGCATTTAGTAGGATGTTTGTCCTACATCTTTATTGCTATGCTAGTGTTTTATATGTATTACGGTAAAGGATAAAATATGAGAAAACCATTTTTATTAACCATAATTTTAGTATCTGTCATAATTACACACACTTTTCACAATTTACATTAACCTACAAAATGGATTATCTTATATATCTATCTTATTTATTCGTTACGATCAATCGGAATTACATCATCCAAAATCTTGCGGGGCATTGAAAATCATCAGCCTGGTGCCTCACAAATCCCAGGAACCAAATAATACTCATAATATATGCACAATTTAAGATGGTGCGATTACCTGTCAAACATGAACAGTAAAGCTGTGGCAAAGCGTTTCTACCTGTCAAGTTGGTTTTTACTAATATATCTTCTTCTACCTGGCCTTAAGTCCGCCTTCTGGCTGACTTTCCTCCACTTTGCCCGATCTTCGACAGGCAGGCCATTAGCTCTCATGTCGGACTTGACGACGTCCAGCCAGCGCTTGCGAGGGCGACCACGGAACCTAGCCTAACCTAACCTAGCCCCAAGGACAGCCATATTCATGTGTCTCCGACCAACGTACTCCATAGGACGGCGCATGATGTGGCCATACCAACGCAAACGACATTCTTGCAGTTTTTTTCCCACGTCACGGACACCAACACTACCCGGATGAATGAGGTGCGTATGCGATCGGTTCGGGTTACGCCGCTCATCCACCTCAGCATCTTCATCTCCATGACACAAAGCTCCTGAGTATGTCTGCTTAATGCTGGTCAACAATCGCCATCGTACAAGAGGACAGGCCGTATGATGCATTTATATATCTGCCCTTTGAGCTTCGGAGGCATTTTGCGGTCAAGTAGAACGCCCGTTATCTCGCGCCATTTTGCCCAAGCCGCGCCTATACGTGCTTGGACATTGTCATCCACGTTGCCGTATCGGACTTTGTGATTAAATCCGAACCTATTCGGATAATGTTTGCATCCGTGCTAACACAGGAAATGTACTCGTTTTTCGCCACATTTAGTCCCTGACCGCCGTTTTCTAGCGTGTCTTTCCAAATGTTGACTTTGCGCTCAGGATGGGCTTTGTTCTGATTAACGAGGGCGATATCATCGGCATACATCATTAGCCATGGAGGCTGATCTTGGATGTTAGTCGTAACTACAGCGAGCACAACGTTAAACAAGAAAGGGCTAAGAACTGAACCTTGATGAACGCCAACAGATATTGGGAAAACATTGGATTCACCAACAGCGATCTGGATAGAGGACACGGGATCGAGGTACATATATCTGATATTGTCAATATAGGCCTCGGGAACGCCCTTGAAGCAGAGTGCCCACCAGATGGACTGCCAAGGTATACAGTAGAAGGCCTTCTGCAGGTCTAAAAAGGCCATATGCAGAGCTCTTCTTCTATATCTCTTATGAAATACCATAAATAACGCTAACTTTTAATTTTTTTTAAAGAAACGTTAAAGACCTGTAAGTTTTTTCTGACGCGGAATCCAGCTTCGTGGTCATACAATAATTTGTTCCTCTAAACTATATCTACAAATTGATATATCACACAAAGTGCTACAACACTTGGGACAATTTGCCCATTATCCTTTAGCTTAGAAAACAGTTGTAATACAATCACGAATCTGACCAGTTTTGTCAAGAGACTTATTCATAAGCCCGGGTTTACCCGGGTGGGATTAGGCAGATAACACGAACTTTGTTTTACGCGACTAGTTCTTTAGCGAATGGTAGGTCAGCCGAAAATATGGAGATTGTGAACGTTAGAAATTATACTGGTATACGGAATTTAATCTTGTGTCTATAATATTATATTCACAGTTTTAATGAAAGTCTGGTCGTTTTAATTAAGAAGGTCGGTTGGTCTGGAATTTAAATACGAGATTAATCTGAGCTAAACGTTTTGTGTCCTTTTTGAGTTAGTGCTTAGAATTAAATTAGAAAATTGTAAATTAATTTTTGTGTTGTTTTTATATTACGATTGTAATAATTTTTATAGATAAATCTTTATTATATTCCTTAATGTAGGCTCAGGTGGTAAATATTTGCCAAAGAAACAATCGTGGACTCTTTCGGACCCAGCAAAGGAAGGATATGAGGACTAAAATTGTTACTCAATCTAAATACATTTTTATATAATAATTATTTAATTATAAGAATGTGTAGTAATAATCAGAAATCATTATTTTTGTAAGCCAAAATAATCGAAACAAAATATTAGAAATCCATATTCAAAACACGTGTAAGTTCAGAGTCAATATATGAAAAAGGTTGTACGTATATTTTCAGTGGAAAAGCATTGAATATACAGTTTATCCTTTACATAACTCAGTTTCGCAACACAAAATATTGTAGTACTTATAATAAATATTTGGTAGAAGCGTTTTGGGCGAACTTTCACAATTTATAGCTGAATTGCCAGTAGTAAACGAAGTTGTCCGGATGTTGGATAAAATGGTGCTAGCGAATTTAAAGCAATGCTACAAAATATTATATTGTAGAAATGATGCTTGTTTGAGTATTAATATTCGAAAAAAAGTATACTACTCGTATCTTTAGAGTGTTTGTTTGAGGTAGAGTATGAATATTGTAAGATAATAAGCGATAATTAGGTGTGATTTTATTAATTTATTTATCAAGCAAAAGGATTGCTTGATAAATAAATAGCAACTTCCGTAAAAGGAGCAAATTAAGCAGCGTACCGCGCAAAGTTTGCAGAAAATCGCTAAAGGGGATGGTTGGCCTTAGATTTTTTATAAAGAAATAATACATTAGGGTATTTTGATATTAAACCATCAAATAATGGGTAGCAGAATTCAAGCGTGGTAGAGTGAGTTGTGAAAGATGAACCCCGTAATGGAAGGCCTTTAACTTCCGCTTCTGACGATAGAGTCGTGTTTTAACTCTCAGAAAGAAAGAAATCAAATTAAAGGATATAATTAAAATTAAAATTATACAAGCATACACGAGATTTAAAGTTAAATAATTATATTATTAAATTTAAAATTAATCACGTACTGACAGTGGAAACTTTAGACAACAGCATGCAGGATACTATCAATACGTTACAAACAAAATAAAAGTAAAGTAAGCCGACTGGTTGCTGAAAATTCTACCAATAAATCGCAACATATAACGCTTCACATAAAATTACTTTTACGGTAATTGTCATACCAGAAAATAGGCCTCGGAGTCACGTTCAATATTTGACGCACGAGTTCAATCGGAGTCACACGTGTCACAAATTTTCGGAAGCTGTATGCAATAGAAATATAGGTAGAAGTATATATTTTTCGGAGTCGAAGCCTACTTGAGCAATGGGTTCGCTTCTAAAAGAAAAACTCGGGGCGCTGGAACGCCAGGCAAAGAAGGATCCTAGGAGTGGGTTTTAGTCAGTAAAAAGTGTGACACGCGCACCGCTCAAGAACGGGAGAAGTTATTGAATATTTAAACCACCTTATTCACCAGGTCTAGCCCCAAGTTTCTTATTCTTGTTCACTTATTTAATAATTGCGGTCAGAGAATAAATTTTTGACAAATGTGGAAGCAATCGCCTTGTACATTTATTGCAGAAATTTAAACGCTATTTAAACGGGTTAGAGAGATAGGGGCAACGCTGGGAGAAGTGGGTTGAGTTACAAGGAGACAAAGTAAGAAAAGAAAAATAAATCGTAAGAAAAAATGTCTTACATCTTTGTTTAGAAACTTTTCAGACCACTTGTGTGTGTGTGTGTGTATATATTGAGACCTAACATTTTACTTACACGTTATTTATATTTAGAAAGTTCTAGGGAGGCACTTAGTTAATGTTTGGTTTGGCACATAAATGGAATATTAAGCTAAGTTCAGAGATAGACTGTTTACTAAGCGCTCTTAGCTGGTTATTAAGTCTCTTGGCGTATTTGTTTCGTCATATAGGTTAGGTCTCTTTACATAATGGTTTCTGTTCAGACTAACTTTGTAATATACTACTAGTGTTTATTGGCTTCACGAGATGAAAATACTCATGAACATGTTTTTTTTTAGTACGAGATCAAACGGTCTACCACTTGTTTGTGTGATTAAAAGAGTGGCCATGGAGTTTCTTGCCGGTTCTTCTCCAAAAAGAAAGAAAGGAAACACCATTTGGAATCATGCGCTGGCTCCTGTCGTTTTGTTTCATATATGTGAAATAAAAACTTTGGATTTGGATTTGTTGGGCGTCAATATTATTTTTATCAGAAAACTTCTCAAAGTTAATGACTATTTTAACTAAACTCTTCAGTATTGCTTATAGATACAGGTATACTTACAACCAACAAGGAACGTAATATCGAAGGAACATCTTGTTAAAAACACCAAACAAAAATACAAACGAATAGAAAATACACCCTCTTATACGCGAAAAACTTACACAACTTCAAGTGGATTCCAATCAGCGTAGTTAAAGACGTAATACATAATACAAAGCAATGAGCAAGCACAAAACTTTCGATCCGGATCCAATACCCTGAACATTCAATTACCCGGGAAACCGGAACTCCGACAACGAACCGTAAAAAAAACTTTATCCTTCAAACTTTAAAGAATACTAGCTTTTGAAAGCAGGTTTGCATATGTAAAAGTAGGTTTCTACAAAGAAAATACTAAAACTAGTGCGCCTCACCATCGACGATTGCATCACTGCTTACCATCAGGTAAGCTTGCTTGTAGGCAAGCACTAGTTTATATGTTACTGTAAAAGCTCGAACTACGGTAAATCCTAAGATTTTCCAGTAACTCCTAAGATTTACCAACTCTTAATGGTAAAAGTCCGAACCGTTCTATGATCATCGTTTATTTCGGACTTTTACTACTATTCACTTGGTAAATCTTAGGATTTACCTCAAAGACACGGTAAATGTTGAGATAAACATTACCATAGGTAACGATTTGACTGATTAGTAGTAAAAATGTTTAGTAATTACTCATAGGTATGTAAGGATTTGAATAATTACTAATTGAATTAAATGATTAAGAAGTATGCATTGTTCGGTAAGACTATGGACTGTGTACTAAACACTAAGCTCCTGGCATACCTAGAAACTTGTGGCACTCTTAGGGACTGTCAATACGGCTTTCGCCAAAATTGGTCAACTGGCCATCGAGAAGCATGGGGAAGACATGCCGTCTGTCTCAACATCTCTAAGGCTTTCGATAAGGTCTGCCACAAAAGCCTTATTAGTAAGCTTCCTTCTTTCGGTTTACCTGCTGGATTGTGTGCTTGGATCGCAGACTTCCTGAGTGACCGATCCTTTCGAGTGGTCATTGATGGCTGTTCGTCCGGTCAAATGGCCATTAATGCCGGGGTCCCTCAAGGGTCAGCGCTCTTGGCAACTTTGTTCTTATTGCACATTAATGATCTGCTTAAGCCCGGTACCTTTGGGTATGCAGGCGACATCATTGTTACTGAGAGATATATCCAGTGCACGAACTAGTGGGTCATAGATCCAGTCTCTCCGAGTGGCTATGGTTGAGCGTTTGAATTGGTCCTTGGAAGCAGTCACTAAATGAGGCGATGCTAATTTGGTCAAATTCAATGCTGCTAAAACCCAGGCGTGTCTGTTTTCCACTAAAAGGAGCCAATCCTCCTACTTTTCCGGGTGCAATCATGCCGATAACCGACTATCTTGATCTTCTTGGTGTTACGTTGACGTCGACTCAACTTTGCTCCATATATTGAAGCAAAGGCTCAACTGGCTGCTAAAAAGCTAGGAATCCTTGTGAAGGTGAGTCTGAGACTTCACGCCGGAACAGCTGCTCACACTTTATCAAGCGCCAGTTCGATCGTGTATGGAATACTGTTCTCATCTTTGGGATGGATCTGCCCGACATCAGCTTGAAGCGCTTGAAGCAATTGAGAGGAGAGACAAGAGGATCATTGGTAATGATGCACTCGTCGAGTCGAGGCTTCAAAGTCTTGAGCATCGACGCCGAATCGCTAGCCTGTCGGTTTTCTACCGATTGCATTTTGGGGAGTGTGTGTCGGAATTACATAACCTAATTCCACCTAGCCCGTTCTATCATCGGACCACCATGCGTATGGCGTACATGGTAGACATCCCTCCTATAGAAACAAAACGTTTTGAGAACACATTTATTGTATGTACAGCCAAGGAGTGAAATTCCCTGCCAGAGTCTAAGTTTGCTGATAGCTACAACCCAGGAATCTTTAAGTCAAGACTGAAAAAGTTACTTCTAGGTAAGCGCGCTCCATAATCGACCGCATCGTCGCTGGTTATGGTGAGCGCGAATCTATCTCCGATAAAAAAATATCCAAAACCAACATTTACCAACCCTCACTGGTAAGACCTAGGATGTACCAAATTCTAATGGTAAAAGCCCGATTAAATCGTTTCTTTTTAACATATTCTTACATTTACCGACTCGTGTTGGTAAACCCTAAGATTTACTGGTAAAACTTAAGATTTACCGTAGTTCGGGCATTTACAGTAACATTTATAACAATAAAAAAATTAAACCCCGGTTTGATCTCCTTAGGGAGAGCATTTTGGAAAATCTTTTCTTTCGCTAACGTTATAAAAGGAAACCTTGTGCTAAAGAAGATTGGCGAGCTGGGTATCACATCAAAATCCAAACATACACAAATCTAGTTATATGCAACTTATGGGTCATATATCGTTAGTTATTTTCCAAGCTAGAATACAATATTAGCAGTCCGGAGTAATTAAAAAACCATGATTTTAGGGTACAGTCCCGTTACGGAAACAAAACGCAATAATGCAATAGTACCTCGTCCTTTTTGTGAAGTCTGTAAAAACAAAACGCATAAAATAGGCTTATTGCGTCAGCTGTTACTTAGGTATGTCAAATACACAAAAAAATATAAACTGTCATGATATTTTTGTTTGACCCTGCCTAAACATAATTCGTCGTTCGTGTTATTTGTAATGTTGTCTGCATCTATAAATGAAGTGTGAACTCTTATTTTGTGCCGCCACGTTACTTTAGTACATTACAATTTGCGTTTAGTGTATAAACCTGCGCAGGACTGAAATAGGACTCTTATTTATTCTGTGAATGTTTTTCATGCTTTAACAATGTCAGCAGTTGATCTTCGGTGTATAAACTGTTATGTGCGCTTATCACGCCTTCGCCGACGTGTCTTGATTTGACCAGTTTAAAGGAGAAAACCGAAGCCATTATCGGCTACTGTTGTAATTGTAAAGTATGACTCAGAACCGTGGGCTGTTGTTCACATGTCATGAGTGTAGTCTGGTATTTAGCTTACGATCGACACGAAGGAACAATCTCCCTGCGGTATTTCTTGACAATGTATTGTTACAATTATAATAAAAAAATGTTAAAAATACTATGGTTTTGTTTTTTACCTGTTACGAGACGCCGCGTGGCATCATAAGGGGCAGCGCTGCATGAAGCAACGTATTCTAAATTCTCACAATGAAATGTGTATCTTTTCGCGTAGTAAATAAAGTTATATTTTGAGTCACTCTATTAAAATGTGCGCGCAGCGTCGCGTCTTGGTGTGTGCTGACCCTAACCATCGTACGATTGAACGATGTGATTAAACACAAATTCTTTAGAGTGTCCTAATAGAAGCTTGTAAATCATCGCATGAGCACAGGGAATCGTCGATAAAACTAATCTCATCGTGTGACGAAATCATATCGTTCAATCGTATGATAGTTAGCTAAATAGGACGACGCTTGAGGGTCTGCCTTAAAACCTTGTCCAGAAGAAGCGAATTCGTTTAGAAACGTTTCGCGCCAATTCATTCGCGCGCTAGTAATATACTAGTACGATACTAGCACAAATACGTCGCGTCCACAAGTATCGCGCGAATTCAAAATACGCGCGTAAATCGCGTGCACAACGCCAGACCCTCAACTCGCGCGTATTACACGCGAGTCGAGATACTAGGGACACCTTGTTGCGTCCAGTTAAACGCGCGAACTCCAGAGCGAGTGCACATATCCAGGGAAATTGAGCACCTACATTTGATACGGAATTGTTGAATGCTCCAGCGTTGATACGCTCTTTCTGGGCGCAACGGTCGCGCGTGATACGCACGCGCAATCGCGATGAATTCGCCCCTTCTGGTCAAGCTCTAAGTTACATAATTAGGTAGGTACCTTGTATTATTTTTGGTGGTCCATTTTGAGGTTATGTCTATAAATAATTTTATATCCCCAACTCTAATGTATGTCTTACCATTACATATTTTGTTATACTCTATTGTAGCATTCTAATCCATATATTCATTCTATTGTATGTTAAGCCTGTATGTGATACTGAAAGTACATGGGGTTTTGCCAATCTTCTTTCATACACTTTTTCTCAGTAGTTTTGGCTTTGCATTGATATACCAGTCAGTTCCTCCTTTTATCTAGACTCAAGCCTCCTCGCTAGGAGAGGAACACCTATATGGATAAAGTGAATATCAAGAGTTTTTAACGCCTTTTCAACGCCTTGGCAATGTTTTGAGAATCTGGGACATGCAATCTGATGGCACTAAGCGAAGAGATATGAAATAGTTTTGGACTAATAATAATATATCAAGAGTTCCAATAAATTGAAAAGTTATTCAATCGCCGAATTCTCCTACCATATTGATTTTATTTGAACTTTCTAGGGTAGCTACGAATAGCGTTGTGCTATTTTCGTTTGTGATTTTAAATTGCTTGTGATGTCTACTAGGACCATGGAGAAAAGTACGAAAAGAATACTCGTAGTCCTAGACTACAAAAGGCTACTGAAGGACAATAGGTGTGGTTTTTAAATCAGTAAAAGTCTGACACGCAGTTAGAGTGATCACCAAAAAAAAATAGGTAAACAGATAAACTACGGTTTGTAAAATAATGCTAAAATGTAATTTTAATGAGACTGGCATGGCATTTATTAAGTTTATAGCGTTACCTAATTTATCAATTAAATCCATATTATTTATATGGATATGTGCCATTGCAAAAGAGACAAAATATAGATAAAAACCAAACAATTTCCGTGTTTTACAAAAATTCAACCTCAAATAAAACGGATAACAGAATACAAAATCAGAAACCCAACGAACCGATTCAACGTCATATTTAAAATCCTGCTTGGACTATCGCCAGCTGCAGGCTCACATGACTCAACAAGCTCAACCAGCTCAACAAAATGCTGAGCATTACACAGCTCAACAAAATGCTGAGCTGTGTGATGTTCACATGTGGCGAGTTGTGCAATGGATATCGGAAAATATTAAGTTTATGTCCATGTTCTTGCTACGTAACATTTATAAGAAAAGCGTTTGCTAAGAAAGAAGGGATTATAATATTTAATGGCACGATTGGCGCAGTTGTTGAACGATGGGTTGTTGCGCCGCGTGTTGTGAGTTCGATTCCCGTGCGGAACCAATATTTGTATAGCCTTTTAATAGGTGCTTCGGCTCTGTGTGTCTTGTGTATCATGTGTGTTCATCTGTTTGTGAACGAAACCATGATACAGGATAACTTTCTTGTTTGAAACCATAAATTAGAAAAATATATATTACAGAACGAAATGATATAAATTTCACTTAACAAACGATTGAAGGCTGATTTGATTTTTTTTTTAATCTTTTTTTGAGGAATAAATGATAAATTTTGTCATTTTATCTCTACAAAAACTTTCGTAACGCTCATTTCATTCCTTAGATTAAGTTATCTGATAAGTGAAAAATGAACCCTGAAAAGGCCAGCCCTTGGGTCACGCGAAGTGTCAATAAGGCGTTTAGTAAGATCTTTGTACAACTTGTGAGCACTCAGACCCCACGAACCAAGAGTTTCAACCCCAAACGGTTCGAAAATATAATTTCCTACAAGGTTATTATATTTCCGCCGCTTGAGGTTCTCCGCAGCCGCAGCGGCGGAACCAGCACAACACGACGAGCTTGGAAGATGGGATGGCGCAAGAGTATCGACACAAGTAGCGTCCCATACTAAAGGCCTACCCATCTTCCAAGGGAATAACGACATACCGTCCGGTCTCTTGCCATCGTCGCGTGCCAGGCCATGAGGTTCTAATACAGCTGGAACGCCGACGGCGACAAGAGCGCGTCGGATGATGTCGTTGATATTTGCGTGTCGCGCTATGCGACCCGCACTTCGGCTGCATGATAGACCGTGGTGTCCGAGGCTGTTGACAACTTCGCCACAGTGACAGCGATGAGGAGTACAACAGGGAGCGCCTAGACGTAGGGAAGCAGCGAGACGGAAAGTTGTATCATCGAGCAAGGTGCCTAGGTTCGATGATGGTAGTGCATGAAGCCAGAGACCCGACTCCCACTCCCCCACAGCAAGCAGGCGTGCACGCTCTGCAGCAGTAGTAGATGTTACAATTAGGTTGTCCTGAACTACTCTGCAGAGCGGCTCACCCCACCGTCTTTGGGATGATGGGTCGTCGGGTGGATTAAAATTCGGGCAAGTGAGTCTCCAGGTATCTATAGCCTCGATGAAGCACGGCACATTGAAATCGATCAGTGACGAAGATAGGATATTCCTGATCAATTTCTCAGTGCCGTGAACCGAGGATATAAAAGCAGGTAAACTAATACTAGAAATTTTGCGGACACCGAGGCCTCCCATACGGATGGGAAGGGTTGCTTGAGCCCAAGCTCGGTCGTCCAAGGCAACGTTCAAAATTAATGAAAGGGTTTGTCGGATAATTTGATCCATTTTTTCCAAAAGATGTGGATGTTTCCATAAATGAGAAGCGCGAAGGAAATATGTTAATTTAGGGCCGAAACAGCAGAAACGAATTAAGGTGATGGCCGAATGCATGTTAATTTTGAGCAATCTTTCCGAAATATCATTAAAATTTTGAATTTTTTCCTCTACGAAATTGGGAAAGGAATCCTCAAAAACAGGAGACCCAAGGAGACGAAGAGAACTTTTATCAATTATTTTTATGTCTGGGGCTATTGTGTTAAATTTCGAAAGATTGAGTTGTCTGTTAGTACTATCATTTAAGAATAATTCGCATTTTGAAAGATTGAGTTCGAGTCCTATTGAGTTAAGTTGATTTTTTAGGAATTGTAAATCATTTAAAACAGTATCTGCTTCGCCTCCTAGGGTTCCGTCGTCGAGGTACCAAACATTGAATTTGGAATTTAGCTGTCGAATAATAGGGTGAATGGCTAAACTAAAGATCACCGGCCCGAGGGGATCACCTTGTTGACAACCAACAGCGGATTCCAAATGGTTGTCCCGATATAGTAATTTGGAAGGATGTCTATAACATTGCCAAAGAAAACTAAAAATTTGGGGTACTTCTTTTTTAGCTTCTGCCAGCAAGGAGTCCCTATTAACTGAATTGAAGGCATTTTTTATGTCAACCTTCAGGATGACCTCTCCTAGGTTAGAATTTAGGTAGGTCGACAAGGCGTGTACGGCAGCCTCACAGCCCCCTTTGGAGCCGAAACCTAGCTGCAGGGGCTGAAATTTTTCCGAAACAGCCTCACCATAAAATTTACAGCAAATTTTGGCTGCCATACGCCGATAGGTAGTTCCCACAGCAATGGGACGAATACCGCCATCTCTCTTGCGTAGGGCACATAAGTTGGCCCCGTACAGAGTCTCGATGACGGCTTCGTTCACTTTGCCCGAGAGCATGAGGTTAATTAGAGCTGTAAGCTCCTTCAAGAGCAACTCACCAGCTTCCCCGGCGCCTGAACAAATGAGGTCCTTTAGGTGTTGAGGACTTAGGCTGTCGAGGCCGCCGGCAGAGCCACTCCGGAAGGAGCAAACAGCTTTTACCTCGGACAGAGGATAAGCATTGCCATACAGCGTGGCAATGCCGCCAGTCTTTTGGGCACATTACCGGTCGACAGCGATGTGGAAGAGTTTTTTGACGCCTTACTTTAGTTAGTTTAATTAGTTTAGTTTTTTATTATACTGTAAATAAAGTTCAAAACTGTTCTACCCTGAAATGAATAAAATACTGGCATAATTTTCTGTTTAATAGTGACAAGTAAGAGTGATAATGACATGATATCTTTCAGTGAACTCATGTTCTGATCTAAATAAAACACTATTAAAGTATTTATTACTAGCTTTTGCCCGCAGCTTCGCCCGCGTACATTAAATATAGCTTATGCCACTCAAGAATACAGCAGCTTTCTTTTGGTGAAAAAAAATTAGCAATTGGACCAGTACTTCCACAGATTACCTCATACAAACAAAAAAAAACAAACTTTACCTCTTTATTATATTAGTGTAGGTTATTGTAGCCGTGTAATGTGTCGATTCGTCACAGAAAAAGATTTAATGTGTAAACTCGTCATAATTTTATTTTAACTTATTAAAATATTTTGGAACACAATCCATTCCATTTTCCATTTGAATCCTAACCATTCCAATTTCAAGCTCTGTCTAACATGATAAATGATAATAAAACCACTTCTTTCACCTTGTGACACAAAAATTTAAAGCTGTTGCCAGCGGATTTACCTGCTCTATCGTCAATATAGAGTTTGTTCCCAGATACCATATTCCGTAGTTAAAAAGTATCCTACGTGATATTCTAGGACATGGCCTACATATGAACTAAATTTCATTCAAATAATGTTCAGCCGTTTGAGCATGAAAAAGTTACAAAAATTCATTCTTACTAGTGTTGTATAGGTCCTCTAGGCTATAAGATATTTTCTAAATAATATTCGTACAGAATATCGGGCAAAACTATCCATAATACAAAGTAAACTTAATCCTTCATGAGGAAAAGGGCAATTTTACAGCAAAAGCCTCATAAAATATGTCTATATAGCGCTGCTTGTGAAAGGGCATCTGAGTGTGGACTGTGGCTAATCTCCCCACGTGACAAATAAAATGACAGTTAAGATATTACGTACGTTCCCGGAGACAATATTACGTTGTGTCGAGCCTGAATGGAGGTCATCATTTCAGAACTTCGCTTATTTTTGCATTATAGTATTTCAAAAAAAAAAGGTCGAAGAAAATCTAAAACAAGGTTCAAGATAAAACCAAAAAGAATTGACAAATGTCGTTGATTTTATCGCATGCCAATGCAACAAACTATCCTCTTATGGACCCTTAAGATATCTCGTTCAGATACAAAGTAAAAATATATTTTCATATCTAAATCAAAAGATAAAACTTTTACTTACCTTTTACTTAGATACAATACACAGCAATTGTTCATGACACTCAACATTCCTTAACTTTGCATACAAAAATTAAAAAAAACCCTTGACATAAAAACCTAAGTTTCTGCAGGACCAAAGCCTTCTGGGGCTATGGATGGACTTCCCAAAGAAAAACTCAGGGTTCTGGAATGCAAGGCAAAGAAAGAACATAGTTGTGGTTTTAATCAGTAAAAGTCTTTGCAAGAGTTTCGCTCTCCCTTAGATCAGGAGAACTAATTAAATGGTTTCCCACTTTAAAAAAATGCAACTTAGTTTAAGTAATAAAAATTTCGAGATGGTAAATGATTAACAGCTATTTAAAACAAATCTTGTAAACAATAGAGGCTCACCACTAAGTTCAGTTAAGACCTAAGTACGAGTGAACTAAGTCATTAAGTTACACTCTAACTTAGTTCAGCTGAACAAGTTATCATGGCGGCTTAAATAGGTCTTTCTTAAATAATAGCGCTTAGTAATTGATTCTCAAAACCTTGTAATCTAGATGTCTTCGTGGTATTATTGACATTTGTGGGTATAAATATTAAGAACAAGTTTTACTAGTAGTTTTGCATACGTTAAAGTTGAAAATAATTCCACGAGAACTCAATTATCATCATTATAGCCAAAAGACGTCCATTGTTGGACATAAACTTCTCCCAAATGTCGCCTAAACGAACAGTCCATTGGATTCCCGATTCATCCATTGCGACCGCGGTCAATGATCTGGTAAGTAAGGACTTACCAGGTCTTTGACCGACATATTATTATGGTAGGCGTTTCATCGCTGCGTCTTAGTGTACGCGATCGTCACACGTGGACCATCTATCCGGGAGCAATGTGCTCTGCCTACTGCTACTTTAGTTTTGCGATTCTTCGGGCTAGGTCGGTAGGCTTGGTTCTCCTGTGTACCTCATATTGAGATAAAAAGTATTCTCAGTATCATTTTTCTAGCTCAAGTTTCATCCAAATCTATTCAATCCTTTAGGTGTTTTGTTTTTACTTCGAAACACATTCATTAAAATTTGTAGAAGAACAATACAACTACTACGAATTTTGCTACGGTGCCTACGCATCGTCCGTGACAGCTACGCGCTACGCAAGCCTACGTAGGATGACGTAGCAATGTCAAATGTCAGAACAGCGCTACGAGTAAAAAATAAATGTAACATAAACGATAACAATTTATAGGCGATTTATTTAAACGACAGTAATAGAGCTAAAAGCGTCAAAAAGCTTTTAGTAAGCCACTCTAGGATTTATATTTGATTTAAACTACTTTATGTCCAGCAAAAATACTCTTTTAATGCTATTATAAACTCCGTCTGCAGGTCATTTTATAAACGCACTCAAGTTACAGTATTATAAGGTTCTATTGTGAGAGCTTTACTTCTCGACTAATGATAATGATAAGTTGCTTTGAATAATTAATTGATGCCTCATTTCAAATACTGGAATATGTTTAAGAATCAAAAGGAACACGTCGAATTTTTTTTCCTAATCTCGCGCTTGACCACATTCACCGGATGGTAAGCAATCACGTGGTTCACGATGAGCACGCCTGCCTAGAAGCAACCTATTCAGTTTTGACTTAAAGACCCTTGGGTTGTAGCTATCAGGAAACACAGACCCCGGCAGGGAAACCCACTCTTTAGCTGTACGCATAATAAATGTACTTCCAAAACGCTTTGGGAGGGATATGGTATTAAAAAGGGTAGAATTTTAAATGTTTATTGATCAATCACGGTTAAACGGATAAACGGGTTTGGATAAAACACGGGTAGTTTATAACCCGGATTATGTCATACGCTACTGTTAGACTCTGTATTATGTTGCCTCGATCTAAATTCCAGCTTTGCCGCAGGCTAAAACCCTGTTAATAACTAGCTTCTGCCAGCGGCATTGCATCGCCCAGGTGGTAACAAAAAATGTCTCGACAGAACATACTCCACAAGAAGTATCTTATGTATTATTCCGGGACATGGTCGACCACATGGCAGATGTGCTAAATAAATAATAGTGATATTTATTTTGTTAATGAGTTGTGGAGGTCTGGTAGGCAGCCGCTCCTCGTAAAATTCTGGTATTCAGCTAAATCCGGCTTGACTGGAAGCCGTCCTCAATATAGTTGGCTAAAGGCTAGGTAAATGATCTTCTTCTTCTTTTCGTATCGATGCTCTCAAACTTTTTCTGCCCAGTATTTGGCAACCTGTATGGCTTTGGCATTGGCCTCGTTGAGATCCTGCAAAGTACAGGTGGTGGTGCAGGATGGACAGCATAATAAGTGCCGCATATCCTGGGTAGCTGCTCCACACTGGCACTGCGTTAAGGATGGGTCGAGGAAGCCCCATTTGGCCATATTGTTTTTACAGCGGCCAACCTGGGTCCGCAGTCGGTTAAGAGATTTCCAGATTGGCCACTGCAATTCGCTTCCAGGGGGGAGATGTTCTGATGGGGTGATGAAGTGTGGAGCAATTGGGTGTCTCTGCTTCCATAGCGTGCATCTCTCGACCTCTGCACTGTCTTTTGAAGAGGTCGTAAAGCGCATAAAGCTTTTACGGCTCTTTAGACGTGCAGGTATTAGATGGTGTTTATGCAAGGGGTGGCGGCCATCTCGTTCCTGTTTGCTCTTCTCAATGCGGCTGGCTATCCCGCGGCGAACTTCTGGAGGAGCTATACCTGCTAGAGGGTACAACATTGTAAGAGGGGTGGGTTTTAAGCATCCCGTTACGATGCGGCAGGTCTCATTCAGAGCTATATCCACTTCTCTGGCGTGGGCGGAACGATGCCACACTGGGCAGGCAAACTCTCCAGCCGAAAAAGAAAGACATAGGCCCGAAGTGCGAAGGACTTGTGGTGATGCTCCCCAGGCACTGGATGTAAGGCGGCGAAGGATATTATTTCTAGTTCCGACCTTTTGTTTAGTTTTTAGGCAGTGAGACTTAAATGTGAGGGACCTATCCAGAGTAATGCCCAAGTATCGTGGTTGAGAGCAGTGCTCTATGTTGACCCCTTGCCACTTTATGCTTAGAGCCCTGTTTGCATGACGGTTGCGAAGATGAAATACGCAGGACTGGGTCTTGGAAGGGTTTGGTCGTAGTGAATTTTCATCGTAGAATTTGCCAAGCCCTTTCAGAGCTTCCGTCAGTTTTTCTTCGGCTTCTTCGAAAGTACGTGTCTGAGCGGCTAAAGCAAGATCGTCCGCGTATAAAAATCGTTCCGTTTGCGGTGAGCTTGGCTGATCGTTTGTGTAAATGTTAAAGAGCGCCGGAGCTAATACGCTACCTTGGGGGAGGCCGTTTTTCAGATTACGCCACCTGCTTTTAGTGTGGCCAAGATAAACTTGAAAACGACGGTTATTTAAAATGCAGCTAAGTATATGGACGAAACCGATATCATTTGTCAGTTCACCGACCTTAAGTAGGAGATAAGTTGATGTTGACTGTGTCATAGGCTGCTGAAAGGTCAACGAATACAACACCTGTGACATTGTTCGCCTCGAAACCATCCTCGATAAATTGTGTCAGTTTGGGTGCACGACTTTCCTGGCCTAAAGCCGGCTTGCTCAGGGATAGGATTTGGTTCCATTATTGACGTAAGACGATTTAGTAAGACTCTTTCAAATAGTTTGAAAGTGTGGCATAAGAGAGATATAGGTCGGTAACTTTTGGGGTCTTTTGGGCATTTTCCTGGTTTGAGTAGAGCAATTACCTTAGCACGTCTCCAAAGTTGAGGGATCGTATATGTTTCGAGGCATGCGTTGAAGAGGGAAAGTAACCAGGATACAGCTATTGGTCCGAGATGTTTTAACTGGTCGACAGTGATGTCGTCGAAGCCAGCAGCTTTGCCATTTTTTAGGTTTTTTATCCCGTAAATCACGTCTGACAGTGTAAAAGGCTTGCTAATGTCTGTTATATTATTATTGTTGGCAATTTTTGATAGCTTTTTAGTTCTGGTTAAGCGATGTTGTGGTTTACCATTAAGAAGAAGCTGGTGTGCAACTTGGTTGGCCGTCACCTGGCCTGGGTTCAGAGCTTGAGGAGGGTCGTCAGTCAGTTTGTGGATAGTGTTCCAGGCCTTTTTGCTGTTGTGCGTCATGTCGATTTCAGTTACAAGTGTCATCCATTTCTTTCTGCGGCTAGCACTTACCTCGCGCATTAGTTCCTCGCCGAGTTCTAAAGTTTGTTCAGAAAATGGGTCTCTGTTGTACGAGTTCTCATAAGCTGTTAAGAGTGAAGCGGATTCCTTGCTAAGCCCTGGGATATAAGCAGTTCGGCAACCTCGAGGGATGCACTGTCTTAATATGGCCCACACAACTTTAACAAACTTCTCGTAATTGGTCGGCACGGGTTCAATGTCAATCAGCTTTGAGTTAATACCATCAGAAAACATTTGCCAGTTGGCCTTCGAAAAATTGAATCGTCGCCTAAATGGCACGATCTGAGGCTTCACGGCGGCATCAACGCGGCAACCAATGGGTTTATGTTGAGTTCTTGGTATAGGCTGGTGTACTGTCTTAGTGCAAAGAGGGCTTATGTTACCGCTGGCAAAGATTAGGTCGGGGTTATAGCCGCGGCGCCATCGGCCACTGTTGAAGGATGCAGGGAGTTTGGCATTGTGTATTAAGGTAAGGTTCTCTGCCTCCGCCCATTCTTCCACTGCGTCACCATCCGAATTATTAGTGGTATATTATATGGGGCTACCCATGCGGTGCTGTGGCTATTGAAATCACCCAGTAAGATTTTGATGGACCTGTCGTGGAAATTGCTTGTGCAGTGAAAATGGAACGGTTGATTTGGAGGCTTATACATAGACGTTATTGTACAGCTGCCTGTATCGATAGTTATTATTTCAATGTTATCGTCAGATTTGCAAGCCGTGGACTGCACAGCAACATTTGGTCTTACAAAAACAGCACTGCCGTATTTTGCATGTGGGATTTCGGCTGTAAGAATCATTCCAGGTATTTGCGGTCTGGGTAGTTCGTTGCCGCGGTGAGTTTCTTGAACGCACAGTATGTCGCAACGTGAGTCCTGGCACAGATTCGCGAGAAACTGGGCCTTGTTGCTAGAAAAACCTTCTATGTTGATAGAGATCACGTTCAGAGCTGGTTTAGTGATTGAGAAACCAGAGTTGGCGGGTGAAGATGCCGTTAAGGTTGGCCTTGAGTACCTTTGAAGGGTTTTAATTTGAGTCATCGTGGTGAAAGGATTAGTCAGCTAGACTCTGCGTTACCGAGTGCTAGCTGTCCAGGGTGCGCCGGGCGTTTAGAATCGCTGTACGATATTTTTAACGCCACACGGGGAGGCTCCTTTCATGCATCATCATGTAAATGATGATTGAAGATTTATTTTGACGTTAACACTTTTACAAGTCAACTATTTTTTTTCGTCAGCTTGAACTAGACGAGCTAGTGTTTCCTAGCTGAGCACTCTGAAAAGAAATACTGAAACAAATTCAGGGGTCACATTCTCTTTTAATTCATGAATCCCCGACCGGTCCTATGAGACCGCGCTGTTATTGTTTTACTATTGTGTCTCGTTTTGCGGGTATGTGATAGGTTAAGGTCCAAATCTTTATCCAAATCCACCTATAGTTTTAGCGTAAAAAATTAATGAACTTTCGTTATTATGATAAGCTCCTCATTACTGCTTTGTACATAATTTTGCGACATCTCAAAGTAAAGACCAACTGGTTTACCACCCGTGGTATGTTTAAAAGCGCTTATTAAATAAAAGGTCAGATGGTGTCTGTTTTATGAGGCCAAACGTAGGAGGTTAAAAGTGAAAATGAAAGAAACCATCAAATGACATCTCCCACTCTCTGGGAAGGGCAAGAGAGCGTGTCAGATTTTTACCACAAAAGAGATAGGTACAGAAGGCAATCTACATACAAAGTGCGCTCGAGCAACGCACACATAGACATTGCTCATAGACACGATGTCTCGGACCATGCGCGCTTGGGCTGTGCTTGGACTAAGCGCCCTGCGCCGACCCTAGCATGATCGCGGAACCTATGCTCGGTGATCTCAGTCATTCACTCGCTTTCACCACACTCACTCCCACTCACTACACTCACTCACTCACACTCACACACTCATTCAATTTTCACTTTTTATACCTATGCATAAAACAGTGAAAAATGTATACATGACATTGCCTTCTGTACCCATTTTGTAATTTTACCGACTTAAACCAATCGGAGTTCTTTCATTGCTGTTTGTATACCAGGGTCATGGTAACTTTTTCAAACAATCAATCAATTGACCCTAACCGGCTTCGTCACCTACTCGCGGGTCGGACAGCGATATTGGGTTATTCTTATATGAATATCTCAGTAGCACCCTAGAGCGGTTTATACAATTTGTACCCAATTTTATGGCAATGACTGAAAACGAAAACTTGATCATAACTAACAAAGTGTCTGTGAACCAGAATTTCTCCTCTAACGAACCTTTTAGGAAGTACAGGTGTTATATTATTTTATCTGTTACCATCGGCTTTCCCGGGGTCAAAGTAGAAAATTGTAGTAGAGGACCCAAGGACACAATATATTCTCGGAGTATAATATCTACCTAAAGACTTTTGTAGACTAAAGTTTGATACTCCCTTTCGCTCTACCCAGACCGGGAGATAAAAAAGGAACTCATACTTAGCGGTACCGCTTTTGATCATTTGCCCAACAAAGTAGTCAGTTTTTCTGCATCTAACTCGACTCAACCTTTGGCATACTTTTAAAAGAAAATCTAAGGAACGCTTTTAACAAGTTTCTACGGAGAGCAAGCTAATTTCTTAATGAATTCATTAATGTAGACATGGCTGTAAATTCCAAGTTATTTAACTTTAACTTAGTCAACCCTTGAAGATGTAGTTTGACCCTAACTTACCTTTTAAAATGGAATTTTAAAGTTTATTGAGCGGACTTAGATGAAATTGAATTAGGAAACCTTTTATCGGAAACTAGAATCTTCCTGCGGTTTTGCCTGCGTCAATGGTGTTTTACTTTCTCGAGGATACTTACGAAAATTCATCATCATCTCAGCCGAAAGACGTCCACTGCTGGACATAGGCCGCCCCCAAGCGTCGCCACAGGGACCGGCTCACGAAAATAATTCGTTTCATAATTATCCTGTGTAGATGATGTGGATGCGTAGTAGAGATGATGGGTTTGAAACAAAGTAACATTCGAACTGCCCAGCATGCTATCACTTTCTCGCTCTATTAAACAACTATGTGAAAAAATAAGCCATTTCATCACAAAATGAATATAATGTTAATATTGTTTTATTTGTAAAGAAAAAGCATTGAAATAACTCTGAACAGACCAAGATTTAGAACTTAACGCCGTAAAGTTTCATTTAGCTCAAAATTACCTCTCCAACGATATGTAACACACATAGCTATTGGAACGTCAGATCAAATTTTATAGAAACCTTGGCATCATGCTTTGTTTGTGAAATTAGTGTGAAGTGAGGCGAACAATAATTAATTTGAGTGCTATTGTTCTATGTTGCAGTCGATTGATCAAACCTTATAAATTGGATTTGGAAATCAGTTTCCAAATAAAGTTTTTCTTGCAACATTTGGCGCTAAATCACAACTTTTTTCCTTCAACGCGAGTCAAAACTATAAAACGACTTGACCTTTATTTCTTTTCTTATATTTTGAATGGTGGGAAATTATACATTGTTGATCAAAGGAAATTATTAAATAATTTTTCCAGCTCTGCATGATGCAAATAGTAATGTCAGACTTAGATTGACTAAAACCCACTTGTGTTCTTCAATAGCTCTATGCGATCAAGGGCTGTGATGACTCTTTAAAAAAAATCCAAAGCGCTTAGGCTTTTTTGATTAATTCTTCAGTGTTTTGCTTCTTTCTAGATACTATAATTATGTAGAACTCAGACACACACAACACATATACACAAACATACTGTCGTAAATCTAGAAATAAAAAGTTTCAAACACTATTGAAAATTAATAACTGTGCTCTGAAAACTGAACTTTTTATCGACTGATAAGACATCGTTCTAAGAGAAAGCGATCATCGTGCAAATACGGGATTGTTCCAATCAGATGTTATAGTGGCGCCTTCGGATTTTACCGTTCAAAAAGGTAAAATCCGATAGCGCCCTCAGTCGGCGGAACAACGCGTTTGAAATCGCTGCAGAAATGAGCGCGACAACTTAGAAACAATTGTGTTATTCCTACAAATAAAATCTAAACGTCTCTTATAAAAATTGCTCTTACTTACGAAGTATAAGAAGTATCTTACCTGTGTAGGTATACATTTACGTATCATTCGTACGACATAATTATCTTTTCGGAAGGTTTTTGTAGACAAGTTCAGTGTCCAAGAATCGCTAATCTTACGTAGCAGTGGGTAGGGGACGTTGCTCGTAGAACAGACGGTCGATTGAAAAAAAAAGGTTCTGGAGTGACGACCTCGTGCCACCGCCGTTCTACAAAGTGGACCGATGACTTGGTGAGGGTCGTGGGAATCCGATGGATGCGAGACGCAAAAAGACCGGTAGTTGTGGCGACGGTTGGAGGAGGCCTAACCTTTGTCCAACAGTAGACAGTTTTCAGCTGAAATTATGATGATGATGATTCTATGTCTAGATCAAAATGATCATCTATAGACAAAAGTTATTGGTTTACCACGGAACTCTGGCAACATACAATAAAGCTTACTTTAACAGAGAGGCGTGGCGGTAGTATAAGCTAGGTACACACCGTACACAGTTTCACTTTACTACCTCTGCGAACGACGTCGACATTTCCCTAAGGTGACTGTTGTTTCCATACCCATCTGCATACGTAATTTACTCTAAGGCAGCTCTATTAAATGGCGGCAATGGCCTGTGGGGTAACTCAGAATTCAGGGATACAGAAATTGGATATGGCTACCCTATGCATCAGCATTTTAGCAATATCGGCCTTATAATGTTCCCACTGTTGGGACTCAGGCCTCCTTCCTAGGAGAAGGAACGGACCGTAATCCACCACGTGCCCAGTGTGGATTGTTGGATGTCACTGTGTGGATTGTAGGACATGCCGGTTACCTCACAATGTTTTCCTTCACCGTTTTGAGAGCAGTGGTGATGAAAATAAATCACACAAATTGATGCGCCCGTCTGGGTTTGAACCCGCGAACTACAACTTGTAAGTCAGGGCAGTTACCACTCGGCCACCACTGCTCCTCGGCTACCTTATGCAAAAATTGAAAATGGATCCTCGTTAAAAAATGATGTTGGAAATTAAACTAAATAATTAATTTAATTTTTGGAACAAAGTTCGATTAGGACTTAACTTACCTTGGACTTGGATTATCTGGACGCGTTGAATGTATCTCAGACAACATTTTGCGACATTTGCTAGAGCTATACAGGGTTATTTGTAAGACACTACAACCTTTTAGGAGAGTATTACTGACATCATAAACAACAAATATTGTTCTATGACTTTTTACAAAACATAATAAATTTACAAAAAACAAACCTTCAATATTTCGTTGTTCAATCTAATATATTTCAAGTCTGTATTTTGTTGTAACTACGCCTCCTATGCACTTTTCTTGCCCCCGCTTCCCCCGCTATTGTATTATCGCTTGCTTCTCATAAGACACTGTACAACACGACACACAAAATTAACAACAACATAACATACACATTACATCACAATATTTAGAACGTTCGATTTAAATATTTTTATTTTTGTATGAAAATATACTAGATGAACTAAAAATATGATAAAGTAAAAGTCATAGAACAAAAGTTGTTGTTTATAATATAGTAATATGGTCCTGAGAGGTTTCTATTTTCAGTGTTTTACAAATAACCCAGTATATACGATGCCATTAGCTATCGAGACTCTAGGTGCCCCAAACCACTTTGCACCTTAGTAGCATTTAGTAGTAACGCCAGTAGTAATGGCTTTATACTATGTAGATGTTGATCTTCTATGTAGCCAATATTCGGTGTACTTTAGCTATTTTATGTTGCTACCCGGCTTCGTTTAGGATATGCACTAGGTGGCACTTTGCTTATCTATTTATGGCAGTTATGGCAGTTTCTTCAGGACTGTAAGGCCAATGGGGCCACTGAATATGGCTCAGACTTCCTTATCGGACAAGATTATGAGCATAAGGAAGGGTTTGATCCAGATTGCTTTATCGATATAAGTACAACATTAAAAAAATCTTGATTTTTGTGTTAACTATTTATTTACACAAATAAAATAAATATACCTAAAATATCAATGGTGTACAAATGTATCATGTAAACGTAAATAAAGATCGCAAAAATAAAGGATAAAATATATATAACACACTAGTTCTATAACTAAACCAAAACTCATCGCATCGCATTAGGGAATAACTATCACTAATTCTTGTTTTCATTCGTCTCTTCCAGTTTAAGTTATCCCCGAATAAAATATAGTAATGAGACCTGCCTAAAAATTGTTTGATACTAAAGCATTTATTTTTATTAAGTAGAAAACTGAAAGGGAGGCCGCGATATTCAAATATTCTTTTGTTTGCATTTAACAGGACAAAGTAAGGTTGTATAATAATACAACAAAAGTTACTGCTTCAGTAATAGGATACAATATAATTTACATAAAGTATTGTCTGCTCTCAAACTAGGTTTATAGCCTGCAACTTAAGGACCACTGATTTTGTGAGGGTAGAAATAATAACAGAATTAGATATGGGAACAAGTATGTAGATTAAAATATGATGCCCAAAATATGGGCGTAATACTCGTACCATCATTTATTTACAGAATTATAATCATTAAAATCATCAATACAGCCCTCTGTTTCCCTCAACCCTCAGTTTCTATCTCTTTATTGAATGACTGTTTCACGAAAAAAGTCACAAAAAAACTTAAGAAATATTTTTGCGGTCTACTCTAGCACTGTAGCTTTAAGTCACTGTTCTAAAGACCGAGTTATTTTTAATAATGTCTACTTATTAATTCTAATAATTTAGTAACAGAAACACAAGAAAAATGCGCAATTACTTAACTCAAGTGTCATTAAAATTGCCTCTCCTGACATAATTTGAGATATCTGTCAAGTGCTGCGTTTCATTAAGAAAGTAATCATCTTATACTGGTATATTATGTTAACTATTGAGCCAAACTAATATTATAATGGCTAAAGTTTTTGCGTATATATAATACTAACTTTAACCCGCAGCTTCGCCCACGTACATAAAATATAGCCTATGTCACTCAGGAATACAGCAGCTTTCTATTGGTTAAAAAAAAATTAGCAATCGGACCAATACTTCCACAGATTACTTCATACTAACAAAAAAACAAACTTTACCTCTTTATTATATTAGTATAGATGTGTGTGAGTGTTTATATTTGTAATTCCTCCATGCTAAAAGGATCATCAAATTTAGATGAAATTTAGTATATAGAATATATCCTGGACACTGTACACACTAGCACGTACGATACTTCATGTCTGGGGAGTTTAGTCCCTTGGGATAATTTTTTTATTGTCACGCCGGCGAAGTTACTAGTAGAGCAGCTAGTGAATAATATGTGTGTCTATGCCAATAATAGACTTACGACTGCATTACAAATCCGATTTATTGTTTATTTTTTAACCCCCGACACAAAAACGGTGGGGTGTTATAAGTTTGACGTGTCTTTGTGTGTAAAGTATATGTGTTTGGCTGTGGCATCGTAGTTCCCAAACGGATGATCGGATTTTAATGAGGTTTTTTTTTTGTTTGAAAGGTATATCAGTCGAGAGTGTTCTTAGCTATTTTTGGTGGAAATCGGTTCAGGTCTTCTAAGTTATCAGGACCTGAGAGGTGGAGAGTAATCGGGGGTTTTTAAATTTTAAATTTAATTTTGTTTTGCATTCTTTTCCATTCTAAGCTCCCATTTTATTCCCACAGGTGTGGGTGGAACGCAGCATCGAGTTTTGCACAGAGAAATGGCCGGACTCGATAAAAAAGGAATTGTTCGGAGCGTTCAGCTTCGTCCTCGTGTACGCGGTGCCTGGTGAGTATTTTAATATTTAAGCGACTCCACGGATTCTCTGTTCCGGACACACCGGACAGGTTGCATGGTCGGACATCTGTTTGTTTTTTGAATTTCGGAAGTGAGTATTTGAGTGGAATGGTAATGTGGTATTGCTTGGCATTCCAGTCCAGTTTATTAATTAAACGGAAATCTATTTTTTTTAAAAGGATTCTTTCTGCCTGCCTAACTTTTTTTACTGTTTTGGGACCGCTTTCACTGGCTGCCGTTGTAAATCTGTATTTTACGTAGATGGCAGGCTAGTTTGAAAACAGCATATATAACTCCAAACTTTAAGAAAATTATTAGTTTAGAATTTAGTTATACATTAAAATTAACGTTATTACATCTATTAAAGAAACCACATAAAGAAATACACGGCAACGTTCTTTGAGTCACGTAAACTTGACCTTAGCAACAATAAATTAATTAGATATAGGGTTACATAAGAAGGGGTTCACGTTTATTTGTTTAACTGACCAATAAAACGAATGAGGAAAACAACAATAAATTAAGTAACCCTTCGACATATACGGGTGTTACATCGTAGTTACGTTTAGTTTTACGTAGTATTTTTTTATAAAATACACTATAAACGCTCGTCCTATTTGACGCTAAAATCCATATGTTTATCATATATGTTGTAAAGAAAAAGTACGATAAAAAGGAAAACAAATCAATGTTTTTTTTTTATAATGTCACGCGTGAGTCTATAACGACCGTGCACTAGCGAAGTTATATCTATACTAATATTATAAAGAGGTAAAATTTGTAAGTTTGTAGGTTTGTAAGTTTGTATGTAGGGGGTAATCTCTAGAACTACTGGTCCGATTCGAAAAATTCTTTCAGTATTAGATAGCCCATTTATCGAGGAATGCTATAGCCTATATACCATCACGCTACGGCCTACGGGAGCGGAGCAGTGACAAAAAATGCGGGTGAAACCGCAGGGGACAGCTAGTTAGTTATAAGCCCATGAAATAAAAACTTTGTTTTTTTATTTATTGAAATAAATAGTTTATTTGCTCTTCTGAAAAGTTTAAGATTTCGACTTAATGTTGTTTTAACTTAAGCACCTTACCCTTCTACTAGGACATTTTAAAACCATCAGATTTTCTATGTGGGAGAAGGATAGCGCTATTTGTCCTGTATCGCTCTGTCTCGCTCTCTGACACCTGACCCATAGTAATTTTATACTCTGTACTTTTCTTTGAATGAGTCGCGGAAAAGGATGCCGCCGTACAGTTCAACGACCGCATTCTTCGTTTTGAGTTTGTACTTCAAAACGAAAAATGCGGTCGGTCTTTCTTTTGGAAAGATAAAAAACATTTTTTTAGAAGGCAAAAAAAAAATCTTATTCTAATTGAAAACATTATACATTTTTTATTTATAAGGAATCATTCACGAGGTCTAAATCTCAGCGGGGAAGACAGAGACACAGAAGTTACTGGGCAGTTAAGTTACTCGTGGCTACCCTCCCCAAGGATATACCAAATCATTTTATACGATTACATGAAAACAAACATATTGATCTATGTTAGCAATGTAAATCTGGGAGCGATCTATGTTTACATAGGCTTAATTTAATTGTTTGTTCATGTAGATCTAGAATTGTTTTATATTTGAGCAAAAGCATTTTCTACAAATCTATCTTGCATGATTATTAACTTTTGATAAATGATAATGTGAAATCCTCTAAACAATACAAAAGTACTAAATACTGTTTAGTTAGGAAGAATAATTTAAAATAACATCGAATTTTCTAATTTACTATGTCGTATATTGAAGGATCGGCTTGATATTCAGCTAAATCCGGCTTGACTGGAAGCTGACCCCAATATAGATGGGAAAAGGCTAGGTAGATGATGATATTGAAGGATCGGAACAATTTGCATGCTGCGTTCTTCCCGTGCGATTATAATTTAGGTGTCTTCAAGGCTAGATATTAGAGCTTCACCAAAAACTTTTGCATCACTGCTTACAGTCCTGCCTGTAAGCAGTGATGGAAAAGTTGTTGGTTTCAGTCAAGTACTAATTAATAACATTAATAAAAGAAATCATACTGATGTTACAAAGTTTGTGACTGTATATTTTTTAATTTTTCATGCTTGAACGGGTGAATGGATTTGTATGATGTTTGACACATGGGTAGACTATGTTCCCTTGGGATTATTTTGTACTTTCACCCGGACGAAGCCGCTTTCAGAAGCGAGTAGTAAATAAATATATGGTTACTTGACTGTAGAGAAAGCCAAAGAGAAATGATTAAATATCAGATATTCAAAATTAAAATTGGTTACAATTTTTTGCACGGGAGTTTTGCCTAACCTTTAGCGTGTTTTTCTAATATCATCATTGCTATCATAAAGTTCAGGTATAAAAATAAATCTACCGATATTCCCAGAATTATTTTAATAACCATAAAATAGAAGTTTTTTAATTGGAAAAACTCTTACGTTTTAAAACTGTATTTTTTTCTGAATAATTTAATGTTAAACACTGGTTTCCTTAAAGTTTAACGAATTTTATTTAAAAATGTTTGATACTTAGTCTGGTAGGACAAAAAACCTCTTTTTGTTCTTGGACAAAAAATTTAAAGTAGTAGAATAAAAGATCAAGTCTAAAAACTCTGACTAAATAACGTTTCCTTAATAAGAATCCTCTTAATTTTTTTTAATTTATTGTTGTAACGGCAATAGAAATTCTCAATTTGTCATCATTTCCACTCTCTACCTCTTACGGCCAGTTTTTTCATAAAAGCTAAAACTATCACTAAAAGTATTAACTTTTCCTTGACCAAACCAACGGTTAAAATTGTGGAGAAATGAATTTAACCGTTATTATATACTTTATGGCGTTACTTTGGCTGTTACCTTAGATGAAGAAATTGGCTGTTACTATTTATAAGAAAGAGCTCACTGACAGACGGATAGACGATCGAACTAACGGACAGCGGAGGCTTATTAATAGGGTCCTGTCGGAATAATAAGGTACAGAACTAAAAACTTTCAAACTTTGGCAATACAAGATTATTTAACACAATTCAAAAAACTCAATCTAGAGAATTACCTGTTATCTATACTAATATTATAAAGCGGAAGAGTTTGTTTGTTTGTTTGTTTGTTTGTTTGTTTGTTTGAACGCGCTAATCTCAGGATCTACTGGTCCGATCTGAAAAATTCTTTTACTGTTAGATAGCCCATTTATTCAGGAAGGTTATAGGCTATATAACATCACGCGAAGACTAATAGGAGCGGAGCAGTAAGCAAAAATGCGGGTGAAACCGCGGGGTTCAGCTATAAAATTATAATAGTCTTTTCGAAGTAAAATTTTAAAACAGCGCCATCTATCAAACATAGAGAACAACTTTGTGCAATAACTTATTGAACATAGATATTCGATAGATGGCGTTGGCGTGTGACGTCATTTTTCTGAATCGCGATGTTTCGCTGCCCGCCCACAACCGACAATTATTGGTGAACGATTTTTATAGGTAAAACATAGAACACACTGATATAGTGCAACGCACACGGCCTACGAAAAATCGGTCAGAATCTATCTATACTAATATTATAAAGCGGAAGAGTTTGTTTGTTTGTTTGTTTGAACGCGCTAATCTCAGGATCTACTGGTCCGATCTGAAAAATTCTTTTACTGTTAGATAGCCCATTTATTCAGGAAGGTTATAGGCTATATAACATCACGCTGCAACTATAATTAGGAGCGAAGAAATAATTGAAAATGTGAAAAAAACGGGGAAAATTATTCATCCTTGAGGGCTTCCGTTGCGTGCGCTGCGAAAACGGTTGAAGATACCAAAAATATATGTATGAAAGAATTATTTCTCTTGAATTGATCTAAAAAAATGTCCACGACAGTGGTATGTCTATGGAGGTACCATGTCGCGCGGCTCAGACGCGTGGTCGGCTCCCTTCAGAATGGTTGTATGCAGCGTTATTTGTTTTTGCGATATAAATCATCGTGTAATAATACTTTTTGAGGTTTGAATCCCTAAGAATAGATTAATCTATCACATACCCGCGAAACGAGACACAATAGTAAAACAATAGCAGCGCGGTCTCATAGGACTGGTTGGGGATTATACTATTTCATTTTGTTTTTAGGGTAATATTTTGTTTGTATTAATTTCTCAATTATTAACACTTTTTTTTAAGTTTTGATGTATATAGTATACCTAATACAATAGGTGTTATCTACATAAATATTCTTATTAGGTTAGGTTTTACGTTTAGCCTCACAGAGTTCTCGAACTTTGGTGAACCGACTGCGGGAATCAAGCGCTGAACGTTCTCAACGTTTAGTTTCACGAAGTTCTCGAAATTTGGTGAACCGACTGCGGGAATCAAGCGCTGAACGTTTTTAACGTTTAGCCTCACAGAATTCTCGAACTTCGGTGAACCGACTGCGGGAATCAAGCGCTGAACGTTCTCAACGTAAACGTTAAACGCCTAAAGGCTCACAGAATTCCTGAACTTTGGCTAACCGCGATCGGGAATCGAGTGATTCCAAATGATTTACCTTTTAATTTTAAAAGAATTCAATTTCCCGTCAAACTATCGTTACAATTAATAAATCACAGGGGCAAACATTTAAACACGTAGGAATTGATTTACGTCAAGACTGCTTTTCACACGGCCAACTGTATGTCGCGTTGTCAAGACCAGGTTGTGGAGAAAACCAATATGTTCTTCTGCCACTAGAAAATAAAACTAAAAATATAATTTACACAGGATTACTTTAAATTAAATATGTTCTTTTAAAAACTGAATTGTCTAAAATAAAAACGGAAAATGACGCGGACAAAGTCGTGGGTAACAGCTATAATTTATAAAGCTGAGGAGGTTGTTCGCCAAAATAAATGATGCCCAAAATAACTATTCCACGCGGACGAAGTCGCGGGCACAGCTAGTAATATAATATTACCAGTAAGATCATCATTGTAATAAAGTAACTCACTTATATTTGTAAATGTAATACATATTGCAAGTAGAATTCTCGACCAGAATTGTACATTCCAAAGCGTAGATCTGAGATCAAGAAAAATTTGAAGAATTTCTATGGTGACTCTTTTAAATTATACAAGAGACAAATTGTATGTCCGGCCGCAATAGTTACCAATTGAACAAGAAAGCTGTAGCCCGCCGTTATATCATTAGTAGGTACACCAATAGCATCCTTACGGATAATCACAAAACGTTTCGATGTTGCCAGAACAATTACTCGATTGCAATTAATAATCGAATAAAAAAAACAAAGAAAAATATTCTTGGCTACAAAAACCAGAATAAACAATTTGATTATTTATCAAATCCTAACACTATCTACACAACTGTCACAGAAATACTCTTCACTTTTCTTGTAGGTAAGTGCCCAAAACACCTCAATTCCAAGCTCAAAGGGCATTCTCCGAAAAAATGAAGTTCCTTCAACGTTTGTCGCAGAAAAAGTGCCCTGAAAAGGGACAAGACACGACCATTTATCACCCGTTATTATTTTACGGACTACCGGCCCGGAACGCTAGGAATAGAACTGTGTATGTAGGCGGAAATTATTCTGTCATGATTGACAATTTTTCTGACTCAATTGGTCCAATTGGATTGATAAGAGTGGATAAGTATGTATTTGTAAGGAGTAGGATATTCTGAAGTCTTATTGTAGCAATAGCAAAAAATGTTGTACTTGATTGTAGGGGTAGCAAAAAACGTGGTCGGTACTAGAAATAGGACATAAAAATACATATTTCGATAAATCTGAAACGCTTTTGTAGTAAGTAAATGGTTTTCTTGTGAGAATTTATAGCTTTTGACCTGAAAAAAAATGAGTACATTTATGTAAGATTACTTTTTGGAAAGGTTATTTTTGTAGCAGATGTGTCTTTCAAAATTTCTTATTATTTCGATAGTAAGATGTTATAAATTGCTATAGATCCGTTTAAATTTATAACCAAACTGATCTGTTGTTGTGAAAATCCGAGTAGGTACTCGCAATTTGATGAATAATTTTGTAACAACAGCTAACAATTGTTATTTTTATCTCATAGTGCAATAAAATTGTTCAGCCTAAAATATTTCTCGGCAAAACTAATCGCTCAAAAATTTTAGTTTCATTTCAATTTTTATTTCCAAATGGTTTCATTCAATTACGATCACGATTTGGCAATAACAATTTAGGTAAGCGCTCTTACTATTTTTTTTTTAATATTATGAAATGCTTTTAGTGGAAAATATAAAACGGACATGATCTCTGTAGTTGCTGACTAAACGAAACATTTTCTACGAGTCCTATTAGTCCAAATCACTTTGCTACGTGATTTCGTAGCGCTCTCGTAAAGGCCTACGCCGTAGCAGTGTAGCAACGTAGACGACAAACTAAATTAGTTTTCTTTTATCGAAACAAATGTAAATTGATTTTAGATTTAAAAGCCTTCAAACTATTCAAGATTGATTTAATTGACATAAGTTCTTAAAAGAATATTTGAATACGTCAATGATACTTTTAGTTTTTTTGCTTTAAATAAAAGTTTCGATTTAATGAAATTCATATTTCAATCTAGTAAAATGATAAGTTATGCAGAGTATAGTAATATTAAATAAATTAAGGTAGAAAGATAGACATAAATACATTCTCTGTGTGTTTACCAAGTGCCTTAAAATTGAGTGAGGTGATGTGTGTTACCTATATCAATAACATCGTGTTATTACTTACTTCACCTCACAGTAACATAATCACTGGGAGTTTTAAAGGTTTGTTTTAAATGTCTACTTGAATTATAAATTCAAACTAACCATTTCGAACAAAAACTCTATATCATAAATTATAATAACCTTATTTTTTTATTAGCAAATCATACCTTTTTTGACCTTTTTGATATGATCCCTTAAAAATCGACAATATACACCATAATCGACCAACAACATTTAATGCTAAAGGCAAAACTTGTGTCTCTGACATTTTTTTAAACAGAGGGACAAACGCGGTAGTCTATTAGTATGTTCGCAATAAACTCATAAACTACTGAATGGATTTTCATGAGGCTTTAACCAAATAATTGCCCGTCATTTATGAGCAAAATTTACGTATATAATGCACTAGCTTTAGCCCGCAGCTTCGTCCGCGTACATAAAATACAACCTATGTCACTCAGGAATGCAGCAGCTTTCTATTGGTGAAAAAATTTTAGCAATTGGACCAGTACTTCCACACAAACTTTACCTCTTTATTATATTAGTATAGATGTATATTTATGTAGCCGAAAGCCAAGAATTTTAAAGATTTTTAACAGCCTTGCAAAGCTGAGACGGATCGCTAGTAGAATATAAGTATAGCTGTCTGATATTGACGGTATCTGAGAGGTGAGCAATGTGAACATCATTAATATCTGTCACACATTCTATATTTTGTTACGAGAATATAGACAGCTGACTTTCAAACATGGCGGCTCCTTGGCGGGTATTCTGCTACACTTAATGTTAGTTTTTTTTTAATTTTTCTTTGGAATAGGTAGCAGATTTGATGATTTGATATTCATCGTTATCATTTCAGCGGAAAGACACTGCTGGACATAAGCCTCCCCTTAGTATCAAGGGTATCTGATGGATTCGAGACGCACAGGACCGGTCTTTGTGCCGACGCGGACGCTTGAGGGTGGGCTATTTGATATTAATTTCAACTTAATATTTATATATTCCAAGAAAAATGGTCTTGATAAACAGATAGACGAACAGAGAACAACCAAGTTTTCCTACAAGGGTTCTGTTTTTCAGACCCTTAAAACTTTGTTAGTGTGGTATGGAACCCTAAAAACTTTGTTAACCCAGATTGCAATAAAAGCAAAGATAAATTACCAAAAGAACTTTCATACCTCTGTTACAATATTCAAGTGACACTATGTTCCTCCCAACAAAATCATACAAACAGAGATAACACAGAACTCTGCCTATCCTCAGATCAGCGAACTCGAGTTAACTCTTAATAACGTCACAAAGAGCGTCACATTAATATTTTCGAACATTCGACTCTGTTGTACTCTAACTTTAACTAATTTGTTCTGTTAAGAAGTTAAGGAAAAGTTACTTGAAATGGATATCTAAAGGGTAGGTAGAGATACAGTATATCGGGATATAGACGGGGTTATTTTCCTCTTGTCCCTATTTAAACATAGCTTGTGAAAATAAAAACAAATTGTAACATGTGTAAGCTCACATTTCTTGCTGTTATTATGTTTCTTTTTTGTTGTAAATTAGTCCCAGCAAGTTAAAAAGATCTCATCATCATCATCTGCCCAGCCTTTTCCCAACTATATTGGGGTCGGCTTCCAGTCAAGCCAGATTTAGCTGAATACCATGGACTCCACAACCCATTAACTGGGGTAACACGGTACTTCATGGCAAGATTGTAGTCAGATTTACTGGCTTCTGACTATCCGTAACGACTGCCAAAGATCTACAAATGACAGCCGATTAAGTTAAAAAGATCTAATAATAATAATTTTACAAACCTGCTTTTGCGCCCATGGGCCCAGCTCTTATCTATATCTAGCTTGGAGGGATGTAGAAGTTATATTATTATTTAGGGGTAAGGGGATAGACATGTGACATCCACCAATCCGCAATGGGCCCGCGCGGTGGTTTATGGCCCATTCCCTCTCCAAGAGAGGAGGCCTGAGTCCCAGCAGTGGGAACATTATAAGGCCGATAATGCAGATGCTAATTAATGCTAAGGGGAATAGGGCTAGCAGAAGCTAGTCATTCTATATTGTAGTCTCTATATTGTCCTATGCGAGTCACAAATAAATATTTTTCTTTCTCTATTTATTTCTTCCTAAAATTGAGCCATAATAATAGAGTTTTGCCTTTTCTCATGAAATCTATGTTTTTCTTGACAGTACCTAGAAAACCATCATAATTATGGCTTCTAATTGCAGTTATTTGAATCTGAGTTTTGCTTTGATAAATAACTCCTAACTATACCGTTGATAAGAAAAAGTTGCTAGACTAAATAATGAAAATATCTACAGATTTAAAGTCTTCTGTTACTGGCATTCCTATATTTAATAAAAGAAAGCCTCTAGAAGCCTTTAATTACGAAATAAATTAATTGTTACTTATTATTAGACCTAATTCGTGTAAATAAGAATTTTAATTAAAAGGTATCACAAAAGTAGAAAGAAAGAAGCTTATCTAATTTTAGAACTATAGTTACAATAACAATTATAAAATAAATTATTTTAATTGCTTATTTTATCCTTACATTTTCATCCCTTGAATTGTGATTAAATGATCAAGCATTCATTAGAAAATACTCGACTCGACTACGTCCTTTTGATTAGTTAACGAATACTTCTGCAACAACGATTTACCTGCCTACTTCGATTTTTTCCAAGAAGATTATATATAATTAAATAGTAGGCTTAAAATAATTATAATTACTGTTGAATAATTTAATTAAAATTTTCGTCAGATGAGGTCCTAAGGGAATTAAATTAAATGTTAATCGTAATTAAATTTTGATGTCCTTTTTGTAAGGTATACACAGGTTGTTATAACGTCTGACCTTATTACTATAATTTAAAACTAGCTATCCCCTGCGGTTTCACCCGCATTTTCCGTTACTGCTCCGCTCCCGTGGGTCGTAGCGTGATGGTATATAGCCTATAGCATTCCTCAATAAATGGGCTATCTAACACTGAAAGAATTTTTCAAATCGGACCAGTAGTTCCAGAGATTACCCCCTACATACAAACTTACAAACATACAAACTTACAAACTTACAAATTTTACCTCTTTATAATATTAGTATAGATTCGACTGGCCTCTTGGTCTAGTGGTTAGTAGTTAGTTAGCTCTGACTGCTAAGCCGTAGGTCGAGTGTTTGATTCTCAGCCAAGACAAAGTATTTTGTGATGAGCAAGATCATGTGTTTCGTGTCTAGGTATGATTTATCTATATACAATAGAGAGTTTTAGAAATATATAAGTAGGTATATCAGTGTGGTATATATTTAGATAGCGTCGTAAGAAAAAAAACTTAATAAATTTATCAACCTTTTTATAATTGATGGACTCGCTCTGGACCTTTATCGCACTTGATGGAAAGTGACGATGGGGTCAACAACAAAGCTTAAGACGCAAAGCTTGCTTAGAAGCAAAAGTTACAACACCGCAATAAACTCCAGTATGAAATTTCACTCTTTAGCTATATGCACAACGAATTTGTCCCGAAAACGTTTTGTGTGTTTAACCCGGATGTTCACCAAGTACCAGTGGCGCATAGCCGCACTATTGGTACCGCTGATCGAACGGGCTGGGCAATTCCAAAGCAAACTTTTTGAAATGTTATCCGTAGAAAACAGGTTGACTAGCCACTCGGCATCGAAGTTCAAAGCTTTGACTCGACGAGTGCATCATTAACCATGATCCTCTTGACTCGTTGCTGAATTGGAGAGTGGTCCACTGGATCCACAAGCGCTAATCAGAGCGGCAGATTATACTCTTCGGTCTTCTTTACAACCTGCCGATGAATATTTATTTGAGAACTTAAGATATTTCAAGAAGTTATCCTGTACAAAAAAAAATATAATTTCGTTATAATGAAATCGTACGTTTTTACCACATTTCTTGATATTATTTTCTATTTTTGAGGAGTCAATTTGTTGTAAACTTCTGCCATGCAATGATTATAATCAATTATTGGATCGTATTTTATGACACCCTGAACTAAAAACTGTGTACTTATTTAAGCGCACAATGTTAACAAGTTATGTACTTAAAAAGTGCTCGAAAAAGAATAAGTAAATCTTGTTTCAAATATGATACAAATACCTAAATGATTACTTACAAAAAAATTCTGGTAGGCAATCAATCAAAAAAGTACTTAGATATCTTAAATACATGTAGGTTTATCCCAAGATTTATCATAAATTATGCTGTTTGGAATAATCCAATAAAATATACAAAAAAAAAAACAAGTTGCTGTATGGAAGCCCTACACATTCCCATTTTATTCTATTTTTTTGTGGTTTTGTTATAACGACAAAAGAAATACATCCCCTGAGAAAATTTCAATTGTCTAACATCACAGTAAGATAGATAGCGGAGCGGCAATAGGGTCCCGTTTTTACCTTTGGGTACGGAACACTAAAAACTGTATTAAAGTAATAATAATAATAATAATAATAATAATAATATCCCACAACTTTCACACAACATCATCTAGTCCCAAGCTAAGCGGAGCTTGTGTTATGGGTACTAGACAACTGATAAACATACTTATATATTTCTAAATACATACATATTATAGATAAATTACACCCAGACACAGAACAAATGATCGTGCTCATCACACAAACATTTGTCCTGGGTGGGAATCGAACCCACGACCTCCGGCATAGCAGTCAGGGTCACTAACCACTAGACCAACAGGCCAGTCAGTGAGTAAAGTGTCACTGACTTATTGAAATCGACGGCCCGTGACAAAGCAAACTACGGCCAAAGTCAGTTCCATTGTGTGAGTACAAATACATTTGTAGTGACGTTTCCACTGCGGTAATTTCATGCCTCATGAGTTCAACACACTTGAGGTCCACAACTACTAAAGTTACAAGTCGTAGAACTATTAATTTTCAATGATAAATTAAATTATTATTGGCTTTGTTAGTTTACATGTTTGGGGTTTCTGTTAATTGACTGTTCATTTAAATGATAAATATTTGGTTTTGATAATAAATTGGTACATTTAGACGTTTAAAATACAGGATTAGTTAGACATCGACGCACAAATGAATACAAAGACCGAAGAAAGTATCGAGTACATAATACTGAACCCTCCAGTTAATTAAAAAGTAATTAATTCATTTTTTTTTCAATAATATTTTTTTTTCCATTGGGTAATCTTCAGAATGATTTCTCCCGCTCTTAGATGGAGCTGGATGACTAAACCCCACCCCGTGCCTTCTTTGCCTTTGTTCTGATTCCGAAGCTTCTCTTTCGGAATCCTATCCATAGCCCCAGTTGACAAAACATGTTAGGATGATGATTTTAAATAGTTGAAACTTAAAAGACGAAAAATTTCACCATTGGAGGGTCTAAAATCATGTACCGGAGCCACGATATTCGTTTGTGCGTCCATGTCTGACACAGCCTTTATATTAGCTCCCTTATAAATACAGACATCTCTTATACTGAGGTAGCACAAACTTATTTTACAAAATAAATATCGGTTGAAGTTTAATTGAAATACTATCAGGGTACCCGCAGCCCCTTAGTCTTTGTGTTTAATAGTGCTGTCTTTACGCATCGTTTGGCTATAGTTTTAATTACATTAAATTGTGTAGGTATGTACTTTAAATATATTTAGAGTTCAGACTTGATTTTGCTAATGTTTTTTTCATAGAATCTACCTTTGGAATGTTTTAATGAGAACCTTAGTTGTGTGATTATTCTGAGTAACATTTAGGGCCTGTTTCACAATGTCCGAGTAGGCACTACTCACTGAATAAACTTACTTGGCAGATAATTTCATACAAATTCTGTTCCATTTTAGAATTTATTCATTGAGTAGTGCCTACTCGGACATTGTGAAACAGGCCCTTATCCTCATTGGATTTTTGGCTTAAATTAACCAATCTACAAAGCAGGCTGAGCTCCAGAATTGTTTGAAATAGTTATCATGGCTGTAAAACTCAAAGGGCATCTGAAAGAACCTGGGTGAATTTGAGTCAGTAAAAGTCTGACAGGCTCTCCATCTAGAGCAAGCGGTGTTATTTTGATTTTCTACCCCAAATATGTGGAATGTTATGTACTAATTACTCATACCGTTCCGTACCGAACCGTTTTTCTTTCTTTCTTTCTTTTTTTTATACCTTTTTTTTTTAATAGAAAAGCAGTCCATCCTCCTGCAGTGGCTTTTTTTTTCTGGTAAAAATCATCAGAATGACTTCTCCCGCTCTTGGGCGGAGCAGGAGGGCGTGTCAGACTCTTACTGACTTAACCCCTACCCCGTTCCTTCGTTGCCTTCGATCTGGGGGGGACTCGGTGTCAACCTTTAGGAATACCACGTGTTCCCCCAGAGTCTTTGGCCCTGCCGGGCCCCTACAGTTTGCTGACATCTCCTTGAGGCGCGCGTGGAACAGAACGCGCCGTTGACGACTGGGCTCGGTCCAGATTTTTTCCAGACTGCCGGACAGCGAGCTACCTAGTGCTCGCCGTCCGCGAATCCTGCAGTGGGATAATGATGTGATATACAATAATAATAATCGTTTATTATTAGAAAGAAAAACAAAACGCAGATAAAATCAATGATACACAATAGTGTGCTAGTCTAGTGTGTGTCTAGTCGCTCGTAACGAGCGACTTGCGCCTCACCATCAACGCCTGCATCACTGCTTACCATCAGGTGCGATCGCGGTCAAGCTCTGGTTTATGCCAATTAATTTAAAAAAAGTCAAAACTACTAGCAACCCCCGACTCCAAGTAGAAGAGATGGTTGTTCCAGACTAATGAAATTATAACAAGTTCGTTATACAATAACATTAGTATGAGAAATAATAGAATACAAAAATAATAAATTACTATTTAATGGCGAGTGTATGAGTACCTAATCTTGTGTGAGATATTTATTAAGTTATCTGCTTAGGACAATCGTTTCGCCCACATGAAAGTTGAAAACCCAACCAATAAAACATTTTAATCTAGAAACACATAATTTAGAAAATATTGCACTTGTGTGCAAAGTTAAATCCAAGCTCGTTTGTCCGTTAAAATATGAAAAGGTAGCAAACAGACAGACAGAGTTATTTCCACTTTAATTTTATAATTGTGACATGTGTGAAATACTAGCTTCTCCCAGTGGCTTCTCACACGTGAAAGAAGGTTTCTTCACACAAACTTTGGACTCCCGATTCATCCTCTTAGGGAGCGAATTTTGAAAATCTATTTTTTGATGCTAACCTTTTTCATAAAAAAACCTTATGCAAAATTTCACGCACCTACCTGGAGCCCTGTAACAAAGTAAAAGAAAAAACAGGAGGTGTGTTTTAGTTCTAGTTTTAGTAAAAGTCTGACCGGAAGGGCGAGTCAGACTTTCATTAAAATTAGAACTAAAACATTAACATCAAAAAATAAATTTTCAAAATTCACCCCAGTTAATGGGTTGTGGAGGTTTGGTAGGCAGCCACTCCTCGTAAAATACTGTTATTCAGCTAAATCCGGCTTGACTGGAAGCCGACCCCAATACCTATAGTTGGGAAAAGGCTAGGCAGATGATGATGGATGACTCGCCCTCTCGGTCCGCCCAGAGCGCAGAAGAAGTCATTAGATGATCTTCCCTCCTAAAAACTTAGATTCTGTAGTTTCGACTGTACGTGAATATATCGGTCAGTCAGTTTATCCTTTTAATCGTGCCAAAATTATTTTAATCTACAGCTCTTGTATTACAAGATCAATAACTAAAAATCTACCATCCAGTTGGAAAACCGACGCATATTCCAGACGTCTTTATTCCTACAGTTTCATTACATTACGCTCGACATGTCACACTCATAAAATATTCCTCGACAATTGTTTACGAGATTCCAGGGACGGAATGGCGGCTTTTTTGCTTTCTGACGTTATTCTCGTAGGTTGTGTCATGTTTGTATATGGCTCAAATTATAATGAAGTAGGTTGGTTACAGAAAAAAAAAATTTTTCTTAGAAATTCTCGGTAAATTTCACAATTCAGTAAATGTTGATAGTTCTATTTGGTATTACGCTACACTGAATACATGAGGGTATCTAAAATATCTTTTTCAAAATAAAATATCCATGTATCTAAGATAATACATAATATAATTATCCTACTTTATTAGATATACCATAATGGTAATGCTAGTAAAAAAAACCGGAAGGTTTGTGGAAAGTATAACAGACTGAAATTTAACTGTAGTAAAATGTGCATAAAACTCTCCAGTTTTATTAAAATCTACATCCTTTTCGTAAATAATAAATCTCTAAGATACCTTGGGTATACACCCACAGCATGAATTTGCGGATGTAAAAGTACCTGAAATAGAAAATCTTGTACACAAAGAGATTTTCAATCTTTTGAGCGCATTTAAATTATAGCCCACACTTTTACTGTAAAATTTTTTGATGGACACTTCCTTCAGTCCACTCGACTCAGTCACCAACATAATACTAACTCTCGATTACCGAATGTCAATATAAAAAAGTATAACGGTCAATTGATTGATGGAGGCTGAGTCAAAGTTAAGTCAAGTGGAAAAAAGGCCCTTTATAGGCGTAAATAACTGATGACAATAAAAATAAGCTTTTATTGCTGGATGAAATCTTATTACAATATACTACTTAATATTCAAAATTTGGGACACTATATGGGTTATTACTAGGGCATTTTCTTTTACTATGAGAAATCGCGAAAAAAATAAGCACTTCGGTACATTATGTCCCAAAGTAAAAGTTGTTTGTTATTTTGAGTAGAATCACGTATTTAAGTTTCACTTATTACCGGTCACCCTATTATACTATAACCAATATTTGTTAGTTGATACTTAACATTGTTAATATTAAGCTATGCTATTGCTTTTTCAGTATCTGATTATCATTATATCCTCATTTCTGCACTCTATCTTTTGTTACCTGAATCCATTCTGAACCTGTTACTTACTTAGTAATAACTTCCCATCTGAAAGAGAAAAAATAGAAAGAGAGAATGGTTTGAACAGGTTAGATATTGGCTTAATTCAGACGATATTGTCACTTCCTAAGTCTGATCTAGCAAAACAACTTTGTGGCTTGGCAGTAACCCGGAATCCATAATTTGTATGGTCTTATTTCTTTTATATTTTTTTGTTTAATATATAAGTATTGTTAAGGATTAATATTGTGTAAGGTACAATGGGGTTGACGTATCCTTGTGGATAAAAACCTCAAAATTATAAATAAAGATTAAAAAAAAAAAAAAAAGATTCATCTCAAAGATCTAACTGTTTTCCTTTTCTTTCTATCCATACCATTTTCTTATTATTTTTCTCCGTTATCTTTATCACTCAGCTTATGACTTGTCTAATATCGTTTCAAATTTCTTATTTCTTTGTTTCTCATTTCTTCGTTTCTTTATTTCTCATCTCTTTGCTTGTCATCTCTTTGCTTCACTTTTTTTAGACTATTTGAGCATTTATAAATTAAATTTTTATTTTTATCTTCTTTATACTTTGTAGTTTTTTCCTTTGTAAAAAAATGCGGGCAATCAAAACTTTTCATTTCGTGTCAACGAAATGAAAAGTGTGTTTGTAGGCAGAATGCATCTGGCTCACTATATACTTTTTAATATCTTTATCTATACATATAATAAAACAGTAAAATTGTACATTGTTAGCATTAATTGGCGCAAAAACCACTGAACCGATCCAGTTCAAATTTTGTATACATAATCCTTATAGGACCCATAATGATATAGGCTATATTTTATCACGCTATTTGCTATGGGGGGTGAGCAATATTGCATTTTGTCGGTTTTGAACGAGTTGCCCCGAGTTCGAATCCCACCTACAATTTATATTTCTGTCAATGTTTTATCTTACTGTTTTTGGAAAAAAAAAACTTTTACCATTTTTTCATAAAAAAATCAACATTCCTATTTCATTTTTCCCAAATATTTTGTAAAAACTAATCAAAACACGTTATAAAATCCAAGCGTCCACGAAATTTACATACTACAATGTTACATTAGTCCATTTAGCTGCCAATTTATCTATTAAAATGAAAATCATCACGCTATCATGGACGAAGAGCGGGGCAGTCATTTATGACATTTATATGAGAACGTCTATTTTGCTTAATTTTCATCGAACATTGCAGCGCGATCGATTAATGACTAGACTGGGACGTAACACGGTGGTGGTTCGAATCCCAACATGGAGACAAATTTTAAAACTGCGGCGTTGCACCCCGTTTTCAAAATACAAACAATGACATCCTTCTTCTTCTTCCTGCCCTTATCCCATATTACTTGGGGTCGGTGCAACACGTTTTCTTCTTCCATTCTGTCCTGTCGTCCGTCATACTATCATCACACTATCATCTGCCCTTTTCTTTCATATCAATCCTTACACAATCCATCCATCTTTTCTTTGGCCTTCCTCTCCCTCTCCATTCTCAAGAACTCTTTTAGTAACGTGCTTTTAATTTCTCCTCTTCACATGACCACATTAAGACAAACGATTTCCTTTCAAAATACAAACATCCATTTATTTATTTTTTAACTAAAGGCTATTTATATTTTAGGTGATTTCTCCCACTCTAGGTAGGAGCACGAGGGGATGTCAGACTTTCACTGACCAAAACCAACACCTTTGTATGTTCCTTCTTCGCTTTGCGTTCCAGGACTCCGGGTGGAGGTGATCAGCAGTAACGACCTCTCACGTCCGGTCCTGGTATAGAGAAAGAAGGTATGGAAAGCAGTCATCACTTCCTTCCGCAAATAAAGCGAAGAAGGTAGCAGAAAGCGCAAAGATGATGCCCTTGGCATTACGAGTCGCAGGGTGATTCCATGCTACCGTTAGCGCGGAGTTTTGGACGGTGCACTATTGGCATTTCGCTGTAGAATAAAGACTGGTTTTACTCGACTGACGTTGCGTTATGTGCCACGCGCACCTAAAAGAGATACCATAAGCGAACGGCCCTAACGGGCTTCGATAGCTGGAAAATTGTTCGTATAGGGCATCTAAAGGAACAAAGTGGGTATTTTTACTGCTCTGCCTGCTCTACCCGTAAAAATCGAGAGTTTACAGACTGCGTTTGATCATCAGCATGTGAAGTCGGCTAGGTGAAAATACTCGCACACAAGAATTCGTTTATTTTTCTCACTAAAGAAAAACATTTATTTGGTGTATTAGGGTGTCAATCAAATACCGCACCAGAAAATAAACACAAAAAAATGATGGTGATCGGTAAACGCCCTATACATATGACACCTGGGAAGTGTCCAAATGGCGATGGGAGGGGCCTAAGGATGTCCTGTTTCGCACGGTTTCAGCCACGTTGTTTCACTCTAGGAGGTGACTGCTTTCCATTCCTCCTCCCAGCTCATACCATGATCTGAACTAGGGCAGGAGGATTCTGATTTTGACCCGCAAACAGTAGGTACGGCGGTAATCCGCCCTAGCGGGATAACTTCGATCGTAAGGTCCACCGTGTCTTCCCGCCGAATCTAAAACATCTACCTCCCGAAACACTCGTGTTCGGTTAGGACCTGCGTAAAGCGCAAGGTGAGGACGTTATGACTCTGTAGTCTCTCTTTAAAGAGTGAATTTATAATAGTAATAATCGTGGTGTGCCAAAATTAGTCGCCCTAGAATGTAAATTGCAACTAAAAGAACACTGTGGAATTTAGTTGGTAAAAGTCTGATACTCTCTCTCGGTCCACCTAGAGTGGGAGAAGGTATTTGGTGGTTACCCAACAAAAAAAGAGGCAAATACTAAAGGCGTTTATCTGCCCTAATTTGGTTTTTTGAAGAACAAATCATTTTAATTTTGATTTTATCGCAATATGAACTAAACTAACGACTTTACCCATAGAGTAGGCAACTATTTAGAATGCGAACTCTGCGGCTCTGTACTTCGTTGATGTTTTTAAGGCAATTGACGTCGTGCGGAAGAAAAACCCGGGTGTTACCATTGGGTGGATCGCCCGGAGGACACGTTAGAGCATAAAGTACCGCTGGGCCACGCTTAGGCGGAGCACCACCGTGTCCTTGTGGGGACGATCGGTGACAGCAACCTCTCGCGTTGGGCACTGGTACAGGCTATGATCCAGAGCGAGGAGTAGTGGCAAGTAGTCCCCTCACGCCACTGGGGCGTGAGGGGACTACTCCTCGCTGGGATTCCGACCCCAATTTAGAGCCACCGTAGGAGTGGCTTGCGAATGGCGAGCAATGGGTAGTTTACCATCTGGCTGTCCGGTAATAATCCAGACGGTCAACCGTGGGTATTGTTCCACGCGTGCTTCAAAGAGATTTTAGCAAACTATAGGTGCCCAGCAGGTTCGAAGCCTCTAGGGCCATGGGCGAGCTTCCGAAAGGAAAACCCGGAACCCTGGAACGAAGGCAAAGAAGTAACGAGGTAAGGTTTAGTCAGTAAAAGTCTGACTCACCTTCTGAGAAGTCATTCTGATGATTTTCCACCTAAACAAGAAACCTGGGCACGCCGTCATTGCGGCGGTAAGTTTCCTCTTAGAGGAGTGGTTGGAAAGAGATCCTCACGTTCCGTATGCCGTAGGTCCTCACCAGACACGGTAAGTTTGGGAGGCTCCTGCATCGGATTCAGGGGAAAAGGGCGCACTGTCTGGACCGCCCGGAGGACACGGTGGAGCACACGGTAGAGGTATGGCGGTTGCCTTCTTCTGCGAAGCAGTAATGCTAGCCAAGGAGGCGGCTGACCGCGAGCGCGAAAGGGAACGACCCTCACGCCCCCGCCGCCGTCAGGATCACGAGAACGATTTCCGACCACCGTAGATGCAAGCTTGCGGACGGCGAACACTGGGTAGCTTGCCGTCCAGCAGTCCGGTATTAACCCGGACCGAGTCAAGTCGTCAACTGTTCCACGAGCGCCTCAAGGAGATGTCAGCAAACTGTAGGGGCCCGTGGCAGGGCCGAAGCCTCTGGAGACGTGGATCGGTATTCCGAAAGATAAGCTCGGTGTCCCAAAATTGAAGGCAACACAGGAACGGGGGTGGCGTTTAGTCAGTAAAAGTCTGACATGCCCTCCCGCTCCATTTAACAGCAGGAGAAGTCATTCTGATGTTTACCCATCTGAATTACATATAAAACCTAAACAAGAAATCTACTGGGGCTATGGTTTCGCTTCTGAAAGGGAGACCCTGGAACGTAAGGCAAGGAAGGAATATAGAAGTGAGTCTTAGGCAATAATAATCTGACACGCACTTCCGCTTCATAGAAGAACGAAAGTCATTAGATGATTTCCCAACTAAAAAAAGTACTAATTGGAGTTTTAATAAACAGTTTTATGTAAAATTAATTAATCAGATGTTTTCGGAAGTACTTATAGGATTAGTTATAAGTAACTTTTGTGCAGTTTTACGAACTTAACGCGGACGAAGTCGCGGGCAACAGCTAGTTGTTTAATACCTACATTCTAGGCAAATAAAAGATTTGATTTGGTTTGATTTGATTTTTATACTTTTTTTTAAATTATGTTAACTAGTGCTTGACTGCGATCCCACCTGATGGTAAGCAGTGATGCAATCTTACATGGTGAGGCGCACTAGTTTATTAAGAGCCTATTCACTCTAGCCTTGAAGACACCTAAATTATAATTGGACGGGAAGACCGCAGCAGGCAAATTATTGCAGTCTTTCGATGTACGTGGTATAAACGACGAAGCGAAGCGCTTAGTCCGGACCGTAGATTTTTCAACAACATAAGGATGGATATTAGCCGTACGACGGTTTGTCCGATGGTAAAAAGGGGATGGCGGAATCAATTCGTGTAATACCGAAAGGCTGACTACCCTACGCCTCTGCGCAAGGCTTTGTCGATTGGAGCTAACCAAATCTGGATCTCCAATTAGCCTCTTCGCACACCTTTCCACTGAGTCCAAAGTTGCCAGGTGGCATTTTGCAGCTCCAGCCCATATGTTGCTGCAATGCTTAACTCCCTGTGCTTTGTATAACATAAGAAGCTGTCCCGGTGTGAAGTACTGCCAGACCTTTGCAAGAACACCGAGTTTCTTAGCGGCTACTTGGGCTTTGGACTCAATGAACCACACAAAGTTAAGGTCGGAGGAAATTTCGACTCCCAAGAGCTGAAGGCGGTCGGTGCAGTCCAGGGATACATCCCAGAAAGCAAGAGCCAAGGTGAACGGGCTCCTTTTAGCGGTGAACAGACACGCTTGTGTTTTGGCGGCGTTGAATCCCACCAGATTGGCTTCGCCCCACTTGGAGACTTCCTGAAGTGAGTCATTCGCACGCTCTACCATAGCCTCTCTTTCGGACTGGATTAGCTCCTTACTAACCCGAGTAATTGGCAGGTATCTCTCTACAACTGTGCTATCATCTGCATACCCATAGATACCGGGCATCAGCAGATCGTTGATGTGGAGCAGGAAGGGAGTTGCAGAGTGTACTGACCCTTGAGGAACTCCGAAAATTAGTCATCATGGGCTCTGATGAGCATCTCTCGACAACAATTCGGAGAGATCGTTCACTCAGGAAGTCTTTTATCCAGTTAATCAGGCCAGGGGAGAAACCGTACGCTGGAAGCTTACTCAAAAGGCAATCGTGCCAAACCCTGTCGAAGGCCTTCGAGACGTCTAAGGAGACTGTAAGTCCTTCCCCATTCTTCTCGAGGGCCTCGCCCCACAAGTGAGTGACATACACTAGTAGGTCCCCAGTAGACCGATACACTATATTATCTACAAACTTTTCACCGTTATCGGACATAATTATAATATTAACTCGTCTAAGATTTTTTGTGCCTGTGAAACTTACATAGTAACTGAGGAACCTATAATTTGTACCTGTGAATTTGTAGTCTTATGTTCCAGCTCTTTATTGTTCCATTTCAGACCTGAAATTGAATCAGATCGACTTAGCTCGGATTGATATTTCAATCGAATTAATTTATTACGCATGAACGATAATTGTAACGATTGATATTAATCGCATAGCAATGTTCGTTATATTATGAAAATTTGTTGATTTAATTAATAATTTATCGATGCATTCCTTTTACGTTGATAATTAAATTTTTCAACCATATGTATTTTTTAATAATATTTAAACTAGTGCTTGACTGCTGCAATCCTAATGAATGAATAATGTAATATAATCGTAGATAGTAAGGCGCACTAGTTATTTAGATCCTATTCCACTCTAGCCTTGAAAGAACCAAACGTTATATTGATATAAAAGTAAGGTAAGGCAGGAGCCTGGATCTCACGTCTCAGGGAATCCTAGTGTGAGTTCCAGGAAACCAACTATTCCAAATGTATCTATTGAAATAATAAATTATTTTTATTCTTAAAAAATATCCCATAGGTAATCAATAAGTGTAGGAATTTACCAGATCGGATATATAAAAAGTAAATAATTCTTCATAATACTGTCAGTTTAGATAAAATAAAAGCTATTTGAAATTCAGTTGAGGCTTCCGACTTTCCGTAATGACTTATGACAACTGGCACCGATGGTTCAGACATGATTGATGGTCTCCAGAGCCGAGTCCAAACCGTGACACGTACGGGGCTTGGGTGAAATTATTTTGTATGAGAAGTTTGTGTATCTTTATACAAGGTGAACCGAATGTACATAGAAAGCAGTTAGGATACAGTAATAGAGGAAAATATATTATTTTAGTGCTAAGTTTATGTTTGTCTAAGTATGTTCTTATATACAGCTTATATTATTTCACTACAATATTAACTCATTATCACTATACACAGTATAAAATAAAGTCATTTCCTACAGTCTGTGTGTCCCTTTGAATGCTTAGATCTTTAAAACTATGTAACGGATGTTATTGCGGTTTTATTCAATAGCTAGAGTGATTCAAGTGGAAGGTTTGTATGTATAACACATCCAACATATAGTACAACTAGCAGCCCGTCCCGGCTTCGCACGGGGTAGACAATTATTTATTTTTGGAAATTTTTCTACACCTTCGGTTACATTATTAAAATTTTACCAAGGATCCCTAATTTTTTTCAAAATGAAATATAGCCTATGTCAAATTGGAAGAATATAGCATTCTATTGGTAAAAGATTTTTTTAAATCGGCTCAGTACTTTTTGAGCCTATTCATTACAAACATACAAAAATAGGTACAAATCTTTCCTCTTTATAATATTAGTATAGATATAGATATAGATTACACTGATAATTTTGCATCCGTGCAAAGCTAGACTGAGTCGTTAGTGTGACAATAAACTTAAAACAATTCCAATGAATAAGTCTGATTCTTATCCCTGAAATAATTCGTTTATTTAGTTAGCTAAATAAACGAATTATTTCATCTCCGTTTCACTAGATCCTCTCCTTAAATTTATGAAATAATTTCTAAGAAAAGCAACTGAATACCGTAAAGAATACGTGAAAAATAACTGAGCTACTAAAATATCCAGTGGTACTTAAGTTCCAGACGTGCTTCAAAGTTTCCCGGTTGGAGCAATAAATTTGGCAATGACAGCACAGTCAGCAAACTTCAATGCAGCTCAAACTTAGTTTGTTTTGAGAGTTCTGCCATTATTCTTATTTTAATACTCTTTAAATTGGTCGTTGAGCTCCTTGGTGGTCCTGAGTGGAGCTTTTCGAATACTGGCAAGTGATTGCACTGACTGGTTAGGTCCACTCAGGGTTCTTTACTCAAAAGACTATCTCAAAGACTAATCTATATAGTTCTCAATCCATTTACTATTATAAGCTGTATGTCGTAACAAGTTGTATAGTAAGAAGTGGAATTCAAGCAACTTAAGGGACTTTAAGTCAAGAGTCAATAGGTTACATCTAGGCAAGCGTATAATAAAATAGTGACTTTGACTTCTGAGTTTTTTTCGGTGTTGCTTCTCAATATAGTCAGCTGGGAAACACCAGTCTCATCTAGTTTAGACTAACGAAAATAATTACATGAAAATACTACATTACATGTAAAACTGTTTTTTAAAACCTCTATGCAAAATAAATACACATTAATTTATCATGAATATATCCTCATTATTCGCTGCTGCCAAAGATATCTTTACTAAAGCTGATAAGAAAAATTCAATTACAAGTCCTCACGCAAGGCTTATGGTTCCGACACTCCGGCTATTCTTTTCCTTCCGAGTTGGGTCAATTGCTATGGTATTAGACTAAGCTCCTTAGAGCCTGATGAAGCCATTACTACTTAATATTATGAGAAGATCAAGCTTTGTTTTGGTGATTAACCTATCAATACCCGCGAAACGAGACACAATAGTAAGACAATAACAGCGCGGTCCTATGAGACCGGTCGGGGATTCATGAATTAATTGTGATGAGAGATACGATAATATTTTTATTGTTTCTAAGGTCAATTACCATTTTATTCTTGGTGGTTTTACGTAATATGATTAGCAGTGATGATAAACTACTTGTTTTTAAATAATAAAAATCTACCCCTACAAAACTGTTGGATTATGGTATAAATCAATGCGATTTTTCAAAGTTCTGCTGCATTTTTGAACTTGACTCGCCAAAATCAGATTTTAAAATATGTACCTATCATTGTCTGTGTATAATTTACTCTGGCTTTATTCAGTTTCAGGCATTAATATTGTTTCCAATTTTTGTACTGTAAAATGTGTAAACTTTTACACGCAGGATTTACAATATAATACTACATTATAGAAGCTTCCTATGTAACAGAATCTACTAACGGTTTACATACAAAAATTAACAAATACTTTAGGATCTGTATTTTTATAGTTTCACAAAATTATATCCCAATTGTTTTGTCCCCACACTTCTGTACTATATCTCGAGTATATGACTGGTCTCTTTTAAGCTCAACTAGGACTGAAATTCAACCAATTTTAGACCCTACAACTAATTAACTATTCTCAATCACCACATCATTCCCTTTTTGAACCTCCATAGCAATGTTAACCCCATTTTCATAAATATAAATGTTATGTTTCAGGCTGCATAGTGGTGGTGTCATACTCCCTCATGGGTCGGAGGCTGTGCTCCGTACTTCCACCGTTCGACCAGACGGAAGGCAGCGCGAACAGTCAACAGGTAAATAATCAATCATTAACCTATCACATACCCACAAAACGAGACACAATAGTAAAACAATAACAGCGCGGTCTCATAGGACCGGTCGGGGATTCATGAATTAATTGGCTTTTAAAAAAGATGTGCCTACGAAGATTTAAATTTTCTTCAGAGAGAGGAGTTTGCTCTGTCCCCAAACATTGTTTGCCATTGAGCCAAGAGCATCGGAAAATTATGTATTATATTTTCTATCATTAGCAAACTCTAGGATTACAATTAATAGGTTCTAGAGTGGCGGCCACGTACCGGAAGACACAGTGTCGGAAGGCCTCCCACAAGGTGGACCAATGACCTGGCGAGGGTCGCAGGAATCCGATGGATGCGAGACGCACAGGACCGGTCGCTGTGGCGACGCTTGGGGGAGGCCTATGTCCAGCAGTGGACGTCTTTCGGCTGAGATGAGGGCATCCCTAATGACGTGACATTAGGTGTAGATGGCGGCTGGTGAATGTTATTAGTCGTATAAACTATTAAATGTTCATTTTTCGCAGAAGTATTTGTAACTTATGTAATAAAAAAGAAAATTAATTATCTTATACTCTTTAATGTCATGCCATTTGGAATTTAATTTTCCTTTTAAATATAAGATTTCTCTGAAGTTGCGACAGTGAGATTTCAGAGAAATCTTTATTTAAACTGATCCGATATTTGGTTTTCGTGAAAACGCGTTGTCACTTTATTGCATCGTACCGTGTGAAGCCTTAGGGGCCTCGCCCACGGCGACTTTTTGAAACGATGCAGTAGCGCGGCTGACGCGCGTTCGCATCGATGCAGTCGCTAGCGGCTTACCCCACCTACGCCACGATTCGCGCGTGACCCACGGTACACGCGACCGTGTACCGTACCGTTCATATGTAGATTGTTTTTGTTTTTCATTCACGTGCACTCTCCGTCCGCTCCCCGCCGTGCTTCGTCTGACGGTCGCGCGTTAGCAGCGCTGCTAACGCGCGCCTTCGATAGTTCCGTCAATCGAATATTACACTATTCTTTTATTCTCTTGCAGTCAGACCAAAATATGTTTTATTAATATTATCCTACCATACGAGTATTGTCTCTTCACCACCCTATATTGACTGGTAGAGAATGCCGCATGAAAAATAAATAAATAGGTAAAATCGTTAAACCAAACCACAGAACTCACAAACTTTCATTCACTAAACAAAATTTTCTAACAAATTTCACGTATTTCATTTTATTTTAACGTAAAGCAGGCGATATCGTGAAATGTGTGTTTATGTCGTTCATTTATTCTTTGCAATTCAACGACAACACATGCAATAATTTGTTATATTTTAAGTATACTAGAATAAAGTGAAAAACGATTACGTTGATAAAAAAAAAAACAAAACATTATAAATAAATAATTATTAATTTTTCAGATGTAGGTAATGAAAATTAAAAGCTAAAACACTGTTTACATTAATTTGAAAATTATGTACGTTTTTGGACACTCTAAATATTATACTATCTTCACCGTGTGTCTTCAACTTTAGGTTTCCATAACCGTACCCTCGTATGAAAGCACCAAACAATATTGCTCGTAATCCCAACATTCGGAGAATCAATCCAATATTATCCTAAGACGATCGGACACAAATCCCTTAAGATCCCCATTAATATCTTCGCAATACATCCCTCTGGTAACCACAAGGTATTTGATTAAAGTATTATTTTGATAACGTCACCAAGCACCGGCGTTGGTTGGGATATTTCCCTTTCGGCACCTAGATTTTCAGCACCCAAATTTTTGGCACCCAAACTATTTCCGATTTGGCACCAATAGATATTTTGGACTGATATTTTTTATGGTTACTAGAGTCCGTCTAAAGAAAGCGCGACCTAAGAAAAAGAGGTTAAATCCAACCAAATTTTTGTGGTATTACTAACTAGGAGGAGCTCGTGGCTAAATAATAACAGCCACACAGGTCGATCTTCAAGGTTAAGCAACGCTTGCCTAGGTTGGTCTGTGGATGGGTGACCATCTTAACATAACGAGTTTCCTCCGTGCCTCGGAAAGCACGCTAAGCCGTTGGTCCCGGCTGTCATTTGTAGATCTTTGGCAGTCGTTACGGATAGTCAGAAGCCAGTAAATCTGACTCCAGTCTTGCCATGAAGTACCGTGTTACCCCAGTTAATGGGTTGTGGAGGTCTGGTAGGCAGCCGCTCCTCGTAAAATTCTGGTATTCAGCTAAATCCGGCTTGACTGGAAGCCGACCCCAATATAGTTGGGAAAAGGCTAGGCAGATAATGACTAACTAGTAGGAGAATCATATCTTGACACTTCACATTTTTTTTATTTCTTTCAATTGCGGCTGAATAATGTTGCCAATAAATTTAAAAACAAAACTCCAGGTCGCGCTTTCATTCGATGGACTCTACCTGCCCATAATAAGAAAATTTTGATGCCGAAAATCTGGGTGCCAAAACGGGAATACTCCGTAGGTTGGGCACAAACATTTGTCAACAAACATTGGAATGGGGCTCATAAAATAATATCACTTATTTGCGCCGAACGTTTTCGCCTTAAAGATGTAACCCATTTCTCCATTACTTGGGACTCGAATCAATCCAAATATTTTCTTATCGCCAATAATGTTTGTAGATTTTTTGGTACCTAAGTGGTTTTCGCATTGTTTAGATATCTACAAATACTACGCTATCTAAATATGAATCTAAAAGTAATTTGATTCTGAAAAATGTATCTGATATTGACATCTTTCAGAATTAAATTTGTTTTTCATTTAATGAGGTAATATTTTTCTTTGCTTTGCTAAAAATAAAAATGGGACGCAATTTAAAAAAATTTCGAGAAGCTAAAATACTCAAAATAAATGGCAGGTGCCATTATTTATATAAAAAGGAAAATTTTCTGATTGATCATGACATTATGATCTCATTTTATAATCAATCAGGAAACTTTTCCTTACTTCCTCCAGTTAGATGGACTGAATTATTAAAAGGTAGACACATAATATACAAAAGCGAAAAATTATATTTATGCGTGTGTCTCTGTTTGTTATTTCTTCACGCTCAAACGGCCGAACGAATTGAGATAAAATTTTGCACACGGGTAGACCATGTCTAGAGTATATTTTATAATTTCCACCTTCCATTACTTTTTCTGCATCATCTTAAGGTTGACTGGTAGAAAATGGCATTATACTTTTATAAAAAAGTACAGCGGCGGACTTAATGCCATTTTCTAGCATAAAGCATTTAATTAATAAATAATATTTCTTTCCACGTAGTATATTTTTTTAGACAAATATCATTAAAACACTTTTATAAAAATATACAAAATTACCGTAATATCATAATGAAAGCTAGACAGAACAGAAATATTTAAAACAGAATAAAGCTCACGAAAAGAAACTTAGTGTAATTGCTATTAAAATAATTAAATACCATCCCACTATTTCATAGTAAGATCTCCAACAATTATTTAAGAATAATTAAATAGGCTCACATTTTGATAAATTCCCTCAAAGCGTTCTACAAATAACATAATAAGTACTAAACAGATGTTTGTAATACTCGGTTAAAAGCATTAGCGAAGATATTAATTATTACGCCATTTTATTTTCTTAAAGATAATGAAAAGCTTTGCTGAGAATAAATGTGCTTTTCGTTATTAAATAGATTTGAAGATAATTTTCCTCTTGGCTTAGAATAAAATAAGTGGGTGTTTATGACAAAAAATTGGTCAACCCAGCAGGTTTTTTTTAATTTCCCCGCTCCCAGGACCAAATGCAAAGAAGGTACAGGAGTGGGTTTTAGTTAGCAAAAGTCTTACACGTCCTCCCGATCCGCCTTGAACGGGAGAAGTCATTTTGATTATTTCACAAGTAAAATAATAGCAAGGCTTTTAGTTTATACAAAAAAAATGAGATATGATATTCAGGCTATATTTATTATAATGATGATTGCGCAATCTGTTCGTATTCTTTATTATACACACAAGTTTTATAAAACAATAAAAATAAAACAGCTGATATACAAAGACGAGCTTCACCCACAATTGGGTTTTATTTGTTAGTTTTAATTTTTCAGAAGATTAATTTCATATTTATATTTCGCCGATAGTATTCAATTTACGCTAGCTATTATATTTCGGCGAAAGATTCGTTCGTTTAACCAATCGTCGTTGAAGAGTGTTTTCGGTGAACCGTTCATCGGCGAAGGATTCATTCGGACTCCCAACCGTCGGAGTAGAGTGTTATCGGAAAACCGTCCTTTCGGTGAGCGGTATTTCGGAATACCATACGTAGCTCATACTGGGGTCGGCTTCCAGTCAAGCCGGATTTAGCTGAATACCAGTATTTTACGAGGAGCGGCTGCCTACCAGGCCTCCACAACCCATTAACTGGGGTAACACGGTACTTCATAGTAAGGCTGGAGTCAGATTTACTGGCTTCTCACTATCCGTAACGACTGTCATAGATCTACAAATGACAGCCGGGACCTTCGGCTTAACGTGCTTTCCGAGGCACGGAGGAAACTCGTTATGTTAAGATGGTCACCCATTCACAGACCAACCTTGGCAAGCGTTGCTTAACCTTGAAGATCGACCTGTGCGGCTGTTATTATCTAGCCACGAGCTTCTCACAATCTTGAACGATTACTACTACTTATAAACATGTCCAAAGATACTAATTTCGAAGAAAGTCACTGATGGTCCAAACTCAAATTGTAATTTGATCATCATCCTTTAAACGGTACAAACGATATAATAGCATTAAGACCAAACGATCAAAGGAAAGGTTAAACAATAAGTGAAAATGTTATTGTTACAATAAACATTTAACGACAAAGTCATCAACTCTACGACGGGAAATATAAAAAGTGTGTAAATGCTTGCTTCTATATAATGTTGTATAGTTAAAACTCAAAAAAAAAATGTGTTAAAAGACAAGTGTCGTTTCGTACAAAATACTGGTATAGCTTCATTCGGTTAGGAGATCAAACTCATTCACAATCAACGATTACATCACTGCTTACCATCAGATGGGATCGCAGTCAAGCACTGATTTATACTAAAATGGTTAATGCCAGCTGCTTCGTCTGCATGAAAGTAAAAAATTAATAACCTATGTAACTCAAGTAAGATGCAGCTTTCTAAGCAGTTTTTGAGTTGAATCATAACATAAAACAAAAAATCAAAACATTCCTCTTTATAATAAGAGTTTGTATAAAAAAAATTCAAACGGTGATGAATAATTTCTCAGAAAAATAATGTTTCTCGTTTTAAAATCGTGTCACTTAAACACAAGGACATCGACCGTCCCAGTTGCATTTTTATGATTCAACAAAAAAACATCTTTTAATAATTATTACACATTTTACTATAAAATTAAAATACAACTATGAAAATTCCTAAACGTATTCCAACACTTAGTTTCATTGCCAAAAACGCGTATTAAAATAAATCTCCTCAAGATCAAAGCTAGCATTTTCCGATAAGCCAATAAAAGTCTTTCGCGAATAAAAAAGAAAACGTGGCTAGGTGTGTTACAGAAATAAACATGAGATGGGTCATAACGCCAGTAAATTAAAGAAGATATTCTTTATTCAGCAGGTTTATAGCAGCATTATTGTTGGCCGTTAATGTTGACCCTGGATATGGCAACAGGTAAAATGTTTTGTCAAGAGTGAGACTGATTTCTTGTTAATGTTCCGTGTAAAAATTTTTCTTTATTATATAGCCTGTTGTATGTCTCACTGCCTAGTAAGCCTCTCCTTTCTCCGTCAAAACCTATGTATCTAGAGTGATCTCTATCTAAGTTTACCCTGATCAGATGTGTTTTCGTGCGACATGGCCAGCCCACTTCCACTTCAGTCTGGCTGTTTTGTCCTCGGATATTTGCTATTTGAGTTATGGAGCGCACTGTGCGCTTCGTATTCGGCTCATTTTAGGAAAATGATCACAGCAAGTTTTCTGTTATCGTTTTGATATGATGTAACGCAGATCAGTAGATAGTTGTTTTGTTGCCATAAGCATTGATTTATGTGTTTGAGATAAAGACGCGCTTATTGGTCATAAAGTTTATCCTGGATGTTCATAATATCCGTAATGAAACATGCCAGGCCACATATCCTGATTGTGATTGATGGATTTGCATCAACGACTTCGTCGTTAACTATACCTAAGATTTTACAAGTAATCTTAGCATATACTCTGCGACTTTGTCTGTTTTTTAACACTTGACGTAATATTAATCATTGAAAGTTTATTTTTGTAATCGAATCTATATCTTCAGAACATTTCCAGAGATAAACAAATAAACGATTTTACCTCGATCTAATTCTGATGGTAGGATCTGTGAAGAATTGAGAAAATTTCTATTTACATATTATACTATGATTTGGAATTTTTATTTTCAATAGCAATTAAAATTTTAGAGTTCAGAGTTTCCTATATCCCTTTATATCATTTACCAATTGATGAATTAAAAATGAACAAACAGGGCAACTCTGTAATAAAACAATGTATCCCAGTTGCGTTTTAGCTTATTGAATTTATGATGAAATGCCATTAAATTCTCCATTAAATTCTATGAAATGGTTATTTTTTATATATAGCCAGTATGTCACCAATTTCTTGAATGAAAATGATTTGTAATGTTTTGGATATTTAATTTTGTTTTTTAAACTCGATGATGGATGATGTCGATTATATTTAACTGCATTTTGTAATCAAATACTAAATTGGCATGCTGAAAAGATTATATTTGATAAGTCTAGTCTAAGTTTGTTTTCTATGCACAATCACATTTATAGATAAACATCACAATATCTACTACATGTTCGCTCGTGGAAAACATGAGTTTTTGAAGAGATTTTACGTGAAAATATTGATATTCATTGCTCAAAGGCTCTTGTAGCTACTTTTAATCGTTAATACTGAGGAACTCCCAACGGAACTCCAAAAAAACTTCTCGCCGACTTTTACAACCCATAAAAATCATTGTTTCGGATTTCCTGAGCATACAGTCTAGCTGTTATTCGCGTAAATCAAATTTTTAAATTTGTATATCCACCGTCAATCGTAACCATTAAACAGATGTTGTAACTTGTTAATATTGATTTAAATGTACAATAAATTATTTATTAGTTTTCAGCTTTTATAAAGGTTGGTTCAATTCAAAGTTCTCATGTTTGAACCACTGTAATTAAGGCTGCTATTAATAATTAAGTGTAATTGACACGTGAAATTTTAGCTTGGAAAAGTTCATGTACGATATAATAATAAATATTGATTTCAAGCCAGGCCAGGACATGAAGCTATACTCATCTTTGTAAGCAGCAAACTGAAACCACATAAATTATACATTGTGTTATTTTTTTTTTTAGGAAAATTACGGTACAAAATCTTGCAGTGAATATATTTTTAAACGTTTGTATTTTTTTATACCTTTAACTTAAAAAAAGACATAAATTGATGACACACAAAATGCATTCTATGTGAGTTATACATAGAATGCATTTTGTGTGTCTTATTTTTTCAATGATAGGAAACTGGAATTGGATCACCCTTTAGTTAGCTTTGGTATAGTGATTAATGTTTATACGAATATTTGCTTCGTAGAAGATGATTTATGAAAACAGTTTGTAAAGAAACGGCCTTGTAAGCTCGATACATATGGATGAATAAGCGTATTCTGATGATACTAATACTAAGTTTGTTGGTAGCAACATATTAAGAAAAGTCAATGTAAAATAGCGAAAAGTTGTTAATGATGCACGGCGGGTATTTGTTGAAAACTTCTCAGTATCATAGATTACTAATGCATGAAGAGTTTTGTGTTTAATATTATTTCAATTATTTGAGGGTCAGCCATCAGTCAAATATTTCATCACAAACTAATTCCACGCGAGTGTGTTATACTCGTACATTAGTAGTAGTGTAATGAGAATTTCTAACAATATTTGCACTCTATTTAAGTTTGATTGATTACAAATTCTATGTTAATTTTCTTTTCTTGGAAACCGCAAATTGGTATGCTTGAAACAAAAATTTAAATAAAAACATTTCAATATTCTCGTATTTCTAAAAGCTTACTTCATCCGATGGTTTCCAACGAAACCAATTAAAGTTTCATAGCCTCGAAAACTATTTACGATCAAAAAGTTTTTACGGTCCAAAATATCAATAGGACATAGACGTACTAAATATTTGGCGAGTCTAAAACTGTCTGAATGGTTGGTAGCTACATAATGGTACATAATATTTGACTGCGTATAAAATAGTGTTTCCTAGAAGGGACAAAATATTTCTATTGATGAAGGAAATAATCCATATTGGCCCAGATTCCAAAAGGCCAAGAAAAAAAATGATTGTCATTTAGAAATAGAGTAAACATTTTTTTATGATTTCACCAAAACTGTAGGGTCATTAGTCTATAGACCCTTGATGTTATTTAAGTTCAAAAAAATTGTTTCGTACGTTTTCGGTAACATGTAAAATCAAAATGTGAAATCTTGGCGCTAGCCACTAATGCTAGCAGCTAGGCAGCTTTGTCGCCATAATGAAAAGGTGTGTAAAACCAAGTTCTAATAGAACTCATTTTTTTTCTTACCGCTAAAAATAATTCAACTCAAGCTTTGTAGAAACGTTTTTATTCTCAGATTTACCGTGTCTTGTTCTGTTTTACAATCTAAATCATTCTAACCCTTATCAAGCTAGATTATTTTGGTTCACAAGACCTTTATCCCAAAGATGTGTTTCTGCCTTTACAGGGTTAAAGGTAGAAAAACATGTTAGGATAATGCTATTTATAAATCTTTCTATGTCAACTAGGTACTAGTTTTAGTTTGCCGGGATGCTACAATTTTAGACCTGTGTAAATGTATATTTATTTATTAAAAAATCAGGTTACACAAAGGTATAAAGGTGAACTCAATTTTCTGTAGACATTTACTATCTATTAACAAATGGTCGTAAAGAGACATTATGGAAGGGGAACAAAAAAGTATTTAATATATTTTTTTAGAAAACAGGGGTACAAACGCTTATTATGGTAAACCAAGCATATATGCGTAAGTCGACAACGTGCCCAACTTGCTAAACTAAGACACGTATTTAAAATTTGGTGCTCATTTGAGCCGAAAGATTAGTCTGAAGTATGACGGCAAACTATGCAACTCAAGTTTAACTAGCATTGTATAGTTTGTGTAATTTATACCGCATGTCTTAGTTTAGCAAGTGGTGCACGTTACTGACTGGAGCAAGTACTGTATGCCTGGTTCACCCTATAGCATATAGTTAAAAAAAACATGCATTTTGTGTAGCTTACCAACATCAGCCTTATAATTTTCCCACTGTTGAGACTCAGGCCTCCTTTCTATAAGGAGGAATGGGCCGTAATTCACCATGCGGGTCCAGTGCGGGTTGGTGGATATCACGTCATGTCTTCAATTTTTTTGGTTCTACGACATGCTAGTTTCCTCACGAGGTTTTTCTTCTCCGTTTTGAAAGCCGCGACCTACAACTCGTAAGTTGCGGCCGTTACCACTGCGCCACCACTGCTCTAATATAATGCTATAATTTGTATACATACAAATATTTATTTGAATTTCAGCGCCTAAGGATCGTCCGGGAAAGGAAGAGAGTGGCCTGGATCTTGCTACTCCTGGCTGTGCTGTTCGCACTGTGCTGGCTTCCCTACAACATTCTCCAGCTGCTGATAGACGTGAATGCTGTCAACGTGGAGTCCGTGTCGGCGATGCTGCCTTATACGTTGCTACTGGGTTAGTATTATCTTGTTCACCATTATTTTATTATACACGCACGAGAGAAGGTTCTAGAGTGGCGGCCACGTACCGGAAGACGCAGCGTCGGAAGGCCTCCCACAAGGTGGACCGACGACCTGGCGAGGGTCGCGGGAATCCGATGGATGCGAGACGCATAGGACCGGTCGCTGTGGTGACGCTTGGGGGAGGCCTATGTCCAGCAGTGGACGTCTTTCGGCTGAGATGATGATGATGATGACACACAAGAGACACAGCGCACAGTCGACAAGTGATTTCTGTGCTTAAAGAATAATCTTTAAGTCTGAAATCGCTGCCGAAGGCGCTCAGTGTTCCACGCCCGTCTTAAAAAGATGTCAGGAAAACTGTAGGGACCCAACAGGATCTAAGCCTACTGGGGCCATAGGTTCACTTCTGAAAGGAAAACCTGGGACCCTAGAACGTAAGGCAAAAAAGGAACATGGGAGTGGGTTTTAATCAGTAAAATTTGATACGCTCTCCCGTTTCGCCCAAGAATTGGAGAAGTCACTGAATAATTTCCCACTTAAAAAAAACTGTAATAACTTATTGTTTTTCTGCCATTTTCCAAAATTACATGGCTTTTTTTATGCAAGTAGTCTTTTTTCAACATTTCCAACATTTAAGGATCATTTTTCTCTATTTTTTTTTAATATAATCTCCCAATCTTTATTCTACCCAAAACGCTCAAATACCTTGTAATCTGATAGACAAAGGTGAACTTCAGTCAAAATTGGTAGCTTTAACCTCATCTTGATACCAAAAACCTACGCCATATCACTTTCAAAAGAATATATTAATTCATTTACAATTGAACTTTACTTACGCCCATTTTCAATAAGCTACCTATCTAAAGTTGCAGCTACTAAAGATAAACAAATCTATCCTTTTGCCCTTACTTGCTTTCCTATAACCTACCGACGGTTAGCATTTCCTACCAAAAGTTTGACATTGACAACTAGAATCTTACTGTTTATCGGAGATAGCTATCTATTTATGAACTGCGGTAGGTTATTGAAAATGGGCGTTAACGTTTGAATCCCCAACTGGTCCTATGAGACCGCGCTGTTATTGTTTTACTATTGTGTCTCGTTTCGCGGGTATCTGAGTAATTAATCGACTAATCTAACCGAGTTAGTATCAGTTTTCAATCAGAGCACGAAAATCGTTTAACCGATGTTAGAACTTCAAATTACTATATAATTTAACGTTATTGCTAGACCGAATGCAATCACGATTTTGTCTCAAATTAAACTAATACTTAATTAATTTTGCTAAAACGATAGTCGTCTTATCGTAATTGGTTCTGATCTTCAATTTTCGATTAGTTGAACAAAACCACAATATATGTATAATCAAGGTAAACCATATTATTTCAAACGAAGAAAGGAAAATTCACAATCAGTAAAAGTTTTCTAAAATGACGTTCAGTAGGTGTAAGTACCTATCAAAATGTGTTAATGATATTAGTTAGACTTTAGCATAAACGTCAAACGTTAGATGTCACAGTCATGTAAACGTTTTCAAAAGAAAATTATTTCTTGGCTAAATGATTGTGCCAAATATTGGTGTCAATTTCAGTGACCATCATTGGTATAATGGTAACATTACTGTTAATTTTATATTTCTACTAGCAAGGATTCAGTTCCATTCTTATTGATCGTAGTACAATTTTATAAATCTATAGTGTTTGACGATAAATTCAACATCATCTGCCTAGCCTTTTCCCAACTATATTGGGGTCAGCTTCCAGACAAGCCGGATTTAGCTGAATACCAGTATTTTACGAGGTAAAACTGGAGTCAGATTTACTGGCTTCTGACTATCCGTAACGACTGCCAAAGATCTACAAATGACAGCCGGCTTAACGTGCTTTCCGAGGCACGAAGGAAACTCGTTATGTTAAGATGGTCAACCATCCACAGACCAACCTTGGCAAGCGTTGCTTAACCTTGAAAATCGACCTGTGCGGCTGTTATTATCTAGCCACGAGCTCCTCCGATACCTATACCGATAAATTCAACACTAAAACATTTTTTAATTCAACTCACTTCCTAAAATTGGTGTGTTCAACCAATCAAACAAACAAATAAATAAACTCTTATATAGTTTGCAACATTCAAATCAAATCAGGCAATAGTGTGTAAACCGGATTACGTGAACGCGTGAATTAACAGCATTACTGGCTATCCAATTGGAATCTAGTGGATACCAGGAGACAGATCTATATTCATTCGCTGAATGAATTCCAATAGCGCTCTTTGTTTTTCATTTTTTTTTATTGAATGCGGCTATTGTGCTGTAGTTGAGTTTTAATTAAGTTTTAAAATGTAATCTACAGGAACATATTAAGGGAAAAGCTGACTGACTGACATATCAATAGCATACAGCCGAAACCATTAGGACTGGGGGCGTCAAATTTTGCAGAAAGTTTCATTTTATGACGTAGGCGAGAATTAAGAGAGGTTTCCCGAAATTTATCTCCTAAAGGGATGAAACGGGGTTCCAAAGTTTGTATAGAGAAACCTTCTTTTACGCAGGCGAAGCCGCTGGCGGAAGCTAGTGTAATATAAATTGATTATTGAAATTTTATTTTACAATGGCTCACATCCTAATGCACACAGAAATTAAATTATTTGAAACAAAGTGTACCGGAACAGGAAAAGAAAGTATGCTAAATAATTATAATTAACGTACGTATGTTTGCTCTTTTGTGTTCTTTATGTTAAAGCAGAAAAAAATATCCTCATTGTGCGTAAATAAAAATATTAGTTCATAATAATAACAAAAATCTGTTCAACCTTCGTTTACAAACAGATTCTTAATATTATAAAGGACTAACTCCTGCCACCGACTTTGCCTGCGTGAAAGTAGGTTTTTCCATACAAACTTTATTTTATTTTGATGAGTTTTGAAAAATCCACTCTTAGTGCTCACTCACGTTATAAAAGGACACCTTGTGCAAAACTTCATGCTTCTAGTCCCTGTACTTTCGGCTGTGCTTTGATATATCAGTCAGTTTCATCTATACTAATATTATAAAGGGGTAAAATTTGTAAGTTTGTAAGTTTGTATGTAGGGGGTAATCTCTGGAACTAATGGTCCGATTTGAAAAATTCTTCAGTGTTAGATAGCACATTTATCGAGAAATGCTATAGGCTATATACCATCACGCTACGACCCACGGGAGCGAAGCAGTAACGAAAAATGCGGGTGAAACCGCAGGGGACAGCTAGTCTTTTATATATAGATTTAATTCATGAATCCCCGACCGGTCTCATTGGACCGCGCTGTTATTGTTTTACTATTGTCTCGTTTCGCGGGTATTGATAGGTTAAATAATAAGAAGCACTATTATAAATGTATTATACTCAGCAAGAACTGCTAAAAAGAAAATTGTTTAACTACCTTAATAAGGCTTTGTAGGTTGGAAATAAATTGAAATTTATTAAATCCCATTACAAGAGATTTAGGTAATGGTAAAATTATTGTTTGTTTTCTTGAAATGTTCAGGAATTTGAAATTAGGTTATGTAGAACCAGTTTTTCTTCCTCTGATTTACACCCTACAGGATTTTTGCAATTCACTGGGCTATTGAGTAACCTCTTATACTAAAAGTTGGTATAGCTCTTTTTGTCACGACTAAAAAATACTATCAGATTAGTAGGAGCTCTAATATCGAAAGAGGTTGCATGTTGCTATTTGGTCTTATCATCTTACGACAAGATTGTGATTCACTTTTAAAAGTTTAGGTATGAATTAGCGTAGACATTTGATAGGAAGAAAAGGAGACTGTTTTAAAGCGATAGAGTAAAATCATTGGATGTCATGGTCCCGATAGGAGGAAATATTGTAATAGTAATGTAAGTAGTAATTAAAAAAAAAACAAAAATTGAATAACTCATAACCCGGTTTTATTATGCTCTAATATCACAGTAGATGCTTACAGAAATGACATAATTATAGCAAAATGTCAATGAAGTCTCTAGTATGGAATTTTGTGAACGAATGAACAAGAAAAGTGTCATATGTCACTTTTACAGAATACAGGCTGTCGTTTGGACGAACTGAACAGGTAAAGATTCTGGCCGTAGAAAGTATAGAAACGTTGATCTTTTTTCTGTATCGGTAGTCGTGTCAAAAACACCTAGTCCGAGAACTGTTTCTCGCCTGGTTGTGGAGTGAATAATAAATTATGTATTTATATTGTGTGTATATGTTATGTGTGTAGTATAGAGTGATTTATTACATCAAAATAAATCACTCCATACTGACTCATTAACCACAAAATAGGATCTTTGAAAAGGATTTATAGAGCAATAACGCTCTAGCGGCTACACCAAGCGACCAGGTGCGCTCACTCTATGGCGATTTCATACTAATGTATGTATCTCGATGGCCGCCGCAACCTGGCCGCTAGTGCGCTATTATTGCTCATATTGTGACTGGAATCTGCGGCATCTTAACCCAATATATACGATCCAAAAACCATTTTTACCGCTTTATAATTGTCATTACAATCCTAACACACCCTTTCACACATAATTTCAGGGCACACAAACTCGGCGATCAACCCCATCGTGTACTGCCTGATGACGCGCAACTTCCGCCGCTCGCTCCGGAAACTCATCTGCCACGACCCGGGTAACATACACTCTAGTACTCATTTCCATGTAAGTTGGAAGAAAACCATCAAAGAAGTCAATATTAATGTTATTGATTAACAGAATAATGTCTTGAAACTAACCTCTTTCATCAACTTCTTAGACCCCCTCAAAACCTGGACTTAACATATCCGTGCGTGCAATATTCTTTAATATTGTTGTGATTCCTTTGTTTTTAACTTTAACTTCAGCTATTGTTACTGAAATATAAGACAATAAGTTCAGTACAAAACCAGCCTTAAAAACTCTTAAATTTTCTTCTTCATAAAGCCTTTCTTAAAACAATAAAATTAAGTAAACTAAGTCTAGTTCTGTCCCAAACTTTTACTCTTTAACTTTGTCAGCATGTAGTTTTAATAATATTATTAAGCCTTGCTTTGAATTTAGTGTGAATGCTCTTCTAACATTATTGTGTTTTATTAATTAATTGATTCGAACTTTGCGTAACGCTTGTAGCTCTAGTGCTTTACAATATTTGCCTCAGTTAACTTTGATGTGTTAATAAATGAGTAAATTCTTCTAATAGTAGGTCTAGGTACTTCAGAACTTGGCAAATTATATTTACTTAGTTTCATTGTTTTAGAAACTTGATAAACTCAACTTGATTTTGTAATTATTTTTATAGCTTTGTGTGTGTAGTCGAATATTAGATAGTTTATTATATCACATTATAAGGGTTAGAAAGAAATAAGGAAAAATATTTTTACTATCGTGCAATTTCTCAAGAGAGAAATCTTAGTGTCTGTGTGTTTTTTTTTGGATTTTGCTAGAGCCAGCAGTAGAGATTTTCCTGTACTTTTAAAAATAAAATACTTTACCTCTTCATTTCCTTCCAGATGCAAGGCTTACGTCAAAAATCCAACACGTCTAGCATGCGGACTTGCACTACTGTGACCTTCAGGAGCAGTAACAACCAGATCGGAAGGACCAGTGGTCCTCCCAGCATTCAGTATGGGAGGGCTAATAGGGCCTCGTCCTTCCGAGACAATGGATGGAAAGACCGCTACCAAAAGACACCTCAGTTTTTGTAAATTATTGCCTTCTATTAAAAATGATTATGAATGTGAGAATATAATTTAAAATTTGAGATAAAAATATACTATAGGTTGCAAAAGAGTTGGAAGGGCTAAGCGCAGAAGATGGTAAATTTGCTTAGGTACAACAGTTTACAGCTGATTTGTTTATTTATTAAAGTAAGCTGAGTATTGTGTTGATTTTCAGTGGTCTTGATGTAAAGGTAAATGTTTAAATATTATAAGACGTTAAAATTAAGTAACTTACGCCAATACCAAAGAAAAGAAATAGTTCTAAGTTATTCCACTTTCCTATTCAGTTTTATTAATAACAGCGCCATCTATCTTCAGAATATAGAATGAAGCCTTTTCGCAAAGATTAATTCTCTTACTACTGTCACTAGATGGCGTTAAAGAATGGTAATCCAACAAAACAGCTTTTAAATACAGGGAGTGCGCTAAGTCATTATTTAATAGTGAAATAATGTATTTAGATATTAAAAGGGCACTAATAAATTTATTACGTTGGACAAAATTAAAGTCACTTTATGTAAAAATACTTAAGACGCTTTTCTTGATAAATGATAAATGATATTTATTTTGCAAATAGGTTTCACGAAACACTTTTACACGTCAATTTCTTTTTTTGTCATAATTATTAATCTAGATGAGGCCGGTGTTTCCTATCTGACTACCCTGAGAAGAAACACCGAAACAAACTCAGGGGTTTCTGTTTCGTATTGTAACATAATATATCTTTATTGTTATTTAACTTTAAGCATACTACGTGTAACGTATCAATAACGATCTCTAAAGAGAAAAAAACATGAAATGGAGCAGTTGGCTAAGGAGATTTGGGGAAGTTGTCAATAGATGTCGCTTTACTAAGAAGAAAAATAACGCCACCGTCTTCAGTTCCAAATAGTTTAAATAATATGAGTATAGATGGCGACACTATCTACTCGACAGAAGACATTCTGTTTATCTTATTTGCAGTGCAGTAAGGATTTATGCCAGGATTATACGAGTCTAATCTTTGAAGCAAGGATAGCTCTCAGATAATATCCTGGTTTAGGTTATTGTAAAATCGCAATATTTTATTATTATGAGGCAAGAGTGACCAACTGATTTGCTTAATAAAACAATCTTGACACGGTTAGTTTTAGATTAAAACTAGCTCCGTGCAAACCTCGATTGTTTATTTTTAATGACATAAACTAGTGTTTGACTACAATACCACCTGTTAATAAGCAGTAATGCAATCGTTGATGGTGAAGTGCACTAGTTTTATAAGAGCCTATTCACTCTAGTCTTGAAGACACCTAAATTATATTAGGACGGGAAGACCGCAGCAGGCAAATTGTTCTAGTCCTTCGATGTAGGTACGAGGTATAAACGACGACGCAAAACGCTTAGTATGGATTGTTATTTGCTAATGATGCAAAGCATTTTTTCTTGTACTTACTTAATATTATTTTATTCTAGAGGCGAAAAATTTTAACATTACTCTAGAATTATAATTAATCTAGTCAGACTAAATTATTTTTGTAAATTATAAGATTATTTTAATTATTATACTTTAATCAGATTAACGTTGTCATTAAATTATATTATTACCTTCTATAAATATTTAATTTTGTATTGTAATCTAATGTTTTAATGTTAAAAATAAGTTTGTATAAAGCATAATGTATATAAAGTGAAGTTTCAAGCTCATAAGTTTTTTATTTATCTCCGGTAGATGTCCATAGTGGCAACAATTCATTGCTGAGTACTGATTTGCAAATATTGGAGCAAAATTAATTTCATCTTGATGGAAAGAAGCATTTAGTTCCAGACAGGATGAAAGTCTAAACATACAGGAAAAGTTTTTAATCACTGCGTAAATTTTTTACGCAATAAAATAAAAATAAAATAAAAACATAACGAGTTTCCTCCGTGCCTCGGAAAGCACGCTAAGCCGTAGGTCCCGGCTGTCATTTACAGTCGTTACGGATAGTCAGAAGCCAGTAAATCTGACTCCAGTCTTGCCATGAAGTATCCTGTTAGGTACCCCAGTTATTGGGTTGTGGAGGTCTGGTAGGCAGCCTATGCTTTCCGAGGCACGGAGGAAACTCGTTATATTAAGATGGTCACCCATCCACAGACCAACCTTGGCAAGCGTTGCTTAACCTTGAAGATCGACCTGTGCGGCTGTTATTATCTAGCCACAAGCTCCTCAGTGTGCCAGTAATAAGGCAACTATTATCCGCAGACTGTCGTCCATCATGTCGCCACGCTGTCATAAAGGAAGATATTAAGAAAAATGTATTTTCTTTCAGAGCAAATGAAGTGTGGCTACCTAATGGATCTACTCATTGTGTCATCAACTCTAGACAAAACTTTATGTATGATAATAATAATGATTATGATTATGATTACTCGTATAATGTGTCTGTATTTAGCTGTGGAAACAATCTAATGGTATCTCTACAATCTAAGCGTACTTACTGTACCTAGTTAATACTTTGGCACCGTGTCCCCCAGATCGAAGGCAACAAAGGAACGGGGTAGGGTTTAGTCAGTAAGAGTCAGACCGCTCCGCTCCGCCCAAGAGCGGGAGAAGTCATTCTGATGATTACCCTTCCAAAAAAAAAAACTTAGTTAATACTGACGATTGCTTGGTAAAAGCAGATTGCTGAAAATATCTTCGATATTTTTGAAATTATCACCAGTAAAAGCATTTGAAAACCAAACCACCCAAGGACGCTCGAGCAATAGATGAAGTAATTTTTTCACATTACGTTATCATGATGTGAATATGGATTAAAACTATTCAATCAAAGCCTCCTCGAGTGCCTTCTCGAGTAGTTTACAGGATTTCATGTAGATTTTTAATAAAGATAGCATTTAGAATTTGGTGTTTCGGTAGTTCGGCAAAATTTAGAAGCCGCAACATTTGCTCCTGGAGTGTGACAAAACGAGGTGGAAAAGGAGTGGTATAGGATTAATTCAGCATGCTCAATTAAACTGATCCCTTATCCAATATGGTGAAAAATTGTTCCATCGGCGACTGCCACAGCATCAACAGCAATTCGCTTACATTAGATTTGTAGTGATGATACTTATAGGCTGTTAGTAAATGAATATTATAGATTTTATATCTTTAATACAACGGGTCCGATGGATGCGAGACGCATAGGACCGGTCGCTGTGGCGACACTTGGGGGAGGCCTATGTCCACCAGTGGACGTCTTTCGGCTGAGATGATGATGATGATGATAAAGGTGTGATATGTCCTACAAGGAATAATAAAAACCTAAACAAAAAAATCTTCTGAGCCGCCCTAGGTTAGTTTCTCTGATAAAGAGTCTCATGAACTTTTCACTCCAAACTATGTCAACATCTTTGCTTTATGAAGTCTTTAACATCTTACGTGTGTGTCTGTAGGTCAACTTTTTGCTCCGTACATCATAGTCTAATTTACTTCAAACTTGTTCAACGTTCACAATCAGAGTGTCCTTCATTTTATACAATTACTTTAGGACTTTCAATCTTGCTTTTCGTTAACAATTTGCAAAATAAGTAGATTTAATTTCCCCTTTTTATTATGACTCAGTTAAGTCCTACCTACTGTAGGGTAAAGACCTTTCTTACTTTATTCAACTTTTCTCTTGCCTTAGTTAGCATCTGCCCAATTTGTAAGTCATTATAAAATAAATTATCTACTTTGATAAAACTTTGGTTTTAACAAGTTGCCACAACACAACCTGATTTTATTTTGTAAATCTTCTCAACTATTTTATTTTCATGAAGGCAAATTATTCAATGACTTGACAAAGTCAAGGGGGGAGTGGGAGGGCTTGTCAGACTTTCTCTCCTTCGTTTCTTTCTTTGTCTTGCATTCCTGGACCCCGGGGTTGACTTTCAGACTACCTATTGCCACATATAATAGCACAAAATATCGTAGTTAAAACGTTATCTATATAAAAATATGATAAAAAATAATCCCTATTTCCTTTGGTACCGTCATCACGCGTGAACAACTGGATTCTTTTCTTTATGTGTTTGTTATTGTCAGGAAAAGGTTCTTATGAAAGAAAAATATAAGAAAGTTGCGCAGACAATTAGAAAACTACGTTCTTCGCGTGTTTCACTGTTAAGTAAGTAGTCACATAGCTAAGACAGGACAACGTCTGTGGTATCAGCGAATATCAAATTTAAGTCAGGTTATAAAATAAATTGAGTTATGGCAATTATCTGATTCTAATACAATCGTAAGACGTAGGTTATTAGGTACACTAAGACTTAAATATACCTGTGATAATATAAAAATAATACATAATTTTTTTTTTTTTTTTTAAATCTACACTACTACTACAGGTGTAGAGATGCAGCCTGGAGTTTTTTTAGCAAGCCATGGAGCGCAGTACTGTGCGCCAAAACTAGGATTAACAATGTTTCCCGAAGAGCAATAGCAGCTCTTCGGGAAACATTGTTAATCAAAGTAAGAAGTAAAGTGTAAGAATCTAAAGTGGATTTGAGTCACATGTCAGTGAGAAAGTTTTTGGGTTCCATTAAACTCAAGATGGCAACGTGGTATACCAAAACTAAGGTGAAGAGATGAGCTGGACAACTTCCGGAGGGACTGGCCCGTAATGGCTGAAGAAAGACGAGTAGAAAAGGGAGAGGGAGGCCTTTGCCCAGCTATAGGACATAATAGGGTAACTAACTAGTATAAAAAAATATTATATTCTAATAGTTATGAAAATTATGAATTCCAAGGCACTGGGAAGAAAACGTAAACAGGCTCAACGACACGTCTCCCAGTGTCATTTATCTACGTCAGCTAAGGAACAGTGTCTTGCCGCGACGAGGTAGTCATTTGTTACTTTTTGGTATAATTCATAAACAGATAGATACCTAGATATACTTACAATCCCTGGGATATTTGGGTCTACTATAGAGTAGGTATATAACAAAATAAAACTGTATGGAGACAGAAAACATTTTTTTTTTGGTATTGTTTTTGTTAAGCCAATGCCTGGATCACACATTACACAGTGAATTGGGACACAGTGAATGATTGAAATAGTATAAAAAAACCTTGAAATTTGGCAAGATGCAAAGTATTATAGCACAAATATAGGGAAAAGTCTGAAAACTGAAAATTTGTTGTTACGTCACAAGATTTTTTTCTTTTGGAAAATCCTCAAGATTCAATTCGAGAATTGAACTGTTTTCATAGGTAAGTTGGTACGGAACCCTCAGTGCGCGAGTCCGACTCGCACATGCCCGGTTTTTTTTTAGTTGAAATGGGAGTTTAAAAATACCTAGCCAGAGTTATTTTACAAACTAGCACACTTCGGTACACAAATTTTAAACTACTTTCCTATTACCATCATTTTAATTATAATGATTAGAACCATTCATTACTACCAGAGCAAATACTCTAAAACGTGACTAAATCACACGAAACTATCCCAAACAACTAATAACTAAAGGAAACTTGAGTAGAAGCTACTTCATTCATTAGTTAAACAATGTGTCCGGAATTCAGAAAGCGCATCAACCACCTGAAACTCGGAAACTGCTCGAGGCATTATCATTGCTAATTCTATACTGACAACACTCTCTCGAAATCTGAGAACGCTCTATCCTTTTCTGTCTAACTGTTAAAGAGAGAGATGGACAGCATTGTTATTCTGAACTTGTCAAAGTGATTCGTTAAAATCCAAAGTGTTTATTTAAATTAGAATAATTACGTTCAAGTTCCCGTTTGTCCTTTTTGATGATGCTTGGGTAAAGCTGTTCTTTTTATTAAATTATAATTGTATTGGCGAAATAATAATTATTGTCCGATTTTGAGTTTTCATTATGTTTTCAGGGCTTCCTTATTCAATCAGGAAATGAAATCTAATTAAAGTCGTGAAAATTGAAAAATATAAAAAAACAAAATCCTATGTTTAGTAATAATTTTATTTTAAATTTTCCTTACTATTTGTGTACTTAGATCATTGATCTACGTAGTTAGGACCTCGGAAGCAAACTGACTGCAAGAAGCAAAAGACCACGTGACGTTCAAATGCTCGGAAGAGGCCTGTCGCCAGAAGCTTGTGACAGAGGTTTATGTCCTATGCTGAAATGTGGATGATGACGATGACGATTTCACCACCGTCTAAATTTTCATTAAACTGTAGGATTTCCTAAAAAAAGATTCAGCATTTTCATCTACGTATTCATAACATGCTCGTACAAAAAAAGACTCAAGGATAAAAACTGATGAGACGAATAGAGAAGTAGATTGGAGATATTTCTTTTCAAGAATTCCAGACACCTTAAGTTCGTTCAATAAAATTTCTTCATGTATAAGATATACCTAATATCTTAACAATGAAGGATCCATTCCTTAAGCCCGACTACTCTCAAATTGCGTTAATCATGTGTAAATTCTTTCACGTTCGCATTCTGAAACATTTCTCGAAGTATTGAGAAGTCTTTTTCGGCCATTAAACCCTTATATGTAGATATTATTTCAGCTTTATCAGGTTCTAACAAAGGATAAGATTTGATGAGATTGAAAGAATTTGAAAGCAAGGATTTAATGGCAACTTCTCGGTTGTGATGGAAGAAAGTAATTATCACTGACGACGTTGAATATATAGACTTTAAAATGTTTTCGTAATCAATCTACATATACGAGTATATAAAAGGAGAATCTGACTCTTATGACATTAACACACAACTGAAACTATTGGATTTAAGAACGCGGAATTTTGCCCAAGGCTTCTTTTTGTAATGTAGGCAAGCACTATGTATACTAGCCGGTTGTGTGCATGGCCACCTGGCCGCGTCTCTGCAATCCATTACAAGGGTGCAAATCAGTAATCGAAACATTTGGCGATGAGTCTGGTAAGCTGGCGACGGTACAGTGGTGATGTGACTACATTTTGTATCAGGCGAGTAGTTTCACCAAAGATGAAAGCTTTTCATGCGAATGTGGCCAGAAACCAAGAACAACAACCCTTAAAATAAATGTACTACGTTGATTTATTTTTTATGCATAGGCTAAAATAGGCTTGCGTGTGATCACTATCACACCTGATATATAGGAGTAACCTATTCATTTTTGATTTAAAGACCCCTAAGTTGTAGCTATCAGGAAACACAAACTCTGGCAGGGTATTCCACTCTTTAGCTGTACACCCGACACATGTGTTCCCAAAATGCTATGTAAGATGTCCACCATGTCCCGGAAGCGCAACGCATTACGTCTTGTGGCCCTATGATGGAACAGACTTGATGGAAATAAATTGTGCAATTTCAATGCACACTCCCTGAAATATAAACGATAGAAAACCGATAGGCTACAACTCAGCGTGGCATCGATGTTAAAAAAAAATCTTATTTTTATCCACGTGTCACGAACTACTTAGGTATACCCACTATACGCTTCTACCCCACACACGCACGTAGCAAACGTTTATAAAAGACCTTTTTTCCTATGATGACCTTGCTCTACCTGCAAAAAAAGTACGAAACGTGAGAAAAAAAGATGGGAAAGGTTCGTGGCGCGTGACATAACTCTATGATCGCTTCGATGAACGCGTGATCGGTCGCATTGAAACCAATACCACAACGCCCACCCACTGGGACTTACTAATGTATGTAAAAATTGCTTTGACGATCGTTTTATGTACAAGAAGTACTAGTTACATTTCACAATACGTAATCCGTAATGTCTTCACTCACACAAACCACAGTCTACAGGACTAGGTATGTGAGAGGAGGAGTTTTGCTAATAGAATTGTATAAAATGTCGACACCACTTTAGAGGAGACGGATTTGCGAACTTGTTTAATAAGCAGATTGGAAAAGTGGAACAGAGAAACAATAAATAAGCCGCATAGTATTGCATCCGCGGGAACTTGCATGTACTAAGTCTATATGTAGGTAAATATTTAGAACGCCAACTGCTGCGACTTTTACATTTATTCTTCCTGCTTCGTTAACAGTCGCAAGGTAATTGACGTTTTAGTTTAAACTGATTTATGTAAAAGTAAAATAAATAAAATGAATGCTTTTAGAATTAATCGGAAGTACAGAATTAGTAGTTCTTTTTGTGTAGTTTTATGAACTTATAACACAGACGCAGTCGCAGACAACAGCTAGTTAGAAAAGGCAATATCTCAATGCGTCTATGAACTTAAAAAGTACTAAATACGTACATTTTTATATACAAATGCCAATAGACCGGGTGATTTATGAAGAAGATTAAATAATGTATGTGGATAATAAACGCATGATGTAAAAAAAAAAAAAATAGTAACACCCAATCCAATTTTGGGTAGGTTAGTCAGAAATAAATAAGATCATAATTATCGCAATGATTCGTAACAACAGAATTCACTACATTTGTGCAGTAACTACTTAGTTTCTACCTACTAGATTATTTTTGTTGGTGTAGGCAAGGGAAATAAATATAATATTATTTGGTAACCAACTTACAGTTCCCCTCAACATCGTCCGCGTCAAGATTGTATAATTGCACAAATGTAATCAACAGTTCATACAACCTACCAAAACCCACAAAAGCTTTCTTACGATAGTACGTTACTTCACTGTAAAGGTCATTTTAAAATGACATTTAAATTTAAATGAAGGATAAAGGTTTATTTTCAAATGTAAATGGAACTTAAACCAAATTATCAGAATTCTTTACTTAATATAGATGATAATTATCATTCAAATCAACTCTTTTGAAAAACTTTAAAGAAGTATTCAGTTCACATCTAAAGACCAAACAATTCAAATATGCAGGTACAGTCAACAAAACATAAGTACTTTACACTATCTAAAAAATTTAGTATGAACTCGTGTTTGAAATAGCAATCGTAAGAGCTGTTTATAATTTTTGATTCATTGTCGAGTGCCTCTTATACATCTGAATGACATTTGTGTTGTAGCCTAGATCCAATCGAAGTTTTTTGACGGTAGTCTGAAGGGGTTATTGTAAACACGACACATTTTTATTTCATTTTTATTCGCCGGTCGCAAAGTATGACGAGTTTACAATCGAATGTCGACCGACCTTAACTGTCATCCACCGTAGATGTGCGCTTGTGGACGACAAGTAATGGGTACCTCGCCGTACAGTTACTGTCTGGACCAAGATTGAATCGTCGACGGCGCGTAGTGTTGCACTCGCATCTTAAAGAGATGACAGCAAACCTTAGGGGCCCAGCAGGACCAAAGCCTACGGGGGCCATGGGCCAACAACTGCTAAAAGGAAAACCCATGGTCGCAAAAGGCAACGGAAGGCTGGTGTCGTTTTAGTCAGTAAAAATCTGACACGCTGTAGAGCAGGAGAAGCAAATTTGGATTATTTTCCACCTCAAAAACAGAAAACCGTAGTTGGAGAAATCCAAGCAAATTGAATTACGTAAATACTTTAGAAATCATGTTGTCTTGTGAAATAACTATGATAACTTCATGAAAAAACACGGCACTGTGTGTCAGGCATAAAGATGAGGTGCCGGTGGTGACTTATAGATATAGCACCGCGGCAGTATATCACTCAATTCTTTTTTGCTACGAGTATAATAGAGAAGTTGGCATTTATTCAAATGTATGTTTTTGGTGGTTCGTAATACCACAAAATTACTATGAAAAAAATAGCTCTACTGTCACAGATCCATGCTTGTGACTGTACCCACTTAAATCATTTATTTCATTGATATTCTCGACCACAGCTCGGGCTTATTGAATTATATTTTTAAACCCTTCAGTTGCCCGCAGCGTAAAATACGTATGTGCTTCGTTGGACATGTTTAGTGCAACATTTTTGTTTTCGGACATGTTTTTTTTAAAGTGTGTATGTGAGAGGTGTTTTAAATGCATTAGAAAGTAATAAAAACGTTTTTACAAATGCCTTTTTGGAAACGGTTTTAAAGTAATAGCGTGAGATGGCAAAGGAATGTCATCAACCTTATATGGCCAATGTTTTCACCGAAACGTAGTTTACTGCTGGACGGATTCAGGACTGCTAGAAAAAAGAACCTAACAAATATTTTCTAACAGTCTAGTAACCGTCCGAATCGACAAAAACTTATAACATCATTTAAAAGAGTGTCCGTGGAGTTTCATGCACGTTCTCCACCATAGAGATTTACGCTTTGGAATGTGCAATTCATCTTAACTGTCCGACTTTTTGACTGTTCAGTTGTAAGGTTGATGGTCTATTTGAAATAAATTTTGAAAAGTTGCTTACAGTTTACAGTCATAAATAAGTATGTGTCTATCATCGTGTTATTAGTGGTTCAATCAAGCTCACTAGACCAGTCCCTCACAACCAATCAACATCAAACAACTTCCACCGGAGCTTTCTCTCGAACCTATCTGCAGTTATGACGTCACTCCTTTGTGTCCACTGAATGGACCGTCGAGTACACGAAATAGATAGATACAGAAGTCAACCTCATGTATGTACTTCACTTTTCATACCTACCGATGCCGTGTAGTTAAAAGCATGATCCGAGACATCGTGTCTGTGAGCGGTTTCTATGACTGTGCGTTGCTCAAGCGCGCTTTGTATGTAGATTTCCTTTTGTCATCATAATTTCAGCCTACCCCAAGCGTCGCCACAACGATCGGTCTTGTGCTTTTCGCATCTATCGGATTCCCGCAACCCTCACCAGGTCATCGGTTCACTGTATGGGAGGTCTTCCAAGTTCCACCACTCCAGAACCTTTTGTACCTATCGACCGTCTGCTCTACGAGCAATGTGCCCTGTCCACTGCCACTTATAAGTGTGGCGATTGTTCGGGCTATGTCGCTGTCGGTAACTTTGGTTCTTTTGTGGTCATCTTAATCCTGCCTTCTGTACCTATCTCTGTTGTGGTCGAGTCTATAATGCGCAGTGCTGATGGGAAGTCTCTGGGGGATCGAGGGCCGCTTATTGTGAGCGGACGGGGAAATGTCGAAGTATGGAATAATAAATGTTCGAAGTTATAAAGTAAAAGTTTTAAGCAGTTTCAGTGCAGTTTTAGTACTTATCTGTACTTAATGTAATAAAGCTGAAGAGTTCGTTTGTGTTTATATCAGAAACTAATGGTACAATTAAAAAAAAATAGTGATTGCTATGCAGCACTTTGCCAGAGACTACGGGCGCGAAAAAAATAATTTGTACCAAGTTTCAAGATTATTAACCCAATAAGACCGGAATAAGATTTAGCATACAAAACTTAAAACCACATACATCGTTTTATGGGGGTAGTTTTAAAAAACGGATATTAAAATCTTTTTTTATTTTATTGGATTAATATTTATCCTATCTTTCAAGGTCTAGAAACCGCAACTGCACCTCCGGACAAAGCGCTTTGCCTCGTCGTTTATACCGCATACATCGAAGGATTGGAACATTTTGCCTGATGCGGCCTTTCCGTCCGATTATAATTTGGGTATCTTCAAGACTAGAGTGAATAGGCTTTTAATTCATGAATCCCCGACCGGTCCTATGAGACCGCGCTGTTATTGTTTTACTATTGTGTCTCGTTTTGCGGGTATGTGATAAGTTAATAAACTAGTGCGCCTCACCATCAACGATTGCATCACTGCTTACCATCAGCTGGGATTGCAGTCAAGCACTAGTTTATGGTATATAAAAAAAAATATTGAGTAGGTACATATGAATTTCCCCCTTCACTCCCTCAAATGCTAAATTTTCAATAGCCAGTATAGAATTGACCTTAGGCATGTTTAATAAAACAATACTCGAACTCTGTTAAAGTAAAAACTCCTTCTTATTACGAAGTACCCAGAAATGCCTACACACAAACGAAGTTGCGGCAGGTCCTATTACTCGTAAATATTGACAGAAAGTTTCAAAGGTCAAGAACAACTCCACAAAATAATTCAAGTTAAACAATAAGTTATATTGAATCTTAAAATAGGACCGCAGAACAGTCTGTTTAGAACAGAAACCTAACCGTACCTAACCTATACGTACTTGTATTGTTATAATCTAGTTTTACGTGTTACTCTAGATACGGCTTACCAAAGACAGATAATTGTATCCGTTTGCTTTTGAACATACAAAGGCCTCTTTCATGATTTCTAGTTATTTAGATTCTTGATTATGTAGCTTTTGGTTTTAGAATGTATTTGTTACGAGTAAATGTATGTTGTATTTTTAAATGTGTGTAATTGTTTTCTATGTATTTTTTTATATCCCTTAGCTCTAAAGTCCGATACGTTCAGGTACCTTGGATCCGTGCTGCACGAGTCTGGCAATGTGGACGACGATGTCCAAGCACGTATAGGCGCGGCTTGGTCGAAATGGCGAGAGGTAACGGGCGTTGTATGCGACCGCAAAATGCCTCCGAAGCTTAAGGGACAGATATATAAATGCATCATACGTCCTGTCCTCCTGTACGGCGGCGAGTGTTGGCCAGCACTGGGCAGACACACCCAGGAGCTTCGCGTCACGGAGATGAAGATGCTGAGGTGGATGAGCGGCGTAACGCGATCCGATCGCATACGCAACTCATTGATCCGAGGTAGTCTTGGTGTCCGTGACGTGGGGGAAAAACTGCAAGAGTGTCGTCTGCGATGGTATGGCCACATCATGCGCCGCCCTATGGAGTACGTTGGCCGGAGATGCATGAATATGGCTGTCCTTGGCGGTAGGTCGCGTGGTCGCCCTCGCAAGCGCTGGCTGGACGTCGTCAAGTCCGACATGAGAGTCAATGGCTTTACTGTCAAGGATGTAGAAGATCGGGCAAAGTGGAGCAAGCTAAGCCGGAAGGCGGACCCTGGCAAAAGCCGGGACTAACGCCTAGTAGAAGAAGAAGAAGCTCTAAAGTATGAATGAGATGAAAATCAACTGAATCATATCAAAGAGACAACTGGCATGTTATAAACTATTTTGTTTGGGAATATCGCAAAAGTAAAGATTTGCCATACAGATGATAAATTTTGACCAAAATAATTATGATTGATGATAATAAAATTATCTTTGGAACGCATTGCATTGCATGCATTTTTGGTCCACATCTTCTAGGACTTTTAATAATATTTTCCCTTATAAAATACAAACCCTGAGATAATGAAAAATATGGTAAAAAATACATTGTATATTCTCCATCAAGATTACAATACGCGTGCCTACACACGGATTCACAATACAACCATGTTATTGCCACTAGAGTGTAGCTACGCAAACACACATGTGTGCTCCGACAAGCTTCCACACGCTCCAGTGACTTATATATAACGATGCCATGTTGTGCCAGGTGTGAATCGTAAGCCCTATAGCAGTATCTACACTATTTTAAAAATATACAAAAAAAAACATACAAATAGCTGAACATAGTACTTCCTCCTTTTTATGAAGTCGGTAAGAATAAAAAATCACTCGTAAGTCTATCTACTCGTCTACTTAGTGCATACTAAATCTAATGTTTTAAACTAATGTTGGATAAAATTGAGCTCCGAAAGATGATAACTCATAATCTCCTTTTTTAAGTGAGATATCACCAATATGACTTTTCCTCCAATATGGCAGCGTGTCAGAAATTTACTGATTAAAATCCGCTCCTGTCCCTTCTTTGCCTTTGTTCCAGGGTCCCGGAGTTAGTTTTCGTTCAACCCAGTGTTCCAGTAAGCTGCGACCTCGCTGTGCCCGGTAGTTTACTGACAACTTGGGTTGTTTCGGACTGTTACCAGACGTCCGGATGGTGAGCTACCCATTGCGAGCAATGGGTAGTTCACCATCCGTATTAATAATCCCCTGTGATTTTTCGAAGTTTTATGTTTGTGTATTTTTATTCTTATCAAGCGCTAAAATTTTTTCTACTTTTACATATTTTTGATATACTGCCAAAAACATAATCCTCTAAAAACATAGATTTGAGGTCGAGGAGCTCGTGGCTAGATAATAACAGCCGCACAGGTCGATCTTCAAGGTTAAGCAACGCTTGCCTAGGTTGGTCTGTGGATGGGTGACCATCTTAACATAACGAGTTTCCTCCGTGCCTCGGAAAGCACGTTAAGCCGTTGGTCCCGGCTGTCATTTGGAGATCTTTGGCAGTCGTTACGGATAGTCAGAAGCCAGTAAATCTGACTCCAGTCTTGCCATGAAGTACCGTGTTACCCCAGTTAATGGGTTGTGGAGGTCTGGTAGGCAGCCGCTCCTCGTAAAATACTGGTATTCAGCTAAATCCGGCTTGACTGGAAGCCGACCCCAATATAGTTGGGAAAAGGCTAGGCAGATGATGAGTCACGTTTGAGGTTGGTTAGAAAACTTGCATCAGACAGAATCTGTCTGGCATTATCTCATGCTAAAATGCACCTTTTATTTGCAGTCGTAAAAAATCTTTTTCTTTAAGATTGAATGTTTTTTATTGTAGTTTTATTTTTGTACACTTCATGAACTGTTGTCAAATAAAATATTATTCATCCATCCGTCCAGCTGTATTTGCTTTTGAACTAAGAAACTTTAAACTTTGTGTGGGATGCAGTCAAAGGCAAGTTTAACAAGAATATTTTACTGTCTTGAATAGGTTTAATTATTCGGAAAGCTATTAAAATATTTCCTAGGAATTCAATATTTTCAGATATTTACTATTCAAGTTAAATTCTCCTTACAGTCTTTCTTATTTATTTACACGAATAATTTACCTTTGAAAAATCTAATTAATAAGTTTTACTTCTTAAAGCTTTCCAGGTATATCTGGGGGCACGGTAGTGCCCCCAACTAGTCGTGCAAAACAGTGAGTACGGCCGTACCAACCATTTCTCGAAACAGTTCGAGCCATTTTCAACCCCCTTTAACCTATCACATATCTACCCACAAAACGAGACACAATAGTAAAACAATAACAGCGCGGTCTCATAGGACCGGTCGGGGATGCATGAATTAAGTTCGTTGTGGACAAAACTAGAAACCCGAATTTCAGTAATCAAGTAGGCATTATAGAAACACAATACATTTAAAATTTAATTAAAAACGAAAACACAACGTATCTCACAAGTAATTAGAGTGTTTAGTGCGATTGCCAAGACAATCTAATTATTTAAACCATAAAAAAATTGGACTTATGTATGTGTATGACATGGATCTCAAATCTTTTTACAGTAAAAGAGCTGTGTAGCGAGACTTGGTTTTTTTACAAGTTGTGTTTTTGATGGCATCTATTTTTTATCAACCATTTGAACTATGAACCCTTAGAGATGACAAACTGATAGCTCTTGTACTTACCTCTTAATTAGTAGATGAAGCTTTGAATAGTGGTTTCTTCTAATTAGCAGAATTACTTGACCTTAGCAGTGCTGTAATTTTGGGAGAATTAGCAAAGATAGTGAAATTTGAAGCCGGCTTTTATGTGTGCACTTAATAAATTACTTACTTCTAATTTTGGTGAATTTGATAGTGAAACGTTCTCTGAAAGATTACGATTTGAGTTTCTAGTTCTTTTATAATAATTATTATTATCAATTTAATGATTTGGTTTCATCGAAAATTATTAGCAGTAAGTAAGCCATATAAATTAATGGAAAAAAAATCTAAAATCGCAATTAAAATCTAGGGGGTCGAGTTAAGATGAAACATACTTTACGACTTCTTCTCAAACTATGAAATACATTTTTAAAAAATCATACAAATCAGTCAAGCCTTTTCAGAAGGATAACAAACACGTTAAACGATATTTTTGTCTTATCAGATATTTCATGTTAATGCTTTTTCTTCCGATTCACTCCCGGTCCTTTTGCACGCATTTTGCATAGTTCTAAATTGTCTTATTATTTTTCTATTTTTTTTCTTCCAGCGGCAGAATTTTCAATATCGAAACAGCACTTCCACGTATTATTAGATAAAGCAAACAAAAAAAAATCTGCAAATAGTATTTCCCTCGTGTAGATTATAACACAAGCAATATGAAATCATGGCAGTCCCTACGTGTGTTTACGCTCTAGTCTGTTTGCTCACTGATTAATAATTATTAATCTGGCGACACTGTTTATTTGACCCGATAAACAGTATTATCTGATTAAATATTGTCGTATAAATTATGAACCAGTGGAATGTGTGCTAGGTATCTCTTTTTTTATAAACTTGCTATGTCCCAGTACAACGGAGGGCTCCATGCCTCCTGGGGCCATGGGTTGACGTCTGAAATTCAAACCCCACCCTGGAACAAAAGGCAACGAAGAAACTAAGGTATGGGTTTTAGTCAGTAAAAGTTTGACATGATCTCTCGCTTCAACCAAAAGCGGGAAAAGTCATTCTGATGACTTCCCATCTAAAAAAGAGTTTTCTCCTAAGATGTGAAAAAAAAGTGATATAATTCAATATTTGGTTTTTGGCAATAACGCACATGTCTATATATAGGAGCTACATACATACTTTAAGAACGTGACAAATATGTACGTTTACACCTACATTTATAAATTTTGGCTTCAGCACGTAAAAACTAGTTTCCGTAAGTACTCTGACGTCACGCATGTACTCGCTTTACAAGCAACTCATTTCTCTTTGTCACACCTTCAATGTACGCACCTAGTATCCAGCATAAGCTGATCTTCTACTATTCGGAGAGCCTAAACAATACAAGTTCATCATTGAGTGACGTCGTGACGTAGGTGGCAAAGTGTGAACCCAAATATAAACCTTATTCTTTTCGAATTAAGGGTCTTGGGAATAATCGGACTTAATTTACCTGATATGGTATAATTGTCGCGTATTTTAGTGCTGATGACCTTTACTATAAGGTAAGTAATGATTGACCTTTGAGGTGTGACAGTACCTAACAGGAAAACCGCAGATTTTATTTTGGGACAATAATATGAGTATGTCAATTTTTTTTCTGTGGCTTCAATCACATAGCTTTTAAAAAGGTAAAAGAAGCCAGATAACATTAAACTTAATATAGGTCTTGCAATGAGTAAAATCACAGAGTAAAATCGATTTAAATAAACGATTACTTGCCTGAAAAGTTTCCAAACTTAAATGGTAGAGCACATTGCTCACAGAACGATAGGGACGAAAAGCTTTAGAGTAGCGACCATGTACCGGAAGGCGCAGAGTTTGTGGCTTCCCACAAGATAGACCGATGTCCTGGTCAGGACCGCGGGAATCTGACAGATGTGAGTTGCACAAAACCAGTCGTTGTGGCTACTCTTGGGGGATACCTATGTCTAACAGTAGACGTCTTTCAGCTGAAATGATGATGATGATGAATGAATGGTTGAAATTTCAAACTGCATGTTTCTGATTTAATCTGTAGAGTGTCTATCGTCTTTCTATTATATCTCTAATTACGGTACTCGAAAGATACTTTCAGTCCAGAACATGGCAAACCCTACTTTAATACCTAAAGGCAGGTTGTCAAGCTAAAGTAAAGTTTGAGACATACTCAACTTCAAATGTGGACGAAGTTTGCTGGGGAATTGCTCGAAAGAGTGTCCGCACAAAGTGCAACTGAGGGGACACGGACGAGTAAAGTAAAAATGTGATGTCAGTTATGTAACTACTAAATTCTGCCAGTGGATTCTTCCGCATGAAATCAGGTTTCTTCTATCAAACTTTGGACCTCGTTTAATATCTTTAGGTAAATGCTAATGCTTGCCAACGTTACAAAAGAATAACCGGCACAAAATTTCGTTTTCCTAGTCCGTGTAGTTTTCGCAGGTATCAGTTAGTTTCTCCTTTTATTGTATTACTTTTTTTATTACTTCTTTTTTTTCTCCTTATATTATATGACTTTCTACTCCTAAAAGCTAGCTTTAGTTTTCAACATGAAAAAGAGAAACTAAAATGCTGACTAATCTAGTCTAACACCACAACTAAACGAAAAATAAAAATACACATCAAATGATAATATTACAACGCTTACATCTCCCAACGGTTCACTAAAAGAACCTTAAAATAAATCTGAGGTGAGCAGAAAAATTGCAGCAGAAAACTGCTTCATTTTCATTCGAGCGAAGCAAATCCCTGATGTAGATTACCTCAATATTTATTTATGTGTACAGCGAACAGTGATATCATCTTGCTAAAATAAATCATAGCATATTAGCGTGCTATAAATATTTATTTACGACTGAGATCATTGAGAAAGAGAAAATGGCGATGACTCAGCCACGCTCTTAGCATTACTCTAATTATTTTACAATGAGTTGCATGTTTAATCTTAAATGAAGGTCACGGGAATTAGCTAGAGACAAATTTAATACAATTCAATTAATTTGTGAATTGTAAGTTTTGACGATATGTTAGCTAATTTAAATATTTATAACATAATTAACTGTTATGCTTATGCCATTTATTATTACTTAAATGTCTATAAAACTTTTATTATAAATTACAGCCTATAAATATAAATTAATTATAACAAGAAGCATAGTACTTAAGCCTTTTTTAAGGTGGGAAAATCATCAAACAAGCTTTCCCGCTTTGGATGGAGCAAGAGGGAGTATCAGAGTTTTGCTGACAGTAACACCCTTATGTTTCCTTGGCTTTTGCGTACAAGAGTCATAATAAATCTTTCTAATGTTCTTGTAAAGCTTAGGGGACCTGACATGACCAATTATTACACAAAGTTTAAACCATTTTTTTAAATTGATAAATCTCATGGATTACTGCCAGAAGTGTAGACAGAAACTAAATTTTTAAGACTATTGATATCTATGTTTTTTTGAAGTGCGAAATTATTCAATATGATTCTCTGAACGGGAAGGCAGGTCACACATTTACTGCCAAAACCCATGTTCCTTTTTTGCCTTGCGTCCCAAAACCGAAGCTTTCCTTTCAGAATTAAACCCATGGCCCCAGTAGGCTTCGGCCCTGTAGTTCTCCAACGAATTCATATCTACGATTATGTCTGTGTTCGTCGTTTTACTGAAATAAAGTTACTAAAAGGATCCTACATCATTTACAGGTCAGTCATAATAAAAGTTTTAGTTCTAACCACAGTTCCTAATAGATTACCAAAGTAATATTGCTCACTATGAACTTTGTTCGTGTAATTGGATTGTAGGACAAAAACTAGGCAAGTAGGCTATGAGTTCTATGTACCCTAGTTATTTTCTGTTTTAGTTGTCGTAATTGATTTCAAGACTAACATTTACACTTCGATCGACAAAATACTAGTTCCGATTAGTACTTCAAAATTGGGCTGACAAATATGAGTATGATCACAAATAAATGTGCTCTCATTTGAAGTAAGTACACGGTTCAATCGTAGCCAACATTAATATCAGAAAATATTGCAGTGCACTCTCAATAATTGTGCAAATAATAATACGCAGAAAAAGTAAGAATATCTTTATTACCTACTATTATGCTAATAAGTGCTTATTTTCACAGTAAAATTAGAACGAATTATATGTTATAAATAATTTTAATAATGTTTGGTTTATTCCGCCAATGTTTGCTAATACACGCCAACGTTGGCGTCAAACATTGATATTTTGGAATTGTTGTTGATCAAAGCGTTGATATATAAGATATTAAATTACTAAGAGTACAGAATTCTGATTCTATTGTTAAAATATTTACCGTCAAACAAACTTATTTTATTAATTTGTCACTTCAAGAATTTTGTGCTCGCGACGTCGACTATTTTAATTATTTATCTCTGAGCTACAGCAGCATTACAGAATTTATGCTATACACACTTTTTCCTGTGGCTTGTAGTTGATCCACTTCAACAGTACATAAGCATTTTATGTACATGTATTGCAACCTAAACTTTAAACCAATTATGAATTCTGTTGACGCAAAATCGTTAAGTAACAAGAGAATAAAGTGCAAGTAACAGCTTTAAAATATGAAATAATTTATAGTGGCTTTTAGTAATTAAGTAAACTGGTTAAATAATATCACTACATAGTATAAAACAAAGTCGCTATACGCCGTCTGTCTATCCCTATGTATGCTTAGATCTTTAAAACTACGTAAAGGATTTTGATGCGGTTTTTTTGAATAGATAGAGTGATTCTTAAGGAAGGTTTATATGTATAATACATGCATAATATAGCAGAGAAACACTGATAAATTTAGAGGTTTCTAATGTGATGTCGTAAATAAGCACGTTTTTTTTGCGCTTATATTGCAAACGCTGGCTGTACCCTATGAGATAGCCCAAAATAATGTACTACAGTATTGTCCACCTTAAAAAGTTCAACAAAAAAGTCCGCGATGGTATATGTCTATCTCTTAGGGATAGCCCACCATAACCATTTTTTATCCTTTACTAAAAAATGGTTATTTACGAAGTGATTTTAAACAATACAGCATTAATCCTTATCCAATTAAGTACTTTCAATAAATTGTGCATTTATTATAGATCAATATGCTTTTCACAGCATGTAATTAAAGTGAATATTTCCGAAGATATTACAAATTTAAAATGCAGGGACGTAGTTGTTATGGCGCCGCGCCTATAAATAGCGCGTTGATGGCCGCGCTTCGTCCTTCTGCGGTCAGGCTGATCACCCAGCCAACTACCGGGGCTGCCCTAAAGCCCCCAAGATTGCCCCCAAGATTGCCCCCAAGCTAGCAAAGCGCGCCGCCGCACGCTAGCTAAGAGAGGCCCCATCCGGGAAGATCCCCTCTTCCCAACTCCCTGAGCGCCTAGCCCCGCAGAGGCCATCACCTTGGAATCTGCTGAACCACCAAAAGGCCTTCCCGGCCTTGGTGGCTGCGCCCATCCCAGCGCTGATGGCAAAGCCCATCCAAGCGCCAACCCCTGCCCCTCTGGCCCCCCGGCAGTGGCACCCCAAAAGGCCCACAAGAGCGCAGTCATGAAAGTGACAGCGCCTGTCATCCCCCCCATGACCAAGTCGGTATGTGATATTCTCCTAGAGAATTACGCCATATTCCGCACCCAAGCGGCCCGAAACCTGGCCCATGAGCTTCACGTCGCTGAAGTCACGTGCCAGTTAAAAATGGAGAAGCGCATGGAGCTGATCCTCAAGAACAGCGCCATCAAAATGCCATCATCATAGACAAATTACCCTGTCATGGATAGAACAAAGGTAATTTGTACCCAGAGGCCCCGTCCCTGGAAGTAGGTTTTTTCAATGCCAACGGCATTATCACCCAGTGTGATGAGATCGTCACCTTCCTCCGCAACCATCAGTTAGACTTTCTCCTAATTCAAGAAACGCTCCTAAAACCCCACCGGAAAGATCCTAAAATTGCCAACTACCGTATAGTTCGCAATGATAGGACTCGATGCCATGGTGGAGGCACATTAATCAACTGTACTGCATCCCCATAACTCCACCCGCGCCAGTTTCTCTCCTGGAGTTCTCGCCCTGCCGGGTAGGCATGACCGGTCATCAACCGATCACCGTCATCTCCGTCTACTACCCGCCTCCCTCTTCTTCGTCTCATATCGCAGACGAATCCATCGCTATCACTAGCGACCTCACTGCCCTCTTTGGCTTGAGCGACTCTGTCATCTTGGCAGGAGACCTCAATACCAAGCACCCCGCCTGGAATAGCAACATTACCAACCCTAGAGGTAGGGTATTGTACAACCTTGGTGTCTCCCTCAACTTTGACATCATCGCCCCGATGTGTCATACTCACTTTCCCCATGACCCAAACCATAGCCCTGATGTCCACGATGTGGCGCTTCTAAAGAATGACAACCTCCGGTTACAATCTATAGAAGCAATTCACGAACTTAACTCCGACCACCGCCCTGTGGCGCTCCCTTATGATAGATACAAACTACTATTTACTCCAGCACTTACTAATAATTAGTGCAATTTGTTCATAATCATACCTACATAAAGTTTTAAGGTGTGAGTTTAATCAAGAACTGAGTAAGTATTCAATTTCGAACAGAAATTAAAGTCATGTCTGGAAGACGTTGTCGTTTGAACATAGGTCGTAGTACAGTGAATGCCAGAAGAGCACGTTCAGCAAGAGATGAAAAATCGTCAACGGAACGCGAGGCTCGCCTCAGCTAGCTCCGAGATAGATATAGAGTCGAGAGTGAAAGAGAATCCTCAATAGAGCGTGAGGCTCGCCGCAGCCAGGATCGGGTTAGACACAGATTCCAGAGAGCCAGAGTATCCTCTGTAGACCATGAGGCTCGCCTCAGCCAAGACAGGGATAGCCATCAAATTCAAAGAAACAGAGAGTCGTCTGTAGAGCGTGAGGCTCGCCTCAGCCAGGATAGGGACAGACATCGAATACAGAGAACGAGAGAATCAGCACAGGCACGGTAACGCTGAACAAAACGGACAACGGATCAGCCACAGATGGGTAAATAAAGAAAATTCTGCCATGAATTACGATCCTTCGATTTCTTACGAGGACAGGTGTCCATAGGTACTATGTCAGTAGTGTGTGAATATTGTTTGGCTTTGAAATTCAAGGACGAATCGAAAGTTTTGTGTTGCTTACAAGGAAAAGTAAAATTAGAAGAAATTCTTCCTCCACCTGAACCACCTCTCTGCTTACGGGTGATCATCCGAAACCCAAACAATTCATACGCAATATACGCCGTACCAATAACGCATTTCAAATGACCTCTTTCAAAAGTAAGCAAGTTGTTGATCCTGGTTTTATGCCTACATTTAAAATTCAAGGGCAAGAGTATCACTTGGCTGGGAGCTTGCTACAACTTCGCCCAGATGATCACAAATTTCTGCAAATTTATTTTATTGCAGACCCAGATACACAACCATCAACGCGGTGTTCGATTGTCGCACAGCCAATAGATATTGATTTGATCAGATCTCTCCAGGATATGTTACATTCTCATAACAGCTACATTCAATCTTTTAAAACTGCTATGGAGAGTGTTCCAGTAGATACTTCAGACTTTAATGTCGTAATCCATGCAATAAGGACATTTTATAGTAGGAATATTTACATAAGTATTGCACCCGTGCGAAGCCGGGGCGGGTCGCTAGTATCTTTATAAATAAAATTCTTCTGTGTGTGTATTTGTCATCTAACCCTTCCTAAAGGATTTGAACGATTTAGATAAAACTTTGTTTGTATATCTGACTACGTTCTTGAATGGTTTGAAAATGCTATTGAAGCTGGTAGGTGGCGGAGCAATTGGGTTCTCTATTTTTCTCTTTTGGAAAGGACAACGACTGTCGAGACGGATAGTACAGGTAGGTATATTAATGTTAACCTATTTCTCTGACATTTGTAGACAGGTTTAGAATTACTATTTTTGTAAGAGTATTTTTCCAAGTTTAGTCCCATTTTTCGGTTAACAACTTCGGAGATAGATAAATAAAACTTTTCAATTGTTTTCTGAAAGGAAACATTTTCTCTTTCTTTACTGGACAGGCTCGTAAAAATAGGCGCTATAAAAATATTTATTTAATGGTTCCAGTCCTAGGTGGCGGCTAATTGCCGAGCCGATGTCTGTCTCGATTTGGGTCACCGCGTCAGCTGATGTACAATGTTTGCACATTATTTTGTTACAGTAACATTATCAGTTACAAAACAAATAAATAAAGATTTTTAAACGTGTATCTTACCAATTATTATTTTTTCTTAGCGTCTTTTAATAAAATTATTATTATTAGTATGATGAGAGTGGTCAAATGTGAGCCTAAAAAAATTGGTATATAAACATCATTTTTTTTGATGTATGTATTTTTTAACTTCTTCCGTGCGTTGTCACTGCGGGATGTCATCTGAAAACCAGCACTGGGTGTCCCAGATAAACCCGTTTGGTACGGTCACGCCCAAACGCAATTTCGTTGTATCATTCCCTACTATTATTTTCTTTTACCTAGTCTATTTGCACTTGACTTATATCACTGTTTAATAACTAAATGATTTCTATTATAATCTAATAAATGACAGTAACAATTAAAACCAACTTCCAAAACACAAACACTAGAAATTGTAAAGTATCTTTCATTTTAGAAGTCTATGTAAAATACGAAACAAAAACTGAAACAGAAAGTTTCTCAACAATAAACAGTATGGTTCTTTCACAATGAAAACAATTAAAACTGAGTAGGATTTGTATTTTTGTTGTTTCAGGTAAATGCTGATCAAATTCATGACAACTATTCAATAGGCATTGAAACTCAAACTGGTACTAGAGTAATTATTCAAACATTTTTATCAATGAGTTGTCTCGCTCGCACACTCTCTGTTTCACTCGCACGGCTGGCCATTCAGTGAGCTTTGCAGCCTTCCGTATGAAACACGTCGGCGCTGAAAGCTCCTGAAAATTACGCGAAACTTGCGAAAGTTTATATTCGAGTTATTTTGAAAGTTACTCTTCAGATTTGTGAAAATGATAACTTAAATTATTTTATAACGTGTGTTTTGTTAATGAAAAGTTTGTTTAGTGTGTGCAGTGAATTATTTCAGTGAAATTTACTAGTGAAGTTCTGAAAAGTTAACAGTTAAAATGTATTCGAATTTAACTTTACACGACTTTGGGGCTCTACATGGTTTGAACATAAGTAGTGCTTTAAACGGGAGTTTTCAGTTTGGGTCCGAGTTAGACATATTTTTTCAGCCTGAAAATGTGCTTATTACATTGTATGTGCCAGTTATTTTACTCTCAATGGTGGCAAATATTCTTCTTATAGTTGTTGCAGTGAAGTGTAATTATACTAAAAGGTAAGTGGTATTTTTAAATAACTGTAATACGAGTTTTATTCATTGTTTTTATGTGCTATTTTAGGGCTTCGGAGACAGTGTATGTTGGAAACATTTACTACAATTTTTGCATTATAAAAAGCGTTTTAAGAGGTTCCTTACTGTTGTAGGTTAATGGACTTCCTAGACATTATTTGTGTCTCATAGTTATAGGAATATTTTTTGGAGTGATTGATCAGATACCTACAATTATCATGTGCCTGCATACGTATTTTTGTTAATTAATTAAAACCCAACAATAAATCCTTAAAACCCTATAGGGTTTTTGGATTTTTTCAAAACGTTTTCGTCATTTCCGACAAAAACGTTTTGAGGCAGATTAGCTAAAGTTCACTAAACGACTCCTATATCTGTCCTATTAATCTTAAACTTTCTCGTCACCCTCTCCTATCTCGTTTCGAATACATTTCATGAGCAAATGTTGGACGTAGGCATACTTTGTGGAAGACAACAGCTATTTCTTCGATATCAGAACCATGATTGTACTCTCCACTTTTTAACTATATCGTATGTAGATCGTGTGGTCTTGTTTTCATATCTCGTAAGGATTTACACAGAGCTCTTTACATTGTTATGTATGTACAGTGTATGTACATGATAAATTTAAACTTGTTGAAGCAGATTATCAGTTTTACATAATTATGAGATAGCTAGATAAATATGATCGCGGAATTCGCTCTTACCTCGGTCAATTTAAGAAGACTACAGAATCAAGATATTTGCTACTTGTGTGAATAGACACGCCAATTTTGGCTTAGCATGGAATTCGATGATGGTTTTACGTGGTGTACAATAAAGAGTGCTTATACCTATCTATCTAGTTGTCACCGATAGTAATGACGTCTCAGTAATCTGATGCGACGCTTTAAAGTTAAATTGGGAAACTCTGGGTGCGGACGTAGCGTCTCACCTCGTCGTTTATACTGCGTATCTTGATGGCCTGGAACAATTTGCCTGCTAGGGTCTTCCCATTCAAATATAATTCAAGAGTCGTTAAAGCAAGAGAGAATAGGCTATTAATAAACTAGTGTACTTCACCATCAACGATTGCATCACTGCTTACTATCAGGCGGGATTGTAGTAAAAAAATAGTTTATATTATTTTAAAAAATAAACTACAGCCTTCAATAACACCAATGAATTCATACAGTGTGCTTGTTTAGGTACAACACTTTTATTAACATACAAAATTTGGTCAGTGGCTTAGCCTACGTGAAAGATATTAAAACGCATCTAAGTCAAGTCATTAGCTTATCGTATTCAGAATGAAATGATAATCGAGTAGTTATTACCACTACCAACCTACTGCAAATTTATAGCAGTCAACTTATATTGTTGCCATGTGTTCAAAACAAAAATAATTTAGTATCTTAAGTTACTTGTATGGATAATTGTTTGAAGATATCAAACTTGAATTATTACCTACTAGATTTTACCAGCGATTTTGTCCGTGTGAATGTTGGTTATAGCGGACGCGAAATCGAAGATGGTTAACACGTAGTTTATGTTCATCCTTGGGGTTCAAGCTAGTTCCGTAGGTACTAAATTTCATCAAAATTTGTTCAGTAGTTTAACCGTGAAAGTGTAATAGACAGAAAGGATTACTTTGACATTTATTCAAAACTGTATCTTTAAAAAAAACTATCCATCTTAGTATTAAAATCTTACTGCCGTATTTAGTAAGAAATATAATAATAGAGTAGATGTTTCTAGTTTAATAGTTTTATTAATATCTTTGTCGGAACAGTGGATTAATAATATAATGATGAATTATGGAATTTTGCTCTGGAATTCTCGTTTCAAAACTCGGGTAAAGATAAATCAAACTTAATTAAAATATTAGAAGACTTTAAAAACTTTTTAACAATGATGAATTTATTAAATAAACTTGGTGCCAAATAGTCTGCTATAAAGTATACTTGGACTTTAAGTTTCGTCATAAAAAATCATCAAAATGACTTCTCCCGCCCTTGGGCGAAGCGGTAGAGCATGTCAGACTTCTATCGACTAAAACCCAATCCTGTTTCCTCTTTGCTTTAATTCCAGGGTCGCGGGGCTGTCTATCGTTCAACCTAGGGCAGTGTTGATAGGCTGACACTTGACCACTATCTTACATAATGGAAGGTGACGATGTGGTCGACGATGGAGTATACTTGCCTAGAAGTAACCTATACAGATACACTCTTGACTTAAAGGTACCTAGGTTATAGCTATTCGGAAACACAGAATCTGACAGGGAATTCCACTGTATAAACAATGAATGTGTTGCCAAAACGTTTGTGCGTTTGGGTGGGTGTGTGTAGTGGGATGTTCGTGTTTATTCAATAGTTTACATGAAAGTAAAACCCATTTTTCTGTATTTGTTTTGAGTATGTTATGATGAAATCATCATTTTTACTCAATTTATTCATATTTTTGGACCAAAACGGCTGATATTATTCCGCATATTTTTTATGGTTAAATAATTTGGAAATTCTCAAATTCCCAAACCGATTAATATTGTTATGATATATATATGGAGCAAATCGTTCTGATGGTGGTAAACTACTAATGGTGAACTACTTTTTCACTAGTATAAACAAAATTAAAGGTGTATTTTAGGGTGAATCTAGAATTGTATAATTCTAGATTTTTCCAAGATATTGTGCTTGAACTAAAGAATAAATAGGGAAGACACTCTTTTTATTAAAAAAAGAAATAAAATATAAAGTAGGTACTGGTTGATGATTAATTGGTATCTGCTATGGAATTTAGGTCTGAAATTTTCCTCTCAAAACTCAGGTATAAGTTTTTCTCTAAACATAACAAACAGTTATTGATTCAAAGTTTTTAAAATAATATTAAAACTTATCTTCAAATTTGATTTATGTATATTAAAAACGATACTTAGCTTACTTTTCTAACTTTTCTTATGCTGACTTTTATTTTATTTTGAAGTTATTCTCTCTTTCTAAAATAAACTTAGAAAGTAAGAAAAGAGCTCTTTGCTGTTCTTTTGTGAGCAAATTCAAATATTAGCCTCCTATTAACACAAATCTATCGCACGTTCTCAGGAGCGCTAATTTTTTTTTTTAGGTGGGGATTCATCAAAATTATTTATTCCGCGAGTGGGAGGGCTTTTACTGACTATAACCAGCTCCTGTTCCTTCCTTACCCCAATTCCGGGGTCCCGGGGATCTCTTTCGTCAACCCAGGCCTTAGAAGGCTTCGACCCTTTTTTCTCAGGAGCGGTACATGAAACTACTACTAGACTAATGAGAGTGACAAGCACTGAACACTTCCGGTGGTGAACATTTTGTGGTCTTGCTTGTCTCACGTCTCGTTTAATGTCTTCACTAACGCGCTTTTTCACGCACAATTACCAATTATTTTATTCACAAAAGAGTGACTGTGTAAAGTCAAAGTCAAAGTCAAAGTCAAAGTCAAAGTCAAATATTTTTATTTCACATAGGCCTACATGGGCACTTATAAAAAGTCGAAAACTAGTGCACGGTTCCAAATTGGTCGTTTCCTATGGAGAAGAACCGGCAAGAAACTCCATGGTTACTCTTTTCAAAAAACTATTGGGTTTACAACATTTCCATATTACAACACAGACACTTATGCGAGGACAGTGTAGACCAGTCAATATTGCACCCAAAACCACAATAAAGATAAAATTAGTCAAAAACTGGGTTCAAAAAGGTAGTAATTAAAATCTGTAGTCTACAGTGCCCACTCATTCACATTATACGAAAGAAGCTATATAAATATAAGAACAAAAAAACAATTATAAAACTTATCAACGAATGAGATGTTAACACAAAAAAAAAAATCACGACTTAATGAATTTAAGGTGATTGGGATCCGAATAATATAAAAATATTGCAAAAGCAATGGCTTGAGTAAATAAATAAAATAAGACAAACATGGAGCAGTTAATAGACATGTTTACACAATAATGCAGTTAATGAGTTACCAGGGGGCCACATGTGCAGAAGCAGTTAATGCCAAACAAGCGTGTCTTCGACGTAGTCTCTAACCTTGTAATATGCTTTTTTGGTTAGGACACGCTTAATATGCGTTTTGAACTTTCCCTCGCTAAGTTCTATAACGGACTTGGGCAACTTATTATAAAAGCGTATACTATTGACAAGGAATGACTTGCTGGTCTTCGCTAGTCTCCATTTAGGTAACACGATTTCGTGTTTCCTACGCGTATTTTTGTCATGTAAATCACTTCTAATTTTAAAAAGTCCTAAGTTTTTACGTACATACAATATACTTTCTAAAATATAAAGAGAGGGCAGAGTTATTATATCAATTTCTCCAAATATATTTCTAAGGGACTCGCGAGGACCCATTTTATAGATAGCCCGGATTGCTCTCTTTTGCAAAATAAAGATTGATTCCACATCAGCCGCAGACCCCCACAGTAAGATGCCATAGGACATAATACTGTGGAAATAAGCATAGTACACTAATCTGGCTGTGGCTACATCTGTCAATTGCCTAATTTTTCTTTTCAAACCAACTTTTGTGAGGAATTAGGTTCAGTTCTTAGTCAAGGAACATTTTTTTTTAAGATAAAAGGTAAGTACTGTCTACCAATCCATATTGACTCTCTTGGTGGATTACGGCCTATTCCCTCTCACATACAGTATTAATTAACTTTGTTATGGCTGCTTGCGTTGTGTCCAACCTACTCAGACTAGGTCATATTTGACACAAAAATAATCAACACATTTTTCCATAATAATAATTATATCGTACGATAATAGTCTCCCACAAACAGTTATTGACTTTGAATGCACTTGCATAGCGCATACAGAAATAATCGTCGGTGGGTACTTCATTTCAAGAAAAGTGTTTAAGGAACTTGCAGAGGCAAGTTATCTTCAGCATCTCGCACGTTTTTCAGGACCCCAGGGTCTTGAAATCTTTGAACTTGACATTTGAGTCATCTATAATAATATAATAAAGAGGTAAAGTTTGTTTTTTTGTTTGTATGAGGTAATCTGTGGAAGTACTGGTCCGATTGCTGAATTATTTTTTTTCACCAATAGAAAGCTGCTGTATTCCTGAGTGACATAGTCTATATTTCATGTACGCGGGCGATGCTGAAGGCTAAAGCTAGTTTATTATAATAATAGATACAATTTTTCTTATAATATTTACTACTACCAAACCTAGTACAATATTTTGTACTATCACCTTATTTTTTTCCCCTCAAAGGCCCCTAGATTTATTGTCAAGACAGAACTAACGAGCGACCATTATTGAAACTATTTTGCTAATCGGGGACTAAGATAAATATTTGTACGGCAATTAAGTATCAGTCGATAAGGTCGGTTCTAGGCTTTACCTGAAAATTAGTATTTTAGACCAATTCTCAGGTGACGCAAACCAACCTTTCTTGATTTGGTAATCGTGTTAAGTGTTTGACATTTAAAAGCTATGATAGGTCGTTAAAATTTTAAGGTATTTTCGTTAAGGAATTTCGATTAAAGGCTTAAATCATTTAAATAAAAGCCAATCCATTTAAATACAAAGCGTGTGCTCAATGGCATTTTATCGGTAATTTTTACAGCAGTTTACAGTTTTTCAGATACTCGATCCTTTCTAGTATCTGAAAAACGACTGCACAAACAAATTTTACTTACATATAAATAGACGGTAAAGTTGTTGGTACCTAACCACCACATTTATGATTTCAAAACGTCAACCTTTCATATAAACTTTGGTCCTCTGTGTCAAACAGACAAATGAACTGTATTTCTGAGCATATAGAGGCATATTTGATAAGACGCCAGCTAAGAAGTCGTGAGTAGGAATCTAGGAAGCATGAAACGTACCTTTTTTCCTCAAGCAAAATGGCTTTGAAGAGACAGGCACATAAATCGGCCCGAGTGAAGACGTCACGTACAGCGGCAGGTGTAGGGCCTTAAAGATGAGTAAGCTAATATGTTAGAATAAGACCAAAAACGCGACGACCTCTAAGCTAGACCACTAACTGCCATCATGTATCATGTCGTTAACAGTGATGTGATATTATATATCCGCTCTATGCTTGAAGTTTTTCGCCTAAAGTTGGATATAATAATGATGATGGCATTGTGTGAGAGTTGTAGAACTATTTTCGCAAAAAGCTGTTCGCATAAAGCTAGTTCTCAAACTAAGCAGAGTTTGTGTAAGTAATACATGATCACTGATAAATGTGCTTAAAATGTACAAATATTTCTAAATACATACGTATTATAAAAAATAAAAAAAAAATAAAATAAAATAAAATAATCTTTATTTCGGATAAGTGACATCCATATGGGTTAGTAAACAATACAGAAAAATTTAAACCTATGTTAGTAAACTTACAAACTACTTATTTATTTTAACAAAAGGTGGTTGTTCATGATACATCTATGAACAACATCACCTAACAGAGGACTATCGTACCTCCCCGCTATGGTCTTCAGAATGGAGTTGGAACTAGCCCGCACTCTGCAGAGCAAAGAGGCAGATTTCTGTCTGACGATGGCGTGAAATCCATCGACGTGTGCCTCTGCGAACATACCTGATGCGCTGCAGAAACGGGGCAGCCCCATCAACATCCTGAACCCGTTATTATATTGGACCCGCAAGGCGCTGATAGTCCGCCGTGTATAGTTGGTCCACAGGCTGCACGTGTAAAACACTTGACAGTAGGCTTTAAAAAGTGTTATTTTAACTGGTCTGCTACACCGTACAAATCTGCGAGCCAACATATTACATCGAACTGCCAGCGCCCTACGTTCCCTTTCAATATCGTCCTGGTCATTAAGGTCGTCGGCGACATAATGCCCCAAGTACTTAAACTTATGCACCCGCACTATATCCTTCCCATTAAGTTTAATGGGTGGAACATAATCAGGACATTTACCACCGACAGCCTTAAAGACCAGAAACTCGCTCTTTTTAGCATTATAAATAAGGCCATGCTTCCGAGCATAGTCTTCGCAGCAACTCAGCAGCTCTCTCAACGCCCTAACTGTTGGGCTCAACAGCACCATATCATCAGCATAACTGATATTGTTGACACTCACGTCATCAATGCGACAACCGATTTTCTTGCTGCTGAGCTCAACAATCAGGTCGTTAATATAAAGGTTAAACAGCTTTGGTGAAGTTATCCCCCCCTGTCTAACCCCGCACTCCATACCGTAGGACACCGATAGCCTATCGGCCCATCTCACACAATTTGTCTGGTTATAATACCAATACTGAAAGATACGCAACAACTCCGCCGGCACTCCTCTCTCCCGCAGCTTCTCCCACATAACGTCGTAAGAAACAAGGTCAAAGGCACGGGAAAGATCTAAGAAGCAAGCATAAACTGGTGTCTGACGTTTAGCATAATATTGCACCGTATGTTTGAGGCCGAGAATCGCACTTTCAGTACCAAGGTCATTACGAAACCCAAACTGTGCATCGTGTAATTTAAGTAGGCCATCTAATCGAGCATCCAGCTGGCTGTCGAGCACCTTCGCGATTATAGTAGCCAGGGAGATGGGCCGATAGTTACACTTATCAGCAACGTCACCCGTTTTATCCTTTATAATAGGAACAACAATAGTTCGCATGAGATCACAAGGGAGGTACGAGTGACCCATACACAACGAGTAAAACATAGCGAGCACTCTAGCTATATGAGGACCAGCATGTTGCAAGTGCTCAATGCTTAAACCGTCGTGACCTGGGGACTTCCCCCTCGTCATTTTGTTAATGGTGCTTGACACTTGCTTGGCCGAAAATCGGACCAGATCAGAGTCACGACAGCATCCGTCATCTAGCAATCATTATGAAGCGTATTATAGATAAATATTACACCCAGTCACAGAAAAAACGATCATGCTTATCACACAAACTTTTGTCTTGGGTGGAAGTCGAACACACGAACTTCGGCATAGCAGTCAAGGCCACTAACCACTAGACCAACAGTCCAGACTCATGACGGTACATAACATAGTACCATATTTTTCTGAGCTATCAACCACAAAACCACGATCAAGAAATAATACGACCGCTGTGGCCAAAATTGTTTTATATTTTGTCTTTTTTGTTTTCTAAACATTTTTGCATATCACTAACATTCATGACATTATAAGCCAAACTTTTCACTGTCAAAACGTCAAATCTTGTCACATCTTGACACTATATTAAATTACCTTTTAACTTTCACAAAAAAAAAACTTTTTACAGGTTCATTTTCCAAGGTCTTCAAAGTAAAAAAAAAGTCTTAAAAATTACCCAATATTCTAGATTTTCTTACACGTGCAGACTAGATAAAATGCTGCCGATGAAACTTGGCATTGTGACTCGAAACTCGACCTGAATGTTAACTAAGTAGGTTGGACTATAAAGCTGTTTTAAAGTTTGAACTCACATAAAAAGTGTATCGGCGTCGGGTCGGCGATGAAGTACCTGGGACTCGTCCTCGACAGCCGGTGGACTTTCGAGGAGCATTTCCGACGTTTGGCCCCCAAACTGGACAGGTCTGGGGCCGCTCTGAAGCGGCTCCTGCCCAACCTAGGGGGTCCAGACGCCCCCTGCCGGAGGCTCTACGCGGGGATCGTTCGGTCCATGGCCCTTTACGGGGCGCCGGTTTGGGCGCCGTCGCTAGGTAAGCGACCGGCGGCCAAGCTGAACGCTTGCCAGAGGGTCATGGCCATCCGGATGGTGCGGGGATACCGCACGATCTCCCGCGAAGCGGCGAGCCTCCTCGCTGGCCTGCCACCGTGGGATCTGGAGGCAACAGTCCTTGCACGCATGCACGATTTGCGCGTGGAGATGCAACGCCGGGGCGAAACTCCGCTGCCGCGACAAGTCGCGGCATGGCGGACAGAGTTCCGGCGGGATCTTAGGGTGGCATGGCGACTGCGACTGTCGCAACCCAGTGCTGGGCACGCCGTCATTGAGGCGGTTAGGCCCCTCTTTGAGGAGTGGTTGGAAAGAGGTCACGGCGTCCTCTCTTTCCGTGTGACGCAGGTCCTCACCGGACACGGTAAGTTCGGGAGGTTCCTGCATCGAATCAAGCAGGAGAGGACGCCCGGGTGTCGCCACTGTGTGGACCGCCCGGAGGACACGGTGGAGCACACGGTAGAAGTGTGCCCCGCTTGGGCGGAGCACCGCCGTGTCCTCGTGGAGACTATCGGGAGCGGCGACCTCTCGCGCCGGGCCCTGGTTCAGGCCATGGTCCGGAGCGAGGAGGGTTGGCATGCGGTCGCCTCCTTCTGCGAAGCAGTGATGCTCGTGAAGGAGGCTGCTGACCGCGAGCGCGTGAGAGAACGGTCCTCACGCCGCCGCCGCCGAGATCCCGATCCCGATTTCCGACCACCGTAGGCGCGGGTTCGCGGACGGCGAGCACTGGGTAGCTCGCTGTCCGGCAGTCTGGAAATAATCTGGACCGAGCCCAGTCGTCAACGGCGCGTTCTGTTCCACGCGCGCCTCAAGGAGATGTCAGCAAACTGTAGGGGCCCGGTAGGGCTGAAGCCTCTGGGGGGAACATGTGGTATTCCTAACGGTTGATACCGAGTCCCCCCCAGAACGAAGGCAACGAAGGAACGGGGTAGGGGTTTAGTCAGTAAGAGTCTGACACGCCCTCCCGCTCCGCCCAAGAGCGGGGGAAGTCATTCTGATGATTCCCCTACCAGAAAAAAAAAAAAAAAAAAAACATAAAAAGTGTATGGCTCGGAAAAAACTTACTTTTTCTCTTTATCGATTTTTATTGAACTTAAAAGTAGATAAAATTTATTTATGTACACACACACTCTTAAAATCGAAAAAAAAACAAATCAAATAGAATAGCACCAAAGGTACTTAAAGGGTCGTATTTCAAACGATTTTTTTCCATCAGACCTGCGACAGGAGCGCATAAATTTTATTTGGTAAAGTTAAAATAGACTTCATAATCACATATGTGCATACATACATATCAATTGTAGCATTGCCGTTTTAAGTTATGTTATGGGGGAAAATGTATGTTAGTGTGTTTAAAGGTTCAAGTGTCCTACCATTAGGTTTAAGACCTCGCTAAAAATGTTATATGACTTTTTTTCCACACCGTCTTGTACTTACCTACAAGGTTCACCTCACTAACTCTTTTTGGCCTTTAAGTTGCATCAAAAATCCATAACGCATTCAGACAGAAGTTAAAAGTAGGTAATAATTTATAATCGATGATATTCTGCCACTGTGGCAGAGACCTAAAGATGATTTCTGAGACTGCTTTGAAATACGAGAGTTTTGAATAAGCGAACCCCGAAAACCTTTGGCTTTTGAAATTTAAAGATAATGAAAATGTTTCCTTTAGATTATCTGGATCATGATTTCGCTAAAATCCTTTATAATTATGTCTTTGGAAAGGATTTTAGTTTTTGAAGCAAAAACCAACATTATGATGCTAGTATTGTTAGAAAAAAAGTCAGTAAAGTTTGAGTTACCGCTTTGTTTTTTTATCATTGTTTTAGGTTTGTCCTAGTCCTATTTCTCCAGTCTTGCCATGAAGTACCGTGTTTCCCCAGTTAATGGGTTGTGGGGGTCTGGTAGACAGCTCCTCGCAAAATACTGGTATTCAGCTAAATCCGGCTTGACTGGAAGCCGACCCCAATATAGTTGGGAAAAGGCTAGGTAGTAGTAGTAGATTTGCGCTAGACCGCTATCTCATCTGATAGAGCGTGACGATGCGGTTGTCAATGGAGCGGGCTTACCTAGAACTAACCTATTTACAGTTAACTTAACCCTAGATTACTACTCTACGTCGCAGAGGCGCCCGCGTTTTTGATATATTGCTCTCTCTTTTTATCCTTCGCGCGTACGGCATTGACGTTCAAGGACATCTCAGTCATCGCCAGCACGTGTCCTATGACGGTGGTTGCGTTACGGTAAGTGTGCTAGTTTTTTTGATATTATTACCCTTGGCGCTCCAAAGACGTATGAGTAGCTTGTATGTAAGTTTTGCGCTATACATTAAATTATTTTGTTAGTGTTTTTTTTTTGTAATTTTAGTTACTACCGGTGTGTTTTATCTTTTTTAGGTACGTTTTGAAATTTCAACATCATGACTAGTAATAGAAGAGTCACAAAAGATAAAACTAAGATAAACTGCTGATAAAACTACAAAAAAGACTAGAAGCACCTACGTTGAAACCCAATATCCGGAATTATATCGAAGTCATCCTGAAAAACCTTTCGATTACTCTGCTGTAGAAATGAGGGTCCACCACCGCCAAAAAAAGAAAATATTGCTCTTATTGTACATCTAAAGTGTCAAAAATCTATTTGCAGCGAACATCAAGTTCATGTTTGTATCGAATGCATCCAAAATATTTTTTTGTTACTTTGTTATTTTTTTTTAGTTAATTACTTCATTAATTACTATTTTTTAAAAGAAGTGTATACTTAAAGATGTTTTTTTTTTAATTTTTAATGAGAAGACTGTTAATTACCTAAGTTCCTTAAATTTGTTCCTAACATTTATTTGATTAATGATTTTATAATAAAAATATATAAATATTATTTAAAATTGGGGTTTTTCCTTTTTAGTAATATACACAATTATATAAATAGTTAAAACATTAGCAATCATACTTATAGGTTTTGAATAAATCATCAGTCAATATGATGCGCCTCGCGGGCGTATGAGTAGTTTCTTTGTACGTCGCAACATGAGTAGTAATGTAGGGTTAAAGATTCCCAGAGAGAACCTTATCGTTGCTTCTACAATCTGGAACTTAATTCACGAGTGACTTAATCTAATTAACACTTTTCGTACGATCTTGACATATCTTGCACACAAAAAATCTAACCCATTTCTTGCCCGGTTCCATATTTTTTGTTTCAGACGGACAAAGACGAACCGGTCAGATTGGACTGTTCTATTTATAACGGATTTAATCACTTGGTGGACCAAATCAGGATTATAAAGGGCCAAGCTTAAGTCTAACCCGGAACATAGTATGATATTATGTCTGCTTTCAGCTACCACAGGTTTTCCTTATGGAAACATTTACATAATCTGTCGTAGGCGTGTTTGTCTTTTTTTGAGGTAGTCTGTTTTATTTCGGTCCTCTACTTTGATATACAAACGAATTCTGTTTTTTTTTGTAACGGCTTTATTATCTATGACAATCTTTAGGTATTCTTGGGTCCAAAAAAGGTGTTTTATTTTTAACTTATTTATTTTTAAAAGATATAGACGGTGTCTTTTATTTAATATAATAATATCTAAAGACATTAAAATGAAATGGGCAATAGTTGCCAGAATAACTCAGCCTAAATAAAATTAAGTAAACAAAAAAAGAAGAGAGCTGATAGAAAGAGTAGATAGGGGAGAGAGAGAAGTAAGGTAAAAAATTAAAGTAAGATCTTCGCACCAAACGACATAGTGCCTACAATTATGTAGATTTTTTGACAAGACGTAGGTCTGCGGCTTAAACTCTGCCTTTCAAACCAGTCCTTCAGGATTGTGCGAAAGAGTTACTTACCGTGGCTGTGGAGTGTTCCAACGTCACACTATGTGGTATTGGGCCCTAAAAGTTGGCCAAAAATGACTTTTTTTATTTTTGGTAAACTATTTCATACTGTCGATCCTTCAAAAGTTAAGTAGTTGGTCTACAAAATGGCCAAAGAACTCCGTGCTAACTTATCATCCCGAGCCGCTAGCTCAGTCGGAAGTTACCGTTCGCGTAAGTGATTGTGTGATTGTTCGATGCGCTCAAATTTTACTTGTTTTTAAAACGTAATATTTTAGAAAAAAACGGTTTTGTGGTGGATTTTGTGATGGATTCCTTTCAGCCAGGTATGGAAATATGTGGAAAATGTTTTTTTTCTAGAAAAGTCTCGATCGATTTTAATATATAGGTCCAAAAGTAAGTTGTCATAAATTATTGCAAAAATTCTTACTTTTCTATGTATAAGAGACTTTTTGTTATATTATTTAGCACTCTTTAAACACAAATGCTATTGTTTCTTGTAGAGTAGACAGTCCAGAACAGATTTATAAAAAATTCAGCCGCCCGTACCCGCCCCCTTTTTTTTTGAGATTTTTTTTCGTTTGTACCTAACAATCTTGTATAAATATTCGTTCATAAGATTTAGTCTTATTTCGGAATTGAGGTTTATGACTTGGATTGAGTTGTATGCTGTTATGCAAGGTTCTGATGAGTCAAAATTTGACGGAAAATTGACATTTCTGAAACAGCGACTGCTAAGATCCTACTGTGATGATGATATAAGAATTCATGATATAAAGCAAAAAATCGCTAATATATAACGCAATTTCAAGTAGTTATTGTACTGCTAACCATTTAAAAAACACAATCGGCCAAGTGCGAGTCGGACTTGCGCACCAAGGGTGCCGTACCGACTTACCTATGAAAGAAGTTCAATTCTCGAATCAATAATATTTTTTTTCAAGTGATTTTTTTTAGTTTTCAGACTTTTCCCTATATTAGTGCTATAAAACCTTGCTTTATGCCAAATTTCAGGATTCTAGGTCCACGGGAAGTACCCTTAGTGTTGATTCCTTAGAGAGTGTCAAAATGTAAGTTTTTTTTGCGATATAAACGGCTGTATCTTTTTTTTCGTTAACTTACAAGTTTTATTTTTGCACAGCCTCAAGGGACCGTGGACCTAAGTATATAGTTTTAATTTCAACTCGATACCTCCACACGTTCTCGAGATAAAGTATCTTGTCCCTTTGTTGAGGTTCTGTTTTTTCCTCTTAGGTACGGAACCCTAAAAAATTAAACCAAGGAAGATTCGAAGAAAATAACGTAGAGTGCCTATCCGGATCAATATCGTTACATTCGTTACCCAGAAATACTGCGATAAAACTGGTGAGATGTATGTGGCTTTGAATGGGTATTACGCTGTGTCTTCAACACTGCATAAAGTACTTCTTCCAATAGGTAAACTTTCTGAAGAAGCTGCGGAATCTATATTTTAAGAAAAATAGAAAGATTGCGTAGAGACGTATTCGATTTCCTTAATAAGAGTGACCTGACCAATGAAAATGTATATAATAGTGACGAATAAATATATATTTCTAACTGTAGTAAGTCTTTTATTACCTATTTTAACTTATATACTCTAAAAATCATCGTTCGAGTCATAAAATATTTTTGACCAAGTTTTAGGGCCTATTAGGCCCTAAAACTTGGTGACCACACTGTGCGTCAGTGGAACACGTCCGTGGCTTCCAGCAAGTAAAAGTTTGATAAATTCCTTTCGCTCAGAGCTGAGAAATTAGTTGATGACTATCAAAGTATAAATATGTGTTTATTCAAGATTAAAAAAGACTAAATATCAGTAGTTCTTTTACGCCATACCCAAATGCCAAACACACAAGTCACAAAACATTGATGTTTTTATTTTTTAAATTAAAGTTGAGAAACAGGTAACTGTTTTCTCTTTGTGTGTCCCTGTATGCTAAATAAACAAGTTTTCTGTCTATCTATGTTTACAAGGATTATTATTATTTTTTTGCTTAATATTGCACCTGCCGTAACTTGTCTCTGCATCATCCAAAGATTGACTGGTAGAAAATGCCTTTAGGCATTCTTCTTAGCGTGTCGATGGCAAAACTATTCAAATACTTTGCCTGGCCCAGTATTCGGCCACGGCAATGCCGTCCACTAATGCTGTCATTAGGTCATAACGTGAACATGTAACAGGGCACGTGATGCAGGATTAACTTAAGCATTAAATTTAGGAATTAAGTCTGCGTCTGTACTTTTGTGTGCATAAAAAATAAATAAGAAAGAATGTCATGACTCTTTTAATTATTATTATCGTTAAATTATCTACTTTCGCGAATATGTCACAGAAAAAAATATTTCGCCCACATCTTAAATCTGTTTCTAAAGAAAAATCGTAAATGTCAACGTGTATTTTGAGTTGGGTGATTAGCCAAAAAGCATGTCATATTTATTTTTTCTAAGTTTTCAGGTAAATAATAGCATGTCTGACGTTTTATGGGTAGGCGGCTAATTGGTCATTATGCTTTGCAGGTGGTTTCTGCTAAAATAGATTTGATAAAAAGAAAGAAAATATATAAAAATTTTGTGCACACTTATAATACTACTAAAACAATATTCGCTTTTAAGAGTAATATAGTTAGTTTAGGACAGTTCTTTATAAGTTTGTTTAGAACTTAATGTCCTGCTGGCAACACACACTACACACAGGCTTTCGTCTTAATTTACTGGTATGTGAACGAGAAAATAATACCTCGTAGCTTCTCGAACGATGTCCAGCCGAATCGGACTGACCATTGATCTCTTTCTACCCAACTGGACCATCCGTTCTAACCGTGGTTGTGGAACCGTCCACAACTTCGAATGTAGTCTCCGATCTTGATTTATATGTTACAATAAATTAAAATATAGAATCCAATTAATGGAAAACTTTTAATGTGTAATAAATATTTAACAAAAACAAATGGATCGTAAACATACCAAAACTGATGGCATCTAATGTTTAAGAACGACAGTAATTTCCAACAACAAAATAATAGCTTGTTTTGAAGACACTTAATATTTTGACGTTTGAAATTACTTATTTTATTTTGCACGAAATGCCGGATTAATCAAGAATCTCATTACAATAATTAAATTCCAACAATATTTGTGCCAGCGTTCGTAGGAAATCGCCATTTTCCTGTTTCCATAAGACTCCTACTATTGAGAAAATGTGATCAATAATATGCTATGTTCTTCTATACGTAATACCATGACTTAACTAACTTCTGTCAGTGGTTTTGCCCGCGTGAAATTACCTAAAAAAAATAACTATTCAAGGAAATAGTCTAGCTCTGTGCCAATTGCATCAAAATCACGGACTAGCATGAAGCAGTAACAATCATACACATATACATGTATACAGGGTGTAAAAAGACCGATCACAAAGCCGATAACTACACATTCTGTACGTGTAATTAAGTAACTTGGACCAAAAAATATTGCTGGGAAAGAAAGAAAAAGAAAGAAAGAAAGAAAGAAAAAATGTTTTATTTGGCACAAAAAATATACACACAGTGTAGAAAAACATTTAGGTAGGTGAACATTTAGGTACATGAAAAGGAAAAAAAAAAAACATAATTTAAACTAATAATTAACAACTCAGGTATCACATACCCGCGTAACGAGACACAATAGCAAGACAAGATGAAAAAACTTTTTTTTTGTCATCTTTAAAAAATAATTAATTAATAATAATTCCGATCAGCTGCGCGTTCGGCCGCTCGCGCTTGGTCGTTGAACCGACCGCACGCTTGTGTGTGTGAGGCACTCGTTGTGTTTAGTTTTCAATGCATTTTAGTAACTTCAAATGCGTAATTGACTATGAAAAATTGATAATTTTGACAACGTTTGTTCGGAAGAAAGTTTACTAATGATACTTGGAATACGATTTTGAAAAAAAAAACGAAAAAAAAATGTTGACATTGACCTTCAATAGAACCAGTGAATTCCCAGGTATGGTCTAGAAGAAAAAAAGTATCCTAGTGATGAGTAGAATAAGGGGTTTTCGTTTTCGTTAAGGGTCTTTTTACTCCCTTTATAGAATAGTATAGACACATATTATAAACTTTCACATATAATATTAGCATAAGAATAAGGTAAATATGCAAACTTAAGTGGTACAGCAGGGCTTTGCACGTAAAACAGATGGTCGATGGCGCCGATAGGTTCAAGAGTAGCGACCACGTACCGGAAGACGCAGCGTTGGAAGGCCTCACAGAAGGTAGATCGACGACCTGGTGTGGGTCGCAGGAATCTGATATGAATACGAGATGCAAATGACCGGCCATTGTGGCGACGCTTGGGGGATGCCTATATCAAGCAGTGGATATCTTTCAGTTCAAATGATGAAACTAGATATGTACCTAACCTAATTATATTATCATTACGTATAAAAACACTACGCATATTTATTACTATTATTCTTGTTAGCATATCAAATTCCTTAGCTCAAGCTAACCTTGTGCCTAAACTTCGTACAGAAACGATTTCCTAAAGGCAACAATATTATGGCTACATTCTCCCCCAAAGAAAATTAGTTCCGTATAAATCTGATCAAGACAAATATTTAGTATTGACTCGGCTATTTGTTCTAGCCGATGTTTGTTCTCGTAATTTGTTTTCGTAATATCTCCCACGTTGTAGGCAGAGACATTTTTTGCGGTAATTGTTTACATTGGAAAGATTGTTATCTGTAAAGCCAATATAGGTTATGTTTATAATTTGTTTTTAAAATACAAGTATCGTTTTCATTATTAGAATAATAGCCGCACGGGTCGATCTTCAAGGTTATGCAACGCTTGCCAAGGTTGGTCTATGGATGGGTGACCATCTTAACGTACCGAGTTTTCTCCGTGCCTCGGATAGCACGTACAGCCGTAGGGCCTGGCTATAATTTGTAGATCTTTGGCAGTCGTTATGGATAGTCAGTTTCCCCAATTAATGGGTTGTGGTCTTCAGCTTAGCCTTGGTCTACCACGAGGTCTAGTACGCAGCATAAAATACTGGTTTTCAGCTAAATCCGGCTTGACTGGAAGTCGACTCCAATAAAGTTGGGAAAAGGCTAGGTAGATACGCTAAAACCTATGGCCAGCAGCTGTGGACCTCTGTCGACTGATGAAATGATGATGACAAATTTTAAAGAAAAAAAAAGCAATCTATTTTTTGTTTCTTTGTTCAAGAAATCGTTTGTATTTTGTTTTAGGTTATTTTACTTTTCACAACTAAAAACTTGTAGTACCTACCTCACAGCCGGTATTCATTCGAGGACACTAGGATTCCCGTGACCCTCACCAGGCTTCGGTTCACCTTATCAATGTTGTTTTTTTAAAACTCATGCTCGGTCATGATAGTTAGGCTTTTGGCACAACATAGCACAAATATATCTCGCGTTCTGCCAAAAATGATCCGTATCTACACTATTAGCTTTAATGTGTGTATAATGCATGGGCACATTATGCGGGTAGTGAAAGAGTTACTGCGGCCATGAGACGCAAAAGACAACTAAAGGAAAACTAGTGGGTTTTAGTTACCCCAAAGTATCAGACTTTGGGGTAACTAACTCCTTCTAGCTTCATAAAGAGTGGAAAAAGTTAATTTCAAATTACTGTTCAGGTCTTTTCTCTACGTAAGTTTAAATGTATTATTACTTCTGTTAGAAGTATGACGATTATTTAGAAGTTTCATAAATTTTGTGGCATTTGATATATATGGCCGGCCGAAAAAAGCATTAATTATGTAGTTTTAGGTCTTTCATTTTAAGGTATACTCTCTAGAATAACATAGATATAAACAAAATTTGAGATTCTTTATTAAAATTCTGCGAAACTAGATAAACTGCCTCCATTTACTAGGCAAATCAAGTTCCGAGCTCCACCTAGCCAGCGGTTTCGCCTCAGTGAAAGTAAAAAAAATAGCTTAAGCAAACATTATCTCCGGGATAAAAAATATCTTTAATGTTATTCTAGGAAATGGTCTACGCGTGTTTGAAGTTTTGTCGAAACCCGTTTGCCGTTTGAGCGTCAAGAAGTAACAATCATATACACACATTCACAAACTTTCGCCGTTATAATATAAGCTGCTGCCGCTGCTGAAGCGTACTTAATTATCATCTAAATTCATAAACTCTATACACACAGACTTGACGTTTTTAATATTAGCAGAATACGATTTCATGAACTGCCTACTCACAAAGTTGACGATGCCATTACATATTCATCACTTTACGCTTAAGAAAATTTTAATTTAATATTCATTTACTGTGCTAACTTATAAGGGTTTTTTTTATATTTTTTTATATACAGTAAAGATTTATAATGAAATTGTAAAAGTTATAAATACATGTTATTTAGATGTGCTATAGGTGAATAAAACTTTATTTAGTCTTTTGGAGAAAACTTTTGCAGGCCTAGCCAAGTTACGACCATTTCGTATGAAATCTCTTTCTAGAATCGGTAACGCCTCGGGATAAGCGATTGTTATTATTGTATAGAGCTACGAATTTCCTCTTTTCATTTGTCCACGTGACTTAGCGTTGAGATCTGTGGTCTAGATGATGTCATTTTTATAAATTTGATTAGTTTTCTAACAGTGTTAATTTTTTTTTAATTTGGCTAAGGGCCTATTTCACCACCTATGATTAAGTTGCCAATAACTTACTTGGCAGATAATTTCATACAAGTTCTGTTCCATTTTTGAATTTATCCGGGAAGTATTGTCTACTCGGACATTGTGAAACAGGCCCTAAGCCTGCTGTACTATTTCTCAAATCATTTGGAACGCTTCATATTTGTACAAAATGGATAAATATTTGTAGTTTATGCTTGCGTATAACATACATGTGCGTATGTATAATGCTGATATAGCCTTAGGCCTCTTGTACACTGCTCATTTAACCGTAACTAACACGCCGTACGTTTAATAAAACATACCGTATACAAGAAGACGTAAACTACGATACACTGATGAAATACGGCGGCAGAGCTGTGCTGTAGCGACGCAGTGTAAGTCAACCCGCTCCCCCAGTGAAACATACAACACTGACAACCGTGCCTTTGCACGGCGAATTGACAGTACCTACCCATGGCGAATTATTCGTACCGTACCTATACACGGCGAAAAAACGTGCCGTTTAAGACCTTGTCCAGAAGAAGCGAATTCGTCGCGAAACGTTTCGCGCGAATTCATTCGCGCGTTAGTGAGATACTAGGCACAAATACATCGCGTCCACAAGCATCGCGCGAATTCAAAATACGCGCGTAAATCGCGTGCACAACGCCAGACCCTCGACTCGCGCGCATCACGTGCGAGTCGAGATACTAGGGACCTTGTTGCGTCCAGTTAAACTCTGGCCAAATGCACAAAATTTGAATACGGAATTGTTGCATGCTCGCACGTTGGTACGCTCTTTCTGGGCGCAACGTTCGCGCGTGATACGCACGAGAGAATTGCGACGAATTCGCCCCTTCTGGACAAGCTCTAAAAGAGGCCTTAATACAGCAAACAATAGTACCTATTTGAGAAATGCCTTTATCTGCACTGAGCCAATAATTCCTTTTGTGCTTGAGAATGCGAAGGCTATAGGAGGAAATATTTTTGCAGATCTATCTTATTGACAGAACGGCCGCCTTTTCATACTTTTGGTATGAAAAGGAATGAATTTGGATATTTATTGACAAGGAAAATGGTCATCTATTCCAGTGGTAATCGCCGTGATCGTCTTCATCACCACTGCTTTCAAAACGATGAAGGAAAACATCGTAAGGAAACCGGCATGTCAAACAACCACACATTCGAAGACATGTGATATCCACCAACTCGCACTGGACTCGTGTGGGAGTGGGAACATTATAAGACATATATGTTGATAATTTAGTTACTTCTCAGCAGTATCTTATAGGTTTCAAATGATGTTTTCTTTTGTAAAGTTCTATATTATGCATATAAACTATATTCCAGTTGCAGTTCGGATGTAGTTGTTGAGTTAGGGCTATATTTCACCGGGACACCATGGCGGCGCAACTAGTCGCCGCTACCAACAAAATGTATACAACTCTATAGAGAGTTACTCACTTGGTGTCCGTTTGGTTGCGTAACCAATTTGGCGGCGCGACCAACTCGGACGCGTGCACAGAATGTTACTGGCTGCGCCGCCACGCTGGTCGCGCCACCACTAGTTACTATAGCGTTGTATGGTGTCTCACTCACTCGGCCGCCAGGCCGGCGGCCAGTGACGACAACTTTTCTTCAGGACTGATTGATTTTCTTAATATTGTATCTTGCTTCAACAAATCATTTTCACACAAAGTCAGTAATTCATCAAAGGACCTCACGGACATCCTCACATAACTAAAAAACTTATCCGGATATCTTCTTAGATCGTCGTATATGTTGACGAATTGTCCTTTCTTACAGCGATCGGCTAAATAAGGATGAACCCACCACTGTTTCTTTTTTCTCTTGAACTTTCTTTTCCTACGTACATACAGCAGTAGTGCTATCTCTTCGAGGTCCATTTTGATACTGTCTCAGTATGGTGTGGCGACTCTGGTGTCTGTATGGTGTCTAGTTTGGTAGCTTACGGACACCACGGTGGCGCAACTGGTTGCGCCGCCAGGGTGTCCTGGTGAAATATAGCCCTTAGTGTGCAGTAGATGTAACTGCCAAACGGATGTCATAAAAACTGCCACACACCTCAGCAAAATAACTGTGCGGTCGTTTTAGGCACTTAGTCAATCAGTACTATCTAAAATGCACAATGCAAAGATACGTAAAAATAAGGTTAAAGTTAGCTGCTACAAGGTTTACAAGGTGTGTTTTCGGTGAACTGGGGCCTAAGAGGCTACTAAAGCTATCTCTGTTATTCTGTTAGGTATTTATGATATGGATACTGTTTATCTGAAATAAAATGATTTTTTTATTAGGTACATTATCAAAATAAAAGTACAATTAAGTAAGAACTTAAATTATAATGAGTCTTACAACTAATTCAAACTAACTTAATCTTAATTCTAAAAGGCATTTTGTTTCTTTATCGTAGATGTGACTAGGGTATAAAGCAGTTTCTTTAAGTCGTAAGCGACATGTTGAATTCCGAATGAAACGAAGGTTCCTAAGTTTTAATCCAGAACGTTAGTAAGGGATTTAAATAATTAAGTCCTGAGCATTGCGAGAGAGTAAAAACCTGAGTGAAGTAAGAAATTCAAGTCGCCCTAGATAAAGGCAGCTTTGTCCCCGTGTTGGATACTTTACTTTTTACACCATCTGTGAGATAATTAAAAGACAATTAATATACTGAAACAAATGAAATATTAGGTAAATATAAGTAATAGAAAGAAATAAATGTTATTGTTTTTTTTTTGTACATTTATAACAACGAAAAAGGTGCGGCCGACCGTACGATCTGAAAAGGTAGGCAATTGAGTAAAGTTTACCCTGGTTTAGTTTCATTTCATTAATTATTCATGAATAATAGATGTTTATTTATGAATCGAGCTTTATAACTATTTTTGGGTTAAATTATAAGTCCGTGACAGGTCAACGGCTAATGCATAAACACTTGCCAAACACAAAACAATATGTAGATTGATACAATTTATCATACAGTTCGGCATAATTTTGCAGTTCTGGAACGCAAAAGGAAACTAAAGGAATAAAAGAAGATTTTAGTCAGTAAAAGTCTGTCACTCACTCTCGCACTTTCACTACACCCAGAATGGGTAGAGTTGTTTAATGACTTGTCACCTCAAAAAATTGTGTTTTTAATCATTACTGTAGGTAGGTACCTCACCAGAGTAGGTCCTTGTTCACTATTTAGTTTTGGCTGTGAGGTACTACAACTAAACCTTGAAAAATAACAAATGAAAAACCAAAAACAAAAAAAAGTATCTTGAAAAAAAAAAGCAAAAATCAGATTTGTTTGTTTTTTTTTTCACAATTATTTTGCAACTCTGTTCTAAAACAAAAACAACTCCTTTCGTTCCCCAAATACTGTTGTTATTAATTCAAAAATTTGTTTCCGATTTTAAGACAAGATTCCACGAAACACCTACGGTTTTCTCTATGAATTAGAATAATAATTCTCAGAATGGCTTGTTATTATACCTACTAAATTGTCTTACTCGAATTTAGTCTAAAATGTAATACAGTTACGCTACTGTTATGTTTCGTCTGTTCGTTTATGTTTCAATTGAAACTACATCATCGTTTGTAATGACAGAGAAGTTATTACTGCTCAAAGGACTATGTTTTGTACAACAGCATAGCATAGCATAATCGGACTATTATAGTCCGTCTAATGAAAGCGTGACCTGAGAAAAAGAGGTAAAATCCAAAAATTTTGTGTGTGGTATTAATAACTAGTAGGAGAATCATGTCTTGACACTTCACAATTTTTTTTATTTTCTACAATTGCGGCTGAATAATATTGCCAATTAAATAAAAAAAAAACTCTAGGTCGCGCTTTCAATAGACGCACTCTAATAATCCTGCTGGGACTCAGGCCCCCCTTCTAGGAGAGGGAATGAGACGCAATCCACCACGCGAGCCTAGTGTGGGTCGGTAGATGTCACATTAATATGTATCTTCGAATTTTTAGGTCAAGGATGTTTTGAGAACGCGGGTGGTTGTGAAATAATTAGTGATTTAAAAATTAGCTCGTTAATAGAGCACGATTTTAGGAGGTCGTTAATAGGAGCTTTTACGTTACAAGTAACATGAAAAAAAAGAAATATCACAAATTATTTGCCTTTATTTAAGTGGGGAAACTTTCAACAGTTTGTAACAGTAAAGTAGTTAGAGTTCCTATCTTCAACTAAATTGACACGGCTGTTAGATGGCAGTCCTTTAGTAAAAGGATTATTTTATAAAGAACTTAGGTACTTGGTGTCTAAAATTTCTCTAGCCTTGTCATATTACCATGCTGTCAGAAAATCTACAAGGTAAATTACCTTTCATTATTAACTAACCTTTGCCACCGACTTCGCTCGACAGAATGTTTTCATGAAAAACTTTAATGACAGAAAAAATAATAATGAACGTTTTTATTATTTGGTTTGATTAGAATTTGTAGCAAGTTGTTAGTAAAATATAAGAATCCTCTATACAATCTTAAACTCCCTACTACGTTGGTTGGAAATCGGGTTCGGGATCCCGGTGACTGGGGCGTGAGGGCCATTCCCTCGCGCGTGCGGCTGTCTCCTTTGCTAGTATTACTGCTTTGTAGAAGGAGGCAACCGCCTATCTTTCCTCCTCGCTTCGGACCATGCCTTGTACCGGGGCCGTCGCGAGAGGTAAATCGTTGCCGCCGACCGCTCCCACAAGGACACGATGGTATTCCGCCCAAGCGGGGTACCCTTCCACTACGAACAATGTGTATTATACTTTTTTTAAGGTCAAAATGACTTCTCCCGCTCTGAGCGGAGCGGGAGGGCGTGTCAGACTTTTACTGACTAAAACCCAATCCTGTTTCTTCTTTGCCCTAATTCCGGCCTTATTTCGTCAACCCAGGCCCCAGAAGGTTTCGATTGTGTAATAAACTAATAATGAAACGAATTTGATTTTCCCACAATATTTCGAGGTTTAAATTGGTAGCTTAATTTATACATAATTATAATAGGTAGCTTAATTTAATTACATTATATTAATAATGTGGTTAATTACACTTTGAACATAATAATCCTGTCGGTTAAATGTGCCAATTAATGGTTTCGTGTGTCTCTTACGTATGATTACTATATGTCGGTGAAGTCAATAATAAAATAGTACGGAAGCTTGTGAACGAATTAATGATTCCAAGTGATAGTGACGGGATACGTCACTTTGATAGAATCTGGGCTACCGTTTGCGTTTGCACGAGCCAAGCAGATAAAAGTTCTAACTGTAGACTAGGGATACGCTACTTTTTTCTTTAAATAACATGCAGTCTAGGGACTGTCTCACAGCTCGGTGTGAAGTGAAAACCAAAAGCCTACAAAATATAATAATAAATCAGTTGCGATGTCTTGAATAACTTGTTTATAGCTTGTTACTCACTTATTGCCTACAAAATATAAACTGTGCGAACATATCTAATAATTATGTGTTAGGCTATACGATGTTATTATGAAATTTCTGGCGAAATAATTAAAGAAATCTGCAGTAAACAAGAATAGACAAACAAGATAATGTTTAGTTTCAAATCAAGGCGATATTACGATAGAGATAACGACTGATATAATTGGAGGTTTCTCGTTTAACTTCACGCAATGCTCTGTGGATCCTGTACAAATGTATTAAGAGCACTGTTGCGTTGCTGCCTCGGTTCTGAAGTTCGTCATTAATGTTAGTCGAGACTCGTACTGACAGATTTAATGCTGTGTTTTGAAAGAAAGCGGCCTCACTGCTGAACAGACTCCGTGGCAACCGCAACAGTATTATACGAGTTGTGGCCAATAGGCAAGATAGTCCTGTAAGGGCTATCCATGAGGAGCTCGTGGCTAGATAATAACAGCCGCACAGGTCGATCTTCAAGGTTAAGCAACGCTTGCCTAGGTTGGTCTGTGGATGGGTGACCATCTTAACATAACGAGTTTCCTCCGTGCCTTGGAAAGCACGTTAAGCCGTTGGTCCCGGCTGTCATTTGTAGATCTTTGGCAGTCGTTACGGATAGTCAGAAGCCAGTAAATCTGAATCCAGTCTTGCATGAAGTATCGTATTACCCCAGTTAATGGGTTGTGGAGGTCTGGTAGGCAGCCGCTCCTCGTAAAATACTGGTATTCAGCTAAATCCGGCTTGACTGGAAGCCGACCCCAATATAGTTGGGAAAAGGCTAGGTAGATGATGATGAGTCCTGTAAGGGCACTTGTGGCATGTACGTTGTTGCGTTTTGTAATTAAGTAGTAACGTAGGATAAAAGTATGTTACTAACCTAAAAGATCTTTGATGTCTGCATAAATGTGCTCCAATGGTGTAGATGCATTGAAAGGCGTACTGTTCGCGTTGTGAGAATAAACGAATAAATTAATAAACATAATAAATGCCGTCATGATTTAATTTTTAGGATCGAATAATTATGAATCTTTGCCAGCAAAGTACTAATGCAATTTTTCACATGCTTACATTTTTGAAGATAAGATAAATCAAATGAATCACCGTGACGGAAAAATCAACGAAAATATGAATGACTTTTAGGAAAATAGTTGATCTTTTTCAAATGATTTATTATAATTTCTGTGTACATACACGTATTGATGTCAAAGTTTTTTGGGTGAAATATTGTATTGCTGAAGTAAATTTTCAAGGCTAAAGTTGTTATGGAAAGTATCTTTAAATCGAGGTTGAAAGTGAAAAGTAATTACCAATGTTTCATTTTGGATTTATCATATAATTTTTTGGTTAGGTTAGGTTATGGTTTTAATCATTCCTTTGATCTTGTATATACAGGTAGTTAATGTATGCATTATTATAAGATATAGTTAATTTTGTGTTTTTAGTAAGCACTATAATAAGGATCCGTTCCAGTTTCATTTAATTGAAATTTTTGGCTTCTGTCGCCGCCGCCGATAGCCTCCACAAGGACACGGCGGTGCTCCGCCTAAGCGGGGCACAGCTCTACCGTGTGCTCGACTAATATATAGGTAGGTACTGCGAAGTTATTCAGAACAGAGGGAAAAGTCTCTCAAACCTCCGTTTAAGAGGGAGGATCCCGAGTATCTTCTTCTTCTTCTTCTCGATTCGACGGTAAACTCGCTAAATTTTTTGGGCCCAGTAAGTGGCCACGTTGATAGCTGCATCAGTGGCGCTCATTAGATCCTCCAAAGTGCAGGTGTAGGGGCACTTGGGGCATTCCAACATGTGGCTCATGTTTTGGACCGGAGCACCGCACTCACATTGGGTATCCGACGGGTCCGTAAAACCCCACCTCGCCAAATTGTATTTGCAGCGGCCTACCTGGGTGCGCAACCTATTTAGTGCTTTCCATATAGACCCCTGCAGATCCCGCCCAGGTGGGAGGTGCTCTTGGGGTTTTAAGAAAGCGGATGGTGGTAGGTGATGTTCTTCCCAAAGCTTTACTGTTTCTTTAGGTGGTGGTGGTGGTTTGGGTGGTGGTGTTTCTTTAGGTAGTATCTTCTGAGACGGGTGTTATGTCTGTTCTGGGCCATTGCCCAAAAGATGCTTTTAGGGCTGTTCAAATCACATGGAAAACTTTACGCGATGCCAATTGCGTAATTTAATTCATAAGTGGTGCTATGGAAGACCTGAAGTAGTTGACTTAAACTAAAACAATGACAAACAAACAACAACATTCTCATTACATAATAGCTCACAAACCGAATCCACAAAACGTAACGTGACGCAGACTAAACACAAGTTACGTAAACGTTGACAGCCGATAGTTCGAGCACTTCGGGTTACATCGGGATGAATCGGAACCAATCGTGTGAATGAAATGTTACAGACATGTTGCAATGAGTTGTTAGAATAGAATTGTTTAATTCTTTATTGCACATCAAAAGAGTTACAGTAATGATTTACACGTACATAAATTCAGGTCTGCAATGCTGGTCTTATTACTGACAGTGATATCTACCAGATAACCTTTCATTGGTTTTAAAAGAGCTTCAAATAAAAAGGATACTCTGCGGAGTACCGCAGAAGCTAACGACGAATGTAAAACTATATTGAAAAGTTTATACATAATATGAGTACATATCCTATGTTAGGTAATTAATTAAAACCTGGCCACGTGCGAGTCGGACTAGAGCACGAAGGGTTTCCTACAACATTATTAAAATTGAGCAAAAAAACGCCGACATAATAGCGATTCTCATCTCCTTTAATTTTTTTTATTATTGTAGGTAGGTACTACTTTTGTGTTTTAACGACAATAAAAATACATAAACAGGTATCTGTGGAGGAGGAGCTCGTGGCTAGATAATAACAGACGCACGGGTCGATCTTCAAGGTTAAGCAACGCTTGCCGAGGTTGGTCTGTGGATGGGTGACCATCTTAACATAACGAGTTTCCTCCGTACCTCGGAAAGCACGTTAAGCCGTAGGCCCCGGCTGTCATTTGTAGATCTTTGGCAGTCGTTACGAATAGTCAGAAGCCAGTAAATCTGACTCCAGTCTTGCCATGAAGTACCGTGTTACCCCAGTTAATGGGTTGTGGAGGTCTGGTAGGCAGCCGCTCCTCGTAAAATACTGGTATTCAGCTAAATCTGGCTTGACTGGAAGTCGACCCTAGTTGGGAAAAGGCTAAGCAGAAGCAGATGATGAAACAGGTATCTGTGAAAATTGCAACTCTCTACCTCCTACGGTTTTTGAGATACAGCCCGCTGAGAGACGCAACTACCTACCAACAGGGCCTGTGGATTGTGTAAGGAATAACATGAAAACAGGAGAGAAATGACATGACAGATGACAAGACCGAATGGAAGGAAAAACATGTTGCGCTGACCTCAACTAACACGGGACAAAGGCAGGAAGAAGATAAAACTTTTTATTAAAGTTGTAAATGTAATCGAACGGCTATGACGAAAATCTATTCAATGGAATCGAGGTTATGAGGTTTTTATTTTTATGTCATGGCACCCCACCATTGTTCGTTTATCGCGATGTCTGTTCGCGATTGCCTAGATAGTTATTACCTCGTCATTTAAGATCATGAGTTTTTTATATGTTTATTTTCTCTAGACATCTTTATTTAGTTTATCACATACCCGCGAAACGAGACACAATAGTAAAACAATAACAGCGCGGTCTCATAGGACCGGTCGGGGATTCAAACATTAAACTGCGTATTGAAAGAAAGAAATAAAGTTTATTTACCCGGAAATTAACAATCTTAAATATGACTATAAATAATATTTAAAAAAAGGAAAAATATGCGTCAGATCCGATTGGCCGAACGCTCAGCAAAATGCTATGCCCAAATTCATAATGTTTCGCGGGCACTGAAATTAAAACTTTTATTGGCTTATAAACTCATTGATCTTTAGTTACTTCTGTAATTCCTATTAAGAATAAAAAAATTAAAAATATACATTATTGTTATTTGCCAGGCCTTAATTGCCAAGATTTTTTAATCATTCAACATTTGATTAACGTAATTATGTAATTCTTGGTTGACGAACCGATAAAAACACAATTTTAAAAGACACTAAATAAATAACCTTTTTGCAAAACAAAACCTACAGCCATTACAGATCAGAAAAAAAACATATTGCAGCTTGACATTGTTCGAACATGCATTCGGTTTTCGAGCTGAAGGTAAATATTTTTAAACCAGCCAGCATTCGGAAATTCTGTTCGAGTTTTTAAACGGTTCAATCGGCTTGCAATAACATTGTATCGTCCGCATTTTATGTACACATACATATATGTCTACTATAAAATGTGAGAGATATTTTTAATAGCATCCATAAGATCTTTCAGTCGTCATCATCATCGGCCTTATAATGTTCTCTATGTTACGTGTAACTGCTGGGACTCAGGCCTCCTCTCTAGGAAAGGGAATGGGCCATAATCCACCGCGAACCCTACCTACGAACTACATAACCACCTACGAATTTGCAATTTTAGCAAACAAGTCATTTTCAACTGCCATAAATTGTATTATTTATATGGTTTGACTGAGAATGAAAAAAAAGTTTCATCTTTTAGGCATACAAACATGTTTCTTGATATAGGTTTATTTTCTGTTACTAGGAACACATCTAAAGGACGTGTCTGTGTCTTAAAAATATATTTGTCATTTAAACAGGACACCGTATCGGATCATGACCCAGATCCTTTGTCTACATCACATAATAAAACTAATTAGGTTAAACTTGGAGGTATACAATAGAAAATCTAAAGAATTTCTTTAGAACTTTTTCTAAAATTGCTTTACAAAGAAACTTTGAGCCCCGGGGAAATTTTCAGGCGTAAGAAAACAGGACAATAAATTATCTTGGTGTTTTTTTGTAAGGGTGTGTGTGAATTATTATTGTTACAGTGTCTTTTTGATATCTTTATGTAGTATTTTTCTTGATTATGTGAAGTTCGGGGCCAGGCTGAAAAGTTTTGACGGGGGCATTGACCGGTTGCTTCGAGGGCAAATAGTATTTCCACCCTTTTTATGGCAGTGGTCATAATGAGTTCTGTTACCGCCTTAATCAGGTCTGACCAGTCTACTCACTGGTCTGCGTTTCAACTTTTTCTACGACCAATATTTTTTTATTATTTATTTATTATATGCTTTATTGTTTGTTACCATTAAGAAATACAAAAAGGAACTAAAACTATGAAAAAGGTACAAGCAATGGGCGGCCTTATCGCATTTCGCGATCTCTTCCAGGCAACATGGAACGGACAGAGATTGCATGGACAAGAAATGGGGAACAAAATAACTGCAGAAAGAAGTGATTTTCTTACCCTACTGGGTTTATTTCTAATATACTATGAAACTCCAAAAAAAAATGTGCTTCCCCTGACATCAAAAAAGCTGAAAGTAAATTTTCCAACAAGCACAAAATTTGAAACTACTACTTAAAGTCCTCTCAAGCTTAGTTTATTCTCCTTCATAATTAATGAACTACTTTGAGCTGTCTTAATTATAATATTTTGATATTTATTAGTTTATTATTTTAGCATATATTAATTTTATTATTATAAGCACCTAATTTTAATGATACTTCATTCTAATTTTATATAATCTGAACCAACACCCAACAACCTAACACCTACCATAGTGTTGTGTTTTTTAAACCTAAGGTTGACTGGTGAATGAGAACGTCATGTTGCATTAAGTACGCCTATGTGCCATGTGAGTGTGTACATGAGGTTTTAATAGATAAATAAGAACTTGATAATAGAAAAGAGTCTAGTTTTGGTTGAACAATAAAACTAAAAAACTTTCGGGAGTTTTTTGACAACTAAATGTTGTTATTATCTATATTTGTACCGAAGCAGTAATGCTCGTGAAGGAGGCTGCTGACCGCGAGCGCGTGAGGGAACGGTTCTCACGCCGCCGCCGCCGAGATCCCGATCCCAATTTCCGACCACCGTAGGCGCGGGTTCGCGGACGGCGAGCACTGGGTAGCTCGCCGTCCAACAGTCTGGAAATAATCCGGATCGAGCCCAGTCGTCAACGGCGCGTTCTGTTCCACGCGCGCCTCAAGGAGATGTCAGCAAACTGTAGGGGCCCAGCAAGGCCGAAGCCTCTGGGGAACACGTGGTATTCCGAAAGGTTGACACCGAGTCCCCCCCAGATCGAAGGCAACGAAGGAACGGGGTAGGGGTTTAGTCAGTAAGAATATGACACGCCCTTCCGCCCCACCCAAGAGCGGGAGAAGTCATTCTGATGATTCCCCTACCAGAAAAAAAACCTACATTTGCACAGATCCATATAAAATAGTTTCCATTCATAAAGACAATTCATTCAAACCACAGAACTAAAAGCAAGAGCTTCATAAACTCTACAAAGTGGTTCATTCAGAAAGCCGAGTAGGTACTTAAATATCTCTTGCTGCTGAGAAAACAATGCAACCTTCACAGTGCCTTGTAGGTGACAGTTAAATGCTCTAGGGAGAGAAGTAATTTAAACTGTGTCCACTCAGACTAGATAGAAATATAATAAGACGAAGTGAGAAGTTTTTTGGTTTGTTTTTTTAGCAAATATAATCATCATCATCTACCGAGCCTTTTCCCAACTATAATATTGAGGTTGGCTTCCAGTCAAGCCGGATTTAGCTGAATACCAGTATTTTGGGAGGAGCGGCTGCCTACCAGACCTCCACAACCCCTGACGCCAGTACAACCCAACTGGGGTGGACTGGAATCAGAATTAATTATACAATCATGTATTCTATTTATATATGTAGGTACGTTAAATTTATTTATTGCAAAATGTTATTATTTATTTGTTGCACACACCTACCACAGTGTAGTCAACGCTTTTTTAATCTAAATAAAAGTAAAAAAAATAATAGAAAATATAAAAAAAAACCAGTATATATATATATATAAACCTATATTTTATATAAAAACTATATAACTATATATATATATAAACCTATATTTTATATAAAAACCTATATTTTATATAAAAACCTATAAAATAAATGGTTATTTGATACTTTATATACGCTTCACATAAGCTTAACTCAATAATGGCATTTCTCTCAGCGTGGGTTTCTATCAGTGATAGATAGAGATCACATTAGGGTACCTAGTGTACAATATAAACTTGCATACATAAATGTAAGCAAGTAAGTGTTCTTTTTCGTTTTCACGAAAAGGCCCTACCAAGAGCTCTTCGCGATCCATTTGACGACATTAACTGAACCGTCAATTCACCTTATACAACTCCATCCATCTTTCTCGCTCTAACGCCTTTCATTTTAGCAAGTCTTAGTAAAACCCCTGAACATTTTCCAAAAACCGCAAAAAGATCCACGCCGCGGCCGCACTCCAATAAACGTGGCTATAAAAGTCGTTTTATGTTAATGTAGAGAATAAAACTAGAAGTTCTAAAGTCGGGAAAAGTAAGCGAATACCGGCTTCAAACTGGAACTGGAGACTTAAGCAAAGTTACCAGTCTTCAGTTTTATATGAGAGTAAGTCGCACGAAACAGTTTGTTTGTCTTTGTATTCTTTGTACGGTTTATTAAAATAAAGTTTAGAGAGAGTGTGGCTCTTGCTTGCAATCTTTTAAAGTTACCACTGAACTGTCAGATGCAACTACAAACTGTCGACTTGACTGCATGAGTGGTAAGTTTGTGCTACACTGAAAAGTTCGCTTTAAGAGCGGCTGCTGGAGTGCTTGAACCCTAAGGTTATGCTCACATCTCCTCAAGGCTCGTATGGAATACTACCTGCCTTTGATGACTCGGAATCAGTCTGGACGGTTACCGGACGGAGCCCGAGATACATACATGCCAATACAAACGCCCTTACGTTATTATGACGTTATTCTCCTATACATATTTTTCTCCAGATATTTTGGAATCGCAGATATCTTGTGGATATTATCTAAGTTTTTATTGAAATGAAAACATAACAATAATATTGTAGTGTGATGTATGGAGCTGATTTTGACGTCATAATTCGGGCACAAATCCAAACTCTGAGCAGCTACTGATAAATTCTGAGTGGTAAAACTTTAATCTGTGATGTCATGTGAGATTTGTCAGCACGCTTGGTGCAGTGGTTGAAAGAGTATGTGTTACGCTGTGAGTTGTAGTTCAATACTCACACGCAACAAATATTTGTAGGGCCTAAATAGGTACACAAAACACCCAGACATGGAACAACTGCTCCGGGTCTAGGTGTCTCGTATATTTGAGTTTACATGTTTGTAAACACACCCACGATACAGGGCTACAATTTTCTAGTATGGAGATATTAAAAAAAAGAGAGAAGAGAAAGAGCGATCTTATTTGCAATAATTGTAACCTAATGTCTTTGTCTTCTAAAAACACAGTAGGTACATCAAATGAAAACGTAGCAGAAACTTTAAACTGTATTTTGTTTACTCTCTTCCGTGAATCACTGCGGGGTGCCAACTGAAAAACAGCGCTGGGTGTTTGACGCTCAGCAAATGCTGAGGTGGTCACTTTTCGGTGAAGGCTCGCTCGGCGTATTCCGTACTTTTTGTTTCTTTTTTACTTTGTGTTTGTAACCGTTGTGCTGTGTCTATCCCGAATAAAAGTATTTCTATTCTATTCTTTCTTTCTAACTGCGATCAACTTTTAATCTATAGAACAGTTAAATTTTATAGATCATCTCGATACTCTATCATCATCATCTGCCTAGCCTTTTCCCAACTATATTAGGGTCGGTTTCCAGTCAAGCTGTATTTAGGTGAATACCAGTATTACGAGGAGCGGCTGCCTACCAGACCTCCACAACCCATTAACTGGGGTATCTCGATATTCTATAGATTGTATTAATATAAAGCAAACAGATCAATGCGTTTATATCGGTTCCGGGAAGTAAAAGATTACCAGGAAAGGAAAGTTATAAGTCCCGATTAACGAGATCAAAGAAAACGTTATTGAAGATTTACATATTTAAGGTAAAATCTGTTTGATACACAATCTCAATAAATATTTATTTGTATTGTGAAATGATTATTGGGAACTGAAGTCCAAAGAGGATTCTAGAAATACTAGTTTTTGTCCACGGTGTCGCTTGTGTATATAAAATATAGCCTATGTTACTCAAAAATAAAGCAGATTTAAAACGTTGAAAAAATTTTGCAATCGGATTAGTACTTTCAGAGACCTAGACCTACAAACACAAAAACAAATTTTACTTCTTTATAATATTAAGTGTAAATGTAGAATTTACCGTGTTGAATAGGGTTCGCGGAGTTTTAGTATTATTTTGATGTACAATAAAGTTTATTCTATTCTCGTGCCCTGTTACTATAACATAAAATTATTTTATTATACCCATTTCCATATTATACAATATACGTGTGTAAATATTTAGCAGTAGTTGAATAATTTTTATTTCCTGTTTCGGGAGTGTATGAAAATATTATATTCATGTGTGATGCTATCAAAGGCTTTAGAATAGTCCACAAATGCAAAGTACAGTGAGGTCTTATTTTTTCACGGGGGAATTCGTAAAAATGTTAACTATTTGATTGATGGTGTGCTAGTGACAACGAAAAGTGCTCGACTAAAGTTTGATTGTTCTGGAGGTTGTTTCAAATCAAGTTGATCAGGTATCATTTATATGTTCGTGTTTCTACTTTGATAAAAGTTATAAAACTTTACTTTTTTTTCACGCTTCTAGGCCCCTACAGTTTCGGCTATGATTTCATATAGATAACGTACAACATCACCATCATTATAGCTTAAACATGTTCATTGCTGGACATAAACTTACCCTAAGGGCCTATTTCACCACCTATGATTAAGTTGCCAATATCTTACTTGGCAGATAATTTCATACAAATTCTGTTCCATTTTTGAATTTATTCGGGAAGTAGTGGCTACTCGGACATTGTGTAACAGGCCCTTAGTGTCACAAAACAGAAATGGCAATTAAAAGAAAAAGTCAGACAATCTCGTTTATAACACAGCAATTAAGTCACTTGATTATGCGTGTTTATGCAATAAAGATTTTGACTTTTGATATCTTCCCACATCAAACTCCACAGAATACTGCAGCCAATATCAGTGTTACTGTTGTAAAAAGACAGTTACATTACTACAAAAGGGAATCACAAATAGATCTCAGAATTTCACAAAATAAGAATAAAATTCAGTATAATATACTTATGTTATAAAACACGTGTAGTTTTTTTAAGGAGGGTCTTTCCTTTTAAAGGTATAAATAACTCCCACATGCTGTAAAGGTATGAAGAACACCCACGTTTTGGCTACGACAAGCGCAAGTTTATAAAATATTGTAGACTAACTTCTTTTAGTGGTAACACCCGTGCGTTAGCAGAAAATAATCCCAAAGAAATACCCGAAGTAATATAGTATTCCATTCGTATGTGGCATTCTTGATGACTATCACCAAATACTAGTAAATAATTTACTCTCTATTCCAGGGCATAATCAAAACGTGTGTCAAACTACGAGTATATCCAAAACACGTTCCGCTGCTTAAGCATGAAGGAGTAAGAAACATAGACACAAAAACATACGAACTTTTGCCTTTATATATTAGTTAGAGAAGCGCGGGCTCGCGAAAGATGGAAAGAGTGGAGGGAGGCCTTTGCCCAGGAGTGGGACAGAATAGGCTCATAAAAAAAAAAAATATTAGTTAGTGTTACTAATCTATATATATAAAAATGAAACCCGTTTTCCGTTGTCACGACATCACATGAAAACGGCTTGACCGATTTGTAGTGTAGGGTAGTGTAGGGTAGTGTAGGGTAGTGTAGGGTAGTGTAGGGTAGTGTAGGGTAGTGTAGGGTAGTGTAGGGTAGTGTAGGGTAGTGTAGGGTAGTGTAGGGTAGTGTAGGGTAGTGTAGGGTAGTGTAGGGTAGTGTAGGGTAGTGTAGGGTAGTGTAGGGTAGTGTAGGGTAGTGTAGGGTAGTGTAGGGTAGTGTAGGGTAGTGTAGGGTAGTGTAGGGTAGTGTAGGGTAGTGTAGGGTAGTGTAGGGTAGTGTAGGGTAGTGTAGGGTAGTGTAGGGTAGTGTAGGGTAGTGTAGGGTAGTGTAGGGTAGTGTAGGGTAGTGTAGGGTAGTGTAGGGTAGTGTAGGGTAGTGTAGGGTAGTGTAGGGTAGTGTAGGGTAGTGTAGGATAGTGTAGGGTAGTGTAGGATAGTGTAGTGTAGTGTAGGGTAGTGTAGTGTAGGGTAGGTAGGGTAGTGTAGGTTTACGTAGGGTAGGGTAGCGTAGGATATGTAGGGTAGTCATTTGACGGGAGCGAAGCCGCGGGTAAAAGCTAGTATATACATAAATAGACATACGTTTTATTTTCAAATGGTAATAATTATTTATTACGGCGTGGAAATATAATCGGATAAATATAAATGAAACTAAAAGAGTATAAATAAGTAGTTAAGGATCATAACTGGTTGAGTTTATTAGATCCTGCATAACTTTGTGGAAAATATATATGTGAAAGTGGGTATTTCCATAAAACCTTGTACTTGTGTTTCATCTCCTTAGGGAATTGATTTTGAAAAATCCTCTCTTAATGTTCCCTTACGTCATAAAACAACATGTTGTGCAAAATATCATGCTCCTAGGCTCTGTAGTAGCGTCTGTGCGTTGATATGTCAGTCAGTTTCTCCTTTTATATACTCGTATATAAAAACATCTCTTGCTTGACCGTACGTACACAGGTTTCTAGATTTTGTATCCCTGACATAAACAAAACAAAGTTGGCCACAAACCACCAGGCCCTGATCTCCTAGTTAAAACTTTGCAGACCGCAAATAAATATTGGTTCCCTGTGCAAATTGGGTTTTCGTTGTTTGCTATCTAACGACGGTTCGACGGGTGGGTTAGAAATAGAAAAAAAGCATTTGTCAGTATGTTTACTAGAAGATGAAAATTTAATGGTGATAGCCACAGGACTATGGTTATTAGTCAGGGGAATAGTCAAATTTAGTGCTTGTCACTAATCTCGAAGCTCATTAACTGTAGTGAAATTCGAGATTGCGACATACAGTAATACTTCATGCACAATGAAGCAAAATCTCCATCGTGTAATCAGTTTTGACAGTTCTGTATAACCTACTTTCTCTCTATGCTATCTTCTGTGTTATTGCTTTTATGTACAAATAAGCAGTAATGCTAGCGAAAGAGGCTGCCGAACGCGAACACGCGAGTAAACAGCCCTCACGTCGCCGCCGCCGAGATCCCGATCCCGATTTCCAAACACTGTAGGCGTGGCTTTGCGGAAGTCGAGCACTGGGTAGCTTGCCGTCCGGCAGTCCGGTAATAACCCAGATCGAGCCTAGTCGTCAACGGCGCGTTCTGTTCCACGCGCGCCTCAAGGAAATGTCAGAAAACTGTCGGGGCCCGATAGGGCCGAAACCTCTGGGGAACACGGAAGTTCCGAAAGAAGAAGTCATTCTGATAATACCCCACTTGAAAAAAAATCATATACATAACATAGTTTCAAAGAGTTATGATAAATAGATGACACAGAAAAGTAATTGACTATCGACATCGTTCCAAAACGTTTTGTGCTTACTAGCCACATCATATCTATGTCACATCGCCGTATTTGTGTGATTCAATGATAGCTTGAAAATAAAATATATCCGTTAGACTATAGTATATGTAATGTTGGCGCAGACGGAACGGGTACAATAGTTAAGCGATTGACTGCTGCACTGCGTGTCGCTGGTTCGATTCTTACAGAGATAAATATTTGTATGGCTTGCAGATAGATGTTTGGGGTCTGAGTGTCTTAAGTATATAAGTTTACAATTATTTAAATTAAAAACCTCGTGAAAGGAGGTTTCTCCAGAAAAACTTTGGACCTCAGTTTTCCCCTTAGAAACTGAATTTTGGAAAGTCTTCTCTTAGTGTTTGCCTATATCATAAAAGAAAATCTCGTGCAAAATTTCACGCTCTTAGGCCCTGTAGTTTTGGCTGTGCGTTGATATGTCAGTCTGTTTCTCCTTTTATACATACAGATAAATTTTCCGTGACTAGTCTTTTTGGTTCCGTATATCTATCAGCTTCAACATTTACTTTAATATAATTATTTCAAACTGTTAGTTCAGAGCAAATGCTCATTAACAGTTTAAAACTCGTACATTTCAAACAGATTAACTAGTTTATTTAGAACGTACGAGTGGTTTCCTCTTTCAATGGATTCCAATTTGTATAGTATGTTTATAAATAGTGTTACTAATTCTATACGTAGGCGTTGTAGAATAGGGTAGAATAAACTTTATTGTACACCAAAATAGTCACACAACTAGTAGGCGTTGCAGAATAGGGTAGAATAAACTTTATTGTACACCAAAATAGTAACACAACTTTAACACTAACGTAAATGTAGGTTCAATAGTGGTTTTATTGCTGACCGCGATATTAACAGGACAACGTTAGGATGGACTGGAAGAAATTAAAGTAATGGAAGGGTAGTCTGCAGTGTGTTGTGTGTGTGTGATATCATCATCATTTCAGCCGAAAGACGCGTCCACTGCTGGACATAGGCCTCCCCCAAGCGTCGTCACAACGACCGGTCCTGTGCGTCTCGTATCTATCGGATTCCCGCGACCCTCGCCAGGTCATCGATCCACATTGTGGGAGGCTGCGTCTTCCGGTACGTGGCCGCCACTCCAGGACCTTTCGTCCCTATTGACTATCCGTTCTACGAGCAATGAGCCCTGCCCATTGCCACTTATATACTGATGCTGTTAATTATATACTAAACTATAAATACATATAAAATATATTATATATAAAATACAAAACATGAACTAGAGCTATGTCTTCAATAAATTAGTGAAATCTGCGAATCGATTATGGTAAATTGCACTAATTTATTAAGAGCCTATTCACTTTAGCCTCGAATGCACCTAAATTTAAACTGACGAGAATACTGCTATAGGTAAACTGTTCGAGTCTTTCAATGTACGCGGTCTTTCGAATAATCTCACTTTCGTATCAATCAAAATCAATTTACAAATAATCAACATAAATATAATTATCATACGTTTATCGTTCTGTATCAATACACATAATTCATTATGTATACAATCTGGATATGACAATACAACAGTAAATGAAAATACTGGCAATACTCATCATTATGAATAACTTTTAGTATGGGATCAACCCTGAAATGAAATTTGTGTATGTTGGTCCCATACTAAAAGTTATTCATAATGATGAGTATTGGCAGTGTTTTCATTTAATGTCGTATTGTCATCACATCCACATTGTATAATGTATAGCGATCCTAGTAGCGTATTGATGAAAAGCCTATTGAAGTTCGTTGAACTGAAAAATTTAATAAATGGTCTTTTTCTATTGCAATAAGTTATTAATAGCAGGTATATTTATTAAGTGAGTACGTTTTTGTTCGAAAATTAACTTTAAACTAATCTGTGCTTAATTAATTCAATGAAAATGGTTTTAATTAGTTTGAAACTCAATTGGATACAATTAATTGAATTTTGAAAAATAAGTTATGTCACAAAGCAAATAAATGTGAAAGATAAATCTAACTTTGGTAGAATTTAATAAAAATGTATTAGTAAAATATAAATAGTTAGTTTCTTTTGAGTGTGCCAAAATATCAAAGCCGACTAAAATAATAGAAATTAAAAACTGTTTTTTTTTTCCTATTACTTGTTATACACGTCTACATCTCTTTTTCCAACTCTCCTTTCGCAGGTATGAAAGAGATTTCTTTAGAAATAAGCATCATCTTTGTACCTATTTTTCTGCCCTCTTCTTATTAACTTAAAATATAAGATAATAAGAAGAGGGCAGAAAAATGTGTTGATTTCAAAGTGTAGTGGCATTACGGGAGGTTATTTTGTTAGTGATACTCGACCCGAATCAATAATAAAATGAGAAGGTAATTTTTTTATTATTTTTTCATTATGGAAATCGTGTGAACTACCTTTATTAAAACGTAGACAGTCTAATATTCGCCCTATAACTAAATTTCACACACAGAAACAATATTTCGTTGATACAAAGCACACTAGCACTTCCCGCACGTTTGTTTAGGGAGTTATTCTGAAAACCAACTAAAATTAAAAAAAAAATAAAAATAATTGATTATATTGACCAAGTACCTATTGTATTTTTATATGATTATTTGTGACTTTTTTTACAACCTTCTGAAATGTCATACACTTTCAAATCAACACGTTGTATAAACTGATAATTAAATAATAAATAAAACAAAACGGACGAAAACAATAATATTTATGTTATGACCACCCCAAATAAAAGGGGCAATAACGATGATCAAACATGAAACTTGTAGCTATAAATTTGGGTAATTAAGCACATTGTTTTCTTCACAAACATAAAAGAAAATTCGACAAAAATAAACCAATATTTCCATGAAATTACAAGTCATACCCTACTAGAACCCTGGGGCCATGAAATGGGGCAAAAGTAGAAATTGGAGCGGGTATTAGTCAGTAAAAGTCTGACATGCTGGGGTTCTCTTTCAAAATGACCCATATACATATATGTATAGGTTTTATGTATTGTATATATAGTACGTTTATGTATTGTGCTGTGCACATATTTATGTAGTTTATTCTTAGTTTTAAGTGCTATTGTTAATACTTTTATAATGTTGTTAGTTTTGTTACCCTCACTTACAAATTTCTTTTAAGGTGTCTAAGGTTTGCTGTAAGAAAACCCAATTGTGGGTTAAGCTCGCCTGTGTATAGCAGTTGTCCTATTTTATTTTTGTAAATGTTGTATACAATAAAGAATAAGAATAAGAATTACAACTCTTGGCCCCAGCTTCGACACTACTGGGCCCCTACGGTTTTGCTGATATCTACTAAGGAACACTACGCGCCGTCGACGATTCGGGCTAGGTACAGACTTTTAACGGACGACCGGATGGCAAGCTTTCCATTGCTCGTCGGCGTCGTCAGCAAAACTACGCCTTGAGTGGCTGAAAATTGGGGTCGGGACCCCGGCTCCTAATTACCTTTACTCTCGCGTGCGCTTCCTCTTTCGCGAGCATTACTGTTTCGCAGAAGGGGGCGACTGCCTACCTTTCCTCTTCACATTTGTTCTACGATCAATGGTCCTTTCCTATTACCACTTAATTTAAGTGGTTTTTAATAAACCCTGTCATAATAAACTTGAAAAATCTTTAGTCAAATATTGTCCTTCAAACTATTAAAACCGCTAAAAATATGCATAAAAGACTTTTCACAAGCACCTGATAAAACAATCCTAATCCTTTTTCAGTAACACCGCTCACGCCATTGCACTTAAGTTTTCACTAATTTGTTTAAAAATATACCACTTCATTACTAAAATTAAAGTTGCAAAGCGTTGCAAAAAGCTCGCTCGTGGCTGCCATTTTATTAACAAAGAAAATACTAACTTAAATTACAAGTTGTATTAGCTCGCTACGTTGCACGTTGTGAATATTTCACTACTTCTAGAATAAAGTTTTTCTTTGAAAACCACAAACATTAAGGCTGGCGCGAAGTGTCAATTTTCCATACAAACGTAATACCAAAATCATTTGCAGTTTAAGCATATTTACACCATAATATGATGTTATTCGGATTCAGACAATAATTATCTAGGTTCCTACGTCGTCTTTCTGTTGAAAAACTTACCCCAAACGAAATTTAAGCGAATTTAATTTTGCACATTTTTGCACCGAAAATGTCATGTTTTTATTTGTTTTTTTCTATATTATAAACAACAATACTTCAAGATATCTCTCCGTAGGAATACAGATATTATTATCAAGTTATAAAGAAAAGAAAAGAAATTGGGAAATAATTAATTTTTCATTCATCATTTTTGGTATTACGGTACACATCCAAATTTCTCCCAAATTTTCAATAGTTTTTATTGCTATCGCAGCAGGCAAATGTCAGTGTGTGGGTATGACATTACTTCAGTCAGTGTGTCTCAGAATTATTTATACTATCTGGATTGATTACGTCAACCTCAAAATCGTACTCACAAAAGGGTATCTTATCTCTTTCTACCATGGTGTCCATAGACGAGTAAGAAAGGGACACGCTACCTCTTTCTATGCTCCGTCTTGCTGGGTACATTTTTTCCATTTTTGCTTGTCAATCAAAAATATGAACTTAATGGCAATGAAAATGAAGTACACTTCAGATTGTGTGATATTACTTCGTAATCATTCCAGGGTACACAAAGTCCTTGCGTGTGTGTCGCTCCTACAGGGTTACCTACTTATCATAGGTTCGAAAAATATTTGATCGAAATTCATTTCCTATAAAATTTTTAAACAATTATCGTTTCGTTTTAAGGGTTCCGTACCTCAACGGGCAAAAACGAAACCTTTGTTTGTCAAGACCCTCTATCTCGGGAACACGTGGAGTTGTCGAGTTCGAGAATAGGCCCGCGATCTCTTGAAGCTGTGCACAAATCAAACATATAAGTTATCGAAAAAAAAAGTTACAACCGTTTATATCGCAAAAAACGTACGTTTTGATACTCTCTAAGTAATCAAAATTTATAGGGTACTTCCCGATGACCTAGAATCATGAAATTTGGCATAAAAAGGTCTTATAGCAAATATAGGGAAAAGTCTGAAAACTGAAAATTTGTAGTTACGCCTCTAGAAAATCGGTTCCCCTCCTATAGGCATTCACACTAGCGTAGGGGTCATATCGCACAAGCGGTTTGCGAGCGTTTGTTCCTTATATTATTTAGATTTTAATCACCATAGATTCATTAAGTCGTGATTTATTTTTGTTAGTTACATCTCATGTTAATAGGTTTGTTCTTTTTTCTTATATTTATATTCTCTCTTATGGTGTGAATGTGGGAACACTAGACTACGATTTGATTACTACTATTTCGACAGCTTTTTGATAAATATTATTTTTATTGTACTTTTGGTTATCAATCTTAATCTGTCTGGTAGTATTGTAATCTATACTTATAATAAATTTGTAGAAGTATAAATTCTGTACATTGAAAATGTCAAAAAAAAATAATGGCAGGGGGTGTTACGAGACCGACACCGAACTCATTTTTTTTTAATTAGGTAGGTACTTAGGTTTACTTTTATAGGGCGCAGACCGTATAGATTTTAATTTCAAGTGTAGGTAGTATATTTGATAGTGTGTAAGTAACGTAGGGTATTTTAGTATTCTTAGGTAAGATTAGTCATTCGTATAATTATGTAGATATTATTTTTTAGGCATTTTGCTTATTTATTGATATACATAGAAGTGAAGGTACTACACTAAAACTTATTGATAAGTTTTGTCATCCACGCGAACGAAGTCGCGGACACAGCTAGTATGGAAATATTGTAAACCCAATATTTTTTTGAAAAGAGTAACCATGAAGTTTCTTGCCAGTTCTTCTCAATAGGAAACGACGAATTGGAACTACGCACTAGATTCTGACGTTTCATAAGTGTCCATGTAGGCCCACGTAAAATAAAAATATTATTGATTTCCATTCGATAGATTGATCACTACAGAACACTTTTTTTGCATTAAATTTATTTTTAGGATAACATTAAAAGTGACGACCCTATTTCTTCAATGGAGCATAGGTAATCTGGGGGCACGGTAGTGTCCCACCCACCAAGTCACGCAAAAATGTGGCATCCTTTTCTCGAAACATTTCGAGCCATTTTCAACCTCTTATAAATTTGTTGTGGACGAAACTAGATCAAGCAGGCTTCTTAAAAAGACGATATATTTTCAATCTCATTAAATTTTCTTATCAATGTTTCTAAATTTTGTCATTCACTGACTGAACGAACATAAAAAGTCTGAGGTACTTTTAGCAGACATAGAGACAGAAGTTTCAAATTTTGATTACAATTAGTGTTTACTGTACAAACCAAGGGAAAACTAAAATATTTTGCAATTTCGGCCTAGTTTTCTAGATACACCAACTGCATATATAACTTAGTAATCCCATATAAATGTATAGGATTACAAAGTTACATTTTTAAGATTTGACTTGGTAATCGCACTAAACGATTTACTTAATTACTTTTGAGATACATTGTGTTTTCATGCGATTACAAAGCTAAATTCATTTATTTAAAACATACAAGATATTTTGACTTGGTATAACATGGATCTCACATATTTTTACGGTAGAAGAGTAGTGTTGCGAGACTTGAGTTTTTTACAAGCTGTGTTTTTGATGGAATTATTTTGTCAAGTTCAAAACTGTTCCATATTATGCTGTGAAGATTGTCCAACTCACACGTACACACACATATGCAATTTCGCATTTGTTTTTGCCAAACAGAGATAGCAATATACCGCGAACGTATTTTATTTTCATCTCAACTCGAAGTAGCGAGCGATCTACGCAGGATCCTTAAGTTATTCAGTTTTCTATATTTAACTTTTTTCCTTTTTTAATTGGAGTGTGATCCCTCCTGATTGTAAGCAGTGATTCAATAGTTGATGGTTAGGCACACTAGAAATTATTAAGAGCCTATTCACTGTAGCCTTGAAGACTCCTAAATTATAAACAGACGGGAAGACCGTCAGGCAAATTGTTCCAGTCAACTTATTCCTCTTTGGTTTTGATCTTTGTGTAGTGGATTTAACATGCCTGTTAATATATGCCAAGCTAGC